>OW386170.1:12903136-14258956 GCA_936431705.1 Cheilosia pagana | reverse complement strand
TTTTGAAGCCACTGCTATGTTTTACCCCTCATATGAAGCGTCAATATCTCCTCTTTCCAGTGATGTGCAATATGATTCTGTAGGTGTTACCATCTCTGAGATATTAAAAAAATGGCGGCGTCCTTTTTCTAAATTTTCTGAATTTTTCTTTTTTTTTGCATTTTCAACCTGGCAACACTCCCACAGTTTTAGAGCCAGTGCTATGTTTTACCCCTCATATGAAGCGTCAATGTCTCCTCTTTCCAGTGATGTGCAATATGATTCTGTAGCTGTTACCATCTCTGAGATATTAAGAAAATGGCGGCGTCCTTTTTCTAAATTTTCAGAATTTTTCTTTTTTTTGCATTTTCAACCTGGCAACACTGGCACAGTTTTGAAGCCACTGCTATGTTTTACCCCTCATATGAAGCGTCAATGTCTCCTCTTTCCAGTGATGTGCAATATGATTCTGTAGGTGTTACCATCTCTGAGATATTAAAAAAATGGCGGCGTCCTTTTTCTAAATTTTCTGAATTTTTCTTTTTTTTTGCATTTTCAACCTGGCAACACTCCCACAGTTTTAGAGCCACTGCTATGTTTTACCCCTCATATGAAGCGTCAATGTCTCCTCTTTCCAGTGATGTGCAATATGATTCTGTAGGTGTTACCATCTCTGAGATATTAAAAAAATGGCGGCGTCCTTTTTCTAAATTTCAGAATTTTTCTTTTTTTTGCATTTTCAACCTGGCAACACTGGCACAGTTTTGAAGCCACTGCTATGTTTTACCCCTCATATGAAGCGTCAATGTCTCCTCTTTCCAGTGATGTGCAATATGATTCTGTAGGTGTTACCATCTCTGAGATATTAAAAAAATGGCGGCGTCCTTTTTCTAAATTTTCTGAATTTTTCTTTTTTTTTGCATTTTCAACCTGGCAACACTCCCACAGTTTTAGAGCCACTGCTATGTTTTACCCCTCATATGAAGCGTCAATGTCTCCTCTTTCCAGTGATGTGCAATATGATTCTGTAGGTGTTACCATCTCTGAGATATTAAAAAAATGGCGGCGTCCTTTTTCTAAATTTTCAGAATTTTTCTTTTTTTTGCATTTGCAACCTGGCAACACTGCCACAGTTTTAGAGCCACTGCTATGTTTTACCCCTCATATGAAGCGTCAATGTCTCCTCTTTCCAGTGATGTGCAATATGATTCTGTAGGTGTTACCATCTCTGAGATATTAAAAAAATGGCGGCGTCCTTTTTCTAAATTTTCAGAATTTTTCTTTTTTTTGCATTTTCAACCTGGCAACACTGGCACAGTTTTGAAGCCACTGCTATGTTTTACCCCTCATATGAAGCGTCAATGTCTCCTCTTTCCAGTGATGTGCAATATGATTCTGTAGCTGTTACCATCTCTGAGATATTAAAAAAATGGCGGCGTCCTTTTTCTAAATTTTCAGAATTTTTCTTTTTTTTGCATTTGCAACCTGGCAACACTGCCACAGTTTTAGAGCCACTGCTATGTTTTACCCCTCATATGAAGCGTCAATGTCTCCTCTTTCCAGTGATGTGCAATATGATTCTGTAGGTGTTACCATCTCTGAGATATTAAAAAAATGGCGGCGTCCTTTTTCTAAATTTTCAGAATTTTTCTTTTTTTTGCATTTGCAACCTGGCAACACTGCCACAGTTTTAGAGCCACTGCTATGTTTTACCCCTCATATGAAGCGTCAATGTCTCCTCTTTCCAGTGATGTGCAATATGATTCTGTAGCTGTTACCATCTCTGAGATATTAAAAAAATGGCGGCGTCCTTTTTCTAAATTTTCTGAATTTTTCTTTTTTTTGCATTTTCAACCTGGCAACACTCCCACAGTTTTGAAGCCACTGCTATGTTTTGCCCCTCATATGAAGCGTCAATGTCTCCTCTTTCCAGTGATGTGCAATATGATTCTGTAGGTGTTACCATCTCTGAGATATTAAAAAAATGGCGGCGTCCTTTTTCTAAATTTTCTGAATTTTTCTTTTTTTTGCATTTTCAACCTGGCAACACTCCCACAGTTTTAGAGCCACTGCTATGTTTTACCCCTCATATGAAGCGTCAATGTCTCCTCTTTCCAGTGATGTGCAATATGATTCTGTAGGTGTTACCATCTCTGAGATATTAAAAAAATGGCGGCGTCCTTTTTCTAAATTTTCTGAATTTTTCTTTTTTTTGCATTTTCAACCTGGCAACACTCCCACAGTTTTAGAGCCACTGCTATGTTTTACCCCTCATATGAAGCGTCAATGTCTCCTCTTTCCAGTGATGTGCAATATGATTCTGTAGGTGTTACCATCTCTGAGATATTAAAAAAATGGCGGCGTCCTTTTTCTAAATTTTCAGAATTTTTCTTTTTTTTGCATTTTCAACCTGGCAACACTGGCACAGTTTTGAAGCCACTGCTAGGTTTTACCCCTCATATGAAGCGTCAATGTCTCCTCTTTCCAGTGATGTGCAATATGATTTTGTAGGTGTTACCATCTCTGAGATATTAAAAAAATGGCGGCGTCCTTTTTCTAAATTTTCAGAATTTTTCTTTTTTTTGCATTTTCAACCTGGCAACACTGGCACAGTTTTGAAGCCACTGCTATGTTTTACCCCTCATATGAAGCGTCAATGTCTCCTCTTTCCAGTGATGTGCAATATGATTCTGTAGGTGTTACCATCTCTGAGATATTAAAAAAATGGCGGCGTCCTTTTTCTAAATTTTCAGAATTTTTCTTTTTTTTGCATTTTGAACCTGGCAACACTGGCACAGTTTTGAAGCCACTGCTATGTTTTACCCCTCATATGAAGCGTCAATGTCTCCTCTTTCCAGTGATGTGCAATATGATTCTGTAGGTGTTACCATCTCTGAGATATTCAAAAAATGGCGGCGTCCTTTTTCTAAATTTTCAGAATTTTTCTTTTTTTTGCATTTTGAACCTGGCAACACTGCCACAGTTTTAGAGCCACTGCTATGTTTTACCCCTCATATGAAGCGTCAATGTCTCCTCTTTCCAGTGATGTGCAATATGATTCTGTAGGTGTTACCATCTCTGAGATATTAAAAAAATGGCGGCGTCCTTTTTCTAAATTTTCAGAATTTTTCTTTTTTTTGCATTTTCAACCTGGCAACACTGGCACAGTTTTGAAGCCACTGCTATGTTTTACCCCTCATATGAAGCGTCAATGTCTCTTCTTTCCAGTGATGTACAATATGATTCTGTAGGTGTTACCATCTCTGAGATATTAAAAAAATGGCAGCGCCCTTTTTCTAAATTTTCTGAATTTTTCTTTTTTTTGTATTTTCAACCTGGCAACACTCCCACAGTTTTAGAGCCACTGCTATGTTTTACCCCTCATATGAAGCGTCAATGTCTCCTCTTTCCAGTGATGTGCAATATGATTCTGTAGGTGTTACCATCTCTGAGATATTAAAAAAATGGCGGCGTCCTTTTTCTAAATTTTCAGAATTTTTCTTTTTTTTGCATTTTCAACCTGGCAACACTGGCACAGTTTTGAAGCCACTGCCATGTTTTACCCCTCATATGAAGCGTCAATGTCTCTTCTTTCCAGTGATGTGCAATATGATTCTGTAGGTATTACCATCTCTGAGATATTAAAAAAATGGCGGCGTCCTTTTTCTAAATTTTCAGAATTTTTCTTTTTTTTTGCATTTTGAACCTGGCAACACTGGCACAGTTTTGAAGCCACTGCTATGTTTTACCCCTCATATGAAGCGTCAATGTCTCTTCTTTCCAGTGATGTGCAATATGATTCTGTAGGTTTTACCATCTCTGAGATATTAAAAAAATGGCGGCGTCCTTTTTCTAAATTTCCAGAATTTTTCTTTTTTATGCATTTTCAACCTGGCAACGCTGGCACAGTTTTGAAGCCACTGCCATGTTTTACCCCTCATATGAAGCGTCAATGTCTCTTCTTTCCAGTGATGTGCAATATGATTCTGTAGGTATTACCATCTCTGAGATATTAAAAAAATGGCGGCGTCCTTTTTCTAAATTTTCAGAATTTTTCTTTTTTTTGCATTTTGAACCTGGCAACACTGCCACAGTTTTAGAGCCACTGCTATGTTTTACCCCTCATATGAAGCGTCAATGTCTCCTCTTTCCAGTGATGTGCAATATGATTCTGTAGGTGTTACCATCTCTGAGATATTAAAAAAATGGCGGCGTCCTTTTTCTAAATTTTCAGAATTTTTCTTTTTTTTTGCATTTTCAACCTGGCAACACTGGCACAGTTTTGAAGCCACTGCTATGTTTTACCCCTCATATGAAGCGTCAATGTCTCTTCTTTCCAGTGATGTGCAATATGATTCTGTAGGTGTTACCATCTCTGAGATATTAAAAAAATGGCGGCGTCCTTTTTCTAAATTTCCAGAATTTTTCTTTTTTATGCATTTTCAACCTGGCAACACTGGCACAGTTTTGAAGCCACTGCTATGTTTTACCCCTTATATGAAGCGTCAATGTCTCTTCTTTCCAGTGATGTGCAATATGATTCTGTAGGTATTACCATCTCTGAGATATTAAAAAAATGGCGGCGTCCTTTTTCTAAATTTTCTGAATTTTTCTTTTTTTTGCATTTTGAACCTGGCAACACTGCCACAGTTTTAGAGCCACTGCTATGTTTTGCCCCTCATATGAAGCGTCAATGTCTCCACTTTCCAGTGATGTGCAATATGATTCTGTAGGTGTTACCATCTCTGAGATATTAAAAAAATGGCGGCGTCCTTTTTCTAAATTTTCTGAATTTTTCTTTTTTTTTTCATTTTCAACCTGGCAACACTGGCACAGTTTTGAAGCCACTGCTATGTTTTACCCCTCATATGAAGCGTCAATGTCTCCTCTTTCCAGTGATGTGCAATATGATTCTGTAGGTGTTACCATCTCTGAGATATTAAAAAAATGGCGGCGTCCTTTTTCTAAATTTTCAGAATTTTTCTTTTTTATGCATTTTCAACCTGGCAACACTGCCACAGTTTTAGAGCCACTGCTATGTTTTACCCCTCATATGAAGCGTCAATGTCTCCTCTTTCCAGTGATGTGCAATATGATTCTGTAGGTGTTACCATCTCTGAGATATTAAAAAAATGGCGGCGTCCTTTTTCTAAATTTTCAGAATTTTTCTTTTTTTTGCATTTTCAACCTGGCAATACTGGCACAGTTTTAGAGCCACTGCTATGTTTTACCCCTCATATGAAGCGTCAATGTCTCCTCTTTCCAGTGATGTGCAATATGATTCTGTAGGTGTTACCATCTCTGAGATATTAAAAAAATGGCGGCGTCCTTTTTCTAAATTTTCAGAATTTTTCTTTTTTTTGCATTTTCAACCTGGCAACACTGGCACAGTTTTGAAGCCACTGCTATGTTTTACCCCTCATATGAAGCGTCAGTGTCTCCTCTTTCCAGTGATGTGCAATATGATTCTGTAGGTGTTACCATCTCTGAGATATTCAAAAAATGGCGGCGTCCTTTTTCTAAATTTTCAGAATTTTTCTTTTTTTTGCATTTTCAACCTGGCAACACTGCCACAGTTTTAGAGCCACTGCTATGTTTTACCCCTCATATGAAGCGTCAATGTCTCCTCTTTCCAGTGATGTGCAATATGATTCTGTAGGTGTTACCATCTCTGAGATATTAAAAAAATGGCGGCGTCATTTTTCTAAATTTTCTGAATTTTTCTTTTTTTTGCATTTTCAACCTGGCAGCACTCCCACAGTTTTAGAGCCACTGCTATGTTTTACCCCTCATATGAAGCGTCAATGTCTCCTCTTTCCAGTGATGTGCAATATGATTCTGTAGGTGTTACCATCTCTGAGATATTAATAAAATGGCGGCGTCCTTTTTCTAAATTTTCAGAATTTTTCTTTTTTTTGCATTTTCAACCTGGCAACACTGCCACAGTTTTAGAGCCACTGCTATGTTTTTACCCCTCATATGAAGCGTCAATGTCTCCTCTTTCCAGTGATGTGCAATATGATTCTGTAGGTGTTACCATCTCTGAGATATTAAAAAAATGGCGGCGTCCTTTTTCTAAATTTTCAGAATTTTTCTTTTTTTTGCATTTTCAACCTGGCAACACTGCCACAGTTTTAGAGCCACTGCTATGTTTTACCCCTCATATGAAGCGTCAATGTCTCCTCTTTCCAGTGATGTGCAATATGATTCTGTAGGTGTTACCATCTCTGAGATATTAAAAAAATGGCGGCGTCCTTTTTCTAAATTTTCTGAATTTATCTTTTTTTTGCATTTTTAACCTGGCAACACTCCCACAGTTTTAGAGCCACTGCTATGTTTTACCCCTCATATGAAGCGTCAATGTCTCCTCTTTCCAGTGATGTGCAATATGATTCTGTAGGTGTTACCATCTCTGAGATATTAAAAAAATGGCGGCGTCCTTTTTCTAAATTTTCAGAATTTTTCTTTTTTTTGCATTTTCAACCTGGCAACACTCCCATAGTTTTAGAGCCACTGCTATGTTTTACCCTTCATATGAAGCGTCAATGTCTCCTCTTTCCAGTGATGTGCAATATGATTCTGTAGGTGTTACCATCTCTGAGATATTAAAAAAATGGCGGCGTCCTTTTTCTAAATTTTCTGAATTTTTCTTTTTTTTTGCATTTTGAACCTGGCAACACTGCCACAGTTTTAGAGCCACTGCTATGTTTTGCCCCTCATATGAAGCGTCAATGTCTCCACTTTCCAGTGATGTGCAATATGATTCTGTAGGTGTTACCATCTCTGAGATATTAAAAAAATGGCGGCGTCCTTTTTCTAAATTTTCTGAATTTTTCTTTTTTTTTCATTTTCAACCTGGCAACACTGGCACAGTTTTGAAGCCACTGCTATGTTTTACCCCTCATATGAAGCGTCAATGTCTCCTCTTTCCAGTGATGTGCAATATGATTCTGTAGGTGTTACCATCTCTGAGATATTAAAAAAATGGCGGCGTCCTTTTTCTAAATTTCCAGAATTTTTCTTTTTTATGCATTTTCAACCTGGCAACACTGGCACAGTTTTGAAGCCACTGCTATGTTTTACCCCTTATATGAAGCGTCAATGTCTCCTCTTTCCAGTGATGTGCAATATGATTCTGTAGGTGTTACCATCTCTGAGATATTAAAAAAATGGCGGCGTCATTTTTCTAAATTTTCTGAATTTTTCTTTTTTTTGCATTTTCAACCTGGCAGCACTCCCACAGTTTTAGAGCCACTGCTATGTTTTACCCCTCATATGAAGCGTCAATGTCTCCTCTTTCCAGTGATGTGCAATATGATTCTGTAGGTGTTACCATCTCTGAGATATTAATAAAATGGCGGCGTCCTTTTTCTAAATTTTCAGAATTTTTCTTTTTTTTGCATTTTCAACCTGGCAACACTGGCACAGTTTTGAAGCCACTGCTATGTTTTACCCCTCATATGAAGCGTCAGTGTCTCCTCTTTCCAGTGATGTGCAATATGATTCTGTAGGTGTTACCATCTCTGAGATATTCAAAAAATGGCGGCGTCCTTTTTCTAAATTTTCAGAATTTTTCTTTTTTTTGCATTTTCAACCTGGCAACACTGCCACAGTTTTAGAGCCACTGCTATGTTTTACCCCTCATATGAAGCGTCAATGTCTCCTCTTTCCAGTGATGTGCAATATGATTCTGTAGGTGTTACCATCTCTGAGATATTAAAAAAATGGCGGCGTCATTTTTCTAAATTTTCTGAATTTTTCTTTTTTTTGCATTTTCAACCTGGCAGCACTCCCACAGTTTTAGAGCCACTGCTATGTTTTACCCCTCATATGAAGCGTCAATGTCTCCTCTTTCCAGTGATGTGCAATATGATTCTGTAGGTGTTACCATCTCTGAGATATTAATAAAATGGCGGCGTCCTTTTTCTAAATTTTCAGAATTTTTCTTTTTTATGCATTTTCAACCTGGCAACACTGCCACAGTTTTAGAGCCACTGCTATGTTTTACCCCTCATATGAAGCGTCAATGTCTCCTCTTTCCAGTGATGTGCAATATGATTCTGTAGGTGTTACCATCTCTGAGATATTCAAAAAATGGCGGCGTCCTTTTTCTAAATTTTCAGAATTTTTCTTTTTTTTGCATTTTCAACCTGGCAACACTGCCACAGTTTTAGAGCCACTGCTATGTTTTACCCCTCATATGAAGCGTCAATGTCTCCTCTTTCCAGTGATGGGCAATATGATTCTGTAGGTGTTACCATCTCTGAGATATTAAAAAAATGGCGGCGTCCTTTTTCTAAATTTTCTGAATTTATCTTTTTTTTGCATTTTTAACCTGGCAACACTCCCACAGTTTTAGAGCCACTGCTATGTTTTACCCCTCATATGAAGCGTCAATGTCTCCTCTTTCCAGTGATGTGCAATATGATTCTGTAGGTGTTACCATCTCTGAGATATTAAAAAAATGGCGGCGTCCTTTTTCTAAATTTTCAGAATTTTTCTTTTTTTTGCATTTTCAACCTGGCAACACTCCCATAGTTTTAGAGCCACTGCTATGTTTTACCCCTCACATGAAGCGTCAATGTCTCCTCTTTCCAGTGATGTGCAATATGATTCTGTAGGTGTTACCATCTCTGAGATATTAAAAAAATGGCGGCGTCCTTTTTCTAAATTTTCTGAATTTTTCTTTTTTTTTGCATTTTGAACCTGGCAACACTGCCACAGTTTTAGAGCCACTGCTATGTTTTGCCCCTCATATGAAGCGTCAATGTCTCCACTTTCCAGTGATGTGCAATATGATTCTGTAGGTGTTACCATCTCTGAGATATTAAAAAAATGGCGGCGTCCTTTTTCTAAATTTTCTGAATTTTTCTTTTTTTTTCATTTTCAACCTGGCAACACTGGCACAGTTTTGAAGCCACTGCTATGTTTTACCCCTCATATGAAGCGTCAATGTCTCCTCTTTCCAGTGATGTGCAATATGATTCTGTAGGTGTTACCATCTCTGAGATATTAAAAAAATGGCGGCGTCCTTTTTCTAAATTTCCAGAATTTTTCTTTTTTATGCATTTTCAACCTGGCAACACTGGCACAGTTTTGAAGCCACTGCTATGTTTTACCCCTTATATGAAGCGTCAATGTCTCTTCTTTCCAGTGATGTGCAATACGATTCTGTAGGTATTACCATCTCTGAGATATTAAAAAAATGGCGGCGTCCTTTTTCTAAATTTTCTGAATTTTTCTTTTTTTTGCATTTTGAACCTGGCAACACTGCCACAGTTTTAGAGCCACTGCTATGTTTTGCCCCTCATATGAAGCGTCAATGTCTCCACTTTCCAGTGATGTGCAATATGATTCTGTAGGTGTTACCATCTCTGAGATATTAATAAAATGGCGGCGTCCTTTTTCTAAATTTTCAGAATTTTTCTTTTTTTTGCATTTTCAACCTGGCAACACTGCCACAGTTTTAGAGCCACTGCTATGTTTTACCCCTCATATGAAGCGTCAATGTCTCCTCTTTCCAGTGATGTGCAATATGATTCTGTAGGTGTTACCATCTCTGAGATATTCAAAAAATGGCGGCGTCCTTTTTCTAAATTTTCAGAATTTTTCTTTTTTTTGCATTTTCAACCTGGCAACACTGCCACAGTTTTAGAGCCACTGCTATGTTTTACCCCTCATATGAAGCGTCAATGTCTCCTCTTTCCAGTGATGGGCAATATGATTCTGTAGGTGTTACCATCTCTGAGATATTAAAAAAATGGCGGCGTCCTTTTTCTAAATTTTCTGAATTTATCTTTTTTTTGCATTTTTAACCTGGCAACACTCCCACAGTTTTAGAGCCACTGCTATGTTTTACCCCTCATATGAAGCGTCAATGTCTCCTCTTTCCAGTGATGTGCAATATGATTCTGTAGGTGTTACCATCTCTGAGATATTAAAAAAATGGCGGCGTCCTTTTTCTAAATTTTCAGAATTTTTCTTTTTTTTGCATTTTCAACCTGGCAACACTGGCACAGTTTTGAAGCCACTGCTATGTTTTACCCCTCATATGAAGCGTCAATGTCTCTTCTTTCCAGTGATGTGCAATATGATTCTGTAGGTTTTACCATCTCTGAGATATTAAAAAAATGGCGGCGTCCTTTTTCTAAATTTCCAGAATTTTTCTTTTTTATGCATTTTCAACCTGGCAACACTGGCACAGTTTTGAAGCCACTGCCATGTTTTACCCCTCATATGAAGCGTCAATATCTCTTCTTTCCAGTGATGTGCAATATGATTCTGTAGGTATTACCATCTCTGAGATATTAAAAAAATGGCGGCGTCCTTTTTCTAAATTTTCAGAATTTTTCTTTTTTTTGCATTTTGAACCTGGCAACACTGCCACAGTTTTAGAGCCACTGCTATGTTTTACCCCTCATATGCAATATGCAATATGATTCTGTAGGTGTTACCATCTCTGAGATATTAAAAAAATGGCGGCGTCCTTTTTCTAAATTTCCAGAATTTTTCTTTTTTATGCATTTTCAACCTGGCAACACTGGCACAGTTTTGAAGCCACTGCTATGTTTTACCCCTTATATGAAGCGTCAATGTCTCTTCTTTCCAGTGATGTGCAATATGATTCTGTAGGTATTACCATCTCTGAGATATTAAAAAAATGGCGGCGTCCTTTTTCTAAATTTTCTGAATTTTTCTTTTTTTTGCATTTTGAACCTGGCAACACTGCCACAGTTTTAGAGCCACTGCTATGTTTTACCCCTCATATGAAGCGTCAATGTCTCCTCTTTCCAGTGATGTGCAATATGATTCTGTAGGTGTTACCATCTCTGAGATATTAAAAAAATGGCGGCGTCCTTTTTCTAAATTTTCAGAATTTTTCTTTTTTTTGCATTTTCAACCTGGCAACACTGGCACAGTTTTGAAGCCACTGCTATGTTTTACCCCTCATATGAAGCGTCAATGTCTCTTCTTTCCAGTGATGTACAATATGATTCTGTAGGTGTTACCATCTCTGAGATATTAAAAAAATGGCGGCGCCCTTTTTCTAAATTTTCTGAATTTTTCTTTTTTTTGCATTTTCAACCTGGCAACACTCCCACAGTTTTAGAGCCACTGCTATGTTTTACCCCTCATATGAAGCGTCAATGTCTCCTCTTTCCAGTGATGTGCAATATGATTCTGTAGGTATTACCATCTCTGAGATATTAAAAAAATGGCGGCGTCCTTTTTCTAAATTTTCAGAATTTTTCTTTTTTTTGCATTTTGAACCTGGCAACACTGCCACAGTTTTAGAGCCACTGCTATGTTTTACCCCTCATATGAAGCGTCAATGTCTCCTCTTTCCAGTGATGTGCAATATGATTCTGTAGGTGTTACCATCTCTGAGATATTAAAAAAATGGCGGCGTCCTTTTTCTAAATTTTCAGAATTTTTCTTTTTTTTGCATTTTCAACCTGGCAACACTGGCACAGTTTTGAAGCCACTGCTATGTTTTACCCCTCATATGAAGCGTCAATGTCTCTTCTTTCCAGTGATGTGCAATATGATTCTGTAGGTGTTACCATCTCTGAGATATTAAAAAAATGGCGGCGTCCTTTTTCTAAATTTCCAGAATTTTTCTTTTTTATGCATTTTCAACCTGGCAACACTGGCACAGTTTTGAAGCCACTGCTATGTTTTACCCCTCATATGAAGCGTCAATGTCTCTTCTTTCCAGTGATGTGCAATATGATTCTGTAGGTATTACCATCTCTGAGATATTAAAAAAATGGCGGCGTCCTTTTTCTAAATTTTCTGAATTTTTCTTTTTTTTGCATTTTGAACCTGGCAACACTGCCACAGTTTTAGAGCCACTGCTATGTTTTACCCCTCATATGAAGCGTCAATGTCTCCTCTTTCCAGTGATGTGCAATATGATTCTGTAGGTGTTACCATCTCTGAGATATTAAAAAAATGGCGGCGTCCTTTTTCTAAATTTTCAGAATTTTTTCTTTTTTTTGCATTTTCAACCTGGCAACACTGGCACAGTTTTGAAGCCACTGCTATGTTTTACCCCTCATATGAAGCGTCAATGTCTCTTCTTTCCAGTGATGTGCAATATGATTCTGTAGGTGTTACCATCTCTGAGATATTAAAAAAATGGCGGCGTCCTTTTTCTAAATTTCCAGAATTTTTCTTTTTTATGCATTTTCAACCTGGCAACACTGGCACAGTTTTGAAGCCACTGCCATGTTTTACCCCTTATATGAAGCGTCAATGTCTCTTCTTTCCAGTGGTGTGCAATATGATTCTGTAGGTATTACCATCTCTGAGATATTAAAAAAATGGCGGCGTCCTTTTTCTAAATTTTCTGAATTTTTCTTTTTTTTGCATTTTGAACCTGGCAACACTGCCACAGTTTTAGAGCCACTGCTATGTTTTACCCCTCATATGAAGCGTCAATGTCTCCTCTTTCCAGTGATGTGCAATATGATTCTGTAGGTATTACCATCTCTGAGATATTAAAAAAATGGCGGCGTCCTTTTTCTAAATTTTCAGAATTTTTCTTTTTTTTGCATTTTGAACCTGGCAACACTGCCACAGTTTTAGAGCCACTGCTATGTTTTACCCCTCATATGAAGCGTCAATGTCTCCTCTTTCCAGTGATGTGCAATATGATTCTGTAGGTGTTACCATCTCTGAGATATTAAAAAAATGGCGGCGTCCTTTTTCTAAATTTTCAGAATTTTTCTTTTTTTTGCATTTTCAACCTGGCAACACTGGCACAGTTTTGAAGCCACTGCTATGTTTTACCCCTCATATGAAGCGTCAATGTCTCCTCTTTCCAGTGATGTGCAATATGATTCTGTAGGTATTACCATCTCTGAGATATTCAAAAAATGGCGGCGTCCTTTTTCTAAATTTTCAGAATTTTTCTTTTTTTTTGCATTTTCAACCTGGCAACACTCCCACAGTTTTAGAGCCACTGCTATGTTTTACCCCTCATATGAAGCGTCAATGTCTCCTCTTTCCAGTGATGTGCAATATGATTCTGTAGGTGTTACCATCTCTGAGATATTAAAAAAATGGCGGCGTCCTTTTTCTAAATTTTCAGAATTTTTCTTTTTTTTGTATTTGCAACCTGGCAACACTGCCACAGTTTTAGAGCCACTGCTATGTTTTACCCCTCATATGAAGCGTCAATGTCTCCTCTTTCCAGTGATGTGCAATATGATTCTGTAGGTGTTACCATCTCTGAGATATTAAAAAAATGGCGGCGTCCTTTTTCTAAATTTTCAGAATTTTTCTTTTTTTTGCATTTTCAACCTGGCAACACTGGCACAGTTTTGAAGCCACTGCTATGTTTTACCCCTCATATGAAGCGTCAATGTCTCCTCTTTCCAGTGATGTGCAATATGATTCTGTAGGTGTTACCATCTCTGAGATATTAAAAAAATGGCGGCGTCCTTTTTCTAAATTTTCTGAATTTTTCTTTTTTTTGCATTTTCAACCTGGCAACACTCCCACAGTTTTAGAGCCACTGCTATGTTTTACCCCTCATATGAAGCGTCAATGTCTCCTCTTTCCAGTGATGTGCAATATGATTCTGTAGGTGTTACCATCTCTGAGATATTAAAAAAATGGCGGCGTCCTTTTTCTAAATTTTCTGAATTTATCTTTTTTTTGCATTTTTAACCTGGCAACACTCCCACAGTTTTAGAGCCACTGCTATGTTTTACGCCTCATATGAAGCGTCAATGTCTCCTCTTTCCAGTGATGTGCAATATGATTCTGTAGGTGTTACCATCTCTGAGATATTAAAAAAATGGCGGCGTCCTTTTTCTAAATTTCCAGAATTTTTCTTTTTTTTGCATTTTCAACCTGGCAACACTCCCACAGTTTTAGAGCCACTGCTATGTTTTACCCCTCATATGAAGCGTCAATGTCTCCTCTTTCCAGTGATGTGCAATATGATTCTGTAGGTGTTACCATCTCTGAGATATTAAAAAAATGGCGGCGTCCTTTTTCTAAATTTTCTGAATTTTTCTTTTTTTTGCATTTTCAACCTGGCAACACTCCCACAGTTTTGAAGCCACTGCTATGTTTTGCGCCTCATATGAAGCGTCAATGTCTCCTCTTTCCAGTGATGTGCAATATGATTCTGTAGGTGTTACCATCTCTGAGATATTAAAAAAATGGCGGCGTCCTTTTTCTAAATTTTCTGAATTTTTCTTTTTTTTGCATTTTCAACCTGGCAACACTCCCACAGTTTTAGAGCCACTGCTATGTTTTACCCCTCATATGAAGCGTCAATGTCTTCTCTTTCCAGTGATGTGCAATATGATTCTGTAGGTGTTACCATCTCTGAGATATTAAAAAAATGGCGGCGTCCTTTTTCTAAATTTTCAGAATTTTTCTTTTTTTTGCATTTTCAACCTGGCAACACTGGCACAGTTTTGAAGCCACTGCTAGGTTTTACCCCTCATATGAAGCGCCAATGTCTCCTCTTTCCAGTGATGTGCAATATGATTTTGTAGGTGTTACCCTCTCTGAGATATTAAAAAAATGGCGGCGTCCTTTTTCTAAATTTTCAGAATTTTTCTTTTTTTTGCATTTTCAACCTGGCAACACTGGCACAGTTTTGAAGCCACTGCTATGTTTTACCCCTCATATGAAGCGTCAATGTCTCCTCTTTCCAGTGATGTGCAATATGATTCTGTAGGTGTTACCATCTCTGAGATATTAAAAAAATGGCGGCGTCCTTTTTCTAAATTTTCAGAATTTTTCTTTTTTTTGCATTTTGAACCTGGCAACACTGGCACAGTTTTGAAGCCACTGCTATGTTTTACCCCTCATATGAAGCGTCAATGTCTCCTCTTTCCAGTGATGTGCAATATGATTCTGTAGGTGTTACCATCTCTGAGATATTCAAAAAATGGCGGCGTCCTTTTTCTAAATTTTCAGAATTTTTCTTTTTTTTGCATTTTGAACCTGGCAACACTGCCACAGTTTTAGAGCCACTGCTATGTTTTACCCCTCATATGAAGCGTCAATGTCTCCTCTTTCCAGTGATGTGCAATATGATTCTGTAGGTGTTACCATCTCTGAGATATTAAAAAAATGGCGGCGTCCTTTTTCTAAATTTTCAGAATTTTTCTTTTTTTTGCATTTTCAACCTGGCAACACTGGCACAGTTTTGAAGCCACTGCTATGTTTTACCCCTCATATGAAGCGTCAATGTCTCTTCTTTCCAGTGATGTACAATATGATTCTGTAGGTGTTACCATCTCTGAGATATTAAAAAAATGGAGGCGCCCTTTTTCTAAATTTTCGGAATTTTTCTTTTTTTTGCATTTTCAACCTGGCAACACTCCCACAGTTTTAGAGCCACTGCTATGTTTTACCCCTCATATGAAGCGTCAATGTCTCCTCTTTCCAGTGATGTGCAATATGATTCTGTAGGTGTTACCATCTCTGAGATATTAAAAAAATGGCGGCGTCCTTTTTCTAAATTTTCAGAATTTTTCTTTTTTTTGCATTTTCAACCTGGCAACACTGGCACAGTTTTGAAGCCACTGCTATGTTTTACCCCTCATATGAAGCGTCAATGTCTCTTCTTTCCAGTGATGTGCAATATGATTCTGTAGGTTTTACCATCTCTGAGATATTAAAAAAATGGCGGCGTCCTTTTTCTAAATTTCCAGAATTTTTCTTTTTTATGCATTTTCAACCTGGCAACACTGGCACAGTTTTGAAGCCACTGCCATGTTTTACCCCTCATATGAAGCGTCAATGTCTCTTCTTTCCAGTGATGTGCAATATGATTCTGTAGGTATTACCATCTCTGAGATATTAAAAAAATGGCGGCGTCCTTTTTCTAAATTTTCAGAATTTTTCTTTTTTTTTGCATTTTGAACCTGGCAACACTGCCACAGTTTTAGAGCCACTGCTATGTTTTACCCCTCATATGAAGCGTCAATGTCTCCTCTTTCCAGTGATGTGCAATATGATTCTGTAGGTGTTACCATCTCTGAGATATTAAAAAAATGGCGGCGTCCTTTTTCTAAATTTTCAGAATTTTTCTTTTTTTTGCATTTTCAACCTGGCAACACTGGCACAGTTTTGAAGCCACTGCTATGTTTTACCCCTCATATGAAGCGTCAATGTCTCTTCTTTCCAGTGATGTGCAATATGATTCTGTAGGTGTTACCATCTCTGAGATATTAAAAAAATGGCGGCGTCCTTTTTCTAAATTTCCAGAATTTTTCTTTTTTATGCATTTTCAACCTGGCAACACTGGCACAGTTTTGAAGCCACTGCTATGTTTTACCCCTTATATGAAGCGTCAATGTCTCTTCTTTCCAGTGATGTGCAATATGATTCTGTAGGTATTACCATCTCTGAGATATTAAAAAAATGGCGGCGTCCTTTTTCTAAATTTTCTGAATTTTTCTTTTTTTTGCATTTTGAACCTGGCAACACTGCCACAGTTTTAGAGCCACTGCTATGTTTTACCCCTCATATGAAGCGTCAATGTCTCCTCTTTCCAGTGATGTGCAATATGATTCTGTAGGTGTTACCATCTCTGAGATATTAAAAAAATGGCGGCGTCCTTTTTCTAAATTTTCAGAATTTTTCTTTTTTTTGCATTTTCAACCTGGCAACACTGGCACAGTTTTGAAGCCACTGCTATGTTTTACCCCTCATATGAAGCGTCAATGTCTCTTCTTTCCAGTGATGTGCAATATGATTCTGTAGGTGTTACCATCTCTGAGATATTAAAAAAATGGCGGCGTCCTTTTTCTAAATTTCCAGAATTTTTCTTTTTTATGCATTTTCAACCTGGCAACACTGGCACAGTTTTGAAGCCACTGCCATGTTTTACCCCTTATATGAAGCGTCAATGTCTCTTCTTTCCAGTGGTGTGCAATATGATTCTGTAGGTATTACCATCTCTGAGATATTAAAAAAATGGCGGCGTCCTTTTTCTAAATTTTCTGAATTTTTCTTTTTTTTGCATTTTGAACCTGGCAACACTGCCACAGTTTTAGAGCCACTGCTATGTTTTACCCCTCATATGAAGCGTCAATGTCTCCTCTTTCCAGTGATGTGCAATATGATTCTGTAGGTATTACCATCTCTGAGATATTAAAAAAATGGCGGCGTCCTTTTTCTAAATTTTCAGAATTTTTCTTTTTTTTGCATTTTGAACCTGGCAACACTGCCACAGTTTTAGAGCCACTGCTATGTTTTACCCCTCATATGAAGCGTCAATGTCTCCTCTTTCCAGTGATGTGCAATATGATTCTGTAGGTGTTACCATCTCTGAGATATTAAAAAAATGGCGGCGTCCTTTTTCTAAATTTTCAGAATTTTTCTTTTTTTTGCATTTTGAACCTGGCAACACTGCCACAGTTTTAGAGCCACTGCTATGTTTTGCCCCTCATATGAAGCGTCAATGTCTTCACTTTCCAGTGATGTGCAATATGATTCTGTAGGTGTTACCATCTCTGAGATATTAAAAAAATGGCGGCGTCCTTTTTCTAAATTTTCTGAATTTTTCTTTTTTTTTCATTTTCAACCTGGCAACACTGGCACAGTTTTGAAGCCACTGCTATGTTTTACCCCTCATATGAAGCGTCAATGTCTCCTCTTTCCAGTGATGTGCAATATGATTCTGTAGGTGTTACCATCTCTGAGATATTAAAAAAATGGCGGCGTCCTTTTTCTAAATTTTCAGAATTTTTCTTTTTTATGCATTTTCAACCTAGCAACACTGCCACAGTTTTAGAGCCACTGCTATGTTTTACCCCTCATATGAAGCGTCAATGTCTCTTCTTTCCAGTGGTGTGCAATATGATTCTGTAGGTATTACCATCTCTGAGATATTAAAAAAATGGCGGCGTCCTTTTTCTAAATTTTCTGAATTTTTCTTTTTTTTGCATTTTGAACCTGGCAACACTGCCACAGTTTTAGAGCCACTGCTATGTTTTACCCCTCATATGAAGCGTCAATGTCTCTTCTTTCCAGTGATGTGCAATATGATTCTGTAGGTATTACCATCTCTGAGATATTAAAAAAATGGCGGCGTCCTTTTTCTAAATTTTCTGAATTTTTCTTTTTTTTGCATTTTGAACCTGGCAACACTGCCACAGTTTTAGAGCCACTGCTATGTTTTGCCCCTCATATGAAGCGTCAATGTCTTCACTTTCCAGTGATGTGCAATATGATTCTGTAGGTGTTACCATCTCTGAGATATTAAAAAAATGGCGGCGTCCTTTTTCTAAATTTTCTGAATTTTTCTTTTTTTTTCATTTTCAACCTGGCAACACTGGCACAGTTTTGAAGCCACTGCTATGTTTTACCCCTCATATGAAGCGTCAATGTCTCCTCTTTCCAGTGATGTGCAATATGATTCTGTAGGTGTTACCATCTCTGAGATATTAAAAAAATGGCGGCGTCCTTTTTCTAAATTTTCAGAATTTTTCTTTTTTATGCATTTTCAACCTGGCAACACTGCCACAGTTTTAGAGCCACTGCTATGTTTTACCCCTCATATGAAGCGTCAATGTCTCCTCTTTCCAGTGATGTGCAATATGATTCTGTAGGTGTTACCATCTCTGAGATATTAAAAAAATGGCGGCGTCCTTTTTCTAAATTTTCAGAATTTTTCTTTTTTTTGCATTTTCAACCTGGCAATACTGGCACAGTTTTAGAGCCACTGCTATGTTTTACCCCTCATATGAAGCGTCAATGTCTCCTCTTTCCAGTGATGTGCAATATGATTCTGTAGGTGTTACCATCTCTGAGATATTAAAAAAATGGCGGCGTCCTTTTTCTAAATTTTCAGAATTTTTCTTTTTTTTGCATTTTCAACCTGGCAACACTGGCACAGTTTTGAAGCCACTGCTATGTTTTACCCCTCATATGAAGCGTCAATGTCTCCTCTTTCCAGTGATGTGCAATATGATTCTGTAGGTGTTACCATCTCTGAGATATTCAAAAAATGGCGGCGTCCTTTTTCTAAATTTTCAGAATTTTTCTTTTTTTTGCATTTTCAACCTGGCAACACTGCCACAGTTTTAGAGCCACTGCTATGTTTTACCCCTCATATGAAGCGTCAATGTCTCCTCTTTCCAGTGATGTGCAATATGATTCTGTAGGTGTTACCATCTCTGAGATATTAAAAAAATGGCGGCGTCATTTTTCTAAATTTTCTGAATTTTTCTTTTTTTTGCATTTTCAACCTGGCAGCACTCCCACAGTTTTAGAGCCACTGCTATGTTTTACCCCTCATATGAAGCGTCAATGTCTCCTCTTTCCAGTGATGTGCAATATGATTCTGTAGGTGTTACCATCTCTGAGATATTAATAAAATGGCGGCGTCCTTTTTCTAAATTTTCAGAATTTTTCTTTTTTTTGCATTTTCAACCTGGCAACACTGCCACAGTTTTAGAGCCACTGCTATGTTTTACCCCTCATATGAAGCGTCAATGTCTCCTCTTTCCAGTGATGTGCAATATGATTCTGTAGGTGTTACCATCTCTGAGATATTCAAAAAATGGCGGCGTCCTTTTTCTAAATTTTCAGAATTTTTCTTTTTTTTGCATTTTCAACCTGGCAACACTGCCACAGTTTTAGAGCCACTGCTATGTTTTACCCCTCATATGAAGCGTCAATGTCTCCTCTTTCCAGTGATGGGCAATATGATTCTGTAGGTGTTACCATCTCTGAGATATTAAAAAAATGGCGGCGTCCTTTTTCTAAATTTTCTGAATTTATCTTTTTTTTGCATTTTTAACCTGGCAACACTCCCATAGTTTTAGAGCCACTGCTATGTTTTACCCCTCATATGAAGCGTCAATGTCTCCTCTTTCCAGTGATGTGCAATATAATTCTGTAGGTGTTACCATCTCTGAGATATTAAAAAAATGGCGGCGTCCTTTTTCTAAATTTTCAGAATTTTTCTTTTTTTTGCATTTTCAACCTGGCAACACTCCCATAGTTTTAGAGCCACTGCTATGTTTTACCCCTCATATGAAGCGTCAATGTCTCTTCTTTCCAGTGATGTGCAATATGATTCTGTAGGTGTTACCATCTCTGAGATATTAAAAAAATGGCGGCGTCCTTTTTCTAAATTTCCAGAATTTTTCTTTTTTATGCATTTTCAACCTGGCAACACTGGCACAGTTTTGAAGCCACTGCCATGTTTTACCCCTTATATGAAGCGTCAATGTCTCTTCTTTCCAGTGGTGTGCAATATGATTCTGTAGGTATTACCATCTCTGAGATATTAAAAAAATGGCGGCGTCCTTTTTCTAAATTTTCTGAATTTTTCTTTTTTTTGCATTTTGAACCTGGCAACACTGCCACAGTTTTAGAGCCACTGCTATGTTTTACCCCTCATATGAAGCGTCAATGTCTCCTCTTTCCAGTGATGTGCAATATGATTCTGTAGGTGTTACCATCTCTGAGATATTAAAAAAATGGCGGCGTCCTTTTTCTAAATTTTCAGAATTTTTCTTTTTTTTGCATTTTCAACCTGGCAACACTGGCACAGTTTTGAAGCCACTGCTATGTTTTACCCCTCATATGAAGCGTCAATGTCTCTTCTTTCCAGTGATGTGCAATATGATTCTGTAGGTATTACCATCTCTGAGATATTAAAAAAATGGCGGCGTCCTTTTTCTAAATTTTCAGAATTTTTCTTTTTTTTGCATTTTGAACCTGGCAACACTGCCACAGTTTTAGAGCCACTGCTATGTTTTACCCCTCATATGAAGCGTCAATGTCTCTTCTTTCCAGTGGTGTGCAATATGATTCTGTAGGTATTACCATCTCTGAGATATTAAAAAAATGGCGGCGTCCTTTTTCTAAATTTTCTGAATTTTTCTTTTTTTTGCATTTTGAACCTGGCAACACTGCCACAGTTTTAGAGCCACTGCTATGTTTTACCCTCATATGAAGCGTCAATGTCTCCTCTTTCCAGTGATGGGCAATATGATTCTGTAGGTGTTACCATCTCTGAGATATTAAAAAAATGGCGGCGTCCTTTTTCTAAATTTTCTGAATTTATCTTTTTTTTGCATTTTTAACCTGGCAACACTGCCACAGTTTTAGAGCCACTGCTATGTTTTGCCCCTCATATGAAGCGTCAATGTCTTCACTTTCCAGTGATGTGCAATATGATTCTGTAGGTGTTACCATCTCTGAGATATTAAAAAAATGGCGGCGTCCTTTTTCTAAATTTTCTGAATTTTTCTTTTTTTTTCATTTTCAACCTGGCAACACTGGCACAGTTTTGAAGCCACTGCTATGTTTTACCCCTCATATGAAGCGTCAATGTCTCCTCTTTCCAGTGATGTGCAATATGATTCTGTAGGTGTTACCATCTCTGAGATATTAAAAAAATGGCGGCGTCCTTTTTCTAAATTTTCAGAATTTTTCTTTTTTATGCATTTTCAACCTGGCAACACTGCCACAGTTTTAGAGCCACTGCTATGTTTTACCCCTCATATGAAGCGTCAATGTCTCCTCTTTCCAGTGATGTGCAATATGATTCTGTAGGTGTTACCATCTCTGAGATATTAAAAAAATGGCGGCGTCCTTTTTCTAAATTTTCAGAATTTTTCTTTTTTTTGCATTTTCAACCTGGCAATACTGGCACAGTTTTAGAGCCACTGCTATGTTTTACCCCTCATATGAAGCGTCAATGTCTCCTCTTTCCAGTGATGTGCAATATGATTCTGTAGGTGTTACCATCTCTGAGATATTAAAAAAATGGCGGCGTCCTTTTTCTAAATTTTCAGAATTTTTCTTTTTTTTGCATTTTCAACCTGGCAACACTGGCACAGTTTTGAAGCCACTGCTATGTTTTACCCCTCATATGAAGCGTCAGTGTCTCCTCTTTCCAGTGATGTGCAATATGATTCTGTAGGTGTTACCATCTCTGAGATATTCAAAAAATGGCGGCGTCCTTTTTCTAAATTTTCAGAATTTTTCTTTTTTTTGCATTTTCAACCTGGCAACACTGCCACAGTTTTAGAGCCACTGCTATGTTTTACCCCTCATATGAAGCGTCAATGTCTCCTCTTTCCAGTGATGTGCAATATGATTCTGTAGGTGTTACCATCTCTGAGATATTAAAAAAATGGCGGCGTCCTTTTTCTAAATTTTCAGAATTTTTCTTTTTTATGCATTTTCAACCTAGCAACACTGCCACAGTTTTAGAGCCACTGCTATGTTTTACCCCTCATATGAAGCGTCAATGTCTCCTCTTTCCAGTGATGTGCAATATGATTCTGTAGGTATTACCATCTCTGAGATATTCAAAAAATGGCGGCGTCCTTTTTCTAAATTTTCAGAATTTTTCTTTTTTATGCATTTTCAACCTGGCAACACTGGCACAGTTTTGAAGCCACTGCTATGTTTTACCCCTCATATGAAGCGTCAATGTCTCTTCTTTCCAGTGATGTGCAATATGATTCTGTAGGTGTTACCATCTCTGAGATATTAAAAAAATGGCGGCGTCCTTTTTCTAAATTTTCAGAATTTTTCTTTTTTTTGCATTTTCAACCTGGCAACACTGGCACAGTTTTGAAGCCACTGCTATGTTTTACCCCTCATATGAAGCGTCAGTGTCTCCTCTTTCCAGTGATGTGCAATATGATTCTGTAGGTGTTACCATCTCTGAGATATTAAAAAAATGGCGGCGTCCTTTTTCTAAATTTTCAGAATTTTTCTTTTTTTTGCATTTTCAACCTGGCAACACTGCCACAGTTTTAGAGCCACTGCTATGTTTTACCCCTCATATGAAGCGTCAATGTCTCCTCTTTCCAGTGATGTGCAATATGATTCTGTAGGTGTTACCATCTCTGAGATATTAAAAAAATGGCGGCGTCATTTTTCTAAATTTTCTGAATTTTTCTTTTTTTTGCATTTTCAACCTGGCAGCACTCCCACAGTTTTAGAGCCACTGCTATGTTTTACCCCTCATATGAAGCGTCAATGTCTCCTCTTTCCAGTGATGTGCAATATGATTCTGTAGGTGTTACCATCTCTGAGATATTAATAAAATGGCGGCGTCCTTTTTCTAAATTTTCAGAATTTTTCTTTTTTTTGCATTTTCAACCTGGCAACACTGCCACAGTTTTAGAGCCACTGCTATGTTTTACCCCTCATATGAAGCGTCAATGTCTCCTCTTTCCAGTGATGTGCAATATGATTCTGTAGGTGTTACCATCTCTGAGATATTCAAAAAATGGCGGCGTCCTTTTTCTAAATTTTCAGAATTTTTCTTTTTTTTGCATTTTCAACCTGGCAACACTGCCACAGTTTTAGAGCCACTGCTATGTTTTACCCCTCATATGAAGCGTCAATGTCTCCTCTTTCCAGTGATGGGCAATATGATTCTGTAGGTGTTACCATCTCTGAGATATTAAAAAAATGGCGGCGTCCTTTTTCTAAATTTTCTGAATTTATCTTTTTTTTGCATTTTTAACCTGGCAACACTCCCACAGTTTTAGAGCCACTGCTATGTTTTACCCCTCATATGAAGCGTCAATGTCTCCTCTTTCCAGTGATGTGCAATATGATTCTGTAGGTGTTACCATCTCTGAGATATTAAAAAAATGGCGGCGTCCTTTTTCTAAATTTTCTGAATTTTTCTTTTTTTTGCATTTTGAACCTGGCAACACTGCCACAGTTTTAGAGCCACTGCTATGTTTTACCCTCATATGAAGCGTCAATGTCTCCTCTTTCCAGTGATGGGCAATATGATTCTGTAGGTGTTACCATCTCTGAGATATTAAAAAAATGGCGGCGTCCTTTTTCTAAATTTTCTGAATTTATCTTTTTTTTGCATTTTTAACCTGGCAACACTGCCACAGTTTTAGAGCCACTGCTATGTTTTGCCCCTTATATGAAGCGTCAATGTCTCTTCTTTCCAGTGGTGTGCAATATGATTCTGTAGGTATTACCATCTCTGAGATATTAAAAAAATGGCGGCGTCCTTTTTCTAAATTTTCTGAATTTTTCTTTTTTTTGCATTTTGAACCTGGCAACACTGCCACAGTTTTAGAGCCACTGCTATGTTTTACCCCTCATATGAAGCGTCAATGTCTCCTCTTTCCAGTGATGTGCAATATGATTCTGTAGGTGTTACCATCTCTGAGATATTAAAAAAATGGCGGCGTCCTTTTTCTAAATTTTCAGAATTTTTCTTTTTTTTGCATTTTCAACCTGGCAACACTGGCACAGTTTTGAAGCCACTGCTATGTTTTACCCCTCATATGAAGCGTCAATGTCTCTTCTTTCCAGTGATGTGCAATATGATTCTGTAGGTGTTACCATCTCTGAGATATTAAAAAAATGGCGGCGTCCTTTTTCTAAATTTCCAGAATTTTTCTTTTTTATGCATTTTCAACCTGGCAACACTGGCACAGTTTTGAAGCCACTGCTATGTCTTACCCCTTATATGAAGCGTCAATGTCTCTTCTTTCCAGTGATGTGCAATATGATTCTGTAGGTGTTACCATCTCTGAGATATTAAAAAAATGGCGGCGTCATTTTTCTAAATTTTCTGAATTTTTCTTTTTTTTGCATTTTCAACCTGGCAGCACTCCCACAGTTTTAGAGCCACTGCTATGTTTTACCCCTCATATGAAGCGTCAATGTCTCCTCTTTCCAGTGATGTGCAATATGATTCTGTAGGTGTTACCATCTCTGAGATATTAATAAAATGGCGGCGTCCTTTTTCTAAATTTTCAGAATTTTTCTTTTTTTTGCATTTTCAACCTGGCAACACTGCCACAGTTTTAGAGCCACTGCTATGTTTTACCCCTCAAAAAAATGGCGGCGTCCTTTTTCTAAATTTTCTGAATTTATCTTTTTTTTGCATTTTTAACCTGGCAACACTGCCACAGTTTTAGAGCCACTGCTATGTTTTGCCCCTTATATGAAGCGTCAATGTCTCCTCTTTCCAGTGATGTGCAATATGATTCTGTAGGTGTTACCATCTCTGAGATATTCAAAAAATGGCGGCGTCCTTTTTCTAAATTTTCAGAATTTTTCTTTTTTTTGCATTTTCAACCTGGCAACACTGCCACAGTTTTAGAGCCACTGCTATGTTTTACCCCTCATATGAAGCGTCAATGTCTCCTCTTTCCAGTGATGGGCAATATGATTCTGTAGGTGTTACCATCTCTGAGATATTAAAAAAATGGCGGCGTCCTTTTTCTAAATTTTCTGAATTTATCTTTTTTTTGCATTTTTAACCTGGCAACACTCCCACAGTTTTAGAGCCACTGCTATGTTTTACCCCTCATATGAAGCGTCAATGTCTCCTCTTTCCAGTGATGTGCAATATGATTCTGTAGGTGTTACCATCTCTGAGATATTAAAAAAATGGCGGCGTCCTTTTTCTAAATTTTCAGAATTTTTCTTTTTTTTGCATTTTCAACCTGGCAACACTCCCATAGTTTTAGAGCCACTGCTATGTTTTACCCCTCATATGAAGCGTCAATGTCTCCTCTTTCCAGTGATGTGCAATATGATTCTGTAGGTGTTACCATCTCTGAGATATTAAAAAAATGGCGGCGTCCTTTTTCTAAATTTCCAGAATTTTTCTTTTTTATGCATTTTCAACCTGGCAACACTGGCACAGTTTTGAAGCCACTGCCATGTTTTACCCCTTATATGAAGCGTCAATGTCTCTTCTTTCCAGTGGTGTGCAATATGATTCTGTAGGTATTACCATCTCTGAGATATTAAAAAAATGGCGGCGTCCTTTTTCTAAATTTTCTGAATTTTTCTTTTTTTTGCATTTTGAACCTGGCAACACTGCCACAGTTTTAGAGCCACTGCTATGTTTTACCCCTCATATGAAGCGTCAATGTCTCCTCTTTCCAGTGATGTGCAATATGATTCTGTAGGTGTTACCATCTCTGAGATATTAAAAAAATGGCGGCGTCCTTTTTCTAAATTTTCAGAATTTTTCTTTTTTTTGCATTTTCAACCTGGCAACACTGGCACAGTTTTGAAGCCACTGCTATGTTTTACCCCCTCATATGAAGCGTCAATGTCTCTTCTTTCCAGTGATGTGCAATATGATTCTGTAGGTGTTACCATCTCTGAGATATTAAAAAAATGGCGGCGTCCTTTTTCTAAATTTCCAGAATTTTTCTTTTTTATGCATTTTCAACCTGGCAACACTGGCACAGTTTTGAAGCCACTGCTATGTCTTACCCCTTATATGAAGCGTCAATGTCTCTTCTTTCCAGTGATGTGCAATATGATTCTGTAGGTATTACCATCTCTGAGATATTAAAAAAATGGCGGCGTCCTTTTTCTAAATTTTCTGAATTTTTCTTTTTTTTGCATTTTGAACCTGGCAACACTGCCACAGTTTTAGAGCCACTGCTATGTTTTACCCTCATATGAAGCGTCAATGTCTCCTCTTTCTAGTGATGTGCAATATGATTCTGTAGGTGTTACCATCTCTGAGATATTCAAAAAATGGCGGCGTCCTTTTTCTAAATTTTCAGAATTTTTCTTTTTTTTGCATTTTCAACCTGGCAACACTGCCACAGTTTTAGAGCCACAGCTATGTTTTACCCCTCATATGAAGCGTCAATGTCTCCTCTTTCCAGTGATGTGCAATATGATTCTGTAGGTGTTACCATCTCTGAGATATTAAAAAAATGGCGGCGTCCTTTTTCTAAATTTTCTGAATTATCTTTTTTTTGCATTTTCAACCTGGCAACACTCCCACAGTTTTAGAGCCACTGCTATGTTTTACCCCTCATATGAAGCGTCAATGTCTCCTCTTTCCAGTGATGTGCAATATGATTCTGTAGGTGTTACCATCTCTGAGATATTAAAAAAATGGCGGCGTCCTTTTTCTAAATTTTCAGAATTTTTCTTTTTTTTGCATTTTCAACCTGGCAACACTCCCATAGTTTTAGAGCCACTGCTATGTTTTACCCCTCATATGAAGCGTCAATGTCTCTTCTTTCCAGTGATGTGCAATATGATTCTGTAGGTGTTACCATCTCTGAGATATTAAAAAAATGGCGGCGTCCTTTTTCTAAATTTCCAGAATTTTTCTTTTTTATGCATTTTCAACCTGGCAACACTGGCACAGTTTTGAAGCCACTGCCATGTTTTACCCCTTATATGAAGCGTCAATGTCTCTTCTTTCCAGTGATGTGCAATATGATTCTGTAGGTGTTACCATCTCTGAGATATTAAAAAAATGGCGGCGTCCTTTTTCTAAATTTTCTGAATTTTTCTTTTTTTTGCATTTTGAACCTGGCAACACTGCCACAGTTTTAGAGCCACTGCTATGTTTTACCCCTCATATGAAGCGTCAATGTCTCCTCTTTCCAGTGATGGGCAATATGATTCTGTAGGTGTTACCATCTCTGAGATATTAAAAAAATGGCGGCGTCCTTTTTCTAAATTTTCAGAATTTTTCTTTTTTTTGCATTTTCAACCTGGCAACACTGGCACAGTTTTGAAGCCACTGCTATGTTTTACCCCTCATATGAAGCGTCAATGTCTCTTCTTTCCAGTGATGTGCAATATGATTCTGTAGGTGTTACCATCTCTGAGATATTAAAAAAATGGCGGCGTCCTTTTTCTAAATTTCCAGAATTTTTCTTTTTTATGCATTTTCAACCTGGCAACACTGGCACAGTTTTGAAGCCACTGCTATGTTTTACCCCTCATATGAAGCGTCAATGTCTCTTCTTTCCAGTGATGTGCAATATGATTCTGTAGGTATTACCATCTCTGAGATATTAAAAAAATGGCGGCGTCCTTTTTCTAAATTTTCTGAATTTTTCTTTTTTTTGCATTTTGAACCTGGCAACACTGCCACAGTTTTAGAGCCACTGCTATGTTTTACCCCTCATATGAAGCGTCAATGTCTCCTCTTTCCAGTGATGTGCAATATGATTCTGTAGGTGTTACCATCTCTGAGATATTAAAAAAATGGCGGCGTCCTTTTTCTAAATTTTCTGAATTTTTTCTTTTTTTTGCATTTTCAACCTGGCAACACTGGCACAGTTTTGAAGCCACTGCTATGTTTTACCCCTCATATGAAGCGTCAATGTCTCCTCTTTCCAGTGATGTGCAATATGATTCTGTAAGTGTTACCATCTCTGAGATATTAAAAAAATGGCGGCGTCCTTTTTCTAAATTTTCAGAATTTTTCTTTTTTATGCATTTTCAACCTGGCAACACTGCCACAGTTTTAGAGCCACTGCTGTGTTTTACCCCTCATATGAAGCGTCAATGTCTCCTCTTTCCAGTGATGTGCAATATGATTCTGTAGGTGTTACCATCTCTGAGATATTAAAAAAATGGCGGCGTCCTTTTTCTAAATTTTCAGAATTTTTCTTTTTTTTTGCATTTTCAACCTGGCAATACTGGCACAGTTTTAGACCCACTGCTATGTTTTACCCCTCATATGAAGCGTCAATGTCTCTTCTTTCCAGTGATGTGCAATATGATTCTGTAGGTGTTACCATCTCTGAGATATTAAAAAAATGGCGGCGTCCTTTTTCTAAATTTTCAGAATTTTTCTTTTTTATGCATTTTCAACCTGGCAACACTGGCACAGTTTTGAAGCCACTGCTATTTTTTACCCCTCATATGAAGCGTCAATGTCTCCTCTTTCCAGTGATGTGCAATATGATTCTGTAGGTGTTACCATCTCTGAGATATTAAAAAAATGGCGGCGTCCTTTTTCTAAATTTTCAGAATTTTTCTTTTTTTTGCATTTTCAACCTGGCAACACTCCCATAGTTTTAGAGCCACTGCTATGTTTTACCCCTCACATGAAGCGTCAATGTCTCCTCTTTCCAGTGATGTGCAATATGATTCTGTAGGTGTTACCATCTCTGAGATATTAAAAAAATGGCGGCGTCCTTTTTCTAAATTTTCAGAATTTTTCTTTTTTTGCATTTTCAACCTGGCAACACTGGCACAGTTTTGAAGCCAGTGCTATGTTTTACCCCTCATATGAAGCGTCAATGTCTCCTCTTTCCAGTGATGTGCAATATGATTCTGTGGGTATTAACATCTCTGAGATATTAAAAAAATGGCGGCGTCCTTTTTCTAAATTTTCAGAATTTTTCTTTTTTTTGCATTTTCAACCTGGCAACACTGCCACAGTTTTAGAGCCACTGCTATGTTTTACCCCTCATATGAAGCGTCAATGTCTCCTCTTTCCAGTGATGTGCAATATGATTCTGTAGGTGTTACCATCTCTGAGATATTAAGAAAATGGCGGCGTCCTTTTTCTAAATTTTCAGAATTTTTCTTTTTTTGCATTTTCAACCTGGCAACACTGGCACAGTTTTGAAGCCACTGCTATGTTTTACCCCTCATATGAAGCGTCAATGTCTCCTCTTTCCAGTGATGTGCAATATGATTCTGTGGGTGTTACCATCTCTGAGATATTAAAAAAATGGCGGCGTCCTTTTTCTAAATTTTCTGAATTTTTCTTTTTTTTTGCATTTTCAACCTGGCAACACTGCCACAGTTTTAGAGCCACTGCTATGTTTTACCCCTCATATGAAGCGTCAATGTCTCCTCTTTCCAGTGATGTGCAATATGATTCTGTAAGTGTTACCATCTCTGAGATATTAAAAAAATGGCGGCGTCCTTTTTCTAAATTTTCAGAATTTTTCTTTTTTTTGCATTTTCAACCTGGCAACACTCCCATAGTTTTAGAGCCACTGCTATGTTTTACCCCTCATATGAAGCGTCAATGTCTCCTCTTTCCAGTGATGTGCAATATGATTCTGTAGGTGTTACCATCTCTGAGATATTAAAAAAATGGCGGCGTCCTTTTTCTAAATTTTCTGAATTTTTCTTTTTTTTGCATTTTGAACCTGGCAACACTGCCACAGTTTAAGAGCCACTGCTATGTTTTACCCCTCATCCCTCACCGCTCAGAATTTTTCTTTTTTTGCATTTTCAACCTGGCAACACTGGCACAGTTTTGAAGCCAGTGCTATGTTTTACCTCTCATATGAAGCGTCAATGTCTCCTCTTTCCAGTGATGTGCAATATGATTCTGTGGGTGTTACCATCTCTGAGATATTAAAAAAATGGCGGCGTCCTTTTTCTAAATTTTCTGAATTTTTCTTTTTTTTGCATTTTCAACCTGGCAACACTGCCACAGTTTTAGAGCCACTGCTATGTTTTACCCCTCATATGAAGCGTCAATGTCTCCTCTTTCCAGTGATGTGCAATATGATTCTGTAAGTGTTACCATCTCTGAGATATTAAAAAAATGGCGGCGTCCTTTTTCTAAATTTTCAGAATTTTTCTTTTTTTTGCATTTTCAACCTGGCAACACTCCCATAGTTTTAGAGCCACTGCTATGTTTTACCCCTCATATGAAGCGTCAATGTCTCCTCTTTCCAGTGATGTGCAATATGATTCTGTAGGTGTTACCATCTCTGAGATATTAAAAAAATGGCGGCGTCCTTTTTCTAAATTTTCTGAATTTTTCTTTTTTTTGCATTTTGAACCTGGCAACACTGCCACAGTTTTAGAGCCACTGCTATGTTTTACCCCTCATATGAAGCGTCAATGTCTCCTCTTTCCAGTGATGTGCAATATGATTCTGTAGGTGTTACCATCTCTGAGATATTAAAAAAATGGCGGCGTCCTTTTTCTAAATTTTCAGAATTTTTCTTTTTTTTGCATTTTCAACCTGGCAACACTGGCACAGTTTTGAAGCCACTGCTATGTTTTACCCCTCATATGAAGCGTCAATGTCTCTTCTTTCCAGTGATGTGCAATATGATTCTGTAGGTGTTACCATCTCTGAGATATTAAAAAAATAGCGGCGTCCTTTTTCTAAATTTTCAGAATTTTTCTTTTTTTTGCATTTTCAACCTGGCAACACTGGCACAGTTTTGAAGCCACTGCTATGTTTTACCCCTCATATGAAGCGTCAATGTCTCCTCTTTCCAGTGATGTGCAATATGATTCTGTAGGTGTTACCATCTCTGAGATATTAAAAAAATAGCGGCGTCCTTTTTCTAAATTTTCAGAATTTTTCTTTTTTTTGCATTTTCAACCTGGCAACACTGGCACAGTTTTGAAGCCACTGCTATGTTTTACCCCTTATATGAAGCGTCAATGTCTCTTCTTTCCAGTGATGTGCAATATGATTCTGTAGGTATTACCATCTCTGAGATATTAAAAAAATGGCGGCGTCCTTTTTCTAAATTTTCTGAATTTTTCTTTTTTTTGCATTTTGAACCTGGCAACACTGCCACAGTTTTAGAGCCACTGCTATGTTTTACCCCTCATATGAAGCGTCAATGTCTCCTCTTTCCAGTGATGTGCAATATGATTCTGTAGGTGTTACCATCTCTGAGATATTAAAAAAATGGCGGCGTCCTTTTTCTAAATTTTCAGAATTTTTCTTTTTTATGCATTTTCAACCTGGCAACACTGGCACAGTTTTGAAGCCACTGCTATGTTTTACCCCTCATATGAAGCGTCAATGTCTCCTCTTTCCAGTGATGTGCAATATGATTCTGTAAGTGTTACCATCTCTGAGATATTAAAAAAATGGCGGCGTCCTTTTTCTAAATTTTCAGAATTTTTCTTTTTTTTGCATTTTCAACCTGGCAACACTGGCACAGTTTTGAAGCCACTGCTATGTTTTACCCCTCATATGAAGCGTCAATGTCTCTTCTTTCCAGTGATGTGCAATATGATTCTGTAGGTGTTACCATCTCTGAGATATTAAAAAAATGGCGGCGTCCTTTTTCTAAATTTTCAGAATTTTTCTTTTTTATGCATTTTCAACCTGGCAACACTGGCACAGTTTTGAAGCCACTGCTATGTTTTACCCCTCATATGAAGCGTCAATGTCTCCTCTTTCCAGTGATGTGCAATATGATTCTGTAAGTGTTACCATCTCTGAGATATTAAAAAAATGGCGGCGTCCTTTTTCTAAATTTTCAGAATTTTTCTTTTTTTTGCATTTTAAACCTGGCAACACTGCCACAGTTTTAGAGCCACAGCTATGTTTTACCCCTCATATGAAGCGTCAATGTCTCCTCTTTCCAGTGATGTGCAATATGATTCTGTAGGTGTTACCATCTCTGAGATATTAAAAAAATGGCGGCGTCCTTTTTCTAAATTTTCTGAATTATCTTTTTTTTGCATTTTCAACCTGGCAACACTCCCACAGTTTTAGAGCCACTGCTATGTTTTACCCCTCATATGAAGCGTCAATGTCTCCTCTTTCCAGTGATGTGCAATATGATTCTGTAGGTGTTACCATCTCTGAGATATTAAAAAAATGGCGGCGTCCTTTTTCTAAATTTTCAGAATTTTTCTTTTTTTTGCATTTTCAACCTGGCAACACTCCCATAGTTTTAGAGCCACTGCTATGTTTTACCCCTCATATGAAGCGTCAATGTCTCTTCTTTCCAGTGATGTGCAATATGATTCTGTAGGTGTTACCATCTCTGAGATATTAAAAAAATGGCGGCGTCCTTTTTCTAAATTTCCAGAATTTTTCTTTTTTATGCATTTTCAACCTGGCAACACTGGCACAGTTCTGAAGCCACTGCCATGTTTTACCCCTTATATGAAGCGTCAATGTCTCTTCTTTCCAGTGATGTGCAATATGATTCTGTAGGTATTACCATCTCTGAGATATTAAAAAAATGGCGGCGTCCTTTTTCTAAATTTTCTGAATTTTTCTTTTTTTTGCATTTTGAACCTGGCAACACTGCCACAGTTTTAGAGCCACTGCTATGTTTTACCCCTCATATGAAGCGTCAATGTCTCCTCTTTCCAGTGATGGGCAATATGATTCTGTAGGTGTTACCATCTCTGAGATATTAAAAAAATGGCGGCGTCCTTTTTCTAAATTTTCAGAATTTTTCTTTTTTTTGCATTTTCAACCTGGCAACACTGGCACAGTTTTGAAGCCACTGCTATGTTTTACCCCTCATATGAAGCGTCAATGTCTCTTCTTTCCAGTGATGTGCAATATGATTCTGTAGGTGTTACCATCTCTGAGATATTAAAAAAATGGCGGCGTCCTTTTTCTAAATTTCCAGAATTTTTCTTTTTTATGCATTTTCAACCTGGCAACACTGGCACAGTTTTGAAGCCACTGCTATGTTTTACCCCTTATATGAAGCGTCAATGTCTCTTCTTTCCAGTGATGTGCAATATGATTCTGTAGGTATTACCATCTCTGAGATATTAAAAAAATGGCGGCGTCCTTTTTCTAAATTTTCTGAATTTTTCTTTTTTTTGCATTTTGAACCTGGCAACACTGCCACAGTTTTAGAGCCACTGCTATGTTTTACTCCTCATATGAAGCGTCAATGTCTCCTCTTTCCAGTGATGTGCAATATGATTCTGTAGGTGTTACCATCTCTGAGATATTAAAAAAATGGCGGCGTCCTTTTTCTAAATTTCCAGAATTTTTCTTTTTTATGCATTTCAACCTGGCAACACTGGCACAGTTTTGAAGCCACTGCTATGTTTTACCCCTTATATGAAGCGTCAATGTCTCTTCTTTCCAGTGATGTGCAATATGATTCTGTAGGTATTACCATCTCTGAGATATTAAAAAAATGGCGGCGTCCTTTTTCTAAATTTTCTGAATTTTTCTTTTTTTTGCATTTTGAACCTGGCAACACTGCCACAGTTTTAGAGCCACTGCTATGTTTTACCCCTCATATGAAGCGTCAATGTCTCCTCTTTCCAGTGATGTGCAATATGATTCTGTAGGTGTTACCATCTCTGAGATATTAAAAAAATGGCGGCGTCCTTTTTCTAAATTTTCTGAATTTTTCTTTTTTTTGCATTTTCAACCTGGCAACACTGGCACAGTTTTGAAGCCACTGCTATGTTTTACCCCTCATATGAAGCGTCAATGTCTCCTCTTTCCAGTGATGTGCAATATGATTCTGTAAGTGTTACCATCTCTGAGATATTAAAAAAATGGCGGCGTCCTTTTTCTAAATTTTCAGAATTTTTCTTTTTTATGCATTTTCAACCTGGCAACACTGCCACAGTTTTAGAGCCACTGCTGTGTTTTACCCCTCATATGAAGCGTCAATGTCTCCTCTTTCCAGTGATGTGCAATATGATTCTGTAGGTGTTACCATCTCTGAGATATTAAAAAAATGGCGGCGTCCTTTTTCTAAATTTTCAGAATTTTTCTTTTTTTTGCATTTTCAACCTGGCAATACTGGCACAGTTTTAGAGCCACTGCTATGTTTTACCCCTCATATGAAGCGTCAATGTCTCTTCTTTCCAGTGATGTGCAATATGATTCTGTAGGTGTTACCATCTCTGAGATATTAAAAAAATGGCGGCGTCCTTTTTCTAAATTTTCAGAATTTTTCTTTTTTATGCATTTTCAACCTGGCAACACTGGCACAGTTTTGAAGCCACTGCTATGTTTTACCCCTCATATGAAGCGTCGATGTCTCCTCTTTCCAGTGATGTGCAATATGATTCTGTAAGTGTTACCATCTCTGAGATATTAAAAAAATGGCGGCGTCCTTTTTCTAAATTTTCAGAATTTTTCTTTTTTTTGCATTTTCAACCTGGCAACACTCCCATAGTTTTAGAGCCACTGCTATGTTTTACCCCTCATATGAAGCGTCAATGTCTCCTCTTTCCAGTGATGTGCAATATGATTCTGTAGGTGTTACCATCTCTGAGATATTAAAAAAATGGCGGCGTCCTTTTTCTAAATTTTCTGAATTTTTCTTTTTTTTGCATTTTGAACCTGGCAACACTGCCACAGTTTTAGAGCCACTGCTATGTTTTACCCCTCATATGAAGCGTCAATGTCTCCTCTTTCCAGTGATGTGCAATATGATTCTGTAGGTGTTACCATCTCTGAGATATTAAAAAAATGGCGGCGTCCTTTTTCTAAATTTTCAGAATTTTTCTTTTTTTTGCATTTTCAACCTGGCAACACTGGCACAGTTTTGAAGCCACTGCTATGTTTTACCCCTCATATGAAGCGTCAATGTCTCTTCTTTCCAGTGATGTGCAATATGATTCTGTAGGTGTTACCATCTCTGAGATATTAAAAAAATGGCGGCGTCCTTTTTCTAAATTTTCAGAATTTTTCTTTTTTATGCATTTTCAACCTGGCAACACTGGCACAGTTTTGAAGCCACTGCTATGTTTTACCCCTCATATGAAGCGTCAATGTCTCCTCTTTCCAGTGATGTGCAATATGATTCTGTAGGTGTTACCATCTCTGAGATATTAAAAAAATGGCGGCGTCCTTTTTCTAAATTTTCTGAATTTTTCTTTTTTTTGCATTTTGAACCTGGCAACACTGCCACAGTTTTAGAGCCACTGCTATGTTTTACCCCTCATATGAAGCGTCAATGTCTCCTCTTTCCAGTGATGTGCAATATGATTCTGTAGGTGTTACCATCTCTGAGATATTAAAAAAATGGCGGCGTCCTTTTTCTAAATTTTCAGAATTTTTCTTTTTTTTGCATTTTCAACCTGGCAACACTGGCACAGTTTTGAAGCCACTGCTATGTTTTACCCCTCATATGAAGCGTCAATGTCTCTTCTTTCCAGTGATGTGCAATATGATTCTGTAGGTGTTACCATCTCTGAGATATTAAAAAAATGGCGGCGTCCTTTTTCTAAATTTTCAGAATTTTTCTTTTTTATGCATTTTCAACCTGGCAACACTGGCACAGTTTTGAAGCCACTGCTATGTTTTACCCCTCATATGAAGCGTCAATGTCTCCTCTTTCCAGTGATGTGCAATATGATTCTGTAAGTGTTACCATCTCTGAGATATTAAAAAAATGGCGGCGTCCTTTCTCTAAATTTTCAGAATTTTTCTTTTTTTTGCATTTTCAACCTGGCAACACTCCCATAGTTTTAGAGCCACTGCTATGTTTTACCCCTCATATGAAGCGTCAATGTCTCCTCTTTCCAGTGATGTGCAATATGATTCTGTAGGTGTTACCATCTCTGAGATATTAAAAAAATGGCGGCGTCCTTTTTCTAAATTTTCTGAATTTTTCTTTTTTTTGCATTTTGAACCTGGCAACACTGGCACAGTTTTGAAGCCACTGCTATGTTTTACCCCTTATATGAAGCGTCAATGTCTCTTCTTTCCAGTGATGTGCAATATGATTCTGTAGGTATTACCATCTCTGAGATATTAAAAAAATGGCGGCGTCCTTTTTCTAAATTTTCTGAATTTTTCTTTTTTTTGCATTTTCAACCTGGCAACACTCCCACAGTTTTAGAGCCACTGCTATGTTTTACCCCTCATATGAAGCGTCAATGTCTCTTCTTTCCAGTGATGTGCAATATGATTCTGTAGGTGTTACCATCTCTGAGATATTAAAAAAATGGCGGCGTCCTTTTTCTAAATTTTCTGAATTTTTCTTTTTTTTGCATTTTGAACCTGGCAACACTGGCACAGTTTTGAAGCCACTGCTATGTTTTACCCCTTATATGAAGCGTCAATGTCTCTTCTTTCCAGTGATGTGCAATATGATTCTGTAGGTATTACCATCTCTGAGATATTAAAAAAATGGCGGCGTCCTTTTTCTAAATTTTCTGAATTTTTCTTTTTTTTGCATTTTGAACCTGGCAACACTGCCACAGTTTTAGAGCCACTGCTATGTTTTACCCCTCATATGAAGCGTCAATGTCTTCTCTTTCCAGTGATGTGCAATATGATTCTGTAGGTGTTACCATCTCTGAGATATTAAAAAAATGGCGGCGTCCTTTTTCTAAATTTTCAGAATTTTTCTTTTTTTTGCATTTTCAACCTGGCAACACTAGCACAGTTTTGAAGCCACTGCTATGTTTTACCCCTCATATGAAGCGTCAATGTCTCTTCTTTCCAGTGATGTGCAATATGATTCTGTAGGTGTTACCATCTCTGAGATATTAAAAAAATGGCGGCGTCCTTTTTCTAAATTTCCAGAATTTTTCTTTTTTATGCATTTTCAACCTGGCAACACTGGCACAGTTTTGAAGCCACTGCTATGTTTTACCCCTTATATGAAGCGTCAATGTCTCTTCTTTCCAGTGATGTGCAATATGATTCTGTAGGTATTACCATCTCTGAGATATTAAAAAAATGGCGGCGTCCTTTTTCTAAATTTTCTGAATTTTTCTTTTTTTTGCATTTTGAACCTGGCAACACTGCCACAGTTTTAGAGCCACTGCTATGTTTTACCCCTCATATGAAGCGTCAATGTCTCCTCTTTCCAGTGATGTGCAATATGATTCTGTAGGTGTTACCATCTCTGAGATATTAAAAAAATTGCGGCGTCCTTTTTCAAAATTTTCAGAATTTTTTTTTTTTTTGCATTTTCAACCTGGCAATACTGGCACAGTTTTAGAGCCACTGCTATGTTTTACCCCTCATATGAAGCGTCAATGTCTCTTCTTTCCAGTGATGTGCAATATGATTCTGTAGGTGTTACCATCTCTGAGATATTAAAAAAATGGCGTCGTCCTTTTTTTAAATTTTCAGAATTTTTCTTTTTTTTGCATTTTCAACCTGGCAACACTGGCACAGTTTTAGAGCCACTGCTATGTTTTACCCCTCATATGAAGCGTCAATGTCTCTTCTTTCCAGTGATGTGCAATATGATTCTGTAGGTATTACCATCTCTGAGATATTAAAAAAATGGCGGCGTCCTTTTTCTAAATTTTCTGAATTTTTCTTTTTTTTGCATTTTCAACCTGGCAACACTGCCACAGTTTTAGAGCCACTGCTATGTTTTACCCCTCACATGAAGCGTCAATGTCTCCTCTTTCCAGTGATGTGCAAAATGATTCTGTAGGTGTTACCATCTCTGAGATATTAAAGAAATGGCGGCGTCCTTTTTCTAAATTTTCTGAATTTTTCTTTTTTTTGCATTTTCAACCTGGCAACACTGCCACAGTTTTAGAGCCACTGCTATGTTTTACCCCTCACATGAAGCGTCAATGTCTCCTCTTTCCAGTGATGTGCAATATGATTCTGTAGGTGTTACCATCTCTGAGATATTAAAGAAATGGCGGCGTCCTTTTTCTAAATTTTCAGAATTTTTCTTTTTTTTGCATTTTCAACCTGGCAATACTGGCACAGTTTTAGAGCCACTGCTATGTTTTACCCCTCATATGAAGCGTCAATGTCTCCTCTTTCCAGTGATGTGCAATATGATTCTGTGGGTGTTACCATCTCTGAGATATTAAAGAAATGGCGGCGTCCTTTTTCTAAATTTTCAGAATTTTTCTTTTTTTTGCATTTTCAACCTGGCAATACTGGCACAGTTTTGAAGCCACTGCTATGTTTTACCCCTCATATGAAGCGTCAATGTCTCCTCTTTCCAGTGATGTGCAATATGATTCTGTAGGTGTTACCATCTCTGAGATATTAAAAAAATGGCGTCGTCCTTTTTCTAAATTTTCAGAATTTTTCTTTTTTTTTGCATTTTCAACCTGGCAACACTGGCACAGTTTTAGAGCCACTGCTATATTTTACCCCTTATATGAAGCGTCAATGTCTCTTCTTTCCAGTGATGTGCAATATGATTCTGTAGGTGTTACCATCTCTGAGATATTAAAAAAATGGCGGCGTCCTTTTCCTAAATTTTCAGAATTTTTCTTTTTTTTGCATTTTCAACCTGGCAACACTGCCACAGTTTTAGAGCCACTGCTATGTTTTACCCCTCACATGAAGCGTCAATGTCTCCTCTTTCCAGTGATGTGCAATATGATTCTGTAGGTTTTACCATCTCTGAGATATTAAAAAAATGGCGGCGTCCTTTTTCTAAATTTTCTGAATTTTTCTTTTTTTTGCATTTTCAACCTGGCAACACTGCCACAGTTTTAGAGCCACTGCTATGTTTTACCCCTCACATGAAGCGTCAATTTCTCCTCTTTCCAGTGATGTGCAATATGATTCTGTAGGTGTTACCATCTCTGAGATATTAAAAAAATGGCGGCGTCCTTTTTCTAAATTTTCTGAATTTTTCTTTTTTTTGCATTTTCAACCTGGCAACACTGCCACAGTTTTAGAGCCACTGCTATGTTTTACCCCTCACATGAAGCGTCAATGTCTCCTCTTTCCAGTGATGTGCAATTTGATTCTGTAGGTGTTACCATCTCTGAGATATTAAAAAAATGGCGGCGTCCTTTTTCTAAATTTTCTGAATTTTTCTTTTTTTTGCATTTTCAACCTGGCAACACTGCCACAGTTTTAGAGCCACTGCTATGTTTTACCCCTCACATGAAGCGTCGATGTCTCCTCTTTCCAGTGATGAGCAATATGATTCTGTAGGTGTTACCATCTCTGAGATATTAAAGAAATGGGGGCGTCCTTTTTCTAAATTTTCTGAATTTTTCTTTTTTTTTCCTTTTCAACCTGGCAACACTGCCACAGTTTTAGATTTACTGCTATGTTTTACCCCTCATATGAAGCGTCAATGCCTCCTCTTTCCAGTGATGTGCAATATGATTCTGTGGGTGTTACCATCTCTGATATATTAAAGAAATGGCGGCGTCCTTTTTCTAAATTTTCTGAATTTTTCTTTTTTTTGCATTTTCAACCTGGCAACACTGCCACAGTTTTAGAGCCACTGCTATGTTCTACCCCTCATATGAAGCGTCAATGTCTCCTCTTTCCAGTGATGTGCAATATGATTCTGTAGGTGTTACCATCTCTGAGATATTAAAAAAATTGCGGCGTCCTTTTTCAAAATTTTCAGAATTTTTTTTTTTTTGCATTTTCAACCTGGCAATACTGGCACAGTTTTAGAGCCACTGCTATGTTTTACCCCTCATATGAAGCGTCAATGTCTCTTCTTTCCAGTGATGTGCAATATGATTCTGTAGGTGTTACCATCTCTGAGATATTAAAAAAATGGCGTCGTCCTTTTTCTAAATTTTCAGAATTTTTCTTTTTTTTGCATTTTCAACCTGGCAACACTGGCACAGTTTTAGAGCCACTGCTATGTTTTACCCCTCATATGAAGCGTCAATGTCTCTTCTTTCCAGTGATGTGCAATATGATTCTGTAGGTATTACCATCTCTGAGATATTAAAAAAATGGCGGCGTCCTTTTTCTAAATTTTCTGAATTTTTCTTTTTTTTGCATTTTCAACCTGGCAACACTGCCACAGTTTTAGAGCCACTGCTATGTTTTACCCCTCATATGAAGCGTCAATGCCTCCTCTTTCCAGTGATGTGCAATATGATTCTGTGGGTGTTACCATCTCTGATATATTAAAGAAATGGCGGCGTCCTTTTTCTAAATTTTCTGAATTTTTCTTTTTTTTGCATTTTCAACCTGGCAACACTGCCACAGTTTTAGAGCCACTGCTATGTTTTACCCCTCACATGAAGCGTCAATGTCTCCTCTTTCCAGTGATGTGCAAAATGATTCTGTAGGTGTTACCATCTCTGAGATATTAAAGAAATGGCGGCGTCCTTTTTCTAAATTTTCTGAATTTTTCTTTTTTTTGCATTTTCAACCTGGCAACACTGCCACAGTTTTAGAGCCACTGCTATGTTTTACCCCTCACATGAAGCGTCAATTTCTCCTCTTTCCAGTGATGTGCAATATGATTCTGTAGGTGTTACCATCTCTGAGATATTAAAGAAATGGCGGCGTCCTTTTTCTAAATTTTCAGAATTTTTCTTTTTTTTGCATTTTCAACCTGGCAATACTGGCACAGTTTTAGAGCCACTGCTATGTTTTACCCCTCATATGAAGCGTCAATGTCTCCTCTTTCCAGTGATGTGCAATATGATTCTGTGGGTGTTACCATCTCTGAGATATTAAAGAAATGGCGGCGTCCTTTTTCTAAATTTTCTGAATTTTTCTTTTTTTTGCATTTTCAACCTGGCGATACTGGCACAGTTTTAGAGCCACTGCTATGTTTTACCCCTCATATGAAGCGTCAATGTCTCTTCTTTCCAGTGGTGTGCAATATGATTCTGTAGGTGTTACCATCTCTGAGATATTAAAAAAATGGCGGCGTCCTTTTTCTAAATTTTCTGAATTTTTCTTTTTTTTGCATTTTCAACCTGGCAACACTGCCACAGTTTTAGAGCCACTGCTATGTTTTACCCCTCACATGAAGCGTCAATGTCTCCTCTTTCCAGTTGTTGCGGACTCATGGTGTTTCCGCCTTTAAATAAGATTATTTTGTATTAGCCTGTACTTACCTTATCTGTCAAACAGAATTTTTACTTTTATTCGTCATTATGTCAATTAACCATTTTATCGTTGTTCTGTAAGCCTAACAAGGAGGATACAATTGTAAGTTCTCTCTAGAATATTCCATTTGTTCTATTTTATTTCCCATTTACAATGTTATTTTCTTAGGAAATAAAAACGCACAATAATCGCACATAAGGAAAAATTGTGGAGTTTTTATTGCTCACTCCTTTGCAGAATACGATCAACACCAGTGATGTGCAATATGATTCTGTAGGTGTTACCATCTCTGAGATATTAAAGAAATGGCGGCGTCCTTTTTCTAAATTTTCTGAATTTTTCTTTTTTTTGCATTTTCAACCTGGCAACACTGCCACAGTTTTAGAGCCACTGCTATGTTTTACCCCTCATATGAAGCGTCAATGTCTCCTCTTTCCAGTGATGTGCAATATGATTCTGTGAATGTTACCATCTCTGAGATATTAAAGAAATGGCGGCGTCCTTTTTCTAAATTTTCTGAATTTTTCTTTTTTTTGCATTTTCAACCTGGCAACACTGCCACAGTTTTAGAGCCACTGCTATGTTTTACCCCTCATATGAAGCGTCAATGTCTCTTCTTTCCAGTGATGTGCAATATGATTCTGTAGGTGTTACCATCTCTGAGATATTAAAAAAATGCCGGCGTCCTTTTTCTAAATTTTCAGAATTTTTCTTTTTTTTGCATTTTCAACCTGGCAACACTGGCACAGTTTTGAAGCCACTGCTATGTTTTACCCCTCATATGAAGCGTCAATGTCTCCTTTTTCCAGTGATGTGCAATATGATTCTGTAGGTGTTACCATCTCTGAGATATTAAAAAAATGGCGGCGTCCTTTTTCTAAATTTTCAGAATTTTTCTTTTTTTTGCATTTTTAACCTGGCAACACTGGCACAGTTTTGAAGCCACTGCTATGTTTTACCCTTCATATGAAGCGTCAATGTCTCCTCTTTCCAGTGATGTGCAATATGACTCTGTAGGTGTTACCATCTCTGAGATATTAAAAAAATGGCGGCGTCCTTTTTCTAAATTTTCAGAATTTTTCTTTTTTATGCATTTTCAACCTGGCAACACTGCCACAGTTTTAGAGCCACTGCTATGTTTTACCCCTCATATGAAGCGTCAATGTCTCCTCTTTCCAGTGATGTGCAATATGATTCTGTAGGTGTTACCATCTCTGAGATATTAAAAAAATGGCGGCGTCCTTTTTCTAAATTTTCAGAATTTTTCTTTTTTTTGCATTTTCAACCTGGCAACACTGGCACAGTTTTGAAGCCACTGCTATGTTTTACCCCTCATATGAAGCGTCAATGTCTCTTCTTTCCAGTGATGTGCAATATGATTCTGTAGGTGTTACCATCTCTGAGATATTAAAAAAATGGCGGCGTCCTTTTTCTAAATTTTCTGAATTTTTCTTTTTTTTGCATTTTCAACCTGGCAACACTCCCATAGTTTTAGAGCCACTGCTATGTTTTACCCCTCGTATGAAGCGTCGATGTCTCCTCTTTCCAGTGATGTGCAATATGATTCTGTAGGTGTTACCATCTCTGAGATATTAAAAAAATGGCGGCGCCCTTTTTCTAAATTTTCAGAATTTTTCTTTTTTTTGCATTTTCAACCTGGCAACACTGGGACAGTTTTGAAGCCACTGCTATGTTTTACCCCTCATATGAAGGGTCAATGTCTCCTCTTTCCAGTGATGTGCAATATGATTCTGTAGGTGTTACCATCTCTGAGATATTAAAAAAATGGCGGCGTCCTTTTTCTAAATTTTCAGAATTTTTCTTTTTTTTGCATTTTCAACCTGGCAACACTGGCACAGTTTTGAAGCCACTGCTATGTTTTGCCCCTCATATGAAGCGTCAATGTCTCTTCTTTCCAGTGATGTGCAATATGATTCTGTAGGTATTACCATCTCTGAGATATTAAAAAAATGGCGGCGTCCTTTTTCTAAATTTTCAGAATTTTTCTTTTTTTTGCATTTTCAACCTGGCAACACTGGCACAGTTTTGAAGCCACTGCTATGTTTTACCCCTCATATGAAGCGTCAATGTCTCTTCTTTCCAGTGATGTGCAATATGATTCTGTAGGTGTTACCATCTCTGAGATATTAAAAAAATGGCGGCGTCCTTTTTCTAAATTTTCAGAATTTTTCTTTTTTTTGCATTTTCAACCTGGCAACACTGGCACAGTTTTGAAGCCACTGCTATGTTTTACCCCTCATATGAAGCGTCAATGTCTCTTCTTTCCAGTGATGTGCAATATGATTCTGTAGGTGTTACCATCTCTGAGATATTAAAAAAATGGCGGCGCCCTTTTTCTAAATTTTCAGAATTTTTCTTTTTTTTGCATTTTCAACCTGGCAACACTGGCACAGTTTTGAAGTCACTGCTATGTTTTACCCCTCATATGAAGCGTCAATGTCTCTTCTTTCCAGTGATGTGCAATATGATTCTGTAGGTATTACCATCTCTGAGATATTAAAAAAATGGCGGCGTCCTTTTTATAAATTTTCAGAATTTTTCTTTTTTATGCATTTTCAACCTGGCAACACGGGCACAGTTTTGAAGCCACTGCTATGTTTTACCCCTCATATGAAGCGTCAATGTCTCCTCTTTCCAGTGATGTGCAATATGATTCTGTAGGTGTTACCATCTCTGAGATATTAAAAAAATGGCGGCGTCCTTTTTCTAAATTTTCAGAATTTTTCTTTTTTTTGCATTTTCAACCTGGCAACACTGGCACAGTTTTGAAGTCACTGCTATGTTTTACCCCTCATATGAAGCGTCAATGTCTCTTCTTTCCAGTGATGTGCAATATGATTCTGTAGGTATTACCATCTCTGAGATATTAAAAAAATGGCGGCGTCCTTTTTATAAATTTTCAGAATTTTTCTTTTTTATGCATTTTCAACCTGGCAACACTGGCACAGTTTTGAAGCCACTGCTATGTTTTACCCCTCATATGAAGCGTCAATGTCTCTTCTTTCCAGTGATGTGCAACATGATTCTGTAGGTATTACCATCTCTGAGATATTAAAAAAATGGCGGCGTCCTTTTTCTAAATTTTCAGAATTTTTCTTTTTTTTTGCATTTTCAACCTGGCAATACTGGCACAGTTTTAGAGCCACTGCTATGTTTTACCCCTCATATGAAGCGTCAATGTCTCTTCTTTCCAGTGATGTGCAATATGATTCTGTAGGTGTTACCATCTCTGAGATATTAAAAAAATGGCGGCGTCCTTTTACTAAATTTTCAGAATTTTTCTTTTTTTTGCATTTTCAACCTGGCAACACTGCCACAGTTTTAGAGCCACTGCTATGTTTTACCCCTCACATGAAGCGTCAATGTCTCCTCTTTCCAGTGACGTGCAATATGATTCTGTAGGTGTTACCATCTCTGAGATATTAAAAAAAATGGCGGCGACCTTTTTCTAAATTTTCAGAATTTTTCTTTTTTTTGCATTTTCAACCTGGCAACACTCCCATAGTTTTAGAGCCACTGCTATGTTTTACCCCTCATATGAAGCGTCAATGTCTCTTCTTTCCAGTGATGTGCAATATGATTCTGTAGGTGTTACCATCTCTGAGATATTAAAAAAATGGCGGCGTCCTTTTTCTAAATTTTCTGAATTTTTCTTTTTTTTTGCATTTTCAACCTGGCAACACTGCCACAGTTTTAGAGCCACTGCTATGTTTTACCCCTCATATGAAGCGTCAATGTCTCCTCTTTCCAGTGATGTGCAATATGACTCTGTAGGTGTTACCATCTCTGAGATATTAAAAAAATGGCGGCGTCCTTTTTCTAAATTTTCAGAATTTTTCTTTTTTATGCATTTTCAACCTGGCAACACTGCCACAGTTTTAGAGCCACTGCTATGTTTTACCCCTCATATGAAGCGTCAATGTCTCCTCTTTCCAGTGATGTGCAATATGATTCTGTAGATGTTACCATCTCTGAGATATTAAAAAAATAGCGGCGTCCTTTTTCTAAATTTTCAGAATTTTTCTTTTTTTTGCATTTTCAACCTGGCAACACTGGCACAGTTTTGAAGCCAGTGCTATGTTTTACCCCTCATATGAAGCGTCAATGTCTCCTCTTTCCAGTGGTGTGCAATGTGATTCGGTAGGTGTTACCATCTCTGAGATATTAAAAAAATGGCGGCGTCCTTTTTCTAAATTTTCTGAATTTTTCTTTTTTTTGCATTTTCAACCTGGCAACACTGCCACAGTTTTAGAGCCACTGCTATGTTTTACCCCTCATATGAAGCGTCAATGTCTCCTCTTTCCAGTGATGTGCAATATGATTCTGTAGGTGTTACCATCTCTGAGATATTAAAAAAATGGCGGCGTCCTTTTTCTAAATTTTCTGAATTTTTCTTTTTTTTGCATTTTCAACCTGGCAACACTGCCACAGTTTTAGAGCCACTGCTATGTTTTACGCCTCATATGAAGCGTCAATGTCTCTCTTTCCAGTGGTGTGCAATATGATTCTGTAGGTGTTACCATCTCTGAGATATTAAAAAAATGGCGGCTTCCTTTTTCTAAATTTTCTGAATTTTTCTTTTTTTTGCATTTTCAACCTGGCAACACTGCCACAGTTTTAGAGCCACTGCTATGTTTTACCCCTCATATGAAGCGTCAATGTCTCCTCTTTCCAGTGATGTGCAATATGATTCTGTAGGTGTTACCATCTCTGAGATATTAAAAAAATGGCGGCGTCCTTTTTCTAAATTTTCAGAATTTTTCTTTTTTTTTGCATTTTCAACCTGGCAATACTGGCACAGTTTTAGAGCCACTGCTATGTTTTACCCCTCGTATGAAGCGTCAATGTCTCTTCTTTCCAGTGATGTGCAATATGATTCTGTAGGTGTTACCATCTCTGAGATATTAAAAAAATGGCGGCGTCCTTTTCCTAAATTTTCAGAATTTTTCTTTTTTATGCATTTTCAACCTGGCAACACTGGCACAGTTTTGAAGCCACTGCTATGTTTTACCCCTCATATGAAGCGTCAATGTCTCTTCTTTCCAGTGGTGTGCAATATGATTCTGTAGGTGTTACCATCTCTGAGATATTAAAAAAATGGCGGCGTCCTTTTTCTAAATTTTCAGAATTTTTCTTTTTTTTGCATTTTCAACCTGGCAACACTGGCACAGTTTTGAAGCCAGTGCTATGTTTTACCCCTCATATGAAGCGTCAATGTCTCCTCTTTCCAGTGATGTGCAATATGATTCTGTGGGTGTTACCATCTCTGAGATATTAAAGAAATGGCGGCGTCCTTTTTCTAAATTTTCTGAATTTTTCTTTTTTTTGCATTTTCAACCTGGCAACACTGCCACAGTTTTAGAGCCACTGCTATGTTTTACCCCTCATATGAAGCGTCAATGTCTCTTCTTTTTAGTGATGTGCAATATGATTTTGTAGGTGTTACCATCTCTGAGATATTAAAAAAATGGCGGCGTCCTTTTTCTAAATTTTCTGAATTTTTCTTTTTTTTGCATTTTCAACCTGGCAACACTGCCACAGTTTTAGAGCCACTGCTATGTTTTACGCCTCATATGAAGCGTCAATGTCTCCTCTTTCCAATGATGTGCAATATGATTCTGTGGGTGTTACCATCTCTGAGATATTAAAAAAATGGCGGCGTCCTTTTTCTAAATTTTCAGAATTTTTCTTTTTTTTTGCAATTTCAACCTGGCAACACTGGCACAGTTTTGAAGCCACTGCTATGTTTTACCCCTCATATGAAGCGTCAATGTCTCTTCTTTCCAGTGATGTGCAATATGATTCTGTAGGTGTTACCATCTCTGAGATATTAAAAAAATGGCGGCATCCTTTTTCTAAATTTTCTGAATTTTTCTTTTTTTTTGCATTTTCAACCTGGCAACACTGGCACAGTTTTAGAGCCACTGCTATGTTTTACCCCTCACATGAAGCGTCAACGTCTCCTCTTTCCAGTGATGTGCAATATGATTATGTAGGTATTACCATCTCTGAGATATTAAAAAAATGGCGGCGTCCTTTTTCTAAATTTTCAGAATTTTTCTTTTTTTTGCATTTTCAACCTGGCAACACTGGCACAGTTTTGAAGCCACTGCTATGTTTTACCCCTCATATGAAGCGTCAATGTCTCTTCTTTCCAGTGATGTGCAACATGATTCTGTAGGTATTACCATCTCTGAGATATTAAAAAAATGGCGGCGTCCTTTTTCTAAATTTTCTGAATTTTTCTTTTTTTTGCATTTTCAACCTGGCAACACTGGCACAGTTTTGAAGCCACTGCTATGTTTTACACCTCATATGAAGCGTCAATGTCTCTTCTTTCCAGTGATGTGCAATATGATTTTGTAGGTGTTACCATCTCTGAGATATTAAAAAAATGGCGGCGTCCTTTTTCTAAATTTTCTGAATTTTTATTTTTTTTGCATTTTCAACCTGGCAACACTGCCACAGTTTTAGAGCCACTGCTATGTTTTACCCCTCATATGAAGCGTCAATGTCTCCTCTTTCCAGTGATGTGCAATATGATTCTGTGGGTGTTACCATCTCTGAGATATTAAAGAAATGGCGGCGTCCTTTTTCTAAATTTTCTGAATTTTTCTTTTTTTTGCATTTTCAACCTGGCAACACTGCCACAGTTTTAGAGCCACTGCTATGTTTTACGCCTCATATGAAGCGTCAATGTCTCTTCTTTCCAGTGATGTGCAATATGATTCTGTGGGTGTTACCATCTCTGAGATATTAAAAAAATGGCGGCGTCCTTTTTCTAAATTTTCTGAATTTTTCTTTTTTTTGCATTTTCAACCTGGCAACACTGGCACAGTTTTGAAGCCACTGCTATGTTTTACCCCTCATATGAAGCGTCAATGTCTCCTCTTTCCAGTGATGTGCAATATGATTCTGTGGGTGTTACCATCTCTGAGATATTAAAAAAATGGCGGCGTCCTTTTTCTAAATTTTCAGAATTTTTCTTTTTTTTTGCATTTTCAACCTGGCAACACTGGCACAGTTTTGAAGCCACTGCTATGTTTTACCCCTCATATGAAGCGTCAATGTCTCCTCTTTCCAGTGATGTGCAATATGATTCTGTAGGTGTTACCATCTCTGAGATATTAAAAAAATGGCGGCGTCCTTTTTCTAAATTTTCTGAATTTTTCTTTTTTTTGCATTTTCAACCTGGCAACACTGCCACAGTTTTAGAGCCACTGCTATGTTTTACCCCTCATATGAAGCGTCAATGTCTCCTCTTTCCAGTGATGTGCAATATGATTCTGTAGGTGTTACCATCTCTGAGATATTAAAAAAATGGCGGCGTCCTTTTTCTAAATTTTCAGAATTTTTCTTTTTTTTTGCATTTTCAACCTGGCAATACTGGCACAGTTTTAGAGCCACTGCTATGTTTTACCCCTCGTATGAAGCGTCAATGTCTCTTCTTTCCAGTGATGTGCAATATGATTCTGTAAGTGTTACCATCTCTGAGATATTAAAAAAATGGCGGCGTCCTTTTCCTAAATTTTCAGAATTTTTCTTTTTTATGCATTTTCAACCTGGCAACACTGGCACAGTTTTGAAGCCACTGCTATGTTTTACCCCTCATATGAAGCGTCAATGTCTCTTCTTTCCAGTGGTGTGCAATATGATTCTGTAGGTTTTACCATCTCTGAGATATTAAAAAAATGGCGGCGTCCTTTTTCTAAATTTTCTGAATTTTTCTTTTTTTTGCATTTTCAACCTGGCAACACTGCCACAGTTTTAGAGCCACTGCTATGTTTTACGCCTCATATGAAGCGTCAATGTCTCTTCTTTCCAGTGGTGTGCAATATGATTCTGTAGGTGTTACCATCTCTGAGATATTAAAAAAATGGCGGCGTCCTTTTTCTAAATTTTCTGAATTTTTCTTTTTTTTGCATTTTCAACCTGGCAACACTGCCACAGTTTTAGAGCCACTGCTATGTTTTACCCCTCATATGAAGCGTCAATGTCTCCTCTTTCCAGTGATGTGCAATATGATTCTGTAGGTGTTACCATCTCTGAGATATTAAAAAAATGGCGGCGTCCTTTTTCTAAATTTTCAGAATTTTTCTTTTTTTTGCATTTTCAACCTGGCAACACTGCCACAGTTTTAGAGCCACTGCTATGTTTTACCCCTCATATGAAGCGTCAATGTCTCTTCTTTCCAGTGATGTGCAATATGATTTTGTAGGTGTTACCATCTCTGAGATATTAAAAAAATGGCGGCGTCCTTTTTCTAAATTTTCTGAATTTTTCTTTTTTTTGCATTTTCAACCTGGCAACACTGCCACAGTTTTAGAGCCACTGCTATGTTTTACGCCTCATATGAAGCGTCAATGTCTCTTCTTTCCAGTGGTGTGCAATATGATTCTGTAGGTGTTACCATCTCTGAGATATTAAAAAAATGGCGGCGTCCTTTTTCTAAATTTTCAGAATTTTTCTTTTTTTTGCAATTTCAACCTGGCAGCACTGGCACAGTTTTGAAGCCACTGCAATGTTTTACCCCTCATATGAAGCGTCAATGTCTCCTCTTTCCAGTGATGTGCAATATGATTCTGTGGGTGTTACCATCTCTGAGATATTAAAAAAATAGCGGCGTCCTTTTTCTAAATTTTCAGAATTTTTCTTTTTTTTGCATTTTCAACCTGGCAACACTGGCACAGTTTTGAAGCCAGTGCTATGTTTTACCCCTCATATGAAGCGTCAATGTCTCCTCTTTCCAGTGGTGTGCAATGTGATTCGGTAGGTGTTACCATCTCTGAGATATTAAAAAAATAGCGGCGTCCTTTTTCTAAATTTTCAGAATTTTTCTTTTTTTTGCATTTTCAACCTGGCAACACTGGCACAGTTTTGAAGCCACTGCTATGTTTTACCCCTCATATGAAGCGTCAATGTCTCCTCTTTCCAGTGATGTGCAATATGATTCTGTAGGTGTTACCATCTCTGAGATATTAAAAAAATAGCGGCGTCCTTTTTCTAAATTTTCAGAATTTTTCTTTTTTTTGCATTTTCAACCTGGCAACACTGGCACAGTTTTGAAGCCAGTGCTATGTTTTACCCCTCATATGAAGCGTCAATGTCTCCTCTTTCCAGTGGTGTGCAATGTGATTCGGTAGGTGTTACCATCTCTGAGATATTAAAAAAATGGCGGCGTCCTTTTTCTAAATTTTCTGAATTTTTCTTTTTTTTGCATTTTCAACCTGGCAACACTGCCACAGTTTTAGAGCCACTGCTATGTTTTACCCCTCATATGAAGCGTCAATGTCTCCTCTTTCCAGTGATGTGCAATATGATTCTGTAGGTGTTACCATCTCTGAGATATTAAAAAAATGGCGGCGTCCTTTTTCTAAATTTTCTGAATTTTTCTTTTTTTTGCATTTTCAACCTGGCAACACTGCCACAGTTTTAGAGCCACTGCTATGTTTTACGCCTCATATGAAGCGTCAATGTCTCTTCTTTCCAGTGGTGTGCAATATGATTCTGTAGGTGTTACCATCTCTGAGATATTAAAAAAATGGCGGCGTCCTTTTTCTAAATTTTCTGAATTTTTCTTTTTTTTGCATTTTCAACCTGGCAACACTGCCACAGTTTTAGAGCCACTGCTATGTTTTACCCCTCATATGAAGCGTCAATGTCTCCTCTTTCCAGTGATGTGCAATATGATTCTGTAGGTGTTACCATCTCTGAGATATTAAAAAAATGGCGGCGTCCTTTTTCTAAATTTTCAGAATTTTTCTTTTTTTTTGCATTTTCAACCTGGCAATACTGGCACAGTTTTAGAGCCACTGCTATGTTTTACCCCTCGTATGAAGCGTCAATGTCTCTTCTTTCCAGTGATGTGCAATATGATTCTGTAGGTGTTACCATCTCTGAGATATTAAAAAAATGGCGGCGTCCTTTTCCTAAATTTTCAGAATTTTTCTTTTTTATGCATTTTCAACCTGGCAACACTGGCACAGTTTTGAAGCCACTGCTATGTTTTACCCCTCATATGAAGCGTCAATGTCTCTTCTTTCCAGTGGTGTGCAATATGATTCTGTAGGTTTTACCATCTCTGAGATATTAAAAAAATGGCGGCGTCCTTTTTCTAAATTTTCAGAATTTTTCTTTTTTTTGCATTTTCAACCTGGCAACACTGGCACAGTTTTGAAGCCAGTGCTATGTTTTACCCCTCATATGAAGCGTCAATGTCTCCTCTTTCCAGTGATGTGCAATATGATTCTGTGGGTGTTACCATCTCTGAGATATTAAAGAAATGGCGGCGTCCTTTTTCTAAATTTTCTGAATTTTTCTTTTTTTTGCATTTTCAACCTGGCAACACTGCCACAGTTTTAGAGCCACTGCTATGTTTTACCCCTCATATGAAGCGTCAATGTCTCTTCTTTTTAGTGATGTGCAATATGATTTTGTAGGTGTTACCATCTCTGAGATATTAAAAAAATGGCGGCGTCCTTTTTCTAAATTTTCTGAATTTTTCTTTTTTTTGCATTTTCAACCTGGCAACACTGCCACAGTTTTAGAGCCACTGCTATGTTTTACCCCTCACATGAAGCGTCAATGTCTCCTCTTTCCAGTGATGTGCAATATGATTCTGTGGGTGTTACCATCTCTGAGATATTAAAAAAATGGCGGCGTCCTTTTTCTAAATTTTCAGAATTTTTCTTTTTTTTGCAATTTCAACCTGGCAACACTGGCACAGTTTTGAAGCCACTGCTATGTTTTACCCCTCATATGAAGCGTCAATGTCTCTTCTTTCCAGTGATGTGCAATATGATTCTGTAGGTGTTACCATCTCTGAGATATTAAAAAAATGGCGGCATCCTTTTTCTAAATTTTCTGAATTTTTCTTTTTTTTTGCATTTTCAACCTGGCAACACTGGCACAGTTTTAGAGCCACTGCTATGTTTTACCCCTCACATGAAGCGTCAATGTCTCCTCTTTCCAGTGATGTGCAATATGATTATGTAGGTATTACCATCTCTGAGATATTAAAAAAATGGCGGCGTCCTTTTTCTAAATTTTCAGAATTTTTCTTTTTTTTGCATTTTCAACCTGGCAACACTGGCACAGTTTTGAAGCCACTGCTATGTTTTACCCCTCATATGAAGCGTCAATGTATCTTCTTTTCAGTGATGTGCAACATGATTCTGTAGGTATTACCATCTCTGAGATATTAAAAAAATGGCGGCGTCCTTTTTCTAAATTTTCTGAATTTTTCTTTTTTTTGCATTTTCAACCTGGCAACACTGGCACAGTTTTGAAGCCACTGCTATGTTTTACACCTCATATGAAGCGTCAATGTCTCTTCTTTCCAGTGATGTGCAATATGATTTTGTAGGTGTTACCATCTCTGAGATATTAAAAAAATGGCGGCGTCCTTTTTCTAAATTTTCTGAATTTTTATTTTTTTTGCATTTTCAACCTGGCAACACTGCCACAATTTTAGAGCCACTGCTATGTTTTACCCCTCATATGAAGCGTCAATGTCTCCTCTTTCCAGTGATGTGCAATATGATTCTGTGGGTGTTACCATCTCTGAGATATTAAAGAAATGGCGGCGTCCTTTTTCTAAATTTTCTGAATTTTTCTTTTTTTTTGCATTTTCAACCTGGCAACACTGCCACAGTTTTAGAGCCACTGCTATGTTTTACGCCTCATATGAAGCGTCAATGTCTCCTCTTTCCAGTGATGTGCAATATGATTCTGTGGGTGTTACCATCTCTGAGATATTAAAAAAATGGCGGCGTCCTTTTTCTAAATTTTCAGAATTTTTCTTTTTTTTGCAATTTCAACCTGGCAACACTGGCACAGTTTTGAAGCCACTGCTATGTTTTACCCCTCATATGAAGCGTCAATGTCTCTTCTTTCCAGTGATGTGCAATATGATTCTGTAGGTGTTACCATCTCTGAGATATTAAAAAAATGGCGAAGTCCTTTCTCTAAATTTTCACAATTTTTCTTTTTTTTGCATTTTCAACCTGGCAACACTGGCACAGTTTTGAAGCCACTGCTATGTTTTACCCCTCATATGAAGCGTCAATGTCTCCTCTTTCCAGTGATGTGCAATATGATTCTGTAGGTGTTACCATCTCTGAGATATTAAAAAAATGGCGGCGTCCTTTTTCTAAATTTTCTGAATTTTTCTTTTTTTTGCATTTTCAACCTGGCAACACTGCCACAGTTTTAGAGCCACTGCTATGTTTTACCCCTCATATGAAGCGTCAATGTCTCCTCTTTCCAGTGATGTGCAATATGATTCTGTAGGTGTTACCATCGCTGAGATATTAAAAAAATGGCGGCGTCCTTTTTCTAAATTTTCAGAATTTTTCTTTTTTTTTGCATTTTCAACCTGGCAATACTGGCACAGTTTTAGAGCCACTGCTATGTTTTACCCCTCGTATGAAGCGTCAATGTCTCTTCTTTCCAGTGATGTGCAATATGATTCTGTAAGTGTTACCATCTCTGAGATATTAAAAAAATGGCGGCGTCCTTTTCCTAAATTTTCAGAATTTTTCTTTTTTATGCATTTTCAACCTGGCAACACTGGCACAGTTTTGAAGCCACTGCTATGTTTTACCCCTCATATGAAGCGTCAATGTCTCTTCTTTCCAGTGGTGTGCAATATGATTCTGTAGGTTTTACCATCTCTGAGATATTAAAGAAATGGCGGCGTCCTTTTTCTAAATTTTCTGAATTTTTCTTTTTTTTTGCATTTTCAACCTGGCAACACTGCCACAGTTTTAGAGCCACTGCTATGTTTTACGCCTCATATGAAGCGTCAATGTCTCCTCTTTCCAGTGATGTGCAATATGATTCTGTGGGTGTTACCATCTCTGAGATATTAAAAAAATGGCGGCGTCCTTTTTCTAAATTTTCAGAATTTTTCTTTTTTTTGCAATTTCAACCTGGCAACACTGGCACAGTTTTGAAGCCACTGCTATGTTTTACCCCTCATATGAAGCGTCAATGTCTCTTCTTTCCAGTGATGTGCAATATGATTCTGTAGGTGTTACCATCTCTGAGATATTAAAAAAATGGCGAAGTCCTTTTTCTAAATTTTCACAATTTTTCTTTTTTTTGCATTTTCAACCTGGCAACACTGGCACAGTTTTGAAGCCACTGCTATGTTTTACACCTCATATGAAGCGTCAATGTCTCTTCTTTCCAGTGATGTGCAATATGATTTTGTAGGTGTTACCATCTCTGAGATATTAAAAAAATGGCGGCGTCCTTTTTCTAAATTTTCTGAATTTTTATTTTTTTTGCATTTTCAACCTGGCAACACTGCCACAGTTTTAGAGCCACTGCTATGTTTTACCCCTCATATGAAGCGTCAATGTCTCCTCTTTCCAGTGATGTGCAATATGATTCTGTGGGTGTTACCATCTCTGAGATATTAAAGAAATGGCGGCGTCCTTTTTCTAAATTTTCTGAATTTTTCTTTTTTTTGCATTTTCAACCTGGCAACACTGCCACAGTTTTAGAGCCACTGCTATGTTTTACGCCTCATATGAAGCGTCAATGTCTCCTCTTTCCAGTGATGTGCAATATGATTCTGTGGGTGTTACCATCTCTGAGATATTAAAAAAATGGCGGCAGTGGCAACACTGGCACAGTTTTGAAGCCACTGCTATGTTTTACCCCTCATATGAAGCGTCAATGTCTCTTCTTTCCAGTGATGTGCAATATGATTCTGTAGGTGTTACCATCTCTGAGATATTAAAAAAATGGCGAAGTCCTTTTTCTAAATTTTCACAATTTTTCTTTTTTTTGCATTTTCAACCTGGCAACACTGGCACAGTTTTGAAGCCACTGCTATGTTTTACCCCTCATATGAAGCGTCAATGTCTCCTCTTTCCAGTGATGTGCAATATGATTCTGTAGGTGTTACCATCTCTGAGATATTAAAAAAATGGCGGCGTCCTTTTTCTAAATTTTCTGAATTTTTCTTTTTTTTGCATTTTCAACCTGGCAACACTGCCACAGTTTTAGAGCCACTGCTATGTTTTACCCCTCATATGAAGCGTCAATGTCTCCTCTTTCCAGTGATGTGCAATATGATTCTGTAGGTGTTACCATCTCTGAGATATTAAAAAAATGGCGGCGTCCTTTTTCTAAATTTTCAGAATTTTTCTTTTTTTTTGCATTTTCAACCTGGCAATACTGGCACAGTTTTAGAGCCACTGCTATGTTTTACCCCTCGTATGAAGCGTCAATGTCTCTTCTTTCCAGTGATGTGCAATATGATTCTGTAAGTGTTACCATCTCTGAGATATTAAAAAAATGGCGGCGTCCTTTTCCTAAATTTTCAGAATTTTTCTTTTTTATGCATTTTCAACCTGGCAACACTGGCACAGTTTTGAAGCCACTGCTATGTTTTACCCCTCATATGAAGCGTCAATGTCTCTTCTTTCCAGTGGTGTGCAATATGATTCTGTGGGTGTTACCATCTCTGAGATATTAAAAAAATGGCGGCGTCCTTTTTCTAAATTTTCAGAATTTTTCTTTTTTTTGCAATTTCAACCTGGCAACACTGGCACAGTTTTGAAGCCACTGCTATGTTTTACCCCTCATATGAAGCGTCAATGTCTCTTCTTTCCAGTGATGTGCAATATGATTCTGTAGGTGTTACCATCTCTGAGATATTAAAAAAATGGCGAAGTCCTTTTTCTAAATTTTCACAATTTTTCTTTTTTTTGCATTTTCAACCTGGCAACACTGGCACAGTTTTGAAGCCACTGCTATGTTTTACCCCTCATATGAAGCGTCAATGTCTCCTCTTTCCAGTGATGTGCAATATGATTCTGTAGGTGTTACCATCTCTGAGATATTAAAAAAATGGCGGCGTCCTTTTTCTAAATTTTCACAATTTTTCTTTTTTTTGCATTTTCAACCTGGCAACACTGGCACAGTTTTGAAGCCACTGCTATGTTTTACCCCTCATATGAAGCGTCAATGTCTCTTCTTTCCAGTGATGTGCAATATGATTCTGTAGGTGTTACCATCTCTGAGATATTAAAAAAATGGCGAAGTCCTTTTTCTAAATTTTCACAATTTTTCTTTTTTTTGCATTTTCAACCTGGCAACACTGCCACAGTTTTAGAGCCACTGCTATGTTTTACGCCTCATATGAAGCGTCAATGTCTCCTCTTTCCAGTGATGTGCAATATGATTCTGTGGGTGTTACCATCTCTGAGATATTAAAAAAATGGCGGCGTCCTTTTTCTAAATTTTCAGAATTTTTCTTTTTTTTGCATTTTCAACCTGGCAACACTGCCACAGTTTTAGAGCCACTGCTATGTTTTACCCCTCATATGAAGCGTCAATGTCTCTTCTTTCCAGTGATGTGCAATATGATTTTGTAGGTGTTACCATCTCTGAGATATTAAAAAAATGGCGGCGTCCTTTTTCTAAATTTTCTGAATTTTTCTTTTTTTTGCATTTTCAACCTGGCAACACTGCCACAGTTTTAGAGCCACTGCTATGTTTTACGCCTCATATGAAGCGTCAATGTCTCTTCTTTCCAGTGGTGTGCAATATGATTCTGTAGGTGTTACCATCTCTGAGATATTAAAAAAATGGCGGCGTCCTTTTTCTAAATTTTCAGAATTTTTCTTTTTTTTGCAATTTCAACCTGGCAACACTGGCACAGTTTTGAAGCCACTGCAATGTTTTACCCCTCATATGAAGCGTCAATGTCTCCTCTTTCCAGTGATGTGCAATATGATTCTGTGGGTGTTACCATCTCTGAGATATTAAAAAAATAGCGGCGTCCTTTTTCTAAATTTTCAGAATTTTTCTTTTTTTTGCATTTTCAACCTGGCAACACTGGCACAGTTTTGAAGCCAGTGCTATGTTTTACCCCTCATATGAAGCGTCAATGTCTCCTCTTTCCAGTGGTGTGCAATGTGATTCGGTAGGTGTTACCATCTCTGAGATATTAAAAAAATAGCGGCGTCCTTTTTCTAAATTTTCAGAATTTTTCTTTTTTTTGCATTTTCAACCTGGCAACACTGGCACAGTTTTGAAGCCACTGCTATGTTTTACCCCTCATATGAAGCGTCAATGTCTCCTCTTTCCAGTGATGTGCAATATGATTCTGTAGGTGTTACCATCTCTGAGATATTAAAAAAATAGCGGCGTCCTTTTTCTAAATTTTCAGAATTTTTCTTTTTTTTGCATTTTCAACCTGGCAACACTGGCACAGTTTTGAAGCCAGTGCTATGTTTTACCCCTCATATGAAGCGTCAATGTCTCCTCTTTCCAGTGGTGTGCAATGTGATTCGGTAGGTGTTACCATCTCTGAGATATTAAAAAAATGGCGGCGTCCTTTTTCTAAATTTTCTGAATTTTTCTTTTTTTTGCATTTTCAACCTGGCAACACTGCCACAGTTTTAGAGCCACTGCTATGTTTTACCCCTCATATGAAGCGTCAATGTCTCCTCTTTCCAGTGATGTGCAATATGATTCTGTAGGTGTTACCATCTCTGAGATATTAAAAAAATGGCGGCGTCCTTTTTCTAAATTTTCTGAATTTTTCTTTTTTTTGCATTTTCAACCTGGCAACACTGCCACAGTTTTAGAGCCACTGCTATGTTTTACGCCTCATATGAAGCGTCAATGTCTCTTCTTTCCAGTGGTGTGCAATATGATTCTGTAGGTGTTACCATCTCTGAGATATTAAAAAACTGGCGGCGTCCTTTTTCTAAATTTTCTGAATTTTTCTTTTTTTTGCATTTTCAACCTGGCAACACTGCCACAGTTTTAGAGCCACTGCTATGTTTTACCCCTCATATGAAGCGTCAATGTCTCCTCTTTCCAGTGATGTGCAATATGATTCTGTAGGTGTTACCATCTCTGAGATATTAAAAAAATGGCGGCGTCCTTTTTCTAAATTTTCAGAATTTTTCTTTTTTTTTGAATTTTCAACCTGGCAATACTGGCACAGTTTTAGAGCCACTGCTATGTTTTACCCCTCGTATGAAGCGTCAATGTCTCTTCTTTCCAGTGATGTGCAATATGATTCTGTAGGTGTTACCATCTCTGAGATATTAAAAAAATGGCGGCGTCCTTTTCCTAAATTTTCAGAATTTTTCTTTTTTATGCATTTTCAACCTGGCAACACTGGCACAGTTTTGAAGCCACTGCTATGTTTTACCCCTCATATGAAGCGTCAATGTCTCTTCTTTCCAGTGGTGTGCAATATGATTCTGTAGGTTTTACCATCTCTGAGATATTAAAAAAATGGCGGCGTCCTTTTTCTAAATTTTCAGAATTTTTCTTTTTTTTGCATTTTCAACCTGGCAACACTGGCACAGTTTTGAAGCCAGTGCTATGTTTTACCCCTCATATGAAGCGTCAATGTCTCCTCTTTCCAGTGATGTGCAATATGATTCTGTGGGTGTTACCATCTCTGAGATATTAAAGAAATGGCGGCGTCCTTTTTCTAAATTTTCTGAATTTTTCTTTTTTTTGCATTTTCAACCTGGCAACACTGCCACAGTTTTAGAGCCACTGCTATGTTTTACCCCTCATATGAAGCGTCAATGTCTCTTCTTTTTAGTGATGTGCAATATGATTTTGTAGGTGTTACCATCTCTGAGATATTAAAAAAATGGCGGCGTCCTTTTTCTAAATTTTCTGAATTTTTATTTTTTTTGCATTTTCAACCTGGCAACACTGCCACAGTTTTAGAGCCACTGCTATGTTTTACCCCTCATATGAAGCGTCAATGTCTCCTCTTTCCAGTGATGTGCAATATGATTCTGTGGGTGTTACCATCTCTGAGATATTAAAGAAATGGCGGCGTCCTTTTTCTAAATTTTCTGAATTTTTCTTTTTTTTGCATTTTCAACCTGGCAACACTGCCACAGTTTTAGAGCCACTGCTATGTTTTACGCCTCATATGAAGCGTCAATGTCTCCTATTTCCAGTGATGTGCAATATGATTCTGTGGGTGTTACCATCTCTGAGATATTAAAAAAATGGCGGCGTCCTTTTTCTAAATTTTCAGAATTTTTCTTTTTTTTGCAATTTCAACCTGGCAACACTGGCACAGTTTTGAAGCCACTGCTATGTTTTACCCCTCATATGAAGCGTCAATGTCTCTTCTTTCCAGTGATGTGCAATATGATTCTGTAGGTGTTACCATCTCTGAGATATTAAAAAAATGGCGAAGTCCTTTTTCTAAATTTTCACAATTTTTCTTTTTTTTGCATTTTCAACCTGGCAACACTGGCACAGTTTTGAAGCCACTGCTATGTTTTACCCCTCATATGAAGCGTCAATGTCTCCTCTTTCCAGTGATGTGCAATATGATTCTGTAGGTGTTACCATCTCTGAGATATTAAAAAAATGGCGGCGTCCTTTTTCTAAATTTTCTGAATTTTTCTTTTTTTTGCATTTTCAACCTGGCAACACTGCCACAGTTTTAGAGCCACTGCTATGTTTTACCCCTCATATGAAGCGTCAATGTCTCTTCTTTCCAGTGATGTGCAATATGATTTTGTAGGTGTTACCATCTCTGAGATATTAAAAAAATGGCGGCATCCTTTTTCTAAATTTTCTGAATTTTTCTTTTTTTTTGCATTTTCAACCTGGCAACACTGGCACAGTTTTAGAGCCACTGCTATGTTTTACCCCTCACATGAAGCGTCAATGTCTCCTCTTTCCAGTGATGTGCAATATGATTATGTAGGTATTACCATCTCTGAGATATTAAAAAAATGGCGGCGTCCTTTTTCTAAATTTTCAGAATTTTTCTTTTTTTTGCATTTTCAACCTGGCAACACTGGCACAGTTTTGAAGCCACTGCTATGTTTTACCCCTCATATGAAGCGTCAATGTCTCTTCTTTCCAGTGATGTGCAACATGATTCTGTAGGTATTACCATCTCTGAGATATTAAAAAAATGGCGGCGTCCTTTTTCTAAATTTTCTGAATTTTTCTTTTTTTTGCATTTTCAACCTGGCAACACTGGCACAGTTTTAAAGCCACTGCTATGTTTTACACCTCATATGAAGCGTCAATGTCTCTTCTTTCCAGTGATGTGCAATATGATTTTGTAGGTGTTACCATCTCTGAGATATTAAAAAAATGGCGGCGTCCTTTTTCTAAATTTTCTGAATTTTTATTTTTTTTGCATTTTCAACCTGGCAACACTGCCACAGTTTTAGAGCCACTGCTATGTTTTACCCCTCATATGAAGCGTCAATGTCTCCTCTTTCCAGTGATGTGCAATATGATTCTGTGGGTGTTACCATCTCTGAGATATTAAAGAAATGGCGGCGTCCTTTTTCTAAATTTTCTGAATTTTTCTTTTTTTTGCATTTTCAACCTGGCAACACTGCCACAGTTTTAGAGCCACTGCTATGTTTTACGCCTCATATGAAGCGTCAATGTCTCCTCTTTCCAGTGATGTGCAATATGATTCTGTGGGTGTTACCATCTCTGAGATATTAAAAAAATGGCGGCGTCCTTTTTCTAAATTTTCAGAATTTTTATTTTTTTTGCAATTTCAACCTGGCAACACTGGCACAGTTTTGAAGCCACTGCTATGTTTTACCCCTCATATGAAGCGTCAATGTCTCTTCTTTCCAGTGATGTGCAATATGATTCTGTAGGTGTTACCATCTCTGAGATATTAAAAAAATGGCGAAGTCCTTTTTCTAAATTTTCACAATTTTTCTTTTTTTTGCATTTTCAACCTGGCAACACTGGCACAGTTTTGAAGCCACTGCTATGTTTTACCCCTCATATGAAGCGTCAATGTCTCCTCTTTCCAGTGATGTGCAATATGATTCTGTAGGTGTTACCATCTCTGAGATATTAAAAAAATGGCGGCGTCCTTTTTCTAAATTTTCTGAATTTTTCTTTTTTTTGCATTTTCAACCTGGCAACACTGCCACAGTTTTAGAGCCACTGCTATGTTTTACCCCTCATATGAAGCGTCAATGTCTCCTCTTTCCAGTGATGTGCAATATGATTCTGTAGCTGTTACCATCTCTGAGATATTAAAAAAATGGCGGCGTCCTTTTTCTAAATTTTCAGAATTTTTCTTTTTTTTTGCATTTTCAACCTGGCAATACTGGCACAGTTTTAGAGCCACTGCTATGTTTTACCCCTCGTATGAAGCGTCAATGTCTCTTCTTTCCAGTGATGTGCAATATGATTCTGTAAGTGTTACCATCTCTGAGATATTAAAAAAATGGCGGCGTCCTTTTCCTAAATTTTCAGAATTTTTCTTTTTTATGCATTTTCAACCTGGCAACACTGGCACAGTTTTGAAGCCACTGCTATGTTTTACCCCTCATATGAAGCGTCAATGTCTCTTCTTTCCAGTGGTGTGCAATATGATTCTGTAGGTTTTACCATCTCTGAGATATTAAAAAAATGGCGGCGTCCTTTTTCTAAATTTTCAGAATTTTTCTTTTTTTTGCATTTTCAACCTGGCAACACTGGCACAGTTTTGAAGCCACTGCTATGTTTTACCCCTCACATGAAGCGTCAATGTCTCCTCTTTCCAGAGATGTGCAATATGGTTCTGTAGGTGTTACCATATCTGAGATATTAAAAAAATGGCGGCGTCCTTTTTCTAAATTTTCAGAATTTTTCTTTTTTTTGCATTTTCAACCTGGCAACACTGGCACAGTTTTGAAGCCACTGCTATGTTTTACCCCTCACATGAAGCGTCAATGTCTCTTCTTTCCAGTGATGTGCAATATGATTCTGTAGGTGTTACCATCTCTGAGATATTAAAAAAATGGCGGCGTCCTTTTTCTAAATTTTCAGAATTTTTCTTTTTTTTGCATTTTCAACCTGGCAACACTGGCACAGTTTTGAAGCCACTGCTATGTTTTACCCCTCATATGAAGCGTCAATGTCTCCTCTTTCCAGTGATGTGCAATATGATTCTGTAGGTGTTACCATCTCTGAGATATTAAAAAAATGGCGGCGTCCTTTTTCTAAATTTTCTGAATTTTTCTTTTTTTTGCATTTTCAACCTGGCAACACTGCCACAGTTTTAGAGCCACTGCTATGTTTTACCCCTCATATGAAGCGTCAATGTCTCCTCTTTCCAGTGATGTGCAATATGATTCTGTAGGTGTTACCATCTCTGAGATATTAAAAAAATGGCGGCGTCCTTTTTCTAAATTTTCAGAATTTTTCTTTTTTTTTGCATTTTCAACCTGGCAATACTGGCACAGTTTTAGAGCCACTGCTATGTTTTACCCCTCGTATGAAGCGTCAATGTCTCTTCTTTCCAGTGATGTGCAATATGATTCTGTAAGTGTTACCATCTCTGAGATATTAAAAAAATGGCGGCGTCCTTTTCCTAAATTTTCAGAATTTTTCTTTTTTATGCATTTTCAACCTGGCAACACTGGCACAGTTTTGAAGCCACTGCTATGTTTTACCCCTCATATGAAGCGTCAATGTCTCTTCTTTCCAGTGGTGTGCAATATGATTCTGTAGGTTTTACCATCTCTGAGATATTAAAAAAATGGCGGCGTCCTTTTTCTAAATTTTCTGAATTTTTCTTTTTTTTGCATTTTCAACCTGGCAACACTGCCACAGTTTTAGAGCCACTGCTATGTTTTACGCCTCATATGAAGCGTCAATGTCTCTTCTTTCCAGTGGTGTGCAATATGATTCTGTAGGTGTTACCATCTCTGAGATATTAAAAAAATGGCGGCGTCCTTTTTCTAAATTTTCTGAATTTTTCTTTTTTTTGCATTTTCAACCTGGCAACACTGCCACAGTTTTAGAGCCACTGCTATGTTTTACCCCTCATATGAAGCGTCAATGTCTCCTCTTTCGAGTGATGTGCAATATGATTCTGTAGGTGTTACCATCTCTGAGATATTAAAAAAATGGCGGCGTCCTTTTTCTAAATTTTCAGAATTTTTCTTTTTTTTGCATTTTCAACCTGGCAACACTGCCACAGTTTTAGAGCCACTGCTATGTTTTACCTCTCATATGAAGCGTCAATGTCTCTTCTTTCCAGTGATGTGCAATATGATTTTGTAGGTGTTACCATCTCTGAGATATTAAAAAAATGGCGGCGTCCTTTTTCTAAATTTTCTGAATTTTTCTTTTTTTTGCATTTTCAACCTGGCAACACTGCCACAGTTTTAGAGCCACTGCTATGTTTTACGCCTCATATGAAGCGTCAATGTCTCTTCTTTCCAGTGGTGTGCAATATGATTCTGTAGGTGTTACCATCTCTGAGATATTAAAAAAATGGCGGCGTCCTTTTTCTAAATTTTCAGAATTTTTCTTTTTTTTGCAATTTCAACCTGGCAACACTGGCACAGTTTTGAAGCCACTGCAATGTTTTACCCCTCATATGAAGCGTCAATGTCTCCTCTTTCCAGTGATGTGCAATATGATTCTGTGGGTGTTACCATCTCTGAGATATTAAAAAAATAGCGGCGTCCTTTTTCTAAATTTTCTGAATTTTTCTTTTTTTTTGCATTTTCAACCTGGCAACACTGCCACAGTTTTGAAGCCACTGCTATGTTTTACACCTCATATGAAGCGTCAATGTCTCTTCTTTCCAGTGATGTGCAATATGATTTTGTAGGTGTTACCATCTCTGAGATATTAAAAAAATGGCGGCGTCCTTTTTCTAAATTTTCTGAATTTTTCTTTTCTTTGCATTTTCAACCTGGCAACACTGCCACAGTTTTAGAGCCACTGCTATGTTTTACCCCTCATATGAAGCGTCAATGTCTCCTCTTTCCAGTGATGTGCAATATGATTCTGTGGGTGTTACCATCTCTGAGATATTAAAGAAATGGCGGCGTCCTTTTTCTAAATTTTCTGAATTTTTTTTTTTTTTTTGCATTTTCAACCTGGCAACACTGCCACAGATTTAGAGCCACTGCTATGTTTTACGCCTCATATGAAGCGTCAATGTCTCCTCTTTCCAGTGATGTGCAATATGATTCTGTGGGTGTTACCATCTCTGAGATATTAAAAAAATGGCGGCGTCCTTTTTCTAAATTTTCAGAATTTTTCTTTTTTTTGCAATTTCAACCTGGCAACACTGGCACAGTTTTGAAGCCACTGCTATGTTTTACCCCTCATATGAAGCGTCAATGTCTCTTCTTTCCAGTGATGTGCAATATGATTCTGTAGGTGTTACCATCTCTGAGATATTAAAAAAATGGCGAAGTCCTTTTTCTAAATTTTCACAATTTTTCTTTTTTTTGCATTTTCAACCTGGCAACACTGGCACAGTTTTGAAGCCACTGCTATGTTTTACCCCTCATATGAAGCGTCAATGTCTCCTCTTTCCAGTGATGTGCAATATGATTCTGTAGGTGTTACCATCTCTGAGATATTAAAAAAATGGCGGCGTCCTTTTTCTAAATTTTCTGAATTTTTCTTTTTTTTGCATTTTCAACCTGGCAACACTGCCACAGTTTTAGAGCCACTGCTATGTTTTACCCCTCACATGAAGCGTCAATGTCTCCTCTTTCCAGTGATGTGCAATATGATTCTGTAGGTGTTACCATCTCTGAGATATTAAAAAAATGGCGGCGTCCTTTTTCTAAATTTTCTGAATTTTTATTTTTTTGGCATTTTCAACCTGGCAACACTCCCACAGTTTTAGAGCCAGTGCTATGTTTTACCCCTCATATGAAGCGTCAATGTCTCCTCTTTCCAGTGATGTGCAATATGATTCTGTAGGTCTTACCATCTCTGAGATATTAAAAAAATGGCGGCGTCCTTTTTCTAAATTTTCAGAATTTTTCTTTTTTTTGCAATTTCAACCTGGCAACACTGGCACAGTTTTGAAGCCACTGCTATGTTTTACCCCTCATATGAAGCGTCAATGTCTCTTCTTTCCAGTGATGTGCAATATGATTCTGTAGGTGTTACCATCTCTGAGATATTAAAAAAATGGCGAAGTCCTTTTTCTAAATTTTCACAATTTTTCTTTTTTTTGCATTTTCAACCTGGCAACACTGGCACAGTTTTGAAGCCACTGCTATGTTTTACCCCTCATATGAAGCGTCAATGTCTCCTCTTTCCAGTGATGTGCAATATGATTCTGTAGGTGTTACCATCTCTGAGATATTAAAAAAAAGGCGGCGTCCTTTTTCTAAATTTTCAGAATTTTTCTTTTTTTTGCATTTTCAACCTGGCAACACTGCCACAGTTTTAGAGCCACTGCTATGTTTTACCCCTCACATGAAGCGTCAATGTCTCCTCTTTCCAGTGATGTGCAATATGATTCTGTAGGTGTTACCATCTCTGAGATATTAAAAAAATGGCGGCGTCCTTTTTCTAAATTTTCTGAATTTTTATTTTTTTGGCATTTTCAACCTGGCAACACTCCCACAGTTTTAGAGCCACTGCTATGTTTTACCCCTCATATGAAGCGTCAATGTCTCTTCTTTCCAGTGATGTGCAATATGATTCTGTGGGTGTTACCATCTCTGAGATATTAAAAAAATAGCGGCGTCCTTTTTCTAAATTTTCTGAATTTTTCTTTTTTTTTGCATTTTCAACCTGGCAACACTGCCACAGTTTTGAAGCCACTGGTATGTTTTACACCTCATATGAAGCGTCAATGTCTCTTCTTTCCAGTGATGTGCAATATGATTTTGTAGGTGTTACCATCTCTGAGATATTAAAAAAATGGCGGCGTCCTTTTTCTAAATTTTCTGAATTTTTATTTTTTTTGCATTTTCAACCTGGCAACACTGCCACAGTTTTAGAGCCACTGCTATGTTTTACCCCTCATATGAAGCGTCAATGTCTCCTCTTTCCAGTGATGTGCAATATGATTCTGTGGGTGTTACCATCTCTGAGATATTAAAGAAATGGCGGCGTCCTTTTTCTAAATTTTCTGAATTTTTCTTTTTTTTGCATTTTCAACCTGGCAACACTGCCACAGTTTTAGAGCCACTGCTATGTTTTACCCCTCATATGAAGCGTCAATGTCTCTTCTTTCCAGTGATGTGCAATATGATTCTGTAGGTGTTACCATCTCTGAGATATTAAAAAAATGGCGAAGTCCTTTTTCTAAATTTTCACAATTTTTCTTTTTTTTGCATTTTCAACCTGGCAACACTGGCACAGTTTTGAAGCCACTGCTATGTTTTACCCCTCATATGAAGCGTCAATGTCTCCTCTTTCCAGTGATGTGCAATATGATTCTGTAGGTGTTACCATCTCTGAGATATTAAAAAAATGGCGGCGTCCTTTTTCTAAATTTTCTGAATTTTTCTTTTTTTTGCATTTTCAACCTGGCAACACTGCCACAGTTTTAGAGCCACTGCTATGTTTTACCCCTCACATGAAGCGTCAATGTCTCCTCTTTCCAGTGATGTGCAATATGATTCTGTAGGTGTTACCATCTCTGAGATATTAAAAAAATGGCGGCGTCCTTTTTCTAAATTTTCTGAATTTTTCTTTTTTTTTGCATTTTCAACCTGGCAACACTGCCACAGTTTTAGAGCCACTGCTATGTTTTACCCCTCACATGAAGCGTCAATGTCTCCTCTTTCCAGTGATGTGCAATATGATTCTGTAGGTGTTACCATCTCTGAGATATTAAAAAAATGGCGAAGTCCTTTTTCTAAATTTTCACAATTTTTCTTTTTTTTGCATTTTCAACCTGGCAACACTGGCACAGTTTTGAAGCCACTGCTATGTTTTACCCCTCATATGAAGCGTCAATGTCTCCTCTTTCCAGTGATGTGCAATATGATTCTGTAGGTGTTACCATCTCTGAGATATTAAAAAAATGGCGGCGTCCTTTTTCTAAATTTTCTGAATTTTTCTTTTTTTTGCATTTTCAACCTGGCAACACTGCCACAGTTTTAGAGCCACTGCTATGTTTTACCCCTCACATGAAGCGTCAATGTCTCCTCTTTCCAGTGATGTGCAATATGATTCTGTAGGTGTTACCATCTCTGAGATATTAAAAAAATGGCGGCGTCCTTTTTCTAAATTTTCTGAATTTTTATTTTTTTGGCATTTTCAACCTGGCAACACTCCCACAGTTTTAGAGCCAGTGCTATGTTTTACCCCTCATATGAAGCGTCAATGTCTCCTCTTTCCAGTGATGTGCAATATGATTCTGTGGGTGTTACCATCTCTGAGATATTAAAAAAATGGCGGCGTCCTTTTTCTAAATTTTCAGAATTTTTCTTTTTTTTGCAATTTCAACCTGGCAACACTGGCACAGTTTTGAAGCCACTGCTATGTTTTACCCCTCATATGAAGCGTCAATGCCTCTTCTTTCCAGTGATGTGCAATATGATTCTGTAGGTGTTACCATCTCTGAGATATTAAAAAAATGGCGAAGCCCTTTTTCTAAATTTTCACAATTTTTCTTTTTTTTTGCATTTTCAACCTGGCAACACTGGCACAGTTTTGAAGCCACTGCTATGTTTTACCCCTCATATGAAGCGTCAATGTCTCCTCTTTCCAGTGATGTGCAATATGATTCTGTAGGTGTTACCATCTCTGAGATATTAAAAAAATGGCGGCGTCCTTTTTCTAAATTTTCTGAATTTTTATTTTTTTGGCATTTTCAACCTGGCAACACTGCCACAGTTTTAGAGCCACTGCTATGTTTTACCCCTCACATGAAGCGTCAATGTCTCCTCTTTCCAGTGATGTGCAATATGATTCTGTGGGTGTTACCATCTCTGAGATATTAAAGAAATGGCGGCGTCCTTTTTCTAAATTTTCTGAATTTTTCTTTTTTTTGCATTTTCAACCTGGCAACACTGCCACAGTTTTAGAGCCACTGCTATGTTTTACGCCTCATATGAAGCGTCAATGTCTCCTCTTTCCAGTGATGTGCAATATGATTCTGTGGGTGTTACCATCTCTGAGATATTAAAAAAATGGCGGCGTCCTTTTTCTAAATTTTCAGAATTTTTCTTTTTTTTGCAATTTCAACCTGGCAACACTGGCACAGTTTTGAAGCCACTGCTATGTTTTACCCCTCATATGAAGCGTCAATGTCTCTTCTTTCCAGTGATGTGCAATATGATTCTGTAGGTGTTACCATCTCTGAGATATTAAAAAAATGGCGAAGTCCTTTTTCTAAATTTTCACAATTTTTCTTTTTTTTGCATTTTCAACCTGGCAACACTGGCACAGTTTTGAAGCCACTGCTATGTTTTACCCCTCATATGAAGCAACAATGTCTCCTCTTTCCAGTGATGTGCAATATGATTCTGTAGGTATTACCATCTCTGAGATATTAAAAAAATGGCGGCGTCCTTTTTCTAAATTTTCTGAATTTTTCTTTTTTTTGCATTTTCAACCTGGCAACACTGCCACAGTTTTAGAGCCACTGCTATGTTTTACCCCTCACATGAAGCGTCAATGTCTCCTCTTTCCAGTGATGTGCAATATGATTCTGTAGGTGTTACCATCTCTGAGATATTAAAAAAATGGCGAAGTCCTTTTTCTAAATTTTCACAATTTTTCTTTTTTTTGCATTTTCAACCTGGCAACACTGGCACAGTTTTAAAGCCACTGCTATGTTTTACCCCTCATATGAAGCGTCAATGTCTCCTCTTTCCAGTGATGTGCAATATGATTCTGTAGGTGTTACCATCTCTGAGATATTAAAAAAATGGCGGCGTCCTTTTTCTAAATTTTCTGAATTTTTCTTTTTTTTGCATTTTCAACCTGGCAACACTGCCACAGTTTTAGAGCCACTGCTATGTTTTACCCCTCACATGAAGCGTCAATGTCTCCTCTTTCCAGTGATGTGCAATATGATTCTGTAGGTGTTACCATCTCTGAGATATTAAAAAAATGGCGGCGTCCTTTTTCTAAATTTTCTGAATTTTTCTTTTTTTTTGCATTTTCAACCTGGCAACACTGCCACAGTTTTAGAGCCACTGCTATGTTTTACCCCTCACATGAAGCGTCAATGTCTCCTCTTTCCAGTGATGTGCAATATGATTCTGTAGGTGTTACCATCTCTGAGATATTAAAAAAATGGCGAAGTCCTTTTTCTAAATTTTCACAATTTTTCTTTTTTTTGCATTTTCAACCTGGCAACACTGGCACAGTTTTGAAGCCACTGCTATGTTTTACCCCTCATATGAAGCGTCAATGTCTCCTCTTTCCAGTGATGTGCAATATGATTCTGTAGGTGTTACCATCTCTGAGATATTAAAAAAATGGCGGCGTCCTTTTTCTAAATTTTCTGAATTTTTCTTTTTTTTGCATTTTCAACCTGGCAACACTGCCACAGTTTTAGAGCCACTGCTATGTTTTACCCCTCACATGAAGCGTCAATGTCTCCTCTTTCCAGTGATGTGCAATATGATTCTGTAGGTGTTACCATCTCTGAGATATTAAAAAAATGGCGGCGTCCTTTTTCTAAATTTTCTGAATTTTTATTTTTTTGGCATTTTCAACCTGGCAACACTCCCACAGTTTTAGAGCCAGTGCTTTGTTTTACCCCTCATATGAAGCGTCAATGTCTCCTCTTTCCAGTGATGTGCAATATGATTCTGTGGGTGTTACCATCTCTGAGATATTAAAAAAATGGCGGCGTCCTTTTTCTAAATTTTCAGAATTTTTCTTTTTTTTGCAATTTCAACCTGGCAACACTGGCACAGTTTTGAAGCCACTGCTATGTTTTACCCCTCATATGAAGCGTCAATGTCTCTTCTTTCCAGTGATGTGCAATATGATTCTGTAGGTGTTACCATCTCTGAGATATTAAAAAAATGGCGAAGTCCTTTTTCTAAATTTTCACAATTTTTCTTTTTTTTTGCATTTTCAACCTGGCAACACTGGCACAGTTTTGAAGCCACTGCTATGTTTTACCCCTCATATGAAGCGTCAATGTCTCCTCTTTCCAGTGATGTGCAATATGATTCTGTAGGTGTTACCATCTCTGAGATATTAAAAAAATGGCGGCGTCCTTTTTCTAAATTTTCTGAATTTTTATTTTTTTGGCATTTTCAACCTGGCAACACTGCCACAGTTTTAGAGCCACTGCTATGTTTTACCCCTCATATGAAGCGTCAATGTCTCCTCTTTCCAGTGATGTGCAATATGATTCTGTGGGTGTTACCATCTCTGAGATATTAAAGAAATGGCGGCGTCCTTTTTCTAAATTTTCTGAATTTTTCTTTTTTTTGCATTTTCAACCTGGCAACACTGCCACAGTTTTAGAGCCACTGCTATGTTTTACGCCTCATATGAAGCGTCAATGTCTCCTCTTTCCAGTGATGTGCAATATGATTCTGTGGGTGTTACCATCTCTGAGATATTAAAAAAATGGCGGCGTCCTTTTTCTAAATTTTCAGAATTTTTCTTTTTTTTGCAATTTCAACCTGGCAACACTGGCACAGTTTTGAAGCCACTGCTATGTTTTACCCCTCATATGAAGCGTCAATGTCTCTTCTTTCCAGTGATGTGCAATATGATTCTGTAGGTGTTACCATCTCTGAGATATTAAAAAAATGGCGAAGTCCTTTTTCTAAATTTTCACAATTTTTCTTTTTTTTGCATTTTCAACCTGGCAACACTGGCACAGTTTTGAAGCCACTGCTATGTTTTACCCCTCATATGAAGCAACAATGTCTCCTCTTTCCAGTGATGTGCAATATGATTCTGTAGGTGTTACCATCTCTGAGATATTAAAAAAATGGCGGCGTCCTTTTTCTAAATTTTCTGATTTTTTCTTTTTTTTGCATTTTCAACCTGGCAACACTGCCACAGTTTTAGAGCCACTGCTATGTTTTACCCCTCACATGAAGCGTCAATGTCTCCTCTTTCCAGTGATGTGCAATATGATTCTGTAGGTGTTACCATCTCTGAGATATTAAAAAAATGGCGGCGTCCTTTTTCTAAATTTTCTGAATTTTTATTTTTTTGGCATTTTCAACCTGGCAACACTCCCACAGTTTTAGAGCCAGTGCTATGTTTTACCCCTCATATGAAGCGTCAATGTCTCCTCTTTCCAGTGATGTGCAATATGATTCTGTAGGTCTTACCATCTCTGAGATATTAAAAAAATGGCGGCGTCCTTTTTCTAAATTTTCTGAATTTTTCTTTTTTTTGCATTTTCAACCTGGCAACACTGGCACAGTTTTGAAGCCACTGCTATGTTTTACCCCTTATATGAAGCGTCAATGTCTCTTCTTTCCAGTGATGTGCAATATGATTCTGTAGGTGTTACCATCTCTGAGATATTAAAAAAATGGCGGCATCCTTTTTCTAAATTTTCAGAATTTTTCTGTTTTTTGCATTTTCAACCTGGCAACACTGGCACAGTTTTGAAGCCACTGCTATGTTTTACCCCTTATATGAAGCGTCAATGTCTCTTCTTTCCAGTGATGTGCAATATGATTCTGTAGGTGTTACCATCTCTGAGATATTAAAAAAATGGCGGCGTCCTTTTTCTAAATTTTCTGAATTTTTCTTTTTTTTGCATTTTCAACCTGGCAACACTGGCACAGTTTTGAAGCCACTGCTATGTTTTACCCCTCATATGAAGCGTCAATGTCTCCTCTTTCCAGTGATGTGCAATATGATTCTGTAGATGTTACCATCTCTGAGATATTAAAAAAATAGCGGCGTCCTTTTTCTAAATTTTCAGAATTTTTCTTTTTTTTGCATTTTCAACCTGGCATCACTGGCACAGTTTTGAAGCCAGTGCTATGTTTTACCCCTCATATGAAGCGTCAATGTCTCCTCTTTCCAGAGGTGTGCAATATGATTCTGTAGGTGTTACCATCTCTGAGATATTAAAAAAATGGCGGCGTCCTTTTTCTAAATTTTCTGAATTTTTCTTTTTTATGCATTTTCAACCTGGCAACACTGCCACAGTTTTAGAGCCACTGCTATGTCTTACCCCTCATATGAAGCGTCAATGTCTCCTCTTTCCAGTGATGTGCAATATGATTCTGTAGATGTTACCATCTCTGAGATATTAAAAAAATAGCGGCGTCCTTTTTCTAAATTTTCAGAATTTTTCTTTTTTTTGCATTTTCAACCTGGCAACACTGGCACAGTTTTGAAGCCACTGCTATGTTTTACCCCTTATATGAAGCGTCAATGTCTCTTCTTTCCAGTGATGTGCAATATGATTCTGTAGGTGTTACCATCTCTGAGATATTAAAAAAATGGCGGCGTCCTTTTTCTAAATTTTCAGAATTTTTCTTTTTTTTGCATTTTCAACCTGGCAACACTGGCACAGTTTTGAAGCCACTGCTATGTTTTACCCCTTATACGAAGCGTCAATGTCTCTTCTTTCCAGTGATGTGCAATATGATTCTGTAGGTGTTACCATCTCTGAGATATTAAAAAAATGGCGGCGTCCTTTTTCTAAATTTTCTGAATTTTTCTTTTTTTGCATTTTCAACCTGGCAACACTGGCACAATTTTGAAGCCACTGCTATGTTTTACCCCTCATATGAAGCGTCAATGTCTCCTCTTTCCAGTGATGTGCAATATGATTCTGTAGATGTTACCATCTCTGAGATATTAAAAAAATGGCGGCGTCCTTTTTCTAAATTTTCAGAATTTTTCTTTTTTTTGCATTTTCAACCTGGCATCACTGGCACAGTTTTGAAGCCAGTGCTATGTTTTACCCCTCATATGAAGCGTCAATGTCTCCTCTTTCCAGAGGTGTGCAATATGATTCTGTAGGTGTTACCATCTCTGAGATATTAAAAAAATGGCGGCGTCCTTTTTCTAAATTTTCTGAATTTTTCTTTTTTATGCATTTTCAACCTGGCAACACTGCCACAGTTTTAGAGCCACTGCTATGTCTTACCCCTCATATGAAGCGTCAATGTCTCCTCTTTCCAGTGATGTGCAATATGATTCTGTAGATGTTACCATCTCTGAGATATTAAAAAAATAGCGGCGTCCTTTTTCTAAATTTTCAGAATTTTTCTTTTTTTTGCATTTTCAACCTGGCAACACTGGCACAGTTTTGAAGCCACTGCTATGTTTTACCCCTTATATGAAGCGTCAATGTCTCTTCTTTCCAGTGATGTGCAATATGATTCTGTAGGTGTTACCATCTCTGAGATATTAAAAAAATGGCGGCGTCCTTTTTCTAAATTTTCAGAATTTTTCTTTTTTTTGCATTTTCAACCTGGCAACACTGGCACAGTTTTGAAGCCACTGCTATGTTTTACCCCTTATATGAAGCGTCAATGTCTCTTCTTTCCAGTGATGTGCAATATGATTCTGTAGGTGTTACCATCTCTGAGATATTAAAAAAATGGCGGCGTCCTTTTTCTAAATTTTCTGAATTTTTCTTTTTTTTGCATTTTCAACCTGGCAACACTGGCACAGTTTTGAAGCCACTGCTATGTTTTACACCTCATATGAAGCGTCAATGTCTCCTCTTTCCAGTGATGTGCAATATGATTCTGTAGATGTTACCATCTCTGAGATATTAAAAAAATGGCGGCGTCCTTTTTCTAAATTTTCAGAATTTTTCTTTTTTTTGCATTTTCAACCTGGCATCACTGGCACAGTTTTGAAGCCAGTGCTATGTTTTACCCCTCATATGAAGCGTCAATGTCTCCTCTTTCCAGTGGTGTGCAATATGATTCTGTAGGTGTTACCATCTCTGAGATATTAAAAAAATGGCGGCGTCCTTTTTCTAAATTTTCAGAATTTTTCTTTTTTTTGCATTTTCAACCTGGCATCACTGGCACAGTTTTGAAGCCAGTGCTATGTTTTACCCCTCATATGAAGCGTCAATGTCTCCTCTTTCCAGTGGTGTGCAATATGATTCTGTAGGTGTTACCATCTCTGAGATATTAAAAAAATGGCGGCGTCCTTTTTCTAAATTTTCTGAATTTTTCTTTTTTATGCATTTTCAACCTGGCAACACTGCCACAGTTTTAGAGCCACTGCTATGTCTTACCCCTCATATGAAGCGTCAATGTCTCCTCTTTCCAGTGATGTGCAATATGATTCTGTAGATGTTACCATCTCTGAGATATTAAAAAAATAGCGGCGTCCTTTTTCTAAATTTTCAGAATTTTTCTTTTTTTTGCATTTTCAACCTGGCAACACTGGCACAGTTTTGAAGCCAGTGCTATGTTTTACCCCGCATATGAAGCGTCAATGTCTCCTCTTTCCAGTGGTGTGCAATATGATTCTGTAGGTGTTACCATCTCTGAGATATTAAAAAAATGGCGGCGTCCTTTTTCTAAATTTTCTGAATTTTTCTTTTTTTTGCATTTTCAACCTGGCAACACTGCCACAGTTTTAGAGCCACTGCTATGTTTTACGCCTCATATGAAGCGTCAATGTCTCTTCTTTCCAGTGGTGTGCAATATGATTCTGTAGGTGTTACCATCTCTGAGATATTAAAAAAATGGCGGCGTCCTTTTTCTAAATTTTCAGAATTTTTCTTTTTTTTTGCATTTTCAACCTGGCAATACTGGCACAGTTTTAGAGCCACTGCTATGTTTTACCCCTCATATGAAGCGTCAATGTCTCTTCTTTCCAGTGATGTGCAATATGATTCTGTAGGTGTTACCATCTCTGAGGTATTAAAAAAATGGCGGCGTCCTTTTCCTAAATTTTCAGAATTTTTCTTTTTTATGCATTTTCAACCTGGCAACACTGGCACAGTTTTGAAGCCACTGCTATGTTTTACCCCTCATATGAAGCGTCAATGTCTCTTCTTTCCAGTGGTGTGCAATATGATTCTGTAGGTTTTACCATCTCTGAGATATTAAAAAAATGGCGGCGTCCTTTTTCTAAATTTTCATAATTTTTCTTTTTTTTGCATTTTCAACCTGGCAACACTGGCACAGTTTTGAAGCCAGTGCTATGTTTTACCCCTCATATGAAGCGTCAATGTCTCCTCTTTCCAGTGATGTGCAATATGATTCTGTGGGTGTTACCATCTCTGAGATACTAAAGAAATGGCGGCGTCCTTTTTCTAAATTTTCTGAATTTTTCTTTTTTTTGCATTTTCAACCTGGCAACACTGCCACAGTTTTAGAGCCACTGCTATGTTTTACCCCTCATATGAAGCGTCAATGTCTCTTCTTTCCAGTGGTGTGCAATATGATTTTGTAGGTGTTACCATCTCTGAGATATTAAAAAAATGGCAGCGTCCTTTTTCTAAATTTTCTGAATTTTTCTTTTTTTTGCATTTTCAACCTGGCAACACTGCCACAGTTTTAGAGCCACTGCTATGTTTTACGCCTCATATGAAGCGTCAATGTCTCCTCTTTCCAGTGATGTGCAATATGATTCTGTGGGTGTTACCATCTCTGAGATACTAAAGAAATGGCGGCGTCCTTTTTCTAAATTTTCTGAATTTTTCTTTTTTTTGCATTTTCAACCTGGCAACACTGCCACAGTTTTAGAGCCACTGCTATGTTTTACCCCTCATATGAAGCGTCAATGTCTCTTCTTTCCAGTGATGTGCAATATGATTTTGTAGGTGTTACCATCTCTGAGATATTAAAAAAATGGCGGCGTCCTTTTTCTAAATTTTCTGAATTTTTCTTTTTTTTGCAATTTCAACCTGGCAACACTGGCACAGTTTTGAAGCCACTGCTATGTTTTACCCCTCACATGAAGCGTCAATGTCTCCTCTTTCCAGTGATGTGCAATATGATTCTGTGGGTGCTACCATCTCTGAGATATTAAAGAAATGGCGGCGTCCTTTTTCTAAATTTTCTGAATTTTTCTTTTTTTTGCATTTTCAACCTGGCAACACTGCCACAGTTTTAGAGCCACTGCTATGTTTTACGCCTCATATGAAGCGTCAATGTCTCCTCTTTCCAGTGATGTGCAATATGATTCTGTGGGTGTTACCATCTCTGAGATATTAAAAAAATGGCGGCGTCCTTTTTCTAAATTTTCAGAATTTTTCTTTTTTTTGCAATTTCAACCTGGCAACACTGGCACAGTTTTGAAGTCACTGCTATGTTTTACCCCTCATATGAAGCGTCAATGTCTCTTCTTTCCAGTGATGTGCAATATGATTCTGTAGGTGTTACCATCTCTGAGATATTAAAAAAATGGCGGCGTCCTTTTTCTAAATTTTCAGAATTTTTCTTTTTTTTGCATTTTCAACCTGGCAACACTGCCACAGTTTTAGAGCCACTGCTATGTTTTACCCCTCATATGAAGCGTCAATGTCTCCTCTTTCCAGTGATGTGCAATATGATTCTGTGGGTGTTACCATCTCTGAGATATTAAAGAAATGGCGGCGTCCTTTTTCTAAATTTTCTGAATTTTTCTTTTTTTTGCAATTTCAACCTGGCAACACTGGCACAGTTTTGAAGCCACTGCTATGTTTTACCCCTCATATGAAGCGTCAATGTCTCCTCTTTCCAGTGATGTGCAATATGATTCTGTGGGTGTTACCATCTCTGAGATATTAAAGAAATGGCGGCGTCCTTTTTCTAAATTTTCTGAATTTTTCTTTTTTTTGCATTTTCAACCTGGCAACACTGCCACAGTTTTAGAGCCACTGCTATGTTTTACGCCTCATATGAAGCGTCAATGTCTCCTCTTTCCAGTGATGTGCAATATGATTCTGTGGGTGTTACCATCTCTGAGATATTAAAAAAATGGCGGCGTCCTTTTTCTAAATTTTCAGAATTTTTCTTTTTTTTGCAATTTCAACCTGGCAACACTGGCACAGTTTTGAAGCCACTGCTATGTTTTACCCCTCATATGAAGCGTCAATGTCTCTTCTTTCCAGTGATGTGCAATATGATTCTGTAGGTGTTACCATCTCTGAGATATTAAAAAAATGGCGAAGTCCTTTTTCTAAATTTTCACAATTTTTCTTTTTTTTGCATTTTCAACCTGGCAACACTGGCACAGTTTTGAAGCCACTGCTATGTTTTACCCCTCATATGAAGCAACAATGTCTCCTCTTTCCAGTGAGGTGCAATATGATTCTGTAGGTGTTACCATCTCTGAGATATTAAAAAAATGGCGGCGTCCTTTTTCTAAATTTTCTGAATTTTTCTTTTTTTTGCATTTTCAACCTGGCAACACTGCCACAGTTTTAGAGCCACTGCTATGTTTTACCCCTCACATGAAGCGTCAATGTCTCCTCTTTCCAGTGATGTGCAATATGATTCTGTAGGTGTTACCATCTCTGAGATATTAAAAAAATGGCGGCGTCCTTTTTCTAAATTTTCTGAATTTTTATTTTTTTGGCATTTTCAACCTGGCAACACTCCCACAGTTTTAGAGCCAGTGCTATGTTTTACCCCTCATATGAAGCGTCAATGTCTCCTCTTTCCAGTGATGTGCAATATGATTCTGTGGGTGTTACCATCTCTGAGATATTAAAAAAATGGCGGCGTCCTTTTTCTAAATTTTCTGAATTTTTCTTTTTTTTGCATTTTCAACCTGGCAACACTGGCACAGTTTTGAAGCCACTGCTATGTTTTACCCCTTATATGAAGCGTCAATGTCTCTTCTTTCCAGTGATGTGCAATATGATTCTGTAGGTGTTACCATCTCTGAGATATTAAAAAAATGGCGGCATCCTTTTTCTAAATTTTCAGAATTTTTCTGTTTTTTGCATTTTCAACCTGGCAACACTGGCACAGTTTTGAAGCCACTGCTATGTTTTACCCCTTATATGAAGCGTCAATGTCTCTTCTTTCCAGTGATGTGCAATATGATTCTGTAGGTGTTACCATCTCTGAGATATTAAAAAAATGGCGGCATCCTTTTTCTAAATTTTCAGAATTTTTCTGTTTTTTGCATTTTCAACCTGGCAACACTGGCACAGTTTTGAAGCCACTGCTATGTTTTACCCCTTATATGAAGCGTCAATGTCTCCTCTTTCCAGTGATGTGCAATATGATTCTGTAGGTGTTACCATCTCTGAGATATTAAAAAAATGGCGGCGTCCTTTTTCTAAATTTTCAGAATTTTTCTTTTTTTTGCAATTTCAACCTGGCAACACTGGCACAGTTTTGAAGCCACTGCAATGTTTTACCCCTCATATGAAGCGTCAATGTCTCCTCTTTCCAGTGATGTGCAATATGATTCTGTGGGTGTTACCATCTCTGAGATATTAAAAAAATAGCGGCGTCCTTTTTCTTAATTTTCTGAATTTTTCTTTTTTTTTGCATTTTCAACCTGGCAACACTGCCACAGTTTTGAAGCCACTGCTATGTTTTACCCCTCATATGAAGCGTCAATGTCTCTTCTTTCCAGTGATGTGCAATATGATTTTGTAGGTGTTACCATCTCTGAGATATTAAAAAAATGGCGGCGTCCTTTTTCTAAATTTTCTGAATTTTTATTTTTTTTTGCATTTTCAACCTGGCAACACTGCCACAGTTTTAGAGCCACTGCTATGTTTTACCCCTCATATGAAGCGTCAATGTCTCCTCTTTCCAGTGATGTGCAATATGATTCTGTGGGTGCTACCATCTCTGAGATATTAAAGAAATGGCGGCGTCCTTTTTCTAAATTTTCTGAATTTTTCTTTTTTTTGCATTTTCAACCTGGCAACACTGCCACAGTTTTAGAGCCACTGCTATGTTTTACGCCTCATATGAAGCGTCAATGTCTCCTCTTTCCAGTGATGTGCAATATGATTCTGTGGGTGTTACCATCTCTGAGATATTAAAAAAATGGCGGCGTCCTTTTTCTAAATTTTCAGAATTTTTCTTTTTTTTGCAATTTCAACCTGGCAACACTGGCACAGTTTTGAAGTCACTGCTATGTTTTACGCCTCATATGAAGCGTCAATGTCTCCTCTTTCCAGTGATGTGCAATATGATTCTGTGGGTGTTACCATCTCTGAGATATTAAAAAAATGGCGGCGTCCTTTTTCTAAATTTTCAGAATTTTTCTTTTTTTTGCAATTTCAACCTGGCAACACTGGCACAGTTTTGAAGTCACTGCTATGTTTTACCCCTCATATGAAGCGTCAATGTCTCTTCTTTCCAGTGATGTGCAATATGATTCTGTAGGTGTTACCATCTCTGAGATATTAAAAAAATGGCGGCGTCCTTTTTCTAAATTTTCAGAATTTTTCTTTTTTTTGCATTTTCAACCTGGCAACACTGCCACAGTTTTAGAGCCACTGCTATGTTTTACCCCTCATATGAAGCGTCAATGTCTCCTCTTTCCAGTGATGTGCAATATGATTCTGTGGGTGTTACCATCTCTGAGATATTAAAGAAATGGCGGCGTCCTTTTTCTAAATTTTCTGAATTTTTCTTTTTTTTGCAATTTCAACCTGGCAACACTGGCACAGTTTTGAAGCCACTGCTATGTTTTACCCCTCATATGAAGCGTCAATGTCTCCTCTTTCCAGTGATGTGCAATATGATTCTGTGGGTGTTACCATCTCTGAGATATTAAAGAAATGGCGGCGTCCTTTTTCTAAATTTTCTGAATTTTTCTTTTTTTTGCATTTTCAACCTGGCAACACTGCCACAGTTTTAGAGCCACTGCTATGTTTTACGCCTCATATGAAGCGTCAATGTCTCCTCTTTCCAGTGATGTGCAATATGATTCTGTGGGTGTTACCATCTCTGAGATATTAAAAAAATGGCGGCGTCCTTTTTCTAAATTTTCAGAATTTTTCTTTTTTTTGCAATTTCAACCTGGCAACACTGGCACAGTTTTGAAGCCACTGCTATGTTTTACCCCTCATATGAAGCGTCAATGTCTCTTCTTTCCAGTGATGTGCAATATGATTCTGTAGGTGTTACCATCTCTGAGATATTAAAAAAATGGCGAAGTCCTTTTTCTAAATTTTCACAATTTTTCTTTTTTTTGCATTTTCAACCTGGCAACACTGGCACAGTTTTGAAGCCACTGCTATGTTTTACCCCTCATATGAAGCAACAATGTCTCCTCTTTCCAGTGATGTGCAATATGATTCTGTAGGTGTTACCATCTCTGAGATATTAAAAAAATGGCGGCGTCCTTTTTCTAAATTTTCTGAATTTTTCTTTTTTTTGCATTTTCAACCTGGCAACACTGCCACAGTTTTAGAGCCACTGCTATGTTTTACCCCTCACATGAAGCGTCAATGTCTCCTCTTTCCAGTGATGTGCAATATGATTCTGTAGGTGTTACCATCTCTGAGATATTAAAAAAATGGCGGCGTCCTTTTTCTAAATTTTCTGAATTTTTATTTTTTTGGCATTTTCAACCTGGCAACACTCCCACAGTTTTAGAGCCAGTGCTATGTTTTACCCCTCATATGAAGCGTCAATGTCTCCTCTTTCCAGTGATGTGCAATATGATTCTGTAGGTCTTACCATCTCTGAGATATTAAAAAAATGGCGGCGTCCTTTTTCTAAATTTTCTGAATTTTTCTTTTTTTTGCATTTTCAACCTGGCAACACTGGCACAGTTTTGAAGCCACTGCTATGTTTTACCCCTTATATGAAGCGTCAATGTCTCTTCTTTCCAGTGATGTGCAATATGATTCTGTAGGTGTTACCATCTCTGAGATATTAAAAAAATGGCGGCATCCTTTTTCTAAATTTTCAGAATTTTTCTGTTTTTTGCATTTTCAACCTGGCAACACTGGCACAGTTTTGAAGCCACTGCTATGTTTTACCCCTTATATGAAGCGTCAATGTCTCTTCTTTCCAGTGATGTGCAATATGATTCTGTAGGTGTTACCATCTCTGAGATATTAAAAAAATGGCGGCGTCCTTTTTCTAAATTTTCTGAATTTTTCTTTTTTTTGCATTTTCAACCTGGCAACACTGGCACAGTTTTGAAGCCACTGCTATGTTTTACCCCTCATATGAAGCGTCAATGTCTCCTCTTTCCAGTGATGTGCAATATGATTCTGTACATGTTACCATCTCTGAGATATTAAAAAAATAGCGGCGTCCTTTTTCTAAATTTTCAGAATTTTTCTTTTTTTTGCATTTTCAACCTGGCATCACTGGCACAGTTTTGAAGCCAGTGCTATGTTTTACCCCTCATATGAAGCGTCAATGTCTCCTCTTTCCAGAGGTGTGCAATATGATTCTGTAGGTGTTACCATCTCTGAGATATTAAAAAAATGGCGGCGTCCTTTTTCTAAATTTTCTGAATTTTTCTTTTTTATGCATTTTCAACCTGGCAACACTGCCACAGTTTTAGAGCCACTGCTATGTCTTACCCCTCATATGAAGCGTCAATGTCTCCTCTTTCCAGTGATGTGCAATATGATTCTGTAGATGTTACCATCTCTGAGATATTAAAAAAATAGCGGCGTCCTTTTTCTAAATTTTCAGAATTTTTCTTTTTTTTGCATTTTCAACCTGGCAACACTGCCACAGTTTTGAAGCCACTGCTATGTTTTACCCCTTATATGAAGCGTCAATGTCTCTTCTTTCCAGTGATGTGCAATATGATTCTGTAGGTGTTACCATCTCTGAGATATTAAAAAAATGGCGGCGTCCTTTTTCTAAATTTTCAGAATTTTTCTTTTTTTTGCATTTTCAACCTGGCAACACTGGCACAGTTTTGAAGCCACTGCTATGTTTTACCCCTTATACGAAGCGTCAATGTCTCTTCTTTCCAGTGATGTGCAATATGATTCTGTAGGTGTTACCATCTCTGAGATATTAAAAAAATGGCGGCGTCCTTTTTCTAAATTTTCTGAATTTTTCTTTTTTTTGCATTTTCAACCTGGCAACACTGGCACAATTTTGAAGCCACTGCTATGTTTTACCCCTCATATGAAGCGTCAATGTCTCCTCTTTCCAGTGATGTGCAATATGATTCTGTAGATGTTACCATCTCTGAGATATTAAAAAAATGGCGGCGTCCTTTTTCTAAATTTTCAGAATTTTTCTTTTTTTTGCATTTTCAACCTGGCATCACTGGCACAGTTTTGAAGCCAGTGCTATGTTTTACCCCTCATATGAAGCGTCAATGTCTCCTCTTTCCAGAGGTGTGCAATATGATTCTGTAGGTGTTACCATCTCTGAGATATTAAAAAAATGGCGGCGTCCTTTTTCTAAATTTTCTGAATTTTTCTTTTTTATGCATTTTCAACCTGGCAACACTGCCACAGTTTTAGAGCCACTGCTATGTCTTACCCCTCATATGAAGCGTCAATGTCTCCTCTTTCCAGTGATGTGCAATATGATTCTGTAGATGTTACCATCTCTGAGATATTAAAAAAATAGCGGCGTCCTTTTTCTAAATTTTCAGAATTTTTCTTTTTTTTGCATTTTCAACCTGGCAACACTGGCACAGTTTTGAAGCCACTGCTATGTTTTACCCCTTATATGAAGCGTCAATGTCTCTTCTTTCCAGTGATGTGCAATATGATTCTGTAGGTGTTACCATCTCTGAGATATTAAAAAAATGGCGGCGTCCTTTTTCTAAATTTTCAGAATTTTTCTTTTTTTTGCATTTTCAACCTGGCAACACTGGCACAGTTTTGAAACCACTGCTATGTTTTACCCCTTATATGAAGCGTCAATGTCTCTTCTTTCCAGTGATGTGCAATATGATTCTGTAGGTGTTACCATCTCTGAGATATTAAAAAAATGGCGGCGTCCTTTTTCTAAATTTTCTGAATTTTTCTTTTTTTTGCATTTTCAACCTGGCAACACTGGCACAGTTTTGAAGCCACTGCTATGTTTTACCCCTCATATGAAGCGTCAATGTCTCCTCTTTCCAGTGATGTGCAATATGATTCTGTAGATGTTACCATCTCTGAGATATTAAAAAAATGGCGGCGTCCTTTTTCTAAATTTTCAGAATTTTTCTTTTTTTTGCATTTTCAACCTGGCATCACTGGCACAGTTTTGAAGCCAGTGCTATGTTTTACCCCTCATATGAAGCGTCAATGTCTCCTCTTTCCAGTGGTGTGCAATATGATTCTGTAGGTGTTACCATCTCTGAGATATTAAAAAAATGGCGGCGTCCTTTTTCTAAATTTTCTGAATTTTTCTTTTTTATGCATTTTCAACCTGGCAACACTGCCACAGTTTTAGAGCCACTGCTATGTCTTACCCCTCATATGAAGCGTCAATGTCTCCTCTTTCCAGTGATGTGCAATATGATTCTGTAGATGTTACCATCTCTGAGATATTAAAAAAATAGCGGCGTCCTTTTTCTAAATTTTCAGAATTTTTCTTTTTTTTGCATTTTCAACCTGGCAACACTGGCACAGTTTTGAAGCCAGTGCTATGTTTTACCCCGCATATGAAGCGTCAATGTCTCATCCTTCCAGTGATGTGCAATATGATTCTGTAGGTGTTACCATCTCTGAGATATTAAAGAAATGGCGGCGTCCTTTTTCTAAATTTTCTGAATTTTTATTTTTTTGGCATTTTCAACCTGGCAACACTGCCACAGTTTTAGAGCCACTGCTATGTCTTACCCCTCATATGAAGCGTCAATGTCTCCTCTTTCCAGTGATGTGCAATATGATTCTGTAGATGTTACCATCTCTGAGATATTAAAAAAATAGCGGCGTCCTTTTTCTAAATTTTCAGAATTTTTCTTTTTTTTGCATTTTCAACCTGGCAACACTGGCACAGTTTTGAAGCCACTGCTATGTTTTACCCCTCATATGAAGCGTCAATGTCTCATCCTTCCAGTGATGTGCAATATGATTCTGTAGGTGTTACCATCTCTGAGATATTAAAGAAATGGCGGCGTCCTTTTTCTAAATTTTCTGAATTTTTATTTTTTTGGCATTTTCAACCTGGCAACACTCCCACAGTTTTAGAGCCAGTGCTATGTTTTACCCCTCATATGAAGCGTCAATGTCTCCTCTTTCCAGTGGTGTGCAATATGATTCTGTAGGTGTTACCATCTCTGAGATATTAAAAAAATGGCGGCGTCCTTTTTCTAAATTTTCTGAATTTTTCTTTTTTTTGCATTTTCAACCTGGCAACACTGCCACAGTTTTAGAGCCACTGCTATGTTTTACCCCTCATATGAAGCGTCAATGTCTCCTCTTTCCAGTGATGTGCAATATGATTTTGTAGGTGTTACCATCTCTGAGATATTAAAAAAATGGCGGCGTCCTTTTTCTAAATTTTCTGAATTTTTCTTTTTTTTTGCATTTTCAACCTGGCAACACTGCCACAGTTTTAGAGCCACTGCTATGTTTTACGCCTCATATGAAGCGTCAATGTCTCTTCTTTCCAGTGGTGTGCAATATGATTCTGTAGGTGTTACCATCTCTGAGATATTAAAAAAATGGCGGCGTCCTTTTTCTAAATTTTCTGAATTTTTCTTTTTTTTGCATTTTCAACCTGGCAACACTGGCACAGTTTTAGAGCCACTGCTATGTTTTACCCCTCATATGAAGCGTCAATGTCTCTTCTTTCCAGTGATGTGCAATATGATTCTGTAGGTGTTACCATCTCTGAGATATTAAAAAAATGGCGGCGTCCTTTTTCTAAATTTTCAGAATTTTTCTTTTTTTTTGCATTTTCAACCTGGCAATACTGGCACAGTTTTAGAGCCACTGCTATGTTTTACCCCTCATATGAAGCGTCAATGTCTCTTCTTTCCAGTGATGTGCAATATGATTCTGTAGGTGTTACCATCTCTGAGGTATTAAAAAAATGGCGGCGTCCTTTTCCTAAATTTTCAGAATTTTTCTTTTTTATGCATTTTCAACCTGGCAACACTGGCACAGTTTTGAAGCCACTGCTATGTTTTACCCCTCATATGAAGCGTCAATGTCTCTTCTTTCCAGTGGTGTGCAATATGATTCTGTAGGTTTTACCATCTCTGAGATATTAAAAAAATGGCGGCGTCCTTTTTCTAAATTTTCAGAATTTTTCTTTTTTTTGCATTTTCAACCTGGCAACACTGGCACAGTTTTGAAGCCAGTGCTATGTTTTACCCCTCATATGAAGCGTCAATGTCTCCTCTTTCCAGTGATGTGCAATATGATTCTGTGGGTGTTACCATCTCTGAGATACTAAAGAAATGGCGGCGTCCTTTTTCTAAATTTTCTGAATTTTTCTTTTTTTTGCATTTTCAACCTGGCAACACTGCCACAGTTTTAGAGCCACTGCTATGTTTTACCCCTCATATGAAGCGTCAATGTCTCTTCTTTCCAGTGGTGTGCAATATGATTTTGTAGGTGTTACCATCTCTGAGATATTAAAAAAATGGCAGCGTCCTTTTTCTAAATTTTCTGAATTTTTCTTTTTTTTGCATTTTCAACCTGGCAACACTGCCACAGTTTTAGAGCCACTGCTATGTTTTACGCCTCATATGAAGCGTCAATGTCTCCTCTTTCCAGTGATGTGCAATATGATTCTGTGGGTGTTACCATCTCTGAGATACTAAAGAAATGGCGGCGTCCTTTTTCTAAATTTTCTGAATTTTTCTTTTTTTTGCATTTTCAACCTGGCAACACTGCCACAGTTTTAGAGCCACTGCTATGTTTTACCCCTCATATGAAGCGTCAATGTCTCTTCTTTCCAGTGATGTGCAATATGATTTTGTAGGTGTTACCATCTCTGAGATATTAAAAAAATGGCGGCGTCCTTTTTCTAAATTTTCAGAATTTTTCTTTTTTTTGCAATTTCAACCTGGCAACACTGGCACAGTTTTGAAGCCACTGCAATGTTTTACCCCTCATATGAAGCGTCAATGTCTCCTCTTTCCAGTGATGTGCAATATGATTCTGTGGGTGTTACCATCTCTGAGATATTAAAAAAATAGCGGCGTCCTTTTTCTTAATTTTCTGAATTTTTCTTTTTTTTTGCATTTTCAACCTGGCAACACTGCCACAGTTTTGAAGCCACTGCTATGTTTTACCCCTCATATGAAGCGTCAATGTCTCTTCTTTCCAGTGATGTGCAATATGATTTTGTAGGTGTTACCATCTCTGAGATATTAAAAAAATGGCGGCGTCCTTTTTCTAAATTTTCTGAATTTTTATTTTTTTTTGCATTTTCAACCTGGCAACACTGCCACAGTTTTAGAGCCACTGCTATGTTTTACCCCTCATATGAAGCGTCAATGTCTCCTCTTTCCAGTGATGTGCAATATGATTCTGTGGGTGCTACCATCTCTGAGATATTAAAGAAATGGCGGCGTCCTTTTTCTAAATTTTCTGAATTTTTCTTTTTTTTGCATTTTCAACCTGGCAACACTGCCACAGTTTTAGAGCCACTGCTATGTTTTACGCCTCATATGAAGCGTCAATGTCTCCTCTTTCCAGTGATGTGCAATATGATTCTGTGGGTGTTACCATCTCTGAGATATTAAAAAAATGGCGGCGTCCTTTTTCTAAATTTTCAGAATTTTTCTTTTTTTTGCAATTTCAACCTGGCAACACTGGCACAGTTTTGAAGTCACTGCTATGTTTTACCCCTCATATGAAGCGTCAATGTCTCTTCTTTCCAGTGATGTGCAATATGATTCTGTAGGTGTTACCATCTCTGAGATATTAAAAAAATGGCGGCGTCCTTTTTCTAAATTTTCAGAATTTTTCTTTTTTTTGCATTTTCAACCTGGCAACACTGGCACAGTTTTGAAGCCACTGCTATGTTTTACCCCTCATATGAAGCGTCAATGTCTCCTCTTTCCAGTGATGTGCAATATGATTCTGTAGATGTTACCATCTCTGAGATATTAAAAAAATAGCGGCGTCCTTTTTCTAAATTTTCAGAATTTTTCTTTTTTTTGCATTTTCAACCTGGCAACACTGGCACAGTTTTGAAGCCACTGCTATGTTTTACCCCTCATATGAAGCGTCAATGTCTCTTCTTTCCAGTGGTGTGCAATATGATTCGGTAGGTGTTACCATCTCTGAGATATTAAAAAAATGGCGGCGTCCTTTTTCTAAATTTTCTGAATTTTTCTTTTTTTTGCATTTTCAACCTGGCAACACTGCCACAGTTTTAGAGCCACTGCTATGTTTTACGCCTCATATGAAGCGTCAATGTCTCCTCTTTCCAGTGATGTGCAATATGATTCTGTGGGTGTTACCATCTCTGAGATATTAAAAAAATGGCGGCGTCCTTTTTCTAAATTTTCAGAATTTTTCTTTTTTTTGCAATTTCAACCTGGCAACACTGGCACAGTTTTGAAGTCACTGCTATGTTTTACCCCTCATATGAAGCGTCAATGTCTCTTCTTTCCAGTGATGTGCAATATGATTCTGTAGGTGTTACCATCTCTGAGATATTAAAAAAATGGCGGCGTCCTTTTTCTAAATTTTCAGAATTTTTCTTTTTTTTGCATTTTCAACCTGGCAACACTGGCACAGTTTTGAAGCCACTGCTATGTTTTACCCCTCATATGAAGCGTCAATGTCTCCTCTTTCCAGTGATGTGCAATATGATTCTGTAGATGTTACCATCTCTGAGATATTAAAAAAATAGCGGCGTCCTTTTTCTAAATTTTCAGAATTTTTCTTTTTTTTGCATTTTCAACCTGGCAACACTGGCACAGTTTTGAAGCCACTGCTATGTTTTACCCCTCATATGAAGCGTCAATGTCTCTTCTTTCCAGTGGTGTGCAATATGATTCTGTAGGTGTTACCATCTCTGAGATATTAAAAAAATGGCGGCGTCCTTTTTCTAAATTTTCTGAATTTTTCTTTTTTTTGCATTTTCAACCTGGCAACACTGCCACAGTTTTAGAGCCACTGCTATGTTTTACCCCTCACATGAAGCGTCAATGTCTCCTCTTTCCAGTGATGTGCAATATGATTCTGTAGGTGTTACCATCTCTGAGATATTAAAAAAATGGCGGTGTCCTTTTTCTAAATTTTCTGAATTTTTATTTTTTTGGCATTTTCAACCTGGCAACACTCCCACAGTTTTAGAGCCAGTGCTATGTTTTACCCCTCATATGAAGCGTCAATGTCTCCTCTTTCCAGTGATGTGCAATATGATTCTGTAGGTGTTACCATCTCTGAGATATTAAAAAAATGGCGGCGTCCTTTTTCTAAATTTTCTGAATTTTTCTTTTTTTTGCATTTTCAACCTGACAACACTGGCACAGTTTTGAAGCCACTGCTATGTTTTACCCCTCATATGAAGCGTCAATGTCTCATCCTTCCAGTGATGTGCAATATGATTCTGTAGGTGTTACCATCTCTGAGATATTAAAGAAATGGCGGCGTCCTTTTTCTAAATTTTCTGAATTTTTATTTTTTTGGCATTTTCAACCTGGCAACACTCCCACAGTTTTAGAGCCAGTGCTATGTTTTACCCCTCATATGAAGCGTCAATGTCTCCTCTTTCCAGTGATGTGCAATATGATTCTGTAGGTTGTACCATCTCTGAGATATTAAAAAAATGGCGGCGTCCTTTTTCTAAATTTTCTGAATTTTTCTTTTTTTGCATTTTCAACCTGGCAACACTGGCACAGTTTTGAAGCCACTGCTATGTTTTACCCCTCATATGAAGCGTCAATGTCTCCTCCTTCCAGTGATGTGAAATATGATTCTGTAGGTGTTACCATCTCTGAGATATTAAAAAAATGGCGGCGTCCTTTTTCTAAATTTTCAGAATTTTTCTTTTTTTGCATTTTCAACCTGGCAACACTGGCACAGTTTTGAAGCCAGTGCTATGTTTTACCCCTCATATGAAGAGTCAATGTCTCCTCTTTCCAGTGATGTGCAATATGATTCTGTGGGTGTTACCATCTCTGAGATATTTAAAAAATGGCGGCGTCCTTTTTCTAAATTTTCTGAATTTTTCTTTTTTTTGCATTTTCAACCTGGCAACACTGGCACAGTTTTAGAGCCACTGCTATGTTTTACCCCTCATATGAAGCGTCAATGTCTCCTCTTTCCAGTGATGTGCAATATGATTCTGTAGGTGTTACCATCTCTGAGATATTAAAAAAATGGCGGCGTCCTTTTTCTAAATTTTCTGAATTTTTATTTTTTTGGCATTTTCAACCTGGCAACACTCCCACAGTTTTAGAGCCAGTGCTATGTTTTACCCCTCATATGAAGCGTCAATGTCTCCTCTTTCCAGTGATGTGCAATATGATTCTGTAGGTGTTACCATCTCTGAGATATTAAAAAAATGGCGGCGTCCTTTTTCTAAATTTTCTAAATTTTTCTTTTTTTGCATTTTCAACCTGGCAACACTGGCACAGTTTTGAAGCCACTGCTATGTTTTACCCCTCATATGAAGCGTCAATGTCTCCTCCTTCCAGTGATGTGCAATATGATTCTGTAGGTGTTACCATCTCTGAGATATTAAAGAAATGGCGGCGTCCTTTTTCTAAATTTTCTGAATTTTTATTTTTTTGGCATTTTCAACCTGGCAACACTCCCACAGTTTTAGAGCCAGTGCTATGTTTTACCCCTCATATGAAGCGTCAATGTCTCCTCTTTCCAGTGATGTGCAATATGATTCTGTAGGTGTTACCATCTCTGAGATATTAAAAAAATGGCGGCGTCCTTTTTCTAAATTTTCTGAGTTTTTCTTTTTTTGCATTTTCAACCTGGCAACACTGGCACAGTTTTGAAGCCACTGCTATGTTTTACCCCTCATATGAAGCGTCAATGTCTCCTCCTTCCAGTGATGTGCAATATGATTCTGTAGGTGTTACCATCTCTGAGATATTAAAAAAATGGCGGCGTCCTTTTTCTAAATTTTCAGAATTTTTCTTTTTTTGCATTTTCAACCTGGCAACACTGGCACAGTTTTGAAGCCAGTGCTATGTTTTACCCCTCATATGAAGCGTCAATGTCTCCTCTTTCCAGTGATGTGCAATATGATTCTGTGGGTGTTACCATCTCTGAGATATTAAAAAAATGGCGGCATCCTTTTTCTAAATTTTCTGAATTTTTCTTTTTTTTTGCATTTTCAACCTGGCAACACTGGCACAGTTTTAGAGCCACTGCTATGTTTTACCCCTCACATGAAGCGTCAATGTCTCCTCTTTCCAGTGATGTGCAATATGATTCTGTAGGTGTTACCATCTCTGAGATATTAAAAAAATGGCGGCGTCCTTTTTCTAAATTTTCAGAATTTTTCTTTTTTTTGCATTTTCAACCTGGCAACACTGGCACAGTTTTGAAGCCACTGCTATGTTTTACCCCTCATATGAAGCGTCAATGTCTCCTCTTTCCAGTGATGTGCAATATGATTCTGTAGGTGTTACCATCTCAGAGATATTAAAAAAATGGCGGCGTCCTTTTTCTAAATTTTCTGAATTTTTCTTTTTTTTTGCATTTTCAACCTGGCAACACTCCCATAGTTTTAGAGCCACTGCTGTGTTTTACCCCTCATATGAAGCGTCAATGTCTCCTCTTTCCAGTGATGTGCAATATGATTCTGTAGGTGTTACCATCTCTGAGATATTAAAAAAATGGCGGCGTCCTTTTTCTAAATTTTCAGAATTTTTCTTTTTTTTGCATTTTCAACCTGGCAACACTGGCACAGTTTTGAAGCCACTGCTATGTTTTACCCCTCATATGAAGCGTCAATGTCTCCTCTTTCCAGTGATGTGCAATATGATTCTGTAGGTGTTACCATCTCTGAGATATTAAAAAAATGGCGGCGTCCTTTTTCTAAATTTTCAGAATTTTTCTTTTTTTTGCATTTTCAACCTGGCAACACTGGCACAGTTTTGAAGCCAGTGCTATGCTTTACCCCTCATATGAAGCGTCAATGTCTCCTCTTTCCAGTGATGTGCAATATGATTCTGTAGGTGTTACCATCTCTGATATATTAAAAAAATGGCGGCGTCCTTTTTCTAAATTTTCTGAATTTTTCTTTTTTTTGCATTTTCAACCTGGCAACACTCCCATAGTTTTAGAGCCACTGCTATGTTTTACCCCTCATATGAAGCGTCAATGTCTCCTCTTTCCAGTGATGTGCAATATGATTCTGTAGGTGTTACCATCTCTGAGATATTAAAAAAATGGCGGCGTCCTTTTCCTAAATTTTCAGAATTTTTCTTTTTTTGCATTTTCAACCTGGCAACACTGGCACAGTTTTGAAGCCAGTGCTATGTTTTACCCCTCATATGAAGCGTCAATGTCTCCTCTTTCCAGTGATGTGCAATATGATTCTGTAGGTGTTACCATCTCTGAGATATTAAAAAAATGGCGGCGTCCTTTTTCTAAATTTTCAGAATTTTTCTTTTTTTTGCATTTTCAACCTGGCAACACTGGCATAGTTTTAGAGCCACTGCTATGTTTTACCCCTCACATGAAGCGTCAATGTCTCCTCTTTCCAGTGATGTGCAATATGATTCTGTAGGTGTTACCATCTCTGAGATATTAAAAAAATGGCGGCGTCCTTTTTCTAAATTTTCAGAATTTTTCTTTTTTTGCATTTTCAACCTGGCAACACTGGCACAGTTTTGAAGCCAGTGCTATGTTTTACCCCTCATATGAAGCGTCAATGTCTCCTCTTTCCAGTGATGTGCAATATGATTCTGTGGGTATTAACATCTCTGAGATATTAAAAAAATGGCGGCGTCCTTTTTCTAAATTTTCAGAATTTTTCTTTTTTTTGCATTTTCAACCTGGCAACACTGGCATAGTTTTAGAGCCACTGCTATGTTTTACCCCTCACATGAAGCGTCAATGTCTCCTCTTTCCAGTGATGTGCAATATGATTCTGTAGGTGTTACCATCTCTGAGATATTAAAAAAATGGCGGCGTCCTTTTTCTAAATTTTCTGAATTTTTCTTTTTTTTGCATTTTCAACCTGGCAACACTGGCACAGTTTTGAAGCCACGCTATGTTTTACCCCTCATATGAAGCGTCAATGTCTCCTCCTTCCAGTGATGTGCAATATGATTCTGTAGGTGTTACCATCTCTGAGATATTAAAAAAATGGCGGCGTCCTTTTTCTAAATTTTCAGAATTTTTCTTTTTTTTGCATTTTCAACCTGGCAACACTGGCACAGTTTTGAAGCCACTGCTATGTTTTACCCCTCATATGAAGCGTCAATGTCTCCTCTTTCCAGTGATGTGCAATATGATTCTGTAGATGTTACCATCTCTGAGATATTAAAAAAATAGCGGCGTCCTTTTTCTAAATTTTCAGAATTTTTCTTATTTTTGCATTTTCAACCTGGCAACACTGGCACAGTTTTGAAGCCACTGCTATGTTTTACCCCTCATATGAAGCGTCAATGTCTCTTCTTTCCAGTGGTGTGCAATATGATTCTGTAGGTGTTACCATCTCTGAGATATTAAAAAAATGGCGGCGTCCTTTTTCTAAATTTTCTGAATTTTTCTTTTTTTTGCATTTTCAACCTGGCAACACTGCCACAGTTTTAGAGCCACTGCTATGTTTTACCCCTCACATGAAGCGTCAATGTCTCCTCTTTCCAGTGATGTGCAATATGATTCTGTAGGTGTTACCATCTCTGAGATATTAAAAAAATGGCGGTGTCCTTTTTCTAAATTTTCTGAATTTTTATTTTTTTGGCATTTTCAACCTGGCAACACTCCCACAGTTTTAGAGCGAGTGCTATGTTTTACCCCTCATATGAAGCGTCAATGTCTCCTCTTTCCAGTGATGTGCAATATGATTCTGTAGGTGTTACCATCTCTGAGATATTAAAAAAATGGCGGCGTCCTTTTTCTAAATTTTCTGAATTTTTCTTTTTTTTGCATTTTCAACCTGACAACACTGGCACAGTTTTGAAGCCACTGCTATGTTTTACCCCTCATATGAAGCATCAATGTCTCCTCTTTCCAGTGATGTGCAATATGATTCTGTAGGTGTTACCATCTCTGAGATATTAAAAAAATGGCGGCGTCCTTTTCCTAAATTTTCAGAATTTTTCTTTTTTTGCATTTTCAACCTGGCAACACTGGCACAGTTTTGAAGCCAGTGCTATGTTTTACCCCTCATATGAAGCGTCAATGTCTCCTCTTTCCAGTGATGTGCAATATGATTCTGTGGGTGTTACCATCTCTGAGATATTAAAAAAATGGCGGCGTCCTTTTTCTAAATTTTCAGAATTTTTCTTTTTTTTGCATTTTCAACCTGGCAACACTGGCATAGTTTTAGAGCCACTGCTATGTTTTACCCCTCACATGAAGCGTCAATGTCTCCTCTTTCCAGTGATGTGCAATATGATTCTGTAGGTGTTACCATCTCTGAGATATTAAAAAAATGGCGGCGTCCTTTTTCTAAATTTTCAGAATTTTTCTTTTTTTGCATTTTCAACCTGGCAACACTGGCACAGTTTTGAAGCCAGTGCTATGTTTTACCCCTCATATGAAGCGTCAATGTCTCCTCTTTCCAGTGATGTGCAATATGATTCTGTGGGTATTAACATCTCTGAGATATTAAAAAAATGGCGGCGTCCTTTTTCTAAATTTTCAGAATTTTTCTTTTTTTTGCATTTTCAACCTGGCAACACTGCCACAGTTTTAGAGCCACTGCTATGTTTTACCCCTCACATGAAGCGTCAATGTCTCCTCTTTCCAGTGATGTGCAATATGATTCTGTAGGTGTTACCATCTCTGAGATATTAAAAAAATGGCGGCGTCCTTTTTCTAAATTTTCTGAATTTTTATTTTTTTGGCATTTTCAACCTGGCAACACTCCCACAGTTTTAGAGCCAGTGCTATGTTTTACCCCTCATATGAAGCGTCAATGTCTCCTCTTTCCAGTGATGTGCAATATGATTCTGTAGGTGTTACCATCTCTGAGATATTAAAAAAATGGCGGCGTCCTTTTTCTAAATTTTCTAAATTTTTCTTTTTTTGCATTTTCAACCTGGCAACACTGGCACAGTTTTGAAGCCACTGCTATGTTTTACCCCTCATATGAAGCGTCAATGTCTCCTCCTTCCAGTGATGTGCAATATGATTCTGTAGGTGTTACCATCTCTGAGATATTAAAGAAATGGCGGCGTCCTTTTTCTAAATTTTCTGAATTTTTATTTTTTTGGCATTTTCAACCTGGCAACACTCCCACAGTTTTAGAGCCAGTGCTATGTTTTACCCCTCATATGAAGCGTCAATGTCTCCTCTTTCCAGTGATGTGCAATATGATTCTGTAGGTGTTACCATCTCTGAGATATTAAAAAAATGGCGGCGTCCTTTTTCTAAATTTTCTGAGTTTTTCTTTTTTTGCATTTTCAACCTGGCAACACTGGCACAGTTTTGAAGCCAGTGCTATGTTTTACCCCTCATATGAAGCGTCAATGTCTCCTCTTTCCAGTGATGTGCAATATGATTCTGTGGGTGTTACCATCTCTGAGATATTAAAAAAATGGCGGCATCCTTTTTCTAAATTTTCTGAATTTTTCTTTTTTTTTGCATTTTCAACCTGGCAACACTGGCACAGTTTTAGAGCCACTGCTATGTTTTACCCCTCACATGAAGCGTCAATGTCTCCTCTTTCCAGTGATGTGCAATATGATTCTGTAGGTGTTACCATCTCTGAGATATTAAAAAAATGGCGGCGTCCTTTTTCTAAATTTTCAGAATTTTTCTTTTTTTTGCATTTTCAACCTGGCAACACTGGCACAGTTTTGAAGCCACTGCTATGTTTTACCCCTCATATGAAGCGTCAATGTCTCCTCTTTCCAGTGATGTGCAATATGATTCTGTAGGTGTTACCATCTCAGAGATATTAAAAAAATGGCGGCGTCCTTTTTCTAAATTTTCTGAATTTTTCTTTTTTTTTGCATTTTCAACCTGGCAACACTCCCATAGTTTTAGAGCCACTGCTATGTTTTACCCCTCATATGAAGCGTCAATGTCTCCTCTTTCCAGTGATGTGCAATATGATTCTGTAGGTGTTACCATCTCTGAGATATTAAAAAAATGGCGGCGTCCTTTTTCTAAATTTTCAGAATTTTTCTTTTTTTTGCATTTTCAACCTGGCAACACTGGCACAGTTTTGAAGCCACTGCTATGTTTTACCCCTCATATGAAGCGTCAATGTCTCCTCTTTCCAGTGATGTGCAATATGATTCTGTAGGTGTTACCATCTCTGAGATATTAAAAAAATGGCGGCGTCCTTTTTCTAAATTTTCAGAATTTTTCTTTTTTTTGCATTTTCAACCTGGCAACACTGGCACAGTTTTGAAGCCAGTGCTATGCTTTACCCCTCATATGAAGCGTCAATGTCTCCTCTTTCCAGTGATGTGCAATATGATTCTGTAGGTGTTACCATCTCTGATATATTAAAAAAATGGCGGCGTCCTTTTTCTAAATTTTCTGAATTTTTCTTTTTTTTGCATTTTCAACCTGGCAACACTCCCATAGTTTTAGAGCCACTGCTATGTTTTACCCCTCATATGAAGCGTCAATGTCTCCTCTTTCCAGTGATGTGCAATATGATTCTGTAGGTGTTACCATCTCTGAGATATTAAAAAAATGGCGGCGTCCTTTTCCTAAATTTTCAGAATTTTTCTTTTTTTGCATTTTCAACCTGGCAACACTGGCACAGTTTTGAAGCCAGTGCTATGTTTTACCCCTCATATGAAGCGTCAATGTCTCCTCTTTCCAGTGATGTGCAATATGATTCTGTGGGTGTTACCATCTCTGAGATATTAAAAAAATGGCGGCGTCCTTTTTCTAAATTTTCAGAATTTTTCTTTTTTTTGCATTTTCAACCTGGCAACACTGGCATAGTTTTAGAGCCACTGCTATGTTTTACCCCTCACATGAAGCGTCAATGTCTCCTCTTTCCAGTGATGTGCAATATGATTCTGTAGGTGTTACCATCTCTGAGATATTAAAAAAATGGCGGCGTCCTTTTTCTAAATTTTCAGAATTTTTCTTTTTTTTGCATTTTCAACCTGGCAACACTGGCACAGTTTTGAAGCCACTGCTATGTTTTACCCCTCATATGAAGCGTCAATGTCTCCTCTTTCCAGTGATGTGCAATATGATTCTGTAGATGTTACCATCTCTGAGATATTAAAAAAATAGCGGCGTCCTTTTTCTAAATTTTCAGAATTTTTCTTATTTTTGCATTTTCAACCTGGCAACACTGGCACAGTTTTGAAGCCACTGCTATGTTTTACCCCTCATATGAAGCGTCAATGTCTCTTCTTTCCAGTGGTGTGCAATATGATTCTGTAGGTGTTACCATCTCTGAGATATTAAAAAAATGGCGGCGTCCTTTTTCTAAATTTTCTGAATTTTTCTTTTTTTTGCATTTTCAACCTGGCAACACTGCCACAGTTTTAGAGCCACTGCTATGTTTTACCCCTCACATGAAGCGTCAATGTCTCCTCTTTCCAGTGATGTGCAATATGATTCTGTAGGTGTTACCATCTCTGAGATATTAAAAAAATGGCGGTGTCCTTTTTCTAAATTTTCTGAATTTTTATTTTTTTGGCATTTTCAACCTGGCAACACTCCCACAGTTTTAGAGCGAGTGCTATGTTTTACCCCTCATATGAAGCGTCAATGTCTCCTCTTTCCAGTGATGTGCAATATGATTCTGTAGGTGTTACCATCTCTGAGATATTAAAAAAATGGCGGCGTCCTTTTTCTAAATTTTCTGAATTTTTCTTTTTTTTGCATTTTCAACCTGACAACACTGGCACAGTTTTGAAGCCACTGCTATGTTTTACCCCTCATATGAAGCGTCAATGTCTCCTCCTTCCAGTGATGTGAAATATGATTCTGTAGGTGTTACCATCTCTGAGATATTAAAAAAATGGCGGCGTCCTTTTTCTAAATTTTCAGAATTTTTCTTTTTTTGCATTTTCAACCTGGCAACACTGGCACAGTTTTGAAGCCAGTGCTATGTTTTACCCCTCATATGAAGAGTCAATGTCTCCTCTTTCCAGTGATGTGCAATATGATTCTGTAGGTTGTACCATCTCTGAGATATTTAAAAAATGGCGGCGTCCTTTTTCTAAATTTTCTGAATTTTTCTTTTTTTTGCATTTTCAACCTGGCAACACTGGCACAGTTTTAGAGCCACTGCTATGTTTTACCCCTCATATGAAGCGTCAATGTCTCCTCTTTCCAGTGATGTGCAATATGATTCTGTAGGTGTTACCATCTCTGAGATATTAAAAAAATGGCGGCGTCCTTTTTCTAAATTTTCTGAATTTTTATTTTTTTGGCATTTTCAACCTGGCAACACTCCCACAGTTTTAGAGCCAGTGCTATGTTTTACCCCTCATATGAAGCGTCAATGTCTCCTCTTTCCAGTGATGTGCAATATGATTCTGTAGGTGTTACCATCTCTGAGATATTAAAAAAATGGCGGCGTCCTTTTTCTAAATTTTCTAAATTTTTCTTTTTTTGCATTTTCAACCTGGCAACACTGGCACAGTTTTGAAGCCACTGCTATGTTTTACCCCTCATATGAAGCGTCAATGTCTCCTCCTTCCAGTGATGTGCAATATGATTCTGTAGGTGTTACCATCTCTGAGATATTAAAGAAATGGCGGCGTCCTTTTTCTAAATTTTCTGAATTTTTATTTTTTTGGCATTTTCAACCTGGCAACACTCCCACAGTTTTAGAGCCAGTGCTATGTTTTACCCCTCATATGAAGCGTCAATGTCTCCTCTTTCCAGTGATGTGCAATATGATTCTGTAGGTGTTACCATCTCTGAGATATTAAAAAAATGGCGGCGTCCTTTTTCTAAATTTTCTGAATTTTTCTTTTTTTGCATTTTCAACCTGGCAACACTGGCACAGTTTTGAAGCCACTGCTATGTTTTACCCCTCATATGAAGCGTCAATGTCTCCTCCTTCCAGTGATGTGCAATATGATTCTGTAGGTGTTACCATCTCTGAGATATTAAAAAAATGGCGGCGTCCTTTTTCTAAATTTTCAGAATTTTTCTTTTTTTGCATTTTCAACCTGGCAACACTGGCACAGTTTTGAAGCCAGTGCTATGTTTTACCCCTCATATGAAGCGTCAATGTCTCCTCTTTCCAGTGATGTGCAATATGATTCTGTGGGTGTTACCATCTCTGAGATATTAAAAAAATGGCGGCATCCTTTTTCTAAATTTTCTGAATTTTTCTTTTTTTTTGCATTTTCAACCTGGCAACACTGGCACAGTTTTAGAGCCACTGCTATGTTTTACCCCTCACATGAAGCGTCAATGTCTCCTCTTTCCAGTGATGTGCAATATGATTCTGTAGGTGTTACCATCTCTGAGATATTAAAAAAATGGCGGCGTCCTTTTTCTAAATTTTCAGAATTTTTCTTTTTTTTGCATTTTCAACCTGGCAACACTGGCACAGTTTTGAAGCCACTGCTATGTTTTACCCCTCATATGAAGCGTCAATGTCTCCTCTTTCCAGTGATGTGCAATATGATTCTGTAGGTGTTACCATCTCTGAGATATTAAAAAAATGGCGGCGTCCTTTTTCTAAATTTTCTGAATTTTTCTTTTTTTTTGCATTTTCAACCTGGCAACACTCCCATAGTTTTAGAGCCACTGCTATGTTTTACCCCTCATATGAAGCGTCAATGTCTCCTCTTTCCAGTGATGTGCAATATGATTCTGTAGGTGTTACCATCTCTGAGATATTAAAAAAATGGCGGCGTCCTTTTTCTAAATTTTCAGAATTTTTCTTTTTTTTGCATTTTCAACCTGGCAACACTGGCACAGTTTTGAAGCCACTGCTATGTTTTACCCCTCATATGAAGCGTCAATGTCTCCTCTTTCCAGTGATGTGCAATATGATTCTGTAGGTGTTACCATCTCTGAGATATTAAAAAAATGGCGGCGTCCTTTTTCTAAATTTTCAGAATTTTTCTTTTTTTTGCATTTTCAACCTGGCAACACTGGCACAGTTTTGAAGCCAGTGCTATGCTTTACCCCTCATATGAAGCGTCAATGTCTCCTCTTTCCAGTGATGTGCAATATGATTCTGTAGGTGTTACCATCTCTGATATATTAAAAAAATGGCGGCGTCCTTTTTCTAAATTTTCTGAATTTTTCTTTTTTTTGCATTTTCAACCTGGCAACACTCCCATAGTTTTAGAGCCACTGCTATGTTTTACCCCTCATATGAAGCATCAATGTCTCCTCTTTCCAGTGATGTGCAATATGATTCTGTAGGTGTTACCATCTCTGAGATATTAAAAAAATGGCGGCGTCCTTTTCCTAAATTTTTAGAATTTTTCTTTTTTTGCATTTTCAACCTGGCAACACTGGCACAGTTTTGAAGCCAGTGCTATGTTTTACCCCTCATATGAAGCGTCAATGTCTCCTCTTTCCAGTGATGTGCAATATGATTCTGTGGGTGTTACCATCTCTGAGATATTAAAAAAATGGCGGCGTCCTTTTTCTAAATTTTCAGAATTTTTCTTTTTTTTGCATTTTCAACCTGGCAACACTGGCATAGTTTTAGAGCCACTGCTATGTTTTACCCCTCACATGAAGCGTCAATGTCTCCTCTTTCCAGTGATGTGCAATATGATTCTGTAGGTGTTACCATCTCTGAGATATTAAAAAAATGGCGGCGTCCTTTTTCTAAATTTTCAGAATTTTTCTTTTTTTGCATTTTCAACCTGGCAACACTGGCACAGTTTTGAAGCCAGTGCTATGTTTTACCCCTCATATGAAGCGTCAATGTCTCCTCTTTCCAGTGATGTGCAATATGATTCTGTGGGTATTAACATCTCTGAGATATTAAAAAAATGGCGGCGTCCTTTTTCTAAATTTTCAGAATTTTTCTTTTTTTTGCATTTTCAACCTGGCAACACTGGCATAGTTTTAGAGCCACTGCTATGTTTTACCCCTCACATGAAGCGTCAATGTCTCCTCTTTCCAGTGATGTGCAATATGATTCTGTAGGTGTTACCATCTCTGAGATATTAAAAAAATGGCGGCGTCCTTTTTCTAAATTTTCTGAATTTTTCTTTTTTTTTGCATTTTCAACCTGGCAACACTGGCACAGTTTTGAAGCCACGCTATGTTTTACCCCTCATATGAAGCGTCAATGTCTCCTCCTTCCAGTGATGTGCAATATGATTCTGTAGGTGTTACCATCTCTGAGATATTAAAAAAATGGCGGCGTCCTTTTTCTAAATTTTCAGAATTTTTCTTTTTTTGCATTTTCAACCTGGCAACACTGGCACAGTTTTGAAGCCAGTGCTATGTTTTACCCCTCATATGAAGCGTCAATGTCTCCTCTTTCCAGTGATGTGCAATATGATTCTGTGGGTGTACCATCTCTGAGATATTAAAAAAATGGCGGCGTCCTTTTTCTAAATTTTCTGAATTTTTCTTTTTTTTGCATTTTCAACCTGGCAACACTGGCACAGTTTTAGAGCCACTGCTATGTTTTACCCCTCACATGAAGCGTCAATGTCTCCTCTTTCCAGTGATGTGCAATATGATTCTGTAGGTGTTACCATCTCTGAGATATTAAAAAAATGGCGGCGTCCTTTTTCTAAATTTTCTGAATTTTTATTTTTTTGGCATTTTCAACCTGGCAACACTCCCACAGTTTTAGAGCCAGTGCTATGTTTTACCCCTCATATGAAGCGTCAATGTCTCCTCTTTCCAGTGATGTGCAATATGATTCTGTAGGTGTTACCATCTCTGAGATATTAAAAAAATGGCGGCGTCCTTTTTCTAAATTTTCTGAATTTTTCTTTTTTTGCATTTTCAACCTGGCAACACTGGCACAGTTTTGAAGCCAGTGCTATGTTTTACCCCTCATATGAAGCGTCAATGTCTCCTCTTTCCAGTGATGTGCAATATGATTCTGTAGGTGTTACCATCTCTGAGATATTAAAAAAATGGCGGCGTCCTTTTTCTAAATTTTCTGAATTTTTCTTTTTTTTGCATTTTCAACCTGGCAACACTGGCACAGTTTTGAAGCCACTGCTATGTTTTACCCCTCATATGAAGCGTCAATGTCTCTTCTTTCCAGTGATGTACAATATGATTCTGTAGGTGTTACCATCTCTGAGATATTAAAAAAATGGCGGCGTCCTTTTTCTAAATTTTCTGAATTTTTATTTTTTTTGCATTTTCAACCTGGAAACACTGCCACAGTTTTAGAGCCACTGCTATGTTTTACCCCTCACATGAAGCGTCAATGTCTCCTCTTTCCAGTGATGTGCAATATGATTCTGTGGGTGTACCATCTCTGAGATATTAAAAAAATGGCGGCGTCCTTTTTCTAAATTTTCTGAATTTTTCTTTTTTTTGCATTTTCAACCTGGCAACACTCCCATAGTTTTAGAGCCACTGCTATGTTTTACCCCTCATATGAAGCGTCAATGTCTCTTCTTTCCAGTGATGTGCAATATGATTCTGTAGGTGTTACCATCTCTGAGATATTAAAAAAATGGCGGCGTCCTTTTTCTAAATTTTCTGAATTTTTATTTTTTTTGCATTTTCAACCTGGAAACACTGCCACAGTTTTAGAGCCACTGCTATGTTTTACCCCTCACATGAAGCGTCAATGTCTCTTCTTTCCAGTGATGTGCAATATGATTCTGTAGGTGTTACCATCTCTGAGATATTAAAAAAATGGCGGCGTCCTTTTTCTAAATTTTCAGAATTTTTCTTTTTTTGCATTTTCAACCTGGCAACACTGGCACAGTTTTGAAGCCAGTGCTATGTTTTACCTCTCATATGAAGCGTCAATGTCTCCTCTTTCCAGTGATGTGCAATATGATTCTGTGGGTGTTACCATCTCTGAGATATTAAAAAAATGGCGGCGTCCTTTTTCTAAATTTTCTGAATTTTTCTTTTTTTTGCATTTTCAACCTGGCAACACTGCCACAGTTTTAGACCCACTGCTATGTTTTACCCCTCATATGAAGCGTCAATGTCTCTTCTTTCCAGTGATGTGCAATATGATTCTGTAGGTGTTACCATCTCTGAGATATTAAAAAAATGGCGGCGTCCTTTTTCTAAATTTTCTGAATTTTTATTTTTTTTGCATTTTCAACCTGGAAACACTGCCACAGTTTTAGAGCCACTGCTATGTTTTACCCCTCATATGAAGCGTCAATGTCTCCTCTTTCCAGTGATGTGCAACATGATTCTGTAGGTGTTACCATCTCTGAGATATTAAAAAAATGGCGGCGTCCTTTTTCTAAATTTTCAGAATTTTTTCTTTTTTTGCATTTTCAACCTGGCAACACTGGCACAGTTTTGAAGCCACTGCTATGTTTTACCCCTCATATGAAGCGTCAATGTCTCCTCTTTCCAGTGATGTGCAAAATGATTCTGTAGGTGTTACTATCTCTGAGATATTAAAAAAATGGCGGCGTCCTTTTTCTAAATTTTCAGAATTTTTCTTTTTTTTGCATTTTCAACCTGGCAACACTGGCACAGTTTTAGAGCCACTGCTATGTTTTACCCCTCACATGAAGCGTCAATGTCTCCTCTTTCCAGTGATGTGCAATATGATTCTGTAGGTGTTACCATCTCTGAGATATTAAAAAAATGGCGGCGTCCTTTTTCTAAATTTTCTGAATTTTTATTTTTTTGGCATTTTCAACCTGGCAACACTCCCACAGTTTTAGAGCCAGTGCTATGTTTTACCCCTCATATGAAGCGTCAATGTCTCCTCTTTCCAGTGATGTGCAATATGATTCTGTAGGTGTTACCATCTCTGAGATATTAAAAAAATGGCGGCGTCCTTTTTCTAAATTTTCTGAATTTTTCTTTTTTTTGCATTTTCAACCTGGCAACACTGCCACAGTTTTGAAGCCACTGCTATGTTTTACCCCTTATATGAAGCGTCAATGTCTCTTCTTTCCAGTGATGTGCAATATGATTCTGTAGGTGTTACCATCTCTGAGATATTAAAAAAATGGCGGCGTCCTTTTTCTAAATTTTCAGAATTTTTCTTTTTTTGCATTTTCAACCTGGCAACACTGGCACAGTTTTGAAGCCAGTGCTATGTTTTACCTCTCATATGAAGCGTCAATGTCTCCTCTTTCCAGTGATGTGCAATATGATTCTGTGGGTGTTACCATCTCTGAGATATTAAAAAAATGGCGGCGTCCTTTTTCTAAATTTTCTGAATTTTTCTTTTTTTTGCATTTTCAACCTGGCAACACTGCCACAGTTTTAGAGCCACTGCTATGTTTTACCCCTCATCCCTCACCGCTCAGAATTTTTCTTTTTTTGCATTTTCAACCTGGCAACACTGGCACAGTTTTGAAGCCAGTGCTATGTTTTACCTCTCATATGAAGCGTCAATGTCTCCTCTTTCCAGTGATGTGCAATATGATTCTGTGGGTGTTACCATCTCTGAGATATTAAAAAAATGGCGGCGTCCTTTTTCTAAATTTTCTGAATTTTTCTTTTTTTTGCATTTTCAACCTGGCAACACTGCCACAGTTTTAGAGCCACTGCTATGTTTTACCCCTCATATGAAGCGTCAATGTCTCTTCTTTCCAGTGATGTGCAATATGATTCTGTAGGTGTTACCATCTCTGAGATATTAAAAAAATGGCGGCGTCCTTTTTCTAAATTTTCTGAATTTTTATTTTTTTTGCATTTTCAACCTGGAAACACTGCCACAGTTTTAGAGCCACTGCTATGTTTTACCCCTCATATGAAGCGTCAATGTCTCCTCTTTCCAGTGATGTGCAACATGATTCTGTAGGTGTTACCATCTCTGAGATATTAAAAAAATGGCGGCGTCCTTTTTCTAAATTTTCTGAATTTTTCTTTTTTTTGCATTTTCAACCTGGCAACACTGCCACAGTTTTAGAGCCACTGCTATGTTTTACCCCTCATATGAAGCGTCAATGTCTCCTCTTTCCAGTGATGTGCAATATGATTCTGTAGGTGTTACCATCTCTGAGATATTAAAAAAATGGCGGCGTCCTTTTTCTAAATTTTCTGAATTTTTCTTTTTTTTGCATTTTCAACCTGGCAACACTGCCACAGTTTTAGAGCCACTGCTATGTTTTACCCTTCATATGAAGCGTCAATGTCTCCTCTTTCCAGTGATGTGCAATATGATTCTGTAGGTGTTACCATCTCTGAGATATTCAAAAAATGGCGGCGTCCATTTTCTAAATTTTCAGAATTTTTCTTTTTTTTGCATTTTCAACCTGGCAACACTGGCACAGTTTTGAAGCCACTGCTATGTTTTACCCCTCATATGAAGCGTCAATGTCTCCTCTTTCCAGTGATGTGCAATATGATTCTGTAGGTGTTACCATCTCTGAGATATTAAAAAAATGGCGGCGTCCTTTTTCTAAATTTTCTGAATTTTTCTTTTTTTTTGCATTTTCAACCTGGCAACACTCCCATAGTTTTAGAGCCACTGCTGTGTTTTACCCCTCATATGAAGCGTCAATGTCTCCTCTTTCCAGTGATGTGCAATATGATTCTGTAGGTGTTACCATCTCTGAGATATTAAAAAAATGGCGGCGTCCTTTTTCTAAATTTTCTGAATTTTTATTTTTTTGGCATTTTCAACCTGGCAACACTCCCACAGTTTTAGAGCCAGTGCTATGTTTTACCCCTCATATGAAGCGTCAATGTCTCCTCTTTCCAGTGATGTGCAATATGATTCTGTAGGTGTTACCATCTCTGAGATATTAAAAAAATGGCGGCGTCCTTTTTCTAAATTTTCTGAATTTTTCTTTTTTTTGCATTTTCAACCTGGCAACACTGGCACAGTTTTGAAGCCACTGCTATGTTTTACCCCTTATATGAAGCGTCAATGTCTCTTCTTTCCAGTGATGTGCAATATGATTCTGTAGGTGTTACCATCTCTGAGATATTAAAAAAATGGCGGCGTCCTTTTTCTAAATTTTCAGAATTTTTCTTTTTTTGCATTTTCAACCTGGCAACACTGGCACAGTTTTGAAGCCAGTGCTATGTTTTACCTCTCATATGAAGCGTCAATGTCTCCTCTTTCCAGTGATGTGCAATATGATTCTGTGGGTGTTACCATCTCTGAGATATTAAAAAAATGGCGGCGTCCTTTTTCTAAATTTTCTGAATTTTTCTTTTTTTTGCATTTTCAACCTGGCAACACTGCCACAGTTTTAGAGCCACTGCTATGTTTTACCCCTCATCCCTCACCGCTCAGAATTTTTCTTTTTTTGCATTTTCAACCTGGCAACACTGGCACAGTTTTGAAGCCAGTGCTATGTTTTACCTCTCATATGAAGCGTCAATGTCTCCTCTTTCCAGTGATGTGCAATATGATTCTGTGGGTGTTACCATCTCTGAGATATTAAAAAAATGGCGGCGTCCTTTTTCTAAATTTTCTGAATTTTTCTTTTTTTTGCATTTTCAACATGGCAACACTGCCACAGTTTTAGAGCCACTGCTATGTTTTACCCCTCATATGAAGCGTCAATGTCTCTTCTTTCCAGTGATGTGCAATATGATTCTGTAGGTGTTACCATCTCTGAGATATTAAAAAAATGGCGGCGTCCTTTTTCTAAATTTTCTGAATTTTTATTTTTTTTGCATTTTCAACCTGGAAACACTGCCACAGTTTTAGAGCCACTGCTATGTTTTACCCCTCATATGAAGCGTCAATGTCTCCTCTTTCCAGTGATGTGCAACATGATTCTGTAGGTGTTACCATCTCTGAGATATTAAAAAAATGGCGGCGTCCTTTTTCTAAATTTTCTGAATTTTTCTTTTTTTTGCATTTTCAACCTGGCAACACTGCCACAGTTTTAGAGCCACTGCTATGTTTTACCCCTCATATGAAGCGTCAATGTCTCCTCTTTCCAGTGATGTGCAATATGATTCTGTAGGTGTTACCATCTCTGAGATATTCAAAAAATGGCGGCGTCCATTTTCTAAATTTTCAGAATTTTTCTTTTTTTTGCATTTTCAACCTGGCAACACTGGCACAGTTTTGAAGCCACTGCTATGTTTTACCCCTCATATGAAGCGTCAATGTCTCTTCTTTCCAGTGATGTGCAATATGATTCTGTAGGTGTTACCATCTCTGAGATATTAAAAAAATGGCGGCGTCCTTTTTCTAAATTTTCTGAATTTTTCTTTTTTTTGCATTTTCAACCTGGCAACACTGCCACAGTTTTAGAGCCACTGCTATGTTTTACCCTTCATATGAAGCGTCAATGTCTCCTCTTTCCAGTGATGTGCAATATGATTCTGTAGGTGTTACCATCTCTGAGATATTCAAAAAATGGCGGCGTCCATTTTCTAAATTTTCAGAATTTTTCTTTTTTTTGCATTTTCAACCTGGCAACACTGGCACAGTTTTGAAGCCACTGCTATGTTTTACCCCTCATATGAAGCGTCAATGTCTCCTCTTTCCAGTGATGTGCAATATGATTCTGTAGGTGTTACCATCTCTGAGATATTAAAAAAATGGCGGCGTCCTTTTTCTAAATTTTCTGAATTTTTCTTTTTTTTTGCATTTTCAACCTGGCAACACTCCCATAGTTTTAGAGCCACTGCTATGTTTTACCCCTCATATGAAGCGTCAATGTCTCCTCTTTCCAGTGATGTGCAATATGATTCTGTAGGTGTTACCATCTCTGAGATATTAAAAAAATGGCGGCGTCCTTTTTCTAAATTTTCAGAATTTTTCTTTTTTTTGCATTTTCAACCTGGCAACACTGGCACAGTTTTGAAGCCACTGCTATGTTTTACCCCTCATATGAAGCGTCAATGTCTCCTCTTTCCAGTGATGTGCAATATGATTCTGTAGGTGTTACCATCTCTGAGATATTAAAAAAATGGCGGCGTCCTTTTTCTAAATTTTCTGAATTTTTCTTTTTTTTGCATTTTCAACCTGGCAACACTCCCATAGTTTTAGAGCCACTGCTATGTTTTACCCCTCATATGAAGCATCAATGTCTCCTCTTTCCAGTGATGTGCAATATGATTCTGTAGGTGTTACCATCTCTGAGATATTCAAAAAATGGCGGCGTCCTTTTCCTAAATTTTCAGAATTTTTCTTTTTTTGCATTTTCAACCTGGCAACACTGGCACAGTTTTGAAGCCAGTGCTATGTTTTACCCCTCATATGAAGCGTCAATGTCTCCTCTTTCCAGTGATGTGCAATATGATTCGGTGGGTGTTACCATCTCTGAGATATTAAAAAAATGGCGGCGTCCTTTTTCTAAATTTTCAGAATTTTTCTTTTTTTTGCATTTTCAACCTGGCAACACTGGCATAGTTTTAGAGCCACTGCTATGTTTTACCCCTCACATGAAGCGTCAATGTCTCCTCTTTCCAGTGATGTGCAATATGATTCTGTAGGTGTTACCATCTCTGAGATATTAAAAAAATGGCGGCGTCCTTTTTCTAAATTTTCAGAATTTTTCTTTTTTTGCATTTTCAACCTGGCAACACTGGCACAGTTTTGAAGCCAGTGCTATGTTTTACCCCTCATATGAAGCGTCAATGTCTCCTCTTTCCAGTGATGTGCAATATGATTCTGTGGGTATTAACATCTCTGAGATATTAAAAAAATGGCGGCGTCCTTTTTCTAAATTTTCAGAATTTTTCTTTTTTTTGCATTTTCAACCTGGCAACACTGGCATAGTTTTAGAGCCACTGCTATGTTTTACCCCTCACATGAAGCGTCAATGTCTCCTCTTTCCAGTGATGTGCAATATGATTCTGTAGGTGTTACCATCTCTGAGATATTAAAAAAATGGCGGCGTCCTTTTTCTAAATTTTCTGAATTTTTCTTTTTTTTGCATTTTCAACCTGGCAACACTGGCACAGTTTTGAAGCCACGCTATGTTTTACCCCTCATATGAAGCGTCAATGTCTCCTCCTTCCAGTGATGTGCAATATGATTCTGTAGGTGTTACCATCTCTGAGATATTAAAAAAATGGCGGCGTCCTTTTTCTAAATTTTCAGAATTTTTCTTTTTTTGCATTTTCAACCTGGCAACACTGGCACAGTTTTGAAGCCAGTGCTATGTTTTACCCCTCATATGAAGCGTCAATGTCTCCTCTTTCCAGTGATGTGCAATATGATTCTGTGGGTGTACCATCTCTGAGATATTAAAAAAATGGCGGCGTCCTTTTTCTAAATTTTCTGAATTTTTCTTTTTTTTGCATTTTCAACCTGGCAACACTGGCACAGTTTTAGAGCCACTGCTATGTTTTACCCCTCACATGAAGCGTCAATGTCTCCTCTTTCCAGTGATGTGCAATATGATTCTGTAGGTGTTACCATCTCTGAGATATTAAAAAAATGGCGGCGTCCTTTTTCTAAATTTTCTGAATTTTTATTTTTTTGGCATTTTCAACCTGGCAACACTCCCACAGTTTTAGAGCCAGTGCTATGTTTTACCCCTCATATGAAGCGTCAATGTCTCCTCTTTCCAGTGATGTGCAATATGATTCTGTAGGTGTTACCATCTCTGAGATATTAAAAAAATGGCGGCGTCCTTTTTCTAAATTTTCTGAATTTTTCTTTTTTTGCATTTTCAACCTGGCAACACTGGCACAGTTTTGAAGCCAGTGCTATGTTTTACCCCTCATATGAAGCGTCAATGTCTCCTCTTTCCAGTGATGTGCAATATGATTCTGTAGGTGTTACCATCTCTGAGATATTAAAAAAATGGCGGCGTCCTTTTTCTAAATTTTCTGAATTTTTCTTTTTTTTGCATTTTCAACCTGGCAACACTGGCACAGTTTTGAAGCCACTGCTATGTTTTACCCCTCATATGAAGCGTCAATGTCTCTTCTTTCCAGTGATGTACAATATGATTCTGTAGGTGTTACCATCTCTGAGATATTAAAAAAATGGCGGCGTCCTTTTTCTAAATTTTCTGAATTTTTATTTTTTTTGCATTTTCAACCTGGAAACACTGCCACAGTTTTAGAGCCACTGCTATGTTTTACCCCTCACATGAAGCGTCAATGTCTCCTCTTTCCAGTGATGTGCAATATGATTCTGTGGGTGTACCATCTCTGAGATATTAAAAAAATGGCGGCGTCCTTTTTCTAAATTTTCAGAATTTTTCTTTTTTTTGCATTTTCAACCTGGCAACACTCCCATAGTTTTAGAGCCACTGCTATGTTTTACCCCTCATATGAAGCGTCAATGTCTCTTCTTTCCAGTGATGTGCAATATGATTCTATAGGTGTTACCATCTCTGAGATATTAAAAAAATGGCGGCGTCCTTTTTCTAAATTTTCTGAATTTTTCTTTTTTTTGCATTTTCAACCTGGCAACACTGGCACAGTTTTGAAGCCACTGCTATGTTTTACCCCTTATATGAAGCGTCAATGTCTCTTCTTTCCAGTGATGTGCAATATGATTCTGTAGGTGTTACCATCTCTGAGATATTAAAAAAATGGCGGCGTCCTTTTTCTAAATTTTCAGAATTTTTCTTTTTTTGCATTTTCAACCTGGCAACACTGGCACAGTTTTGAAGCCAGTGCTATGTTTTACCTCTCATATGAAGCGTCAATGTCTCCTCTTTCCAGTGATGTGCAATATGATTCTGTGGGTGTTACCATCTCTGAGATATTAAAAAAATGGCGGCGTCCTTTTTCTAAATTTTCTGAATTTTTCTTTTTTTTGCATTTTCAACCTGGCAACACTGCCACAGTTTTAGAGCCACTGCTATGTTTTACCCCTCATATGAAGCGTCAATGTCTCTTCTTTCCAGTGATGTGCAATATGATTCTGTAGGTGTTACCATCTCTGAGATATTAAAAAAATGGCGGCGTCCTTTTTCTAAATTTTCTGAATTTTTATTTTTTTTGCATTTTCAACCTGGAAACACTGCCACAGTTTTAGAGCCACTGCTATGTTTTACCCCTCATATGAAGCGTCAATGTCTCCTCTTTCCAGTGATGTGCAACATGATTCTGTAGGTGTTACCATCTCTGAGATATTAAAAAAATGGCGGCGTCCTTTTTCTAAATTTTCTGAATTTTTCTTTTTTTTGCATTTTCAACCTGGCAACACTGCCACAGTTTTGAAGCCACTGCTATGTTTTACCCCTCATATGAAGCGTCAATGTCTCCTCTTTCCAGTGATGTGCAATATGATTCTGTAGGTGTTACCATCTCTGAGATATTAAAAAAATGGCGGCGTCCTTTTTCTAAATTTTCTGAATTTTTCTTTTTTTTGCATTTTCAACCTGGCAACACTGCCACAGTTTTAGAGCCACTGCTATGTTTTACCCTTCATATGAAGCGTCAATGTCTCCTCTTTCCAGTGATGTGCAATATGATTCTGTAGGTGTTACCATCTCTGAGATATTCAAAAAATGGCGGCGTCCATTTTCTAAATTTTCAGAATTTTTCTTTTTTTTGCATTTTCAACCTGGCAACACTGGCACAGTTTTGAAGCCACTGCTATGTTTTACCCCTCATATGAAGCGTCAATGTCTCCTCTTTCCAGTGATGTGCAATATAATTCTGTAGGTGTTACCATCTCTGAGATATTAAAAAAATGGCGGCGTCCTTTTTCTAAATTTTCAGAATTTTTATTTTTCGTGCACTTTCAACCTGACCTTTGAAGCCAGTGCTATGTTTTACCCCTCATATAAAGCGCCAATGTCTCCTCTTTCCAGTGATGTGCAATATGATTCTGTGGGTGTTACCATCTCTGAGATATTCAAAAAATGGCGGCGTCCTTTTTCTAAATTTTCAGAATTTTTCTTTTTTTTGCATTTTCAACCTGGCAACACTGGCACAGTTTTGAAGCCACTGCTATGTTTTACCCCTCATATGAAGCGTCAATGTCTCCTCTTTCCAGTGATGCACAATACGATTCTGTAGGTGTTACCATCTCTGAGATATTAAAAAAATGGCGGCGTCCTTTTTCTAAATTTTCTGAATTTTTCTTTTTTTTGCATTTTCAACCTGGCAACACTGCCACAGTTTTAGAGCCACTGCTATGTTTTACCCCTCATATGAAGCGTCAATGTCTCCTCCTTCCAGTGATGTGCAATATGATTCTGTAGGTGTTACCATCTCTGAGATATTAAAAAAATGGCGGCGTCCTTTTTCTAAATTTTCTGAATTTTTCTTTTTTTTGCATTTTCAACCTGGCAACACTGCCACAGTTTTAGAGCCACTGTTATGTTTTACCCCTCATATGAAGCGTCATATGACGCAACCAGGGCATGGATACAGAATACAATGTGCCAACTACTTCCTCCGCCGCCGTAAAGCTAAGATTGGACTGTTTGCCAATTGTGCATATGAATGCCAACAGGCAAATGACCAGATTAGCTGTCAAATGACCAAAATGCCAGGATTATTAAAACAGTATATCAGACTATATGACCAAAATTGCCAATATGGTCATATTTGCCTTGATGGTCATTTAAGGCATCTGTTGTTTATAACCAAATGTTGTAGTAGGGTAATGCTGTAAGGAAAAACGAAGCAAAAAAAGGGATCCGATGTGTACGACTTGTGACATCGTAAATTCCGGGTCGGATCTCGACAGTCGAAATCAATTTGCGGATGAGATCGTCTGACCATTCGCTTTTAATCTGCTTTGTCGGTCTCTTTCTCGCCCTGTCAGCTTTTGCTTCCACCATAATCCTGGCATCGCTAGCCGCCTCGATTGAGCTCACCAAAGACATGAAGGTAGATGGGTGTTCCACAAAAAGAAAAGGATACACACATAAGAATCTAAAAGGGTAAAATAATTAACACAATAATACACCAATAAAAAAATATACAATCAAACACCGATGACAACAAAATAGTTCAAAAATGCCAGAAATGCCACAACGAAATTTCAATAAAGAGCATAATGGGCATATAGGCTTTATGCTGGCATTCGTGCTTATTGTCCCATTAAACTATATACTATTTTGGCATTTTTATCTGTCAAAATCAGCCTGGTTATATGTGGCATTTAGGCCATAAGGGCATATGAGATATGCTCATTACATTGTATGACCATATTTTGACATAAGAACTGTCAGAAATTGGCATTTTATGACCGTCTAATCTAACCTTAAGTAGCGCCAGCATTGTAGCCGCTGCAGCCGCAGCACTTCTCGCTACGATTCATCCGACCGACGTTGATAAGACTCCCGGGTACACTGTACCGAATTTATCTGTCACCACTGAGACTCACGCGTGCACATTGCCTGCACAAATTCCGAATAGGGGACTCACAGCACCCATTTCTTCAGCCACGAGAGGGACTTCTGTGGGCACTACGAATGCTGTTGCTCAGGTGGACCAAATGTTAATTAATTCCTTAAAGGAAAAGATTACTGCTTTAGAAGGACAGCTCAAGGCCACGTAAGTCCATCTGAAGAATAGCGATTTACAGTGTAACACTCTTAATTTCGCAATGCAGTCGCAGCCGTTGCACATGCCCGTAACAGATGCACAATTGCCAATCGCATATTGTCAGCCGCCAGCCGCGCATACAACGATGTCAGTCATTCACGCTCAGCCGCCAGCCACTCACGTACCGCCTCCAGCGACGAACAGACGAACACAATTCTGCCAGTAATTCATGCACAATCGACAGGCTTCCACATAGAGTCGTCAATGTCGTATGCGCCGCAGCCATTTTCGCATGAACAGCCGCCCGTCTCGTATGCACGGAAACCAGCTGTGTGTGCGTCGCTACCTTCGTCTACGTATGCAACACCCTCGCCCGTGCAGTGTGCAGATGACATCAGGAACATACGTATCGCCGCTATATTTGCAAACACAGCCGATACATAGGTACGCACCGTGGCGTCGCCACATTCGTCCGTACAGCCGCAGTGTTCCAACCCAACCTAATTCAATCGAGTTTAAGCCGAGCGTGCGCATTTTTACTTTGCTCCCGCAAACGAGAACAAAACTATACACAATTCCAATCAATTTGCATATAAATTTTAAATGCAAAATGGATAACAATCGTTCAAGGCTACTAGAATTTGGCAAGAAATGTTTTTATTGCTAAATATTTATTATTGCAAAACCTCAATACTTTGTTTTTCTACATTTAATAAGATAATTGTCATAATAAGTAAAAATCGCAATAATGCACTTATAAAATTATATGTTGTCAATAAATAATTTCACATATAAAAACGGTTTTTCCTTCCAGTCAGATTATTACAATGGGGTAATTCTGGAGGTAACCGAAAAATCTTACGAGCATAGAGAATGTGTCACTGTATTAAGGTGAATACAAAATTATGCTGTTTTATGAAATTCGGCCGGCGTAATTAATTTTGATTGGTGGCCGGTTTTTAGTGTTTTTTTTTTGTAGCGACTGCTGCCTATATCATGATGTGTCCATCATTTATCATCCATTTTCTAATACGTGATGTCTCATTTACATCATCGTATGGCAAGTGAGTGACTTGGAAATTCTCTATGTCCCTTACCTCGTACCGATCGTGTGGCAAGACTTTATGAATAACATATATGTACCTGAAGTCTTACAGACTCATCAGCCTAATACCATGTTCCCAACAACGTGATTTAGCTGAAGTAATTAATAAATCATGATAGACGTTCCCACCGAACTTTTAAGTGTGACACTTGAAATTAGTTGGCAAAATTTCAATATCGTACATATAAAAGTACAAAAGAAAAATTACCCGCAACAATTTAAAATTAGTTCCAATGCTTTGGATAGAATTTATATCTACCAGAATAAATCCAAAAATGATGTAAACAATCACTATCTGCATTTTTAATTTTAATTTTTTGACAGTTTGTTTTTGTGTAAACAGCTGATGTCGGTAATGGGCCTGTTTCATTTTATTTGTGTCTCTTCGATTCTATTTTGCGTATGTTCGATTTTATTTTGTGTGGATTTGTACGTAATTAAAAATTAAACAGGTACAAATCACGTAATAAGTGATCACGAAAATGTATGGTAAATCACATCATTAATGAGGTGAACATGGTATAAGGCCACGTATTAAGGCCCCAGTTATAGCTATCATTGTAATGCATCATTGGAACAAATCAGTGGAATGGTGGTTTAATTATATTGACAAGTCAGTTATAGCAATAATTGAAAAATTGCTGTCAGTGAAAGGACCTGTCAGTGAAATTGAACAGAGGTTTGCAGGTCTCGAGGTTAAAGTTGATCATTGAACGCAAGACTGACAGCTGAGAATAGAAAGAGAATCGAACACATTAGTGAAACGATTGGGTTCCAAATTTGGGAAACGAAAATCAGCTGTTCATTGAAATCGATTTCAATCAGTGAAATAATAAAAGTGGATTAAAAGAAAAGTTTTAGTCAGAATAAAGTAATTTCTTTTGTAAAAAAATTCTATTATTGATTAGCTTTATTTTAATACCAATTAAAGCCAATATAGTTTGATTAATTGTCTATTGTCTTAAAATCGAAAATCAAAATGTTCAAAGATGCATTTCAATGATAGCTATAACTGGGCCTAAAACTCCTCCAGCCGTATTAATAATAAAACTCAAACCATTCTCTAACTCATCTGTTTCGTAACTGCTAGTTAAAAATTTAACTCATTAAGGCTGGTACGCTGTTCAAGTGAAGTGAAATTTTCACTCCTCTCCAAGAAATTGCTGTGAAATTGAAATTGAAATTTTCACGCCGAAATGTCAAAAATTTATTGCGACGGACAATAAAAACCAAGTGAAATAGCAAGTAACGCCCTCTACATATCACTTTTTGAACAATTATTTAAACAAGAACAAGAACAAGAAGATTTAAACTTGCAGCCAATTGAAGGATGGGTTTAACATGCGTTGAACATTTTTGAAATTAATTTCCTCTCACGATTTTTCTAATTTCACTTAATGTTTTTTTTTATTTTAATTTATGAAATTATATTCTTTTATCGCTAAAGCATTTAATGTAATTGGAGCAGAAGCTGAGGGGCATACCTATTAAAATGACACAAATGTATGAAAGCGACACATAAATTAATCGCAAAAAAGCGATTGTCAATTTGATAATCACCTTATGTGTACGTAAAGCAATGATTTTGATTGTCAACCTTAGCCGATTCCACCTATAAGTTTCGCTGTCATTTTGCTTGCTATTTTCCTAGCCGGTCTCATGAAGGGGCTTGTGTCAAAAGCTGTACTGTGACAATGGGACCAATTTCGTAGGAGCCCGAGACGAGTTGAAGGTGTTAAAGGAAGGTTTTGTGGAGCAACAAACCCAATCTAGGATTTCTGAGTGGTGTGCTGCCGAGCAGATTCAGTTCCATCACATTCCGCACCGAGCACCTCATTTCGGAGGCCTTTGGCAGGCGGCGGTGAAGTCAGCTAAAACTCATCTCTATACAGCGGTTACCGAGGCTTGCCTATCCTTTGAAGGATTGGCAACAGTAGTGCAGAAATTGAAGCGGTATTAAACTCCAGACCAAAGTGTGTGATGTCCAATGATCCGAGCGACAAGCAGGTGCTCACTCCGGGCCCTTTCCTTATTGGGACACCAATGAATGCAATCGCTGAACCACTGGTGACAGACTGAAAAATAACGTCGTTAACTGGCGACTGCTTTTGCAATTGAAGCAACATTTTTGGAACCATTGGTCAAAATCAAAAGAATAAGAAAAATAGAAAACTTCGTCTGGAATGTCAAAATCGATGCAGTTGTGCTAATAGGCGCAGGGACATAACTCCAGGGGACATAAATCCATTATGGGCTTATGTCACACGTTGGTAATGAATGAAATAATGAAATGAAATAAAAAAAATATGAAATAAAAATGTTATTTAATTTTTTGGGCCTTTATTACCTAGTGCAAATTTGGGTCTTACTTCATTATGAAATAAGGCCCAAATAAAGAAATGAATTAAGATCCAAAAACTAAAATTTTAAATTTTAAAATTATTTCATTTTTATTAGGAAATAGACCCTACATTGATTTACAATAATACGATTTTCTTTCTTAGAATAAAAGAAAATAAAAGCATAAATTCGAGCCACACAGGTACTTTAGTATCTATTTCCGTTTTTATTTTTATTACGCTTTTCTTTTTTTTTGTTTCGTTGAAATAAACAATTGTTAAAGAATACCCTACCTACTGTGTTAAACATTTTATTTATGATGCTTTATAAAAACAATTACTCAAAATTTTGCGTTTTGAACTTTGTTTTCTGATAAATTCTTCTAGTTGGAATTAATGTCCCATCTTAAAAAAAATAATTATGGACCTATGGACCCAAAGTGGGTATAAATCCATTATAAAATTTTGAACTTATGTCTCACCTAAACGGGACATAAGTCCATAATGAATTTATGTCCCCTGGAGTTATGTCCCTGTGCCGAAAAAAAACACAAAACTGTTTAGCGCTTAAAATCAGATTGCACGTTTATTTGAATTAGTTCATTCAAAGTTTTGATTTTCCAATTTATCTAATTGTCATTATAAACAAATATGATATAAATATCAAATAATAATTTTCGCTTAAACGGTTTCAAATTTGCCTGAACAGCAAGTTAAATGATCAATAGTATTTGGCAAAGGTATCTTTTTGGTATTCTCCTTAATTTCTGTTATTATGCTTTGAACTCTTAACAATATCTCCTCCGAATTATCAGAAATTAGGCGTTTATTCAAAGTAACGTCATGCGATATCTCTTGGTCGCATTTGACTGTGTAATCCGATACATTTGGTTCAATGCAAAATGGCTCCATTGCATTTTGTAATTTTTCATTAAATTGTAAGTTTTTCGGTAGTTCCAGTCTCAAATTTGACACAAGTTTATTGAGAGTCGTCATTTTGTCTTGGAGTTCTTTTCGCTCTCCGAGCAGAAGTTCCAATTGTGATGCTTTTTCATATTCCCGCTGTTTCAAAATCCGTCGTTGAGTTTGATATAACGCAATATATTCGCCAATTGTTTCAGTTTCACCTTGGAGTTGAAGAACTAAGTGTTCAAGTCGATGTTTTTCTTCGCTTAAGTCAGCCACCTGAACCATTAACTTTGTAAAACGGCTCTGAAGCTTTTGCAATGCCTCCATTGTTGGAATCGTTGGCGGCTCGCCATGATAATTTGTAAGACAATGGTAGGAATCGATTTCACGATGCTGCGGAAAGACTATTGATGGTAAATCATTGTCATCTTTTGTTTCGTTGTTTTCATTGGAGCTTTTAAGGTGATGTGAGTCTTCATGGCCATATTTGACTATAGAAGAAACATTTAACTGTTTCAATTTATTATTGAAATCCTTGTTATCATCCAGTGTATTACCATCACGATTATAATTCGAATGATAATCATTAACATCAAAATGAAGAAGATGAATTTCCTGAGCCTTTTCGCTTTCATTACTTTCAGAGTCGTTGTGCGCGGGATTACATTTATCAGAATTGTCTTGAACTTCACAGCGTTGCAACCTATCCATCTGTTCCTGAAGTACACGATGTTGTGCTATTAAATCATTATTTTCATGTGTAAGACGAATCATTTCCTCATCTTTATAGCGCAGTTTTTCTTTAAGGTTATTAAGTTGTTCCTTTACAATAGCAAGGTTATTTCGAATTTCACGATTGGAATATTCTTCCGCATCTACTCTATTGACCAAGTCAACCTTATCATTAGTTAGCTGCACAAATTTACCTTCCAATTCATCAAGTTGCTTTTTAAGTACATGGTTTTGTGTAATTGCTCTAGAGGCGGCAATATTATTACTCTCCATAGTAGCTAGAAGTTTTATATTATCTGGTCTTTCGGATAATATGTTTTTAATGTGCTCTTTCAATTCAGATATTTTCATATCTCTTTCTGAAACAGTTCTATTGAGATCTCCAATGAGCTCTTCTTGTGATTTAATCCGTATGTCAAATCCGCAACGTTCTGACTCAAGTTCTAAGATCTTCATACTGAGATGTTCGATTTCCTTATCGTACTTCACGTTATCACCGCTTTGCTGAAATAGATAAGAAAATATTTAAATTAAAAAACAAACATTAAAAATGTTGGACTTTTCGAAAAAAAAGAAAAAATATAGGTATGCAATATTAGTCGTACTTCATTATCAGCGTGATCTGATCCGGATCGGGGGTTTGAATCAAATTTTCATAATTTTTATTTCCGATATTGTTTATTAAAAACTAATTTAAAATTGTTATGTTCAAATAAGCAACCAATAAACAAATATTACTGAGATAAATGTAATTTATTTTGGTTCAAATTGATACAGAAAAACTCTTAGGGAAAAGATTGTCCCTGCGTAATACCATGTTGGTGGTTGGGTGTTATGTGAATAGGGATGGGCATCTGATTGGCATCAACTCGGCGATGTTCAGTGTCGCAACTATCTCACACTTACCAATTGTGCTTATTTTACCTCCCCGTGGTCACTGGTTGTACTGGTCTATGTCCACCCGGACTTGACTTGCTAAACTTATAAGCGCGAGTGTTGAACGCGAAGAAAATAGCAACACTATAATGCTCTGTCGGATTGACTGTCTGCTCGAGTCTCAGAAGTCTAACATGAGCCCCTCAGAAAGAGGACGAACGGCGGATGAATTCACATAGCTGAATCAACGGTGGCGCCAACAGTCAACATGGCAGATACCTCAATGGGCTTCTCTGACGTATTTGGAGCTGAGGTCATTGAGGATTTTCAACACTTGTCAGGGTGTTGAAATAGAGATGGTGGCGGAAGAGCCCTTAATGGGTCAACGGCAGCTCTCACATCCCCGCAGCGGGTTACTGACTCCGGAATATTCCGGCTCCTTTTGTCCAAGGGGTCGCAAAAAGGGCCTGGTCCTCCAGGTTGGGGGTTGTACGCCGGGGTAACTGCCCGACTACGTAAAAATGTTATAGTTGCAAAGCAAAAACAAGCCTCGGATACGGATGATATTACTGTTGACGAACCTGGCAAACGATTAAAGGACAACGAATTTCGGATCTGTACGTGGAATGTTAGGTCCATTAACAGACCGCGTGCAGCCGAACAATTAGCGGAAGCCCTGAACCACTATAAAGCAGATTTAACGCCATCCAAGAAGTGCGATGGGATGGCCCGGGCAAAAAGAGGATGAAAAACTGCGATATTTATTACGGGGACTGCTATCGGCAACAAAAACAGCGCTTATTCGGATGTGAATTCGTCGTTGGCGCCAGACCTAGGCAAGAAGTCTTAAGTTTCAACTATGTAAACGAGCGCCTCACGACAATCCGCATCAAGGCTAAATTCGGCAACATTAGCTTAATATGCGCGCACGCCCCCACGGAGGAGAAGGAAGACGACACCAAAGAAAGGTTCTACGAGCTCTTGGACCACACTTACGAGCAATGCCCTAGCTATGACCTTAAAATTGTCTTAGGCGATTTTAACGCTAAGCTAGGAAGAGAGGGCATCTTTGGTAGTACTGTCGGAAACTACAGCCTACACGACACCACCTCCGACAACGGATTTAGGCTGATCGATTTCGCGGCGGGGCGAAATGTAAATACTGTGAGGAAGTTTGACGTCGGACGGCTACAATCGCAAGAGATCACCAGATCCTTTTCCGATCGAGTCTCTCTCAATCTCTCAAGAGGTCCTATGCAGCCAGCATCAAGTATTGAAGACCAGTGGCAACATTGCCAAAAAGCCATCAGAGACGCCGCCTCTGATGTGCTGGGTTTAACCCGACCACCACAACGTAACCCCTGATTCGACGACGAGTGCCGGGAAACACATGCAGCGAAGCAAGAGGCATACAAAGCGGCGCTGCAAAGGAGGACAAGAGCTGCTCTTGAGCTCTACGCGCAGAAGAGAAGAGACGAACACCGGCTTCTAAGGAAAAAAAAGAAAGAGCATGAGAAGCGCGCGATCGAAGAAATAGAGAGATGTTACAACAGGAATGAGGTTCGGAAGTTCTTCCAGAGGGTAAAAAGAACTTCACAAGGCTACAGAACCCGAACCGAAGCCCGCAAGGACGAACAAGGGAACATCGTAGTAGAATCGCAGTCGATGCTGAGGATATGGAAGAACTACTTCTGCAGACTGTTTAACGGCGATGACGACTTAAATTCCGCTGTCAAGCAGAATGTACCGTTCAACCTGAGGATCAACAATACCGTCCACCCGACCTGGACGAGGTGAAGATAGCTATATCTAAACTGAAGTCCAACAAAACCGCTGGAGCAGATGGCCTAGCCGCCGAGCTGTTCAAAGCGGCAGCCGATGACTTGGTTAGGAGCATGCACCAACTCATCTGTAAAATATGGTCGGAGGAAAGTATGCCCGATGAATTGGAACCTCAGTATTGTTTGTCCGATCCTCAAGAAAGGAGACCCTCTGAACTGCGCCAATTACAGAGGTATCAGTCTTCTAAACATTGCCTACTTATCTGCCGTTTTGTGTGAACGCCTGAAGCCTTTCGCAAACAACCTGATTGGTCCATATCAGTGTGGCTTCAGGACAGGAAAGTCCACCATAGACCAAATATTCACACTGCGGCAGATCCACCCACCCACCACCTTTTCATCGATTTTAAGGCCGTCTATGACAGCATTTATAGAGACGAACTATACAGAGCAATGTCTGGTTTTTGCATCCCTGCCAAACTCGTCCGGTTGTGCAGGATGACGATGGAGAATGCACGCTGCTCCATCAAGGTCGGTAAAGAACTTACCGAGACCTTCGATGTCAAAAAAGGATTTAGACAACATCGTTCTTGAAAGAATAGTGCAAAACTCAAACGCCAACACCAGAAGAACTATCTTTCAAAAGTCCGTCCAATTACTCGCATACGCCGATGACATTGACATAATTGGCAGGACGCAGCGTGATGTTAATGGCGCGTTTGTGAGTATTGAGACTGAGGCGAGAAGATGGGTTTGGCGGTTAATGAGGACAAGACGAAGTATATGCTGTCAACTAAAAAGGACACCCAAAACCGACGGCTCGGACAGAACGTCACAATAGACAGATATAACTTTGAGGTGGTTAAGGACTTTGTCTACCTGGGCTCCGCTATGAACTCAGACAACGACACCAGCGCTGAGGTTAAACGTAGAATTACTCTTGCCAATCGTGTTTCTTTGGGCTAAGAAGGCAATTGAGTAGCAAAGCCCTCTCCCGAACAACTAAAGTGACCCTTTATAAGACCCTAATCATCCCAGTCCTGCTATATGGCGCAGAGGCATGGACTCTATCAAAAGCGGATGAGGTAACTCTCGGTTGTTTCGATAGAAAAATTCTTCGTGTTATTTTTGGTACCGTCTGCATTGACGGTGAATGGAGAAGGAGATTCAACGACGAACTGTACGGGCTGTACAGCGACATCGACCTAGTCAGAAGAGTGAAGGTCCAACGACTGAGGTGGCTGGGTCATGTAGAGCAAATGGACACGAATGCTCCGGCCCAGAAGATCTTCGAATCCACACCCGAGGAAAGGCGCAGTGAAAGGGGACCTTAACCAAGTTAGCGTGCGAAACTGGAGACAGCTAGCTAAAGATCGCGCTGGCTGGAGACGCTTGTTGGTTGAGGCCCAGGTCCACCCCGGACTGTAGCGCCACCTTAAGTAACTAAGTAAGTAATACCATGTTGCTACAAACGTGATTTAGCTTATTCACGTCATTTATACGTGTATAATTTTTAATTACTTATCTGTCATTGCATATCCACACAAAATAAAATCGAACATACACAAATAGAATCGAACAGACACAAATAAAATCAAACAGACCTGGGCACTCATTCCTTATGTCGATTATCGTCAGGCGTTTCGACGATAGCTTTGCTTTTCGTAACTTCAATAATAGTCTATCGTCCGGGCGATATCGTTTAGGCGATTCAACATTTGCTTCACGTAACTCAATATATCACCCAGACGTTACAGTTTGAAACATTTGTTTTGCATTGATTTGTATGTTTTGAAAACAACTAAGGAGATTTAAATGAATTTCAAAGAGAATAAATGACTCTAGATGTTTTTCAATGCTCCCGAATATACAAATTACGATTTATCCACCAAAATGTTTCGACGAATCAATTTCTTGTTGCTACAAATTGAAAACGAAAATAATAAAAAAAGAGAAATAATACGAAGAATGAGATATTACAAGCACATTATTAATTTTGTTTCTTATAAGGGACGCAAATTACAAACTACATTTTATTGATCGACGATCTCGACATCAATTTGCTTTCCATAACTCTATCACTATCGTCTCGTCTCTCGTTTATTTGGTATAAAGTTTGAGAACATTATTTCCCAAAGTTTGATAACTTTCGGTATCTCTGTAGCCCACAAACTGTAGTTTGTTAAACAATTTCGGTTGAAGTGTTTGGTGAATGCAGATATCCTAGACGGCAACCGCCTGTCAGGTTTATTGTTTCCAAAACCATCGAAAATGCTTCTTCTGATAGATGAAAGCGTTAAATAAAACTTCTTAGATTTAAAGTAAATACCTAGGGAACAATCTCGCAATTGAGGTTGACAATGATTTGTCACCTTGTCGTGCTGCGGAGCCTAAGTAGAGGTAGATGGTAAGTCGGCTAAATTGACACTCGCCATTTGCCATATGGCTCACCAGCTCTACGAATTAAGCGGTAATCAAACCCGTCCTACACTTTCCATCCTTTATCATCCCTTCACTCCCACTGGGCTGGATCAAGGCGCCGTACCGTACCAAAGCTCAGCCAGGCCGTGGGCCCAGGTCTCAACAGAAATAGCACAGGTTGAAAACGGTGTATCCAGATACTGGGCGCCCTCTGGATCAGTCAACCTTGTCTGCATGATGCGGGGCTCTGAGCAGACCGAATTTCCTTTCCCTAGCTCCTCGTGGGACTGCTGTCATGTGCAGCTATCCCTGTCCCCCCACATCCACACCGGCGGATTTCAAAAACAGGTCCCTTGGTCGAGAGACCATTGCAGCTTTGCGAATTCTGGCCCGTCTTCACCTGAAGGCGGAAAAGAATTGGACCGATAAAGATCGCGACTCCTACTCATGGGCAACGCCCTAGGTACTGGAGTATGCGAAAAATCGGGACTCCACTCCCTCTACTTCAAAGGTCTGCCCCCACGAAAAAACTTCTGCCCCTCGCTAGCAGCTGATCGAGCGATACAGTGAGTAGGTCCGCAGTAGCGACTGGATTTGTGCCCAAAAGACGCAGGTCCCGCGGTAAAGCATAACCTCATAGTAGCTGTGGTGGACCTTTCGAACGAGGAAGGTAGACTATCCTACGACAAGTGGGGACTCATAGAGAACAGAGTGATGAACTGTCTCTATGAGTACATGGCTAATAACCGGCAGCCAATCATCTTTAAGGACGCTGGTTGGCATCAGGGATCCGTCAAACTGATCGCCTGTGGTTATCAACGTTCGGCCGACTATACTATAAACTAACTTTACAATTCTTAAGCAACATTTAAAGACCAAGATTGAGTTCAACAATTAAGTTTAAGTGGTTAAAAAAGGAAAAGAAATTTTTTTCGGTTGTATTTTTCATGTCGCTATAATTGCACCCTAACCCACGACGTGATTCTTTATTTGGGTTTTTAGTAAAAACTAACCTGGTAGTATGCAACAGCCCAACCTTTGTTGTCAAAAACCGGCAGAAGGTAATAGATGTTACTTTCGCCTCTCTTAATCTCTTCCCCGCCATTTCAAAGTGGACTGTATCGGATAGTCCATCGTTCTCGGACCACCGGTACATATACTTCGCTCTGAATTAAAGCCATACCCCCAAGAAAAGTTGCCACATATCGATCAGACTGAACTGGACTCGCTCAGTGACATGCTTACTTCAGCCTTGAACAGGACTTTTACGGGCTCCTGCCCTTCCACCATAGTGAGAGAAGGCAAAAGACCCCCGTGGTGGTGTAAGCAGCTTATCACGCTTATCATCTGCAAGTGCATGAAGGCCTTTAATAAAGCCAAAACAACGAAGCTAAACACGGATTCTGAGGCATACAAAGTTAGCCTAAGACTCTTCAAAAAGGAAGTCAGAAAGTTACAACGTAACTCCTGGCGTAACTTCTGTGAGAACATTAGTAACACTAATAAGTGCTAAAGACTGCGCAAAATCCTATCTAAACCCCCCTCGGTACCCAGTGTACTAATGGATTCCAACGGCCAATAAGCAGAATCTGAAGAGCAATCGCTGAGTCTGCTCCTGGATGCCCACTAGGGTGGAGGGAAAACATTTTTTTTCTGTTTTTTGGTATCTAATAGTGGAAAAAGGTGCCTTATAGGCTTAAATATATATATGCAACATATCATTCGATTAGGATAACGACAACTGCCCGCGCAGACTGAAACTTTTAATAACAACTTGGTTTCAAAATAAGGACTTAATTTATGACTTAATTGGGAAATTCGTATCGTATTATCGTCTCTTTTAAAAATATTAAACTTACAAAAAGAACATGCAAAGATGGCGAAGTATATTTAAATGTCCTATATTTGGTGATCCTTGTGATATAAAAGAACACGTTATACTTATGAGGATGAAATAACTATACTATGAATGGAGGAGACATAAACTTAAATTCGAATTCTTAACTGAAACAAAAAAGCCCACCATTCCAGAAGCAGCAGCTATAGTATATAACATCCAAAATAGAAAATATTTGACTAATACAATTGCTTAAGAACACATCTCTTTACTGCAAGAGTCAGGATCCATATACATGGGATATGTAGTTCCTTAGACTAGATCGGCAAAAATATCTGCGGTGTTATAAGACTACTTAAGACCTTCAAAAACCACTTCAATGGATAATATGTTTACTACATATGAAGGAGCTGCCTTTAAAAAAAAATTGTCAACCTCTTGATGGATGTACTTCGGGACCTAAATCTAACACTGGACCTTTGGGAAAAGTACTTCAAACCTGTGAACAATTACTTGTTAAAACAGTTTGACGTATTGAAGGAAATGTTCTACCAGAAATGGCTTAAGATTATACTACAAATCCACAGTACTTGCAAAATATCATATCACGGGCCAACCGCATAATGCGTTTGTATAAACAACAGAGATACCTTCGGGAAACTTGATCACTTTGGCAGCGTTTGGTGTCAAAGTCTACGCGCTCCGTAAAAATTAAACCATCATCTTTTTGACATCCAGATATCTTCCAAAAGAACTTAAGAACGTAATCGATCCTGTCATTCAGCGGAATGATTATTTTGCGCATCCTGAACACTTTCTTCTTGCTATGGTAACAGACACATTAGAGAACTGGCAGATCGGGGCTTTAAATAAAGCACGTAGTATGCCTGGGTCTTCAACAACCAGGCTGTTTGAAGGGCCGCTTATTAACTTCAATGCATTAACGTATATCGATTCAATAAATTGGCAAGAAAATGTTTCTGAACCACCGATTATGCAAAGCTTCTGCGACAAAGTAATTCGCAGCATCGTGGAATCTGGTGATGACTGATGAAGGTGAAGTGTTCATGAGCTGTAAAGATAAAGACGGAGGCTGGCACTTCTCAGTAGACAAAAAAGTCCTGACTGGGCGCAATAAAGGCGAAAATAAAATCACGGAAGACAATGCCTAAATTTGAGACAAAATAGGATTTTTAAGCATTTTCATTATAAAATACATTATGTATTATTTATTGTTACGAATATGACTTTATTTTTTTGTTTATATTGAATTTCTAATCATCAATAGTATATTTTGTGTACTTTTATCTATCTATTCACTTTTACATTATTTGTAGCCATACCTATTAGTTTAGTAAAATCTTGTATCAAATTTTGATTTTTGAGGTCAGTGCGCAGGCAGAAAATATTAATCAAATTAATCGAAAAACTACATTTATTTTTCTCTTAACATAAGGCACCATTTGCCAACTATTAGAATTCCGAATTAAAAAAAAAATGTTTCATACATCCGTGGTCCACCCGTATGCCCACTTTCCTGGCTGTACGCCTGTAACTGGTTACCCTGACTTTAGCAGGGATGGTCCTCATGGGTCCTTTCCTACCACAATCACCATTGGTGAGGAAAAGCTAAAGTGGGCTGTTAATAGCTTTAAACCGCATAAGTCACCAGGACCTGACGGTATCTTCCCGGCGCAACTGTAGAACGCCTTTGATATTGTCAAGGACAGTCTCAGGCTGATTCTGGCAGGTTGCGTAGCGCTGGGCAGTGTCCCCTCAAACTGGACGGTGGTCAAGGTGGTTTTCATCCCAAAAGCAGTCCACTTTTCTTGAAAACATCATCGATCTTCATATAAAAGGTACAGTTGACCAAACGCTTATTTCTAGCTCTCAACACGCCTATCAAAAGGGCAAGTCCACCGAGACTGCACTCCACTCAATTGTCGGCTATAACGAAAGGTCCCTTTCATTTAAGGAATATGCAATGGGGGCCTTTAACAACGTAGAGACACATTGAACATTGCACATTGACGGCAAATATGCCGCTTAATAGGCCACATTCTCACCCGCAGAAGGGTGACAGCAACCTTCGGCAGCAGCGGTGTCGAAAAACTTGTGCACTGCGGTACCCCCCAAGGGGGATGCTATCTCCATTACTGTGGAACTTAGTTCTTAGTTATTGATCTCAATGGAGTTTTCCGGTTGCAAAGTTGTGGCCTATGCGGACGACGCGACGTCTCCTTACTTACTTTAAGAAAGTATCCTCAGACACTTTCCGATATACTGCAACTAGCTTTACGCAAACTAGTCTCCTAGACCAAAAGCTGCGGTCTAAGCATTAATCCGCCGAAAACGGAGCTAGTTTTATTCACCAGAAGGGTTAAGACACCTGTAGTAATCCCTCTCAGTGGAGGTCTCACCAACTGAAGCTAACCAACCCCTTGGATTGGACACTGCCTCCTCTTCTGCCGTCCCGAAAAGCAAGAAGAAGCGACCCAAGCTCGAAAAGAGACCAAACCCCCCTCAAGTCTGAAGCCGGTGCTACTACCAGCAATGGAAGTAGTACTGGCGGAAGCAAACCGGAAGTCGCGATCACACACACAGGCGTGAGCGTCGCATGCTCTCTAATCGTTGGAGCTGACCGTGCACTGGTAATGGATGATGCAGGTGCTGAAACCAACTCAGGTTGCAGTACCAGCGGACAGAACCTTGTCGTCGCGGATGGCTCTGACGGTCAGAGTGCCCCAAAAAACGCAGAACAGCTGATGTGCGAGATAAGAGGCCGTCCTATAAGGATGCTGCTGTCTCCGCCTTAGCAGTTCGCATAGGGAAAGCAGGCAATGAAAATAGCATGAGTGATGCTTGATGCAGAGTGCAAACACTGCAAAGCCCATCTTTTGGAGCTTGCCTCGGCAACTAATGCCTGCATCCAGGTTGAGGGCTGTGAGTTCAAGGACGTAACCTTCATGGTTAAGACCTCCTCGCAGCAAACCTCTGAATGGGTCAGTAGTATGGTGCCGAAGATCCCTCCCCCCGGGACCACAATTGAGGTCTACAAGCCACCCAAGCTTATTCGTGCTGTCTGCTGGATCCCTGGTAAACAAGAGAACTCGGCGGATGTACTTAAGCGCTTACATGCCCAGAATCCTGATCTCAACACAAAAGCCTGGATTGTCCGTTGTCATAGCCAGAGTAAAAACCGTCTTGATGAAGGTGGTAGCTCTCTGGTTGTGGGCATAGACATGGCTTCTGCCGAGGTCATTAAGTCTAGGTACGACATGCGTCCCTATCTGCATTTTGGTAGGATTTATTTCCATTTCAATGCCAAACAGTGCGAATAGTGGTCGTAACCCAGAGTTTACATCTATTTTGTTTACTCAGATTAACCTACAGCACTGCAAGGCTGCCACCGCTCTTTTAAGTAGGAGGCTTGCTATCAGTAGAACAAAAAATCGCATAACATCCATCCAGGAACCATGGGTGTGGAAAAATCGCATCTGTGATCTTGGTGAGTTGAGCGGTTCTTATAACGTTCTTTACGATAAGCTGTCCGAGAGACCTAGGACATGTCTTGTTGTATCGAAATCTCTTACGGCAGTTACTATCAATCGGTTTTGTTGCCAAGATTTGGTTGCTGCAACTATTACTTATCATGCAAACGGCAACTGGGAAACCTTTGTTGTTGCATCGGCTTACTTTCCCTATGACTCTCTAATTCCTCCACCACCAAAGGCAGTTGTTGAGCTCATAGAGTACTGTGAGTCCAAAAAGATAGGTCTTATCTTGTGCTGCGATGCTAATGCCCAAAACACTGTTTGGGGCAGCAGTAAATGCAATATAAGAGAAGATCGTCTTCTGGACTTCATCTTATCGTCTGACATCACCATTAACAATGTAGGTTGTCAACCTACATTTGTTACAGCCAGGAGACAGCAAGTAATCGATGTTACTATGTCCAATAGGCACTCCAAGACTATCGTCAATTGGAGGGTATCAACAGACAACACTCTGTCTGAGCCAGGGAAAGAATGCCATCGTGTTTTCACGGAGGGCTCCAGAACCGGACAGGGGTCAGGTTAGGAGGTCTTCGTGGAAAGCGAGAGCGTAAGACTACACTACACCTTAGGGAACCATGCGTCTGTCTTCCAAGCGGAGATTTTCGCTATCCTTATGGCTATGCACTATATTGTGACAAACAGCTAAAAGCATTTGCGTTTGCAGTGATAGCCAAGCTGCACTAAAAGCGCTGCTCAACCCTCTTACCTCGTCCAAGTTAGTGCTTGAACTCAAGCTTTCTCTAAACTTGGTCGGTAGGCTAAACACAGTGAAACTTGTCTGGGTCCCAGGTCACACTGGTATCCAGGGAAACGAGATCGCTGATGAACTTGCCAGGCTGGGTTCCGAAGAAGCTCTCTAAGGGCCTGAACCTGCGTTGGGTCTGCCAGCATCTGCGGTAAGGTCATCCATTGATATTTGGGTTTCTCGTGAACACGGGTGTCGGTGGCGTGACTGTTGCTGGATGTAGACAGACCAAACGACTGCGACCGGACATCTGCAAAAGGTCAGCATCTTTCCTTCTGTCTCTCAGGAGAATCGACTGTAGACTGGTTGTGGGTGTCCTTTCGGGCCACCAAGCTTTGCCAAACACTTAAATGTGTTGGGCTTGAGCGACACCACCATCTGCCCTGCTTGTGGAGAGGATGACGATACAGCGGAACACTTCCTCTGTAGTTGTCTTGCCTTTGCTCGCATCAGGTGGCGGATCTTTGGGGCTGATGTGGTGAGTGCCGAACATCTAAGCTCTTCATCACTGAAGCTCCTGCAGTACAATGGACCAGTAGTTGTGTCTGAGTGCTCCATCGGATAGTAGCAACTTCCAACCAAAAAAAAAAAAATATCCCTCTAATCTTAATGGCACTCCACTCGTGTTCTCAAAAAGCGCCAAATACTTGGGTCTTATTTCTATTTTTTTTTTTTTTTATTAAAAAAGGGGATTCCAAATCCTGGAGCACTCAGACCAGATTACCCGTCCATTGTACTCCAAGCAGAAACCCCTTTTTTTGATGTAGTGGGGGAGAAACTCTGATATTATTCGTTCCTCTTATATGTTTGGGTGGCGAGTCCCCCGGTGGGGCTCCGGTGGGGCTCCGGTGGGGCTCGAACCTGCGCCGACCGGGTCACAAGCAGTGACTCTACCCACTACACCATTGCCACCTCTGAACTTGGGGCTTACTTGAGACAGTAAGCTTTTATGGAGAGATTGCCGAACGAGCTATACTCTGTCCAACAAAAATTGTCAGTAAAGGCCTTATGAAGGAGCTTTTTTTCTACCAATGGTGCCTGTAGATACTCTCACGGAACTCAAACACAAGAATTGCCACTGAAATAAAACCCAAACCACTGTCATTTGTCATACCAAGGAATTGTTTTAGTCATTTTCCTAAAATTTAGCATACAGACCACCACAACCAGTCTGCCACACAACTACGGCTAAGGGCAGAATGAGCATGATCGCTTGTGTTCGCTTGCTATTATAATAGCACTGAAGCACATCAAAAGAGTGTTACCAAGTGCACATGGGTTATTCAAGGGTTTTTCTATGGATTTTGTCAAAGAACTTTCGGTTTTCGTGCTTTTGAGAACGAATTATTATGTGGGGTGTTGCCATTCGGTTTTAATTTGTTTGTACTCTAGCTAGTGCTATAATTTTTTTTTGTATAATTTATTAAACAATAAAGTTATAATAATAATAATAATTTGTTTGTATTTCTGAAGGAACAAATAATATTCAGTTAAAATGTCGTCTTTTAGAAAAAGGTTTATTCGTGAAGTGTTTTAATGCATTCATTTCATTCAATATTTAATATACAAAACTAAGTACCTACATATTTTCAGCCCTAGTCGTGAGGGCATATTTCTGTATATTTGGGTATAAATGAACATTTCGATCTGTAGAGCATACATTTTTGGCGTATTTTAGCATTTTTGTTATATTTTTGCATATTTGTCTATTTTTCATCAAATAGTTTTTCACACTGAAATATCAAAATGACCAAGCAGGTAAACCTATACTACTTATTGTTGATCGTTGGGTTTTACCAAAACAAACTAAAGCGATTAGGCCTACTGGGAATACCATAGAAAACCCTCACGGGAAAAGGAAAAAGATAAACGGAATTTATTTCGTTCAGCAATATTTTTATTTTAAATTGGAAGATGGTAGCCCTAACAGTTTTTCTCTCTGAGTTATGGTGAATTTTCATACAAACTACGGCAACCCTGTGAGAGCTTTAAAGAGGCACAGATTTATGTAACTCATTGCAACCAGACTGAGAGACAAACATCCTATCTTTCCTGTACTGACAATTTTTGTTGGACGGAGTATGGGAAATCCCTGGTGGCTCTGTACTCCTGTAGAAGGGCTGTAGGCTCGAGATGCGGCCTCAAACCAAACATAATGCACTGGCTTTCCACAGCGGTCATTAGACCACCGATTATCATATACGGCAAAGTGGCCGGCCTTGGAGAAGAGCTCCAATCTGAAGGTCCTCGAGAAGACTCAACGCTTGGCTTGAATTAGCGTCACTGGCGCATTGAGGACTTCTCCCACCGCTGCTCTACAAACAATGCTTAAATTTCTTCCTCTAGACATTGTCAGTAAGAAATACGCCGCAAATGCGGCAACAAGACTAAGGGAAGGGAGGCACTGGAGAGAACAATCAACTGGTCATGCCAGCATCCTCCGGACGATTAACCCCTTACCTACACTACTCATTACTTGCCTACGAAAATAGACTTCGAAAAAGGCTTCACAATTGAAATACCGGACAGATTCCAAAGGGACTCACTGAATGGCCTACACAAAGGAGCTCTGTCAATATTTACGGACGGTTCCAAAACACCAGAGGGAGTCGGAGCCGGGGTCTTTTCAGAAGAACTGAACCTGGGCCTCTCCTTCTCCCTCCCAAAGCACTGTAGTGTCTTTCAAGCCGAAAACAGCCGTTCGTCAAGCCACAGCGTGGCTGTCGATTATAATGATATACCGGGGAACTGTTCAGCTTACGAATTGGCGAGAAAAGGCTCTTTCGGTGTTGATAATGTCAGTCTGCACAACGTGCATGCTCCGCTGTCTAGATGGAAATGTCTAGGATACTGCGACGTTGCTAGGCTTACTTGGCCAACCCTGGACACTATAAGAACCAAGGCGCTTCTGCGACTGAACAGATCTAGTATCTCGCTAGTCGCTAATGTCACTACCCCACATTGTATTCTGGGCAGACACGCGTGTAGACGCGTCGGACTGCCATACAATGACTTTTGCACAAGTTGCATGGATGAGGAGGAAGATGAGTCTGTCACCCACCTCCTCTCCAGCTGCCCCACCCTATCCAGTTTAAGGAGGGCTTACTTAGGTAACTTCTTCCTCAATGATCTAAGTGATCTAAGCTTCATCAGCGCTTCTAATATTCTTAGCTTTATCAATGGTAGCAAATGGTTTACATGAGTAACCGGTTAACCCTTTGACTCGTGGTGGCCATAATTGCGTACACGCTCTTTAACATTGAAATACTCAAAACATTGAGCTCTTTTTTTTCTAAAATATAATTTACTGCATTTCTTTGTACTTTTTTTCGACATTATTTGACATTTTGTTACCTTACTTTCTCATGGTTGCGCCGATACGTAAAAGCATTGTTTGTATTGCGCTAATTTTAGGTGAAAAAGCGGAAAAAATAAATTTATAAGTTATTAGTTTAGAAGAAAATATAGTTAATTTACTGATTTATAAAATATTTGATGTAAATATTCTATATTTATTGAACATTTCCAAAATAAAACATGATGGACGCAATTGTGTACAAACATAGTCAATTATAATGTACGCAATTATGTACATGTACACGTTTGTTGCCAGACAGAGGCAATTCTAACTTAAAAAAGATTAATAAACTTACGGAAAATGAGTGGACACAAAGTTTGATCACAAAGAGAACTAGAAGATTGATAGAAATTAGGTCCTGTTGATAGTAATTAGATTTGCCCGAGTCCTTTCGATCTAAAACGGAAATTGACATTGATGTACCCCAGAGGCACATAAAACGCACCAATAATGGTCAAAACACCTTTCGAGTATTTTACGAAATATTTTCCGTACGACATTGCAGAGGTTTTGGCCGTACTTAAAGCTGCGGAGGCACTTGAGATAAGATTGATATCCAATAAGAATATCGCCATTTTCATTGATAGTCAGGCTGCACTTAAAGCGCTAGAGTCCAAGTCTGAGCTAGTCAGGAATTGTCGCACAGAGCTCAAGGCATTTTGCTCGCAGAACCGTTTCAAACTGTACTGGGTACCTATGGGCTATAGGCATTGTGATATTAATGGTAACAAAAGAGTCGACGTTCTGGCCAAAGAAGGAGCTGAGCCCCCACTTTGAGCAAAGATTGAAGGTCTAAGAACACCTGTGGCTGTGGCCAGAAGGGCTATTTTTTGAAAAACCCTGCAATAAAGCAACCACAGGATGGTCACAAATTGAAGGTCATAAGGTTTCAAAGGCACTGTGCCCGTTTGAGATCTCAGGAAGTCTTAGCAACTAATCAATTTCAGCAGAAAAAAGATCGTTGAGATCAACGATAGAAATACTCTCTGGGGACACTGCCTTTTGAGGAAGCATGCCATGAGAGATAAGACTAGGTTAAGCTAATACGGATACACGCAGATACCTACTATTTTAATTCGACCTCCAGAGCTACAGGTCACGGGAGACATCTCACACCTTCTCTGTGAATGTTAAGCAATTGCTCGGAGTAGAAGAGAGCACTTCGGCATGTACTTTCTTAATAACCTGGAAGAGGTTGGTTCCTCAAATAGTATTAAGGCAATACTTAAATTTTGTAGCTAAATCGAATGCTTGGATGAATTGGTTTAAGGTCCGTATGGGTTTTAACCGTAATGGTTCCCTGGACTTTTGTGTTTTTTGTGACGATCTCACAACCCCAATCAAACTAACCTAACTTAACCTATGCCTTCAAAAAGACGGAATAATACAGAAGGTCTTCTTATCGAATATCAAATTTAAAAACGTGCTCTCCTCAAAATTTCTGAATTCACACACGATGTCCTTAAGTTCGCGTTTATATCCAAAGAAGCATCCTCCGCTTGCTCGTCCGTTCCCGTGCACTCTTATTGCTAGTTTCCACTTGAACACATAGTTTGAAAAATTCTTTCGAACTGACAATAATTTTTTTCTACAACAAATGTTTCATAATAAAAAAATAATTTCAAATTTATTGATGAAATTATAGAATTCATTAAATAATGACTTATTGTTTAATCCAGAAACATTATATGATAATATTTAAAAACAACTTAAATTATTACTATGGCAGACGGCATTACAATTAAAAATTCTGTTGAGGCATAGCTAAAGCTATGTTCAGACGATTGCCACATCTGCCAATATTGTCAGATATGTCATTGAAAAATGTGTCCCGAATGTCTTACAACCGTGTGAACTTACAATTTTGTCTAACAATATTTGCAGAAAAGTCATTGCCAGATAGTTGTCAGACTGCCACCTGACAATAAAATTGTCAGGTATCTGCAAATCGTCTTAACACACACTTTTATCATTGTCAGACCATTGCCAGACGCTTGGGACATTTGCAGAGCCATTTGCTATTGTCAGATGTGCTGTGCTTACCACATCTGCAAATTTTAATGAAAATGATTTTGTGGTGAAGAGTTTTTGAGGAGTTTGCTTCATTTTCATATTTGAACGAACAGATCGAAGTTTCGGTGCAATTGTCTTTAGGTTTTCTGTGGATTTGTGCAAAATTTATGAACTGTAACGGCCATCATTATCATCATCATCATTATTATTATTATTATTATCATCATTTAACAATATTATCATTATTATTATCAATATCATTAATATCATCATTTGAAATAATAATTGTACTTTGAAGTATTGTAATTGCTAGAAAGCACATATTTTTCGTAGCACATAAAAATGTAAAGAAAGCACATATTTTTGTAACTTAAAAAGTGCTACGCACACACGCAGCTGTAAGCCCAAGCATACACAGAATCACAAATAAAGAAATACTGATCCGTTAGAATTCTGGGTATAAAAGGGCAGCGAAAATTCAAATCAATTGCACACTAGTCCGAAGGATTGCGGAGCACCCACACATCCCTGAGCATCGGTACCTACATGTACTGGCTCTTCTAAGCGAGGAGATATTCCCAAGAGTAATAGACAGGGCAACTACTCCCTTCTACGAATTGACCGAGTCAACCCACCATCGAGGATAATACCAAGATGACTAACCTCCTCCAACATTTAAACAACACTAACACCCGGACTTGAACACCCTGAGGTAAACCCTGACAACGATGCATACAACTAGTTGTTGAGCCAACACTTTTCAATATTAATTATTCACAATCATTTGTTACCTAGCATTAAGTCAAATTGTATATTCAAAAGTTTAATAAAAACAAATGTAATGCAAACAAATCAATTGCAGTCAGTCAGTATTCAGTCAGCAGACAGCGCAGAACAAGAAATTGGTCGCCTGGCTCTGATTTTCGAATAAATTAATTTTTTCAATAAAGAAAATTCACCTTTTTTCAAAGTCTCCGAATATCTTTTATTCTTTGACGGCAAAGTCCCCAAACGGATTTCGCCATCACTGGCGCCCAACTTTGTGGCTACTGGAAGAACGATTGGCCTGGTCATCATTGGAGTCCAACCTTCTGGAACGCAACTGGTCCGGTCACCGCTACAGTAGAGCCCATAACAAAAGGAAACGTTGAAATTGTCTTAAATTTTTTTTTAAAGTAAAGGCAGACGGGTAGAACAGTTCAACTGGTCGCTTGGCTCCTGAACCTCATCGCCAAATAGGAAAGTAAAGGCAGACGGGTAGAACAGATTTTCTGGTCGCTTGGCTCTTGAACTTCATCGCCAAATAAAAAGTAAAGGCAGACGGGTAGAACAGTTTAACTGGTCACTTGGCTCCTGAACTTCATCGCCAAATAAAAGTAAAGGCAGACGGGTAGAACAGATTTTCTGGTCGCTTGGCTCCTGAGCTTTCTTAAAAATCAACGAAGACGGGTAGAACAGTTTAACTGGTCGCTTGGCTCCTGATTTTTTTTAAACGTTCATCGATTGACCCAGTACAGAAGATTGTCCATCGAGAAGAGACATCTTTAAATTGTATGCTGAGGAGAAGTGAACGGATAGCGTCACAAGCAACTACACAAGCTTCAAGAAGAGAGATTATCCCAGAAGTAGAGATGCTTGGAGACACACCAAGAACGTCGTCCGGTGCTTCGACAAGAGCGGCCGCATTAACAGCGCTGTCAGAAGAGCAACTACAACGATTAGTAAGCGCTATTCACGTGAAAGAGAATCACGGAACATTTAGTAAATGTACTGCTCGCTTTGATGGAGAAACCAATACGTTCAAAATCAACGATTTCATAGCGACGATAACAGTATATAAAGAGTCCGAAAACATTACAGACGCTAGGAAGGTTTCGCAGCAACATGGTGGCAAGGTGTAAAAGGAGAAGCAAAGAGCTTTAACGATGCAGTTAAACTACTTAAAGCCGCTTTCGCTCCCGCCAAACCCTCCTGGCGCAGTTATTCAGAGTTGTTTGAGGAAAAGCAAAGAACATAATGAAAGAATCGATCAATTTGTTTGCAGAAAACGATCATTGCTTTCACAATTGTCAGATGAGATATCCGAACAAATAATGCTCAACATGATATATGGACAAATACTTCCTCAGATAAGAGAGAAAGTCTCTAGGAACTCAATCAAAAGTTTTCAAGATCTCCTGGAACAAGCCAGAGAAGTCGAAAAATTCAATGAAGAAAACAAATCTTTAAATCTTGCAGAGAGCAAGGATAGGAAGCGTTGCACATACTGTAGGAGAAGAGGACACATAGCTGACACATGTTTCACAAGAATTAAAGACAGTGAGCAGGGCAAGACGGCAATTCAAACGAAGAACGCGAAGCCTGTCATAAATTGCTATGGTTGCGGAGCCGCTGGCTACTACCGAACAAATTGTCACCTGCAGCAATAAAAATGCAAATAGCCCAAACGCACTTGAGTTTAACCTGATAGATTCCATAGTAATTGGAAGAAATGTTCCTACCGTCGATGTCAACATCAATGGCCTTCGCGGAGAAGCATATATAGACACAGCAGCTAGAACCAGCGTAGCAGGAGCCCGTCTTTATGAACAGCTTCTAAAGAAAGGATGCGAATTCAAGCCTGTAAATGCTGAGTTAACCCTTGCTGATGGTATTCCACGAAAAGAAGTCGTACATGCTCAGTAGTCGACATTTGTATCGGAAAAAGATTCCGGAAAATTCGCTTTATTGCTTTGCCTAAAGCTAAAGGAAACCGAACCTTGTTGGGAATAGATTTCCTAGAACAATATGGGATTGTGTTGAATATTGCACAAAGATCATTCCATTTTATAGATGACCGCACAAAAATATTTGACTTCAAACTGTTTAATAGTAGCGTTTTGAAACCAATTGACAATAAGGACCAACATTATTACCGACCACCAGATACAAAGCAGGTAACAAATACACCTAGAAAAGAGGTTATGGACGAAGTGTCTGCATATCTCGCTTGGGTAGACGGTCGAAAGATATTAAGTCCCATTGGTTCGACACCGAAACGCAAGAAAACAAATGGTTATTCACCACACGGTGTGCAATCTATTTTCTCCGACGCTTTGCCAAAAGGTATGAAAACTCCGGATAGATCCAGTGATTTATTTAGCGAACCACAGAGAGTTGAATCTTCAAACGCTGATGCATGGTTTGAGCTAAACAGCCTTGACATTAAGCTACGTCCTGAAGAAGCTAAACACTTGGAATCCGAGGAGAAGACAAAATTGGAAAAGTTACTGGAAGAACACCGTGACATATTTGGAGAAATAGACACACCTATTCCATTGGTAGAACACCAAATTAAAACTGGAGAAGCAGCTCCTATTGCTTTCGCTCCATATAGGATCTCACCGGCCAGGAAAATACAGCTAAAGGCTGAAATTGACAAAATGTTACAGAAAGGCATAATTGAAGAAAAGGCATCTCCATGGGCATTTCCTGTTGGCCTAGTTCCAAGGAGTGATGGTGGTATACGATTTTGCGTCGATTACAGAGCACTTAACGCAGTAACACTCCCAGATCGCTACCCCTTACCACGCATTGATGACTTACTCCACGAAGCAAAGAGTACTCTGTACATGTCAACATTCGACTTACGCTCCGGATAGGGTAAACTGTCCCACAGTGGCTCATGTCCCACAGTGAATCTTTTAAATTTACAGAATCTCTACTTATAAGAGAAAAACTTAGTAAAGAGAAAATAAACCGCGTTTCGATCCTTTATGAATTTACCTGGCAGTTGAAGTAGTGCGCTCGTCAGTGTCGGTTGTATTCGAGAAAAAGTGAATTTTACTGGTAAGTAAATTAGAAATCGTGCTTTTTATTTTTCTTCTATTTCAAAAAGTAATGTGCTTAGTGAGATTTTTTGCATACCGTTTAAAATGTTAATTATTATTATTATTTAAAATTAACATGTCAATAAAATTTGTGAAATTTTTTTTTTTATAAAAATATTTTTCTCCAAAAAGTCACTATGTCCAACAGTGAACCAGATCATAGTCGTACACAGTGAACCATGATATTAACAAAGCCGGTTGAACATGGTAGCACTTCCAGGCTTCAGAACTCGGTATTTTCATTTATAAACGACCTACCAAAATTTAACATTCGTTAATGTTTTTGTGTTTTTTTTTTATTATTTTTTACTATTATTATTATTATATTTTTACTATTATTTTGTGATATTACTGAAGTCCTTGAAAGTCAATTTTGTAAATGTTTTGTTATTTTTTATTGTTATTACTTTTTGTTGTTTTTATTATTTATACGTTCTTGAATTGTTTACTTTTTTTAATGTTAATGCTAAATAAAAATTGATTTTTATCAATTACTTGTTTTTGTTCTTTATTTTTCTTATGAAATAATAAATAAACAGTATTGGTTCACTGTGAACTACCCGGTGGTTCACTGTGTCCACCCCCTAGTACACAGTGAACCAGTTGAAGTGCGTTTTAAAAAACTCAAAATTTACTATTTTTCATGATCTTTCTAAAGCTGCATGTGGTGAAATACAAAGCTAATAAAGCAAATAATAAGTACCTTTAAACCGTTTAAAGATTAAACCAATAGTTTAAAAACTACATCAGGTCAAACGCAAATTGGTCCACTGTGGGACAGTTTACCCTACTGGCAAATTATGGTAGCAAAGGAAGACCAGTTAAAGACCGCTTTTATTACATCATTCGGCACTTATGTATTTAAACGTATGCCGTTTGGATTACGAAATGCGCCAGCAACCTTTCAGCGCATAATTGACAAATGTCGAAGAAGTATAACAGCGTTTATAGATGACCTAATCGTCTGCTCTGAAAGCTTCGAAAAACATCTAGAAGATCTAGAAAGAGTTTTTAATCGCTTGAAGGAATTTGGATTCCGCCTCAATAGAGATAAGTGTAGATTTTGCTGTTCCAAAGTTTCATACTTGGGTCATATTCTGACAACAGAAGGAATTAAAGTAAATCCCGAGAAAACGGAGGCAATTCTCAAGAGAGCAATTCCAAAGAATCCAAAGCAAGTGTTATCATTCCTGCAAACTTGTTCATGGTACAGGCCACTCTCTGATCTCACCAAGAAGAATTCCACTTGGAAATGGGGAAACAAAGAGCAAAATTCCTTTGATGAGCTTAAACAAATCCTTACCAGTGCACCAGTTTTGCAACAAGTCAAAGAAGATGTTCCGTTTATTATAAAAACTGACGCCAGCAACTATGCTCTTGGCGCGGTATTACTCCAGGGGGAGGGAGAACATGAGCATCCAGTTGAGTACGCCAGCCGATTATTATTACCAGCAGAACGCAATTACTCCACAACAGAGAGAGAAGCACTTGCGGTAATTTGGGCGGTACAAAAATTCCGAGGATATATAGAAGGGTCACAAGTTAAGATATTAACTGACCACCAGCCTTTAAAGTGGTTGATGTCACTAAAATCACCAACTGGAAGACTTGCCAGGTGGGCACTCCAGTTACAGCCATACAACCTTGAAATTGGATACAATCCCGGAAAAAACAATGCCGTTGCGGACACACTCTCAAGACCACCTTGTCCTGACGAGGGACATGAAGGGGACAAATGTGAGATTTGTTCCATAGACATCGATATGCCAAGAAGAGGTTCCAAAGAAATAAGAGAGGAACAATTGGCTGATCCCGATCTAAAAATTATTATTAACTCATTTGAACAAAATGACGACAACCTACTCCGTTGGACCAATCGCGGTTACGTTTTAAACGACGGCGTCCTATATCGTTACTGTTCGGAAGAGGACTCTGAAGAGGGGCAATTAGTCATTCCAAAGACCATGAAGTCCCTAGTGTTGCAGAAATACCACGATGATCCCACAGCCCGTCACTATGGCCTGGACAGAACATTGGCGCGTATCTCCAGCCGCTATTTTTGGTCAGAGATGAAAACAGATATAGCAAAACATGTCAAAAACTGTATTGAATGTCAACGCTATAAGGCCTCGAAGCTCAAACCAGCAGGACTGATGCAGACCACTACGAGCAGCCAGAGGTTTGAAATAATCGCAGACCTATTTGGACCTCTATCAAGAACCACGGAGGGACATCAATGGATTTTTATAATTGAAGACCTATGTAGTCGCTGGGTCGAACTATTTCCGTTGAAAGAAGGCACCGCAGAAAACTGTGCCCTTACACTTTTGAACGAAGTATTCCTGCGGTATGGTGTTCCAAGAAGACTTCACAGTGATAATGGGACGCAATTCATATCAGCACTAATGCAGAAGCTCACGTTCTGTTTACAAATCAAACAATCTTTTACTCCTGTATATCATCCAGAAGCAAATCCGCTCGAAAGGAAGAACCGAGACTTGAAGACGCAGTTATCTATTTTGGTGGGAAACGATCACCCGTCATGGAATCTCAAACTTCCAGCCATACGTTTTGCGATGAATACAGCCAAATGCGAAAGTACTGGGTTTTCAGCCGCCTATTTAACATTTGGGCGAGAACTCAGAACTCCTACTGAAGTTAACAACGATCTGAAATCCATCATTCAGTCCGAAAACTTCATTCCACAAATTACTCCGCATCTGCTAAGACTGGCGGATACTCTTAGAGAAGCTCAACAAGCATCCGAGAAACAACAAGACAAGAACAAATCATACGCTGACAAGAGGAGAAGGCCTCACGGTAAACTAGAAGTTGGCGATAAAGTCCTTGTTCAAACACACTCCATTAGCCGAACCACTAAAGGTTTTACATCCAAATTCGCTCCGAAGAGGTTCTCCAAGTTGTATTGATCACGGTTTTGGACTTTTGAAGCTTGCATTTCAACATGCCAAGGTAGTTGTACTTTTAAACGACTTCGATCTGTTCGCCGTTCAAAAACCATTTCTCGTTGTAGCACATTCTTCCACTACCCTTTTTAAAGATCATCACATTTGACTTTTCCAGGTTTATTATAAGGCTCCACAATTTTCAGAAATCATATAAACGGTTTATCATTCGCTGAAGTGTCTCCGGGGAATTCGCCATCAGAACTATATCGTCTGCAAAAAGAAGCGCCTTTATCACGTTCCCAGCGAACTCAATACCTCCAGGTAGTGAGTCAGTGATGTCATCAATAAAGAGGGCGAAATGCAATGGGCTTAAAGTGCATCCTTGTCTAACACCTGTGTTCGCTTTATACCAGTCTGACACATTTTCTCCGGTCCATACAGCTGCCAGCGTCTCTTCATAAATGTTTTGAATTACACTGCCAAACTTTTTCGACATTCCTTTGGCAAGAAGCTTATACATTAAGGAACCCCTGTTTATCGTGTCAAAAGCTGCTCTAAAGTCCACAAAAAATACATTTAACTTTTTACGTTGGGCTACATATGAATTCGCAATGCTCTTGAGTACAAAGATTTGATCCACCGTTGAATATCCTGGCCTGAAACCAGCTTGGAATTCATTCAACAGACCATTAGTGTTTATCCATCAAGTTAATCGCTTTTGTAATACAGTTGTAAATACTTTATATGAAGCATTCAAAAAATGATATGCCTCTATAATTGTAAGGCTCGGACCTGCAACCTTTTTTAAAAATCGGGAAAATCAAAGCTTCTTTAAACTGTTGGGGTATCACACCATATTCCAATACATTATTAAATAATCCTTCAAGTGACTTTGTGAACGCGGGCGTTCCGTATTTATAAAATTCCGTAGGGATTCCATCAGATCCAGGTGATTTACCGTCCTTCAAACTCCTATATGCAGTTTCTATTTCCGTTACTGAAATTGGTGCATCCAATTCATCGTTGTCCAAGGCCGGTTGTGCAGGTTACGTATCCAATATCGGCGCATGTTCGCTACCCGAGTCTCTCAACTTTAAATTCTTAATTTTAGATAAGCAAAGGCATACACGCGCCGTAGTTGAACTCATTTTACCTGAGTAAATGAAATTGTCATAAACACATTCCTACGGATCATATTGCCTACACTTCCTGCACATGCAATATGCTCCGTGAGAAAGATTGTTGAGCCAGTGAATTAGTTAAGAAATTTAGATTGTAAATTCAGTTGAATCAAAACCACCAAAGGGTACGGGTAATAAAGACGATCTTTTTTAAAAACGTGTATTGTGCTTCATTCAATATATCTGGCGCAGTCGAATTAAAGAACCAAGTACTTTTTTTGTAAACGGAAAGTGAATTTTGCGGTAGAAAAAGTATAAACGCAACAATAATTAACAATCGGAAAGTGAAGTTTTCGAACATTAACAAAGTAAAACGGAAAGTAAATTTTTCGGTAGAAAAAGCATAAACGCAACAATAATTAACAATCGGAAAGTGAAGTTTTTGAATATTAACAAAGTAAAACGGAAAGTAAATTTTTCGGTAGATGAACAAAAAGAATACACGCAACAATTAATAAAGCGAAAAGTGAACTTTTCGTACGTCAAGTCGTAACTAAAAACCCGGAAAAAAAAGTTCAACTCAAATCACTCAAAATTAAGAGACAAGACAAAACTCTAAAATGTTGGCCAGTGATTCCAAACATGGATCAACAAAATTTGGATCGTTTGGTTCAGGCTATCGAAGCCTTAGCAACACGCAATCAATACCCAGCACAAGAACAAAGCCGTACAGTGCGGATATTAAAGGAAATATCGTACATTCGTGAATTCGAAGGTGATAGCGCAACACTCACACAATTTATTAATGTGGTGGGAAACCACATCAGCGGGGTAAACGAAGCAGAGAGACCAGAGCTATGGCAAGCAATATACAACACAAAAATAACAGGAAGAGCAAAGGAACTCCTACTCCACAACAGGCCAACAACGTGGGACCAAGCCAGAGAACTTCTCAAGCAACACTTTAGACCTCCAATCAATTACAAGGACATAGCGAAAAAAATAACATACCTCAAAGTAAGTTCCATAGCAGACCTTAACGAAAAAATAGAACAATTAGTTAAAAATTTCAACATACGAACAAAATCAAGTAGAAGCTAAAAATACTTTTTATATATTAATAGTCAATAGAATAAAACAACTAGCGACAGGAAACTTATCCAGAGATATAAAAGATATTTACGACCTCCATAAAATTAAAGAAGTATTGTACACTTACATCGGATATGATGAGGGAAATATAGAGAGGGACTTTAGCTCAGGCAAACAATACAATAACGTAAACAATTATCAAAATACACAGACGAACTATAACTACAGACGACAAAACCCACAAACTACTCCACAGTACAGAAAAAACAACCATAGAATAGAGCAATCGGGACAGTACAGACAAAACAATCATAGAATAGGGCAATCGGGACAACATAGACAAAACAACAACCAAAACTATCACAGCAATAACAACGGAAATAACCAAAATATAGGTTATCAGAATTTTAACCCGTCAGGACAAATAAGAAATTCAGTTCAATACCCGACACCAATGTCCATTGGACAAATTTCGAATCAGAACGTTGAAGACACTAGTAACGAAGAAGTTCATAATATAGAACCAGATTTTTTTTTAAATTAGGCCTCGGAAATAAAATTTTTATAGATAGCTATAACAATAAATAACCAGAAATTAAAAGCGCTCATAGATACAGGCTCCACGATGAGTATTATAAACTCAAAGAAGGTAGACTGTACAAACTTTAAGATTCTAGAAAAAAAAAATGCAACTGCAAACAATAAACAATATAACAACTGAAATAGTAGAAAGAGTAATAACGGAAACTCCAGTAGAATTTAATTATCACCCCGCTGGTAAAATAAAATGGTATAAAAGAAATCTAGGGAACAAATGATGTTTTAATTGGCATGGATCTATTAGGATCCATTGCTAAGACATTTGATTTTAACAATCAACTTATTATCCTAAAGAATGACACAAAATTACCTTTGTATTCACCAGGAGACGAAGCAACTTTTGATTGTTTCGAACTAACCCCTGAAGATCAAGAGGTAGATTTGAGCCATTTAAATACGGAAGAGTTAAGCGAAATACGAAAATTACTAGAAAAATACAAAAATCTTATTTTCAAAGAAGGAGATCTGTTAACAAATACAGACTCCAGTACACACGAAATAAGAACAAAGACAGACCAGCAAATAAACTCAAAATTATACAGATTACCACCTAAGCACGAGGAAGAAGTAAGGCACCAAATTAGGGAAATGGAATCTCAGGGTATTATTAGAAAGTCTAACAGTCGGTACTCATCTCCAATAGTAGTTGTAGCGAAAAAACTAGACAATTCGGGTCGTCAAAAATTCAGACTTTGTATTGACTACAGAAAACTTAACGAAATCACAATAGACGATAAATATCCCTTGCCAAACATCGAAAACATTCTGGACAAGCTAGGGCGAGCACAATATTTTTCGTCGTTAGACCTCGCCAAGGGTTATCATCAAATAAAAATGAACCCTAACGACATTCATAAAACGGCATTTGTCTCACCTATGGGACTATACGAGTTTGTAAGAATGCCGTTTGGTCTCAAGAATGCGCCAGCAACCTTCCAGAGGTTAATGAACGACATTCTTCGAGACTACATAAATAAAATATGCGTTGTATACTTGGACGACATATTGATTTTTTCAACAAGTCTCCAAGAGCATATAAATTCTTTGAACTTGATATTTAAGAGATTAGCACAACATAATCTAAAAATACAATTTGAGTGTTCTTTCATGAAAAAGAACACAGAATTCCTAGGACATGTTCTTACTTCAGAGGGCATGAAACCAAACCCAAATAAAATAATTTGTATTCAAAAGTATAATCTACCAAAAACAGAAAAACAGCTCAAAAGCTTTCTAGGAGCAACGGGCTATTATAGGAAGTTTGTGAAGGATTACGCCAAAATTGCAAACCCAATGATAAAGTATTTAAAGAAGGGAAAGAAAATCAATCCAGTTGATCCTGAATATATAGAGGCATTCGAAACTCTGAAACGCAATATAACAAAACACCCAATTCTGAGATTTCCGGATTTCAACAAAGATTTCTCCCTATTTACTGACGCAAGTAATTACGCAATAGGAGCAGTGTTGACACAAGAAGGCCAACCTGTTTGCTATGCTTCAAGGTCTCTTAACGAGCACGAAAAGAACTATTCAGTAACGGATAAAGAATTTTTAGCAATCATATGGGCTGTCTCCTACTTTAGGCCCTACCTCTGGGGGAAACGATTCAAAATAGTAACAGATCATTTACCCATTAAATACCTCAATAAAAAATACACAGGTAAAGAATTTAGCCAAAGAACCCAACGATGGCTACTGAAACTTCAGGAATATCAATTCGACATCGAGTATTTAAAAGGTAAAGAAAATAAAATTGCAGATTTTTTAGGTAGAATACCCGAACAGGAGTTAGAGAAAAATGAAACAGAAGCCGAGTCAATCAATAACGTTTCAGATATTGCAACGGTACATTCGCAAGAAGAGCAACTCCTCGATCATATACCAATTAAGGAAACAATTGTAAACAAATACAAAACTCAGTTAATTTTAGCGAATGATGTCGATCAAGAGATTGAGATTTTAAACAAAAGAAGGTTAATATACGTAGATATGACCAGAACTAAAGAATACTGGACAGATTTACTCAGACGTTTCATAAAACCAGGTTTAATCGGCATTTACACAGAACTTCCATACTCAGAATTCAACAAAATACAACAACTTTTGATAGAACTATTCAGTGGTAATAGAGAAATAAGATTCATAAAAGCAACTATTAGAGCTAGGGAAATAAGAACAATAGAAGAACTTCACAAACAAATCTCTTTATATCATACAAAAGAGAGTATGCACAGTGGTATTGTAGAGACTTACCACAGCCTTAAAAATAAAATTTACTACCCAAGGATAAGCAAAGAAATTACAAAAATAATAAATAATTGTAAGTCCTGTCTAGAAACAAAATACAAACGGAATCCTATTAAGAAGAAATTTGAAATAAGCGAAACCCCCACCAGACCAAATGAGATCCTGCATATGGATATTTATTATTTCATGAAGCATCCATTTTTAACACTTATAGACAAACTCACGAAGAAAGCGTATGCTTACTATCTACCAAACCGAAATTGGATGAAGAAAATAGAAACACTAGAAGAACACTTTTCAAAATTTGGTAAACCTACTAAAATAATAGCTGATAATGAATTCAAATCAGAGAACCTTAAAGAATTTTTTAATGAACAACAAGTTGACCTTCACCTCACAAAACCTAACACCCACACAGGTAATAGCGATGTTGAAAGATTTCATTCGACATTGCAGGAAAAGTTAGTAACAATGAGAAACTCAGATCTATCACTGATTCAGAAAGTTCACAGAGCACTAAATAATTATAACAATAGGTATCATTCAACCCTTAAAATGTCACCAGAAGAAGCGATGTTTGCAGACATAGCCACTCTAAGTAGACAAGTTCAGTTAGAAAAGGAAAAGAGAACCCAGAAACTTAACAAGAATAGGGAAAATTACCACGAAAACAGGCAGATAGCCCCGGTGAAGAATTATAAGAGAAATTATTATAAAAATGAACCGAGATATAGGATTAAGAGATTAGATAGAGAACATCCAATAAATATAAAACGCCCCCGGTTACTTGCAGACGATAACCTTAGCTTACTTACTGACAACACGAATAACACCAATAACAGCGACTCTGACAATTGACAAAATTACGACAGAAAATGGATACCCTATCATTAATATGGGACAAACAGAAATCATTCAGGATACCAAGACAATACTCCATGTTATCGACACCCAAGAAATAAGACGTACAATTAATGCAATTGAAGAAAATACACAAAATTTAAAAATAAGTAATGACCCAATCATTAGGAAACAGATAGAAACGATAAAAGCTAAACTAACAACTTTGGAACCACAGAAACATTTTAGACAAAAAAGAGGTTTAGTTAATGTTATTGGAATGGCAAATAAGTTTTTATTCGGTACAATGGACGACGAAGACAGAAAGGACATAACAGAACATTTAAGCTTGTTAGAAAATAATAACGAAAACGCAGTTAACACAGTAAATAGACAAATAGAAATTAATCAGAACTTCAACCAAAGTATTAGCCATCTCAAAAACATTATAGAATCAGACAGAATAGAACTAACAAAATCCTTTATGGAATTAACAGAGAATGAAAAACGATATATGTTGAAGCAAATCAAATTAGATCAAATTCTTAGACTTAACATGTTGGAAGAAAAAATAAACCAAATCTTAGACAATATAGCTTTGACAAAACACGGACTCATACACCCTAGTTTACTAACAGCAGCAGAAATCATTGACACAAAAATTGACTTTTTGAAACTCAAAAATATTAAAGTAGGAGCTCTCAAATACAACAGTTACACCTTAATTCTAGCAATTAAAATTCCGAACAGTTACAAACAAGTTGATCTTAAATTTCTAACACCTATTCCAAATAAATTTAACTTAGAAGCTATAATTGAAGAATGTCTCTTCATTGAAATAAACAACACAATGTATCATTACTCAAAAGACATTCAGTATGAAAAAGATCTAATACCTGTTCAAAATTGTATTATAAATAAAAACTGTACCCTTAAAGAAAATAAAATGATAGAAATAAAGAAACTGGATGAAAACACAGTAATATGTAAAAATATTAAGAACGAAAACATTGTTAATAAATGTGACGATAGAAACATTAAATTAGAAGGAAATTACTTAATAACTATTAACAATTGTACCATCCATATACTTAATGAAACAATAACTAGTAATAATATGAATTTTACAGAAAGATTTTATTATGAAGAAGATCAGAACTTTAATTTTACTAAAGAACTAAAATTTGAAGAAGTTATTCTTAAAAATGTTGCTAATATCAAACCGATAAAGTTGCTTAGATTTCATAAAAATGTACAATATGTCATTGGCTCAACAACTATAATATTTTCCGTAACATTAATCATTATATTTTTCAATATCTTACGAAAACATAAAAAACTCACTATTCAAATAAAAAATATAAAAGAAAATAGTAAAAACAAAACAGAAGAAATTAGTGAAGAAATGCCTAAAATTCAGGAGAATTTTAATTTAAAGGGGGGAGAGGTTACGTATCCAATATCGGCGCATGTTCGCTACCCGAGTCTCTCAACTTTAAATTCTTAATTTTAGATAAGCAAAGGCATACACGCGCCGTAGTTGAACTCATTTTACCTGAATAAATGAAATTGTCATAAACACATTCCTACGGATCATATTGCCTACACTTCCTGCACATGCAATATGCTCCGTGAGAAAGATTGTTGAGCCAGTGAATTAGTTAAGAAATTTAGATTGTAAATTCAGTTGAATCAAAACCACCAAAGGGTACGGGTAATAAAGACGATCTTTTTTAAAAACGTGTATTGTGCTTCATTCAATATATCTTGCATAATGGAACGTGCATGAACCAGTTCTTGGATTTAAAAGTTGGCTAAAGTGCTGGAAAAGGGTATCCGGTCCTAAAGTTTCATTGATAATGAACTTTCTACCATTAAGCTTTTCAACACATCTCCAAAAATCTACTGAATTTTTGCATTTAGATAGTTTTTTAGCTTCCGCCTCTTAGTATAGTTTCTTTTTTCTTTTACATAACTCCTTATATTTTCCATTGGCTTCAAAATATAACCTCCTATAGAAATCCTCGCTAGTGTTTCGAAAAATGTTCAGCCAAGCGAATGAGTATTTCCTTGTTCTTTTGCATTCTTCGTCCAACCATGGTTTGTCGTTAATTGTTCTCCTTCCAGCGATATGTATGCCTGTTTGGTACGTCATTTTAATGATATCTCCCAGTTGTGCGAAATCTATAAATTGCCTTATTTCCAACAGTGGATCAAGCTTCTGTCTAAATGCAATACCTTTCTTTCTTCTCCATTTTAATTTCGGCAAAAGAGACATTTCCTTGAGGGCGTTGTTCTTTTGCACATTAATTCCGAAGGTTATTATTATCGGCTGATGATCCGAGTCTGGAACTTGACCTACCTCGAAGTCCATCACATAGCTTTGCCAATCACCTTCTATGAGCCCGAAATCGACTGAGGTCCCCTGAAGCCCAACGAATGTTAATTCGCCACAAGTATCCATTTCAGTTGATCCATTCAATACTCGAAGCCCATATGTGTTACACAATTCCAGGAGCTTTGTGCCTCCAGCATTGCAGATGTTGTCCTTCGATCTTCTAGTTATGCCGGCTAAGGAATTCTCCAGCCCCGACTCTTCTCCTATTCTAGCATTGAAATCTCCTATAATTGCGAAGTTCGTGATAAAATGGCGTAACAAAATGTCTTCAAGCTTTCAAAAATTCTGTTCCCAATGGTTGCAGTTGATATACGCCGGCACGATGCGAAATAACTTGTCATCAAACTCAAGATTTAAAATGGTATACTCATCCACAGTTTGAAAATTACAAATCTTCTAGTTTTTCCTTGAATCCAAACAAACAGCCTCTGTTGCGCTCAGCAATATGTCGCTGGTTGAGCTTGGGGCCAATGCTCGCTATCATAAACAACGCTGTTTGTTGTGATGGCTCAGCATTGTTTCCCAACCAAATGCTAATGCACTCAATAAGCATCGTTGCAATTTGGCGTCGGTTGGGCAATAATGCAGTTTGTTGTGATAGCTGTGTGGCCCTCGGCCCAGCAGCGGCATGCTGATTGAGCGAAATGACCCGGAGGCTCGAAACAGACCGAGAGGTGAGTGACGAGTCGGTTTTGAAACGCAAACAAATGCGGACGTCTTTTGGCGACGGGAAAGATATACAACGAATTGGCGCAGCCGGTAGGATTTCGAAAGTTTCGACTCTGCGAGATCTGTGAGAAAATAATTGTTTGCAATAATAGCGATTCGCGAATTCGGTAGTTTGTAGTGAATCTATAGTGAACCTATACGTGAAAAAAAAAAAAAAATTTCCGCAAAAGCAAACAATACGGTTAACTTTTAATTCCCATCTTCTTCGTTTAAAACCAAAATCTAACGTTTCCCAAAATTCTGGGAAGAACGCAACTAACTATACAGGTAAGTATTGTTTGTGTCGGCCATAAGTTTGTAAGTTGTTATTCCGGAAGTTATTGTATTGGTTTTTCGTATAATATTCGATCTTAATATTACTATATAGTACAGACATGTCTTACGAAAATGTGTCTAAGATCGTCTCCCGTACCATACCCATATTTTCGGGACAAAGAAAACCAGAGCTTCCCGGTAAGGTTTATGAGTTCATAAACGCTTGTCAGCTGGGAAAACAGTGTTTAGGGACGGACGACACTGAGGGGATGTATTTGGCATGCCTTACAGCAAGGCTAACGGGTGACGCGTTTGAGCTGGTTAGGTCGAACATGCCAAAGACCCTTAAGGAGCTAGAAGCAATGTTAAAAACTGCATACTTGGCCTTAGTTACACTGGATAGTGTGATAAACGAAATTAATCAGTCGCATCAACTCAGCACTGAAGACTTTCAATCGTACGCCAGGGGGTTGCTGATGCTAAGGGCAAAAGCAAAGGAAATTATTGATTCGCGTTACAATCAGGTTCAATCCGTTGCACTGGTTACGGAGCTTAATAACACCGTAGTCAAAGTATTTAAAATGGGACTGTTTGATCCAGCACTTCGTCAGTTTATGCTGACAACCGCTGAACAGGACATATCCAAGTTGGCCGATCTGGCACAGCAGACTTCGCTTCTAATGGGGTCACAGCAAAGCAGGGGATACAGCATGATGAACCCTCTTCAGAATGCCCTTGTTCATGCCCCACAAAGTGTGTTCCCAGCCATGGGGGGTGCGTACTCACATCTCGTACCTCACAACCCTCATCTTCTCGTACCTCAAAACCCGCAATTTCATTTCGCTAATGGGTTGTTACCCTACAGCAACCAGACTCCAAACCCGCACGACAATCAGCAACTATATAATCAGATGCCCATCAGTTCGATCAATCAGGGCCACCAATATGTTCAAGAGCCGCAACCAAACAGACAAAACAGGCGGCCCAGACAAGAATTCACAATAAAATGTGGGTTCTGTGGTAAGCAAAACCACACCTACGCAGATTGCAGGCAAAGAAAGAGCACACCTTACTGCGGAAAGTGTTCCTCCTACGGACATAGCGATGACGTATGTCCTAAAGACAAAGTTTGTGTTGTTCAAGCATCTAGTAATGGGGAAAAATGTCTCTGGTGCGCCCGCTCCGGGCATTCCGAAGAAAGTTGTCCCTATAAGCGCTTCTACAATAAGAAAAAGTCGGAAAACTCACGAGGGCGCAGTCGGAACAATTAGGCTGTGCCCCACATGCTTCGGAACCAATCAATAAAGTGGAACCAAAACCCCGACTAGAGGCTACATCAAGACCGAAAAATATTGTGGATCAAAGTCGTAGCACTGGGACGGGGCCTCAAAACAAAGACTTTAAGAAAAAAAGAAGTAGAACTGATAATATAAGAAGGGTAGACTCTGTGGGAAAACCCGAAACTTTCTCGGGAAAACAATTTCTCAATATTACGCCTTCAAGCTATTTTCACTTTTTTTAATAACTTTTTATATACTACACTTATCGCAATGGTAGCATTAGCATCGAAGAAATTCTTTATCGATAGGCTGCAAATTGTTAAGCGAAATAGTATGAAAGCACTTAAGTTATTCACGTTTAGGTTTAGGAATATTTTTAGTACGAATAAGATAGATCGTCTGGGGTCCACGCGGAGGCGCGAAAGACGTGATGTGTTCGTACAACTGCCCCTAGCCATAGCAAAAGGCGGTAGAGTAACAATGCTGGTAGACACTGGTGCAGACATCAGTTTAGTTAAGAAAGCGGCCCTCGCAAATGCAGAACACATCAAAACTACGGAAAGTAGAGAAATAGGTGGAGCATTTGGAGGAGTAATAGTGACTTTAGGAACTCTTTCGACGACCATTCCGTTGTCCAATCAGTTAAATCTCAAAGCCAAATTCCACGTAATAGATAATGCGGATGACTTACCTGCCGACGGTATCTTAGGTCGTGATGTGTTGTGGGAGCATTCAGTTATTGACACAATCACAAAACGCTTGAAATTTATGGACAAGACTCGGAAGAACGTGTTGGCGGAGATTCCATTAAGGTCTCTAAAAAACGAGACCAAACGTTTAATGTCAGAGAAGCCGGCAGTCAGGGAAATCCAGGCAAGGACGCAAACGCTGATAAGACTCAGGGTAAAAACGGGCCTTCGGGAGGTACTAGTACGGTCCAAGGAATTAGCACTGGGGGTGTATTTAGCCAATATCCTCACGGAACTAAAAGATGGCCATATCATTGTTCCCATTCTCAACTCTAATAGTGAACCGTACAAACTGGTAGGTAATTTTGTACCTAAATTTACTAATAGCAATCAATTTCAAATTCTCACCAGAAGTAATCCGGAAACCCAAGTTTACAAGATCGGTAATTTAGAACCCAAGGAAAGGCTCACGAAGTTATTAGGTTCTTTAAATCTTGGTAGTAATCTCAATAGTGAAGAAAAAGCAAGCATAGAGAAGGTATGCATACAATACAATGACATATTTCACCTGGAAGGTGACGGTTTAACACATACGGATGTAATAGCACATAAGATACCAGTGAGAACCGATCAGGGGGCAATAAATCAAAAACAGTACCGATTGCCGCAAAAAGTCAGGAAGATGCTTGACGACGGTGTCATTTCACCTAATAAATCACCTTGGAATTCCCCTCTTTTGGTCGTTCCCAAAAAAAAAAGGGATCTGACGGCCAGAAAAGATGGCGAGTTGTAGTTGATTTTCGTAAACTCAACGAAGTATCGGTTAAGGATGTCTTTCCCCTGCCAAGAATTGAAGACATTCTGGACCAGCTAGGAAATTGTCGCTATTTCACTACTCTCGATTTAGCCAACGGATACCACCAAGTACTTATAGAGGAAAAGGATAGAGAAAAAACCGCGTTTAGCACAAGTCTGGGCCATTACGAATTAAATCGGATTTAATCTTTCGGGAGCACCTGCTACTTTTCAGCGAATAATGAACCATGTTCTAACGGGATTACACGGTATTGACTGTTTTGTTTATTTAGATGACATAGTTATATACGCTAAGAGCTTGGAGGAACATACCAGGAAACTAGTTAACGTTTTTAGTAAACTGCGGGAGTACCGGTTGAAACTTAACACGGATAAGTGTAAGTTCCTCTGCAGAGAAGTGGTGTACCTGGGTCACGTTTGTTCAGACGATGGCGCACGGCCTGATCCATCTAAAACTAGTTGCGTAACGGCTTTTCCTATTACAAAAAATATTAAACAAGTGCAGTCCTTTTTGGGTTTTGTTAGCTATTACCGTAAATTCATACCAAACTTCGCGGCTATAGCAGCACCAATAAATAATCTCTTACGAAAGGACGTCAAGTTTAGATGGTCGGACGAATGCCAAAGGGCGTTCGAATACCTCAAAGAGGCAGTAACATCACCACCTGTTTTAGTTTACCCCGATTTCGGTAAAACTTTTATTCTTACAACAGACGCTAGTAACGAGGCATTGGGTGCGGTGCTGTCACAGGGCAAGGTGGGCGAAGACAGACCAATTGCCTATGCCAGTAGGTCACTGAATCCGACAGAGAAAAGATACTCCACCATAGAAAAGGAATTGTTGGCTATTGTCTGGGCCACCAGAAATTTTAGGACATATTTGCTAGGACCACCATTTTTAGTTTATAGTGACCATCAACCACTTAAGGGGGTATTCAATGTAAAAGACCCTACCACCCGTCTTGTAAATTTCCATCATAAACTCTCCGAGTATGATTACAAGATTGAATACAAACCCGGGAAGATAAATACAAACGCAGATGCACTAAGTCGGATACCTAATGCAGGAAATCAGTGCCTCGCGGTGACGAGAGCACAAACTGCGAAAGAGGGTAAAGTTATAGCAAGTGGAAGTAACACACCGAAAGGAACCACCAAGGCCCCACAGAATGAAGAAGATTGCTCTTCGTTAAATGTGGGTACGGCGTGTAGTTGGATGTTTCTATCCGAACCGAACGAAATTCAAACCGAACTTCACGATTTTCATAACTCGGCTCTCGGAGGCCATCAGGGGGTGCAAAGGACATATGCGCGTATCCGGAAACAGTTTAGATGGAAAAACATGCAGAGGGATATCAACGACTACATTAAAAAATGCGAAAAGTGCCAAAAGAATAAGTTTGCAAAGTTAACTAAAATGCCTATGACAGTAACTGACACTCCTCGCCTCCCTTTCGAAAAGGTATACATAGACATGGTTGGTATTTTGCCATTAACTCATACGGGAAATAGATACATACTAACATTTCAAGATGATCTGACGAAATATATGGCATGTGTTGCGATACCGGATGCCGAAGCATCTACTGTGGCAAGAGCCTTTTATGAGGAAATTATAACACGTTTTCGAATCCCAAATGTTCTTGTTACGGATAATGGGACAAACTTTACTTCCAGGTTGTTTACTGAAACATGTAAACTGTTGGGAGTAAAGAAAATCCACATTACAGCCTACCACCCACCGACCAAGTTCTCTAGAACGTAGTCACAGACCCTTAGCGGAATATCTAAGGAGTTTTGTCGACAACGATGAAAAGAGCTGGGACCAATGGCTTAGCCAGGCAATGCATGTGCACAATAACACCCAGCACAGTGCCACTTAACAGACACCTATGAATAGTTTGTATGGTTTCGAATTCGAAATGCCGACGAATTTGAAAAGACCTCCTGCACCGTTGTATAATGCAGATGATTACCCTCAACGGTTAAAATACCAACTACAAAAGTCGCATGAAGTAGTTAGGAGAAACTTAGACCTAGCTAAAAAAATGTCTAAGAAACAGTACGATCGTCACATAAACCCTGTTTCGTTTGTGGTCGGCCAAAAGGTACTGTTCCGAAACCCAGTAAGAAAAAACAAATTCTCGCCGATCTGGTTGGGTCCCTATGAGATAGTTTCGATAAGCGGGCTGGTTAATTCTGTAATAAAGACAGGCGGTAAAACCAGAAAAGTACATAACAACCAACTAAAGCCTTTTTATAATTAATTAACTTACCACTTTTTCCATATAAACAAGTAATTAAAATCTCATTCATTCCAGATAAAAATTGCTGAAAACTTATTTACTTTCTTTACCCCCGCTGCTGCCGTTTCAATTTTCTAGTTCTAATTTGTTCTGACTAGTACTTAAGTTATATTCAAAATCAAAGAATAGTAAACAATGTATATGATATTTTTTAGATTAATTTTTGTTATCCTCGAGGCAAATGTAGTCACGTTGACCGAAACCTCATCACCACCAGTACCATTTCGACTCGAAGAACTAACAGAATCTCCAATTTTATTTGAAAGAGTGGGACATGCAGTATTTTACAAAGATGCATGGACGATTTTCACTAAGATGACACCGATGGACTACTCGACCGTGTTGAATTTTACCGATATGTGCGACGCAAAAATAACGCACTTGTGCTTGTCGTTAGAGCCTAGTTTCCGACTTTCGTGCAAGTTAATGACTGATGAAGTTGGTGTATCAGCGAGGAACTTGCGTCTGAATAATATACGTCTGCAACACATAGTTCTCCAACGCAGAAACAGAAGAGCCATTGAAACGATTGGAAATTTCTTTCATTGGGCGTTTGGGACTATGGACAGCGAAGACTCCCATAAGATCTACAACCAACTTCAACTTTTGGATGGAAATGACAGGAAAACATTCGACAGCATTAAAAGACAAATAACGGTTGCTAGTTCAAATTTTGACAGGCTAAGCAAACCCGTAAAAGTATTGTCAGCAGAGGTGGAACAAATCGCGAAAAATCTCGACAACATCACCGTGGATTTTGACAATTTCCCAGCAATAACAAATAAGGAAAGTGCAGCCCTTAAGTTAAAAGCAGAGATAAGCGAGATAATCGCACTGGTGACCTCCAAACTACTAGAGGTGCAAAACCAGCAATCCACCGAACTGTCAATCTTTAACGATCTTTACCAAAATAGACTACACCCGTTCATTTTGGACACAGGCAACATAACGTCAATGCTGGAAAAATCTAAATCGAAGGGATTTTTCCTGGACTATTCCGCCCTACACCAAGCCGCCCAACTCTCGACCTACCTGCAAGACGGAGCAATCATCTTAAAAATAACAGTGCCGCTCCCAGAAACTACCCTATTTTCTATTTATAAGATGTATCCGATACGATCCAGGCTCAACGATCATTGGGATTTGGTTTTAGACACCAAAACCACGTATATTGCCGAGGCAGATGATCACAGTCTATTTGTTAGCATGTCACAAGGAGATTTCGAGAAGTGTTCCGACATAATGTGTAACTCGTCGCTATCGATAAAAGTATGCGGACACAACAGGCCCATACACACCAGCGGTAGCTCGGAGTGTCTAGTCGAACTGTTACAACATTCTGAGACGTCACAAATGAACTGTCACTATGTTGCCGCACCAGCTGCCAAGGGGACCCTCACGAAGATGTCAACGCGAAATCAGTGGTTATTCAACATCAAAGAACCACTAGTGTTGAACTTAAATTGTGGTGGAACGTCCCACGCTTCAGAACTAAGAGGCTTCGGGATACTTCACATCTTGAGACCTTGCGAGATAAGTACGAAGGAAATGCGCACACCGTACGAACAAGTTCAGGAAGTAAGAATAAGGATCCAGCAAACAAAAGTCAACCATTCGGATCTAATGGAGGTACTACGAAAGAGATACAGCGATTTAACAGAGAGAACACACGCAAAGCGACCGCTGTTACATCTAGGCAGTCATGGAGATATGATCGCAAGCCTGGCAGATGGGAAAAAATCGCTGGAAGATTTGGAAAGGGAAGCGCAACAAGTTGGGTATGGGAATAGTGTAAGCAGCCAGCAGTGGGAAGTAAAGCTACATCGGTACACATTCTCTTCCGTCTGCGTTTTAATAGTAGCAGTATTTGTAGTAAAGTTGGTAAAATCTTACTACTCACGAATGGGAACAAACAACGGTACTGCCAATTCAACTCAGTTGGTCGCTAACACCAACCAACAGCAACACCCGTTACATCCAACGTTGTCGAAATAGCTGCCCACCCAGTCCTGAATCCTACAACCACCGAGGGATCCAACGTTGTCGACATAGATGCTCATCCAGCTCGAAGTTCTACAACGAGAAAGTCGAAGAGGGGGATTACATTTGCCCGGGTGTAGATGATTAAGCATTTTTGTAGTAATTTAAATTGTAACCTAATTATTTTTGTTAATTTACATTTAGTTATAAGTATTAGCAAATAAAGCTAGTTAATTAAGAAGTTTGTATTTAAATTAACTTACTAATTATAGTTTTAATCAATATTAAACAGCTTCGATTGTTTTGTAATATAAATATAAGGATATATACTAAATTTGTTAGATATATACTAAACTTGTTAGCATAAGAAATACTGAATTTGAAAAGGTATTCTATTTCACTAAAACATTTAACCTAGTTCTAGTAAGTCTCACATATATTTTGTAATAATGTTATATTGTTTTTATTAAATAAACTGAACGAGTTGTCGCTTGCTGGTCTGTTTGGAAGGGGGGAGGGATGTTGCGCTCAGCAATATGTCGCTGGTTGAGCTTGGGGCCAATGCTCGCTATCATAAACAACGCTGTTTGTTGTGATGGCTCAGCATTGTTTCCCAACCAAATGCTAATGCACTCAATAAGCATCGTTGCAATTTGGCGTCGGTTGGGCAATAATGCAGTTTGTTGTGATAGCTCAGCATATTGCCCCATCGATGCTATTGCCCTCGGCCCAGCAGCGGCATGCTGATTGAGCGAAATGACCCGGAGGCTCGAAACAGACCGAGAGGTGAGTGAGTGTTTTGGCGACGGGAAAGATATACAACACCTCCAATTGATCTTCCCTTATTATGCACTCTGGTCGCTAGATCCATTTAAAATTGTACTTTGAACATTTTTCCTCGAACAAGCCAAAGTTACTTGCAGTTACAAAAGTTTCAAATAAAAATATTTTATCATATTCATATATAAAATTATAAAAATCATTAAATAAAGACTTATTTCCTAAACCTGATATATTATACGAAAGTATTCTATATTTAACTAAATTTAGTTGATTACTATTGTTTTGGCAGATGGCTTTACATACAATTAAAAACGCTTTTTGGAAGTTCTATGCACAGTTTGAGAGCCCATGCTTGAATTCGCCGCATTTGCACCCACGAGAGCATTGGATGTGCCCACCGATGTCATCTGTTGGTTACCAACTGTCAGCTGCTGGAAAAATGTCAACATCCGAGAGTAAAACTGTCATGAAAGAGCTTCTCGATTATCCGTTTGGACTCGGCGTAAAATTGTAGATCCCTTCCATTCTTCCCAAAACTAAAAACTCACGCAAAACGAAAGATTGTGGTTCGTCTTGGAAGTTAGATGAAGCAAAGGAAATAAAAACGTCGTTGAAACAGCTTTCGTTTTTTTGCTTTCGCGCAAATGAAATTTCCTTTCGTTTTACGAGGTTATGAAACGATTGAACGTTTTCATCTTACAGAATCCCACAATTCACTCCTTATCGATTCCACACGAACATGCGAAACACCTCTTTCTCAATTGTGATTGCATTGCTGATATCATAATTTATATTTTCAAACCTTGAAACTCCATACCATATAATAAATCCTTGTGTGCATATAACTTAAATTCTTGGTCTTAAATCTCAAATAAAAGCATGTTACACTCTCTTTTTTTCTCTTGCTTTTAAAATGTAATAAACTTTCATTTGAAAACTTGAGACTGGAATTAGTACAAAAACATTTAATATATGGTATGTAGTTTCAAGGTTTGAAAATATTTTATTGACATGTGATGATTTTGACAAAGAATAAAAAACTTAGTAGGAATAAAATTATTTTGTACTTTTTTAACAACTAATAAAAGTTTGTTTACAAAAACTTTGTCGTGTTTTTTTTTTGTGAGTTTTTGGCGAGAAGTGCCGCAATGGAAAAAATTGTAGTTTGTCTTTTTCCGGGAATCGAACCTGGGAACCCTTGCTAATAGTTCAAGGCATTAACGACTTAGGATTTTTAATTAATTCAATAGTTTATAGCCAATTAATACATTAAAAAAATATGACGTTTTTACATCTAAATAAAACCGATATTATTTGCAAAAACACAACAACAAAAACAAAACACACAGCGTCGTAGCAAGTTCCTTGCTGGTAAAACCGTCATATTATTTACCTAACGAAAACATACAGCGTCGTTGTTAAAGACCTGTCTGTTATCTGCTGATGTTAATCCACAACGCTATGATGATTCTAATATAACTTTTGTGCTTATTACTATTTGTCTTTTATAAAAACTTAATCATTATTGTTTTAAAAATTAAATGGAATTCATTACTTTTGATAATGTAATATAATAAATAAAGAAATTAATTTCATTGTGTTTACATTGTGTGAACTAAGTCTCCGAGTGCAACAAAAATATCGTTCATTTTATACAGGTTTAAAGTTCTTGAAGAGAAAAGGTGAACCGAGATTCGTCTTTAAGTTGATCTCTCTACAGTAGTGTTTCCGAAACATATTATCAGCTTTCCAGATGCCTCTTGCTAAAATCTCATCAATTGAAGCGACCGCTGCTCTAAAGCTTCCCGGAGTAGCACCCACGCCGGCATCTCGTAAAACTGTACGAATCCAACCTCCTATTACTGTCCTAGATGCAGCCCTCAAAGTTTGTCGAAAGACTGACATATGTAGTTGGACCACAAAAAGTCAAAATTGACGACTTATGCACAAGAATTGTATTAGCAGCGTATCTTTCCTTCAAGAAGAGGCTGGCTTATATCTTTCAAAACAGGAACCGGTGGGAGATTCAGGATTTATTTAATTTTCCTTGCACCAAGTAAGCAATCTCTTAACAGCATGCGAATAGGTCTTCAGTGTTGAATCTCTCCACCCATTCTTTAACAAATTCTTTTCTTCCATGGACTATCTATCCACTATCTGGATACCCCAGACCCAACAATCCATAGTATTAAATGCTCTACGTAACTACCCTGTTGTAACATCTATCAATACCTTCCGCAGGTTTCGAATTGTCATGGGAGGCTCCAGAGCCCGAGCTTTTATTCCGGTGACACAATCAGATACCTTCCGCGAGATCTATTCAAGTGCGCTATAACTCATTGCATTAGGTTGGGCGGTGGAAAATTCCAGCCTAGACGATACTTCCAATCTCGAATGAAAGCATTTATGAATGCTGCCGCCTGATCTTTGCAGTTTATCGATACATAATTCTCGAGAATGGCAGTTTCTTTTGATGCAAAGAGATCTATTTCTGGCCGTCCCCATCTCTAGAAAACTTCCGCAGTCGCCTGGGGTGGGATGCCATTCTTGTATCGATTGACATCTTGACAACCTGTCGGCTACTCCGTTGTAACTTCCCGGAAGATAAAACGCGGATAATGTTCTAATGAGGTGATCGACTAGATAAATTAGCTGATACGTCAAGTTGAGTAGGCTTATAGATCTTGTTCCCCCCTCCTTGTGTAAATAAGCAACCAACGTTCGATTGTCTGACTGAAGAAGGATGTGCGCATCTTTCAAATAAGGTGCTTGATCCTTTATGGCCATCAAAACGGCGTACATTTCTTTTATATTGGAGTGCCATCTTATCTGTCCCCTCGTACAGCTGAGCACCCCAGCCTGTGTCTGCAGCATCCGCTTCTAGAAAATGTGACACTTCTTTTTTGTGTATAATTGGTCAAGGCTCGGAGCCACCAATTTATCTCCTCCAAAGCCCTCCAAGGGATTGTGAGTCTTTGTGTCCGATGCTTGTTGAACTGCTTTAAAAATATTTGAAGGTATCGGCAGTAAAGTCGGCCTCTGGGTACAACAAAACTTGCGAAACTCAAATGGCCTAAAATCTGCTGCAACCGAAGAAGAGTGCATGACTTTAGCTGTGACATCGCTTGTCCACCTTCTTGCTCGGAAGGACATAACATTTTTGAAAGTGTCCCATATAACACCTAGATACTCCAGCCTTTGGCTTGGAATTAGGACTGACTTTTTGTAATTTATCATCCAACCAAATTTCTCCAAAATACTGAAGGCCTCCGCTGCCTGATTCTTTAATTTTGTGGGGTTCTGATACACTAGCAAGAATTCGTCCAGATAGACCAGAACCCGAATACCTCTTCCACGCTGAATCTCCGCGATCCAAGAAACGTCGATGGCTCGCCGCTATTGGCACATGGAAATATGCTTGAGATATGTCTAGCTTCACCATCCAGTCTTTTGGTTGCAAAAACTCTGGAACGGTAGAATGAGAAATTAGTTTGAATTTCTTTATAGTTATGAATTTGTTTAGCGCTCTCAAGTCGAAGATAGGACGGCCCTATCCGACTTTTTTACTAAAAACATCTTTGATAGAAAACTTTGGCTAACATTTGGAGAGGGTTCTAGAACCTTTAACGATTTCAACTCTTCTATTTGTAGATCCATTTGGTCCGAATGTGTAGTTGCAAATTTTACTCGAGCTGCTACTGAAGGAAAAGTCAAAATGGGTTTTTTGTAAAAAATATTCTTGTTCCCGAAATCGTTTTTAGAATAAATAAGTTTGCACCCAGACTTTCCCAACAAACTCTGCGAGTTTGCAACTGACCCCCCCTGAATGTTATCTTTGAGTCACTTCTTGTCTCTGACGTTCTCTTTTGAACGAAAGGAAGAATTAAATCGTTTACTTTGTTTTTTATTATTAGTATTTTCTCTGTAATTATATTTATAATGTTTTCGAACACCAGTTCTACTATCAACTGCCCTGACTGTGAAACAACTTTTAACATTTCTTAGTGCTGCCTGGACGTTCTTATCCGGTATCTCTCCTACTAACCTTTCCCGGCGCACCTCTATGCATTCTGCTCTCTTACCGCAAACCACCTGGAGTGCCGATTCAGAGTTCTTATACGAGGCTGACGAGAAGCCGAACAAGGCAGTAAGACGTTAATAGAGTGCCTTTGGGTTCAGGTTCTCCGGTGATTAAAATGCCCAGTCTAAAATAGACTGCAGACCGGACTTGAGTAATGTCTTTTGCTCTAACAATGCATTTGTTAATGCGGCCATTACCTGTTCTGTGATATCTAAAAAATTCCTTGCCCTTATTAAAAGTTAATCTTTAACTCCACGAAGCCCGGAGCTCCGGCCAATAACTTAGAAGCCTTAGAATACCTTACATTCTTCTATGTTGGAAAACCAAAGTGTTGTAATTGCATCAACTCATTTAGATGCTCCTTTTTTGCTCGCTGAACTAAATTCGTATCGCGTTCCGCATGCAATAGCCCCAAATCCAGTGTTCTCCGCGAACTTGCAGGGTTATATAAAAAGGAGGAGGTCCTCGGCTGACTCTCTGACGTAATAATTTCATTTGGTAAAATAATACTCACATATTGCGATAATTGGCAAACCTGATCTGTAAGATCGTTTATCCGTTGATCCACTGACACAACATGTGCAGACATGAATTTCTTTCTCTTATTTGGGGGAGGAGAAGCGATGACCTCATTTTCAAATGAAGATGACGACGACGGTCCTGAACGCTGAAAACTCCTCTTTGAGTGTCCGTCGTCATTGTGGCATCGACCTGATTCTCACGCTGAGTCTCACTCATGATCTCAGAGTCTCACTTTATGGAAACAAACATTTTTTTCTTCTTTTTTTATTGAATGATAAAATGGCTGAAATTCGCCTTCAATCTTAATAACACAACCGTAATGTAACAAAGTACACAACGCTATGAACAGAAAGCCGCAAAAGCGCAGCTGGTAAGTTTTGATATTTACTGCAACCACATCTATGTGTGGGAAATAACAACATAAGTAGGTAAGAATGGAAGAAAACCTTAAGGCGAGTATACAATAGCTTCTTCAACAACGACGCTGTGTTTTCGTTAGGTAAATAATAGTACCATCTTGGGCTGAACAAATTTATTTACATAATTTGATCATCAACATTTTGTTAATTATTATCAACTCAAGCTGTTGGGAAGGAAGGGCATTTATAATAATAGACAAATTGGCAACCCCAACACTTTCAATACAATTATGGCATTGTATGTTTTATATACCGACAATTTCTAATTTACAGCCGTTCCAAGGCGGAGTTAATAAATTTTGATTTTATGAAGTATTTTGGATATTGACTTTCAGAAACAAAGTTATCCTTGTAAAAGTCAATTTCCAAATCTATATATAAATCGCTAACGCTATTTCTTTTGGTATATATTTATATTTACCCTACTTAATGTTAACCAAACCTATTTTTTTTACCAAACTCATAGATGTATCGAAAAAACTAATGACACTTTGAACAATGTGGCGCATACAAAGTTTATTCCGGCTTTGCTCAATCGAACTCTGAGTGAATTCTTCTTCAAATATGAAAAACAAAATCATGCACAGAAACCGTTGCTATTACGGCCTTTCTGTGTCTCCCACAACGTTGTTCTAATATTTTACATTCATAAAAAATGGAAACATTTAATACTCAGAGTGGAATGCTCTTTTGCCGGTCTGCAGGTTGTGTTATTATACTGTGTGTTCGATTTTCGACCACTGGACGAACCTGATAATTCTTAAAATCATAATCTATTGGCGCCAACTTGTAGCGGTTGATAATAAGAACTAATAAGCTGGTATATAAATCATTGATTAGGATAAGCACCAGGAACAAAATTCAGTTTCCCCACTTTTCCGCAATACTTCCTATTTCCTATTTTTATTTTTAGATATAGGTATTTGGGAGATAATGGCGGAGTTAATTCCTGCAAGTTTAAAGCTTTTTTCGTTATCCCACATAAAATAATAAAATAATATCCATAATAAAATAAAACCCAACGACGACACCCACGAGACTTAAAAAAAGGCGATACATGGCAGTCTCTCAATTAAAACAATAATTTTGATACCTTATAGAAGAATAATATTAAACTTAATATTCAATTTATACAAATCTCACAAAGAATGCGAGTTCATACCCAAACAAAAACTTTAGCCAATCTATCACTATCGAACGAGTCAAACGATGTCATCCAAAAAAACATTAAGTGCCGTGATATAATATGCAATCCCCAAAATTAAATAATAAACAACGTTATCAGTAAATCTACCCTTCTCAAATAATGTATCGTCTGTTACGTTTTTCAGCTTTTATTTGGTGGATATTTGGGCGATCACAAAAAAGTTAAATTATAAGCATTTATCTGTAGGGCGATGTGATATTCGGACAAGCTAATTTGACTGTCTATGGTTTAAGGTTATAATATAATAATTAAGCAAAAATAATTCGAAACTTACCAGATTTTTTGAATCTATCTCCTTTCGAGAAACCCATTTTTGGATTTTCTTTTCCAATGAATTGATATGATCAATAAAATGTTTCTCATTATCTAAATGCTTTGAGCATTCGGCTTTTAGCTCACTATTTTGTTCATTCAGTTTTGTTATTTCGGTACTTAAGTGCTGCACATATGTTTGATATTGTTGGTTGGCTTGTTCTTTGTCTCTATTAAGCTGTTGTACGATTGCCTACAATTAAATAAAAAGTTTTGGTTAACGAGAAAATAGTGAATTAAATATGAAGGTTTGCGGATGCCCACACCTGTAAATCTCGTATTTGCTGTTCATGCATAAACTGAGTTTGTGTCAAAGATTCCACGCGACTGTCATTTGATATATTTGCCTCATCGGACAACTGGTTAATACGAATTTTAGTGAGACCTAGTTCATTGTTTAAGTCTTTTAGCTGGCTATGTAGCAAAGTATGTTCAGCTTTCTCAATTTCAAGCAGCTTCTTCGTTTCTTCCAAGTGTTCTGATTGATCGTCATATAAAGATTTTATATTTTGCATCTGCACCTGTAGGGTCAGGTTACTCGCTTTTAATTCATCTTGCGATTTTAGTTGTAATAAAAATTCTTTTTTTATGTCGTCCAATCGTTTTGAAGTGCTCAACAACTGTGTTTGCAGTTCTTCATTTTCATATTCTTTTTCCCGACAAACACTACGAAATTTATTTAATTCAGATGACAAAATAGATTTTTCATTAATAAGTATTTGAATAGTGTCGACCGAGTTTCCGTTGCTGTTGTCTAAAGGGAAAACTGTTATATTTTCATCAGCTGCTATACTTGATAGTTCTTTAATGTCAATAGAATCAGAGACAATATTACTCAGCCCCAAAGACGAACAACTGTTTGAAAGATTTTCTGCCAATGGAGTTTCCAAATCGGTACTTATGCCTTGCCCTTGCTCCACCAAATCGACATCTCGTTTTTCCTTAGCTTGATATTCTTTAAGCTAATAAAAAAAAAAAAAGTGTCACATCAATTATTTATTTTTTTTGTTTACCCTTTAAATCTATTTAATAAATAATCTTTGTAGTACATAGCGTAATCGAATCGACGACGCATATTCCCGTTTCTTCTTTTTGTTTCCTTTGTGTTATTTTCCCTTTTTGCAGGTGAATTTCAGTTTCAGAAAAAGCTAAGTGATAAACAAACTTTTTAGTTTTTACAAACTGGAGCAAATCGTGTTTTTAACACATATTAGTTGTTATCCTTAAAAAAGGTAATATTAAAATACAAAAATGGTTTCAAATGTTATTGCGCTATAAGATGCATAATCCAATTAAAATTTAACTTTCATAATTTAGTATTTTGCATAAAGAGTCTGAAATTTGTGGCAAAACTGTTTAACGGACAATTAAGTAGCCGGATGGAGCTTGCAGGGCTTAAGAGATAATCGATCGGATTTTTAATAGCCGGTAAAAAGATGCAAGTCGCTATTGAAGAAAACTTTACTTTATTTATTTAATTTATTTTTTGGTGTTTTTTCTTGCGCCCGGGTGAAACTTTTTTATTTTTTTTTATTTCATGAAAATAAGAGAAATAAAATTATTATAACGTGGTAATTTCGCTGGTATTTTTCTTAGCTGCGTTATTAATAAACTTTCTACTTCGTGTTCACTTTTTCTATCGTTACAATTCTCCTACAAGAACTAAGTGCGGGGTCTTATTGAGAATACTTATGTTATTCTATTTAAGCCTACGGCTGTAGACAATGTAGAGAAAAACTGAGTCTGCTATCATATTAGGAGTACCCATATTACCTTAAAAATAAATTTTTGTTACAATTGTATTGACCGTTTTCGAGATAAGTCCAATTTTCAAAAGTACCGTAATTTGATTTTTTTTAGCGAAAAATTGGGTATGCAGTCATGTTAGCCTCACCTACTTAAGCCCATATAAAATTTTGGTTGAATTCGTAAAGGCCGTTTTTGAAAAAAATTAAACTTGTTTAAAAGCGTTATATGGGAAGTTCCGTTAATAGGGTTAACGTGCAAAAAAAAGTGGCCTGAACAGTTCAGGCCACTTTTTTTTTTGCCCACAAACTCCAAATCTGAATTTTGAAAGAAATCCGTCCAGCCGTTTGCGTTGTGGAACTCAGGAAAGGGCGGGCAGACGGACAGAATTGCGAGAACCACTTTTTGGAGTTCCTCTATCATCGTAAAGTCAGATTTGATTACTACGTATACGAGAAAGTCTAAAAAAACAGTCAAATCTGCTGTCATCTTTAGAATGACCATATTGCCTTAAGTAAGTACATATTTGTTAAAATCATATGTACCGCTTGCGCGAGATAAGTCTAATTTTCAAAAGTACGGTTATTCAATTTTTTAGCAAAAAACTGGGCATGCATGCAGTTTCAGAAAAAAAATTAAACTTGTTTAAATCCGTTATATGGGAAGTTCCCCAAACTGTAAGTCACCAAACTCCAAATCCGAAGTTTGCCCAGCCGCCAAGTCGCTAAGGCTGCAGGTCTCAGGATATATTCTCTATTAATGTCATTTTTGTGTTTACAACTTTGCAAGACTGTAGAACCATTCACTTTCAGCGGGCGGAGTTACAGTTACATTAACATCATTCCACACGAAATTACACGGTGGATTTAGAAAATACTTTTATCCCATTATTCCTAAGAAAATTCCTGATTTTGCTTACCCCCTCTTATCCCACTTCCATCCACAAATAATCCCTTATTCTCTCTCTTATCCCATCCTCTTTCCCCTGGGCTGGATAAAGAAGTCATTCGACCGGTATCGAGTATCAGCCTGGCTGAGGGAACAGTTTAAAAAAAAATAGCTCAGTCTCAAACGGAATATCCAGATACCTGGCGACCTCCGGATTAGATAGGTCTATCTGTTTAATACTGATCTCTGCACAGACGGACTTCTTTTCTCCGCTACTCGTGGGTACCAAATAAAAATAACGAAAATTCAACAAAAAAAAAAAAAAACAAACAAACAAAAAATGATACAAGTTCTCCTTCAAAACCGGGCAGTAGTAAGGCAACATCGTTGACTACTGGTCTAGCTCCTAGGCTGCGAACGGTGGGAAAATTGTGATAATTCACACTGTGAGCAGTTGCAGCGGGCACTCCAACGGTACACAACCTAGCAGTAGTGGGATTGTGAGCAAACATGGCCCTACCACTGCCCCCGCTCGGGCGTCTCTCAAAGAGACTGGGCGGCATCGAACTCCGCACAACAAACGCAACCTAAGATGCATAATACCATCGCTTCAAATAGGTTATCCAACGTCACATCTGAAAGGTCTTTCGGCAACGTTCTAAATGACAAGATAGCGATCGCTGTGATCGATCGTAGTGACGATAATGGCACAATCTCTCCTGAACGGTGGGAGGTGATCAAGAGAAGCTTTCGGCAGCTTCTTGAGAGTCATGAGGGACAATCCTGGACCACCCCCTATTACTTGCGATAGTGGATGGCATCAGGGCCATGTGAAGCTTATCGCCTGCGACGATAAGAGATACTGCGATCTCTACAGATTTGCTTAAGCAGACTAGGAGAAGTTTTGCCGGGTGCGAAACTCGACGTCGTTGCGAAGGAGGATATCCCAAGCAGACCTAGAACCCGTACATGGATCCCAGCTGAACCCTCCACTAGTGAAGAGATCCTCGAGGTCATTAGACTGAGCAATTCGTCACTCCCGACTCACAACTGGAAGGTTGTGAAGCTGGAAGAGCAAAGGGGTGCTTACAGGTGCGCTCTTATTGTGATAAATAAAGAGTCACTTGCTCCCTTGACTCTGACTAAAGGTGTAATCAGATTCGGATTCGAATCTATTACCCTTACGGCCAAATTATTCACTCAGAGTGTAACTTAGGTGTAAGTTAATTTTACACCCGTCCATTAATCCGCATTTTTTAATTCCGATAATTTGAACCTATGTTCACATTATTCGAAAAAAAACATGCATTAAACCCGATGGATTAAAGATGGGTTTAAATGCGGATTTAAGGTAGGAACTTTTTTTTACTTTATATCACTTTTTCATTTCCTGCCTCAAAGCAAATAAATGTCAAAAAACGTTACTTAAACAAAAACAGTGAATATTATGAAATTGAGTTTTAACCCGAGTTAAAGAACTTAAACTGGTCTCCGGAGTAAGGTTTAAATTAAATCGGATTAAACGCTGTCAAGTTTAAATAACTGGGTTTATGTTTGGGTTAAACGACTGAATATTATGGACTTGGGTTTAATTTTTGGGTTAAACTACTTAAATCCGGGCGTAACCTTTAACCCGGATTAAAGGGAGTGAATAATACAGCCTATAAAAAAGAGTCTATAAAAAAGACGCACACCGCACAGGTTCTGAACCTGAGATTCCAGACCCTGGAGCATCGGTTTCATTTCCATCACTGGATGACGATGCCTCCAGCTCAATAGACCTTAACGCCGATCATACCCTGTCTGATATGGACATGGATGATATTAACAAGAATATTCTTAGTGAGGACGAGCTTCTTGGCTCATCTTCGTACGCGGAAGATGTCAACAACACCATGGTGGAGGTTCATCCGCCTGATTGTAGGAAGAATGCTGCAGTTAGTGCAAATTAATCCCCATCACTCTATAGAGGATAAGAAAAGCTGTATGTGAAGGACAAAGGTAGACCGTAGACCGTAGGTAGAACGTAGCCTTAAATTACTTTTACTCCCTTCTTTCAACGATGCAGATGTAACTGTTGCTAGACTGCTGACTGCTAATGGCACTTACTGGATAGCGTCGGCATATTTGGCCCATTGGAGAGTATCAGATGAGCACCTCTTTTCAGATCATCGGTATATTTAATTTGATTTGAATGATGACCTTCCACGACAACTGCCGTTTAGAAATCCTAGAAAAACCAATTGCCTTAAATATAGGGATACTCTGACAAACCGTCCGACAGATGGCTCTTGGACTACTTCTAGTAAAGAATCGCATAATCTGCTGCTGAATACCCATTTCCCATGCAGCTCTAATGGTATTGCCTATTTAGATCATCAAAACATATCAAACAGGCGACCTTCCCATCTACAAGGTATGGTTACCTACTACAAAACACTTCGGACATCATCTTGCCAGTGCTAATAATGATCCTAAATAGTTGTTTAGATCTGGTATATATCCCATTGCTATGGAGAGAAGTCAAAGTGGTTTTCATACCCAAACCTGGGTACTCATTCCGTAACTTTTAAAACGATAATCATCCGCGCGATAGTAGTCGACGATCTCGTCACCAATTTGCTTTCCGTAACTATATCACTATCGTCTCGTCTCTCGATTATTTGGTATAAAGTTTGAGAACATTATTTCACAAAGCTTGAGAGCTTTCCGTATCTCTGTAGCTCACAAACTGTAGTTTGTTAAACGATTTCGCTTGAAGTGTTTGGAGAATATATCCTAGACGGCAACCGCCTGTCAGTTTTATTATTTTCAAAACCATCAAAAATGCTTCTTCTGATAGATGAAAGCGTTGAATAAAACTTCTTAGATAAAAAATGTGGAATGAATTGAATTTATACCGATAGCCTGCCCATAAAATCCGTGACTGCTTGGAGAAAGTGATATTTATGTTTCTTAGTACTTGGAGTACATTGTTCTTGTTTTTTTTGTGTAAATACATAAAGAAATCATTATAGATATGCACAACGCATTTTTTATTTCATCCCTTATTTCTAGCGCCAACTCCTTCAACCGGTTGGTTTCCAATTCCAACTTGCACATTCTTCGTTTAGGTAGTTGTCATCGCCAAGTTTTCGTTTTCAATTGCCGTAATGTTATCTTGAACATTATAATCATTTAAAGTATTACGAAGTCAATTTTCACAACAAAATTCATGAAAAATATTCCAATTGTCGGAAAAAATACACAAATCAATGCAAGACGATACCTCTTTAGCTATCGCGCAAACGCTATCGTCTTGACGATAGTAGTCTGTCGATTATTGAGTTACGTGAAGCAAATGTTGAATCGTCTAAACGATATCACCAGGACGATAGACGATTATTGAAGTTACGGAGAGCAAATCTATCGTCGAAACGCTATCGTCTGACGATAATCGACATACGGAATCAGTGCCCTGGTAAATGCTCTCACGTGAGTCCGAAAGATCTCAGACGTTTGGTCTTTCATCATTCTTTCTAAAAGCGTTTAAACGACTGATTGAAATCCTTTGACAAAAAACTTCTGTCAACGGCGCAAAATGCCTATTCTACGGCTCTACACATGCTAACGCCTTCCATAGAAGATTCCCTCCGTCATAAGGATGGTTGCATTCACAACGCCGACTCATCCAGTGCACTGGCAGACATGAACGAGTTATCAACTCAAGTCTGGGCAAGATATCCACCAGAAGATCTGTCAGTAGATGAACCCCACAAGGTAGCGTCCTAACTCCCATTCTCTGGAACCTAGTTGTGAATGAACTGCTAATATGCCTGGAAGCGGAAGGTCACAATGTGATTGCCTATGCGGACGACGTTTCTATTGCCATGTCAGGAAAGTACTTAAACACGATAAAAGAACTCGTACAAAACGCTATTAACAAGCTAATAAAATGGGCAAATAGATGCGGGTTAGGCCTGAACCCTAATAAAACTGAACTTGTCCTCTTCTCTAGGAAATAGATTCCGCACATTGAATCTTCATCTATAAATGGCACTAGTTGCCATTCTCAAATGCGGCCACATACTTAGGCCTTATTTTTGACAGGAAACTAAGCTAGAAGCCTAACATCCAGAAAAGAGTTAGAAAAGCCACTGGGGAACTTTTTTCTTGCAGAAAAGTCATTGGGAACAAAAGGGGCTTTCAACCTCGTATCACTCACTGGGTTTACGTCTATGTCATAAGACCGATACTATCGTACGAAGTGGTTGTCTGGTGGACTGCTTTGGACAAAGTGATAAAGCGCGATAAACTAAGCAAGGTCCAAAGAACGGCTTGCTTGAGCTTGTTTCGCTGCGGAAAACTAAGTAAGCTACGTATGAGCTTCACAGCTCCATAATTTAACGTAATTGTCATTCGGAAATTATTCGACATTCGGTAGTATTGGAAACAAGTCGGTAGTTTGAAAAATGAATTTAAAAAGGACTTTGTGAAGAAACAAAGCGGAAAAGTTTGAGTTCCTCAACAAATTTGTTTTTCTATTTCAAAAAAAAATTGTTTGAAATCACTCTTACGTGCAAATCCACACAAAATAACAGACCTGTGCCTTGATTTTGTGCGGTTTTTCCCGCAATGGCGGTTTGCGGAAAGGGTTCACGTACAGGCAGATTCTATAAATGTGTGCGTGATGTCGATAACTGACAACTTCCAATATTTCCTGTTCTAATATCGCTTTGTTCCTGGAAATTCCAGGCGGGATTTCCCTAACGCAACCTCGCAGTCAAAGCCAGTGGCTCACTCACACATTCAAATCCGGTTCGGAACGTTCCCTAGCGCAATTGCGGCAAAAACCGCGAAATCTTTACAACTAGATCTGAAAATGAGTTGATATATTTACAACCAATGCTTAAATTTGTTTTATATATTTATAGATGAACATTAAGGCTTTAACGTTTTCATTTTAAAGTTTTCTTTTTGAAAAAGAATTGCATCTACCTACTGTTTCATAGTGGTGCATAGCTCATCCGCTGAACGATCTTATTTACATCAAATGGCATTTGTTTTTTTTTTGTTTATTTATAAAATAAAATTTGTGTGAAAATGAGTAATTTACCGTCTATACTGTGTTACGAGCGTAAAACAAAAACTAAAATTTATAATCGATATTTACGAGATTATATGAATCCATTCCAAATATCGGATATAATGTCAATTGTCGTCAACCGACATCCTTCTCGCAACCCAAATAGGTTGCGTTAGGGAAAAATTATAAATTACTTCAGCTAAATCACGTTGGTGCGAGAACATGGTATTAAGATCGAAGGCGATGAAAGACTGCTGCGTATCTCTTAACGAGATAGATAAACAGTACAACCTCTACCTTTGCTGGGTTCCAGGACACTGTGACATCCCAGGGAACTGCGAGCGAAGCTGACGAGTAAGACACTTTAAGCTCTTCCGACGTTGATAATGTAACACCCCTATTGCGACTGTCAAATTTGGTTGGTATTTATCAACCAATTTGTTTAATCGGTATTATGATTGTCAGTATTTGTTACTTCTTCAAGATATGATTCCAGATTACGCACCAGTTGTTTTATTCATACGTAAAACGAAACCGTTAAAAATGATCTTTTGCTTTTTTTAACAGCTTAAACTTAATGGTTGAAATCAGCCTTGGTCTTAAAATGTTGCTTTTGAATTTATTTATTAATTTGAGCTAGAAAAAATTGCCTGGGATAATTTTAAATTAAAAAAAAAATACAATATTTGTTTTTGTTTTGAGCGGACAAGTGAAATCCAGCATAATATTTAATTAAGTCAGAACACAAAAGAACATAAGAATCCCAAACCACATACTTTAGTTCGTGTTTCTTTAACTTCAGTGACGTGTCATTATTAAATTACGATTTTTAAAATGAGAAAAGGTCGAATGAAGTATACCCTTTTACGAGCCGCGGCCAATTTATCTGCTTTGCTTCCAATCGATTTCTCCGGCATTTCAATAAAGGTGCACTTAAAACCTTTCTTCGTATTAAATTGTTTAGGGAGATAACACTTAAACTAATTCTAAAACCGAAGACTACTAATAAATAAACCGCCAGCCAAAAGCCATAGACTATATATACTATAGACCGTCAGCTAAAAAAAAAAAGAGAACTCAACTAAATTCTGCCTGGCGCCTGGGTTCCCATCTTCTTGGAATTGCAGTAGATCTACTGAATTGTTTTCAAATTTTAATTTGCTGCATTTTTAGGCGTTTTTTTATTGTTGCACCTACGAAATCCAACTGTTGTTGTAAACCATGAGAATCCATGATCTATGTAGATCGGGAGGGTAAAATAAAAAAACGCCTTTTGTAGTATGCACAATATAGATCGAGAAAATGTATCCCTTTAAGCAGAAAATAATAAAACAAAGCTTTTCAAAATGTTAAATTTCTTAAGCCCAAAACAGATGTTCAGAAGTTCTGGATGCAGTGCAGAATGCATCTTCGTAGCATCGTTCAATCGAATCGTTCATCGTTCCCATTTTGAACAGTTTGAAGACTACTGTAAACACACTCTGACAGCAGAAAATGTATGGACATTTTTTTCCGTTGTAGAATTGGGTTGAAGAATTGGGTGGAAGTGAAAAACCATAGACAAGATGGCGCTGTCCATGACACGCATTCGTGGAAAATATGCATACTTAAGTGTGGAAGGATGTTTACGGAAATCAAACATCATGAAACATCACATGAAAATTTGTATTGTTAATATTCAAGTTGTAAAAAAGGATTCAATGAATGCAATTTTATAACTACATTTCGTTTCTGATTGCATTACTGCATGCCATTATAAAACAAAATTAATTTGAAATTCTAAAAAAATTGTACCTACCCCATTTTTTTTTGTTGCAAAAAATGCGTTTTTTACCACTCCGACAAAATTGAGTCCCCTCCAAAGAGAACATAAGTGTATGTTTCCCTTAAATATTTGTTAATATTTCGCTCGGCCCGAATCAAACTGAGAAAATGCACCAAAAACGATCAAACGATTGCAAAATAGCAATCGTTCAATCGCAATCGTTCAGTCGTCGAATTTGACAGTTGCACGAGTTATACGAAGCATAGTTCAATCGTTAAAAACGACGTCGTCCAGACGATCCAACTAATTTAGTGTTACACGAAGCAATACAATCGTCGAAACGACGTCGTCAGACGATCGTCGTCTTACGCGATTAGAGCCCAGTTCTGCAAGTAAAACAGATGTGCAGAAAATAGTTTGACATACATTTCATCGGCTAACATGGCTACTGTCAATCGTGTGTGACTGACACACACCTCCATACATTCTGGGTTGAAAACAAAGATGGCGATTTTAGATACTAAAGTTTACAACTCGGCCGGTCTGAAGCTAAGATTAGACTGTGTGTCAATTATGCATATGAATGCCAACAGGCAAATGACCAGGTAACCTGTCAACTGACCAAAATGACAGGATTATCGAACTGTATATTAGACTATATGACCAAAATTACCAATATCTATGGTCATATTTGCCTTGATGTTCTGGTAGTAAAATATAATAGGTAGGAAACACCCAAAAGAACTACAAAGAGGTAAATAACAGACAAAATATACCTATACCAAGTGAAATTAGTAATCGAACCAATGAAACCTTATAACGAATATTAACAAAAATACAAATAACTAGCATAAAACAAATAGATAGCAAACAATTTCTACGCAAACAAAATTTCGCAACAGGAAAAAGTATAAATAACCACAATTACTGGAAAATGACAAGACTACTAATTAAACTTAAAAAAATTACAAAGAAAAGACAATTAAATAGTTTACATTACACAATTGATAGATTCAATAATCCAATTCAATTGCACGAACTCTCAACCACCGATGACAACAAAGATTCTTGTTCAATCAAAAATGTCAGCAATGCCACTACGAAATTTCAATAAAGTGAATATGGGCATATAGGGCTTTATGCTGGCATTCGTTCCTATTATACGATTACTCTATATGCTATTTGGGCATTTTTATCTGTCAAAATCAGTCTGGTCATATATGGTATTTAGGACATTAGAGCATATGAGATATGCCCAATACATTGTTTGACCATCTTTTGACAGGATGACTCTCAGAAATTGGCATTTTATGACCAATTGGCATACAGTCTAATCTTACCTTGACAATTAATCGACCTCGAACAAAATAAATGCTTAACAATAATCTCTACATATTACTCCAGACCTTATCTAGGCCAAGAGGGTCGCTTGAACTCTGAATAGGAACAGCCTCTTCATTTGGTTTCAACAACCACTTTCGCATTCTATTCGCCTCGACAACACCATCGTACGGCAGCTGTGTCAACTGGCAGTTTTCAATATCCCGCAACAAATATCTATCATGTCCAATTACCGTACATACGACATAAGGGCCACGGAACGCTTAGGCAAAAACTATATATTCGTCTCGAGGGCAGTATCAAAATTACGCATAATGGCAAAATCACCGACCTCGTACCTACTTTTTAACTTTTTAGCTTAGAATAAATCTCCAACGCTTTATTTATTTACTTTTGATATAAATTGCTGTCAGAATAGTGTTTATGTAATAGATTTGTAGTAGAATACACGTTAAACTCGTATCTAATTAAACAGAGCTGCCAATTTGTTTATGAATAGCTTTAACTTTAGACACCAGTTCAGTTAGACACGGGCTTAGAGTGCAACTATGAATATGCCCCATTGTCTTTTGCAGTGGAATTAGAATTAAAGACAACTTTCAGTACGTACTGCAACGCATGCTGATTTAAAATGTGTTCTCTCCATTGACATGGACTGCTAGCGAAAAGTTCAGTTTCATACAATCCTGCGAGAAAAATGAAGCAAACAGTGCGGCGAAAGTATGAAAACCCTGACCGCCATTGCTATTTTTAACATAGAACACAGTGCCATCCATCGGGGCTATTTAAAAAAAAAAAAAAAAAAATTAAAAATATGTACCTTTTATTTTTTAAGTTTTTTTGAAGTATTTATTTTTATTTTATGAATAAACTATTTTTGTTCCAGTTTAAACAAGTCTACAACCCCAAACGCCAGGAAAACGTCAACTTGACAAAGGTCAGTGCCAGACGTCAACCGTGAACGATTTGCAACGACAAGTTTCGGAATATTTTGCGATTGAGAATATTTCAGGCAAACCGACGAAGCAAAATGTTTTAAAGAACTATGCCAGAAAGCTTAAGCGAGATGAATTAGCCATTACTTCTAACCGCACTTGGTATTTACCCCACTTCGTTACTTGTAAGGTAAACAAAGGGAACAAGTTACGACACGTTTTTTGATGCTGCCGCTTCAGTCAATGGGACGTCGCTTAATACCATGCTACTGAAGGGTCCCGAATTGTACCAACCAAAACCACTTTTATCGATATTGATGAAATTCCGACAGAAACAACGTGTCTGCTCTCTTGCTCAGTTCCTATTTCATTCATGCTTCATAAATCCTGTGGTGTCCATATAAACCGATTCCCACCGACTTCCCATTTTAAATTTACACGATTCAACACTATCTAACAAAAACCAAATATACATAAAGCCTATCTACCAAATAAATTTACTATTCACAAAATAGTGAACACACGTAACCTATCAACTAAATGTTGTGTGTGTATCCATTTATATCCATCATCGGCGTCGTCACGAGAAAGCAAAGGTAACCCCAAATATGTCGGGTTATTAAAGTTCTCACTGTCACTGGGCAGTTGATTTTGAAAGAACATTATTTATTATTGTATCTATTTTTTTCTTCCCTGAGGAGAGTAGAGTATACTGTGTTTGAGACCTCTTTGTTCAACTCGCTTGGTCATGCGCAATCACACACAACACAGTACAGCGGATGTAGTGCAGGTATGTAATGTGAGGTATGTGCCGTGTGTATGGTCGATTCAAACACTTTTACACCGTCTTTGTCCTGCTCTTGATAAGTTTCTATTTCATTTCATTTAACAAAACTGGTTAGTATTTATATATTGTTAAAACATTTTAAACATGTTCCTACCTTAAGTTATTCATAAAAAATACTAAGCACATTGTAACGAATAATCAAAGAAACCACATTTTACGTACGGGCACCGCTTCTGGGCTTAAACGCGGCTTTTCGAAAAATACTCCAGGCACAGCCTTTCCGTTAGAGTAGGTTTTTCTAATAATATCCTGAGGTGCAAAATGTTTTCCACAAACTGCCGTGTACTCGGTATATTTCTAATCCACTGTTTTTTACGAGTTTCTTCCGACGGAAAGTAGAACATAGGTGCAACCACATCGGTACTTTCGTAGTTACTTCGACAATTGGGAACGCAACACTTTTTTGGCACTGCAATTTGAAAAACATACCTATATTTTTTAAACGCAAAATAGTAGGTAATGCAGTCCTGGCACCTACGAGTATTCCCTGCGGAGGACTCGGCAATTAGCTAACTACCCGCAGGCTTGTTAACGTCCAAAAAATTTCAAGTAGTCTACTAAGTGATCTTGCTCGATTGTTAGAGTTTCTCTCGCTGGTCTCATAGTTTTGACACCAGCAACAGCAAGCAGGTGTTAATTTTACCACCAAAGAAGCTGCAGAAGAAACACCACCTAGAGGACAGAGACAAACGAAGGCTCCAGAATGCTCTTGATTTCTTGGAGAGTCAGTCTTTGGAATGTGGCAAGCCCTGTGCTGGTAACGCTCCAGAGGCCGATTGTCCTGAAGACCCTGGACAGTGTAGTGACTGTTGTTGGGAAGCCGGGTGGGCCAAGAGACAAGGGATGTTTGGTCTAACCGAAGTCCCTACCGTCATCGAGGCGAACTTGGCGGAAAGCAGCAAGCTGTCCGATATAGCAGAGGGCAAGCCAAAAATGCGCCATGTTAGGTTTGTTGCCACACCTTTTATATACGTTCTAAACGACGTTCACTCCGCTCTCGCTCTCTGATGATGTATCCTGTTTGCTCAGCTTACGCACTGTAATTTCGATGCACTGGAATCCTTTCTTCATCTGCAGGATAATGAATTATGAAATGAATCGTACACTTGTCTCCGTTAAGAGAGGATTGCTTTTTCTTTATTAAATGCACGGGATTGTATCGTACTGGTCCAACAGAGACACACACACTTTTTGCAGTTTTCTATAGTACTATATTATACACTTTTTTGCAATTTTCTATTGTATGGATGTCAAAACATCTTATGTGATAGGATAGAGAAGATTTGGTTTTTACGACCGATCTGTAGCGCGTCTTGTTCTTGAATGTTTTTGAAAATGTTCTGTTCTGCCTTTGAACACGCAATTGGCGCATTACCTTGAAGAGGATAAAATGACACCTTGCGAAGTCTGTCTGCGACCAGTTCCCAGACGGGGAACAGATATCCGAGACATATTATGTTTTGGCGATCGTGGGAAGGAAATCTGCGAGTTCGCGAAAATTGCTTGATATGCAAGTTTGCGTACGCAACAAATTCTTTCTCAGACGGGGAACAGATATTTGAGACATATCATGTTTTGCGATTGTGGGAAGGAAATCTGCGAATTCGCGAAAATTGTTTGATATGCAAATTTGCGTACGCAACAAATCCTTCCCCCTTAATAAAAGAGAATTATTCTTTGAAGAGGAATAATACTCGGAAATGTTGGAATATTCGGTATAACGTTGAAGGCAGAACAGAACAAATTTTACAGAACAAATTTTATATTTTTTATTTTTTACATATATCTAGATATTTATATATTTTTGACTACATTTACTTTAGCCATTATAAAACAATTTTTGCGTTTTGGGGTTGTTACTTTCCCCCTTTTTAAGTAAACTTATTAATAAGTATTGATATAAGGTATTTAAAATAATTCAAGTTTGCTATTTCTTTTTCTTATTTGTTTATTATTATTATTATTATTACTAATATATAGTAACTTTTCTTGTCTTAATTGATGTTTACATTTTTTTTTTGTTTTAGGATTTGAATTAACTTTTTTTTACATATAATAATTGTAAGGAAGATAATGAATAGTGTACGATCTAATAATTGTTAGTTTTGTTTTTAATCTAATATTTGTTATTGTTTTTTTTTATGTTTTATTACTAATATATGTTTAACATTATTGTCTAAATTTATGTTTAACATTATTGTCTAAATTTATGTTAACATTTTTTTTTGTTTAAAATTAACATTTATTCTTTACAAAAAAAAATAATTGTATGATCTTATATTTGCTAATTTTTTATCATTATTATAATTGCTATATAATATTTATTTTTCAATTCTTAACTTATGTTTACATACTTTTTTTTTGTTTAAATATATTTCAATTCAAATTATTAATGTTTTTATTTTTACGTATTGGTATTGAAAGAAAAAATGAATTGGTCTTATTGTTAATGATTTGTATTATCTTAATTTATATAAGCTATATAAGTTGAATTGATTTTGGTAGAGTGAATGATCGGGCTAGCGGTTTCCTGGGAGTTTCACTACAAGAAGGTACATAAGCTTTTGGGCACTCTGTGGCGTGCTCTATAACCTGCATTTCTACAGCTTCTTTGGCCACGGACCTTGCATTACGAAATTTTCCCTGAATCGTTGGGACTATTTTGAATAATAGGTATGCAATTAATACTATAAATAATACACTGGAGAGTGAAATGGAGGTTAATGACAGGGCATGGTGTTGTAACGTTTTGGAATCATTTTTTTGTTGCTCTAGTTTACTTTGAATTTCTTTCAGTGATTGAGTACTTTTATGAATTATCTCATTGGTATCTGAACTTGTTATTAATTGCGTTCGATTTAGATTTGCAGCTCTGGGGATAAGGGAAGTAAGGTTTAAGCTGGAGAACTCTTTGCTAGCGGGGGGGAAATATTTTGGTTGAATAATGAATAGAGGAGGCCTTGTGTCACTCTGATAATATAATATTTTATCGAGAACTTGGATTTGACAAGGTTCGTTTATTATCAGGATGCCTTGTCCTGTCAATTTAGGCGTTGATAATGTCGTTAAACAGACTATATGGAGAACGGTGGGTTGTGAGACGGAATATAGCCAAGTATTTGGTCTAGCCAGTTTAATAAATGTTTCTTGCGAGGGAAACTGGACTCGGTAATCGCATTGGGTACTGTCATTTAAAGGATTAAAAAAAGCTTTAACGATGCACTCGTTTGTCGCCGTTGCACGCGTTATTGGAATTTCGAGTTTCCCCACGTAATTAGTTATGTTCAGTCCATGTGTGATGGTGACAAAAGATTTGGCGTCTCCGCTCTCGAAAAGGATGAATTGTTGGGATTCTGTTTGAGAAGCTAAATGAGTGAATTTCACATCAGGTACTATAGAGTGTCCCCCTAGAAGGTGTATCGGAAAACAACGAATTTGAAAAAATTACATTTTAGGAAGTTTGAAAATTGGCATGATAATTTTTACTACCAGTTTGTCTTGTAAAAGATGTGATTTAACTTGGGCGGTTTGGTATAGCATTGGTAAACAGTTCTTGCACACTGGGTTTGACTTTGCATAAACGGATGAGAGGGTGTTTGGGGAGACGAGTAATGGATGAATTTGATTATTTCTGGAAGCTAATATTATGTCAATTAAAGTGTTTTGACGGGAATCTATTTCGACGACTTGTAGTAGGATATTGGTCACTATTTCCTGTCTCAACTGTATTCTAGTCAAATTTTCGGTCAGTTGATGCATCCCGTTAATTTGATAGCCTATTTGTTGTTGCCGATCCATTAAAGTAGCTAATGGTCTCTGAATTTGTTGAAGAGTGGTAGTAACTACACTTATCTGCTGTTGCTCTAATTCAGCCAGTGTTTTTTGGTTCGTTTGTAATTTGCCTAACTTACTATAAATTTCCTCTTCGTTTTTGTTGTCCATGGTACCGAAAAGGTAGTGGAAAGCGTCGTTTCCAATGCCATTAAAGAGCGACCTCCTTTGCCTAGGTCTCGCCAGTAGTTCGTGAATTACTTTTGTTCGTTTTTTTATATTTTCCATGGCTGCATGGATATGTCGTTGTTGTAATTGGCAGGGGTTCCCGATGGTAATATCATATTCTTTGCACAATTGATTTACCAAGTGCTCAGCATGCTCGGCTAATGTAGTCTGATTTGTCAATTCCATGAGGTCTACTTCTGTTAGGATGGTCCAGGTGTTGTGGTACACCCATAGTTCGCCGAGGTTTTCAAAAATGAGACCCGTGTTGCTAAGAGGGGTGATGGTATATGGCTGCTCAGTACATACACCGCTGTGCAGACAGGTTGCCAGAAACAATATAATCAGTTCCATTATGTACTGTAGGGAAATGAAAAAAGAAGATGTAAAAAAAAATAATGGTGGGAAAGTCAAGTGTTACTCTAATTTTTTTTTTATTCGTAGTAAGGCTTTAAACGATTATTATGGACCACAATCTCTTTTCTACCAAATTTAATGGCTGTGTTTACGGGTCCTTTTATACTGGTGACTGTATAAGGCCCTCTCCATATTGGTGATAATTTTCCCTTCCGATTTTCGCTTTTGATTAGTACTTTATCACCTACATGAAACGAATGAGGCCTTATTATTTTATCGAAATAGTTCTTTGACCTCTGTTTGCTTGCTAAGAGATTGCGTCTGGCTATAGAATATGATTTTTGAAGCCTATATCTTAGAAGATGGCAATAATTTTCATGATTGTATATGGGTTCAGGCTCTCTTTTCAGGTTAGACGGTATGTCAGGCGTGAACCCATATAGACAATCCATAGGTGTAAGTTTCGTGCTGTCATGAATACTGTTGTTATAAACAAAAGTCGCTGTTCGCAAGAACTGGTCCCATGACTTTGGGTTTTCATCAGCTATGCTTCGCAGATACTCCACTATTGGTCGGTGTGCTCGTTCAAGTGCACCATTTGACTGGGGATGGTAAGCTGTTGTCTGTAATTTTTTTATCTTGAGTAGTTTGCAGAGTCCTTTAAATAAGTCACTGAGAAAATTTGTACCCTGATCCGTGACAATCCGTTTAGGAATACCGAAACGAGTAATTATGTTATCAAAAACCACTTGAGCTACTGTTTGGGCCTCTGCATTTTGCATGGCATGGCAATCAACAAATTTCGTTAAATTATCCTGAAAAGTTAGGATATACAAATTTCCAGACTCTGACTGTTCTAATGGGCCGACCATATCTAAATAGACTTTATCGAAAGGTTTTTCGGCGATATCAGTGATCATCATTGGCATTCGTATCAAAGGTGTTGCTTTCATGGTCTGACATTTTTTACATTTTTTAATGTAATTTTTTATGTCTCTGAGCATGTGCCTCCACCAATATTTTTTGCGAATTCGCTTATACGTCTTTATTACGCCTTGATGACCACCAAAAATCGAGTCATGGTAGTCCTTGAGAATGGTTTGTATCTCTTCTGGGCTACTGATTTCTTCTATGGGTTTTGTATTAGCTGCTTGTAATTTCATTGCGCTCTGTGTTAAAGAGGAGGCTTTTGATTTTTCAGAATCGCTTGGTTGTGTAGTTTGATTGCTTGGACTAACTGAAGGTGCTGGCTCAGGAGATGGACTTTTCTTTTGAGCTTGTAACCGCGTTACAGCGTTACATACTGCTGTTTTTATCGGTACAATGCCCATGGCCTTGTTCTGTGGTTGGTGCACCTCGGCTTGTACTTCAATTACAAAAGGCTCCGTAGTTTCTTGCATAATTGACTGAGATGCATTCAAATTTGCACAAAAATTGCACTCTAGAGGTTCTTTAATTGTTGTCTTGGCTTTCTCGGCTTCGTATTCGGCATATGTCAGGATTTTGTCTGTAACTTCTTGTGGTTGCCGTTTTTGTGCAGGTTTCGCCACATAACTTTGCGGAATTCGGCTAAGGGCATCAGCATTAGTGTTGTATTTGCCTGGCTTGTATTCTATTTTGTAATCGAATTCCGACAATTTGTGATGAAATCGAACGAGACGAGTTGTAGGGTCTTTCACGTTAAATATTCCCTTTAAAGGCTTATGATCTGTATATACAGTAAATTTGCGACCTTGAAGGTAACATCTAAAATTTCTTGTGGCCCACACAATCGCTAATAACTCTTTCTCAATAGTGGAGTAATTACACTCGGCTTTGTTTAGAGTACGACTAGCATATGCAATGGGCTGGTCTTTTCCTACGTCTCCCTGTGAAAGTACAGCACCGATCGCTTCGCCACTGGCATCCGTTGTCAGATTAAAAGGCTTTGAAAAATCCGGGTAGATCAATAGAGGAGGTGAGACCAAAAGTTTTTTGATTTCTTGAAAAGCTCTTTGGCATTTTTCAGTCCAGTTGAACTTCACATCCTTACGGAGTAGGTTTGTGAGGGGTCGAACTATTTTAGAAAATTGTGGGATAAATTTACGGTAGTAGTTAGCGAGCCCCAAAAAAGATTGGACCTGCCTAACTGTTCGTGGAGATGGAAAATTTTGCACTGTGGCAGTTGTGCTAGGATTCGGAAGTGCCCCTTTTTCTGAGCATATGTGTCCCAAATAAACTACTTCCTTTTGTAGGAACTTGCACTTTTCCGGCTGCAGTTTTAAGTTATTCTCTCTTAGTCTATCGAAAACCTTTTTCAGCTTGTTGTTATGATCCATTAGGTTTTTCCCGTAGATGACGATGTCGTCCAGGTATACAAAGCATTCAATACCTTGTAATCCGGTTAGAACATAGTTCATCAAGCGTTGAAACGTGGCCGGCGCTCCTTTTAAGCCGAAAGGCATACGCTTAAACTCATAGTGTCCGTAGTTAGTGCTGAAAGCGGTTTTTGGTCGATCCTTTGGATCTACCAGAACCTGGTGATAGCCACTGGCTAGATCGAGCGTGGAGAAATAACGGGAATGACCGAGTTGATCAAGTATATCCTCAATTCGAGGGAGGGGGTAAGCATCACCTATAGTGCAGTCATTCAGCTTGCGAAAATCAACCACCACTCGCCATCTATTTTCACCATCCGGACCCGGCTTTTTGGGGACTACCAGTAGAGGTGAGTTCCAAGGACTTTTGCTAGGTTGGACAATGTCATCTTCAAGCATCTCCTTTAACTGGTCATTAATTACTTGCCTTTTAATCTGGGGTAGTCTGTACATTCTTTGATTTATCGCCGCTTGGTTCTGCACCAATGGAATTTCATGTGTTAGAGCGGTTGTGTATGTAAGACGATCGCCTTTTAAATGAAAAATATCGCAATACTCATTGCAGAGATTTACGATGGCAGTCTTTTCTTCAGAACATAGATTTTTTCCTACGTTGAGCTCGTTTTTGAGTTTAACTATCCGCATGTTATGTTGTGGATCGTCCGGAATCTCGTTGCCCGGTCTGAAGTATTTTACGTGCTGAATTGAATGTTTCGTCTCTGGAACATGCTTCTCTTCCGATTCCAGAGGAATTATTTTATAGTTTTGTACTGGACTTAGTTGCAACCTTAATTTGTGTATGATAACTGTTTTGTTATTTATATTAAGGGCACTTATTAAATATTTATTTTGACCTGAAGGAAAAATACAGTTAGATAGGAAAGGTGTTTGCAGTGAGCATGCCTTATCGGTTTCTAATTTTACATCTGGCTTGAGTGACTTTTGTTTGATTAGACTAACTTCGGAGCCGGTGTCCACGATTAGTTTTACATGACCGTTGAGGCCTATGTCGAGAGGAAGAACTATTGTGGGGACACCGTGTTCGGGCTTCCGAAGATTCCCTTTAGTTTTGTCGTTATAAGTTAATGTCAGGCCGGGGGTTTCGGGCTCGACAGTTGGGAGTTTCCCTGGTTCTCCGATTCCCATTTAATTTTTTGTCGGCAATCGGTGACATCGTGGCCAGGTCGACCACAAAAATCACATTTTTTTCGTATGTTATAGACCCTAGAGATGTTTTGCGGCGAGCCGTTGGTCGCCTGTTTTGAGGGCCCATTTTCGTAGCCTCTTACAGGATTTGGATGGTTGAAGTCCTTCTTTCTATTATTGGGAAACTTGTTGTTAGTTGGTCTGTTAGCTCGTCGGCAGTCTCTAATGTCGTGGTTATATAACTTGCAATTTGTACAGAAAGGTGTATTTTTTCTACTAAGGCAGTCACTGTAAGTGTGCCCAGGTTTTCCGCAGAAACTGCAAATTACGCCGTGATTGAATGTTGTACCTTGTGTATTTAAAATAGTATTGCTTTGGGAATCAGGATGGGATTGCTCCATATTTGAAGCGAACGAAGTTGCTTGTGGGTTTAATTGCGGTTGATAAAAACTTATATTGTTCTCGGACCAAATCCGTGAATTCGATGAACTATTGTAAAAGGGTGAATTAGTGACTTGTTGGAGGTGGGCTGTTTGTTGCAATCGTTCCATATCTAATGCTTGCTGCACTAGTTGGTCTATGGAACCATCTCCTATCGTTAGTAGGTATTGACAGAGATGGGGATTAGAGACCCCGGTTTTCAAAGCATTTTTGGCGAAATCTTCCAACTGTGTTTTCACAGCTGGAGCTGCCACTGAGCCATATTTTTGGTCCGCTGCCTCCTTGCAAAGCTGCAGCATCTGCTTTATCCTAGCAGTAAAAGCGATGAGAGCTTCCAAGGGGTACTGTCTTATAGAAATCAGTTTGTTTACCACTTCTTGGTAGGTTTCCCTTGGTAAATATGTTCGGTTGAGGAGCTTTTCGGCATCCTCGAAGGACGTTATTTGGTTAGATGCGACTAACAAATAAGCATCACCCCGTAGTCTCGTAGAGAAAATCTTAACGAACGCTGGGTGTTCTTCAACAGATAGGCATTCAAGCACCTTCTTACAACAGCCTAAAAACGTCTGTAGTTCGGTACTCAACGCAGGGTTTTGTTCACCGGAAAATATTGGAACTAACTGAGCAGTTAACTTGGCGATTTTGCAGTAATCTACCGACATTTTGAAGTTTGTTTCTACTTTATTTTCTATAGTTTGCGATTGCGATTCAATTGATAATTCGGATTCAGGAAAGGAAATATCTAACCAGTTTAAAATAAACTCGCTATCCCTCAATTCACTTTCACTTAAATCTTCACGTGTTAACTTATTACCTATATCACGAGAGTGCGATTGACCTTGAAAATCTAACAGTTCCCTTTTAAAATGTGCAGTTTCTTCTTTTAGATGGCTAATTTTATTGAGCCTCTGCTCACGAGTTTTTTCTAATTCTTTACTTAAATTTTCACACTGCAGAACTGTTAAATTTTCACTGTTTTTCGCTTTTTCTAACAATAATTTCAAGTATTCACTTAAACTTACAGTATTATGAGCTTCCAATATTGTTCCCGATCGAAGTCTTCTTGGTGATGGTTGTAGTGGCTGCGATGTTTGTCTTCTTCCTGGTTGGTCTGCGGGATTTTCTCCTGGAGTTGAGTCCTCTCTCGTTGGTGTGGTTTGGTTCATTTATGTACTATATACCCTCGAAACCAGACTCAGTTCCGAGTTTAAGGGTAAGGTAGTCTTGCCCAGTATAACGTATTCGGATTAAGGCTTTTCAAGCTATTATCAGTTTAAACTGTTGCTTCCTTAATCCTACCGGCTGCGCCAAATTGTTAGGTTTGTTGCCACACCTTTTATATACGTTCTAAACGACGTTCACTCCGCTCTCGCTCTCTGATGATGTATCCTGTTTGCTCAGCTTACGCACTGTAATTTCGATGCACTGGAATCCTTTCTTCATCTGCAGGATAATGAATTATGAAATGAATCGTACACTTGTCTCCGTTAAGAGAGGATTGCTTTTTCTTTATTAAATGCACCGGATTGTATCGTACTGGTCCAACAGAGACACACACACTTTTTGCAGTTTTCTATAGTACTATATTATACACTTTTTTGCAATTTTCTATTGTATGGATGTCAAAACATCTTATGTGATAGGATAGAGAAGATTTGGTTTTTACGACCGATCTGTAGCGCGTCTTGTTCTTGAATGTTTTTGAAAATGTTCTGTTCTGCCTTTGAACACGCAATTGGCGCATTACCTTGAAGAGGATAAAATGACACCTTGCGAAGTCTGTCTGCGACCAGTTCCCAGACGGGGAACAGATATCCGAGACATATTATGTTTTGGCGATCGTGGGAAGGAAATCTGCGAGTTCGCGAAAATTGCTTGATATGCAAGTTTGCGTACGCAACAAATTCTTTCTCAGACGGGGAACAGATATTTGAGACATATCATGTTTTGCGATTGTGGGAAGGAAATCTGCGAATTCGCGAAAATTGTTTGATATGCAAATTTGCGTACGCAACAGCCAAAACGCTCGCCGCTTGCTGAATAGGTATGGGAGCCGTGATCCCAGTTCTTTAACGGAAAGGGATAAGGCTAAGGTAGCTAGGGCTCGTGAGATCCTCAAATATACGGAAGGAACATGGCGCAGCAGCCAGCTAGATAGGAAGCAGAACCTACTGGGCAAAGGCAAGTTGACTGGACCTAGGGAGGAATGCCGCTTGCCTTCCACCTTGAGTAGGTCAAATCCCAGTAAACCAGTTGCCGGCTCATCTAAGGATTCGTCCAAGAATGAGCAGTGACCTGGCTGCTCCAGGAAAGATCTGCCAAATATGGAAAAAATAGCAGGAAGTAGGTTGCATACCTCAGGAGGAGGTAGTAAGAGACTGGTCGATGCGAGTGCGAAATGCCGCTTGCGTTTTAACTCGACTGCGGCCGATCTCGGGCTACCTAGAGCTGTCCCAGATAAGGATACGTCCAAATCTGAGAACGCTCCAGGAGTCTCCAAAAGAGGAAGGCACAATGACACTACCTCCCCGGTTATAGGCAGGCAGGCTAAAAAACCGAGATTCTCAGAGAAGGTGAAGGAAAGTCTTCGTGTCGCAATTGTCGAACTTTCCGGTAGCCAATGGGAATTATTAGAACATCGCATTCTCGACGGTGTCAACGACGCAAGTGAAAGCAAATTCCACTTTTTGGACAGATAACCACTTTAAAAGGGTTTAAAGTCATGGAGTGTGATGACAACGAAACTCTGGCTTGGTTAAGGAGCTTCGTCCGTAACACCGTTGCCCCTTGGCCAAATGCCGAGTTGTGCCTGGTGGACAGGAAGGAGATCCTAAACATCACAACACCTAAAGCCAAATTCATATCCAAAGACCGTACTTAACTGCGGAAAGGATTGAACGCTACCTGCAGTTCCTCAATCCGAAACTCCAAAGCAGGGAGTGGAAAGTCCTGGAAACGGGCGAGTATACAGAAAATGGCATGGAAGTCACTATACTCCTTAGCCACAAATCGCTACCGCTGCTCCGTAAGCGAGAGTTTAAAGTTCGCGTAGGCATAACGCCCTGTAAACTCAGGCTGGTTGCGGCGATACCAAAAGATGGTAACGAAGAAGAGACCACCCGTGATGAAGATAGTGCAAATAAATCTTCATCACAGTACAGTTTCCTCATGGAAACCAAGAAGGTCGATATCGCCCTAATACAGGAACCCTGGACCTACCGGGGGAATATAAGAGGGTTAAACTCCAAAGACTTGCTTATCTACAGCAATACACAAGAAAATGGTTAGTCTAGAACATGCATTGTCGCCAAAAAACAGATTAAACTTTTTCTCCTACCTATCCTCAGCGATACCGACCAGACAGTTGTGAGATGGGACAGGGAGGGTAAAAATACAGTGGTACTGGCGGCCATATACATGCCGCACGAATCTATAAGTCCACCTTCCGAACAAACTGACTCACTAATTAGAGCAGCAGAACGTGGGAAATGTACTTGACTCTAGGCTGTGATGCCAACTCCCATCATACACTGTGGGGTAGTTCCGACATCAATGTCCGAGGTGAGTCCCTTTCAGAATTTATTATTAAAAACAACTTGTTAATAGCCAATGTTGGCAACGAACCAACCTTTATAACAAGGAATAGACGCGAGGTCATTGACATTACTCTTATTAGTAACTCGCTGACCCTTTCTGTGCAAGATTGGAAGGTTTCGTCAGAACCATCCTTCTCAGATCACAGAATCAAAGAATTTCAAGACTGTCCCATTATGTAAATATAGAAACCCTAGATTGACCAACTGGGAAACTTTCTTATCCGAAGTAACAAAATTTGGGCAGACACTGAATCTGCAAAAAAGAGAATCGCCAAAAGAAATCGAAGCAACATCAGCAATGTTGAACCAAATTCTGAGCAAAGCCTTCCATAAGGCCTGCCCCTTACAGACAAAAAAGAATAGGAAGTCTCAACCATGGTGGACGAAAGATCTCCTTCAACTAAGAAGAAAAACCAGAGGTCTTTTTAATCATGCAAGGGCCACTAATTCCCAGACCGACTGGGAGACTTATAAAGACGGCCAAAGAAAATTCAAAAATGCCATTACTAGTGCTAAACGCTCAACATGGCGCATGTTCTGTAGCAGTATTGAAATTACCACAGAATCAGCCACACTCAGGAAAATATTATGCAAAGAATCAGCGGTTCCAGGTTATCTCAAAGACACTTATGATGAGTGGACACAATCAAGTGAAGATACACTTAGTCTGTTACTACGGACTCATTTTCCGGGTTGCACCCCGAACCAGACGAACTTGTCAAGAGATATTACCACCATAGCGACTGTTCCAGAAGAACTTATAACGGTAGACAAACTTAACTGGGCAATTGATGTGAAGGGATTTTTCCAATCATGCTCCAGAAAGCTAAGACCACCATTATACCGGTCCTAAAAGAATTTTTATTTCTGACAGACTTCAGACCTATAAGTCTGACATCATTCGTTCTTAAAACATTTGAGAAATTGATGAGCATCTTTATACGTGGTCGACTGGATGACAGTGCTATATCCACAGCTCAACATGCCTATACGAAAGGTACCTATAAATGTCAGAAGACCAATCATCATACCCAAATACCATTTGGTGTCGAAATTGATAGGTAGCTCAGTACTACCATGAGGTATTTCAACATTAAAATCAGGATGCAATAGCGACTGGTAAGGAAGACTAAAAGAACTTGCCAGCTTTGTAAAAACAGGTCCGCAGTTCCAGAACCTCAGTTAATGGGGTAATTACCCACCGATCGACTTACACCCTACGTTAGACGATTCGTATACAACGATTGACTATTTCGGTCCTGTCCAAGTCACTATCGGACGCCGATGTGAAAAGAGATGGGTCACTTGTTAACATGCCTGACAGTGCGAGCCATCCACTTAGAGCTTGCAAAAGATTTGTCGACCGATGCAGCTATCCTGTGCTTACGAAATTTTGTGAACCGCCGGGGGGTCCCTGTGCGTATACGAAGCGACCGCGGCACGAATTTTGTGGGAGCGAGTAAAATAGAATGGCTTCTTATCGAAAAAGGGTTAGCAAAAGAGTGCACACGTCGTGGTATCGAATGGGTTTTCAATGTTCCTGGTAATCCAACAGCCGGAATAATGTGGGAGGTGGGCGACATTGTTATTATATGTGATGACAAAAAAACAAGAGGCGAATGGAAACGTGGCAAAATCATCGAAATGAAAACCGCGCCTGATGTACAGGTTCGATCAGCTATCGTCAAAACATGTACTAGCACGCTGCGGAGACCAGCCTCTAAGTTGGCCAAACTGGATGTCATTGGGGAATCTCGCGCGTCGACTCACGGGGCGAGGGATGTTCCAATTTAAACAAGTGGGCAACCCCGCACGCCAGGAAAACTTTAACTTGTTAGCAGGACAAAGGTCAGTGCCAGACGTCAGCTTGACAGCTGGCAATTACACTGCGTTTTCCTGGGGTCAGAGAGGACACAAATAAGTAAGGAATTAACATTACTTTTTGTTCACTTTTGTACATTACTAAAAATAATTTTTTAACAACAATTTTTGTTGTGTTTTTTACTTTTATTTTTTTTATCTACTTTCGAGCTGTTTTAAAAAAATATAGTCTTGGTACCCAAGAGGTCAAAATTAATACCATGTTCGCACCAACGTGATTCAGCTAAATCCACTTGATTTAGCTAAATCATCTCATTAATGATGTGATTTATCATACATTTTCATGATTATTAATTACGTGTTTAATTTTTAATTACGTATCTGTCATCGCTAATCCATACAAAATAGAATCGAAAAGACACAAATAAAGTCAAACAGACCTGTTATCAGCTTGAGCACTTCTCACAGAAGCAAACTGTCAAAAAACTTAAATCGAAAATGCAGATAGTTATTGTTTATATCATTTTCGGATTTATTCTGGTAGATATAAATTATATCCAAAGCATTTGAACTCATTTTAAATTGTTGCACGTATATTTTGCACTTTTATATGTACGATATTGAACGTTTGCCTACTAATTTCAAATGTCAAACTAAGACACTTAAAATTGCGGTGGGAACGCCTATCGTTATTTATAAATCATGCACACGCTGACAATAAAGAATAGCAGAATATTTGCCGAGAGATAGCTCCATTTCCTTGGCATCCTTTTCCAATAATTCTTTTGTCCCATCAAAGTTTAGGCTGTTGTCACTATAAAGGGCTTGAGTGACTACACGAATGATAACGAACTGTCATACGGCCATAGTGCATTGGTTCAAGCTGAGGTCGTTAAGTAATTTTATTTGCACCGCTCGGAATGTGAGGCATGTAAATATCATGCCGTATCGTTTTAACGTTCCCCTGCCAAACTGAACAAAAGGGGGCCAAAACAATCGTCACCAACGTGAGTAAACGGTCTGGAGTCAAAAGCTAAACGAGCTTCAAGGAGTTGACCTATCAGCGGTTTAGCTTTAAGGCGTTTGCACCAGTTGGATCTCACCCTTTCGACTGCTCCTCGTGCGCTTATTATCTAGGCACCTTCACGAATATCGGAAATATCAGTAGCAGTTCCCATTTGAAGGTTGTTTTCATGATAATGCTGTATGAACAGCTCAACCAACCTTCATGATGACTTTTTGCATCTGTCTTCTAGTTATAACAGCGGCAGTTCGATTGTACACCAACAAGCTCGAAATTCATTGATTTACAGGACAGTTAACTAAAATATGGTAGACTGATAAGTTCACATTACAAAAATTGCATTTTGCTGGATTCTCCTTGGTGTAGTAGTGTCTACTGGTAAAAAGCGTTTTTCCAGCCTCATGCGTAGTAGTTTAATGCAATTTTCCTTGGTTAGGTTTTGGCTATATGGAGTACGAAGATATTGGTGCTGGTAAGTATGCAAAAAAGTATAGCTATTTCCCCACGACAAGGTAGCTATCTCTTTATTTAAAAGTTTTTCTAATTGTCCAAATAAAATTTGGGATTTCAACAGTGAGTAGCAAGGTAAGTGCTTCTTTTGCTGCGGTATCAGCACCGTGATTGCCCCTGATGCCTACATGCCCAGGTACCCAAGCCAAATAGGTATCATTGGAGGAGTTTAGTATACTTCTAATGTTTTCCAAAGATGGACATTGGTTTAACTCATTTCGAAGACTATATAATATTATACTAAATTGTCCGTGAAAATTAATTTCCTTTCAGGAAGATCTTTGGTAAGGAATAGACATTTATGGATTTCTGTAAGCTCCGATATATAGCTTACAGTTAGTTCGGGTAATAGTCCTTGATGAACTGTTTTGAATTCTTTGTTAGATATCAGTTCAACGATTGCGTATGCCGAGTCAGGATCTTTAAATGACCTATTAGTGTAGAAGAGACTTACTTACTAACTTAAGGTGGCGCTATAGTCCGGAGTGGACCTGGGCCTCAACCAATACGCCTTTCCAGTTAGCGCGATCTTTGGCTAACTGCCTCCAGTTGCGCACTCCAAGTTGGTTGACGTCTCCTTCCACTTGTGCGCATCACCTAAGGCGAGGTCTTCCTCTACTGCGTTGTCCCACCGGGTTGGAATCGAAGATTTTTCGGGCCGGAGCGTTGGTGTCCATTCGCTGTACATATCCTAGCCATCTTAGACGACTGATGCATATTTTTTTGACCAGGTCGGTGTCGTTGTACAGCTCGTAGAGTTCGCTGTTAAATCTCCAAAGCCCGTCAACGCAAACGGGACCAAAAATCACTCGAAGAATCTTGCGTTCGAAACGGCCAAGGAGATCTTCATCCGCCTTTGTTAGGGTCCATGCTTCTGCGCCATAGAGCAGGACTGGGATGATGAGGGTGTTTCTTGACAAGGCCTTACCAGTCAATTGCCGTCTTAGTTCAAAGAAACAGCGATTGGCAAGTGTTACTCTTCGTTTGATTTCTGCTGTAGTGTCGTTATCAGAATTAATAGCGGAGCCGCGGTAGACAAAGTCCCTAACTACCTCAAAATTATAGCTGTCTATTGTGACGTTCTTTTCGATACGTCGATGTTGCGTGTTGCCACTAAACCCATTCTTATGCTTCCGTACTAATGCTTGCAAACGCGCCAGTGACAGCTCGATGTGTTCTGCCAATAATGTCAATATCGTCCGCGTATGCAAGCAGTTGCAGAGACTTATGGAAAATTGTGCCTCTGGTGTTGGCTTGTGAGTTGCGCACAATTTTCTCAAGAAAGATGTTAAAGAAGTCACATGACAGCGCATCACCCTGTCTAAATCCTTTTCTGACATCAAAGGTCTCGGTGTGATTGTTTCCGACCTTACTGGAGCAGCGAGCGTTCTCTATCATCATTCTGCACAATCTGACGAGTTTGGCAGGGATGCCAAAACTAGACATGGCTCTGTATAGCTCGCTCGTTACCGGGCCTAAAACCGCACTGATAGGGACCTATCAGATCGTTGACGAATGGTTTCAGCCGTTCACACAGTATAGCAGATATGATCTTATACGCAGTGTTTAGGAGACTGATGCCTCTATAGTTGGCGCAGTTTAGAGGGCCTCCTTTCTTGTGGATCGGGCAAACGATGCTGAGGTTCCACACATCAGGCATACTTTCTTCTGACCAAATCTTGGAAACGAGTTGGTGTATGCTCTCCACCAAGCCATCTCCCGCTGCTTGGCAGTTAAGCTGTCCGGTCCGGCAGCCTTGTTGGACTTAAGTTTAGATATTGCTATCCTCACTTCACTTTGGTCAGGTGGACGAAAGTCTTGGCTGTCGTCGTCCAGGTTGAATGGTTCATTCTGCCTGACAGCGGAATTTGTGTCGTCTTCGCCGTTTAAAAGTCTACAGAAATGGTTCTTCCATATCCTCAGCACCGACTGTGACTCTAATACAAGGTTTCCTTCTTCGTTTTGTTCCCTCACACGTTCTTTTTACCTTTTGGTAGAAATTCCGAACATTATGATGTCTTCCCTCCTTTTTTGCTCGTAGAGCTGACGAGCTGCTCTCGTCCTTCTGTGTAGTGCCGCTTCATAGGCACGTTGTTTTGCTGCATGCGCTTGCCGGCATTCTTCGTCAAACCAGGGGTTTCCAGGGGTGGCCGTCCAACGTTAAATCTCGGACATCTAGAATACTGGAGGAGTGCCTTGCGTCGATCGCAACATGATCAACTTGGTTGTTTTGTCGAGGAGCTCGTAGACACAATCTTTGGTAGCATCGTCTTTATCTTCTGTGGGGGCGTGAGCGCATATTAGGCTGATGTTCAAGGTTAATTCGTTTGTCCGGGTTGTCAACAGTAAATCCTTATCCGAGGCTATTGGTCGCTTCGTAACAAGAACTTTTTTTCGCGGTAGGGTTGTTAGCCCCACGCACAACCCCTAACCTAGAGGACCAGGGCCTTTCTGCGACCCCTTGGACAAAAAGAGCCGGAATACTCCGGAGACAGTAACCCGCTGCGGTGATGTGAGAGCTGCCGTTGACCCATTTAGGGCTCTTCCGCCACCATCTCTATTTCAACACCCTGACTAGTGTTGAAAATCCTCAATGACCTCAGCTCCAAATACGTCAGAGTAGCCCATTGATGTATCTGCCATGTTGACTGTTGACGCCACTTTTGATTCAGCTATGTGATTTCTTCCGCCGTACCTCCTCTTTTTGAGGGGCTCATGTTAGTCTTCTGAGACTCGAGCAGACAGTCAATCAGACAGAGCATTACAGTGTTGCTATTTTCTTCGCGTTCAACACTCGCGCTTATTAGTTTAGCAAGTCAAGTCCGGGTGGACATAGACCAGTACCCGGTGGTGACCACGGGGAGGTTAAATAAGCTCAATTGGTGAGTGTGAGATAGTTGCGACACTGGACATCGCCAAGTTGATGCCAATCAGATGCCCATCCCTATTCACACAATATCCACCATATTAGGGACAATACAACTATGAATATGGCTCGATGACAGCATTGATTACGTAAATAAAACGACACTAAAACCGAAGAAGTGACTAGTGAGTTTCAGATTTCGATACTTCTGAAATTTCAACATAACGGAGCTTAAATTTTCTCGTGAACTCTTTATTCATATACATATTGTGCATATATCTCACACATTTCAAAACAACAAAAAGCCCCTAAAAATTAACGTCATTTACAAATTTGTATAAATCAGTTTGAATTTATGAAATGGTAATTACAAATTTTTCATAATTTTTAAAAAGAAGGTGAAAATCTTTAAGAAAATCCAGTTTCTATACACCTGTTATATTTTATTCAAAGTATTCAAAATTGTTTTTAATAGGTATAAAGCAGTCAATGGGGACGTTCAGATAGCTAGTTTGTGTAAAACGTCAACTAGATTAGTCTGGACTAGGTATACGTACGCGACTACGCGTGAACTAAGTAAGTTTAGTTGTTGTTGTAAACTTGTGGTTTATTTTTGAATTTTGACACCTTGAAATGTCAACTAAGTACACAGGCAGGATTTTCTTGACTAGATTTGTCGGCTAGCCCTCCAAAAACGTCAAATGCAAAAACTAATCACGTGACCAATTTGTGCCAGTAACAACTCAAACGCATCTAGTCAGTCAGCTGTTAGACTTACTAAACTACGTATCCGAACGTCCTCAATAATAATATTTAAAATTTTCGACGTCAAATAAAAAATCAGTGGGCGCACTCAAAAACTTAGTTAGGTAACTTAAGTCGACTAGATTGGTCTAGCAAAAACTAGTTTGGTCGGTTACGTCACTTTTAGGTCAGCCACAGTGTTAAGTCACGAATTTCTTGACCAGATTCGTCAGCTACCCCTCGATAAACGTTAACTGACACAGCTGCTCATGTAACCGATCCAGGCCAATTAAAACTGAAAAGATAAAATTAGAAAAATAACGAGTAGATAATGAGCAATTCCTCTTTTGGCTCGAACCAGCTCAGAGAATTTCAGCCGGCAAGTTCCGATAAATTTGTCAAATCCACAAATTTGACACAAATTCAAAATCCGACAAACGTCATGCGCATGTAACTGGCTAAAAAAAGCTTGAAATCTATACACGTACTTTGGAGTATATCTTTCGCTCTCTGAGAGAATTTTTGTAGTTCGACCGATGTTTTGTGCTTATCTCGGGAAAGTACGCGAACAGACCTGATGTTATCGTACTTATTTTTTTACATTTTTCTGTAGATTGGTGAAAAGTAAATAAATTAAATAATTTCGAATACGTGGGCGAAGAAGAAATTTTCAAAGAAAAGGATTTTGAACGAGCAAAACGAGGTTTCGGTGCAATAATTGCCTTTAGGTTTTCTGTAGCTTTGTGGAAAATGTATGAACTAATTTATTTCGAATATGTGGACTTGCTTTTGTTTGTCCTTCCTACTCACGGCGGGCCACCCAATCCTTCGTCCAAACACGCCGACGTTTGTGGGGTAATTAATACCCCTCGCTGCTATCCAGTATGTACGGCTAAAACAGTTGCAAGGGCATCTTTTTGTTCCATTTCGTTTTTATTTTTCTATTATTTCACCTTTAATGTTTAATGTTTGATACCTGTCAACGGATCTGCAAATTTTTGTAAACAAACATTTGCCAACCGTGTGAACTGGCAATTTTCCACCTCAGACAAATTATTGCCAGCACAACCACCTGACATTGAAATTGTCAGAGTTTGACACAAAATCTGGCAACCGTGTGAACTGACAGTTTAGCATCGTAAGATAGTTCGCTATTTACAGGTCATTTGTAGCTCATTGTCAGAACATTTGAAGACCTGACAATATGTCTGTTCCGTTACTTTTTGGGCCGATTTCGGGAAAATATCAGATATAAAGGAGTCTCAAAAAAAGATAATATAACCAAAAAGTAAAGGAGCGAAAGTTTTGCATGACGTTTTGCTTAATGGTAGTGTGTGGGCTACTAAGCTAGGGGGCCCCGGTTCGAGTCCCGAAAGAACCAAATTACATCTTAAGGTTTTTTTCCACTGCGCCACCTCTCGCGAACGTCTGACAAACATCCAAGAGTAAAACTGTTATAAAAGAGCTTCTCAATTAGCCGTTTGGACTCGGCGTAAAATTGTAGATCCCTTCCATTCGTCCCAAAAATTGAAAATCCACACTAAACGAATGGTTGTGAGAAGCTAGCCCGTGAGTCCTACAGACCTGTCGCGCCAAAATATTTATTTTTATTTTTTTATGTTAAAAAACTTATACGTGAAAGAAAAATAATATATAAAAATAAACGTCAGTGGGTTTAACAAAATTACCAGTTTGCAGACGTTGAAAAACACTCGGATTCAGTTAAATATTTATTTTCGTTTTCTTTTTTTGGTGGATTATTGAATCAATGATCTTCCATTTTTGTAAATTTATTAATTGTCTCTTCTTTGTAATTTGTTTAAGTTTTTTTGTGGTCTTGTTCTTTTCTAGTAATTTTGGTTATTTACCTATACTTTTTTCCTGTTATGAAATTTTGTTTGTGAAGAAAAGCCTGGTACGCTGTTCGAGTGAAATCCAAATTTTCATACAAATTTTTCACTGCGAAATGTCAAAATGAACTTTTCACGTGAAAATTTCACCAGGCAGTTCGCTGTTGAAGTGAAAAATAATTGTTTAAAAAGTGATTTCACTTGGTTTTTATTGTCCGTCGCATTAAATTTTTGACATTTCGGCGTGAAAATTTCACTTTCAATTTCACAGCAATTTCTTGGAGATGAGTGAAAATTTCAATTCACTTGAACAGCGTACCAGCCTTATTTTCACTTGAAAAGTTCATTTTGACATTTCGCAGTGAAAATTTGTATGAAAATTTGGATTTCACTCGAACAGCGTACCAGGCTATAGGAGTGAAAATTTCACTTCACTCGAACAGCGTACCAGCCTTATCTATTTGTTTTGTGATAGTTATATGTATTTTTGTTAATATTCGTTATGTCATTGGTTTGAATATAATTTACTTGGTGTATATATTGTTTGCCAGTTTAATGGTAGTGATGCGATTACATGAGAACACAAGCGTTCTCACTCTAGCCTCTTACTATCAACTCCTACTCTCACCTCCACGTTAATGACTGGTGGGTGCCAAGTGGGGTAACCAACCCCTGTGGAAGGTCGTTGGTGGCAGCGAACGAGAGAGGGGGGAGAAGTGTCCTCTCACTAAGGCACTTCCTCTTAGGCGACAGCGGAGGAATTCTCTAGATGGAATCAACGGTGGAGCCTACATCTCCAGTGCTTCGACATATTTGGACTCCAGGTCTATAGGAATTTCCAATACTGAGTCAGGGTGTTGGAAAAGAGTTGGTGGCGGATGAACCCTTAATGGGTCAACGGCAGCTCTCAAATCCCAAAATGGGTTACTGACATCGGTTTTTTTCCGGCCCGCTGTCCTAGGGTCAAAACAAGGGCCTGGTCCCCCAGGTTGGGGGTTGTGCCGTCGGGGTAACTTCCCGACCATGGAAAAAAAAGCTAGTTATGGGAGAGACACAACCAGCCTCGGATAATGGAACTCCTCAAATGGCAACAAGACCCGGAACGTCAATGGACTACGATTTAAGAGTATGTACCTGGAATGTACGAACACTTTAGACCCCAGATGCTACTCAAAAACTTGAGTCTGTCCTCATGCGGTACAAGGCAGATATAACCGCGATCCAGGAGATACGATGGATAGGATCAGGTATGATGAAAAGAAAAAATTGTGACATTTATTACAGCTGCAACAAAAGACTGCATGTATTAGGATGCGGATTCGTCGTGGGAAATCGGCTTAGAACTAAAGTCATTGACTTTAAGCCGATAAGTGATCGCCTTTCTGTGATCCGCATCAAAGCGACTTTCCAAAACATAAGCCTAATATGTGCACACGCCCCTACCGACGAGGCTGAAGACCCCATCAAGGAGGAGTTTTATGATCTCCTGAATGGAGCCCACGGAGCCTGTCCGGAGTATGATGTAAAAGTTGTACTCGGGGACTTCAATGCTAAAATCGGAAAGGAGAACATCTTTGGCGGGTTAGTTGGTAAGCACAGAATCCACGAAACGACAACAGACAACGGCTACCGACTAATCGATTTTGCAGCAGCTCGTAATACGGTGATAAGTAGCACTAGGCTTCCAAGGCTAAGGATCCACACAGCTACCTGGCGCTCTCCAGACGGTCGAACCGCCAACCAAATCGACCATGTGCTAATCGATGCGAGGCACGCATCCAACATCCTCAACGTGCACACATATCGAGGGGCAAATGTCGACTCTGACCATTTTCTTGTTGCGGCTAAATTCAGAGCTCGACCGTCCAACGAGAAGAAGCTGCGAACCGCCCAGAAGAAGAAATTCGATGTTGGACGCCATAGCACACCTGGAGTAGCCAGAGCCTACAGCGAGCGCCCCATCTACAAAAAAGGCGATCCTATGTCTTGCAAGAACTATCGAGGCATATCCCTGCTTAATGTCGCATACAAGATCCTATCCAACGTACTGTGTGAACGTCTAAAACCGTTCTGCAACACACTAATCGGCACGTACTAGTGTGGCTTCCGGCCCGGCAGATCGACTATAGACCAAATCTTCACACTGAGGCAAATCCTGGAAAAGACCAACGAATTTCAAGTCGAAACTCACCACCTATTCATCGACTTCAAAGCCGCGTATGATAGCATACATCGTCAGGAGCTCTATATGGCGATGGCCGAATTCGGAATCCCGTCAAAACTGATTCAGCTGTGTCGCGTGACGCTGGAAAAGACGCGCTGCAGCGTGCAGTTTGGAAGTAGCTCCTCCGAACTATTTCAAACATGCACCGGATTTCGGCAAGGAGATGCGCTATCATGCGACTTCTTCAATCTCGTACTGGAGCAGATAGTGCGCAGAGCAGCTGTCAACACGGAAGGCACTATCTTCAACAGGTCCGTCCAGCTGCTGGGCTATGCGGACGATATTGACATCATCGGTCGCTCCCAGCGTGCCGTGATAGAAGCGTTCACGGCGATTGAAGAACAGGCGAAATCCGTTGGCCTTGAAGTAAATGAGGACAAGACCAAGTACATGCTATCAACAAACAAACAAACAACTGTCCACCGCCTAGGACAAAACGTCACTGTTGATAGCAAAAAATTCGAGGAAGTTAGGGAGTTTACCTACCTCGGAGTAAACATAAACTCCACGAATGACACCATAGTGGAGATCCGGCGAAGAATTACCCTAGGAAACCGTTGCTACTTCGGTTTGGCAAAACAACTGGGTTCAAAACTCCTAACTCGAAGGACGAAATGTATGCTCTACAAGACCCTTATCTTGCCAGTTGTGCTTTATGGCGCCGAGTGCTGGACCATAGGCAAGAAGGGAGAGCTAATACTGGGCTCCTTCGAAAGAAAAATTCTTTGGCGGATTTTTGGTCCTGTGTGCAAGGAGGGCGAATGGGGGAGAAGATACAACCGCGAACTCTATGAGCTGTACCAAGATGTGGATGTAGTCCAAAAAGCCAAAACACGTCGACTACATTGGCTCGGCCACATCGAGCGAATGGACAATAATGCTCCGGCTAAGAGGACCTTCGAATCCCAGCCACCAGGTTCGAGAAGAAAAGGAAAACCGAACCTCCGTTTCAAACACCAAGCCATCGCGGATGCCAGAGCGCATCTAACCTAATTAACTTAATACTAGCTTAAAACTAAGGAGGATGCTACATAAGAAGCGCACCGGCCCGGGAGAGCGTATCCACCCTCACCCTCACCCGGTGAATTGCTTTTCAGTATCTACAATGTCCCGATCCGCAATTGCGGTACTAAATCGGTGGAGCTCCTGAGCATTGGCGGCGTACCCGTCGTGGATGAGCCGCTTATCCCTCGCGCCGCGGTGGCTGTGGTAAATTACCCGCACACCATCTCTTGTCTGCACTAAGCCTTTCATATCTGCATGGAGAAATGCCTCAGGCGGGACAAACCCAGACCGTAGCGTACTCTTGTGGTACATTAAGTTGGGGTTGTAATCCCCTGAGATCAGGCTATTAATGCTGGCCATCGCCCTTGCAATGTGCCTCCGAATCGCCGTAATAAGGAAATTGTCAATCCTATTCAGTCGAGCCCCATTGTATAGGGTCTTGTTGGGATAATAATGCATGTACTCAGATTCGGGAGTTCTATACAACCCTAGACAGGCCCTGAGACATTGCCTCTCAAACACCCGAACCACATAGGACAACCATAAGCGATGATCGGCCTTATCAGGGCCACGTAGCAAATGACCTTCACTCTGGCGTTAAGTTGACTGCTGCGAAACAGTCTCCTTGTCAGAGTGTAAGCCCTCTTAGCCCCAGCAAGACAAGCATCTATATGTTTGTCAAAATATAGATACTGGTCAAGCCAGATGCCAAGATGCCTGACCACGTTTCTCACCGCCAATGGTCGCCCATGCTGTCCAATAATGGCCAATTTTCTCCAGTTTTTTTTCTGGTATCCCTAGAGGCCCCAGCCAATGGAGTTCTGAACAGGATTGTTTCTGATTTTTGGAAATTGATTTTCAACTTCCAATCATCACAATACCTCTTAATTTGTTCGAAGTCACGCTGCAAAAGCACGTTGATGACCTCGATTTTAGGACCTGACCTGTACGCCACCAAATCGTCTGCGTACGCTATAGCATGTCTGAGGGAACCCACCAGATCGCTTGTGTTAATATTAAATAGGATCGGAGAATTCACCGCTCCCTGTTGTAAGCCGTTTTTAGCCCAACACACTACCACTAAGCCACTGCGCCGACTTCACGTTCCATTCACGTACAGTAAAATTGAGTGACCGTGGGAATGGCTATTATTCAAATTATGCGGTTAAAATCGGGGAGACTTAGGAAAGCTGTCACCTGTCAATCTATTTCATATAATATGGTATTTCCCAAAGATAATGAAATACCAAAGATAATGAAATACATAGATGTATATCTTTCCAGTGGAAAGGCGGCTGCCTACAAGCTGTTTCCCAGAAAAATTCATGAAGTCACGCATACATGCTCATTTCTATGCCAGTTTAAGTGAGTTCGTGAATTCACTCGGAAGATGGCGGACAGTTGGTGAATTCACCACCGAAATTAATTAAATTTTAAAATATCCTGGAAAACTGGTTAGGGCATGTTCACTAGGAAAATTAGAATCATGACGGTTGACAGCTAATTTGCTTGCAGTGAAAATATAATTAATACGTTTCTAACACTTTAACACTGCTTTTTATCAGGTATGCTTAATATATTCCCGAATCAGAATGCAAATTCCAATTAAAAATGAGTGTTTGTGTAAAATTGAACACAAACCGGCTATATAAATTAAAACTATATACAATTCAAACCAATTTGCGGATAAATTTTAAATGCAAAATGGATAACATTTCAGTCACGTAGTAATAATTCAAGGCTACTATAATTCGGCAAGAAATGTTTTTATTGATAGATATATATTTATTATTTCAAATTCTCAATACCTACTTTGTTTTTCTACATATTGGTACTGCACGTAGAAATAGATTATAACTTTTTTGATTTAAAAAGTCTTGCAGAGCAGAATTCAAAAGAGAAAGAACAATCATGTATCTCGAACTATGGAATGTATTGAACGAATGAACAAATTAAATAATAGAAAAGCTTAGATAAATGCAAAGGCTACAGCGAATAATTATAAACAGGAACCTACTCGTAGAAAAAGTAGTTTGTAATAATCTTCAACAAAAATAAGATAATTGTCATACAAGTAAATTTATCCGATACACATAATGCTTTCGTAATGTTTCTCATACATTGTTTTATAATTTGAACCCTAGTACACCAAGCACTCCTTAAAATATATAAATTCATCCCTATATAAAATTAAATATTGTCAATAATTTCACATATAAAAACGGTTGTTCCTTCCAGTCGGATTATTACAATGGTGAAATTCTGGAGGTAACCGAAAAATCGTATGTCTTACGAACATAAAGAATGTGTCGCCATATGGTGAATACAAATCTATGCTTTTTTATGAAGGGTGGCAATGGTGTAGTGGGTAGAGTCATTGCTTGTAACCCGGTCGGCTCAGGTTCGAGCCCTACCGGGGGACAGCAGTACTCGGCCACCCCAAACATATAAGAGAAACGAATAATATTAGAGTTTCTCCCCCACTACACCAAAATAAAGAAAAGAGAGACGAAAAGAGACATGACATTGGTGGTCTGATTCGAATACCTCTCTCTTCTTCTTTTAATTAATAATGCTTTTTTATGACTTTCGGAAGGCGCGAATAATTTTGATTGATGGCCGGTTTTTAGTTGATTTTTTTGTAGCTCACACGTATTTACAGTCAGGGATTGAAATTACAAAAACAATAATGTAAACAAATGAGTTTTGGGGGGATAGACGTACAAACGATATCTATCTCTTTTAACCATTTATATCTGGTATTTCCTCTGTGCCTTGATTTTGTGCGGTTTTTCCTGCAATGACGGTTGCGGAAAGGGTTCACTTACAGGCGGATTTTATAAATGTGTGCGTGATGTCGAGAACTGACAGATTCCAATATTTCCTGTTCTAATTTCGCTTTGTTCCTGGAAATACCAGTGCCTTGATTTTGTGCGGTTTTTGCCGCAATTGCGCTAGGTAACGTTCCGAATCGGATTTGAATGTGTGAGTGAGCCACTGGCTTTAACTGCGTTCAGGTAGTTCACATTACCAGCAATGTACATCAAAGAAATCTACTCGACGCGGATTGGCTGTTGAATGTTGACGAATAAATTTGCATTTTACGCTCGTAATACAGTATAGACGGTAAATTGATCATTTTCACACAAATTTTATTTTATAAATGTTGCATCAGCAACTCGGTTGAACAACGGCAACCTTTTCTTTAGTTGTCAAATGACGTGTCTTCTGACGTGTCACCCTTTTTTCTTTTTCCTCATGGTTGGTTAACCTCACTCTGAATTGCGCTTTCCACCTAAGAGGTTAACCAAACCTGCTCAACATTGTATATTTGAATATTAAAGTATTGTTATCGAATTGAATGAACCAAGTCTTTCATTTAAAAACCTTGAGAGAAACACTACATCGTGGCGACGAGTATTGGCGAAGTACCTACATTGGATAAATCAGCAATGGAAGAATTACTGTTGCGACAACAAACGTGGATGGAACGAATCCTTGAGTCCAACAAAGAATTTCTGGAGAAAGTCTTGCAAAAGAGTGCAAGAGTTTCATCGTCGTCCGTTCCATCATTTCGCCAGTTTAATTCCGAGAAGGAAAGTTGGGAGAACTACCTTTTCCAACTGCAACAACATTATACGGCAAATTCCCTGGAAGATGACAACCTTCGGAAATCACATTTCCTGTCTGAGTGCGGTCCAGATGTCAACGATTTACTCAGGAAGCTTTTTGAAACAGAGAACGTAAGTACACACACTTTTAAAGAACTTACGGAAAAACTAACTCGCCATTTTTCGACGAAATTGCATGTTTTGGCTTCGCGCTGTAAATTTCTCCGCACAAAAATGTCTCCAAACCAGTCGTATGCGGAGTGGATCGCAGAATTAAGAGGAGTAGCAAGGAATTGCGCTTTTGTTTGCGGTAAGGAAGGCTGCAGTCAGTCGTATGCAGACATGATGATACGCGACATGTTAGTGTTTCACACGCCACATGATGCAGTCCGAAACGCAGCTACCCAGAAGAAAAATCCGACACTGGAAGAGATTGAGGATATTGCCACCGCCTATGAGTCCACTCAGCTTGCAAGCGACATTCTAAAGGACAAAGGAAAATCGTTTTCCTCTGCTGAGGTTAACCAAGTTAATGCAACCAATAAGTTCAAGAAACCTAATGATAGCCAAGCAAGAAGGTCTTGTCCAGGTTGCAATATATACCACGATCGAAGCGATTGTCGTCATTTGGATTCGGTGTGTGATATATGCAGTAAGAAGGGCCACATCAAAAGCGTATGTTTGTCAGCAGCACCTCGAGCTGAAGGGGGAACTTCATTCTCTGGGAAAAATCAGAAGTATAAGCGATCAAAATCACGTGGCCGAGGTGGAAAGAAACAGAGCACAGAGAATAGGAAAAAAGAGCATGAAGCGGCACACTCCATGTATCAGCTGGTGGAAGGAGCATCAGAGCTTACAAAAGTGGAAAAGAAAACGCTCTTTTCAATGTCAGATGAAGTGTCGTCTGCTTGGGAGATGGAGCGAAGGGGGCGCAAGATGTTTATACGATTAGACATAAACCAAACCCCAACTATTTTTCAGGTGGACACAGGGGCTACTTCTTCGCTTATCGGACTGGAGAGCTTTCGAGAGATTAACAATTTAAAATTGGTACCAACTACTCGCTCTCTCAAAGCATATGGTGATATGTCCGTTCCCATAAAAGGTGAAGCCGTTGTTGAAGTGCAATGGCGTGAAGAGAGGAGGCAGCTAACTTTGCTCGTAGTTGACAGTACGAGTGCTTCAAATATCATGGGACTCGATTGGTTTGAAGCTTTCCAGTTCAAGGTTAAGTATCCAAATGAGGAGAATATTTTACAGTTGTCAGACGGATCCCGTGATCGATTGGCAGTACAGGCACATACCCTTTGTGCGGAGTACAAGTCTGTTTTCACATCCGAACTTGGCTGTAGCAAGCACTTCATTGCCCATCTTACGATGAAACCTGACAGTCATCCACGGTATTTTAAGTACCGGCCAGTGCCGTTCGCTCAACAAGATGCGGTTAAGAAGGAGATTGAGAGATTAACCAATTTGGGTATTTTGCGAGCAGTTGAAACTAGTCAGTGGGCAGCTCCCATCGTGGTTGTCAAGAAGCAGAATGGAGATCTGCGACTTTGTGGTGATTTCAAGGTCACCATAAACCCTCAGTTGGAAATAGATAGACATCCAGTTCCTCGGATTCAAGAATTGTTTTGTCGTTTACAAGGGGGTCGTTATTTTACTAAGGTCGACCTCTCTGACGCCTACCTCCAGATTCCACTTGACGATGAATCCAAGCGCCTGTGTGTCATCAATACTCATCTTGGATTGTTCGAATATCAGCGTCTTCCTTTCGGGACAGCAAGTTCTACTGGAATTTTCCAACGTTACATGGAGCAGCTGACAGCTGATCTGGATTTTTGCGTTTCATATTTAGACGACATCATCGTGTCAGGCCGAAGTAATGATGAGCACCTAAAGAATCTTAAAACACTGTATCAGCGTTTCGAAGAACACGGATTAAAATGCCGATTGGTTAAATGCAAATTTGCTAAGCCCGAAATCGAATATTTAGGGCACATAATTGACGAAAAAGGAATAAGGCCCTCGGAGACGCGAGTAAAGGCCATCAGCAACTTACCGAAACCACAAAATCTTAAAGATCTAGAAGCTTTTCTGGGTAAGTTGAATTATTAAAATCAATTCATACCTAATTTTGCTCAGCTAGCGGCACCGCTGAACAGGCTAAGATCCAAAGAAGTACCTTTCATCTGGGGTCAACAGCAGCAAAAATCGTTCGATGATTTTAAGGAAAGAATCATGAAGGTTTCGAGTTTGGTACATTTTCAAAACGATTTGCCTCTTTCTCTGGCCACAGACGCCTCATCGCATGGCATTGGAGCGGTGATCTCCCATCATTATCCCGATGGAACGGAGAAGCCTATTGCGTTTGCTTCAAAAACGCTTACGGAAACGCAAAAAGGGTATAGTCAGATAGAAAAAGAGGCACTATCAATCATTTATGGTGTAAAGAAGTTTCACCAATATCTATACGGTCGACAGTTCGAGTTAATTACAGACCATCAGCCGTTGGTCACCATTTTCAGCCCGAATAAGAAACTACCTGTCATGACCATTCATCGCTTGCAGAGGTGGGCTATAACGCTTATGAGCTACACCTACACGATTCGTTACAGACCTACGAAATCGCATGGAAATGCGGACTGTTTGTCACGGTTACCCCATGGACCAGACGAAGAGTTCGACCAGTCCGAAGAAGATAGAGTGCATCACATAGACAACGTTCTGGAGAATTTTCCTGTTAATGTGGCAGACATCGCTGGTGCGTCAAATAGTGACGAACTAATTAAGAAGGTCAAGTGGTATGTTCAGCATGGCTGGCCAAATTTTATTCCTTCTTCTAAGACCGAGTTACTTCCGTTTTTCCGTAGAAAGTTCTGTTTATGTGTGTGTACTGACGTTCTTCTTTTTCAGAGCGAGAGTTTTTGTAGAGTAGTGGTACCTAAATCTTTACAACAAAGAGTGTTGCAGATGATTCATCATGGACATTGGGGCATGACGAGGATGAAGCAGATTTCGAGACGATATTGTTGGTGGCCTGGTATCGACAATCAGATAGAGAGGACAGTGAAAGAGTGCCGCGAGTGTCAATTACATGCCAGTCGTTCGCCGAAGGAATATTCTAGCTGGCCAACCACTGCTGACGTTTGGGAGCGATTGCACGTGGATTTCGCGGGGCCATTTAAGAAGAGTATGTGGCTTATAGTGGTCGACTCCAACTCCAAGTTTCCATTTGTAGTCAAGATGACATCGACTACATCCCTTGCAGCCACACAAGCGTTGCAATCTATTTTTGCGTTGGAGGGTTTGCCAAAGACCCTGGTTTCTGATAATGGGCCGCAATTTTCGTCCAAGGAGTTTGCAGAATTTTGCAGAAAAAATTCGATCCAACATTTGACGTCAGCACCTTTTAATCCGGAATCTAATGGGGCCGCGGAGCGTATGGTACGCACATTCAAGACGTCCTTGTCTAAAATATTGGAAGATTCAGCTCAAGATGATGACGCTTTGGCCACTTTCTTGGCAACATATCGCTCGACACCAGATAGTGTAGGAATTTCACCGGCTGAGAAGTTGCATGGTCGAATTCATCGAACAGTTCTAGCAGCTATGCTTCCAGACAAACCCCACGGTACAAAACCATTCGAGAATAATACTAAATTCTCGCTACAACAACCAGTGTTTTTCCGTCAATACCTTAAAAAACATAAGTGGATGCCTGGCGTAATTTTAAAAAAGCTTGGTCGTAAGATGTATATCGTGCATTCTGATAACGGCGATTACAAAAGACACCAAAACCAACTTCGTTCTAGAGAAGATCATCAGGCATCATTAGACATGCATGATGGAGCAGTCGATGGTAATTTTTTAGTCAATAATCGTTCTGAAAATCTAATTGCAGAAAATAACCATCCAAATTCACCACGGATAACTTCTTCAAACGACTCATCGATTTTGGAGAGGCCTACTACCACAAGCCCCGTGGATTTAACTTCTCCATCAACGTCTACAAATAAAGGAGTGGTTTCCTCCAGTCCGAAGGCAGTTGCAAATGAAAATACACCCAGAAGATCCGACCGTTTACGTTTCAAGCGAGTTACATATTATCCGTAAATTACATGCGAGGGAAGCTGTTGCATCAGCAACTCGGTTGAACAACGGCAACCTTTTCTTTAGTTGTCAAATGACGTGTCTTCTGACGTGTCACCCTTTTTTCTTTTTCCTCATGGTTGGTTAACCTCACTCTGAATTGCGCTTTCCACCTAAGAGGTTAACCAAACCTGCTCAACATTGTATATTTGAATATTAAAGTATTGTTATCGAATTGAATGAACCAAGTCTTTCATTTAAAAACCTTGAGAGAAACACTACAATAAATAAACAAAAAACAGCCCAAATGTCATTTGATGTAAATAAGATCGTTCAGCGGATGAGCTATGCACCACTATGAAACAGTAGATGCAATTCTTTTTCAAAAAGAAAACTTTAAAATGAAAACGTTAAAGCCTTAATGTTCATCTATAAATATTTAAAACAAATTTAAGCATTAGTTGTAAATATATCAACTCATTTTCAGATCTAGTTGTAAAGATTTCATTTATATTATTCCGTTTACATTTAACAGCCAATCCGCGTCGAGTAGATTTCTTTGATGGTAATGTGAACTACCTGAACGTAGTCAAAGCCAGTGCCTCACTCATACATTCAAATCCGATTCGGAACGTTCTCCAGCGCAATTGCGGCAAAAACCGCACAAAATCAAGGCACTGTTTTTTATAGTTCTTGAGTTTGTTATTGGAATTGAGATGGACATGGGATATTGTTTAACATGAAACGATGAATGTTACTGATTTTATTAGAAAATAAAACTATTTAACACAGAATGGGTTTCCCTGAAGACTGTCTTATTGTTTTTGCTTCTCAGGTAAATAAAGATCGATTTCTTGATGTTTAATTATTGATTTTATGAACAATCGTTTTTGGATTTCAGTTGCTGTATTTTGCCGGTGGATGGTTGTTTTTCGTTAAACAACTATTTAGGAACTATGAAATCCGTCATATGTCCGTGCAATTAATCTTTTCCGTAACATTCGCACTCTCTATAACAATGTTTGAGCTGATTATTTTCGAAATACTCGGCGTATTAGATTCCACATCGCGTTATTTCCATTGGCGATTGGGTTTAACTTGTTTGTTGCTAATGGTAATTGCAGTTATACCATTATATATTATACATTCAGTCATTAACAGCATTTCGTTTGGTGAGTTCTGGAAAAAATGTTTACTCAAAAAATTAACTAATCAAAATTGAAGTGTCTGAGAAATGGGTGCGAATTATGACAATGCTATGTTATACTGTTTTCCTCTATGGACTCTGGAAAATCGGTGATCCATTTCCATTGCTAAGTGTATCTCATGGAATTTTCACTATTGAACAGGTTCTCTTTCACAAACATTAGCTTAAATAAAATTGTATTTGAAAATTGTCTATTTCAATTGCAGGGTGTATCGCGTATAGGTGTGATAGGAGTTACTGTTATGGCCATTCTTTCGGGCTTTGGGGCTGTGAATTATCCATATCAAAGCATGACTTATTTTATTAGGTATGCTAAAATCCTATTAATTTATTTTAAATTTAAATATAACATCTTTGTAGACCTGTCTCACAAATTGATATTATCAGTCTCGAACGGCGTTTAAACCTAACCGTAGACATGATTACAGGTAAAAAAAAGAGAATAGCAGTGGAGTTGAAACGAACTAAACAAAACAGCACAAAGCCCAGATTATGGAATATTATAAGCTCTGTGGCACTTCGGGGAGACACGGGAGGAGAGAGTAGATAAAACTAGTTGAATCAATAGAGTGGGAATTATGTTTTCATTCATAGATATTACTCAACTTCGAATAGAAATCGCGGGCTGCGAGGAAATCCTAAGGCAGGTGTTTCTAGAGATTAACTCACTGAAAAGCATGCAGGAACGACAAAAATGGTCACAAACATTAAAGGGAAAGTACTTTAACGTGATTGGACATTTTTTTAGTGCATATTGCTTGTGGAAAATCTTTATTGTAAGTATTACACATATTTACCATAATGTACTATATTAATTTGGTATTCGATTGGGCAGAAAAGAAAAGTGTATCTTTATTAATGTAAAAAAAGATTCGGATAGTTACAAAGAGAGTTTTAAATTAATATAAACCATTGATATTTATTAAAAGGCTTAGTTAAATTAAATTTACAGCCTGTATATTTTATAGATTTTATAATACATACAACATACCTATACCAATTTTCTCCATGAAGAACGCGAAAGACGTCATCCGAAGAAAATATTTTTTCCATAAAAGGATATTCTGATTAAGCTCAGTATTGGGCAGGTTCCAATGAAGTGAAGATCGTCTTCTCGTGCATTCGCCACTTGCGACATCAGTTTAATGTGGCATGTTATTTAATTGCAGTAACTCGCCTTTCCTTTCAATACATTTGAGATTACATCTAAACTATTTCAATCATGAAAATAATTTTGTTTCCCAGGGGCATGATTTAAAACATTATAAATGGTTCTTTCTTGGCTATGTTTGCTTTGAGTTTTAAATAACTCCCGTGAGGATCCTTCGATCTTAATTAAAAGTTCCTGCAGTGATTTTCCTTTCTGTTTTTATTACGAGTACTTCGTGTAGCGGTAGGGCACGCTCACGCAAGGAAATGAAAGTTCCTATTTTTATGGTACATAGCAATTTTTTATTGTAGACGGCTTGGTTGGTATTTGTATACCTTGACTGTTTCCAGTCCTTCATTTTTGCAGGTACATTTTTCGTCGATTGTGTAGTGCCCCCATCCGTTACGAAATATCATAACTTTTGATTTGTTAATGTTAAGTTGAAACCAAGCTGCTAGCTGGCGGTTTTTTGCTGAAGGAAACTATCAGTATGGCACTGGTAAGGATTACAACATGCATCAACATTTCCTTCATTGAACTATAGTTCACGAAGTGCTTTTACACTTATTAAACAAATCTGTTTGCTCATTTTGTACTTAGAACATTTAAAAAAAATCGCAACCGCACAACAAACGCCAGAATACGAAATGAATTAGCTACGTATTTGAAATGTTTGTTTGTATGGAGAGTTTCATTTCGGTTGGTGGCATATAGACCATTGGCTAGTCCCGAAATTATTATAAAGTCGCGAAATTATTTAAATTTACTTTTTTTTTCTTTTGAAAATGGGCAGTTAAGAAGGAACGGAAAAAGGCGTCGTTATTCATTTTCTATTGTAACTAAATCATTTGGCTCCCGTCTCTAAAGACTTCTTAATGTATTCCTATTCTCTTCCACCATGTGCTGTTTTGTAGTATTCAAATGTTCGTGGATTAGGTCATAATGCTTGATCGAATATTTTCTTAATTTATTTGACATATTCATAGTACAAAAGGGCGCCGTCACAATTGATTGCCATACGGGCTCGTGTTATGGCATTTTTCATCACTTCGGCGACATATTCTCGCACTCGTGTCGAATGTTATGTTGTCCTTGAGGGCTTCTAGGGTCTCGGGCTTGTTCACGTAAACACGGAATTTCAAAAACCCAACAAAAAGTCTGGAACGGTTAAATCGGGCGGTCTTGCGGGCCAGTGCAAATCGCCAAAACGATAGATCGCCTTCAGAATATCGGTTTTGGCTCGCGCAGTGTGTGCCGTAGCTCCGTCCTGTTGGAACCACATGTCCTCCAGTAGTCAGCGGCTATTTGGATGTGGATTTGTGATTAGAGGAAGACTTAGGCAAGAAGTCTTGGGATTTCGCAATGTTAGCGAGCGCCTAGTTACAATCCGCATCAGGGCCAAATTCAAAAATATCACGCTGATCTGTGCTCACGCCCCGACAGAGGAGAAAGACGATACAGCCAAAGAAGCATTTTACGATCTTCTTGAGAAGACGTATGATAAGTGCCCGAAGTACGACCTCAAGATAGTTCTTGGCGGCTTTAACGCCAAAATCGGAAAGGAGGGCATCTTTGGCTCTACAGTCGGAAAGCACAGCCTGCACGACAACACCTCCGGAAACGGACTCAGGGTACTCATTCCGTATCTTTTAAAACGATAATCGTCCGCGCGATAGTAGTCGACGATCTCGTCACCAATTTGCTTTCCGTAACTATATCACTATCGTCTAGTCTCTCGATTATTTGGTATAAAGTTTGAGAACATTATTTCACAAAGCATGAGAGCTTACCGTATCTCTGTAGCTCACAAACTGTAGTTTGTTAAACGATTTCGCTTAAAGTGTTTGGTGAATGTATCCTAGACGGCAACAGCCTGTCAGTTTTATTTATTTCAAAACCATCAAAAATGCTTTTTCTGATAGATGAAAGCGTTGAATAAAACTTCTTAGATACAAAAATGTGGGATGAATTGCAATTTTAAATGCCGATAGCCGGCCCACAAAATCCGTGACTGCTTGGAGAAAGTGATATTTATGTTTCTTAGTACATCCGAGTACATTGTTTTTGTTTTTTGTGTAAATACATAAAGAAATCATTATCTGCACAACGCATTTTTTATTTCATCCCTTATTTGTAGCGCCAACTCCTTCATCCGGTTGGTTCCAATTCCAACTTGCAAATTCTTCGTTTAGGTAGTTGTCATTTCATCATAATCATTTAAAGTATTACGAAGTCAATTTTCACAACAAAATTCATGAAAAATATTCCAATTGTCGGGAAAAATACACAAATCAATGCAAAACGATACCTCTTTAGCTATCGCGCAAATGCTATCGTCTTGACGATAGTAGTCTGTCGATTATTGAGTTACGCGAAGCAAATGTTGAATCGTCTAAACGATATCACCCGGACGATAGACGATTATTGAAGTTTCGGAGAGCAAAGCTATCGTCGAAACGCTATCGTCTGACGATAATCGACATACGGAATCAGTGCCCAGGCTAATCGACTTTGCGGCGGGGCGAAATGTCATCATTGCCAGCACACGATTCCCACACCTCAACATACACAAGGGGACTTGGCGGTCTCCAGATCAACAAACCGTCAACCAAATTGATGATGTTGCGATCGACGCCAGACAAGCCTCCAGTATCTTGGATGTCCGAACGTTGAGAGTGGCCAACATAGACTCGGATCATTACTTGGTAGTAGCCAAAGTACGGATGCGGATATCCAATACTCCACAACACCGAGAGGATACTGTGCGAAGATTTGACGTTGCAAGGCTACTATCGCAAGAGACCGCCAAAACCTTTGCCGACCGCGTCTCCCTAAACCTCTCAGCGAGCCCATCCTCAGCTTCACCAGCATCAAGCACTGAGGACCAGTGGCAACACTGCCAGCGGGCCATCAGGAGTGCCGCCACCGAAGTGCTGGGTTTCACTAGGCGACCACAACGAAACCCTTGGTTCGATGATGAATGCCGCCAGGCACATGCAGCCAAGAACGAGGCCTACCAACTAATGCTGCAGACAGGAACCAGAGCGGCTGAGAGAGCTGCCCGTGAGCTCTACGGGCAAAAAAGAAGGTAGGAACACCGACTTCTCAGAATGAAAAAAAAAGAGCAAGAGAAGCGAGCGGTCGAATCAATTGAGGGACGATACTGCAGAGGCAATGTTCGAAAGTTCTACCAAAGGGTAAAACGATCCACCCAAGGATACAAGGCCCGAACAGAAGCCTGCAGAGATGAGCATGGGAATATAGTAGTAGATTCACAGTCGGTGCTGAGGATTTGGAAAGAACACTTCTGCAGACTGTTAAACGGCGGAGACAGCCAACAACCCGCTGTCAGGCAGAATGATCTGTTCAGCTTGGACGATGATAGCCAAAACTTCCGTCCACCCGACCTACGCGAAGTGAGGATAGCGATATCCAAACTTAAGTCCAACAAAGCTGCTGGAGCGGATGGCCTTCCGGCCGAGCTTTTCAAAGCAGCGGGAGATGGTTTGGGAAGGAGCATGCACCAACTCATCTGTAAAATATGGTCGGATGAAAGCATGCCCGATGAATAGAACCTCAGCATCGTGTGCCCCATCCACAAGAAAGGAGATACTCTGAACTGCGCCAACTACAGAGGAATAAGTCTCCTGAATGTCGCGTATAAGATCTTGTCGGCTGTATTGTGTGAACGCCTAAAACCTTTCGCCAACAACCTGATCGGCCCATATCAGTGTGGTTTTAGGCCAGGAAAGTCAACCATCGACCAAATTTTCACACTCCGACAGATCTTAGAAAAAACTTAGGAATTTCAGATCGATACACACCATCTATTTATCGACTTTAAAGTCAACTATGATAGCGTATATAGGGACGAACTATACAAAGCCATGTCAAGTTTTGGCATCCCCGCCAAACTCTTCCGTTTGTGCAGGATGACGATGGAGAAATCTCGCTGCTCCGTCAAAGTCGGCAAGAACACTACCGAATTATTTGCCATAATGCATTCATCCCAAATAATGATACCGCAGCGTTTTCGCCGTTCCAGATGATCTTGAAATGTTACATGTTGGAGTTTCAATAACTTGGTAATTCATAGGCAATTTCAAAGCAGAATGTACTGTCCGAATGAATGAATGAATTTTTACACTGGAAACGTATCGTTGCCAAAAACAATGAAATTAAAAACGTTTTTCCGGTGCCTACAGGCGCATCTAGAAAATAAAATTAACCGGTATCGCTATTGACAGCTTGCATAATAGTATCGTACGCTTTTTTTGCTGCGCATTCAATGTCACAGATTTCCTTGAACAAAAGCATTCAATTCGTTGCGATCGTATTGTAGTTCACGTTGCAATTCTAGATCAAAAATTGCATGCATTGCACGATTAGGTGATGGCATTCCCAACTGTTTTATTAGCAATCGAAAAACAGAAATCTTCATTGTAAATTTTCGGCGTGAAGTCCATTACAGGATTACGATTAACTTTTCGCACTCGAATCAGAAATCGATTCGGATGCTTTCATAATAAAAGATTTCGACTGTTTTTTATGTATGGGCGGTGCCACTCCTCTTTGTCCATTTTCAAAGGAATACTCCTGTGCCATTACCTAAGAATGTGTGTAAATTTTAACTCAATCGAATCTGTGGTTTTCAAGATAAAAGATTTTCAACTTTTTTTTTGTATGGGCGGTGACACGCCTCTTTGTCTAATTTTGACCAATCTTCACAGGAATACTCCTGTGCCATTACCTAAAAATGTGTGTAAATTTGAACTCAATCGAATCTGTGGTTTTCAAGATAAAGGATTTTTAAAGTATTTTTTGTATGGGCGGTGACACACCCCTTTGTCTAATTTTGCCAATCTTCGCAGGAATACTCCTTTGCCGTTATCTAAGAATGTGTGTAAATTTGAACTCAATCGCATCTGTAGTTTTCGAGAAATAAGATTTTCAACGTATTTTTTGTATGGGCGGTGCCACGCCTCTTTGTCCACTTTTGACCAATCTTCGCAGGAATGATTGTGTGTAAATTTTTACTCAATCGATTGTATGGTTTTCGAAATATAATGTTTTGAATGCATTTTTGTATGGAAGGTGCCATGAAATGGAAGGTGTCACATTTGACAGAAAAAAGAAAACAGGATAATTGGGTAATGGTTGAAATGGTGGCAAAGAACCGAAACAAATTTAATAAATAACAATTAATAAATAACAATTAAATATACAATTATTCATATAAATTATTACAGGGTTTAAATGGACGAAAAGCATGACTGTCATTTCCTTCACAACAATTAGCTTATCCATTTTAATTATTATTTTCTTTTTTTTTTCTACCCGGCCGAAAAAAAAGCTGATTACACAGATATGCATACACACAATCACATTTGACAGATTGTGCTGAAGTGTGTTTCATAAACACATCTGAACGATCTGAGCACGCTCGGTTCAGAGCGCGCTCATAATCCTCGCGCTCAGTTCTCTGAACTATAAAAGAAAAACGCCTAATAGAAGCACTTTAAAAAAAATGTGCACGACTGGATCGCACGAAACTTTCTCGTTCATATCATCAGTTTGGTTGGATTGTTTTTGAGATTGGTGATGCTGGTGGGTGGCTATGAATGACTCGAGTAAGGTTTGTGATATACCGATATCTTGACATAGATTTATTATGTAAGAATTCAGAGATTTGTTTTTGAATTTGCACTCGCAGTTTTAAATTGTATTTATATGCCGATGGATGTGTATGGGGGTTGCAAATGAAGTTGTGGTTTCTGATAGTAAAGACCCCAATTGTTTTTGTTTAGTTGTGTTATCCTAAATAAGCATTTTGGTGAAAACCATTAGAGCGGTTTTTGATGTGAAACATCTTATGGCGCGACTTGGGAGTAAAATCGATTCATGAAAGCGGAAATGACCAAGCGGAAGTGCGAGACGGAAATTGGCCTGTCGCCATCACTATGCCGCCGCCTAAAACTCCTTAACCACTCTACCGATTCGAATGAAATTTTGTGGGTGGGTATGGTTGGTTGTAACTTGATGGATAGAATAGTTTTGGACCCGATAGGTGGCGCTGTTGTCGATCTTTTTAACCACTCAACCGATTTCAATGAGATTTTGTTGGTTTGTATGGTTGTTGGAAAGATATATTTTTAAAATGTTTTCAACTATATTCTCAAAGTGAATACTTATATGGGAACGCTGGAGTAACTGAAGAAGCTAGGTTTTACACACACACTAAACTACTGAATCATTTGACGATATGAAAACAAAATGTAAACAAAAACTCTCGACATAGAAATAGAAAACTTTGGATTGGATTGTGTTATGAAAACTTTTTAAATTAATGAGCATAATTATCTTCTGCGCTGAATTAAGATTATAATATTATAAAGATTTGGTTTTTAAATTAAATTTCTTAATGAAATTCAACTACATACAACACAGTTCAATTTAACATCCACATTTAGCGAGAAAAGTTTCACATCTGGCGTGTGGTCACAAGCACGCTCTCTTTTTTTGGAAAATTATGCAGACAAAATAGTAGCAAATATTGCAATGTTTAGTTCGAAAAATAGTTAAAAATCGGAGTATAGGGTATTGTTCACGATGTTTGTAATGAAGGCCGCAGTGTTGTTGAAAACGCCAATTTTACTCCAAGTATGCATTTTGATCAAAATCATTGCAGCAGTTTTCATGTAGGTAAACCGAAGAAAACCAAATTCTCGAAATATGCATTAAAAAAATAAAAAAATATATTATAGTCAATTTTGCGAAAAACTGAGTCTGCTATCGTGTTGTCCATACTATTTACCTTAAAAATGAGTTTATGTTACAGTTGTATTAATCGTTTTCGAGATAAGGCCAATTTTCAAAAGTACTAATGTTACGAATGACCATATAACCTTAAAAATGCATTTTTGTTAAAATCGTATATGTACCGTTTTTGAGAAATGTCGAATTTTTAAAATGATCGTTATTCGGTATGCAGCCATGTTAACCCCACCTACTTAAGCCCAAATATCAATTAAATATCCAAATCCCAAGTTTGAAAGAAATCCGTGCAGCCGTTTGCGCTGTAGAGCTCAGGAAAGACGGACAGAATTGCGAGTCCCACTTTTTTGAGTTCCTCTATCATCGTAATGCCAGATTTGATTAAAATCTCGAGTTAGATTTTTTGTACGAATACAATACCTTTCCCTTACTACGTATACGAGAAAGTTAAAAATTGAATTTTGGTTTCTTCTTTAAATTATTACACAGGAACACGCATAAATCCTATATTAACGGCAGTACCTGCTGCATGAGTAGAGGCAGCTGGTCAACTGTGGGCTGCGCCATGGAGACACTCTAGTCTAGAGTACACTATTTTGGACCTTAAGCGATCAGCTGAATTGGGCACTGCCAGAAAGTCAACCCGTCTTATTTTGCGGTTATATTTGAGCTTATATACCTATCAGATTGTGCTGATGCAAGAAATGAAGCCGGGCGACCAACAACAAACCTCGTGAGTTCGCTATTTGGGCGCTGCAAATGTTGGCTAAAAAATCATTTGAATGAATGGGGCCCATTTTTGGCTCAGCGGCCATAGAATTATGTTACCCGACTTTTCCAAAGGTCGACAACATCGATATATCCGATGTGGTACCAACAAAACGGAGCTACATATCATACATAAGCGATGCAACACTTGAAATTGAAAAATTTGTCAAATTGAGTCATCTCACGGCGAGAGTTTATTAATTGGCCGCCGACTTGACGACACCACTCGATTATTTTCTGTGGGGCTACGTGCCAAGTCCCTTGTACACGCTAAAAAGCCAACCAAATGGAACGAGCTCGAGGCCAACATTCTATTGGAATTTTGTTTGATTTATTTGAGTAGGGTGTAGGGTCGTAGATCGAAGTTGTTTAAGTGGTTGAGGGTGTACAATGAAGGTACATGTACATGTATGTAAGCTGGCAGAAGATGTAGCTCCACGACTGCAAAATATGGGGAGAGTACGGTAACTAAGGCGGCGAAAATTATTAACCGAATATTATTGAGTGGTACGATACAATCATTTTTTACTACTGGAGATGGGATATTTCCATTCCAGCCTCTAAAGCACGACTTTAAGATATTTCAAAAAAAAAAATATTTAAAAACAACTGCAACACTTAGAATAAAGTATATTTAATATAATAATATAATCGTATGGTCGTGCAACTTTGAGAATGTATTCCATTACCTATAAAACGGATTTTAAGCCATTTGGGGTATAGTTACACATAAGTATGGGAAAACATATTTTTCTTCACTAAGTAATTATATAACACTTGAGCAGTGTCTTGAAAATCATCTATACGTTTCTTATTTAAGTTAATCACCCCTATCGAGGTATCTGTTCGGAACGGAAAATTCTCCGCAACGCATACTCTGTCGGAGGCTCAAATTACATTCGAGGTTTCCTATTTCGGAAAAGAAAACACTTCACTCATTTTAATTCGCCGAATATTCCGAATAGATGTTCCGAAGAATACCTCGAAGCAAAAACCCACCGAATCGTATAAAATCGGAGAATTTTCCGTTCCGAACGGAAACCTCGATAGGGGTGAATAACAACTGTTATTTCCTAAAATTCCAACTGTATGTGATGTAAATTTTAAAAGAGTCTTTTACTACATAAATGATAATTCTTTATATTTACGCATTTATATTTAAGTTATTATATAAAAATAAATATATATAAAAATTTAACACTTAATACAAATTATTGACACAGTGTACAGTAAATATAATATTTGACCGTGTGGGTCGTAAGGATCCCGTTACTCGAGGTCTCGAAATTGCTGTGCATTGGTGTGGTTTCGATATAGATCTAGCTTTCTGGAATCAACACATTTCCTTTTTATTGGTTGGGTGCATCGTGGTCACATCTATTCGTGGTCTGTTACTGACCTTAACAAAGGTTAGTGTTGCATAATTTTTTTAAAACTTTTATATGTTAAAATGTGTTTTTTTTTCAGTTTTTTTATAGAATTTCATCTAGCAAATCATCAAATATCATTGTGTTGCTATTAGCACAAATAATGGGAATGTATTTCTGTTCATCAGTCTTGCTTATGCGGATGAATATGCCAGCCGAGTATAGAGTTATTATAACAGAAGTGCTAGGGAGTTTGCATTTCAATTTCTACCATCGTTGGTTCGATGTAATATTTCTGGTTAGTGCTCTGACAACTATAGTTGTACATTATTTATCGCAAAAACCTTGGAATTATGAATCAAACATAGATTAATAATTAAATAATTTTAGATTGTTTAATCCTTTCCTTTGGTGAACTAAATTCTTAATTATACTTTATTGCTTAGTAAATAAATAGTTATTTGTACCTTCTTTCTTAAGAAACATCGGAAATGCAAATTAAAAAAATTTATAAAACAAAACCTATACATTTTTAAGAATTCATTATTTTTAGATTCGATACTAATATAAATAAGTATACTAATATAATTATATATGAATTATAAATGAACAACCTTTTTTATATTATTTTATTTTTAATTAGTACGCCAAATTGAACTCATCCCTGGCAACACCGTATCTGCAAATAAAAGGAAGAAACCCTCGTGAGCTATATTCCTCTTTGAGGTTGTTTCATATTATACAAATACTACATAGACGTTACTGGAATTCCAGTTAACGTCGCTACATGCCAATACCGGCAGCTGATATCCAATACAGCAGCGGACCCACGAAAACTCGCCACAACACCTTCGCCATATTAGCTAAGAGGAACCAGCAAAGTATGGCACACACGACTGCGTAAAGGACTCAACACAACTCAAACTACTGACGAACGACGATCGAGTGGAACCGGCTAGCTTTTAGTTTCCCACACACACACTCAGACTTATGTGCAGCCGGCAGTCGCCCCACACACCATCAGACTTTCCTGTCATCAGGGGAGACTGGCTTTTCAACCACCGAACTTACACACAAGCGGGAATAGGGAAAAGCCACCGCCACGCACAACCCGACGTCGCGTCGCCTTTCTCTTGTTCGTATTTATATGAACTACGCAAACACTACTTACAACAATTCGATTACCTACAATAATTTATAAACATATAGCTCAGTGATTTTACTCACCACTCGGCACTAATATCGTAAATAGGTATTTATTTTTTTTGGTGCGAACACTTCACAATACTACACTATCTTGCTATGGAAGCCACTCACCAACTAACTACCTCTGTTTTCTACCTGACAAGGACAACGCATCCAACTCACTCACAACTGGCAAGCAATGACGTTGCCAGCAGCTACTACTACTACTACTACGTACATTTTGTTCAGATATATAATATCTAAACCGCTAACCGAATTTCTTTACAATCGGCTTTCCTAACAGAAACTCGCCTCGAGTTGTATGTTTTGCTTGTCTGCTGAAGCTGTTGAGTCTACAGTTTCTTCGTATTGTGTTTTCTGTTGGGTCTGAGCTTTTTCTATATTTTGTAATGCATTTACGCGGATGTCATATAGATCTTCAATCAATTCCGCAGTGGACTTTATTTGATCTTTCAACTGTGTCGGATCCATACCTTGGTTGCATGCCAAACATTAGGTGACTGGGGGTTTTACCTCTGCTTTGGCTTTCGATGTTGTTTAACGCGAATTGGACTTGGCGTACATTTTCATCCCAACTGTTTTCGTCAAGTGTACTTGTAATAAGAGCGCTTAAAATTGATTTATTTAGCCGTTCAACTTGCCCATTCGCGCGTGGAGTAGCAACTGCGTTTAATATATGCTTGATGTTATTTTGACCGCAAATTTCTTTAAAGTCCGTCGACGTAAATGAACTCCCACGATCTGATACAACAACGTTTGGTAGTCCAAACGTATCGCAGAAATTCTAAAACAAGCTTAGTTTTTGTAGACTTTACAGCGCTGATAAATGAAAATTTGGTGAAGCCATCAATTAATGCAATTATATAACAACGGGTGATTTTTTAAGAGGTTTAGAACTTTTAAAAAAAAAAAACACAAAAAATTCGAAAAAATGAATGAAATATTTATTTGAATCGATAGTTTGAACCTTGCAATTTAATGTTTAAAGATAATTTCATGCAAATGTTGACCGCGGCTGCGTCTCAGGTAGTCCATCCGCTGAGTCCAATTTTGGCATACTCTTTCACACATATCGGCCGGTATCTCACGAATGAATGCATGGATGTTGGCTTCCAGTGCGTCAATCGAAGCGGGCTTGTCCCTATACACATTAGCCTTGACATACCCCCACAAAAAATAATCTAATGGTGTCAAATCGCACGATCTAGGCGGCCAATTGACCGGCCCGAAATGTGAAATTAACTGTTCACCAAACTCGCCTCGCAATTGCGCCATTGTTTCGCGTGCTGTGTGGCATGTGGCACCGTCTTGTTGAAACCACATATCATGCAAGTCAAGAACTTCCATTTCGGGCAAAAAAAAGTTTGTTATCATCGCTCGGTAGCGTTCACCATTGACAGTAACGCTGCGATTCGCATCATCTTTGAAGAAATATGGCCCAATAATGCCGCCGGCCCATAAACCGCACCAAACAGTGGCTTTTTCGGGATGCATTGGTAGCTGTTGCAATGCTTCTGGCTGATCTTCACTCCAAATGCGGCAATTTTGCTTATTTACGTACCCATTCAACCAAAAATGAGCCTAATCGCTGAACACAATTTTTCGATAAAAAAGCGGATCCTTTCATTTCGAACCGAGCACGAATTTTGATAGTAAAATTCAATAATTTGCAAGCGTTGTTCATTTGTAAGACGATCCATGGTTAAATTGCAAACCAAACTGAAGCTGTTTGACAGTGACACAAGGTACTAAACACACGTCAGCTGTCAAAACCAGTGTTGCCAAAACCAAACCAGCTAAAAAATCACCCTTTAGTTACCAAACTTCGATTTGGGGAATGGTCCAAGGTAATCGAAATGTAGCATACTCATTCATTGGTATATCTGGCTTTTGAATTGGATGTAAGTATCCTTCTGTTATACCAGTTTGTTATATAAGCAGCGAATGCAACACGCTAGATACTTCTCCACATATTTCTTCATTTGGGGAAACCAATAATACTGACACAGTCGTTTTAAAGTGTTTTCTATGCCGAAATGGCCCAGCTCATCTTGAGCAGTCGTCCGGTATATTCGTCCTTCTCGCAAAACGTAGTCCTTGCAAATCCGTTTTTCCTCCTCGGTTCTGTGGTGTTTGGTCAAAATATTGTCGATCTGTTAGATTTTATGGTCCGTCAACTGCCCTGATAATACACAGTCAGCCTGTTGAATTACCATAACCGTTTCTGAACACGGGTTTCGGCTCAAGGCATCGACATGACGCATACGTTCTCGGGTACTCATTCCGTAACTTTTAAAACGATAATCGTCCGCGCGATAGTAGTCGACGATCTCGTCATCAATTTGCTTTCCGTAACTCTATCACTATCGTCTCGTCTCTCGTTTATTTGGTATAAAGTTTGAGAACATTATTTCACAAAGTTTGAGAGCTTTCCGTATCGCTGTAGCTCACAAACTGTAGTTTGTTAAACGATTTCGCTTGAAGTGTTTGGTGAATGTATCCTAGACGACAACCGCCTGTCAGTTTTATTATTTTCAAAACCCTCAAAAATGCTCTTCTGATAGATAAAAGCGTTGAATAAAACTTCTTAGATAAAAAAATGTGGGATGAATTGCAATTTTAAATGCCGATAGCCTGCCCACAAAATCCGTGACTGCTTGGAGAAAGTGATATTTATGTTTCTTAGTACATTGGAGTACATTGTTTTTGTTTTTTGTGGAAAAACATAAGAAATCATTATCCGCACAGCGTATTTTTTATTCCATCCCTTATTTTTAGCGCCAACTCCTTCAACCGGTTGGGTTTCCAATTCCATCTTGCACATTCTTTGTTTAGGTAGTTGTCATCGCCAAGTTTTCGTTTTTAATTGCCGTAATGTAATCTTGAACATTATAATCATTTAAAGTATTACGAAGTCAATTTTCACAATTAAAGTCATGAAAAATATTCTAATTGTCGGAAAAATACACATATCAATGCAAGACGATACCTCTTTATCTATCGTGCAAACGCTATCGTCTTGACGATAGTAGTCTGTCGATTATTGAGTTACGTGAAGCAAATGTTGAATCGTCTAAACGATATCGCCCGGACGATAGACGATTATTAAAGTTACGGAAAGCAAAGCTATCGTCGAAACGCTATCGTCTGACGATAATCGACATACGGAATGAGTGCCCTGGGCGTTCTCAGTTAGTTAAAGCCACCACCTTGCGATTCGAGGGATAAGGTGTTTCTTTTCATTTTTGGTCTTCAATTCGTTGCAATCCGTAACGATTTAGTGCCAAACAAATAAGAGCGTAATTTTTTTAATGTTTCAACTACGCCCATAGTTTCCAGTTCAAAAGAATGGTACTTTTCTTCCGGTGGCCTTGTTTGTCGGCTGAAGTACATAACAGGATGCAATCGTCCATCATCTTGCTGTTGTAACAATATTCCAGCTAAACCCAATGAACTCGCGTCGCTATGCACTTCTGTTACTCCATCGCTTCTATAAATTGCTAATACCGGAACATTACAGAGCACCTCTTTCAACTGAGTAAATGCTTTTTCCTCTTTCGGTGTCCACTCCCATACCGCTGTTTTCCGTAGTAAGCTGGTTAATGGCTTAACTATTCCGGCATACACTGCCGATCAATCAAATAGACTCAACAGTCAACATGTTTTGGTTTTTACACTTTGATTTTTACTTTTATGCTGACGGCTATTGCCATAACCTTTGTTGTTTTTTTTTAAAAAAGGGACATAAGACAAATTTAAGAGATAAGAGTTAGCTGCAAAATTAGTACAGTTAGAATCTATTCCTATTTTGCTTTGCTTATGCCAAAAAAAAGTGTTTTTTAGGCGATCACCAGAATAGACTCAGAGGCTGTAAGTTTAGTTAGTGATTAGCTCTGCAAGTTGAAAGGTGCATTGTGTTGTCTCGCAATTTTCTACTAAATAACTATAAAATGGGTCATGGTGCATCACTAACTTCGGAGGAAAAAGGCAAAATACTGGCCTATCGAGACAGCAATCTTACAACCAGGCAGATAGCAGAAAAGATCTCTAGAAGTCAGACTGTTGTCTCTCATTTTCTGAGAAATCCATCAAATTATGGAAAAAAATATGAAAAATCCCGCTAGGAAAGCACTTACGGCTTGCGAAGAGCGAAGAATTCTCCGAGAAGCCTCAAACTCAATATGTTCCGCTGTCAAAATTCGACAAAATTTGGGAGTAAATGCAAGTATAGCTACCGTACGGTGAGTGATACATCTAAAGAGATTGAAATTGAAAAAAAAATCACCGCTTAGCGCTTACCGCCGTTCGTAAGCATGCTCGCTCTCTTTTTGCTCAGAGGCACATGACATGGTTTAGGGAATGGTAGCAAATCGTTTTTTCTGATGAAAAACGCTTTAATTTGGATGGGCCAGATGGTTTTAACTATTACTTCCATGACGTTAGAAAGGAAGAACACTATTTAACCCGTCACCATAGCCGTGAGGGGGGTACAATGGTGTGGGGTGCCATCTCCTACTATGGGGCATTCGAACTCCAATTCGTTTCAACTAAGATGAATGCCACACGCTACAGGGAGTTGCTCCAAACAGCATTTTCCCACTTTTCAAACATTTTTGGGGTATTACCTTGGACATTTCAACATGATAATGCACCAATACATACCGCTCGAATGGTAAAGAAATGGGTTAAGGACCAAAATGTTACCCTAATGGAGTGGCCTCCGTACTCTCCTGACCTCAATATAATCGAGAACGTGTGGGGATGGCTTTCACGGAAAGTTTATCAATCTGGCAGACAATTTGAAGACATCAACTCATTACAAAATGCAATTAAAAGCGCCTGGAGCGAGTTATCGTTGGATGTTTTAAAGTCTCTTTACGATTCAATACCTAACAGAATCTATGAAATGATTTTAAATAAAGGTGGCTATACACGTTATTAATTAATTATAACATTATAAAAATATTGTTTAACGCTAAGTTTTTTGAAGATTTTTACATTTATATTAATTTTAAGTCGTTGAGTCTATTTGATTGATCGAGAAAAAGTGGTAATTTATTTAAGTTCATCCACAAAAATAAATATTAAAAAATAACCTTTTAATTTAGAACACTGAATTTTGTTTTGTTTATTAAAGAATTAAATAGTGAGTAAATAAAAAATATATTTTTGCAAATTCTGATTATTTTTTATTAAAAAAAATAATATTCTTAAAAGAAATCTTGAGTCTATTCGATTGATCGGCAGTGTAATTTTGTACGAAGTGCGGGAAATATCCTGTTAGTCATAAGAATTGACGTATTTGGTGCACTGTCTTTGGAGTTGGAAATTCTCCGATAGCTTTTGTCTTTTCTGTTCCTGGCTTAACCGTGCCATTCTATACTTCATATCCCAAAAATGTGATTTGGTTCATAAGAAAAGTACATTTCTTAATATTCAATGTCAAACCTTCTTGTTTGAAAATTTCCAATATTTGTCGTAGGGATGCCATTACCTCCTCCTGAGTTCTCGCATGCAACAAAATGTCATCCAGGTATATAGCTGCTGTATCTAACTGACTTGCTCTAGTATTTGGTTCATTAGTCGCTAAAAGACTCTAGGAGCGTGGAACAAACCGAATGGCATGCGTTGAAATTCGTACTGCCCACTGGCGGTGACAAAAGATGTAAATCGTTTAGAAGTTTCTTCCAGTGGAATTTGATAGTATCCCGTTCGTAAATCTAAACTGACAAACCACACACTGCCTTTCAGTTTGTCTATTTGGTCATCTATGCGAGGAAGAGGATGACTATATTTAATTGTCTTGGAGTTAAGTTTCCTAAAGTCGATACACAGACGTTGCTCTCCATTTTTCTTTTTCACCAACATAATTGGGGATCCATACCCTGATTCTGATTCGCGAACTATACCGTAGTCCAAGAGTTCCTTTACCATTTCATGCACAATTGTTTGTTCATTTAGTGCCATACGATACGGGTATGGCACAGCCCAGTTCTTGTGTATTAATCGCGATAAAAAAAAAATAAAAAAAAAAAAATATTTTGGCGCGACGGTCTATGGGACCCAACGCCTAGCTTCTCGCAACCATTCGCTTGTGTGGGTTTTTCAATTTTTGGGGCGAATGGAAGGGATCTACAATTTTACGCCGAGTCCAAAAGGCTAATTGAGAAGCTCATTCATGACAGTTTTACTCTCGGATGTTTGTCAGACGTTCGCGAGAGGTGGCGCAGTGGAAAAAAACCTTAAGATGTAATTTGGTCCTTTCGGGATTCGAACCTGAGTCCCTCGCTTAGTAGCCCAACACACTACCACTAAGCCACTGCGCCGACTTAATCGCGATACACTGTCGATATTCGTTTAATAAGTCCAGCAATTTTTTTACTGTAATATCTTCGGCTTTTATGGGCTCAAACACTCCAGTTTGTATACTAAGAAGTTGGTTTTCGCTGTTTTTTTTTCGCAAATTCGGGCTCGGGCAATTACTTTATTCTCTTTGATTATAACGTCTTGCTCTGACAGATTCATGGATGGAACATAGGAGGTACCGACTTCATTAATTCTTAAAATTGTTCTGGGAACGCAAGTCTCCTCACCTTTGTTAACTTGTTCTGCCTGAGTTTCTACCAGTTGCAGATGTCGTGGCGGAATAACTTTTTTTTTCGATTAATCAAATTGACTTTGCTGGGAGAAAAGATGTCGTCTATTTTCAGATGATCCGACGGGTTTTCTTCTATGAAAAATCTTAGCGTACTTTGAGTTTTTATTGCACAGACATGCGGTAACTCAGTATATGTACGCCCAACTAATATAGCAACGTCTTGATTATCGTTACTGACAACCATCAACTTTATTTCTGCTTCCACTCCATCAATTTCAATATTTTCGTTGAAGCGGTTCCAACGCTTAGCACTATCCCATTACCATACCCTTGCAATGGAACGCAGCCGCTTGTGTTTACATCTAGTCCTATCTCCTTTGCTTTTCCTACCGTCAACAATGTACAAGAGCTACCAAAATCCACATAACCAATCATGTCGTCTCCGTTTATCTTTATTTGCTTGAATCGGATAATTTGTTTGTACTACCGCTACTGTTTTCGGTTTGCTGTCACTTCTTTTTTGGCATATGGCTTCCTGTTGATAGCGACATCTGCACAGATTACAACTGCTGTCTCCAGGTAACTCTCTCGCAATGCAGGAAATTGCAAAATGTTTGCCACATTTAGCAAACGATATTTTTGTCGACCGCTCGTATCTTATATTTGTCTTGTTTACGTACATAAGTGTGATTAAATCTCTTGAAACTGGTACTGTGACTGTTTGGCTGTTGTCGTTGATAAACATTTTTTTGACCGTTAAGTTGAGTCAAATAATGATATAAATGTTCTGGATTCTTATATCTTCCTGCCTGTGCCGTAGTCTTAACAATACGGTCATCTATACCTCCTATAATGCACGATACAGCTTCCTCGCCTTTAAGGCCATATGAATGAATCATTGCTAACTTTTCATGAAAGTACTTACAATAAGTTTCATCCAAGTCCATTTTTGAAAATCCCTTTTTGATGGAAATGCTTCTTGGATTTTGATTTTCCATTCTTCCCAAGAGAAACCTAAACTGGGAAGTCCCTTATACCAAATTTGCGCAAGCCCTTTTAATTTGGCCAACGCAAAATAAATAGTCGCTTCTTCAGACCACTTAAAAATTTCTCGAAGCTCATCGACCTATGAACCCACTTAACAGCCGATTGATTTTTATCTTCTGGATCAAATTCGGATACAGCTTCACCCTTAAAGCTAGGACCCTGATTCTTACTACCAGTTCTCTCCACTAATGCAGTAATTGCATCTGTGAACTTGCCAAAATTATTATTTTTGTTTTATATAGCTAATTATTGCATGACATCAGAAAAAGACAGTTAGAAGAAAGAGAATTATTTTCAGCATGTATTTTTTTTTTAATTTAATGATTTAAAAAAAAAAATACAAAAACTCACGGAAAATAAAGATTTTAAATTCTATGGAAGGTAGGAAAAAGGTAAGAATATATTATGAAAAGAGTAGAATAAGATTTAAGTAAATAATAAATAAAAAACAAAATTATTTCATCGCTAATAATGTATAAATACTTTAACCCTATAACTCCGTTTCATCGACTTCTGGTTCTTCAGAAGGATACGATTTTACGTTTTAGGATAAAGTTTTCTCATACTAGTAATGTATGGATCAGAAGAAACCAACAGATTATGGAAAACATTCTCCATATTCTGTTGCTTTGAAAATTGTCTTTGTTTCGGGCTTCCTCTCCAAGCTTTCCAATTGAAGAGTAGCATCCGACACAATTTCAGGGCTATGTTTTATAATTTTGTGCACTGTTGTTGGCATATTGTACAAGTGCACAAACTTCCTTGCCGTAAAGCTCTATTTTTCATCACAGTAGAAGAATCAAATTTCCCTTATTCTTGAAATTGCATTTGAGCAGCATAGCACAACTCTTCGGGTTGAAATTCCGAACGCAAAACTTTAGTTTACCTCCTCTTTGATCTCTCACTTAGCTGTACAAACTCAGTTTGTGGCCGTCCAACAGATCCATAAGCTCGTCGTGGAAACGGAATTTCAAGCTCTAACTTGTTCTTGTTTTTAAAAACTTTTTAATTTCTTGAGGAAGCCAACCATCGACTTTTATTTTCATAGATAAAATTCGTTAACATATTCTTTGTTACATTTATTTTTTCTTTTAGTTCATGTGATGGACAGCTTCTCAGGAAGTGTAAGCTGATTTCTTGACAACAAAATAAAATTTGATTGTGAACCTGTATCAAAAACGAGGTAAAAAAAACGTGTCTATTGAGCCGAACTCTTATTTTTAGCGTTTTTAAAGTTTTAAGGCCTCGTCAAACAGAGCGCGTTTTAACGCTCCGTTCTACCGCCGCGTTGTAATATACTAAATAACGTATCCCCCGTCACACAGAGCGCGTTTTCAACGCTTCGTTGAATTCACCACGGCGTTTGAACGCGGCGGTGAAACGCGGGGTTGTGAAAAATTACAAATTATTTTATGACGCGTGGCGTTTGAAATCATTTTTCATGATTTTATATTCTAAAAATCGGAAAAATTAATCGAATGTGTTTGAAATTACCCATATTTGTACGTTATGTGTGAGAATCGTATACAAATGCAGTTTTAAAGGCTGAGATATGGGAGGAAATATTAAAATAATTTCTCTTTTTGTAAATTTCTTGCATTTAAATCCTTTTTCTTTTTCGGGAATTATAATATCACGGCAAATGAAAGCAATAATTCTTCCTCCGAGCTGCTTGACATTTTTTTAGACAATGAAAACCAAGAGTCATGGACATTAATAAGACCTTTTTGTTTGACGTCCTCTAACGCGGCGGTTAGAACGTTGCGTCAAAATAATCTTACCGCCGCGTAAATTAATCTCACCGCGGCGTTAAAAACGAGTTCTGTTTGACAAAGCCTTTACTTGACGATATTTTGCAAGATCGCAAAATATCGCAACTTATTAAGGTTATTCCTTAATTTGGAAAGTTTTGTGTTTTTGCTTGGCTATAGATTCTCATTCCTTGTAGAATTTGGTGTTTGGATAAGTTTGATGCAAATGTATTTTTTCCACACTTTTCTCTATGGACGTGAGACATCTGTATAATTATTGTATGTGCTCATAGCTTCATGTGATCGTGGTCGATCAAATGTCAGAATGGCCGAGTTGTAGAGTCAACAATAATAATATGAACACAGCCTTACATTACGTATCGCAAAACAGCCTCTTAGGGTGAAGTTGTCAAAAATCTCCATCTTGAAAAACGATTATAGTTTCCGGCATTCTGATTCGCGATTCTGATCCTTGAACGAGCGCGCAAGAGCAGCAATTGTAAGAATAATAAAACGAGAAAAAAAATAAAAGTAATAAAATATAAATCCTGAGAAGCGTTTATTTCTCCATTAGACATGGGGCACGGCTACGTAACAAAACGTCAAAGGTAAATCGCGCCAAATAGGGGTATGTGTCTCGCTTCGCTCACAAAAAGGATTCTAAGTTCATGTCGTGTAAGATCATGTACTTTTTAAGGCCCAACTTATTTATTAAAATAGTAATTTTAATAAAAATACCAAAAAATTTAAAACTGAATCCAACTGAAGTATAGAAGCTGCATAACATTCCAATAGGAGAGGCAATTTTTCCCAAATCGAATTAGTTATTATGATCTTTGATCGCCTGGCGATACATAATACAAATTGGTTCTGTACCTACTGCTATGATCGCCTCATACCTTTTTTTGCCATTGCCAACAAAGAAATTAATTTGAAAGGCAGGCGTGTGCTTAATACCCGCTCATGCTCATGCATAGCCCAAAGTAGCCAGTAAAGAAGAGTTACGTATGTTAAGTTACATTCCAAATTATCCGGAATCAAAATCAATGTAGTATATGAAAAAAGCATACTTAGAGAAGTAAATGAGCACAGTTTCAGGGGCAATTAGAGGCGCTCTCTAGCAAGGAGTTGACCAACCACTTTCGTTTCAGGGAAGTGGTTCCTCTATGTGTAAAAACTCAATGGTTTCATAAAAAACTTCGAGGAAAAAATGAAGCAAACAAAAGCACTCGCCCTTTTGGGTCAGTGCGGCGAAAGTATGAAACCTCTGCGCGCCATTGCTATTTTTTACATAGAACACAGTGCCATCCACTGTAGAAAAATTGCAACTGCTTCAACAAAAATTGGCTGCTAACTGTCCATGTATAGTATATCTGTGGTGGCGGCATTGTTTTCAATAGATGTCCTCTCGAAATTGTGCTAGTGTACATAATTACTAATAATTATAATAATTGCCCCATAAGTTGCACAATAAGTAGGAATATTTATTGCGAATTAGTTTTTTATGTTGTTTGTGATTTGATTTTTTTGGAAATATGGTGTAATATTACTTTGGCGTATATTTCAATTACATTTCGGATTAATAAATTCTTATGATTGTCAAAAATCTTTATTTTATTAATAGCAATAACAAAATTGCATTATATTGCAAATGACAATCTTATTCATATAAACTTCTTTGTTTCATATATTCCACCTTACTCTGGTATTGTAATTTACAAAGCTCTTATGAAAAATATTATTGAAATTGTTAAAAATTTAGATGACTCTTCGTTTGCCGTAGTGCTAGGTGATTTTAATTTGCCTCATATCAGTTGGTTGTTTTCTCACGATGATAAATGTATTATTCCATTTAATGTCTTCAGAGCTAATGAAGTTGAATTAGTAGACACTATGTCCGCTGATAATTTCCGTTTAGTTTAATGAAAATATAAAATTTTATTTTTCTAAAAGCAGATTATAATGCTATGAATAATTTTCTTAATGGTGTTGAATGGGATAATATTACTGATTCCCGTAATTTGATTTTCTTGCAATTTAAAAAAATACTTGAACGCGCGATTTCTATGTTTGTACCAACTAAAAAAGTAAAAAGTTCTAATAAACCTGCATGGTTTAATAGGAGTTTATCTAGATTGAAGAACTATACGTATTAATTGTGTGTCATGAATTTTTGCGTTTGAAAAAAGAATATGATTTCTTAAAGAAGTTCGTCTTTAAGAACTACGTTACAACCATTGAAACTAATATAAAACGTGATTCTAAAGCTTCATGGTCGTTTCTAAATAAAGGAAATCTCTAGGAATACCTTCTTGTATGTCACTGAACGGTACTTCTAGTAGTAATGTAAACGAGATTTGTAACATGTTTGCAAAATTTTTCCAGTCGAATTTTGTTACTGAGCAAATTATTTGCAGTTTCTCTGGTCAATCTGAGCATACAACTGACCTAGGTTTTATTTCCTTAACAAATGATGAAGCCCTCTATGAATTATCATTACTAGATTCGAGTATCAGCTTAGCACCCGATAACTTTCCACCATTGTTATTTAAAAATTGCAAATTTAGCCTAGTCGATCCACTAAGGATTATATTTAATTTATCCCTATTTACTGGTAAGTTTCTAGACTGTTGGAAATATTCGCTCATAACTCCAATTTTCAAATCAGGTTCTAAGAGATGTATCGAGAATTATAGACCTATAGCTAAGCTGCAACTGTTTCCCAAAGAGGTTGTACTCAGTTGTTCCCAACTATATTTCTGAACTTCAGCACGGGTTTGTAAGTGGTAGATCAACCGCTACTAACTTGGTTATTTTTACCAACTACTGTCTTGAAAATATTGAAAATCGTCTTCAAGTAGATTGCGTATATACTTATTTTTCAAAAGCCTTTTATCGTTTTCAGCACAATGTTCTTTTAAGCAAACTTGAACTTTTCGGAATTCATTCCAGTATTTTAAAATGGATTGGCAATTATTTGACTAATCGTAAACAAATTGTTAAAATTGGATCCGCGATTTCGAATGAAATTTGAAATTTTTGAATTTGGAAATTTTGATTTAAGCCGTTTAAATGACTGGTGTGTTCTTAATGGCCTTTATTTTAATGTTAAGAAATGTTCGGTTCTTACTTTTAGTAGAAAAAAGCAAAACACAACATTAAGTAGAGTTTCAGACCAAAAAGACTTGGGGGTAATTTTTGACACTGAACTTAATTTTTCATTGCATATTGACTAAATAATTGCCAGAGCTAATCAAATGCTTGGTTTAATTTTTCGAAATTCTAAGGATTTTAATGATCCATATACACTTAAAACTCTCTATAAAGTTCGACTGGAATAATCATCTTTCAACCTACGACGAAAGATTTAGCATCCGGTTCTATCTCCAGTAGGTAGAAACTAGATTTCAGAGTAGAACCCTCCCTGAACGCTGACACTAAGTAGTTACCCGTTGCAATGCACGCCTATAGTTTATACTTAAGTTATCAGCTTCTAATCGATTTGGAATATGCTTTATTTAGAAAGAAAGGTGAGCCGCCTGTCTACGAATTGCAACATACATCATGCTATAGTCTGAATATATCTTATTATCTCTTCCACTTTAAAATGTAAAATACTTACCTACTCTGTTATCCTTGATATGTTCAGTCATATTAAATTTAATAAATAACGCACGTTTCTTTGCTTAAGAAATCTTTATTCAGCCACCGTCCAAGTCTTTCCAGTGTCGATATTGACAGAAGAGATATAGGTTAGGTACATAAAATAAAATTGTGTTGTTTTGTATCGATACTAAAAATATTCTAGTATCATCTGTTCGCCTCTAACATTTGTTTTCTATTTGGTTAGGTTGGTACTCAATTGCTGAATCATGTTTTGCACAAATTTGATGGCTGATTCGCGAATTTGTAAAAACAAAAAAGGTAATGCACGTTGTTAATAATTTTTTTCTGAAAAAGTCGCATGTGGTTAAAAGAATGAATTCTTGATTAATTTTGATTAAAAAAGTAGGTAAGTTGGCATATATTAACACCGCACCTAAATTTATTAGTTCAACCAAATTCGACATTCCATTCTAGTTGTTTTGGATTTCGCAATTTTTTATTTCCACACTTTAAAATGTTGAATTTTAACAAAATGTTGAATATCTTCGTTGCACTTATAAGTTTATCTAAGCATTTGATAAACTTACAAGTGCAATTATTAAATTATTACAACAACTAAACAGTAGAAATATAATTGTACCACCACATCTGATCTCGAAACTTAATAATCATATTTACACACACCAGTTTTGACACTAGCTGACTTGAAAATATATTGATCTTGTTTTGAAAAGTTTACTTGTTTGTACAATTTATTTGCCCTCTTCACATAAACCTAATTAAAGATATTTTTCGAAAAAAAGCTGCAAAAACTTTTGCAATCCAATTTTTTTCTAATATTTCGGCAAAAAAGCCGTGCTTTCGTCGATTAGTTTAAAAAAAATTTAAATATTCAGCCTGCTTGTCTGATGGGAATGAAATACGAAATGTCAATCGTAACACTGAGCCCACACCTGGTATAGTTTAAGATGTATTATTCGAAAAGAGCTGTTACATACGGAATGACGATTGCTCATAACTGTCTTACTCTGCTTGTATTTATATAGGATCATCTGCTTAATTTTCCATTTTTTTGTATTTATTTTAATTAAATTTATTAACCAGTTATAACAGAAAATCTTTAAGACGAAACAAATGTTTACACTTTTTGTTGGGGAAAATATAGAAAACATACTTTACAATTTTTTAAGAATGATTTTTTTTAATCTCATTTAGCGAAAGTGCAAAACTGTATAATGCATTGATTTCTTACAGCTATATGTATTAAATTGGATCCAGACATGGAACGGCATCTTTGATAATAATTGTTTACAATTATGATAAGAATTGGTGTTCTCTTACTGTTTGTTTTATTTTTTTTTTAGAAATTTCATTGAACAACAATTTATACACTGCTTTATTAATGTTATAAGCTATTTTCTTAGAAACTAAATGGTTCTTCTACCAAAAGTTGAATTTAATGTTTATGGGTTTAATATTGGAATATCGTGTTTGTGCTTCTTATACCAATTAATACAAAATAAGTGCAGGTACCTACTTCATGAAATATATTGTTTAAGTTCAAATACAATCAATTGTTGTCATTTTATTATTTTTACGAGCACGTTGTTTGTTTTTGTTTTAATATATGTTTTGCAAAGTATTTTCCCTGCCTGCTCTAAAGGATTAGATGCGATTTTATTTTATTTTGAAAAAAATAGTATAGTAAAATATTTATTTTAAGGAATATAGGCAAAATTTATGTTTTCTAATATTCAACTATTTTTGTTTCTACTATTCTAATTTTGTTTGCCAATCCTAATTAGCGTCCTTGCGACTCTTATGACCTCGGAATGAAGCTTGAATTTTTGTCGCTGCTTTATTTAATTCTGGATCAGTTAGATCGATATCCAATTCCTCAGCTACTTTCTTAGTTATCTCTTGAATATCAACATCCTCGGCATCTTTGTTTCCAGCTAGTTTTCGCGATAAATGACCTCGGAATGTAGCCTGAATTTTTAAAGCGGCATCGCAAAGCTCTGTAATTATATGAAGAAAAATACAATTTTTTGTATACCGTATACTGTCATATGTATGATTTAATATAATATTTGTCAATCATGTGCTTGTATTGTATGCCGAAACGGGTGCTATGAAAGAACATCATATGAAATAAGGCCAACTTTTGAAAACTGTATAGATAGTACTTCATAAATGTCTTAAGAATTCGATGCTTCATAAAACATTCATTGATCAAGTGTGTATTGAAGTGAATCGATTGTCAGATCTAGCAATTGTCTGAACATAGCTCAGGGCATAAACTAAGTATTAAATAGACGATCAGCTCCCGCGCACCTACCCGCCTACGCCTCCCACGCAAATTTTGAAAAGAAAATGTTCCTTAAATTTCCATCTGTGAATACTTATACATGTAAAGAAGCAACAAAACAAATTAAATCTAAATGGCGGGAGGTGAAGTAAATGAAATTTGATAATACCGTATTGAACATTTTTCAGTACCTAGTGTTCTTGGATGGTGGCGTTTCAACCTTTTTGTGGGAAATTCGCTCACCGAAAAGCCTATCGTTCGAAAAAGGTAAAAAACACCATAATTGTGAAAATTCACAATTATGGTGAAATCTCATATAATTATACGTAAATTAATATATTGCAATATATTCATTCGTATAAATAAAATAAGATTTTTTTTCAACAATTATTGTCTCCGATTCTTGTTTTGGCGAAAAATCATTTTAAAGACGATTGCGGATAGAAAAACAACAACGAATTTAAAGAGAAGAACCGACTAAGAATATTCATATCGGTTGACTTATGATAAATTGTTTTGTTATAATAAAATTAATAACGTTATTATACACACACTACACAACATTCGGAACACACAACATAAGTAGGTATATAACATATAAAATATACCACATTTCTTTTCAAACACTATTTAACACAAAATGTACACATTGAACAATCACACAGATAAAAGTCAAAATCATAAATTCCATTCAAACGCATTTATAGATTATCTAGGTAAAGTAAAAAAAAACTAATACCTTATGCGTTTTAGGGAAATACGGGTTCGTACTAAATTCACCATACCATTTTCTTAACACGGCTAACGGCGAAATATTTGAATTACCACTTTGTGCAAATGTATACGAGCGGCAAATTTTCTTTAACATGACACGCATACTTTTACACAAAGCAATATGGAAAACAGGGGTCGAATTACCGCACCCGTGATCGAGCAATACGTGACTGAATTTGTTATTGTTTTGCATGTAAAATCAACAAAATTCAGTGACGTATCGCTCGATCACGGGTGCGGTAATTCGACCCCAGCTTGTAGGCAAGCTAAGCTGACCGTCTATTTAATTGTTAGTTTATGCTCAAGAGCTTAAATCATTGTTTGCTCATACTAATAATTTCACCTGTTTTTGCCTACTTCGGAGGGAGCAAAAGGCAGCGATCCTGAATTGTTGGACAAAGAAGATGAGCGAGCTCTGCTGTACCCCATTAAGGTCCATGTGGATCCATTGTGATTGTTGGGTAATCATCATCATCATCATCGTCGTCATAATCGTCATCATCATCGTCATCTTCCTCATCGTCATTTCAATCATTATTACTTTGCATTTATATACATATTTAAATTTGCTTATTTGAATATGGCGCCTTAGTTATACCATTCACCATATTTTTGTATTTTGCCATTTCGCCACATTATTTAAACATTTGAAAATAACGTAATGTCTCTCTCAAATAAACGAAAAACCTGTTATTTCATCTACTATATAAACGAAATATGAAATAAAGCTTTGCCATTATTATTGTTAAAACCCTTCGGGGAAATTTTCGTCTTTCAATTATCCACTAATTTCGTCGTAATTCTAAAATAGACAAGGTTCAGTTTGTCGCAAGTTCGCATCCGTTGGACAATCGGTCAAACGCAACAACCAGTTCTACCTAGTCCTTACTCGAAGGGTAACTAGAGGTCCCGAGGTTGACGGTCGGAGAAACCCACGATCGTACATTTTTGCGCCCAACTCGTGTTAAACAAACATATATATATATAGACATACAAAGCATAAAAAAACAATATAAAAAAGTGTTAAGAACATAAAACCACAATTAGCAAAAAGGGTATAATAGTGCCAGAAGAAAAGTGCATCACAAATGGAGCAACCTACCTACCATTATAGAGTACATTTTAGCAGAGAAATCGTATTAGAAAAGCATCATCATCATCACCATACACACCAACAGAGGAGAAGCCAAGTAGGCAATTAAACATCAAAAGAGAAATAATCATAACCACCCACCCAGGTACGTTACAAATCTCCTTCCAATCGAAGCAGCGCAAAAAATTCCCGTACACAATATTAAAGTTCAAAGTTTTGAACATACCTAATTTAAAATAACAATATTTATTAATCGAATAAAAATTCATCTTCGACGGAATTGTGCTATGTAGGTATGCAAATATATATTAAATTCAGCCATAAAAACATATAACATACGTATTAAAATATAGTTTACAAATTGCTGAATTCAATAATTGGATTTGAGAATGAAACAAATTATCGTTTATCAGTAGAAGTGATCGTAGAAAATTCAAAATTAGAATCCATAAACGCCGTAATAATCAATCGCATTTTACAATCCACAAGAATTTTCTCTCGTCGCCATCTCTTGTCGCCATACAGCTTGAGCTTTTTGGCGGTTTGAAAACTCATAAGCCAAACGCCATCCATAGCATAGCACATTCGTATAATAAGCTCAATTTTATTTATTTATTTATTTATTTTATTTAATTTCTTTATTTCATTAATAACTTAAAGTTATACAAAAGTTTAAAACAAATTCAAAGATAGATTTACAAGATAGTAGAGCATTTAAGTTATAAACTGAAATAGTTTTGTACATTCTGTTGTCAGATTTAAACAAGAGGCGAATGTACAGTACATACTCAATAAAATTAAGATTTATTTATCGATGTGGATGCGATAAAAATAGGTATAAATTCAACTATCAAAAGAAGAAAAAAAAATAAAAATACAACAAAAAGAAATCATACCAAAGGATTCAGTAAATTACCAATTACAGCGTAGTTTAAGGAGAAAAGCCAACATTTTACATTTTTAAGATATACGGATTTAACTCGCTCACATCTCAGACTTGAAGGTAAGTTATTGAACAAACGCGGAGCAGTAACATTATAGAAGGTGGAAAAATGCGATTTATTGATTGTAGGGACATTGACGAGATTACTAGTGTTGACGCGCAGATTACGGTTTTCATAAACCCTAGGAGAGTTGTACCCGGACTTTTCAAAAAATATTTTTAAAACTTTATAGAAGTATAAATGTCTCAATGGAAGAAATCCTAGACTTTTGAACAGTCCAAAACTAGAAGTACGACGGTTAACTTTACACATAATACGAACAGCGTGTTTTTGTTTTATTAGCAAAGGCTCTAATTTATTATAATGTGTTCCACCCCAACAAGCTATACCATACTGAAGTTTAGATTTGAGAAGACCATTATAGACTAACTTTAAAATTGGCAAATCACAGTATTGGCTGAGATTATAAATCTGTCTAACAACATTGTTTAGATATTTTTTTAAGTACATAGTATGCTCCAACCAACTGAGCTTATAATCCAAAGTAATACCTAAGTATTTAAAGCTGTCGACGCGTTCGATTACAAAGCAGTCAGCGGTGCAATAGGCATGTGAATCAAAAGTGGGTGAATTATGATTGTGTGTACAAGGATTAATAAAAAGGAATCTATTGCAATTTGGCGAATGGTATTGTAAAGGCATATCATTACAGATTTTACCCTTAATATTAAAAACCATGAACTTCGTTTTGTTACTTATGACCAATTTATGAAGTTTAAACCATTTCCGCAGTATATCTAGATCATGGTTCACATCCATATATAAATTAAAATAACATTTACCATGATAATTCGCATACACCTACTTCTATTCTCTCTGGCACTTTATACCCGTTCGTCATCTCGCTTCTAAAAGTTTGCCGCTACGTCATCATTTTTATTGCATAGACCAACATTTCGCTCACACATAACAACATTATTTTAAGTTTTTTCGTGGGCTTCGTCGCCGGAGTGGGTGCGGCATTGATCGTACGCAATAAAAATCATCTTTCGCTTGGGAAGTGATTTCTTTTTTGGCCGTTGTGAATCCATGGTTTGAATTTTTTTTTGACATTTTCACTGCACTATGAAAGTGAATAACACTAGTAAGCAACAATTTGCATTTAAATTACAAATAATCGATACATCGTATCAATTCGTATCAATTTCGCCGTTGGATTTATTTCATCTCTCAACTTATTTCGTCGATTCATCGTTGGATTAAATTCGACGCGGGAGTATATCTTTGCTTTCTGTCAATACTTTCGGGAATAGTGTTTCCATTGCCATATTACCAATTTCTTCGTTGCTTAAAATTAAACTTATTCATTGTTTGCAAAATAATTCTTTTAATTAAAATCAGAAATTATGGCAACTGAATCAACTTTACAAGAATTAAGACAATTGCGCTCTACAACTAAGGGTAGTATAACGCGGATCAAAAACATCGTTGATACCAAACAAGATAGCCTTTCTGCTACAGAATTGGAATGCCGTTTAGGAATATTGGAGTCATACTTCAAGCAATTATTAGCTTTACATTTCAACAAAAACAAAAATTCAATCGTTACTAGGGCCAACCCGATGCAATAGCTCCTTAGAAGCAGAACACGACATTTTCAGTTCCTCAGGTTGCACACAATCATGTACCGAATTTCAAATTACCTCGCTTTAATGGAAACTATTCGGAGTATAAAAATTTTGCAAATTCCCTTTAAACTCTGATTGATAATGAGCAAAACCTAACAAAAATATAAAAATTGAGTGACCAAGCTCTAAGTACGGATAAAGCCTTACGGAAGAAAACTATCCTAATTCACTACAGTTACTCAAGGATCGTTATGATAACGACTGCCTTATATTTTTACAATATATTTCTGAACTGTTCGAACAACCGAAGGTTTCGAAGTCTTCCCCAGCGGAACTAAGAGGCCTCGTAGATAACATATCAGCTATTTTTAATTCGCTTCTCTCTATATGTTCGCTCGAAAATATTTGCAATGCCATTGATGAAGAACTGCGTGCTGCCACTAAATCTCAAAAGAACAGAACTAAGGCAGCAGCATCTACCGGGGAATGGACTACCTACCAAATGTATAGTTTGTTCGCTCTTACTTAAGTTTGTACTCCTCGCACATTTGACGCATAATTTCGGGCCTTTAATATTCATTTAATCTTGTCTTAAAAGCGAAAGGGAGAACAAACTGCGGTAAGAAAGAACATAATTAATTGTAATATAACTAAATTGTTCTTTTATAGAAATAAAATATACCAATGTTTCAACATTAATATCACTTTCCCGTTCGCCTCTACAAGGCACAGCCATAATTATACACATCGCCATGTATAAGGTTGATATGGAAACTCAATCGAAATGGGATGAAAACATTGATTATAAGAAGCTGCCTAAGTGGGTTGATTGTTCTGAGGTTTTAAGCAGGAGGTGCCAGTACCCAGAGGCTGTTGAAAGCAAACAGGTTAAATCACAAAACGATCAACGGACATACATCAAGCAAAAGCCATCGTATTCTGGTTACCTTACTCAATCGTCTCCAGCTGTTACACAAAAGGGTTGTTTGTTCTGTCGGGAGTATGGTCACTCTATTACTGGTTGCTCAGCTTTTAATAAGGTGACTGTTATGGAAAGGTTCGCGAATGTTAAAAAAACTAGGACTATGTTTGAACTGTTTGGGCAAAGAGCATAGTGTTTCAAAGTGTCCTTCATTGTATAGGTGCAAGCTTTGCAAGCAGAATCACCACAACCTTTTGCATCGAACTCCCCGAGATTCGGAACAAGTTACACAATCGACACCAGTAGCAACAAGCAACACTGCTTTGGAAAAGGAGCATCAATCTGCAATTTCATCCACGAAAGCTTTGCTAACACTCTGCATCTAAAAAAGCAAAGAAAAGATGTGGATATGCATAGGGATAGTTGAAACTGAAATTAGCTTTCAGACACAAACGACGATTAGATCTCTTTACAATAACTTTGAGTCGTCACTTGAGTTTTTGGTAGCACCAGCCATCACTGGTTACCAACCGGAAGCAGCGCTCAATGTCTCAAGTTGGAATCTGCCTCGTAATTTGGAACTCGCAGATGAGTATTTTTATAAGCCATCACAAATTGACTTGTTGTTAGGCGCCCAGTCGTTCTTTGACCTTCTTCAAATAGGCCAAATAAAGCTAGGTGAAGGATTACCCTCTCTACAAAACCTACTTTCGAATAGATGGAAGGATCCAAAATTAGGGGAACTTCATTACTACCTTTCTCATCACTGTGTCATCACTTCATCTCACCTTTCGTTGAACGATACACTAATGGTTGGTCCCATAAATCAAACCGAATTGTTCATTGTTCTTCTTCGTTTTCGACTGCATAAGTTTTGTCCTCACAACAGATGAAAATTTTTTCGTCATTTCTTAGTTCACCTATGTTCCAATACTTTCTTTGGAGAAAGGACAAAACTACTCCGGTACAGACGTACCAATTAAATACCATTACGTATGGTACATCGTAAGATCAGTCCAGAGGATGGAGAGGTCTGCTCAGGATCTGAGCAGCGTTCTTATCCGCTGTTTTGAGCAAGCGTGTCCAGTTACAAAAAACTCCTGTAGAAAACCGGTACCCTGGTGGAATACCGAACTGCAGCGTATTCGAAAAGAAACCAGGAAACTCCTAAATCGGTCTCTAAAAACCAACTTAGAAGCGGACTGGAATCTATATCGATCGAAACAAAAAGAATTTAAGAGACTAATTCGTAAATCGAAAAGTGACTCTTATAGGAAATTTTGTGAGGAGGTCGAATCACTAAGTGCAACCAGTAGACTTGTTAAAGTTCTCAAAAGGGACAGACCAAGTAAACTGGAATCGCTCCAAAAATCTGATGGTACCTTCACTGAGACAAAGGCGGAGACTTTTAGTCGCCTGCTGGAGACTCACTTCCCGGGAAATCAGGTCACTACGTGTTCTTCTGTGGTACCGGCAACGGTGGCCACATCTGAATCAACTAACATCACGCGGCGTAACTGGTATATTGCTTCCAGAGTGGTGACTGATGACGCTATCAAATATGCAATTGCATCTTTTGAGAGTTTTAAGTCACCTGGTCCGGATGGAATTTATCCAGCCATGCTGAAACAAGGTTGTAGTCAGCTGATGCCGACGCTGAAAAGAATTTTCACCTCAAGCTTAGCCTTGGCTTACATACCTTCTCCCTGGCGTATTGTTAAAGTCGTGTTTATACCTAAAATTGGTAAGACTGACTACACTCTCGCCAAGAGTTTCAGACCCATAAGTCTGTCTTCCTTCCTGCTGAAAAGTTTGGAAAGACTGGTTGAGCTGCACGTGCGCAAGGTTGCTCTTCGATCGCATCCTCTTTCTGAGATGCAACATGCCTATCAGCGCGGAAAATCCTGTGAAACTGCGCTTCAGAACCTTGTTGGTAGGATTGAAAGTGCTCTTGATCGGAAGGAGTACGCGCTGGGTATTTTCGTCGATATCGAGGGTGCTTTTGACAATGCGACCTTTGATAGCATGTGTAACGCAGCCAGATATCATGGTGTAGATGAGACATTGGTGTTGTGGATTAAAGCAATGCTAATGCACAGGACGTTGATTGCCGAGGCGGATTGTGGAAAGTGCATCATGACAGGGGTAAACAGGGGCTGCCCTCAAGGTGGTGTTCTGTCTCCCCTTTTATGGTGTATGGTAGTAGACTCTCTGCTAACGGTTCTCAATCCTCCTGAAACCTACACACAAGCCTACGCGGACGATGTCGCCGTTCTGTCTGTCGGTTCAGACCTAAGGACTTTCTGCTCTCTGGCGCAGAGATCCTTGGAATTGATCGATGATTGGTGCACAAGAAATGGGCTTTCAGTGAATCCTCTTAAAACTACGGTTGTTCTCTTCACGAGAAGGAGGAAGGTCACCGGTCTGACTCAACTTGTGCTTAAAGGTGTCACTATTCCGATCTCTGATGAAGTCAAATATTTGGGAGTAATCCTCGATAGAAAACTTCTTTGGTCCAAGCATGTCGAAGCAAAAACTGATAAAGCGCTGTCCACTTTCTGGCAGTGCAAAGGTGCTTTTGGCAAGACATGGGGCTTATCTCCTAAAAGGGTCCTTTGGATCTATACGGCAATGGTAAGACCTCTCCTCTCGTATGCATCGGTTGTATGGTGGAACAGGCTTTCGCGGAAACGTGTTACTGCCTCTTTTGCCAAACTTCAAAGAACGGTTTGTCTCGGCTGCACAGGGGCCTTCCCCAGTACTCCGGGCTCTGCTCTAGATGCTATGATGAACCTCCCCCCCCTTGATATTTTTATCATGGGGTGTACGCTGAAATCCATCTCTCGGTTAAAAAGAGGCGGCTTTTGGTACCACGCGCATTGGAATTTTGATGAACTTGTGCGAGAATTATCCTTTGACCCCTGTCTTATGGATATGCCGTCTGACGCAATGACACCAGAAATCCTACTGCGACAAAACTATCACGTCTACTTTCCTCAGGCAACGGAATGGCTTCGGCCAGACTCTGAGCCAGGGAAAGAATGCCATCGTGTTTTCACGGATGGCTCCAGAACCGGACAGGGGTCAGGTTCGGGAGTCTTCGTGGAAAGCGAAAGTGTTAGACTACACTACCCCTTAGGGAACCATGCGTCTGTCTTCCAAGCGGAGATTTTCGCTATCCTTATGGCTATGCACTATATTGTGAAAAACAGGTGGAGAGCTAGAAGCATTTGCGTTTGCAGTGACAGCCAAGCTGCACTAAAAGCGCTGCTCAACCCTCTTACCTCGTCCAAGTTAGTGCTTGAACTCAAGCTTTCTCTAAATCTGGTCGGTAGGCTAAACACAGTGAAACTTGTCTGGGTCCCAGGCCACACTGGTATCCAGGGAAACGAGATCGCTGATGAGCTTGCCAGGCTGGGTTCCGAAGAAGCTCTCTCAGGGCCTGAACCTGCGTTGGGTCTGCCAGCATCTGCGGTAAGGTCATCCATTGATACTTGGGTTTCTCGTGAACACGGGTGTCGGTGGCGTGACTGTGCTGGATGCAGACAGACCAAACGACTGCGACCGGACATCTGCAAAAGGTCAGCATCTTTCCTTCTGTCTCTCAGGAGAATCGAGTGTAGACTGCTTGTGGGTGTCCTTTCGGGCCACCAAGCTTCGGCTCCTTTTGCTGCTGTTCGCTGCCTTAAATACCTAGCTGAAACTAACAGATATAAATTTGAACTGGGTCCTCGTGTAATTCAAGAATATTTTTATGTTGATGATGTTTACCCCTATCGTGGAATCCGCCGAGGGGAATGTTTAACTCAAATTCAATAGTTGGTATCGTAGAATACATTCGAAGTGAAAGATTCACCTGTCGGTAAAGTGAATGCGTTTAACTCCATCGTAGAAAACGATCGAAGTGAAACTCCCAATACCAACTTTGATATTTCCAATACGTAGCTAATTCATTGCGTGTTCTGGCGTTTGCTGTGCGGTTGTAATTTTTTGGAAATGTTGTAGGTACAAAATGAGCAAACAGATTTGTTTAATAAGAAGTGTAAAAGCACAAAACACAAATTACATTCTTATTGCAGCAAGAAAACGGCTCTGCGAAATAAGACCCCAATGAAATAAGACCCCAAAAAAAATATGAAATAAGGCCCCAAAAGTTTATACAGGAAACAACAACACGATTTTTAACAAAATTTGGGGTGTTATTTCCTTTTTTGGGCCTTATTTCTTAATATAATTGGGGTCTTATTTCAGGCGTTAGGTCTTATCGCCCAAAACCATAACGCCCAATTTTAAAAATGTCATAACGCCCAAAAACCACCACATCGCCCAAAATTGAAAGGAATAAAGCGTCTTAAAGCCCAAACCGAATGACATATTGCCCAAAGTAATTATATAACGTCATAACACCCAAATCTAGAAATGTCATAACGCCCAAAATATTTCTTGTTATTAAGTTTGGGTTTTACGACATAACTTTTGGGCGTTATGACATTTTCTTATTTTTGTCATTTTCTACAAAAACTGTTAATTAACTCCAGTTTTTTTTACAAGCTATTTAATTAAACGCTAAGAAAAACAGCGGTCGTAAGTGCAACGAAAAGAAATGGAGTGTGAAAATTTTGAATATATAAAATCATTTTATTTAAAAAACGAAGAGCAATTTTACAAAAAAAATTCATTCAATTCAATAAATTAAAAACAATGTTCTAGTCCTGCAGTGCTTTTAAGTGATAGGTACAAATTCTTCAAGTCGCACTAGAAAAATATTTGAAAATGTTTGTGAAAGGTAATGCTATCAGTTACCGCGCCCGGAAGGGGGGGGGGGTGTCGCGGTAGCGGCTCGCGCCAGCGGCGGCGGCCGTCCGCCTTAACGACGCGCAGCGCCGCGCCTCCTCGATACGGGCAGGAATATTTTTCTTATATGTTTTTTCGCTTATAGCAGTCAGAATGCTTTGGGCGATATGTCATTCTATTTGGGCTTTGCGACGCTTTATTCCTTTAAATTTTGGGCGATGTGACGGATTTTGGGCGTTGTGACATTTATTTACTTGAATTTTTTAACATTGGGCGATAAGACCCAACGCTATTTTAAGCAAAAAATAATGCCATTACGCCCAAAATCAATGTCAAATCACCCAAATTTACGTGAATTTTACAACAACAAATTGCCTAGCAATGTTTTGGGCGTTATGACATTTTTCAAATTGGGCGTTATGGTTTTGGGCGATAAGACCTAACGCCCTTATTTCATAATGAAACAAGACCCAAAAGAAGAAATGAAATAAGACCCCAAAACTAAAATTTGGGGTCTTATTTCATTTTTCTTATTTTTGCCACAATATGAAATATAATCCAAGAACTCCATTAACAGTTAATTTTCTTATCTGCAGGTGTTCTTAGACTAAGTATTTGTTTCGCGGATTTTTTGTACACATGTACCTACCAAAGTACCGTTTTAAAATTAATTCAGTGATAGGTTTGTATTTTTGAAGACAAAAATATGTTTTCTGTGTATTTTCGTCCTTAAAAATAATAAGCGAAATACCTAAAGGCAAATAGACCATCGCCGAATAGAAAATATTTGATGGACGGAACTTTTAAAATAGTTCCCAACGGTTGTTTAACCAGCTTCTAGTCATCTATATATAATACTGAATATAGACGAGGTAATGACGTTATTTGATTTAGATAAATTATGTCAACCTTAGCGCCGCAGGCGAAAATTTGGTACAAAAAATCGCGCGATTTTTTGTACCAAATTTTCATTATTTCTTAATGTTGTAGATAGTTTATTTTAAAAATCCAAATTTTAAACTATTAACAAATTTGCTTTTAGTTATTTCCGTTACCTATTTTTCTTTTCAAATTAATGAAAATGTTACGAAGAAATGTTGCAATTATTAAAGAAAATGCAAGTCTATATTTAATTGAAAATACATACATACATAAAGATTGTAAATTTATTTCTAGGAAGACAATATATTGAATAAGAAGAGAAAAAACAACAACAACAAATTGGGGTGTTATTTCATTTTTGAAATTGGGGTGTTATTTCATTATGAAGTAACAGCCCAAATTTGGGGTCTTATTTCATTTCTTTTTGGGGCCTTATTTCATCGCAGTGGGGACTTATTTCATATTTGAAATTGGGGTGTTATTTCTAACACTACTTGATATATTTTGTTTAATTAAAAGATCTAACTTACAGTCTTCATCATCTTCGACGTTGATACTTAGAATTCGATGAATATGCTCGTCCTCGTCATCAAAATCTTTGCTGCTGATGGCGGTATTGTGAGAGGGTTGGGAGCCGTCCTGGTGATCTTGATAACTAGTTGCTGAACCGTTTTCAGATGGTTTTTGCAATACCAAACCCATTTTTCCAATAAAGTCTCTGCCTAAAATAACAGGATAAGTCATAGAATAATTTTTTACAACAAGCATTTGTAAGGTAATAAGAGTATTTTGATACGTAACATTAGAACTTATACTTCCCAACACATCAAGAGGACTGTTATTGACACCACAATAACTGTGAGCTCTGAGGTCTCGTTTTGATAGCATCGATGATGGAATAAACTGCTCCTGGACAAAGCTGATTGGACTTCCCGAGTCCAACAATGACAAAAGCGTTGTCATGTTCACCATGTGCTCCGAAAAAAATTGGTAGTTGATGTTCATCTCAAAGTTGTTATCGGTTGATCTTAACTCCTCCATTGCGCATACAATAACAGGTTTAATGCTGGTCGTTAATTTTCTGGAGAGTTGTTCTTCATCGGTGGAAATTGGTTGCAGGGTCATGGCGGGCTTCTTTCCGGTACACTTTGTGGATATATGGCCTTGTTCTCCGCACTTGAAACATGTGACAGGTTTCTTATCAGGCTTGACGTGCTCGGCACTGCTGCGATTACCAAAAGATGTCATACTGTTACTGGTTTTCTGAGATTTGTTTAGCACTTTGTGATGACCTTGCGAATTTGATTGTGTAGCCCTCACATTTTTATTCCAATAATTATCACGGCAATTGTTTTTCAATTTTTCGTACTTCGCACTGTAAAGAATAGTTTTGTTGATTTCGGCGTCAGAAATTCCTTTTATGATGAACTGGATAAGATCTTCTTCTTCAACTTCACTATGCGAAGCAATCTCTTGCATTGATAATACGTATTGCTGCATACTTTCGTCTCGAAGTTTTTTCCTATTGCGAAGTTCCTCATAAGTATCGGCCTTCGTTACGACCTTCCGAAACTCACTAATAAGCGCACTTCTCAACTCTTGCCAGCTTTTTAAATTTATCGTTCTAACAAATAATTTCGCCGTACCTGTCAGTAGCCTTTTCGCGTATATAAACTTAGTTCTGCTGTCCATGTCCAGAATTCCAGAGCATTCCTCAAATTGTTCGATCCAGCGGAGAATTGGAAAATGGTCATCCCCACTAAATGCAGGAACAGATTCTTCGATGTCTCTGAAGTTAAACGATGTGGACGGCCTTGAACTGACTCCTTCGTCATTTAACTGCAGATCACGCAGTTTTTGCTTTAGGGTTGCGATTTCTTCTTTTTTTTGCAAATTCTTCGTAGCTTGGTCAATTCTTCGTCGAGCTCTTCCTCCGTACCATGCGAATCACCCTCTTCCCCAGACTCGTGCTCACATGCTCGCACACTCTCTTCCCCAGACACGTGCTCACGTGTTCGTATTGGATCGGCGATAGGTAACGAATTGTCTTGCATCAGGATGAGTAGATCTTCTCTCGTTGCGTCTACCACTGCTTCTTGGATACGGATCTTCAGCTCTGCTTTTGTTCCACTAGTTGATAGCTTTAAGCACCTAAGAATGTCCTTCAACACAACAACTGTTGCTGATTCTAAATACTGAATCCACTCTTCACACATTATATGCTCTTTGCTTAACTACGTGAAACACTTGTGTCCAATTTTTCGCTTTTCCAAAAAAAATTAGCAAAAATTAGCCGAGAAAACTTTAAACGATACTCCCGTTAACTAGGTACACAATCCCACTTCTGAAATTACTGTAGGAAATTCGAAGATAAAACTCGTACTCGATGTTTGCTTATGGTGAAGGAAGTTTATTGACTGACTCCAGTTGTTTGAGTTACATACAATTTATCATCTTAATAACTGTAAGTAAGTGCCTCGTTAACAAACAGCGGATAGATCATCCGATCAAGCGGCCCAATCATAGGTTTTGCTTAGCGTATTGTATGTATGGTACAAAAGTAAATGATTCGAGAACACAGTAAATAATGGACTGTTCTAAATTATTTGCACTACACAACCAACCATACACACAAACAAAATTTCATTGAAATCGGTTGAGTGGTGAAAAAGATCGACCTCGCCTATTTCTCTTTCGTTTCACTTAATCGGAGAAATCTTGACGACGCAGTTTTTGTTGCAATGTATTATGTTAGTGCGATGTGCGCCACCCACCACCCCCAAGCAGAACAACGATCAAGAACAACGGTTGCTAATAATTTTCGACTTGAGGAAATAAATTTAGTTTTTTCATGCTAGATTTTGGGTCACCCTCAAATTATCTCCTTAAATAACAAGAACATTACTACAGCCAACTCAGCGAAATACCTAGGCATGACAATTGACAGCAAGCTAACATGGAAACAGCACGTAACTCAAAAACGCAACCAAATTAAAAACAAGTTTAGACAATTTTTCTGGCTCCTAGGGAAAAACTCGAAACTTTCAACGCAAAACAAGCTATTAATTTACAAGACTGTGATAAAACCGATATGGACATATGGCATTCAAATATGGGGGACCGCCGCCAAATCAAATATCGCCATTATACAGAGACTGCAATCAAAAATACTTCGGACGATTGTCAATGCACCCTGGTACATCCCTAACGAAGACATCCATCGTGATCTCAACATACTAAGTGTTAAGGAGGAAATTAAACAACAAAGTAGGAATTATCAAATGAAAATATCAAACCATCTAAACAACGACATACGCAATCTACCGGACAATGAAGTTAACATAAGAAGACGATTAAAAAGACGCAGACCAGTAGACCTTCAATGAAATTTAAAATTCGCTATTTGTACATACATACATTTTTTTTGTAAAGTGAAAATTATTTCTCGTTCATATATAATGTCTATATAAATCTATTGTAAATAACCGTCCAAAATTTAAAATTGTATTGTATAACTTGTACCTATATTGTATATCGCTGTAAGAACAAATCGCTTTAAGACATTGGTCTAAATACTATTTTACATCCCATTGTATCCACTGTAAAAACAATTACCTAGTGTCCAAGGACAGATGTAAATAAAACTGGGAAATTAAAAAAAAAAAAAAAAAAGAATTTGGGTTGTAGCTCAGCTTCTAGATGACACAGAAAGCTGATTGATGGCTTAAAATAATAATGGAAGTGTTGGCATCAGCAGTTGTACCACTGTATGTGTTAAAGAACATTGGGCAATCCATAGCATATATCTTTTGGTGCAGAAGAAATCCATGTTTCGTTTTTGTGGAAATTCCGGCAGATGGTATACAGCTACTTGTGCTAGCATACGGTATATGATAGCCTACTGCTGATAACGGAAATGTGGTCGGCATAGACACATTCGGTTGTACCGCAATATGGTTGAGAACTTAAACCACATTTGTTAATAAATACAATAAACGTATGGCTATAACTGATGCCTAATAGGAAGTGTTTTTTATTTTTATGTTAACTCGTTTGTTTTTGCTTTTAATAAAGCGTAAAGGCTTTGAAAGTCTTTGATCGTTTTATTAAAGAAATTCCAGATATCCTAATTCGTACCTTTGTCATTGGGGTCAAATTCCGCCTCCAGCTCCTCTTTAGTTGGATCGACATTTTCAATTGTAGCTGAGGCTACCGCTTCCTTAGAATTGGTATCTATTGCGGTCATTTGGCTGGTATTGGCAGCTGATACTGAAGTGTCGGCAGATTTCTTCATAGTTGTCCGTACCTTGTGACCACGAAATGCTGCTTGGATTTTTATTGCAGCTGAAATAAAGAAAAAGTGTTTTAAAATAAATGAACAGATGAAGGTATTTTACAAAATGGTAAAATGGCAAGGCGATAGAGCGTCGTCACATCAGCAATATCATCACAGCGAGAACCAAAATAAAACAAAAAAAAAGAAACCCTGTCACGAGCCAGGAACGACTGCACAAAGACTCCAAAATATTGTCTATGCGCAGATCGGAAACCCCCATTAAAAGCTCTAGATCATATACTTGAAAGGGCGAAGAAGAGTATGTTACAATGACCAGAATACTACAAGGAAATCTCCACAGAAGTCAAACCGCTGACAATCTACTGGTCAAAATCAAATATGTAAAACATCGATAGGAAGCCCAACCGACAAATTTCTGAAAAAACTGAGGGTCCTAGGATGGTTTGTCTCTGCTGAATTCAGAAACTAAAGATCCGAGCAGAAGAAGGCCATCAACTAGAGCAAGAAACAGAAGTGGGAGAATTTCCGCCGAGACATCAACAACGATCCCTGGGGGCCTAAGCTTGAAGCTCAGACGGGCAATACTGTCCTCAACGAAGAAAAAAATAAAGAGTATTGTGGACACACTTTTCCCAAATCACCCCGTTCGGCCCCCGACACTACATTGGCCCAACGAGAGGAAATATAACCCTGAAGTGAAGAAGAGCTCTGTTCAGCAGTGAAAACCCTACAAAACAGAAGAGCACTGGGACTGGACGGGATACCATCAAAAGTATTAAAGGCGATCGCCAAATCATGCCCCCAACTATTATTAAATACGTTCAACAGTTGCCTGGAAGAAGGAGTTTTCCTCAGAAAATGGAAAATGGCAAAGGCAAAGGATACCCAGATACTGCATCAGCGTACATACCTCTGTGTATTGTGGACTGGACATGTTAGGGAAACTTTTGGAGAAGATGTTGAGACCGCGAAATTACGCTGCAGTACAGAGAGGAGGAGACCTCACGGAAAGACAGTAGGGCTTCAGAAAAGGCCGCTCTACTATCGGGACGATTGAAGAAGTAGTAAGGGTCACAAAATTCTCTCAATGGGGAAGCAACTATTCAAGGAAGATCGTATTGCTGGCAACTCTGGATGTTAGGAACGCCTTTAACCTAGCCAGGTGGAGTGACGTGCTGAACGCGCTCAAAAACACTTTAAACAATCCAGCATATACCTTACGTATGGTGAAAGATTATCTTAGGGACCGGGAGCTAATCTCCAAGACCACAGAAGGCCAAAGAAGAACGCAAGTAACCTCAGGAGCAGCCCAAGGATCATTTTTGAGGCCTGACCTCTTCCTGTCCAGTAAGCAATCCAAAGGGTAAGCCTAGACCACCTTGGTGGAATCAGGATATCTTATCTCTACGCAAAAATTGCAGGCAACTCTTTAATCATCTCACGAGGCTACTGACTGGACCTCGGACAAAGAGACTCAGGTCCTTTAAAACGGAACTCCTGGATACTCTTCTGTGGGAAAATAGAGGAAATCTCAGAAGAATCAAGGCTCAGAAAGATTCTAGCATCCACTCCTAAGTCTTGAACGGAAGTGAATGCGGTTCTCAGACCCATAGGTTTGTCATCTTTTCTCCTAAAAACCCTAGAAAAATTGATTGACATCCACATAAGATGCAGCATCCATCCAAGTCCATCCATCCATCAGCATCTCAACATGCATATACTAAAGGGAATCGGTTGAAACGGCCCTTGACTCACTAGTAACTACTATCGAAAACTCACTAGACTGTAGAAAATATATACCTTGGTTACGTTCAAAATGCGGTCTGGGAGTCAATCCCCAGAAAACTGAACTAGTCCTTTTCACAAGGATATACAAAATTCCCTACTTTGGTCCTCCAAAACTAAATGGCATCTCCTTGGTGATAACTGATAAGGCCAAGTACTTAGGCCTCATTCTGGACAGCAAGTTGAGCTGGAAACCAAACATTTTGGAGCGAGTTAAAAAAGCCACTACGGCTCTGTACTGCTGTAAAATAGCTATAGGAAGTAAATGGGGGCTTAAGCCTCGCATTACACATTGGCAGCAAATGCGGCCACCTGCTTGAAGGCAATTCATCTGTGGACCAGTAGACAAACTGGCCACTCGTACAATTTGAATAAAATAGGATGTATACTGATGATACTGATTAAACCCTCCCTCAACTTCAGTTTAACAAATACTTTGAAACCTGTATACCCTCCAGAGCTGACTGGGAGAGAGTTGCAGGTTTTCGAAGGGAATCTATCTGCTTTTACCCAGATGGGTCAAAAACGGAAACAGGAGTGGAGGATGGTGTATTTTCCCAAGATTTGAATTGTAAGATCTCCTTCCGACTTCCTAATCACTGTAGCGTGTTCCAGGCGGAAATTATGGCGATCAAGAAGGCCCTGTCGTGGTTGCGATATAATGTAATATCTGCAAGGGACATAACTATTTTTACCGACAGTCAAGCCGCGTTTAATCCTTGGAATCGGTCACCTTCAACTCCAAGACTGCCCTCAATTGCCGCCTATCTTTCAACGAGATAGCGGAACAATTCAAAATTAACCTTATCCGGGCCATAGGGACATTCCAGGTAACTGTATGGCCGCCGAACTCGCCAGACATGGTACAACTGTCTCGATTCTACCGGAAAAGGAGATTCTCTGCATTCCTCTCGCTACTTGCAAACTCCTAATGAAACAAAACGCGATAAACGCTACTAACCGCAGGTGGGCAAACTGCAACACTTGCTCTATCACGAAAAAAAAATTCCCAGGCTTGATCTCATGCGCTCCATCAGTCTTATAAGATTAAAGAGATCCGTCATAAGCACACGAGTAGATGTGATTACGGGGCACTACATAATAGGATACATGCCCTCAGGCTGGGTCTTCCCGCTAATGACTTCTGCAGAAGCCGCATGGACGCGGAGGAGGAAGAGTCCATTCTCCACCTCCTATGCACCTGTCCTGATCTTTCTACTCGAAGAAGATTACATATCGGAGAATACTTCTTTGATATTGGTGAACTCGCTGTTATTAATATCAATCGTCTCAACCGCTTTACTTTGAGCTCCTGTTGGTTCAACGGGTAGTTTGAGATCATTAGATCCTGTGGTGTCACAATGGGCCAATCCTGGCCTAAGTGTGGCTTATGTGTAGCCTGCCACTATAACCTAACCTAACCTTCTTCGCCTGCAGCAGGTGGAAATTCAAAAGAAGATAACTGAAGAGGAATATCGGTATCATCATTCCATTTCAGACAAAAGCCGGCCAGCGAGCAAAACTTGAATAAGATCTGCGCCTACGCATTCTCTTACTTTACTTACTTAACGGGCTCCCGACCCTTGGAGAGTCTCTGCCTGAGACACTGCAGCCTTCCATCCTCTGCGATCCCCGGGCACGCTGCTTCCAATTTTCCAGACCAAGCGCTCTGGCATCCGCGACGGCTTGGTCTTTGAAACGGAGGTTCGGTCTTCCTTGTCGTCTCGAACCTGGGGGCTGGGATTCGAAGATCCTCTTAGCTGGGGCATTATTATCCAATCGCTCGATGTGGCCGAGCCAATGTAGTCGACGTATTTTGGCTTTTTGGACTACATCCACATCTTGGTACAGCTCATAGAGTTCGCGGTTGTACCTTCTCCTCCATTCGCCCTCCTCGCACACAGGACCAAAAATCCGTCGAAGAATTTTTCTTTCGAAGGAGCCCAGTATCAGCTCTCCCTTCCTGCTTATCGTCCAGCACTCGGCGCCATAAAGCAGAACTGGCAGGATGAGTGTTTTGTAAAGCGTACATTTCGTCCTTCGAGTTAGGAGTTTTGAACCCAATTGATTTGCCAAACCGAAGTAGCAGCGGTTTCCTAGGGTAATTCTTCGCCGGATCTCCACTAGGGTGTCATTCGTGGAGTTCATGTTTACTCCGAGGTAGATGAACTCCTTAACTACCTCGAAATTGTTGCTATCAATAGTGACGTTTTGTCCTAAGCGGTGGACAGATGCTTGTTTGTTTGTTGATAGCACGTACTTAGTCTTGTCCTCGTTTACTTCAAGGCCAACAAATTTCGCCTGTTCTTCAATCGCCGTAAAAGCCTCTATCACGGCACGCTGGGAGCGACCGATGATGTCGATATCGTCCGCATAGCCCAGTAGCTGTACGGATCTGTTGAAGATAGTGCCTTCCGTGTTGACACCTGCCCTGCGCACTATCTGCTCCAGCACGAGATTGAAGAAGTCACATGATAGCGCATCTCCTTGCCGAAATCCGGTGCAAGTTTGAAATAATTCGGAGGAGCTACTTCCAAATTGCACGTAGCAGCGCGTGTTTTCCAGCGTAACGCGACACAGCTGGATCAGTTTTGCCGGGATCCCGAATTCGGCCATCGCCATATAGAGCTCCTGACGATGAATGCTATCATATGCGGCTTTGAAGTCGATAAATAGGTGGTGAGTCTCGACTTGAACTTCGTTGGTCTTCTCCAGGATTTGCCTCAGTGTGAAAAATTGGTCTATGGTCGATCTGCCGGGCCGGAAGCCACACTGGTACGTGCCGATTAGTGTGTTGCAGAACGGTTTAAGACGTTCACACAGTACTTTGGATAGGATCTTGTATGCGACATTAAGCAGGGATATGCCTCGATAATTCTTGCAAGACATAGGATCGCCTTTTTTGTAGATGGGGCATATGGAGCTGATAGTCCAGTCATCCGGCATGCTTTGTTCCACCCATACTTAGTTGATGATTTGGTACATGCGCCCTACCAAAACATCACCCCCGTATTTGAAGAGCTCCGCTGGTAAACCATCAGAGCCTGCGGCCTTGTTGTTCTTAAGCTTTTTTATAGCTAAGCCAACTTCTTCTATACTGGGTGGTGGAACTGGTTCTCACCACTGGGTGGTGGCATTTTCAGAAGAAATAAAAGAGAAAAAGAGCAGTCCCGCGAGACAGAGTGAGCCCGAAAGGGCGTATGATTACAGCCCTCTAAAGTAATGCGAAGAGCGGTTCCAGGGGGCTTGGTCAGAAACCGAAGGGTCAGGAGGAGTTTTAGTCTACGTAACCCTGTACAAATACACGTTGTACGAATTGGAGTCGGACACACGGGAAAAAGACGCCAAAAAGACCTCCTTATGGTGTATAAAGCATTTCCTCCCCCCAAAAGGAAAAAAAAATTGCACTTTTTATGCGACGGCTCTTCTCACAAAAAGTTAGAGTGTTAGATGCGCTGCCCCTTCTTGTCGAAAATCGAAGCGTGACAATCCAACACTATCCTTTTTTTGATTTCCCAAGGAGGATTTGATTTGTAAATTAGAAAAATATCTTCCAGTTAAAAACCCAACATTTGTTCCAATCATTTTAGCCAACATGATCTAGGTAAAAAAACAGCAGTAAGTACCTTCAATTTTTCTGTTGATAGTTTCCTTGAAAATAATACTGCTTCTGACCAGGATCACAACCCGTTTGCTTTGAAGGAAGAACATATGAGCCGAAAAGACCAGATACAGAAGTGCTTAATACCATAGATATAGAAAATGCAAAATGTAAAAACTGACAGAAAAATCAGTTTTTTCTATAAAACCAAATACAAAACCAAACCAAAGTCAGAATGCAAAACTATTTGCCAAAATGATTTTATGCAAGAAATCAAAATATTCTCACTGGGGAAAAGGTGAAAAAGATCTAGCATCTGAATTGATGTATAAATCACCTACGGTAAGAAATGACCTTCAAATATTTTTTTTCTGAAAGCTTCATTTGTCGATGGCAAATCATCAAAATAAAAACAAGGGAGAGTGCAACTACGAAATAACTAAAAATCCTTACCGAATTGGTATGAAAATAGAACCAAAACACTAAAGAAACAAACATCCTTAGTGTTTGATGAAATTACCATTAAACAAAATTCGACTTTTGATGGTTTTTATGATGAAATAGTTGGGTACATTGATGTAGGGAAAATTGTTTAGTGCAAGAGGTATTTTTTCCAATTGGAAATATTTAATAAGTTACTGTTTTTCATTGGTAAGAAGCGGGAGGTTTTGATCCAAATCCATCTGTACAAATAAGTTGTCATCCTTAAGCACTTATACATTTGCGAACACGGCACAGAAGAATTTTTGTCAGAAAATATAGGTATTTTTCCAATCAAAACAATGGCAATGCATTTTTAACTAAAACTAAAATACCTTGCAAATTATGTGACGCTGGTATGAAAAGATCTGGTGAAAAAAGGCTTCTTAAACATTCCTCTTTCAGCAAATAATTTTACAAAAACATCCGATTTTGCCAGCATAATTGCTCCTACTAATTTTTTTTTTTAAATATGTAAGATTCATATACATAGTAGGTATCTACTCCACACTTGGAAAAAATGAAAACTACAGTATGCATAATAGAAACGAACATAATTCCAAAGCTTACGTTTTGGTTTCTCGATGAAAACGTTTGTAGATCCCACCACATCGCAGTCCTAGATAACACATTCTTGTTATTCTTAAAAAATGTTCCCAACAAAAACTACAACTTAAAAAAATAATATACATGTAGGTACCCATTAAAGCAAAATTTTCACTGCAAATTGTCAAAATAAACATAAGCAAATTTCACTGGCAGTACGCTGTTCGAGTGAAAAATAATTGTTCAAAAAGTGATTTGTAGGGGGCGTTACTTAAGCTATTTCACTTTGCTTTTATTGTCCGTCGCATTAATTTTTTGACATTTCGGCTTGAAAATTTCACTTTCAATTTCACAGCACTTTTTGGAGAGGAGTGAAAAGTTCACTTTACTCGTACAGCGTACCAGCCTTAATCCAGACATTAACAAAATCTTAAAAAAAAAAATAAAAAACTTGAATTATTTAAAAAAAATAGCCGTAGGTATATCTACCTATATCACCTGTGTCTATAATTTTGAAGAAAAAGGTGTTATACAGCATCAACTATCCTTGAAATCATAGCAAAAATACGAAAAAAATCACCTACCCTTGATTAAAAGTGGAATTCCTAGGCCTAGGTAGGTACCTACTTTCACGAAAAATATTCGAAACCCAAGAAATACCTACATACACACTTACAAAGTAAATACAACAAAGTAAAAAAAAACAACAACAGTCATCGCAGCAAGTGTGCTATAATGAAAAGGAGAAATATGTATAAATATTGCGTATTTAAAATGGTGTCTGCTTTTAGCTGGCGCCGGACACTCACAAAGAAAATGAAAAACTATTTCACTCTCGTTTGGGTCACTGGGGGATACCAAGATTGGCTAATCTTGCGATTAATGGTAGGCCATATATCCTTGAAAATGCACAGCTGTTTAAGTTTGATGGGATATTCCACTGCTGTGTACGTCAAACGTACTATTTTTAGATAAAGTCCTTTTTGCTACAGGCGTAAAGAGTTATGATTGCCTTTCGCACATGGTGTTCGTTATTATAGACTTCCAGTTGAGTTCAGGGACAAGGGTGACTCCCAGGTACTTGGCACTTTTGTATAAAGGAAGATTTAGGACATTCAGGGAAGTGTGAATGTTGATCTTTTGGTTTTGGTGGTAGAAAACATCAGTTCAGTTTAACTTGGGAACCTTCGCTAGTCATGTCCGAAAACATTCCTGATACTAGAACAACCACGTCGTCAGCATACGCAACAACTTTTATGTCGTCAGTACTGTCCCTTCATGTTTTCGAAGCGAAACTGTATATGGCCCAGGAAATCTTTTACTTGGATGTGTGAAGATACACAAGACAAATATATTTCTCCCAAGAAATCTTACCTCGAGTCTATGCTTTTTCAGCTCCCACAACACAAATGGTTTCATAGAGGTACATACCCATATTTACATATAATTTTTGAATTTTAAAAATTAGTTTATAAAAAAGTATAAAATAGTAAAGTACATTCTATTGTCCAAGTGACAAGAGTCCAATGTACTAGCAATTTAAGTGAACTTTGAACAATATGCAAACAATTGAATAAGAAAAAATACTTTACGCATTTAAATATCCAAAAAATATTAGACTGTTTCGATGTGATTACCCGTTTTTTTAATAAAAAATAAATAATTCATTCGACCAAGGCGTTTTTCCAGATAACTTAAAAGAATCCATAGTATTCCCTATACCAAAAGAACCTAATAACATTAACTGTGATAAATTTAGACCTATAAATATGCTACCAATTTTAGAAAAAATGATTGAGAAAGTTGCTCGTGAAAAATTATTTACATATGTTTCTGATAACAAAATATTAATACAAAATCAATCGGGTTTTCGCTCTAAACACTCTTGTGAAACAGCTCTTAACTGAATGATTATGACCTTAAAAACCCAACGACATGAAAAAAATTAAATAATCTCGGTGTTTTTAGACTTTCAAAGAGCATTCGAAACAATTAATAGATCATTACTTCTAACAAAATTAAACAAATACGGCATCAAAAATAAGGAACTGAATTGGTTTCAATTTCAAACATATTTTAGCGATAGAACTCAACGAACTAAAATAAATCAGTGTTTATCGTAAAATGCAATAAACTCGTTTGGAATGCCACACGGATCAATATTAGGTCCACTGTTTTTCCTAGTCTACATAAATGATATATGCCAAGTTCTTTAATATTGTACAATTTTATTGTTTTGCAGATGATTCACTTTTATTTGTGTACGGGAAAAACTTACAGTTATTTACGGAATATTTAAAACCTGACTTAAATAAAATTTGCGTGTGGCGAATGAATAAACTGAAAATTAATGTAAATAAAACGAAGTGTATGGTTATAAACGCGGATTTTCAATCAAATTGAATAAGTGCAGTCAATTAAATACCTTGGCATTGTAATAGACAGTGAACTAAACTTTAAAAACCACCTAGATTATATTGTTAGCAAAATTTCAAAAAAAGTGGGCTTTCTGAGAAGAATACGTAAAAATATATCTACAATATAAGAGCTATAAACATCTACAACTCAATAATTAAACATCATTTTAAATTCTACTACACTATACCTTACATAGGAAACTCAACTGAAATCAACAGGCTACAAACACTTCAAAACAAGGCGATGAGAGTAATTCTCAAATGCAGTTTTTATACACCAATCTGCTTGATGCTCTTGTTCCTACAATGGCTCAATATCAAACAGAGGATAACCTTCAACGCAGCACTATTTATATTTAAAATTAAACATAAAATGGTTCCCAAATACCTTTCATTAAACTTAAATATTACTATGACATTACACATGAAGTTCAACCTTACAACCTTAAGGCTGGTACGCAGTTCACGTGAAATCCAATTTTTCATACACAATTTTTACTGCGAATTGTCAAAATGAACTTTCCACGTGAAGACTAGATAGTATGCTGTTCGATTGAAAAATAGTTGCTCAAAAAGTGATTTGTAGGGGGCGTTACATAAGCTATTTCACTTGGCTTTTATTGTCCGTCGCATTAAATTTTCGGTCGGCGCAGTGGCTTAGTGGTAGTGTTTCGGCCCAAAAATTTAAAACCCACACAAAACGAATGGTTGTGAGAAGCTAGGCCTTGGGTCCCATAGACCTGTCGCGCCAAAATATTTATTTTATTTATTTTTATTAAATTTTTTACATTTCGGCGTGAAAATTTCACTTTCAATTTTACAGCAGTCTTTGGAGAGGAGTGAACATTTCACTTCACTCGAACAGCCTTTAGATCAAATAACAATTTTAGATTGCCACTTTATATAGACATTAGAACGCAAAACATGGTTATGTACAAAGGCATTAAATTTTTCAATGAATCGCCAACTGAGATTAAAAATGAATCAAATTACCATTATTTTAAAAGACTCCTAATAGTCTACATCAAATCTAATGTGTAATTTACATGAAAGTATAGCCACAGACAAATAATATACAGATGTCTCACGCCCATAGAGAAAAGTGTGGATACTTTTTGAGATCGTCAATCAAACAACAATTGTCCAACAAATGGAAGGTGAAAACAGAACACACCACACCTTAATTGAGAAGGATAGATTGGTTTTGCTTTTTATTTTTAGTGCTATGCCATCTCACCTCATTCGCATCCTTATCGACTATCGTACGCCGAAAGGGTTGCTGCTGCTGGTGGAAAATGGGCACCCGTTCTGTGTACATTTTCCGCATAGCTAAGCCCCTACACGCACATACCTGCGATGTACAATCAGGCCACAAGTAGAATACATTTTTGTTGTTTTCCTTATTACATAATCTCCTCGGAGGACTGATCACAGTGAAAACGAATCTACCCAAAAATATAACAACAACAATCAAAGCAACGCAAAGCAAAAAGTGAATTTCATCCCCACCCCAAAGTGAAATAATATTTATTCATATTCCTTTCGACCCACCAGCAGTAGCAACCCTTTCGGCGTACGATCAGGAGGATGCGAATGAGGTGAGATGGCATAGCACTTAAAATAAAAGCAAAACCAATCTATCCTTCTCAATTTAGGTGTGGTGTGTTCTGTTTTCACCTTCCATTTGTTGGACAATCGTTGTTTGACGATCTCAAAAAGTATCCACACTTTTCTCTATGGACGTGAGACATCTGTATATTAGTTTTCTGTGGTATAGCTATTATTATTAAGTTACTTAACATCCTATTGATTATTGCATTATTCACTCATTTTTGTAGTAAATAGTAAATATACTAAATAAACAAATACATATAACATACAATTATTAATTATATAACGTCAGTTTGAAACTATTTTGTTCACTAAATTTTCTCATAAATTTAATTTAGTCAGTCTGAAATTATTTTGCTTATCAAATTGTCTCAAATAATCTTCATAGATTCTTCACTTTATCTCTGCCGTTTCTCTGTAGACAATCGCCTGCGAAATGGTTTTTCGCCAAAGCAACAACCGTAGACAATAATTGTAGGAACAAAAATGTCTTATTTCATTTCCATGAATTAGTATTTCGCAGTTTATTCATTAATGTTTATGCTTATTACATTAGTTATTATCATTTGTCAAATTTTCGTAAAATAAAACTACAAAATTAAATTGAAAAATAAGCAAACAAAAATAATAAAAGTAAAATTTATAGGTAGTACGAATTCGAACGGGAGGCTTTTCGGACAACGAATATCCTACAGAAAGGTTGATATCGCACGATTAAAAACACTGCCGAAAAAAGTTCAACACGGTATTTTGAAATTTCTTTTTCGAATAAACAAATCATATCTACCTATCGTGATTCGCAAAATTTCCGTTTCTGTTAAATATTTTAATTGGAATATGACATAAGTTCGAAATTTTGCGTATTCGTAGGTATATTAAAATAAACTTTAAAAAAAAAGTAATCTAGTCATAAATATTATGTTTCAATGTTGCTCTTGCAACTGCCGCGGGAGCACACGTGACACATCCTCACATAAAAAAAAAGTATCATTCAATGCAATTGAAGGGCCATTAACGAAGTATACTAAATAAATGTCATATATATCAATTATAAAATAGACCTTCAGCAAAAATATTTTCGTTTTTTACTACTAGTTTTGTTACTTTTTTAAAATTGTTAAAGTGTATGGTAGACTCGTACTCCGGCATAACATTTTACAAGTAATTGGTTTTTCCAACTATTTCAATGAAATTATTTTTTTTTTTTTCAAAATAATTAAAACTTAATATTAGGAAAATAAGAAACACATTTATACATAATGAGTTTAAAAATTCTTAAGGCGGCCTTGTCAAACTCATACTCATAAAATACACTTTGAAAAATAAAGTCAGCGATTTTATAATAGGTAAGATTTAGTTTTAAAATCATACAAAACTTTCCTTATTAAAGTATTGAGGCTAACATTATGGTTATGGAAATAGAATTCACATTGATGCTGAAGTTAAATAAATTAAAATTTAAATAAAGTTCCCGAATAAATTCTAAACGAAAGTAATTTTTATTTTCCAACATGAATTTCTTTATGAATGTATAATAAAAACCAAATAATAACGTGCCTAGTAATAGGCAATGCTAACGGGATTGCCGAATACCAGTGGAGAAGAGAAATTTCAAAAAAAACAAAAAATTGTCTGTCTGCATTCTTTGAACAAATGCTACAGGCTTTAAAAAACAATAGAAACTCTAATAAATATAATAATAAACTTAATGGGTACTGTTAAAATACTTAGGCGATGAAGATACACAAACAAGAAATACAAATTTTGCATTTATACTTAGCCTCATACAGGGAAACCCGATTTTAACATACCATTGTATATTGTGGCATTTATGCGACAAAAGAGTATGTAAATGCTCATCATACCATGACACCACCAGCAGGGACGTGAGGTCTGTCTAAAGTATGCTCTTTCTTTCTATAATCATAAAAATAGGAAGCATAGCCATCGCGAACCTCCAAATTAATTTGTGTTGGTCTGAAAAGACTACACGCTGCCACTCTTTGGTCTAGGTTTTAGGCGTTTTAAATGTGCAGCATTTGTCCGCACGCACACTTCTACACTGGTCTCTCTCTTTAATTTTGGCGGCAGAGTCGTGCGAATTGAGCGTGTGCCTCAAAATAATTATCTGTAATCAAGAAAGAGGGCCTGCGTATGCGATTTGTGTATCATTTGTGTAGCTCATTCTTTGTCTATCGAGTTTGTGGTTCAGACGGTTTGTGTATATTATACAAAAATGTTTGTGTATATATACACAAACCGTATACTCTTAGCTTCAGAAATCCACATTTCTCCTTAGAAAAATTTATAATTGAGAACAAAAAAACGAACGGAGTGACATGGAAGGAAAAGAAAGCGGCTTGGGAAAAAATTACCGATAGTTTTAATTTCCAGTCGGCGTCTTAAGAAATTCTACCAAGCATACAAAAAGGAAATAAGAGAGATTGCCGCAGACGGAAAATTATCTGTGATTTAGACTGGAGGTGGCAAGGCGCAACAAGTGGCCGATGAATTTGAAGACGATAACAGGCTTTGACAATATTCCTGATGAGTGTACAAGTTGAAAATAAATGCGAAAAAATTGTATCTACCTAATTTCAATAACATTTATTATTATTTTTAAAATGAAGAAAAACGGAGCGAAATAACAGCATTAGATTGGACAAAGTAAAATCCAAGTCACTTAAAACAGCCGGTGCATCGAAAACTCACAACTAGACAAGTTATTGATGATAGTTTATCAGAAGATGCTGATGAATATAATCCATACTGATGTCAATAATTATCCTAGCATAGATGTTCCAATGGCAAAAGAATTTAAAAATCATTTTACCGCCTTCGGTTTGAACCTTGGCCAAAACAACCAAAGTAAATGGTCTGGTAGACGTAGACCGTTGCCAAGCAGCAAAATAAGTGAGCAAGTTCCTGATAATAAGTTTCTTATGGCTTAATTTACAATTCAATGAAATTTCGAATATTATTTATTTTATTTATTTAACTAATCTTTTTATTAATCGAAATAAAAATAGTTTGTACTATTGTTGTTCGGAATTTTTTTTTCAAATTTTACAAACTTCCGAAATAGTTATTTATTAGGTATTTTCGTTTTTGAATGCTTGGGTTTGATGTAACTCCAGTAACAGTATCTTCAGAGATTTTCCCTAAGTTTACTGCGCGTTGAATGTCTTCTGGATCAAACTCAACGCTTTCAGCAGGTTCTTACGGTACCTTAGTATATTATGCAAAACACATGTGGCCACAATTACTATAAAAACAGTTCTTAATTTTAGACAGCCATAAGCTCGTACGGGAAATCGTCTTTTCAGTATTCCGAAAGATTTTTCTATAGGACCTTTTGTTCTTATTTGGGACTTATTATAGAGTTGCTCTGTCTAGCAACGGGGATTGAGTAATGGTGTCATCAAATACGTTTTTTGTGGGTAAGCTGAAGTAATATTTTTTTTAAAAACCTAAAGTGAACATTTAGAGGCCGTTGACAGAGTATTTTCCAAGCCTTACGACGCCAATATGCGCATTTCAATAGAGAAATCAAAATTTTTCAAACGACAGGTTGAGTTCTTAGGATGATTAGTTTCCAGTGAGGGCATCAAAACATGCCCCGACAAGATAAAAAACATAATAAATTTTGAAACGCCTTAGTCCCTAAGAGGTTCTGGCTATTACCGCAGGTTTATTAAAGACTATGCGTCCCTAGCGAAACCTCTAACTAAATACCTTAGGGAAGAAAATGGCAATATTAAAGCAAGCCAATCAAAAAATATAAAAATTGAACACGAAGCTGAAGCAATAGGTTCTTTCAATAGAATTAGGAACATATATTAGCATCAGGGGACGTCCTGTTATTATATCCAGAAAACCGTTTGAGCTTGCAAGTTGCAACTGTTGCCTCATCGCATGCGATTGGCGCTGTGTTTTCTCAGCAAGGGACACCAATCACCATGATTTCCCGTACATTTAGTAAAACAAAGGAAAATTATGCGACGAACGAAAGAGAAATTTTGGCTATTGCATTACAAAACTTAAGAAACTACCTTTATGTCGTTCCAAAAATCAATAAATAAATAAATATTTTGGCGCGACAGGTCTATGGGACCCAAGGCCTAGCTTCTCACAACCATTCGTTTTGTGTGGGTTTTAAATTTTTGGGACGAATGGAAGGGGTCTACAATTTTACGCCGAGTCCAAACGGCTAATTGAGAACCCCTCGCTTAGTAGCCCAACACACTACCACTAAGCCACTGCGCCGACCGACCATCAAACTCTAACATTTGCAATATCAGAAAAAAAAAAAAAATAAAAAATCCTAATACTAAATTAAAAAGATGGAGAGCCTCTATGGAGGAATATTCTCCTACGTTCTATTATAAACACGGAAAAGAAAAAAAAATTGCGGACGCGTTATCACGACAACACATTAGCATTTTAACTGACTCAGAGGGAACGGTTCTTAGTGAGGTATCCCTAACGGTGGTCGGTAGTTTTTTTTTTTTTAATTTCTGACTTACCACCGCGATATGAGGCACGTCGACCTGAATAAAATCTATTGTGCCATAGGATCAGACAAATTTGTTTAGGCTATTATAGTTTCTACTTTCCTAATTTAGCTGATGATACTTTCAGCATAGGATAGCTTTACTTCTTCCGGACTTATTATTTCAATAAAGAAGGATTTCCTTCTAATACCAGAGAGGGCTGGGTATTCACATAGTATATGATCGTATTTCCAGCTGTGCGACGGGCCCGCATAGCTCCTGAAATACCTATGCATGCTAGACGCTGTATCTTGTTGAGCTTTATGATAGCGGTTTTCTGTGTCACTTTGTTCCACCATTTGTTTTTTTTTTGTTGGAGGTTGCTACTATCCGATGGAGCACTCAGACACAACTACTCGTTTTCCCGTCTTTCGAAGAAAGATGAAGAGGAGCTTCAGTGATGAAGAGCTTGGATGTTCGGCACTCACTACGTCAGCCCAAAAGATGCGCCACCTGATGCGAGCAAAGGCAGGACAACTACAGAGGAAGTGTTCCGCTATGATGGTGGTGTCGCTCAAGCCCAATACATTTAAGTGTTTGGCAAAAGCTTGATGGCCCGAAAGGACACCCACAAGCAGTCTACAGTCGATTCTCCTGAGAGACAGAAGGCAAGACGCGGACCTTTTGCAGATGTCCGGAAGCAGTCGTTTGGTCTGTCTACATCCAGCACAGTCACGCCACCGATACTCTTGTTCACGAGAAACCCAAGTATCAATGGATGACCTAACCGCAGATGCCGGCAGACCCAACGCAGGTTCATTCGCTAAGAGAGCTTCTTCGGAACCCAGCCTGGCAAGCTCATCAGCGATCACGTTTCCCTGGATACCAGTGTGACCTGGGACCCAGACAAGTTTCACTGTGTTTAGCCTTCCGATCAAGTTCAGAGAAAGCTTGAGTTAAAGCACTAACTTGGACGAGGTAAGAGGGTTGAGCAGCGCCTTTAGTGCAGCTTGGCTATCACTGCAAACGCAAAAGCTTCTAGCTCTCCACCTGTTTGTCACAATATAGTGCATAGCCATAAGGATAGCGAAAATCTCCGCTTGGAAGACAGACGCATGGTTACCTAAGGGGTATTGTAGTCTAATGTTCTCGCTTTCCACGAATACTCCAGAACCAGATCCCTGCCCGGTTCTGGAGCCATCCGTGAAAATACGATGGCATTCTTCCCCTGGCTCAGAGTCTGGCCGAAGCCATTCCGTTGCCTCAGGAAAGTAGACGTGGTAGTTTTGTCGCAGTAGGGTTTCTGGTGTCATTGCGTCAGAGCGCATATCCATAAAACAGGGGTCAAAGGATAACTCTCGCACAAGTTCATCAAAATTCCAATGCGCTTGGTACCAAAAGCCGCCTCTCTTTAATCGAGAGATGGATAAAAATATCAAGGGGGGGAGGTTCATCATAGTATCTAGAGCAGAGCCCGGAGCACTGGGGAAGGCCCCTGTGCATCCAAGACAAGCCGTTCTTTGAAGTTTGGCAAAAGAGGAAGTAACATGTTTCCGCGAAAGCGTGTTCCACCATGCAACCGATGCATATGAGAGGAGAGGTCTTATTGCCGTATAGATCCAAATGACCCTTTTAGGAGTTGAGGCTCATGTCTTGCCAAAGCCCATTTCTTGTGCACCAATCATCGATCAATCCCAAGGATCTCTGCGCCAGAGAGCAGATAGTCCTTAGGTTTGAACCGACAGATAGAACGGCGACATCGTCCGCGCAGGCTTATGTGTAGGTTTCAGCAAGATTGAGAACCGTTAGCAGCATACACCATAAAAGGCGAGACAGAACACCACTTTAAGGCAGCCCCTGTTTACCCCTGTCATGACGTATTTTCCACAATCCGCTTCGGCAATCAACGTTCTGTGCATTAGCATTGCTTTAATCCACAACACCAATGTTTCATCTACACCATGATGTCTGGCTGCGTTGCACATGCTATCAAAGGTCGCATTGTCAAAAGCACCCTCAATATCGACGAAAATACCCAACGCGTACTCCTTCCGATCAAGAGCACTTCCAAGCTCAAATTTCTTCTCATAGTAAAGGGGACTTTGATAGCCTTACTGTGATTTATAAAGAAATGTTCCTTACAATACCAATCTGAGACTATCTTAAGTGAGTTTTGCATTAGTGTTTTTACTTCGTATGCTACTTTTCCCCTGATCAAGTCATCCGCATATCCGACTAAGGTTATGCCTGAATTGCTTAAAATTTGTAGCAGATTATCAATTACTAAAGACCACAGTAGTGCCGACAGCACTCCGACAGCCTTTTACGGCTGTTACTGGTGCTGAGGTCATACCTGATGATGCGGTTATTTTTTGACTTTCAAGCATCGGCAGTTAATCCCATAAATAGTTGCTGGAACCAGATTTTAATTGCTGCTGCCTCGACAGACACCAAAAGAATGATGATCTTGTATCAAACACAAATTAGACAAAATTAATAGAGACAGTAAAATATTTATCTTACCCTAACGTCAATAATGGAATTATTGAAAATCAACACGAATTAATGGTCATGTTTCCGAGACTAAAAATCAAACATACCAACAAATTTGTACAAGACGTTTTCAACAAAGACGATCAAAACGAAATAATAGGCAACGAACATAACAGAACAGAGCGCACAAATAATTTGTGATTAATGTTTTCCGAATATAAGAAAGCTATCCAAAATATTTGCCGCAAATTGCAGAACATGCAACGAAAATAAACCACCGCAAGCCAACCCAGCACCCAATAGGCGTAACACCAATTCCTCTACGTGTCGGAGAAATCCTCCATCTAGACATTTACAACACTGGCAAGAAATACTTTGTAACATGTATCGATAAATTATCTAAATTTGGAATAATAAAACATGTCCATTCCAGAAACACAGTTGATAGAAAAAATCCAATTATAGAAATTATTGCACATTTAAAAAAACCTAGACTAATAGCTACGGACAATGAAGGTGCATTTACATCTAACATAATCCAGTCCCTGTTTAGAAATGAATTTAATATTTCAACCTTTTCGGTTCCTCCGCATCATTGTCAAAGCAACCAAGTCGAACGTTTTCATTCAACTCTATCAGATAGATGCATGAAAGAAAATACGAATGACTTAGTCGAGCTAATGTTACTGTCCACGTATAAATACAATAATACGATTCATTCGGTCACAGGTTACAGTCCAGTAGATTTATTTCATAATAGGTCGGAAAAATTAGAAAAAGAAAGTATTAAAATACTTAAAACTAAATTACCCTAAATTATCATACCAAAAATTCCACACCAAAATTATTCCAACCAGGTGACAGAGTTTACTTAAAGACCAATAAAATAATCGGGAATACGTTTTCAAAGCTTTACGATCAAAAAAGAAATGGAAGCAGATTTTGGAACTGCCGTAGTCATTGAGGCCAGCATGTGACAAATCTGTCTGTCATTCAATCGATAATTTCTGACAACATAGATATTTTTAAACAGTTGGAAGACGAGATATAACGAAATATTGCAGCAGGATATGAAAGAAATAGAACGTTTGCTTGAATTATTCAAACTTCCAAATCTAATTCATAGCAGGTATACCCGACCATCAAGATATGGAGATATTAACATCACAGAAAAGCGAAATGGCAAGGGCTTACAACAGCCAGGTTGACTTAAATACTCAGATTCAGAATAAATTAGATAAACAGACAGAATAAATAATATTAACGTTATATATAAACATAATACGACCGATTATCAGACTTTGCCCACATTAATATTCAGAAGAAATCTAAAAAATAATATGTACCTACTCCATACTTTAGCAAAAAATAGTAAATCATTTTATTCTAAGTATAGAAGAATTCGAATTCATCAAAATAAAAGAAAATATTGTAACGCAGTTGAGTGACAGACGTAAGAATGTATTATCAAAATGATGCCTTAATATATCTAATTAAGATCCTCAAAGTACAAAAGACATGTAAACTATAAATTTATCCAGTCATTCATAATGATAAAATTATAGATTTACAATCCAACATAACTGCAGACTGTAACAAAAACCATTATCCATTAATCAATTGTAGAATATGCTTTTCATACTCGTATTGTGAAAAAACAACCAAGATACTTGCCTCTCAGAGCTCCTAAACAATCACACTGCAAATTGCCCCACCACACACGTTTACCATCAGGAAAAAATCAAGTTGCTAGGAAATGGACTAATCATTGCCAGGGATTTTCCATTGAGGAAAAGGACCATCGTATCGAGTTAAAGGGATCGTTCCTATATCTTCTGAGAATACAATCAAAATTAATGGGAAGAAATATAATATTACCCAACCATCTGGTGTAGCTTTCCTGACAGCACCGAAGAAGACAATCCTACATGAAGTTGGTTTAACGAGAAAATGTCTCTTCCCTACTTTCATAAGTTGCACTTTATAAATAATGAAAAAATCTAACAGTTCAGTGTTACACTAGAAACAAACAAGTGGATCTGGTATGGCGTATCTGGAATACTTTCCATCACCATTTTTACCTTTCTGCTCTGTATGAAACTTAAACCAAGGACGATTAATGTTAGGACAAGCCCAGAACAAGTACAGGAGTCAGCAATAGATCAAGAAGCAATCAGAAGGCGAATCATCCAAATGCTGAACGAGGACGTTCAAGTTTAAGGAAGGGAAGAGTTATCATAGCAATAAGTAAACAACTAACGCACACTATCTTTCCCATACACTACATAATATATTTCCCTACGCTGCACTTTCGGCAGCGCATGCACGCACGCTAAGTTCACTCACTCACAAGCTATTTCCATTACACACTTTCTTTTCCTGACGTTACACTGTCTGCAACACACTCTTTCTAAATAACAAACAGACTAATCAGCACTTCCTGTTTTTAATTTTTGTAAAATAGAATTAGAATCGATACGAAATTCAGAATAAATTTAGCCATAAATATTTTTAATTTGCAATGTTTATTTTTCATAAACATTTTAAGCAAATGTAGGTACACTTTGCTTTAAAAAAAATACTAACTACCTACAGATATGAATAATTCCAAATTCAACGGATAAATTCAATCAACTCTTACCCGCTGTGACGTAGCAAGATTAGGTGCGAGTGTATTGAAGTTGCGTGACATTTGTCAATAGGAATTTTTATGTAGCAATTCTAACGCACCTAATCCTGTCAGCCCCGTAAAAATAAAAGGTCTGTTCCCTTACTTTTTGCGCCAATTTCGGAAAAATGTCAGATATTAAGGAGTGGGGATATATTCTCTTAGAAAAAGAGAATATAACCAAAAACTACAGGAACGAAAGTTTGGCATGACGGTTGTTGAAAATATATGCGAGAAATTCAAAAATAAACAGTTTTGCACAGTTTTGCAGACGTTGAAAAACATTCGGATTCAGTTTAATATTTATTTTTTTGCGGATTTATCCATTTTTAATAACAAATTTCAGCACTTAACAAAGCAAACTGCCAATTCAAATTGACTTTTGAGAGATTTGACAGCTAAAGTCAGTTATAACTAAAAATTCATATCTAACACCTTCTGCACCCTTGTGTACATAATTAAAAAAATCGAAAAGTTGGGTCGTTTCCTTGTTGCATTTACATTTATAATATTGTAAACCAAAACCAAAAAATTAAATAAGTAAAGCATTTTTATGAAGAGGAAGTGTCACGCTCTCTCCTTATGGCAAATCTTTTTTCGTACGGGAACGTGGTTAAAGCAAATAGGGCCAAAGTTGACTAAAATGTTCGAATATTTTATCGTACCGGAAGGCAACATAATGTAATAGAAATTACAATTTCCAAAACCTTGTTAAAATTTTGTTCCTACTGGAGTGCTCTAAAAATAAAATAATGCATGCATAAAACCTTTTTTTCCTTACCCCTCCCTATCTATGGAATGCTAATTGTATGTATTCTCAATAAGTATTTTAAATAAGAATCAGTCAATAATCTATTTTCTGCTATTGATCGAAGTTTTTTATGTCATCATAATCGATTTTCCTTTTTATTGAAAAGCTGTTTGCTGTTTTCACAAACCTTGTTTTCTTTTCAAAAAAAAATGTTTAATTTTATATAAAGTTTCTGTTCAGGACGATACTGCTATCTATAAATGGTATTTTTACAATGGACCTTTAAGAAACAAGAAAAAAATCACATCCGATACATAGGTATCCATTATATTATAGGCTAGTAGGTATGTAACAAAATAAGTAGCCCTATATAAATATTAATCCCGTACCTGCTACCTGAATATGTATACATACAATAAAAGCGGAAGCATTTAAATAAATAATCGATTTCTGCATTGTACATCCCTTATCACTACATTACATGGTTGAATTTATTTCGCTCAAATAAGGCGTTTACGTGAAAACGAGATTTTATGTACCTATTGGAACCTATTACAACTTTTCTCTTATGACTACGTAAGTTAATAACGAAATCTTGTTATTTCGCGCCATTCTATGTTAATGAAAACTACATAATGAAAGTCATAACTGCACTTTCACAAATGTAAATATAAGTACCTGCTATTATATGCCTAATATAATTAATTATGTACTAATGTAAATACTCATTTACTATAATATTCACATAATAATATTCACCGTAAATCGTTACAATATTCACATTTCTAAAATGGTTATGTAATTACATAAATATGGTCCAAGTCACTTATTAAATTTTTTTCAAGTTCGTATACAACATTATAACATTATATCGAATATCGATTATTTAGACAAAATTAACTATGTATAGACTTACTCCTTGTTTTATTTCCTCTTATTCAAAATAAAATACGCGGTAAGTAGTAAAGAATGTAAGAATATTTCTGCTTTTAACAACCACTGAACATATTTTTTCGCGTTATTTCAACAATTAAATATCATTTATCCAACACTAGGTATTATTTAGGTAGATTTGTCAGGGTAGTATTAGTTTAAATGCTGCCGAAACGAATTCAATTCTGTATTTGAATGCAGGTGAACGAAAGCATCAATGTTTAGTCTCTCGCAGCTTACGATAAAAGCTAGAGCTTTCTAATTTTTAGAGAATTCACTACAGTATGTATACACTGTACAAAAATAAGTTGCACGCTCTCAGTTTTGAGGGAATACTTTTATCCCTTGCTCTCTTAGAATTGACTTTCGTTACTGACTTTAGAACTAAAGGCGATGGTTATGATTTGATAAGTATTTAGTGTGCTTTTTATAACGTTCCTGTTGTGAATGTACGCATGTACAATTTTTGACATACGTATTATTTACTTTGTGGCAGTCACATTTCGCAGTGTTATGCTTATGGGTCAACTCGATGCTTAAATGCTTTCATTGCATAAAGCTTTAATTTTTGATCAGTTCGATTAAGTGTTTGCAGATGGTACGTGTCCTTAAGCTAAGATTAGACTGTATGCCAATTATGCATATGAATGCCAAAAGGCAAAATGATCAGAGTAGCTGTCAAATGACCAAAATGCCAGGATTATTAAAACTGCATATCAGACTTCCACTGCGCCACCTCTCGCGAACGTCTGACAAACATCCGAGAGTAAAACTGTCATGAAAGAGCTTCTCAATTGGCCGTTTGGACTCGGAGTAAAATTGTAGATCCCTTCCATTCGTCCCAAAAATTGAAAACCCACACAAAACGAATGGTTGTGAGAAGCTAGGCCTTGGGTCCCACAGACCTGTCGCGCCAAAATATTTATTTATTTATTTATTTATTTATATCAGACTATAAGACCAAAATTACCAATTTTGTCATATTTGCCTAGATGGTCATTTAAGGCATTTGTTGTTTATAACCAAATGTTGTAGTAGGGTAATGCTGTAAAGAAAAACAAAGCAAAAAAAGGGATCCGATGTGTACGACTTGTGACATCGTAAAGTCCGGGTCGGATCTCGACAGCCGAAATCAATTTGCGGATGAGATGGTCGGACCATTCGCCTTTAATCGCTTTGTCGGTCTCTTCCTCGCCCTGTCAGATATTGCTTCCTCCATAGTCCTGGCATCGCTAGCCACTTCGATTGAGCTCCCCAAAAACATATAGATGTTTGAATCACAAAACGAAAAGGAAACATACAAAAAAAACTTAAAAGGGTAAAATAACAAACAAAATAAATACACTAAGTAAAATTTATTCAAACCCATGAAAATACATAACGAATAGTAACAAAAATACATATAACTATATCACAAACCAAATACCTAGATAGCAAATAATTTCTTCACAAACAAAATTTCACAACAGGAAAAAAGTATAAATAACCACAATTACTAGAAAAGGACAAGACCACAAAATAAATTTAAACAAATCACAAAGAAAAGACAATTAAAAATTATAGATCATAGATTCAGTAATCTACAAAAAAAGAGAACGAAAATGAGCATTAATCCCAATTGCATGAACTCTCTATCACCGATGACAACAAAAAAAATCTTGTTCCATCAAAAATGCCAGAAATGCCACAATGAAATTTCAATAAAGTGCATATGGGCTGGGCATATGGCTTATGCTGGCATTCGTGCTTATTGTCCCATTACACTATATGCTATTTTGTCATTTTTATCTGTCAAAATCAGCCTTTTCATAATATGTGGCATTTAGGTCATTCGAGCATATGAGATACAGATATGCCCATTTCATTGTATGACCATATTTTGACAGGAGAACCGTCAGAAATTGGCATTTTATGACCACTTGGCATACCGTCTAATCTTACCTTTAGTATAGCTTACTCTTATGAATCATACATATTAACGGAAAATTGGACAAATATGAATATAACACGTAAGTGTTATGTACATGAGGTAAAGTATAGGCTGCCAAAGAGAATGCCATGATGTGATTGTTTTACGCGACTGGAAGTTTCGGTCTGGCTTTATGAAAGGGTTAGTCAAGCAAAAATATGGTGTGTCGGTATTATACTACAGCCACCGCGGCGCGAAGGACAATAACGGATCGGGACAAAACAGATACGATTAGGCAGTTCACCGAATTTTGGTGGCTTAACAAAGACGTGAGAGCAGATACGCTCACCCAGGCTGGTGCGCTACCTACGTAGCATCCTCCTCAGCTTTAAGTAAGACACGCTTAGCTTAGGGGGCTTTGGGAGGGGCCGTCAATATGAATGAATGCTTCCGAGACTTGACCGACGCTTATAGCCTCCCTCGAGACTAGGTAGTTTTAAGTAGGTTTAAATGAAACAAATAATATACAAAACTAGCTGTACTCCCACGGCGCTGCCCGTGCCTTTCGTATTAAGTCCCGCCACAATTCGCAGAGTCATTTTTTAAGGGAGGTGCAACGGCGCCCTTGTGTTGAACACCATTTACAAAAATTCAAGGCTTCATAAATGTCCAAATACCTATAGTAATTTAATTATTTTGTTACCTATATGGCAAGTGCCATATCCCGATTTCTATCCCGATTATTTTTTGCAAATGGCTTTGTTAACGAAAGAACTAAATTACATCTTAAGGTTTTTTCCACTGCGCCACCTCTCGCGAACGTCTGACAAACATCCGAGAGTAAAACTGTCATGGAAGAGCCGTTTGGACTCGGCGTAAAGCTCTAGATCCCTTCCAATCGTCCCAAAAATTTAAAACCCACACAAAACGAATGGTTGTGAGAGGCTAGGCCTTGGGTCCCACAGACCTGTCGCGCCAAAATATTTATTTATTTATTTTTAATCCAAGGTTTTCTATTTGTATTGTTTTTGATTGCACTTTGTTTCCATTAGGGCCCAAAACTATACTATCTTTCAAGTTGGAATCAACCATGCGCATTCACAAAGTTTCATTGAAATCGGTTGAGCGGCTCTGAAGATCGACCACAGCGTCACCTGCTGATTCTCTCGCACTTAGCAGTAAAGTGTTTCTATCACAAAATATCAACAAACTGCGATTTTGAAAATATTTTTTTTCTATATTTGAAGTGTCACTACTCGATTTCTATCCAGTTTATTTTTTTTTTTTTTCAAAGTGCGTTTCCCCATGAAAAATGTAATGTGTGCCTACAACGCCACCTGTTGAGAATTTTCCAACTTTTCTTTTCTTCTAAACCATCGCTGATGTAAGACAAACAAAACAAAGATCATTCAAATCGGTTGAGCCGTTCTCGAGTTCCCAGCTATGAACTCCGAGCTCATGTAAACGTGTTTACATGTATTAGTGCACAGAATTTCAAATAGCCGAGCACACCCTCCCCTATCAGGATCACAATTGTGACTACAGAGTCTGCAAAGTGAGAACTCGCTCAACGAACACTAAATAAAAATAATACAAATTTCGCTGCACAACGAATCAAAACAAATCAAAATCAAAAAAACAACAAAAAGGACAAGCTGGCTGGCTGTTTAGGGCGATAGTCTATAGTTGTGTGGCACACACTGTATGTATAGACTGAAATCGATAGTGTGTGTGATATCAATTTTCCTAGGAATAACGTACAATCCCAAATTCTCAAATCCAATCACAAATAAAAATAATATTATATCCAAAATCTATTATTCATTTTTCGATCATTGGGTTAGGATTTTGGCTCATTATATAGAATCGGTTTGTGCTTGTTTGTTGCTATAGCGTTATTTTTGTGTTGGGATGGGTTTCTTGTATATGTTTAACATAATACCTTTGCGGAACGGCTAACGAACCTAACCTAGGACGATACGCTATTCACAGATGTCTCTTCTATTGTCCATTTACAAAATTCTAGCCTAAGGGTTTGCAAGATCTCTCTTAACGTTTATAGAGGATTTTTTCATAAATATATTAATAAACCGGAAGTTGTTTTACCTTGTAACTTTAATATAATATATACGTTGATATAGTACTTTTCTTACTTGCCTGGATTTTAAGAGTTCCAAGACGCGTACCTACTCTACACTTAAATTGTTATAACCGTTCATTGATAAACGAGAGAAAGCCAGTTTGCTATCCTTCTAATAAAAGGATTTTTTTTTTAAATTATTTCCTCTCAATACCCAAGGCTTTCCAGGCACAGCATAATGAATAGTCATCTGTGCGCAAGAGTACATCACCTTTAGATATTCAAATCGAAGAAGGAGTCCGTGATCACCCCGTGTCGCCTTCTCTTCTCTTCATATAATAAAATTGCTGCACCACTCATCACGCGGAAATTACTGGACGGATTTTAATGAAATTTAACATAGAGATTGCTTATGTTCTGGGTCGGAATCGGGGCCTAGGATACTTTTTATCCCGGAATATAACGTGGTTCTTACAAAACAGTCAAAAAATTGTATATCTGTAAGGAAGATTCTAATTAAATTAAAAAATAGGTGAATTTAGTAAATTTTCCCCTGATTCATTTAAGATATAAAACATCCTCCTGCGTTGTTCTGAAGCTGAGCAAAACATCGGGTAGGAATATATTTTTTAAAAAACTGTTCGATGTAGTTCGGTAAAAAATACTCTTTGTCTTAAAAGTGGCAGGCGGTTGAACCAAGGCGAGCGCGCGGGTCAGCTAGTCATATATATACTTTATACTTAACCTAGTTAAAGGTATTCTTTACCATTCTATTATATTGACCACTAGGTTAAGTTAGGTTAGGTTAAAGTGGCTGTCGGCTAGCCGACACACTTAGACCATTATAAGTCCCTTGTTATACCACATGAATCTAAAATTTAATTCTTCCTACTTGTTGAGCCAATTGGAGCTTCTAATGAAGCGTTTCGTTTGAAGCTTTCGAATGTCTATGTTATTTAGATCGTTCTGATGACTATAATAGAATGCTTCCAAATGGAGTTTTCTTCTTTGTGAGAGAGTCGGACAAGTACATAGGAGATGGAGAATAGTTTCTTCCCCCTCCTCATCAAGACAGCTTCTGCAAAAATCGTTTGAAAATACACCAAGCCTTGTTGCATGCCTGCCTATGAGACAGCGTCCTGTGATGACACCAATTGTAGCACTGATGTGCTTCCTATCGAGGGTAGTGTAGTTCCTTGTTTGGCTAAGTATGACAGATAAACAATGTAGAAACGTTTTTTGTATAGGTGTATTTAACATACGGATGCTAGCTCCAGGTGCATTAAATACGTTATAAGAGTTTATAAGCATTCCATAATAAAGTAAACGTTACAATAATGTACGTATTATGTAGTCAGTTCGATATATTCCTTACTTATGTACCGATTAGGTTTTACATTCAATTTTCAAGCGTGAAGTTACAATCGGAACTAGAGTGCTTACAGCAATTACCTACATATTTTCTTTAATGTCATAAGGACATACTAAGCATCTCCACCATGACAAGGTAAAAAAAGAAAAGGGGTTAACAAATATAAATGCGGTAGGATAGATATTAAAAGACATTCATTTTGTGGGTATCTTTATTTATACTTTGTATACTTTATTTCATGGTAACTGAAACCCCAAACATTGAACGCTTTTGTATCCAAATGAAAATATTGAATAATTGCTTATACGAAGAAAATATAAAACAAAATACTTGAAACTAGGTTTCTACATCTGAATACAAAGCAAACAAATTCAAATAAATCTACAACAAAAACATCATCACCCATTTCCCACCCACTCTCATATCAATGTTTCCCACATTATCAACGTATATCTCGTTGTTGCTTTCTTGACTTTATCAAACAACAATAATAATTTCTAGTATGTAGGTATCTACCGAAAAACCAAACAAAACGAAATAACAACTTTTTGTCATTCCCTGTTCAAACAGCTTCAGCGAGCGAAAATCTGCAAACTACTACAGATTCTCCCTAGAGAGTAAGTTTACTCAAAAAGAGAAAATGTGGCTCAATGACTACCTGCATAAGCCCATTGGCAACGATATGAAATCATAAAAAAAATAAAAAAGTTTCATCTAGGGATTGCCCCATCGGGGCGCAGGAAAAAACACCGAAAAAATGGTGTTTTTGGCACTTTACGGAATGTCAAAGTCGAAAATTAAAATTGTGCTTCAATAGCGACCTGTAACTCTGTACCGACTATTGAACACCGTTTACTCCGATCGATTATCTCTTAAACTCTGGAAACCAAATCGGGATGAAAAAACGTATACGCCAGCCACCCAGCCTTAAGCATCCGAACAAACCAAGATCCATTTTTATATATATAGACTAGCTGACCCGGCAAACATTGTTTTGAAATTTGTATTATTTCTAGAGCAGTCGATGTTAATGATATCGAAAAGTGGTAAATAAGTAACCATTTTTGACCTAATATGCTTGTAAAACATCTCCTGTAGATATAAATACTGACCAATAGCTTTTATTGTTGTTCGAAGGTAGTGTCGCTGAACTCTCTCACATTCACATTTCTCATAGCGTTTGAGTTGGCGAATAAGAGATATTACTTACCACTGTACAAAATAATTCTTCTTCCTTCTTTTTAAATTCCTGAAAGCTAACAACAGATATTCGTTTCATATGTTAAATCACTCTCTCTCTCGCTCAACCCCGCATACATTTCACACCCTATATCTATCAATCCTACGCCCCCCCAAAGACCCCAAGGCCCTACACTCCATCGAAATTTAAAATTTGATTTGTGGATGAATAACATGAAGAAATGAAATAGAAATTTTGCAAGAGAGCAGGACAAATACTGTGTAAAAGTGTCTGAAGCATCCATTACACACCTCACATTACATGCCTGCACTGCACCCGCTGTACTGTGATTACGCATGACCAAGCCGGTTGAACTTCAACAAAGAGGTGGTAGGTGGTACGTGGAACGTGGTTCTCACTCAGGGAAGAAAAAAAGAGATAAAAATAAATGTTCTTTTAAAATCAACTATCATGTGACAGTAAGAGCTTTAATAACCCGACATATTATTTGGGTTTGGTTTACCTTCTCTTTGCCGTAACAATGGCGATGATGAATGAAAAAGGATACACACACACAATATTTAGTTGATGACTTACGTGTGTGCTAATATTAAATTCAAATAATAGGCTTTCATGTATACGTCGAATCCCTCTAAGTCGAACCTCCTGTAACTTGAATTTTCCTCTTACTCGAATTTTTCGACCCACTTTTTGCAATCCCTTTGATTTTGCATAGAATAGTCATCCTCTAAGTCGAAATCCCTCTAAGTCGAAAATCCCTTTAACTCGAACATATTCTTTTGATTCTGGACCTATTATAATATGCCTCTAAGACGAATTTTTCGTCTGAAGAAAACAAATTCAGAAAAAGATCTCTCTTCCGTAAGTGTTGCGTTGTGACGATATGTTGTGTTTCTACATACAATATTATGTTAATACATTTGGATATGTACATATATATATTCTGTTAAAAAAATTAAATGCGCAAAATTTGTAGGTGCGCAACACTTGTGTTGTTGTTCTAGTTAGAGTGATGGGATTTGTTCAATTTCCTATTTTTTTTACCTTAAATACTCGAATTTTTGCAGTAATCAGTCTAACTCGAACTAATTTATCTCCAGTGAAAATTCGACTTAGAGGGATTCGACTTATTTGGTTTTTGGTAGATAGAGTTTACTGGTGGAAATTTAAAAAATCAAGTAGTCGGAAGAAATCTATTTATAAAATAGAAATGAATGACAGCCCTGCAGATACTTTTTTATTTTTTCTTTAGAATAATACAGTAGAAATAAAAAATATAAAACGCTATTAAAAAGTAGGGGTTAGTGGTAGAAGGTTGAAAATTAAGGACCGAATATATATTTTAATGCCACACCATACAAAAATTACCAAAAAAAAAATGTTCCAAACAATGCAAATTTTTGTTGGTGGTGAGTCACCCTTAACACTTAGTGGTATAAAAATTAGTTATAAACCGATTCTCATACCCAATGAATATACATATAAAATTTTATCAACATCGGTCAAGCCGTTTCGGAGGAGTTTAAACACTAAAACTGTGACACGAGATTTTTATATATATAGAGATTAAAGATTTCTAAAGTTTATTAAAAAATAAAAATCAAAACAATTTATAGATGGGTACCGATAGATTTAAGGCCGAAAGGCAATATTTTAAGTATACTGGTAAGTTTAGAGTGCTCCGTAAGAGCCAGTAAGCTAGAATTAGATAAAAAATGTTGGTTTTAGATTAGATTTAATCGTTTTTGTTAAAGTAAGAATCAATAAAAATAAATTTAAAATGGAAAAAAAATGTTTTACGCGACGGTAAGATTATTTGTAGGTGCAGTGGCAGTGTTGGACCATAAATGAGGGCTCCCAGGTTCGATCTTCGATCCCCGAAAAAAAAGGATTACCTACATCTAAAGGCTATTTTTACTGCGCCACCTCTCACGAAGCTCTGACAAACATACGAGAGTATATGTGTGATGTGTCACGAAAGAGCTTTTCAACTAGCCGTTTGGACTCGCCATAAAATTGTATTTCCATTCGTCCCAAAAACTAAAAACTCATTCAAAACGAATGGTGGTTATGAGAAGCTTAACCTAGGGTCCCTTGTGGACGAAAAAGAATAATTATGAATTTTGCACAGCGTTTCGCTTTTTTTAGGTATGTATATTATTTATAGAAAAATAAATATAGGTACAGTGTTCTTTTTCAGTTTCAGACTCTTCTCTAGCCCCTTTTTCCTTGACACTCATCTGCAATTTTATAATTTTTGCTAATTTCAAAAAACATATGCGTAGAATACACTTTAAACTCGTATCAAATTAAACGGAGCTGCCAATTTGTTTATGAATAGCAGTTGTGTTTTAGCTGTGGTTTAACTTTAGACTCCAGTTCAGTTACACACGGGTTTTGAGTGCAACTATGAATATGCCCCGCATAAGCTTTAAGTTCCACCCAACTACCCGGGCTGCGAAGTAGCAAAATGGCGGTTTAGCAAATGCTTAATCTCTATTAATCCCAAAATGATTTGCTCATGTCATTACAATCCTTTTCTTGTGATTATAATTCAAAACGCAGAACGTTGTAAATAGCAATACAACTGCAACTAGTATCTAATATCTATATCTAATCAATAAAAATAAAAATAAATACTGTTGGTAAAAAATGTATTACAATTTAATGTTTAGTTTTTTTGTTCATTGCTTGCATTTTTCATGTTATAGCGGCATCAATATGACGAAATAAGTCACGCTGTCGGCGCAGTGGCTTAGTTGTAGTGCGTTGGGCTACTAAGCGAAGGGTCCCATGTTCGAATCCCCAAAGAACCAAATTACATCTTAAGGTTTTTTTCCACTGCGCCACTGCGCTGCCGGATCCTTAAAAAGCAGACCCTCTGAGCTGTTCCCATTACAGAGGTATCGCCTACAAGATCTTAAGATCTTACAGCGCCTGTATTTGCCCATGCTGTTTGAACACCTAAAATATTTCGTAAACAACCTGAATGGTCCATGTCATATTCGTGAGGAGAGTCCACCATCGACCAAATATTCACACAGCGGGGAACCTAGGAGAGTCGCATTTTTTTCTTTAAATCGTCAGAGAGTCAATGTGCTTCCCCATTTCGTTGGCCGTCTAGTTGAAGCTTAACAGCATTAGTTATTGCGGAATTTGTTTTCGCTTCCATTTTATCTATCTATAATAATTATGAAAAGAACATCCTAGTAGGTAGATAACTCTGGCCGTATTTAGTTTAATAACATGGATTAAAGTTGGGTATTCCACCTCTGTGGAAGGTCGGTGGCAACGAACGAGAGAGGGGGGAGGACTGTCCTCTCACTAAAGCACTTACTCTTAGGCTACATCGGAGGAAATTCCTACATGAAATCAGCGGTGGCTCTGACTGGTAAGAGTAATCTCTTTATAATCTGCTTCGACATATTTAAACACCAGCCCTGAATGGGTCAACGGCAGCGACTAATCGACTAATCGATTTTGCAGCAGCTCGTAATACGGTGATAAGTAGAACTAGGTTTCTAAGGCTAAGGATCCACACGGTAACCTGGCGCCCTCCAGACAACCAAATCGACCATGTGCTAATCGACTCGAGGCACGCATGCAACATCCTCGACGTGCACACATTCCGAGGGGCAAATGTCGACTCTGACCATTTTCTTGTGGCGGCTAAATTCAGAGACTGTCCAACAAGAAGAAACTGCGAACCGCCCAGAAGAAGAAATTCGACATTAGACGCCTTAGCGCACCTGAAGTAGCCAGAGCCTAGCGCCTGAGTATGAAACTCTCCGCTTTGCACTCATCTACTACAGACGCCAACATCAAGGAGGTAGCCGAAACCACTGTATGGTACCAGCCACCGCAGAGAAAGAGCCTTAGGTATGATGATGAATACGTGTACAGGAAAAAGGTGACAGAAAAAAGCGCTGCAGCGCAAAACAAAGACAAATAGAAGAGTATCGAGCCAGGAGAACGGAGGAAAAGAAGTTCCTGCGTATGAAGAAGGGGGCTTTCGTAGCTTCCCAGCTCAAAGAGATCGAAGAGTCTCGCGATCGCAATAACATCCGGAAGTTTTATTAAAAAAAAAAAAAACAGGCTACTGACCACAAAACCGGAACTCAGGCTCTTTGCGATAGCAAAGGAAAAGGAAACCTAGTCACCGAAGTACAGGGAATAGTAAATGTGTATAATCAGCATTTCCAGCAGCTGCTTAATGGGCATCATATAGAGAGAGAGTGATAGAGCAAGAAGAGAACCCACATCCAGTCAATGAAGAACTAGTTCCATCACTTAGTAAAGAATAAGTTGGCCTAGCTATAAAATGGTTTACCAGCGGAGCCTTTTAAATACAGTGGTGATGTTTTTCTAGGGAGCATGTACCTACCAAATCTTCAACCAAGTATGGGTGGAAGAAAACATGCCCGATGACTGGACTATTAGCTCCATATGCCCCAGCTACAGAAAAGGCGATCCTATGTCTTACAAAAACTATCGAGGCATATCCCTGCTTAATGTCACTTACAAGATCCTATCCAACGTACTGTGTGAATGTCTAAAATCGTTCTGCAACACATTTATCGGCACGTACCAGTACGGAATTCCGGCAAAACTGATTCAGCTATGGCGCGCGACGCTGCAACGTGCAGTTTGGAAGTAACTCATCCGAACTATTTTAAACATGCACCGGCAAAGAGGCGCGCTATTATGCGACTGAGAGAAAGACTAAGTAAATGCTAATTACAAAAAAACAAGCATCTGTCCACCGCGTAGGCAAAAATTCACTATCATAGCAACAATTTCGAGGTAGTTAAGGAGTACACCTACATCGGAGTAAACATAAACTCCACGAATGACACCGTAGTGAAGATCCCAATTACTCTATAGGAAACCGTTGCTACTTCCAACTCGAAGGACAAAATGTGTGTTCCTTATCCTGCCAGTTCAGCTTAATGGTGCCGAGTTCTCGACAATAAGCAAGAAGAGAGAGAGAAAATACCCAACATGTTTTCAGTTTTGAAGGAGTGCACTAGGAAGGACTGGTTTTATGGTCTTTGTCGAAAACATTAATATAAGCAAAGTTTGGCAACAGGAACGACTTTTGATGGTGCTAAGGGGTTTAGTCGTAAAAACGTGAACATATTTTATAACTTACTCTAGCAGGACGCAGGAGTACGACAAATTTAAATTTTAACGTGAATGAAACTGGGTTGAACATTCTCCAAAGCAAGCAACCAAAAGTGCTAGCTCGAAAAGGAAAGCGACAGATTTGTGCAATGACATTGGCTAAATGTGGATCGCTAATAACCTTTCTTCATATCCTCTTCTTACGAAGAAAGCACCTACTGCTGACGCGAAGTCTTCGTTTCATATATCTGGATGGATACAAGTCTCCATATTTACAGAAATGTTTAAACACTTTTTGTTTCATGCGAAACCTTCAAACCAGGATCCAGTTCTCCTTACTTTGGCTGGCCACTAAGTCAACAAAAAATATTGAGGTTTTGGAACTTGCACGCAAAAATGGTGTGTTTGTAATATCATATCTATTGAATAAGACATTTGTGAGACCTTTAAAAATTGATAACATTGACGAAATTAGACGTCTCACAACACGTGAAATCGGACGGCAGGTAACCCAATATGATTTGACCTTTTTTAAAATCAATATGAAATATGATCAAGTTGCTATTAACGGTATTAAATGCACTGAAATTTATCTTTACAACAAACATATTTTTTTCGAATGCAGACTTTATACCACGTTTGACAACTCATGTGTACCATATTACCCTTCATCTGTTCAATGTACTACTTTTCACGACGGGAAGATTAAAGCTTCAGCATGATAATGGTAGATAATAATGCGCTATTTATAATTGACAAATTTCTTGTGAATCGGCAGATTAATTTGATTGTTTTTGTCTTAACGTAACATGTATATCACAATACCCGCCTTACGCCTTTGCCCAAAAATTCAAAGTGTTTGAAAATTATAAAATTTCTCCCTTTATCGTATCATTTCCACGAGTTATAGTTTTACCTATAATCGTTAAATCTAATTAAAAATAGTTTCTGAAATCCAATCAGAAAAATTGAGTGGTGCTCTATAACTTGCCGTACGCATGTTTGTTTGGCCGTTAAATAAGTTTTTGACTCATTCTCCCCGGTGAGTTTATTTTAGTGTTTCTGCCTACTGGAAGCAATTGAGTCTATACAAACATATTGTGTTCTCTATTTCACTTTTCTAACTAAACGAAAACGAAATACGACCTAGACAGGCCTAATCGTTGAGTGCGGCTGTACATCTCTATTTCCCAATAAGTGCAGTCCAAGTCCAACATCTCTTACAAACAATGGTGATCTCACTCCCTCTTACATGTGAATACAATATTTAGTTCATGTTCTGCCGTTTTAACAAAGTAATACTGCTCAATTATATTTGTTTTGCTTTTTACCAATTGTATGTTGATACCATCAGGTATCCAGTACTTCAACCATCCTTTCTTCCCTTGGAAGTTATTTAATACTCAACCATTTCTCTTCCGTTCAATAATCTTTTAGAGTTAAATATGGGTAATTCTGAAATTCTGATTGCTTCATTTATGTAAAAATCCATCAAATGATATTAGAAAAGCCATAGATAAAATAGTCTCAACTCCTGGCATGTGCTTTTATTGTTATAATGATAAGCATCACAATATATCGACTGACGTCTTGCACTGGATGATCTATACATATAATAAAACTGTAGCCGTTTTCTATGTTCGCGGTTTTTTTTCAAATGTTAGTTAAGATTCTGAGACTGACATAGGCTATTCCTTTTATTACCATGCTTATTTTTTGGCAGCGTTTTTAGCCAATATGTGTTTTTTTCTGACTTTACTGCCTTTAGCTCGCCATTACTCAATCAATTCCTAATCAATGCAAACAAAACAAAAAAATAAAGAAGCCAACACGTCCATAATTATTTTAAGCCATCAATCAGCTTTCTGCGTTATCTATAAGCTGAAAATCTAACATTAAAAAACTTAATTTATTTCCTTAAATAGAAAATTATTAGCAACCGTTGTTCCTGATCGTTGTTCTGCTTGGGGGTGGCGCACATCGCACAAGCACATACATTGCAACAACAACTGCGTCATCAAGTTTTCTCCGAAGTGAAACGAAAGAGAAGTAGGCGAGGTCGATCTTCTTAACCACTCAACCGATTTCAATGAAATTTTGTGGGTGGGTATGTTATAAATTCTCATTAAAGTGAATACTTATATGGATAAGCTGGAGTGAACTGAAGAACCTAGGTTTTACACAGACACTGGACTACTGAATCAGTTGATGATATTGTCACACAATAATATTCGTGCCTTCCCACACTATTAATTCCATAGAATTGTTACCAGAGAATTGTATACAATTCTCTATCTTGCAAACTCTTGCACCTGCAAGAATTTCCAGGGAATTGTTTACAACAATCTCAAATGATACTTGCATCAGCAAGAATAGTTGTGTATCTATTTGCGCATGCACATCTCTATTTAAGCTCTTGGCATCCGCGAATAATGTTCAGTCGAAACCACAGTCTAATAAAGTTTACTCACTCATCAATGGTCTTATTATTATTGGCGCAGTCGGTAAAGGAACCAAAATATTTGTGACGGTAAAAAAGTTACAAATAAATCTAAAGGAACGGTAAAAAAGTTTCTAAGCGTTAACCAAAATATTTGTGACGGTAAAAAAAAGTTACAAATAAATCTAAAGGAACGGTAAAAAAGTTTCTAAGCGTTAAATAAAATATTTGTGACGGTAAAAAAGTTACAAATAAATCTAAAGGAACGGTAAAAAAAAAAGTTTCTAAGCGTTAAATAAAATATTTGTGACGGTAAAAAAGTTACAAATAAATCTAAAGGAACGGTAAAAAAGTTTCTAAGCGTTAACCAAAATATTTGTGACGGTAAAAAAAAAGTTACAAATAAATCTAAAGGAACGGTAAAAAAAGTTTCTAAGCGTTAAATAAAATATTTGTGACGGTAAAAAAGTTACAAATAAATCTAAAGGAACGGTAAAAAAAAAAAGTTTCTAAGCGTTAAATAAAATATTTGTGACGGTAAAAAAAAAAAAAAAAAAAAAAAAAAAAAAAAAAGTTACAAATAAATCTAAAGGAACGGTAAAAAAGTTTCTAAGCGTTAAATAAAATATTTGTGACGGTAAAAAAGTTACAACCAAATGAACAAAAACTAAAGAAAGAGTGTAAAAGTTCAATAAATCAAACATTTACATGCACACCGGCTAACAAAATCCAAACAAAATTTTGAATTTGTTCAAACGACGAATGGAAGACATCGTTCGCCAAAACCTAATTCACACACTGGACAATCCCGAAGACACAGTTGACTTCTTAATAGCCCCCGAAGAGCTGCAACACATTAAAAAGAAGAAGATCGAAAAATACCTAAGGATAACAGATAAGTCTATTAAATATTACAAATAAAATGGAAAATTTAGAAGTTAATGAAAAATTTAAATTAGTCTCAAACACTTTAAGTCGAATGTCACCATTCGATGGTGACAAAGATTCCCTAATTAATTTTATAACTCAAGTAGAAATATTACTTCCTACCCTCGAAACATTTAATAGTACTTATAAGCTTTTAGCATTAGGAATAATTAAAGATAAAATTATTGGCGATGCACGTAAAACTTTATTAATAAATAGCAATTTAACAACATGGGAAGAATTTAAGGACATTTTAATCAAAAATCACGGAGAGAAAGAATCAGTTGAAGAACTCATAGATAAATTAAGAGCTTGTCGATGCGAAAAAACTATAGAATTTTTTTACCAAGAGCTAAATAGCTTACTTTGTAGACTAAACAGCGCATACCTATTAAATAGGAATTTAACAAATGAAGCCAAGAGTAACCAAAGAATTGCTCTGCAAACCTTTAAATTCGGTCTGCCAGAGCCGGTTAGAAGTGTTATAATAAGTAGAAACCCTACAACGTTGCTCGATGCATACGAAATCATAAGAGCTAACGGCTATTTGAACTATACACATAAAAAATACGTTAACAAAAACAATCTGACGACAACCTATCAGCATAACTTATATTCTAGACATCAAAATCAGAATCTAAATACCAACGATTCAAACAGCTCAGGAAATGCTAGGCATATGAACCAAAATCCAAGGAATAACTATTATAGGAATAGAGGAAATAATAATCAAAGTCATAATAACTCAGGAATTTCGCGAAATACTCAACGCGGTAACTATAGTTCAGGTAGCTTTCAAAACTTAAATAATTCTTATCATGAACCTATGGATATATCAATTAATGAAGATAGGCAACAAAATTTTCAACTGTTAGGCCAAAACAACTTCCCTATATAGTAATTAATACTGCAGTTAGGAAACTCAGGTTTATAATAGACACTGGTGCCGAATTTAGCATCATTAATCCTAGTACTTGCAATCCAAAATGGAAAATAAATGACAAAACTTATACCTTAAAAGTTTTAAACCGAAATATTGAAACAAATGTTCAATATAGATTTCCGTTGTTCAAAGAATTTAGAAAGGAAAATTATTTTGTAAAATTTTTGGAATACAATTTTCACAAGGATTTTGATGGCATCATAGGGAATAACATTTTAGTCGATTTAGAACCTATTATAGATTACAAAAACAGATCTTTAATTACAAAGGAAAGTAATATACAAATTTTCTTTAACAAAGACGAAGAGTCGTATTTAGAAAACTATTTGATAAATTATTCCGTAGAGTTTCTCAAAGAAGAACACGAAAATTTGAATAACATTTTCGCATCTCACCTTAACTCAAACGATATTTCAAAACTGAAAAAACTGCTTAATTCATTTAACGATTTGTTTTACAAGGATGGTGACATCTTAACTTGTACAAATCAAACTAAACATAGAATCATTCTAAAAAGCGAATCCCCTATCTATAGCAAATTGTATAGATATCCTGAGGCATTCCGCGAAGAAGTGGACAAACAAGTTGAAGAAATGCTTGAGCAAGGAATAATCAAACCTAGCAATAGTCCATTTAACTCACCACTTTGGGTCGTACCCAAAAAGAGTGCAGACGGCAATAAAAAATGGCGCTTAGTCGTCGATTACCGTAAATTAAACGAACAAACAATCGACGATAAGTTCCCTTTGCCTAATATGGAAGAACTTTTTGATAAATTGGGTAAATGTAACTATTTTACAACCCTAGATTTAGTTAAAGGATTCCATCAAATAAAAGTAGATCCAAGAGACCAGGCGAAAACTGCGTTCTCCACCAGACATGGACATTTCGAATTTACAAGAATGCCATTTGGGCTAAAAAACGCCCCAGCCACCTTTCAACGGCTAATCAATGAAGTTCTAAAAGATTTTATCAATAAAATATGCGTCGTTTACCTGGACGACATATTAATATTTTCGACTAGTTTTGAGGAGCATTTACTTTCGATAAAAAAGGTCATGAATAGACTAAGGCAGTGCAATTTGAAAATTCAAGCTGAAAAATGTAGCTTTGCTGAATTATCGACAAAATTCTTAGGGCACATTATAACAAATAATGGAACTAAGCCTGACGACAGTAAAATAAAAGCCATTAATGAAATGCAAATTCCCACTAACAATAAGGAGATAAAACAATTTCTGGGTATTAGTGGTTACTATAGGAAATTCGTCAAAGACTACGCAAAAGTAGTTTACCCTATGGTTAAGTATTTGAAAAAAAATGCGAAAATAAACTCAAAAGATACTGAATATATTACTGCTTTCAATAAAATTAAACAGTTGCTAACTAGTGATCCAATTCTAAAGTCGCCTGACTTTACCAAAACATTCGAACTTACAACTGACGCTTCGAAGTATGCGATCGGAGCAGTTTTAAGTCAAAATGGTCACCCTGTCTGTTACGCATCCCGAACCCTTAACGACCATGAGCAAAAATATGCAACTATCGAACAAGAACTTCTAGCAATAGTTTGGGCCGTTAGATACTTTCGCTCTTACCTATACGGCAGGAAGTTTTTAATTCGGACCGACCATAAGCCACTGATATGGCTTCACAATTTGAAAGAGCCAAATATGAAACTCCAAAGATGGAAAATAATGCTAAACGAATATGATTTCGAAATTATTTATTTAAGAGGCAAAGAAAATATCGTAGCAGATGGACTTAGCAGGTACATTAACACTCAAAAACAATTTGATGATCAAAGTTTGAATGAAATATTGTTTAATGATGGTGATAATAGCAGCATGGACGTTGAAGTCACGTCTACTATTGATACAATCCACAGCGGAATTGAAGATTCTATAAACTACATTGGAATAACAGAGAAATGTATAAATGTCTATAAAAACCAAATATACATAAAGTATGGGAAAAAAGAGAAAGTTGTAACAAAAATTTTGAATAAAAAATGTCAGAATCACATAACACTTGCAAAAAATTCAAACTTGCTTGAAATTATGAAACGCATAATAATAAATAAAGGAATAATGTGTCTTTACTGCGAAGAAGATGATATTTTTCTTAAATTTCAGGAAAACTACGTAAAGTATTTTCAAAACAATAATTTAACCTTAATCAAATCTAATGTTAAATTAGTTGATATCAGAGATGAAAATGAAATATTGGACATTATCAAAAATGAACACTTAAGCAAAAACCACCGTGGCATTAACGAAGTCTTTCTCGAATTAAAACAGCAATACTTTTATCCTAATCTATTTAAGCTTATAACTAAGTTCATAAATAACTGCGAAACCTGTCAACTAGCTAAATATGACAGGCATCCAATTAAAATTCCTTACCAAGTCACTGATAACGCTCCTAAATTTAATGAAATTGTCCACATGGATATTTGGTTTCCATGTAGAAATATAATGTATCTTACAACAATTGACAAATTTTCTAAATATGCGACTATACACAAGCTTAACGATAGAACGTGGATATCAATCTTAAGTGCTATTAAAGAAAGAATACGATTCCTAGGGAAAATGAATAAAATAATATTTGACAATGAAAGATGTATGTTGCATAATACAGTAGAGCTGTTTTTAAAAGAAAATAACATTGCTATTCACAGGACAACTGCACATAACAAAACAGGGAATGCTGACATTGAAAGACTGCACGGGACTTTAAACGAACATCTTAGAATAATGACAATAGACAAAACAAACAAGGACCAATATTTAAATGACAAAATACACAACATCATAACAATTTACAACAACACAATACATACCACAACAAAACTAAGACCAATTGATTTCATAATTAAAAACTATGATCGTAAAGACATTGAAGACCTTGCAGAAAAGCACAAGCGGAGTAAGATTGACCAAATTAATAAAATTAACCAAAAGAGAGATAGAAGTTTTGAGTTAACTGACAACATAGTAAGGAACAGAGAAATAGCTAAAAACAAGCCTAAGTACAAAAAATTAAGCCACTTTAGAACAGAGGGTAATTATGTTATTGATACTAGTAATAAAAGATATACAAAATATTCGCAAAATCAAATGAAGCGAAAAAAATAATTATCAAAATAAATAATTTACATTTCCAGAATGTGGATTTCAGTAATAGTTGTTGTCTTCTTAATCCAACAAACCAACTCACAAAGGATTCATGTAACTCCAATCAACACTGAGTACGGCTTTACGTTTCTTAAACTTGACAACAAACCGATTGTAGAGTCCTATACAAAAATCTTACACATTTGTAATTTGACAGAATACAAAAATATTATAAATAATTTGGAACAAAATGTAAATATTTTAAACAAATCTAGAAGTGGTAATTATGATTTTTTATACAAAGAAATTACTTTGGCTAAAAACCAACTTAATACTATTATACCTACAATTTATAAAGACAAAAGAATAAAACGAGGTCTTATCAATTTTGGAGGTAGAACCTTAAAGTTTCTTTTCGGAAATATGGATAGCGAAGACGCCGACGAAATATACGCGCACTTAAGGAATTTAGATTTAAATACGAAACAGGTGGTAGAACAGTCAAACAAGCAAGTCCAAATTAACAATGATTTGATAAAAAATTTAAATCATGTTGTCGATCATGTAAACCAGCAACAACTACAATTGAACAAATACCTCAATGAAATAACAGAAAAGACAAACAAGGTAGTAGACTTTCCAGACAAATTCCAACTAACACTCCAATTATACGCAGATTTAAGTTTAATAAATAGGCAATTAGAAAAACTCTTAGATGTCTTACTCGTTAGCAGACTTAATGTCCTACCTCATGATATTTTGACAAACAGGAGAAGTATGCTTATAATATTTCATTAGAACATTTGGCATATATGAAAACAAGTGTCTTGTACTCCTTTGAAACATTAATATTAGCTATTTTCATCCCTAATTTTACAACCCAAATTTACCAAAAAGCCTTATTGATACCATTCCCTAATGAGCAATTTGAAGAATTAGATCATCCAATAGAAGAAGTATTAATACAAGGAAATAAAGTTTACGAAGCCAATAACCAAATTTTAGTAAGGAAGTTAAAAGAACACGCAAATGAGTGTATTCGAAACGCTTTTAAAGAAAGTAATGTATGTAATCTTAAGATAAATAAAATGATTGTAATTGAAGAAATTGCAGAGGGTCTTATTATAACTAAAAATCTACAATTTACTGAAATAAGTCAAAATTGTTTCCAAGAAAAATTGTTCATCAAAAATAATAACATAATCAAGTTTACGGATTGTACTATACAAATAAAGGAACTTAAATTTATGAATAAGGAACGAAATTTTACAAATAACATTGTTACTCCAATCGTTCATGTAAATTTTACAAAAAACATTTTAAAAACAATATCGCTAGAAAAACTTGAAAAAGAAAATATTGAAAATAGAGAAAAAATTCAATACATAAAATTCCAAAACTAAATCGAATTACAAAATCAAATAGACCCATTTTCTCGTGATGTAACAAGAGAATAGATTTAAGAAAAATTATGTATCTTAACATAAAAAAGAAAAAAAAAAACATAATATTCACTATGTATAAGTGCGCATGTCAAGAGTTAAATGGTTATTTGCAGGGACTGCAAACCTTAAGAGGGTGGAGGTGTCACACAATAATATTCGTGCCTTCCCACACTATTAATTCCATAGAATTGTTACCAGAGAATTGTATACAATTCTCTATCTTGCAAACTCTTGCACCTGCAAGAATTTCCAGGGAATTGTTTACAACAATCTCAAATGATACTTGCATCAGCAAGAATAGTTGTGTATCTATTTGCGCATGCACATCTCTATTTAAGCTCTTGGCATCCGCGAATAATGTTCAGTCGAAACCACAGTCTAATAAAGTTTACTCACTCATCAATGGTCTTATTATTATCATATGGAAACAAATTGTAAACAAAAACTATTGAAATAGAAATAGAAATCTTTAGATTGGATTGCGTTAAGAAAACTTTTTAAATTAATGAATACAATTATCTACTGCACTGTATTAAAATTAAAATATTATAAAGTTTTGGTTTTTAAATTAAATTTCTTAATGAAATTCAACTACATGCAACACAGTTCAATTTAACATGCAAATTTAGCGAGAGAAGTTTTACATCTGGCGTGTGTTCACAAGCACACTCCTGTTTTTTTTTTGTTTTTGCAAAAGGTATTTCTATACCATTATTGCTTTAGTTTGAGTAAGAATTTCTTCAAATTCAGTTGAACTAATTTTGTATCTGTTTTGAATAAGTAATACAGAATAGTACAAAGGGTTCCTTAAGTTTACTTGAAGTATTTGACAAAATTGGCATCAATGCGAGCGAAGCCGCGGGCAACAGCTTGCAAAAAATGTTCAACTATTTATTAAACATATTTACCAAAATTTGGAGTGCTTATTTTTGATCCCTCAAATAAAGAGGATATACTTAAGGGCTTTAATAACATTGACGGTCTGCTGCATCAAAACAGCCTATTAGCGAACATCAACTGCTCAGCTCATATTGATACCAGAGACAATACTGAGACCCCCGGCCCCAGCTCCAACTCGCAATCCTCTTGCCGCTGGCCGCCTCATTTTTTTTTTTCAAAAATCTGGCGTGCTCGAATGAGTTAAAAATGTACGGGATACAGTTGTTTTTTTCTTTAACTTCATACGGGGCCCTTTCTGAAAGGCAGGACACCTTTTTGAAGGTAACACTGGCTGGACCTCGCATCACATGGACACTACTGGGCTGATTTTGATGAAGCTTGACATAAGGCGTTTTCCAGAGCAGAACCTGAACTGTTATGCAAACAGTTCGTGATTCTTTTACAGCTCAGACACTTCAAAGCTCAAATTTGTGTTTCTGTTTTCGTTCAGAGCATGACCAGAGCGCTCTCTATGAACTCAGAATAAATTTACTGAGCAGCCTGAGTAAAAAGCTGATTACATAATATACATAGGTACCTACAAATTTCAGTCACATTTGACAGAAAAAAGAAAACAGGATAATTGTTATGGTTGAAATGGCGACCAAACCTTGTTCTTCTGGCACAAAAGGTAAACAAATTTAATAAATAACATTTAGTTAATATAATATATAATATAACAATTCGAGCTGTTGTGCGACATGTTAGTGATGTGAAGAATAAAACCCGTGCACGTCGCTCAAGAACAACTGAGAATATTGCTGCTGTAGCCCAAAGTGTTGAAGAAAACCCTGGTTTGTCCATTCCCCGTCGTTCTTTGGAATTGAGCATTCCACAAACGTCATTACACCGTTGAGTTGGATGGTATTGTTCTGGACAACGTTTACTTTCAACAAGACGGCGCGCCGCTACGTGCCAACCAAGCAACGAAACCATTCTGTGGCCACAAGGAATAACATCATAAGTCGACTTATGTCGAAATTGAGATTTTTACACAATCTGATGCGCACTAAGCGATTCTATCTGTCATAACTTTTTCATACTTTTATCTCTTACGGTTTATGAACAACACATTAAAGAGTTTTTGTTTTGTACTTGATTTGTAATCACAAACCAAACATTTAAATCGATCTCCTGAAAAGTTGCAAAAACTGACCTATGTCGTTATTCCTTGTTGCCACAGCATTGATCTTTTACGGGAAAGTTTCCGGACCGTGTTATCTCTCGAAGAGGTGATCACAATTGGCCACCGATATCTTGTGATTTAACACCTTGCGACTCCTTCCTTTGGGGTCACGTGAAAGATAAGGTCGACCTCAACAGCCCAGCGTCGATTCAAGACCTCAAAGATGGAATTCGTGAGTCTATCGAGGACATAGGGCAGCCACTTTGCGATTTTGTTATGGAAAATAATAATAAGCGTGGCCGTTGATCGTGGCGGCCATTTGGCTGATGTTGTTTTTCATTATTAACGGCATACCTTCCTCTTTATTATGAAATAAATATCCGATCATTTATCTCAAAAAATTACATTTTTCTTTGAATATAAAAATAACACCTCTTATTGGAAAACCATTTACAATTTATTCATATAATTTATTACAGGGTTTAAATGGACGAAAAACAAGATTGCACTTTTTTCTTTTTTTTTTTGTCTTTTTATCCTTTTTATTTATTATGGGGAAGTGTTACAAGAAGTAGCCTCACATCAAATAAAAAATATTATGAAATTTTACATTTGTATTAAAAACGAAAAATAATAAGTTGTTTAAGATAGATTTAAGATTTGCAATGATATTTTCTTCGAGGTCGTTGTAATAATTTTATTTTGATTTGGTGTGGTTTTTAATGTCGTTTTACTCGGGGATTCACTCATTCTGAAATCCAATGGAACAAGAAAACTGCTTCTGGTTGAATCTACAGCTGCAGTCAGCTGACTTGTATGAAAATACATAAATTACACTTAGGTTAGTGCTTCTTGAGTGGATTTTAACTTCAAATCGAGAAGCGAATTTCTCTTCTCAGAATCACCAGAAGAGTATTTTTTGTGCCAATGGAACGGTTTCAGAAGTGATTTTTTCGATTCTGGACTCTCCCGGACGCTTCTTTTTGCCAAATGGAAAACGCCATAAATAAAACCACCCCATAATTAAAATTCATGTTGTCTTTAAAGTAAGCATTAAGAACAAATTAAAATAGGTAGATACAAATGTATTAAATGCAAAGTACACTGCCGATCAACCAAATAGACTCAACATAGTTTTGTTTTTCCTTTTTGATTTTCTTTTTTATGCTGTAAGCTATCGCCATAGTTGTTGTTGTTTTTTTAGAGCAAAGCAATAGACTAATTTTAGCGATGAGAGTTGAATGCAAAAATTTTACAGTTATAACATATTTCTATTTTGCTTTGCTTATGCCGAAATAATGTGCATTTTAGGCGATCATCAGAATAGACTCAGGAGCTGTAATTTTAGTTTCAGATAAGTTGTGCAAATGAAAAGTGTCAAATTGTCTTCTAAGTCAAATTCTGAATGATTTAACACAAAATGGGGCGTGGAGCAGCACTAACTTCGGAAGAAAGAGGCAAAATATTGGCGTATCGAGACTGCAATCTTTCAACCAGACAAATTGCTGAATAAATTTCTAGAAGTCAGTCTGTTGTTTGTAATTTTTTAAGAAACCCATCGCCTTACGGAAGAAATATGAAAAAACCCTCCTGGAAAGCACTTAAGCCTTGCGAGGAGCGAAGGATCCTTCAAGAAGCTTCAAACTCAAAGTACTTTGCAGCCAAAATTCGACAGAATTTGGGTGTAAATGCAAATTAAGCTACCCTACGACGAGTAATCCGCAAAGCAAAATATCTAAAAAGATTAAAACTAAGAAAAAATCACCGCTTACCGATTGTCGCTGTCTGTTTGCTCGGAGTCACATGGCATGGAATTGGGAGTGGCATCAAATCGTTTTTTCTGATGAAAAACGCTTTAATTCGGATGGACCGGATGGATTCAACGATTACTTCCATGATATAAGTAATAGTCGTAAGGGGGCTATAACGGTGTGGGGTGCCATATCCTATTATGGTGCATTTGATATTCAATTCGTTTCATCTTAGATGAACGCAATAAGACACAAAGAGATGCTTCAAATGCATTCCTCCATTTTTCCAACCTTTTCGAGCCTTATCTTGGACGTTTCAACAGGATAATGCCCCAATCCACACTGCTCGAGTCGTAAAGATGTGGATAAATGACCAAAATGGGAACTTAATGGAGTGGCCTCCATACTCTCCTGACCTCAATATTATACAGAATTTGTGGGGATGGCTTTCACGTAATGTCTATCAATCTGGTGGACAAATCTGCCATTAAGAACGCCTGGAACGAAGTGTCCTTCGACTATCTAAAGGCTCTCTACGATTCAATCCCTGACCGAATTTATGAAGTAATTTCATCTAAAGGGTGTTATACACATTATTAATTAACTATAACACATTTGATACACATTTTTTCAAAAAAAAACTGTGATTTATATTAGGTTTTTAATCTTGAGTCTATTCGGTTGAGCGATAAAAAGTGAACTTTTTAGAATCACTCACAAAAAAAAAAAGAATTTAAAAATTTACCATTGAACTTAGAACGCTCATTTTTGTTTTGTTTACTTAAGAATTGAATAGTGCATCATAAAAATTACGTTTTCTAAATTATTTTCATAAAATGATATAATAAACTCAATTTTCTAAAAGAAATTAACTGTGAGTCTATTTAGTTGATCGGCAGTGTATCTATGTATGTACCATATTCAAATACATGTAAACCAATGGGTTAACATTGTTTAAACTGTTTCTAAGATGACACTATTTCCATATGGAGATTTTGTGTTAAAAGAAAACTGTTAAAACAAGACCGATTTACGGCTGCAGGAAATAAGACCCCAATGAAATAAGCAAAAGAGAAAACGAAATAAGGCCCCAAATTTGGGGTGTTATTTCATAATAAAAAAAACACCCCAATTTCAAATATGAAATAAGTCCCCACTGCGATGAAATAAGGCCCCAAAAAGAAATGAAATAAGGCCCCAACTTTGGGTGTTACTTCATAATGAAATAACACCCCAATTTAAAAAATGAAATAACACCCCAATTTCCTGTTGTTTTTTTTTTGTATATTTCATTGCTTTTTCAATATATTGTCTTCTTTTACAATCTTTATATACATATATATTTTTAATTTAATAAAGACTTGCATTTTCTTTTGTATAATGCAACATTTCTTTGTAACATTTTCATTCATTAAAATGAAAAATAACGGAAATGGGTAAATATTTTAAATTTATTTCTAATAAGTATGTCAGAATTTTATAAAATAAAACTAGAAACAAAACGAAACATCTATAACGTGTAAATAGAGCAAAACAAACAAAGTTAACACAAACGATTTTAGGACTTCAGTTGTTATATTTTTGAATAAATGAATTAATAATTTCTATTGTAAAATATATTTTTTCTGGTTAGTTTTTCAGTTAAGCGGAGTAATTCGCACGAAGATTGTGCAAAAATGATTCGTGACAATTAACGCTTAGTTTGGTTAACCGAGTTTAACTACCTCCGTATTAATAAACGTTTCGTAAAAGTTGTTAACCGGTTGCAGAAGAGTTTCATCAAAATTTGTCGGGACATATTCGTTTATATGTGCTTTTAAAATGTTACATTTGGGTACAGTTTTTGCATTCTCTCTTTTCCTGCGGCAAACAAATTTTTTTTTAATTCTTTGAAAATTTCTTACACAGTTTTATTTAATTATATTAAAAATTGTAGTTACTTAAAGTTCCCGATTGACACTTCTTGCTCCTAAGATATAATACTATATTTGGATTAACTACTAAATTTTGAGTATGCATGGCAAGATTCCATTGCAAAACGAATTGTGACAGAAGCTAAGATTAGACTGTATGCCAATTATGCATACGAATGCCAACAGGCAAATGACCAAAATGCCAGGATTATTAAAATTGCATATCAGACTACATGACCAAAATTACCAATATGGTCATATTTGCCTTGATGGTCATTTAAGGCATTTGTTATGCATTTGTTTTAGTAGGGTAATGCTGTAAGGAAAAAGAAAGCAAAAAAAGGGATCCGATGTGTACGACTTGCGACATAGTAAAGTCCGGGTCGTATGTCGACAGCCGAAATCAATTTGTGGATGAGATGGTCTGACCATTCGCCTTTAATCTGCTTTGTCGGTCTCTTCCTCGCCCTGTCAGCTTTTGTTTCCTCCATAATCCTGGCATGGCTAGCCGCTTCGATTGAGCTCCCCAAAGACAAAGGTATAGATGTGTGTATCACAAAACGAAAAAGAAACACACAAAAAAAAATCAAAAGGGTAACATAACAAACAAAATAAATACACCAAGTAAAATATATTCAAACCAATGAAACTACATAACGAATATTAACAAAAATACATATAACTATATCACAAACCAAATAGATAGCAAACCATTTCTACACAAACAAATTTTCACAGCAGGAAAAAAGTATAAATAACCACAATTACTAGAAAAGGACAAGACCACAAAATAAACTTAAACAAATTACAAAGAAAAGACAATTAAATAATTTACAAAAATGAAAATTAATTCCAATTGCACGAACTCTCAATCACCGATGACAACAAAAAAATTCTTATTTTATCAAAAATGCCACAACGAAATTATGCTGGCATTCGTGCTATTTGTTTATTGGTAAAGCGATTTTGGAAAGTTTGGAGTCTTTGCGTTAACTGCCAGACTTAAGCCGTAAGTGTGCTTAGCAAAAGTACGAAAGCATCTAGATTAAAAAATATTTGTAAATGAACTGTAATGAGTAATGGATGCTCTTGTAAATCAGGGCTCTGCGAAATAAGACCCCAATGAAATAAGACCCCAAAAAAAAATATGAAATAAGGCCCCAAAAATTTATACAGGAAACAACAACACGATTTTTAACAAAATTTGGGGTGTTATTTCCTTTTTTGGGGCCTTATTTCCTAATGAAAGTTGTAAATTATTTAATTGTCTTTTCTTTGTAATTTGTTTAAGTTTATTTTGTGGTCTTGTCCTTTTCTAGTAATTGTGGTTATTTATACTTTTTTCCTGTTGTGAAAATTTGTTTGTGTAGAAATGGTTTGCTATCTATTTGGTTAGTGATATAGTTATAATATGTATTTTTGTTAATATTCGTTATGTAGTTTCATTGGTTTGAATATATTTTACTTGGTGTATTTATTTTGTTTGTTATGTTACCCTTTTGATTTTTTTTTGTGTGTTTCTTTTTCGTTTTGTGATACACACATCTATACCTTTGTCTTTGGGGAGCTCAATCGAAGCGGCTAGCCATGCCAGGATTATGGAGGAAACAAAAGCTGACAGGGCGAGGAAGAGACCGACAAAGCAGATTAAAGGCGAATGGTCAGACCATCTCATCCACAAATTGATTTCGGCTGTCGACATACGACCCGGACTTTACTATGTCGCAAGTCGTACACATCGGATCCCTTTTTTTGCTTTCTTTTTCCTTACAGCATTACCCTACTAAAACAAATGCATAACAAATGCCTTAAATGACCATCAAGGCAAATATGACCATATTGGTAACTTTGGTCATATAGTCTGATATGCAATTTTAATTAATTTAATTACTCCGCTTAACTGAAAAACTAACCAGAAAAAATATATTTTACAATAGAAATTATTAATTCATTTATTCAAAAATATAACAACTGAAGTCCTAAAATCGTTTGTGTTAACTTTTTTTTGTTTTGCTCTATTTACACGTTATAGATGTTTCGTTTTGTTTCGAGTTTTATTTTATAAAATTCTGACATACCTATTAGAAATAAATTTGTTGTTTTTTTATATTTAAGCTAGATAAGTGAAATCGCTTTTATTTTTCGTCCGAAATCTTGTTAAATGATTTTGTTCTTCAAAATATCCGAAATGCGTTTAAAAGAAAATACTGCTTAGGTGAAAAAATAATTGTTGCAAATTGATGTTTCAGCTAACATTTACTATTCTCTATTAGTAAAGCCGAAAAAAAAAATTTAAAAATTAAATGACCAAATAAATTAAAATACCGTATTGAGCAATAGGAGCATATAGACACTTAAAACAAATTATCAACACCAATCCCATTAACAGAACTTAGATCTGATCAACCCATAGAATCCGTCCGTTGCGGCGACGGATCCGGCAATATTGACTTATTCGACGGAACGAGCAGTCCCATACAATCCGTCGCAGATGTTAACTACCGATGACTTCACTTCATACATATTCTCAATGAGATGCTCCTCAAATATGTTTCTCGAAGAAATTTGGGTACGAATTCCATTGAAAACACAATATACTCACATGAGTTCTTTAAAATAGTTGTTTGCCCGCCACAAAATATTTTTACTTTGAATTTTTCCAAACGGCCATGACAGTTTCTCTCACTCTCAATCCTTCCAGCCGTTTGCGCTGTTGACCTCAGGAAGGACGTACAGAATTGCGAGACACACTTTTTTGAATACCTCTATCATCGTAATATCCGATTTGATTAAAATCTCGAGTTCGATGTTCTACGTATACGAGAAAATTTAAAAATAAAGAAAGATTGACCAAAAGAAATACAGAAAAAAAATCCACTCCATGAAAGAAAAGATCTCCAACTTGCACATCCGTATGCACAGCACATCCAGTTCCATATCCAACGCATATTTATCCCCCATCACAACCGCGTACTAAAAAATTAATCGGCGAGGATTTGAGTCTGGTTATAAAATATAAACGAGAAAATGCTATGTACTGACCGCTGTGTGTGTCTGCCCCACAGGTTGTGACTAGAAAGTCAACTAAAAAGGACACCCTCAGACAGAACATCACAATAGACAGGTATAACTTTGAGGTGGATAAGGACTTTATCTACCTAGGGTGCGCTATGAACTCAGACAATGAAACCAGCTAAACGTAGAATAAGTCTTGGCAATCGCTGTTTTTTTGGGCTAAAAAGGCAATTGAGTAGCAAAGCCCTCTTTCGAACGACCCTTCGTCCCAGTCCTGCTATATGGCGCAGAGGCATTGATTCTATCAAAAGCGGATGAACTAACTCTCGGTTGTTTCGAAAGGAAAATTCTTAGTAATTTTTGTTCCCATTTGCATTGAAGGTGAATGGGGAAGGAGATACAACGACAAACTGATGTATGGGCTGCACAGCGACATCGACCTAGTCAGAAGAGTGAAGGTCACGGACACAAATCCACACCCAAGAGACGGCGCAGTAGAGAAAGACCGCGACTCAGGTGGCGCACGCAAGTGGAAGGGGACCTTAGCCAACTTATCGTGCGAAACTGGAGACAGCTAGCTAAAGATCGCGCTGGCTAGAGACTCTTGTTGATTGAGGCCCAGGTCCACCACGGACTGTAGCGCCAAAAAGAACGTGAGAACGAAACTAATGTCGTACACCAGTAATTGTCGAAATATTAACTCTAAATAAAGGCATTGATAGATAGGATTCGATTTTTACATTAAAATGTGGACTTTAATATCATTCTCCAACTTCACTGTAATAGATCAATTTATGAACATATAAATAAATAGTTGAGCAGCAGGTCCATAAAACCGCAAGCGTTTTTACAAAATTTCTTTATTTTTAGACGAAAAAAATGACCTACAACTCTAAGCCGTATCTGCTAAATTAAGAAGATTTCTTAGTCAGAAGTAGGGCAATGGAGGTGTAATTTCATTAACAAAAACTGCAATAAGGATATGTTATTGGAGCACCAGGCTTACCGTTATCATTCTCGTTGTTTTCCAACTCGTCAGCATCAACAATGTTCAATTCGCTTATACTTGCTTTGTTACATATTTGCAGATCACAATTTTTGTTATCATTAACACTTGTTACGAAATGATTGCTTTGAACTTTATTAGTTTTCATATCATCTCTTGAAAATCGTGCATTTTGATGTGTGCAATCCTTTGTCACATTTTGCTGACTCTGATTTTCTCGTTTAGGTGTTGGTGGTGAAGGCATCACATTTTTTTCTACAAATTTATCTTCCGCTGAACAAACATTGTTGCAATTTTCGATAACTGATGTATTTTGCTCTTGCTCGTTTTTATCAATGACTTGTTCTGAATCATTCTTATATTTTTGTGCATTTAGATCCTGGCTATTGTTACAACCCATTTTACTTCGATGCAATTTCACTTTTATATAGCAACCGTTATATGTAGATGAATTGCTGGAATAAATTAATCACTTTTACTGTAGGTATTGTTTCGTGAGAACCACCTGCAAATTACCAGGGTAACATGCAAAAAGTTTAATCAATTGACTCTGCACGTGCGATTGATATATTCTTTCCAATCGAAAGTTAACGGAATTTATCTAATAAATACACTTTAAAAGATTTACAGAAGTTTTTTTTAAAGAGACAGTTATTTAGATAACACTAAGCAAGAATTCGTAGGGTCGTGGTCATTATATTGACACACAATTCGAACTCAAACCGTAACAGTTTTTCGGCAAAATATTTAGTTCTACACCGAAAGCACAAACACTGTTAGCTCAAAGACAGGAAAACTTATTATGAGCTTAACCCAATTGAGTTTTTTTTAGAACGCGTATAGTACTGTATAATGTATAACCTATATAACCATTGTCCCTATGGAACAAGAATACCTGTCACTGTCCATGATCCACACCCATGTTGTAACACTTAACACACCTTTGTGCGTGTACCAAAAGCGTGTCGTATTTTTATAATTTAATCTGCGATTGCAAATTAGGTATGATATCGACCCGTGCGCCTTTAATATTATCTATATTGTTTTGGCTTAAGGTGCAGGTATAGGTTTTTAAAAGTTTTCAACTTACTTCTTTAAGAAACCCATAAGATATTAAGAAATTGGATTAGGTATGTTCAATATTGGTGCATGTTGATTATAATGAATGACAAACTGTATTCATCGACAAGGTTAGAATAATTTGGGCACTCGTAGTAAGCGGTAACTCCTTAAGTAAAATTTGCTGTTCGAGCTAAGGTTAAGCTCACATAAACCTAAACGAAGCATTACTACGTTTTCGCTTCAAATAATTTTAAAATCCGGATTTCATCAAATAAACAAACAAAAAATGCGGCAAGAACCTCCGAATTGTTGTGATGTACACCATTTCTAAGTTTTCCTCTGAAATAAAACCTTGCATTTACCTTGACCAACGTTTAACCCAAAATTCTTCGTGGTTTTGAGTTTTCCTCTTTATGGCTGCTCAGGTCGACGTCGCTTTTCGGAATGACACCATTGTATTGTGAATTTCATATGACGGCTGGGGTCTGCCCACATAAATTTATACTTTAGCGTACCTCCCGTTAACTGCCTTGGTCCTAGTAAACTATGACTACGATATCGACTTCTTTCATCGGGATGAATTCAGTCTTATATATTTTTTGAAACGGCTAGTCCTCTCTCCTCAATACTGAACGAACGGTCCCCGTGGAAGCACAGTAGTAGCCTTGCTATGTAACTTCCCTTTAAACCCCTTCTTATGGGATACATGATTCACTCTAGCTAGGTGACCTCACTGAATCGCCCGTACTTTAATGACTATTGTTAGAATGCTACTCGCAACTTTCTCCCTTTCAAAGTGTTTTTATATAGGCGAACATGATTCGATGGAAAGTCCCTAATTAACTTTATATGAGCAAAATTATGTGGGCAAAATTTAAATGTTCTTGCCCACGTTGGATGTATGTTTATTCACAGAGAATAGCTCTTTGTTACATATATGTACATAGAGTGCGGTCGACAAATGACAAATGAGAAATTTCCCACTTTAAATGAGATCTTTCAGCAGTAATAGTTGTCAAGTTGTTACTGTTCTGTTATAAGATTAGGATTGCCTTCAATTTCCGTTCATTGTTTCATACACATGCATCTATAAAGATCTATAATAATTATGTGCATTCATGAAAGTTCTACTAGCTTTGTGGGTCAAGATGAGATATATCGATACGGCGAATCCATAATAAATCTTAAATAAATCTTATGTAACCATAAGATATTGGCAGATTCTGCTTTGGGGTGGTGGGTTGGGCAAACATCGAAAGCATTATAGTAAATGTTTCATACGGTGTGACTCTGACTATGCTGCTTCCTGAACGTTCAACAAACTGATGGCCGCCGTTGCGTCTTTTGTGCGTGAATCTGAAGATTTTTATGATGTATGTATACAGCATGAAAGTGTAAGTATAATTATATAGGTACCTTTTGCTGAAAAAGAGGTAAAGTGTAAATGTATGGAAATGATATCGGAATGGATACTAAATGATTCACATGAATAAACAAAATCGAAATAAAACTTTTGGAAGAAAATAAACTGTTAGTCTAAATTAACAGAAATAAAGCATTAAATTTGACTTTAAGTTAGAAAATAGTTAGATTTGAGTCCCCGCTATTAAGCCAAATTTAAAGTGGCATCTGTCAAATCAAATCAATTGAAGCTCACGCGGGGCCGCGGTCGAGTTTTAATTTGTTTATTGTTCATATAAATAAAATTGGTGTAATTCTGTTCGACTTAATTTGACTGCATGTCTTTAAATGCAAATATCTTAGAAACATGCTTAAGTAATATTCTGGTGCAATTTTCACAGGCATATAGAAGATACCCAGGCCTACAATCTCCACTTTGTTTTAACTCTATATCTCTATAAATTCCGTAAAAATTTGGACAAGAGTAATTAATATTACGTTTCGTTTCGCTTTTTCCCTTGTAACGCTTTGCGTTCGAAAATACTGGGACAGCATTCAAATATAGCAAATACCAGCTTAAAGAAGACATCTGCAAGTCCCAGGATATCCAAAATGATAGAAACAATTACTATCTGCATTTTTAGTTTGTTTGTTTGTTTTTTTTTAGCTTATTTTTTAACAGTTTGTTTTTGTGTGAACAGCTGAATTCGATAACAGGTCTGTTTGATTTTATTTGTGTCTGTTCGATTCTATTTTTTGTATGTTCGATTTTATTTTGTGTGGACGTAATTAAAATTTAAACACGTCTAAATCACGTAATTAGTAATCATGAAAATGTATGATAGATCACATCAGTAATGAGATGTTTTAGCTAAATCACGTTGGCGGGAACATGGTATTACTTTTTCATCCATCAGGTAAGAGGAAAAGGCTGGTACGCTGTTCGAGTGAAGTGAAATTTTCACTCCTCTCTCCAAAAAGTGCTGTGAATTTGAAAGTGAAATTTTCACGCCGAAATGTCAAAAATTAAATGCGACTGACAATAAAAGCCAAGTGAAATAGCAAGTAACGCCCTCTACATATCACTTTTTGAACAATTATTTTTCACTCGAACAGCGTACTGCCTAGTGAAATCTTCACGTGGAAAGTTGATTTTGACATTTCACAGTGAAAAATTTTTATGAAAAATTTCATTTCACTCGAACGTAAAATGCAACCGAACAGTATAAAAGTGAGTTTTTTTTCGTTTTGGTGGTCATAGCAAACTGAAAAAGTCTTTTAGAAAACTGTTTGTCACTGTGTTGTTAGTACAAAAAAGAAACAAATATCAACCACCACTCATTAGATTCCATAAAAAAAAAGAAATTCTTCACAGATGGGACAGTAAAGAAATGACAGATATTAGTGGAATAATCTGTTTTTTTTATTGACTGAGATTTTTTGAACTTTTAAACATAATTCCATTTTTTTCGATGAATTAACTTTATAATTCATAAGCGACATTTTAAGACCAAGATTGAGTTCAAGCATTTACAAATGGGTACTGCGTTTGACACCTCTTTCCTCAACTAGGTCATGCTCAATCACAGTACAGCGGGTTCAGTGCAAGTATGTATATAATGTGCGGTGTGTCGTGTGTGGACGCTTCGGACACTTTTACACTGTCTTTTTCCTGCTCTCTTGCCAAATTTCTATTTCATTTAATTTCAATTTATATATCAATCCGATTTTAAATTTTGGGGTGGGATTAGGAAAGAGAGTGATTTAAAATTTGAATCAAATAGCTGTTAAAATAACGGTAATAAGAAGAAAGACGAATTATTTTATGCAGTGGTAAGAAATATCTCTTATTCTTATGGAGTGGTAAGAAATATCTCTTATTTGCCAATTCAAGCGTTTTGAGAAATGTGGATGTCTTTTTTTTTTATTTCTCTTAGAGTGAAGTTAGCCACGGCTACTTCGTTTTTCTTTTTACAAACTATAAGGGATCACCAGGTGGCGCAACTCGAGCTACAGAGATTTAGTGCGTTCACCAAGCACCTTTGAATTATCAATATACTTTTTATTTTATAACAACAGTACTCCAATGTTTATTTTCATAAAAATTTTAAGCAAATGTACACTTATTCCTAAAAAAAAAATTAACCACATGTAACGAATAATCCAAGAATATCTACCAATAATTCCCAGCAATTATTCATTTCAGATTAAATGGATTCAGTTTCCTATAAACGGCCGTGTTCCTTTGCCCGCTAGATGTCTAGCACAAAATATACCTACCAGACGAAGCAATGCACGCACTAGAGCCCGCCATCTAAGGCGAGGTCTTCCTCTACTGCGTTATCACTCCGGGTTGAAATCGAAGACTCTTCGGACCGGAGCGTTGTTGTCCATTCGTCCTTCATGTCCCAGCCATCTTAGACGACTGATGCGTACTTTTTTGACTAGGGCGATGTCGCTGTACAGCTCGTAGAGTTTGCTGTTAAATCTCCTCCTCCAAAACACTAAAAGTACAAAGGATTCCCAATCATTATCAAGTTTATAAAAGTGAATGTTTTATTCAAAGCAAAATCAAAAATACAAAGAATACAATATTCGTTCTCGGCGTGGTTATTTCGATGATGATAAAAGATGTATATATCTGCTGTCTCTCTTTATTTCGCCTGAAGTTGGTTCTGGTTTATGTACACCTCGGTTGCCAAAGGTGGAAGCGCAAGCGTAGATAAGGTGGATACACAAATTTAATTTTATTTCGGCTTCTTACAACTCGGCCTTCCTGACTATTCGATCGACTCGATCGATATAACTTAATTAACCTAATGGGTCAGTGTCGCTTTGATAATCGTTGACGGCGGAGTTTGGCGAAGGTACCTTCGTCACCCACATTCGTAGGCGGTTTGACTCAACCACACCATCGTAAGGTATCTGACTCACTTGGAAGTTCTCAATGTCCCCCAAAACATATCTGTCATTAGGTAATTTCTTTTTTATCATACAAGGACCTTTATACTTGGCCATAAACTTTTTGTTTAATCCTATCGTGGTATCCACATTTTTCATAACCACAAAATCTCCTACCTCGAAAGTTCTCGCCGGTGCACTATGCTTTAAGAAGTAATTAAGGTTGTAATCCTGTGATTTTTCTATACATCCCAGGGCATCTGACCGGGCCTTTTCCAGGTCGCGGCAATTAGTCTCCGTCTTCTCCTCTAGGTACTCAGTCAGTTCATCGACAATCCTACCTCTCTGCTCTACCCCGAATAATAACTCGCAAGGTGATTTCCGCGTTGAGGAATGAATGGAATTATTAATAGCAAATTCTACCTGTACTAACATATTTACCCAGTCAGAGTGGTAGGTTGGTTCTGTGAGCTTTGCTAGCATTGATTTCAAAACCCTATTTACCCTCTCCACTTGCCCATTGGCTTGTGCGGAGGCCACTGCAACCTTCACATGTTCGATGTTATTTTGCTTCACAAACTCTACAAATTCATTGGATGTGAAGCATGTTCCCCTGTCGCTTACTATCCGCCGAGGCCGGCTGAAGTTGTCGAAATATTTTTGTAAGGAGGCGCACACCTCTTTAGTGCTGGTACTCTTTACCGCGTATAATTTGATATGTTTAGTGAACGCATCTACTACCACGAGCACATGCTTCCGCACTGAGTTGACCGAAGGTAATGGGCCGAAGTGATCGATGTGAATCGTATCAAAAGGTATCGGCTTCTTCGGAATATTATAAAGGTTATGCTCATTACTCCTAGCCGCAGGTGAGTAAATTATGCATTTAACGCAGTTCTTAATGTACCCCGTAACCTTCTTCCTTAATTTTGGGAACCAATAATTCTTCTTTAGCTGATCAGTCGTTTTGTCGACCCCTAAATGGCCAATCTTTTCGTGAATAGTTCTAATTATATTATCCTCCATTTCAATCGGTACGTAGAGCTGAAGATGGTCTGAACGTTTACCTCTTTTGAACACTAGTCCATCTTTCAATTCAAAATGTTGCACTTGCTCATTTTCAAGTGTATCCCTTAAGCTTCTTATCCTAGCATCTCGAGCCTGAGTAATTTGAATATTTAAATCTAAGTCGTGGACTTCATCGTGACTAATTAAGTGACACCTACTAAGTGCATCTACGTGTCCCATAGATACTCCGCTGCGATGCTTAACTTTGTAATTGTAATTTTCGAAACTAAACACCCACCTTGCGATGCGCTGGTTCACTTGTTTCTTTTTCATTGCCTGTGCTAAAGCATTGCAATCGGTGATCATTGTAAACATGATCCCTTTTAATTGCGTCCTGAATCGTTCTAATGCATAGACTATGGCCAAAGTTCCCAATTCGAAGCTGTGTAGCTTCGATTCAGTTTCGGAAGCAGTTTTTGAGAAATAAGCGACGGGATGGAATCTACCATCATCCTGTCTCTGCATCAATGCAGCACCAAACCCTAGCTTACTTGCGTCCGTATGCAATTCAGTTTCTCTCTGGGGGCTATATATAGCCAACACAGGAGCGGAGGTCAATAAGGTTTTAAGCTTAGAAAATGCATCAGCACATTTCGCGTTAAACTCAAACGGGACACCTTTTTTCAGCAAGTTTGTCAGTGGCTTCGCTATGGAGGAAAAAGCTGGAGCAAACTTTCGGAAATAAGAGAAAAGACCAATGCACTGCTGCAGCTCTTTGTAATTCTGAGGGGATCGGAAGTTTCTAATGGCTTCAACATGCATGTCGCTCAGACGGATACCTTCTGCCGATACTATATATCCAAGAAAATTGATTTCACTATACCCAAATTTGCACTTACTCATTTTAAGCTCTAGCCCTTTACTATATAATCTACTAAGGACCTCAGTTAATGTTGCTACATGCGTATCAAAATCCGCGGTGGCAATGACGATGTCATCCATAAATATCACAATTTTTCCCAATTTGACCAAATCTCTTAATATCTCGTTTATAAATCTCTGAAAGAATGCAGGTGCGTTTTTTAGTCCAAACGGCATTTTTACGTATTCATATTGTTCGGAAGGAGTCACAAACGAAGTGTACTTAATTGAATCCTTGTGCATTTGCACTTGGTGAAACCCGTTCTTCAAATCTAACGCAGAGAAGTATCTCTTTCCTTCTAGATACTCTATGCACTCTTCGATTAATGGCATCGGAAAGTTGTCTCGAACTGTTTTCTCATTCAAGAACCTATAATCAATACAAAGTCTACCTTCTCCGCTTTTCTCTCTAACGAGAACAATTGCAGAGGCATAAGGCGAATTGCTGTGCCTAATTATTCCCTTCTCTAATAATTCATCGACGATTGCCTGTACTTCTGCTTTCTCAGAGTATGACAATCTGCGGGGTGCACTGTGAAAAGGGGTATCATCTGTTAAATTTATTTTCATTTCACTATCATATGGTTCTATCTTAACATCGGGCCCTGGGTTGTAATATGTACGATGAATTACTGACCGCAAAATTTCTCTCCGACTTACTTCTAACTTATCATCAATATCAAACGTCAATTCCGATTCAGACTTCACCCTAGAAGAAATTTCCTTTACAAGTCCCTCTGGTTCATAACTGCTCGCGTAAGTGGTTTTATTACTGTCAACTAACTCAACCGCATGAATTTCTAACCTATACTCACATTCTGCAGGCACCAACGAGGACCCTGGAGTGGAAACCCCCTTTATTCTTTCATTAAAAGGACCCTGATCGAGGTTTGGTTGAATCAACCCGCCAACTCCCACCGAATGTGGGCCACGCCAACACCCATCACCAGTCTCATATTTTTTTCTCAAATTAAATCGATCAAACGCACTGTTACTTATAATTTGTGAATTAAAAGTTTTATTAATTTCCTTTACACGAATAAGTTCCTCTCTCGTATACTTTTTTTTTCTCAGTTTACATAAAAAAATACAAAATTTCTTCAGCACATCCCGACCGATGAGCATAGGTACTGATAAGTCGGAATCTTGTAAAACGGCAAACGAATGTGTAACTGCTTGGTCATCAATGTAGACTTCGCATAGGACTTCATCAAAAAAGCTTAATTGTGCATTGCCAACACCGCGGTATTTACTTGGTTTTAACGTGGAACTTATCCGGAAAGGAACAACGGATTGCTTAATGAAGCTCTTCGGGCTGCCAGAATCAAACAAAGCCAAAATTTTACTAGAGTCAGTGCGTTTGTTAAATCTACCTACGAAAGCGACACTTACCATCTGCATAGCACTAACTGCCCTCACCAGCCTAGCTTCCTCCCTGGACAACCTTGCATCAACTTCGATTGCATCCCTCGTCGACTCCTCAACGGCAGCTACGACATCCCTCCTTCTGGGACACGCTTGGTGAAAGTGCCCAACTTCGCCACATCTGAAGCAGGAACCTGGTGCACGTTTCTGCTTAGTGCACTGCGATTGGTAGTGCCCGAATTGCGAGCAGTTGTAGCAGCGTGGATTATCACTCACAGATGAAGTTTTTGGCTGACCACTAACACTGGCACTTGTTGAAGAAGTTGTATCCCTTTGCTTTTGAATAGCGCCCATGTTCGGTTGCAATGTACGTCTGGTTCCCATATCAGCTTTGAGGCGAAGCTTTTCGTAGCGGTCAAGCTGCGCCCGAAGTTGCCGCAGCGTCGTGGCCTGGTACAGCATAGTTACCAGGGAAGATTTGTCGTTCAGTCCACTAATTATGATATCGACTAAGTCGCACTCTGGTACATCAGCTTTTTCGGCAATCGTTCTCATCTCAATCACGTATCTCTGGATGCTTTCGCCTGGCCTCAGTTTCCGGTCTCTTAGCTGCTCATACACATCGAGCAGTGTACGCGTCCGTCCGAACTCTTCCAACAAAGACATTTTAAGATCTTCGTACCCAACAGCACCGATGGTCTGGATGAATAATTTTGCCGTTCCATCCAATAAACGACGGGCACAAACGAATTTGGTGCGTTCGTTGCACTTCAAAAGCTCAAAAGCGTCTTCCAAATCTGCGAACCATTTGTTAGCGTGGTAAGAATCGTCACCCGAGAAGCGATTCACCATCGAGTCAATGGCAGACGAATCAATTGGGGTGTTCAGTTGCATCTGGTTCTGAAGCAGGTCGACTTCCCTTTGCAGCAACAGCAGCTCCTTTTGGCGGTTTAGTAGGTGGATCTCCTGTTCAATATGCGCAGTGGCAGAAGTCCCAACAACAGCATCTGCTGCTGCAACAGTAGGCACTGAAGGAAGAGGCGGCGCCGACCTTGCCGGCGTCATCGGGGCGACAGCAGGATATTCAACTGGGACGTCAGTGTCGCAACAGGCCGCAGTTGACACAATTGTTGATGGACAGACAGCAGTGGAAGCACTCACTGAAGAGACAGCGGGGACACTAACAGCAGAAGCATCGGCGTAAGTGGTGACAGCAGCAGGACATATATGGACATCGGCGGCAGCCAGTGAGGCCGGGGCGACTGCAGGATCGGAAAAGCGGCGTTGTGGATTGGCAGCGGCATCTGTGGTCTCTGGATGTGTTCCATTAAGTTCATCGAACAGCGGCCGTAATTGCGCAATGGTGGCAGTCTCTGGGACAAAGACTCCCGCATCCGTCAATACACGTGCCATCTCGGTCCGGGTTATGGATCTTAATGTCATAACTTCTTGTAAAATTGTACAAAAACTGTTTTTTATATTAATTTTAGGTCGAATCCCACTTCTGAGATATAAAAGTGAATGTTTTATTCAAAGCAAAATCAAAAATACAAAGAATACAATATTCGTTCTCGGCGTGGTTATTTCGATGATGATAAAAGATGTATATATCTGCTGTCTCTCTTTATTTCGCCTGAAGTTGGTTCTGGTTTATGTACACCTCGGTTGCCAAAGGTGGAAGCGCAAGCGTAGATAAGGTGGATACACAAATTTAATTTTATTTCGGCTTCTTACAAGTTATAAGGTTTTCTTAACTATTTTGCCACGCTTTCCTTTTTCTGACTTTTTTTGTCACATCTCACTTTTTAATATTTTATTTTTTTATTAATTCATTCATTTTAATCAATACACAAATATCCCATTAAAAATTAAGGCAGAAATTTATACATATATACTTTTTAAAGAATTTCATATATTCCTCGTTTGAAAAAAAAATACATCGTTTTATTAATTCAATTTATTAATTCCAGTGTATATAAATGTATTCCTAAAAAAACTTCATACAGAGATAAATAAAAAAAAATAAATAAGAAAAAGAAAATGAATTTAATATAAACAAATTAATTCAAAACTAAAAAACTCAACAAATTAATTATGAGTCATCAGTGTAGGAATCGAGTTCTAAAGGTGACAAAGATAAATATGCAACATAAATGTCAGGAGTTTTCAATAATTACAAAACATCTGAGTTAAAATTGGATTTTTGTATTTTTAGTTTGTGCATACTTGTGATGGGAAGATCTGAAGAAATTAGAAGTCGATGGAGTATATCCTCCTTAGTTTGTTCTCCCTGTACCTCTTTGAACATTTTGTTGTTGGCCACTTGTGCTTCCTCAGTTAATTGCCCTATTGGAAGTAATGCTTTCTTTATAATTATGGGCCCATGAATTAAAACTTTGTGTACAGTAGGAGGCATTGGGTACCAAATTTTTTGACAAAAAGATGAGCCGCTTCCAAAGCGTAACCTTCAAATAGTGCTAAGTTTATGGTGTGTCCGATGGCATTTGTTTCTTTACTCCTAATAATATTGTATTGGTGCATTGTAAATTTCGCATCTACAAACATTGATAACGCTTCTTCCGGTGAAAGCTGGGCCTGTTCAGTGGTTTCATGCTAATTGACTGCCTTATCGATCGCTGTTTCACTTGTAATTTCTTTCACTAGTTTCGAAGCACTAACATTACCTGACGATTGCAGAATGCAGACTCATTTGTGCAGCATAACAAAGTTCAGCAGTTTAATACTTAGAGCGCAAATCTTGGGTTTTGAAGCGCTTTGACCTGTCTGAAGATTTAACGAAATTAGATTTAGGTCTCCATAGTGAATTTTTTTTTATAATTTAAAAACCCTATTGAGGTCTCTAGCCAAGTAGAATTCGTGGCCTAAAATCTGTCTTTCATTGTGTAAGAGCTTGGCCATCTTGTTTTAAATTCAGATACAAAATGAGATATTTTTTCATTAAGCTCATAACATTTGTATTTAGGGCTTGTGCGTTTTTTTTAAATAATTCATCAAAAATTAAACACGGTCACTCAGCTTTGGTGCACCTGACCCAACAAAAAAATCCTTGATAAAAAAATGTCAGAGCTGTCTGATTCTAAAACAAATAAAAAAAACATCGCATATTACGGCTTAAATATGGTCACATCAACGGCTGATTACATAAGGCGTTTTTCTTTTTTAGTTCAGAGCTAAGCACTGTGTGCGCTGAATAGAGCGAGCTCAGATCGTTCAGATGTGTTTAAGAAACACACTTGAGCACAATTTGTCTAATGTGATTATGTGCATGCATTTCTGTGTGTCTTATTCGGCCGGGAAGTTTTCATCAATCAAAAAATGAAAAACAATAACAATACTTTAAATGGATAATTTTTTTACCGTCTGTGCCAGAACAACCAGGTTCGTCCGCCTTATCCTGTTTTCTTTTTTCTGTCAAATGTGACTGAAATTTGTATGTATATGTGTAATCAGCTTTTTACTCAGGATCCTCAGTCAATTTATTCTGAGCTCATAGAGCGCGCACAAATTTTAGCTCTGAAGTCTCTGAGCCGCTCTGCTAAATTGTCAATGACGACAATTCATAGGTTCAGTGTTCGAAGTTTAAACTGTTGCAACTAGTGCCCCCCCCCCCCCCCTTTACCATCATACTTTCAAAACTTGTTTTGTATATCTAATTAATGTCTCTATCAATCTTGCATAGCACTGCATATTTGGGTATAATTTAAATTTTCCTATTTTGCCAACTTTATGGGTTATCGGCCACACTGTGGCGTTGTAAGAATTGCAATGCTCTCTATAAAAACCAAACAAATTTTGTTTGGACAAGATCTGTGATTCAAGATAAACTTTTGTTGACTCTTTTCGTAAGTAGTGTGATAGTAGCAACTTTCCCAGAATAAAATGGGATCTTCTTGATTTTTTTCCAGCAAACTTCCTCTGAAGACTTCCGATTGTTCGACACGGTTTCGAACGAAATCTCTGAGTTGTGACCAATCCACTTTAGTCCGAAAATGTTCAAAAATTGCTGTCATATTATCTTCTGTAGACATACTAAAGAATCTTTTGGATGATTTTTGTTTGATTATATTATTTTGTCTTATCTCCAAGATAATGAAGCTCTTGCATGCAAAGTTGTTTACTTTTATTTTGCCTCAAGCTTAAACCATCTGCCCTTTTATTAGTTTCTCCCTTCCTGCGTATCACTATACTCACAGCAATTTGGAAAATATGGTTCCAAATTTTTCTCATACCGGGGATGGGTATGGGTGGAATTGGTATGTTTTCAAGTTCAATTTCAAGTCCATAGCTTCTGTTGTATTTTATATTCTGTGGTTATTGAAGAGGTAGGTTAGGTTAGGTTAGGTTGATGGGGGTTGTGAGATCGTCACAATAGACCAGGCACCATGTTGGGCCCATCGCCATCCCCTGGGAACCATTACGGCTAAAAGACCTAAACCAAATCACCCAAGCATTCGATTTCCCTACAGAATTTGAGTACGGCCTCAATTCCATTTGAGGAACCAACCTCTTCTAAGTTATTAAAGAAGTACATTCCGAGATGCTTTCTTCTACTCCGAGCAATTGCTTGACATTCACAAAGAAGGTGTGAGATGTCTTCCGTGACCTGTAGGTCTTCACAGTACCTACACGTATCCGTATTAGCTACGCCTAGTCTCATGGCATGCTTCCTGAGAAGGCAGTGCCCAGAGAGTATTCCTACCGTTGTTCTCAACTTAGTTCTACTGAAATTAATCAATTGTTCAGACTTCCTCCGATTTAAAGTAGGCCACAGTGCCTTTGAGACCTTATGTCCTTCTAATTGTGACCACCTTGTATTCGCTTTATTGAATACTTTTTCAAAAAGAATTCTCCTGGCCACCGCCATGGGTGGTCTTATACCTTCGATCGTTGCTTCAAGTGGGAGCCCAGCTCCTTCCTTGGCCAAAACGTCTGCCCTTTCGTTACCGTCAATATCACAATGCCCAGGTACCCAACACAGTCTAACACGGTTCTGCGAGCACAATGCCTTGAGCACTGTGCGGCAATTCCTGACTAGCTCAGACTTGATGGTTTGTGATTCTAGTGCTTTAAGTGCAGCCTGACTGTCAATGAAGATGGCGATATTCTTATCGGATATTGATCTCATCTCCAGTACCTCTGCGGCCTTAAGCACTGCCAGAACCTCTGCCTGAAAAACACTGCATGTGTCCGGAAGCTTCAGGGCCATTTGCAGGTTGAACCCGCTGGAGTATATACCTGCCCCTGTTCCCTCGATGGTTTTGGAGCCGTCAGTGTATACTGAGGCCTCGTTTTCCCTCAGGATCAAGTTATTAGACCATTCCTCTCTGTCCGGGTATAACACTTCATAAGGTGTTTCGAAGTCAAGTGTACCGAGACTTTCATCCGCCTTTACGGGGATATCAGAGAACGATTTCCTTATAATTTTTCCATGACCTATACTATTATTTTTAAACAGCCCTGCATTAGTGAGTCTAAGTGCACTGTTTCCTGCTTGGATCTGTATTTGTAAGTCCAGTGGTAAAAGATGCATGAATGCTTCCAGCGCAGCCGTGGGCGTTGTACGTAAGGCACCCGTAACGGCAATGCAGGCTGTTCTTTGTACCTTGGTTAACATATCCCGTATATACTTCTTGTTGGTGGCCTTCCACCACACAAGAGCCCCATATGTAATTATGGGTCTTACAACCATTGTGTAAAGCCAATACATCATTGTCGGCCTCATGCCCCATTTCTTCCCAGCTGTCTTCTTACAAGCGAAGAGAGCATTATGAGCCTTGCGGACTCTTTCCTGTACGTTAAGTTTCCAATTTAGTTTCCTGTCAAGTACCGTACCAAGATATTTTGCGCTTTCTGAGAGCAAAAGCTCCACTCCAGCAAGTCTTGGCAGCCTGAAGAGCGGTATCTTGTACTTTGAACTAAATAGTACTAGTTCCGTTTTCTCCGGATTTACTCGGAGTCCACACCCTTCAGCCCAGATTCTGAGTCTGTTGAGGGCAGTTTCCATGAGTTCGCTCATTGTATTAAGGAATTTTCCTTGAATAATTATGACTACGTCATCCGCGTAGGCAGTAACGTTGAATCCTGCATTATTTAGTTCTTTAAGTATATTATCTATACCGCCGGTAAGTTCATCTACCTTTTATCCGAAGATTGGGCACCTTGACGGGGTGGGGCGGCTTAAGTAGAGGAACAGGATGCTATATCAGGGTAGTGGCCAAACTCCTCCGGTATAGCTGAATGTGAATTGAAAAACTAAGATCCAATCCGATCAGATCGATCAACCCTTAACTCCTAAGAGGCTGGTCTGCCATGCAATGGGAGCTGTGATAAGGTAGGTAAAACTACTGGTTCACAGGGTTCAGGGGTAATTGAATCGCTAGTGGCGACTCCTCAGGGGCAGCTCAATCCTCTGTTGTAATTTAGTTGAGTAGGATAGGTACTGGGGATCTCTGCCTATTCGGTCTGTTTTATTCTCCCCTACTCGTGGGAACACAAATGTTTAAAAATAAAAACAAAAAAGAAAAGGCGTCTTCGGAAAACGAGGTGGAAGGCTTTGAAGGAGTCGTAGAAGTGCTGGAAGGCATGGAAATGAACCCAGAGAAGCTCGATGGACCAGTGGACTCTGATGGGAAACCAAAAGGGTTAGCTGAGAAATCGTCAGTGGAGGTGGACAACACGGTGCAGGAATGCGTCATGAGGTCAGCCGGAACTGCGGAAACCGAGTTGGATGAAGAAGAAAGACTCGACTCGGCCGAGCGGAAGTTGCACAAGCAACGGAGGCAATGGATGAAGAGGGTCAGAAGGAAACAGAGACTAGCCTTGGCAAAATCTGTTTCAGTGGAGGGCATGAAGAAGTCGGTCGAAGAGCTGACTGACATGATTGCCAACATGACGTCGACCGAAACCTCTCCAGAAGAGGAAAGATCTAGGAAACGGTTCAAATGTTCCGTGACCAGGGTACTTGAATCTGAGGAGAAGGGGACGGAAGGCGGAAAGGAGGACGGACAATCTGTTCAACACGGGGTCAGTCAACAGGCACCACACTTCAGTGGTCATGTAGATGGACAACATGGGGAACGGACAGTCGGTCTTCCTAAAGGGCATAAATCGGGCAATGCTGAGCAATCCGGACCAAGCAAGGTAAAGCGAAAGCTGAACCAAGCTATGGGGAGGAGGGCAAGGCAAGCTGATAATGCAAAGCCTTACGCTAGGAGTGAGAGAGCCAACGCGGACAAGGGAGTAAAAACCTTTGCGCAAGCCGCGGCAAACGATCTCCGAATGGGTATCGCAGACATGGGTAGAGAAGGGGGGATAGATGTTTCCCGGATGGGTATTTTTAAAAATGCTCTCCTGGGGGCTCTAGACCTACTTCCAACAAATGCAGGTGATATCGGCATTAAGGAAATAACCTTGGAGGAAGGGATCATCGTAATAAAATGCGGTAACCAAGAAACCAAGGGTTGGCTATGTGAGACTGTAGGGAAGATGACCAACCTATGGGAGGGAATCAACCTTAAGATAGACAGGCTTCACATACTCAAGGATGTGGAAAGGTTGATAATCTTTGTTCCCGGGCAACCCGAGAGTAAGGATGTCATCCTAGCCAGAATATGTCGTCAGAATTCCTGTGTGAAGGACACTTCGAAATGGAGGGTTATTCATGTTGGAAAATATGATGACAACAAAATTGGCGGAACCAAGCTGACGATCTGGTGTCCGAGGGATGAAGCGAGGCTGGTTAGACAAGCAGGAGATAGACTCTTCTGCGGGTTGGACGTAGCCTTCGTGAAATTCCAAGGATCATCGGAAGAGACTCAACAGGGGAAGCCACCCGGTAGGGCGACGAAGTGATGGATACCATGGATATGGGATCAACACAAGTCGGGCGGGAGGTGGGCCCGTACCGGGAAAAGCTCAGGGTGATTCAACTGAATCTTCACCATAGCAAGGCAGCATCAGCAATGATGACTAAATGTTTTGATGAGGATTCATTTGATATAGCCCTGATACAGGAACCTTGGATCTTTAAAGGAAAGATTAGAGGACTCCCAAATAGTATGGCTGAGTTGCATTATGCGCAAACCAGCGAAAGAATTAGGTCCTGTATCCTGGTGAGACATGGAGTTCAAGCATATAAATTGCCGGATCTTTGTGCCCCAGACCTTGCAGCAGTACGAGTAGGATCAGGTGCAGGAACTTTTGTTATAGCATCTGCATACCTGCCGTATGATTCTCCAGAGCCTCCTCCGACAAGAGAGTTAGAGTCTTTGGTGAATGCATGCAGAAACAGAAACGAGGACTTAATAATTGGTTGTGACGCCAATGCACACAACACAGTGTGGGGCAGCACCAACGATAATTACAGAGGAGAAGCGTTATTCGAATTTGTATCATGCAAGGATCTAGCTATCTTAAACAGGGGAACAGAGCCGACTTTCGTGGATGTGAGGCGAAAGGAAGTGATCGATGTTACCCTGTGCAGTAGCCAGATAATTGAAAGAATATCAAATTGGAGGGTAATGGATCAGGCTACATTGTCGGATCACAGAGCCATCTCATTTGATGTTCGCTATGGATCTAAAAGAAAAAAAGATCGGAAATACATCAGAATTCCGAAGAACACGGATAGGACAAAATACCGTGAAGTGTTGGAGGAAAAACTGAATGTAATGGCACTCGGAATACCGAAAAACACTTGGCATGTAGAATCACAGCTGAAGCATCTGCAATCGGCTGTTGAGGATGCGTACCGAGTGGCATGCACACCAACTTTAGTGGAGAAACAAGATCCTGCGCCTTGGTGGTGTCGGGAACTTGAAAAGCTAAAGAAGGCTGTGAGAAAGGCCTTCAATCACGCCATGAGGAGGGGGGAACCCGAAGCATGGGACGAATATAAGGCGAAAAAGAAAGAGATGAATGTTACTCTGCGACGACGTAAAAGGGAGTCATGGAGGGACTTCTGCTCGAGTATGAGGAGTACATCTGAAGTCAGTAGACTTCAAAAGATTGTATCAAGGGATCCAGTTTCCAAGATCGGACTCATTCGTAATAGAGCGGGGGAGATGGTGGAAACACTGGATCATACAAATGAGGTCTTAATGGAGATACATTTTCCAGGAAGCTATAAGTCAGATCAGCCCTGGGCTCCAAGGAAACAAGGAGCGAACAGGATGGATAGGACGGAAGCAGAACGGATCGTAACACCAGAGGCGGTCAGGGGTGCGATAGCAACATTTTCACCCTTCAAAACCGCGGGGCCGGATGGTATATTTCCAGGCCTAATGCAATGGGGAGTAGACGTACTTGCACCAAGGCTAAGGAATATATACGTTGCCTGCCTAGCAATAGGCTACATCCCGACTACATGGAGGGAGACAAATGTGGTTTTCCTTCCAAAGCCGGGAAAAAAGGATTACACCGAGGCCAAGTCCTTCAGACCAGTCAGCCTGACATCCTTTCTGTTAAAAACAATGGAAAGAGTGTTGGTGGACTATATGGAGAGTACTGCGCTTAAGATGTATCCCTTAAATAGTAGACAGCATGCCTACAGGGCCGGCATGTCTACAGAAACAGCGCTACATCAAGTAGTACGCGTTGCGGAGGAAGAGCTAAATACCGGGGGTATTGCAATGACCACCATAATGGACATTGAAGGTGCCTTCGATAAGATATGCTTTGAAAGTCTGAAACAAGCCTTGGAAAAACGTAGGGTTAACCCACTGGTGGTAAGATGGGTGGACAATATGTTGAATACAAGGGCGATAAATATTCAGACGGGAACCTCAAAACTCAGAGGAAGGGTTAGCAGAGGTTGCCCACAAGGAGGTGTTCTCTCACCTACACTGTGGAATATCACTGTGGACTCTCTTCTCGATAGACTTGAGGCGACTGGCATTCACACAGTGGGATATGCCGACGACATAGCAATAATGGCTAGAGGCAAATTCATAGACGTCACTGCAGATATCATGAGGAATGCACTCAAAGTGGTGGAGCGGTGGTGTCTGGAACAAGGGCTCTCCATTAATGCGGCAAAAACAGATCTAATAGTCTTCACTAGGAAGAGGAAAAATCTGGAATTTCAGCCCCTGACACTTTTTGGATCGGAACTAACGATGGCCAGAAAGGTTAAGTATCTGGGAGTTTACCTAGATACTGGACTTACCTGGAACTATCATGTTGAGGAGAAGGTCCGGAAAGCAAAAAGGGTACTACATCAGTGCAAACGTGTATGTGGACAGAGGTGGGGACTCTCGCCTAGGTCAGCATATTGGATGTACACGATGATAACTAGACCCATTATCACCTACGCCTCTGTTGTATGGTGGGCGAAAGCTTCCCAAAAAACTGTGAGGAAGCACCTGGATAGGGTCCAACGTTTAGCATGTTTAGGAGTTACAGGTGCAATAAGGACAACACCAACATGCGCACTGGAAGTGATCCTAGGGATCTTACCGCTAGACTTATTTATTAAGAAAACAGCGGCCCTAACGGCACTTCGTTTGCATCGAGATGCGAATTGGCACAATCGTGGTACCATCTATGGACATAGGAAGATCCTGGAACTTGTCAAAAACGAGATTAGGGAGCTGAACATGCCTATGGATGGGATAACAAGGGTGCGTATTATGGAAAGGAATCACAAAACTCGTATTGAGAATGGATTACTTCCAGAAAAAAGGAGTGGTGAAATAGTAATTTTCACAGATGGATCCATGATGGATGGCGGAGCGGGTGCCGGTATCTATTCAGAAGAGCTGGAACTAGCCCGTCACGTCAGCCTCGGGAAACACACTTCTGTATACCAGGCTGAGATGATTGCATTGCTGCATGCGTTGGATTACTTGCTTGAAGGTCAGGTGGAGGGAAGAAATATCCTTATAGCACTGGACAATCAGGCGGTGATCAGACGTATGGAACAGACAAATATCACAACATCATTAGCACTGGAATGTGTACTCAAACTCAATAAGTGTTCATCTAAAAATGATGTAACACTTATGTGGGTACGAGGACACATAGGAATCGAAGGCAACGAAAAGGCGGACTCCCTTGCAAAACAGGGGTCAACCGAAAAGTTGCTAGGACCAGAACCATTCTCTTCAATTGGCAAAGGAATGGTAGAACAGCTGATTCACAAATGGATCACGGCAGAACACCTAAGAAGGTGGTCTACCGTGGAGCAATGTAGACAAGCTAAAATGGCAATTAATTGGCCGACCTGCTCCACTCAAAGAAGGGTTCTAAGCATGAGTCGACGAACTCTGAAATGGGTGGTGGCTCTATCTACAGGACATGGTAGTTTCGGGTATCACTTAAGGAAGATGGGCCTTAGAGAAGATGATACCTGTAAACTATGCCTGGAAGAATCTGAGACAGCGGCGCATATACTGTGCCAATGTCCGGCGTTGGCTGGCAGAAGAATGAGGATCTTGGGACATCACTGGGTCGAGACTCAGTCGATGAAAGAGATCTCCCATAAACAGATGCTAGCGCTAACACTAGGAATCGAGCCCAGGGAAGAACTCTGGAGAAATCCAGAGAGTCTCTCTGGGTAAGTTTTATAGTGGTAGAGAGACGAAAAGAGACCCGACATTAGTGGTCTGATTCGAATATCTCTCGAAATTTATATATATATATATATATATTATCTATAACCAGCACCCAGAGAAGGGGAGAAATGACCCCTCCTTGAGGGGTACCTCTGGTTACAGATCTTCTTATTGAACTGGTTCCTATTGTGGAGTTGATATTTCTTGTAGAGAGCATCTCATATAGCCACTTGGTTATACTATGCTCTACATTAATCTTTTCCAAGGCACTTTTGATGGCCTCCCTATTAACATTATTAAAGGCCCCTTCAATGTCCAAAAAGGCCGCAAGTGCGTATTCTTTTTGGTGAAGGCTACCTTCTATTTTACCTACTACCTCGTGTAGAGCCGTCTCTACTGATTTGCCTTTTAAATATGCATGTTGAGCATTGCATAAAGTTCCATTACAACACTTGTTTCTTATGTGAATGTCTATAAGTCTTTCAAGTGTTTTGAGGAGAAATGACGACAGACTAATAGGTCTGAAGTCCTTAGCTGAAGTATGGCTTGGTTTACCTGCTTTAGGTATAAAAACCACTCGTACTTCTCTCCATGCCCTAGGTACATAGCCTAATCGAAGGCAATGTTTGAAAATATTCCTGATTATGTTCATAACTGTACCTGGAGCCCTTTGAAGCATGGCCGGTATAATGCCATCAGGGCCAGGCGATTTGAACGGAGCGAAGGACTTGATGGCCCAACGCAGTTTCTTCCCAGTGAAGATATTATCTAATCCTTCCTCTATGGTTGTACTAATGTTATCTCAGTTCCTATTTCCATTGAGTAACGAGGACACAGGCGCGCTACTTCCTGGAAAATGGGCATCAACTAGTGATTCCAGTACCTCCTCGCTGCTTTCCGCCCACGTACCGTCCGATTTCTTGATAAAGCTAGGGACGGCAGGGTCTTTGGCCAGCACTTTGCGGAGTCTGGAAGCTTCGCTTGTGTCCGCAATCGCTTCACAGAAAAGCTTCCATGATTTCCTCTTGGATTGCCTGATCAAGTATTTGAACTCTTTTTTACTTTCTAAGTATAGATCCCATGTAATGTCATCCCCCACAGCTTTGGCCCTATTGTAAAAGTGCCTAACTTGCCTTCTTTTGGAGTTTAGCTCCCTGTTCCACCACTGAGGTTGGGACTTCTTAGCTGGTTTCCTTAGTGGGCAAACTTTCTCGAATGCTGAGTTCATTATTTTGCCCATGTTATCAACTGCCCTGTCTATGTCTACTGAAGAGTCGTAGGTTACTTCCTCATTTCCTAGCTGATCCCTTACTAAGGATTCGTACCTATTCCAATCCGCCTTCCTGGGGTTCCTGTAAGTATTCGTGGCCTTACCGTGGAAGCTTATTTGAAAGCGAATCCACTTATGATCCGATAAGGATGCCTCTTCTAGAACCCTCCACTTTGCGATAGTGAAGGAATCAGTGCAGGATGCTAGAGTAATATCTAATACCTCTTGCCTGTTCCGTATCACAAAAGTAGGTGTGTTACCCTTGTTGCATATAGTAAGCCTAGTCGATAGGATAAAGTCAAAAAGACACTCACCTCTTGCATTAATATCACTGCTTCCCCATAGTGAATGATGCGCATTGGCATCGCATCCTATGACGAAAAGCCATTTGTCCCTGGTCATCAGCTGCCTTAACCTGTCGGGAGGTATCTCCGTCGACTCGTAGGGAAGGTAGCCTGATATCAGGCACAAGGATTTGCTTCCCACTTTCTCGCAGCAAACTGCAACCAGATCTCCATCACTGAAATTATTCAAAAGAAATGCCCTTATATTGTTTTTTAAAAGGATACAAGCCCTAATTTTACCTTCGTTAGCTTTGAAGAAAAGCGTATAATCCCTTATGGAGAGCCCTTGGATCTTATTGTTTCTGCTTATCCAGGGCTCTTATTGAAGAGGTAGGTGCGAAATCATTTTCGAATTGATGATTACCATTAAGATCAAAGTCTAGCTTGATAGTTCGGTGTTCATGAATATCAACCGCTTGCACTCGTCGACTCTTTTAACGAAGCGATAAAAATCGGGAATTCCTCCGGGGTTCCAGTGAGTATGAGTATTGACAAATCGTACAGTTTTGGTCTATATGAAAGTTGGCCATTTCAGCCTCAGATCCTATATACATATAACTTTGCCCTGGCTGGGCGTTTGTTTCAACACGAACTGGTTGTGGATGAACAGTACTGGAAGCGAATAATCCTGATGGTGTGACTGGCGGACAAAGGTGCATGTTTGATTTCATTTAGGACATTTAACCAGCGCATTACGCAACTGCGCATGCGAGCAACTGCGCTTTCAATGTCGCATTCGATGATTCTTGACCTCTTATTCGTCCATTTTCGGCATCAAAGACGTGTTGACGGCAGCCATCTGCATATATGCAGTAGCTTTCGTCGTTTTAGTGGCTGGCAGCGGAAAATTGTTGGTGACATTTATCGACATAGTGGTGGCAACCTAGTGGTGGCGACATAGTGGTGCCAACGCAGCTCTCCTTTGAGTATGTCACTTCCCAGGAGATCCGGGGCAGACTCAGTCTCAGGCCCCAGTTATAGCTATCATTGAAATGCATCATCGGAACAAATCAGTGGAATGGTGGTTTCATTTTTGTAACAAGTCAGTTATAGCAATCATTGAAAAATTGGTGTCAGTGGAAGGACCTGTCAGTGAAATTGAACAGATATTTGCGGGTTTCGAGGTTAGAGTTGATCATTGAACGCACAACTGACAACTGAGAATAGAAAGAGAATCGAACTCGAACACATCAGTGAAACAATTGGGTTCCAAATTTTGGAAACGAAAATCAGCTGTTCATTGAAATCGATTTCAATCAGTGAAATAATAAAAGTGGATTTAAAGAAACATTTTAATCAGAATAAAGTAATTTCTTTTGTAAAAACAATTCTATAATTGATTAGCTTTATTTTGATACCAATTAAAGCCAATATAGTTTGATAAATCGTCTTAAAATCGAAAATCAAAATTTTCAATGATGCATTTCAATGATATATAACTATAACTAGGTCCTCAGTCAGGAATACGTTTCAGGCCGAGTATGCACCGGGAACCGGAAGGACCGCCATACGTCATGAAGAATCACATCCTGCACGAGGTGGCACTGCTTTCGACTGAATATGACGGATCTAGAGCGGAATAGCTCGATAAAATCCCGTAATCCCGGGTATAACAACCGCGCTCATGGGATGGCACAATGTTATGTGTCTTTTAACGGTGAACTCTAGATACCTGGGGACCTCTAGTTTCAATTTAATTCCCCTTTTCTGTTCACAGGGGATGAGTACAGAAAGACCCTCCCTTCCCCCTTACTAAAATAAATAATTTTAACAATTCTAAGGTGGGCGGTAGAAGGAGTACAAGTCAAAAATTGCAGTTTTTCAGGAGACAAAAAAAAACTTAATAAAACTTTCTATCTTCGATTTTTTTTCTTAGTCAAACTTTTAATTTGTGTTTTTATGTCGAACTCATAAATAGAAAAAGGATTTTTTTATATTTTGTAGTAAATAAGGAAATAAGGTGACTTGTACTAATTTGATCAACAATATTTTATTTGAAAAGTGACTTATACTGTAAAAATCAATAAACAACAAAACCAAATTAAATCAAATAAACGTTATTTTCATATAAATTAAGAACAAGAACTTCGGAAAAACCGATTCTCGGTCAAAACTGAGGGAGGAGGAGGAAAACCTCTTACTCCAAGAACCGTCAATTTGTAGGGCTGATTTGGTTGTGGGAAGCGAGGGATCGGTTGACCTCAGACTTGAGAAGCTTTTTCTGGAGGACGATGACACTCGTTCCATCGCCAGTTCAACCAAATTATCTATATCGTCAACAGATTCTGTCAGGAAAAGAGTGATTAACTGCAAAATGAGGATCAAAAAGCTGCAGAAGAGGCAAAACCTAAGAGAAACTGACAAACGCAGAGTTCAAAATGCTCTTGACTTCTTAGGTAGCCAGTCTTTGGGAAGCAATGACCAACGAGTCTCGTGCTAGCTGCCTGCCGAATGCGGACTCCCCGAGAACATCGAGCAAGGGCGAACTTGGCAGAAGATAAAAAGCTGTCCAATACAGTAGAATGAGATGATCCACTAAAAATGCGTAGGAATGCACGTCGGCTGCTCAATAGGTTTAGGAGCCGTGACCCCCGTTCTTTCACTGAAAGGGAAACGGCACAGTTAGCTAGAGCTCGTGGATCATGAGAGTAGCAGTAGGTGCATCGCGCAGCAGCCAAAAAGATAGAAAGCAAAACCCAACTGTGATAGGGAAGACGACTTGACCAAGAGAGGAATGCCTTTTGCCTCACGCCTTGAGTAGGTCGAAACCCAGGCGTCCGCTCAGTCAAGGATTCATCCAAGTCTGAGAAGGCACCTGGTTGCTCTAGGAAGGTTCTGTCAGAAAAGAGTAAAGGAAAATTGAGCAAGCACGACGACACAATCTCCCCGGTTTTAGGTAGGTAGGCTAAAAAACTGAAGTAAAGTCTTCGTGGCGCTATCGTCGACCCTGGAAATCGATGTCGAAGACTTGCCACTAGCCAATGGGAACTCATTAAACAAGGAAACCTTGATGGGGTCAATGACGCCATCGTGAAGACAGAGAGTAAGCTTCCACTCTTTGGAAAGCTAACAACCTTCAAGGGATTTAAGATTATGGAATGCGATGACAAAGAAACACTGGATTGGTTGAAGAATTTCGTCAGTAACACCAAAGCACCTTGGCCATATGCCGACTTGCATGTTATATACAGAAAGGAGATCTTTAACATCACCAGACCTTAAGGCCGAATACATATTCGAGGACCAAACTTACACGCGGAAAGAATAGAATGCAATCTGCACTTCCTTAACCCGGAACTTCAAAGCAGGGAGTGGAAAGTTCTGAAAAAGAGTGACTATACCGAAAATGGTATGGAAGTGACTGTACTCATAAATCACAAATCGCTGCCGTTATCCGTAAACAGGAGTTAAAGGTTCGAGTGGGTAGTGCACGCTGCAAACTTAGATTGGTAGCGGATAGTCCGAAAATCAAAGGAGTAGAAAAGGCTGCCCGTGATGAAAATACTCCAAATAAATCTTCATCACAGTAAGGCGGCTAGCGCCAATCTGGTCCTCCTGATGGAAACAATCGACATCGCTCTAGTGCAGGAACCCTGTAGCCTCCGGGGGAAAATACGAGGGCTGAGTTTGAAAGACTTGCTGGTCTATAACAGTACATCAGACCAAACTGTTGTCAAATGGGACAGGCATGAGGTCTTCGATATTCTGCATATATAAAAATAAGTTGAATTGTGTTTGTCGCCAATGTTCTCTGTAATGCATGAACCGATTTTGATTCTGGAAACTTCCCATGAAAGGTGACGTTAATACCATGGTTTGTAGGCGTATGCGGTCTTTGTAGTTGTATTGGTTCATGAGTTATAGGGGCGTGGCACCGCCCATACAAAAAATACATTCAAAATCTTATATTTCGAAAGTCAACGAATCGATTGAATTTAAATTTACACACAATCTTAAGTATTGGTCCAGGAGTATTCCTGTTAATATAGGTTAACATTGAACAAAGGGGCGTTGCACCGCCCATAAAAAAAAAATATATATCTTATAGGTATCATGAAAACCACCGAATCGTTGGATTTACCAGGATTGCCTCCGCATAATCTCCAAGTAAAAGTTGGAGTCACTATTATTATGCTTCGGAATTATAATAAACCCCGTTTGTGTTATGGTACAAGACTTTCTGTTAAAAGATTAATGGCTTATGTAATTGAAACTACTATTTTAACTGGAAAATTAAAATGCGAAGATGTATTCATACCATACGCATCCTAAAGATTCTATCTGATATTCTCTTTGAATTTAAACGACTTCAGTTTTCTGTTCGCCTTGCGTTTGCGATTACTACTTACTTATCGGGCTCCCGACCCGTGAAGAGTCTCTGCCTGAGACACTGCAGCCTTCCATCCTCTACGATCCCGGGCACATTGCTTCCAGTTGTCCAGACCAAGCGCCCTGGCATCCGCGATGGCTTGGTCTTTGAAACGGAGGTTCGGTCTTCCTTTTATTCTCGAACCTGGGGGCTGGGATTCGAAGATCCTCTTAGCCGGAGCATTATTGTCCATTCGCTCGATGTGGCCGAGCCAATGTAGTCGACGTGTTTTGGCTTTTTGGACTACATCCACATCTTGGTACAGCTCATAGAGTTCGCGGTTGTATCTTCTCCTCCATTCGCCCTCCTCGCACACAGGACCAAAAATCCGCCGAAGAATTTTTCTTTCGAAGGAACCCAGTATTAGCTCTCCCTTCTTGCCTTCTGGTCCAGCACTCGGCGCCATAAAGCACAACTGGCAAGATAAGGGTCTTGTAGAGCATACATTTCGTCCTTCGAGTTAGGAGTTTTGAACCCAGTTGTTTTGCCAAACCGAAGTAGCAACGGTTTCCTAGGGTAATTCTTCGCCGGATCTCCACTATGGTGTCATTCGTGGAGTTTATGTTTACTCCGAGGTAGGTAAACTCCCTAACTACCTCGAAATTTTTGCTAACAACAGTGACGTTTTGTCCTAGGCGGTGGACAGTTGTTTGTTTGTTTGTTGATAGCATGTACTTGGTCTTGTCCTCATTTACTTCAAGGCCAACGGATTTCGCCTGTTCTTCAATCGCCGTGAACGCTTCTATCACGGCACGCTGGGAGCGACTGATGATGTCAATATCGTCCGCATAGCCCAGCAGCTGGACGGACCTGTTGAAGATAGTGCCTTCCGTGTTGACAGCTGCCCTGCGCACTATCTGCTCCAGTACGAGATTGAAGAAGTCGCATGATAGCGCATCTCCTTGCCGAAATCCGGTGCATGTTTGAAATAGTTCGGAGGAGCTACTTCCAAACTGCACGCTGCAGCGCGTGTTTTCCAGCGTCACGCGACACAGCTGAATCAGTTTTGCCGGGATTCCGAATTCGGCCATCGCCATATAGAGCTCCTGACGATGTATGCTATCATACGCGGCTTTCAAGTCGATGAATAGGTGGTGAGTTTCGACTTGAAATTCGTTGGTCTTTTCCAGGATTTGCCTCAGTGTGAAGATTTGGTCTATAGTCGATCTGCCGGGCCGGAAGCCACACTGGTACGTGCCGATTAGTGTGTTGCAGAACGGTTTTAGACGTTCACACAGTACGTTGGATAGGATCTTGTATGCGACATTAAGCAGGGATATGCCTCGATAGTTCTTGCAAGACATAGGATCGCCTTTTTTGTAGATGGGGCATATAGAGCTGATAGTCCAGTCATCGGGCATGTTTTCTTCCACCCATACTTGGTTGATGATTCGGTGCATGCACCCTACCAAAACATCACCTCCGTATTTGAAGAGCTCCGCTGGTAAGCCATCAGAGCCGGCAGCTTTGTTGTTCTTTAGCTTTTTTATAGCTAAGCGCACTTCTTCTATACTGGGTGGTGGAACTGGTTCTTCATTGACTGGACGTGGGTTCTCTTCTTGCCCTATCGCTCTCTCTACATGGTGCCCATTTAGTAGCTGCTGGAAATGCTGCTTTAATACATCCCCTGTGCTTCGGTGACTAGGTTTCCTTCGCTGTCTCGAAGAGCCTGCGTTCCGGGTTTGTAACCAGCAGCCAGTTGCTTGGTTTTTTTATATAACCTCCGGATGTTGTTCCGATCGCGCGACTCTTCGATCTCCTTGAGCTGGGAAGCTGCGTAAGCCCTCTTCTTTCTACGCAGGATCTTCTTTTCCTCCCTTCTTCTGACTCGATACTCTTCTCTCGCTGCCCTTGTTTTGCGCTGCAGCGCTTTCTTGTGTGCATCTTCTGTCACCTTTTTCCTGTATACGCATTCATCATCATACCACGGGCTCTTTCTCTGGGGTGGCTGGTACCCTACAGTGGTTTCGGCTACCTCCTTGATGATGTCGCGATACTGGCACCACTGATTGTTGGCGTCTGTGGTAGGTGAGTGTACAGAGGAGAGTTTCATACTCAGGCGCTCGCTGTAGGCTCTGGCTACTCCAGGTGTGCTAAGGCATCCAACGAAGCGGTTCGCAGCTTCTTCTCGTTGGACAGTCGAGCTCTGAATTTAGCCGCAACAAGAAAATGGTCAGAGTCGACATTTGCCCCTCGATATGTGTGCACGTTGAGGATGTTGGATGCGTGCCTCGCATTAATTAGCACATGGTCGATTTGGTTGGCGGTTCGACCGTCTGGAGAGCGCCAGGTTGCTGTGTGGATCCTTAGCCTTGGAAACCTAGTGCTACTTATCACCGTTTGCGATTATCTACTATTAAAAAGGCGCAAGGGCAAACGTTAGGAATTTGTGGAATGAACCCAGAGTATCCAGTTTTCTCACATGTACAGTTATGTGTATGTACCTGCCCTGTTCGCGTGTTGGCAAAAAAAAATCATCAGTTTTGTATATTTAGATACACCGAAAATAAAAAAAATAATATTGTGTTCCGCAAAGCATTACAATAAAAACTATTTATCACTGATTTAATTGAATTTGATTTTTTTTTTCTATTTCTACTTTGCACTACGAAGTGTGCAGGGGTTCTGCTAGTAACTCTATACAGCAACTCACTGACTCTTACTGTCTGTGATTGGAAGGTTTCCACAGAATCATCCTGCTGAGATCACAGAATTATAGAATTCTTCATTTTTGACATTTCGCAGTGAAAAAGTTTTAAGAAAAATTGGATTTCACGTTAACTGCGTACCAGCCTAATAATGTTAAAACGTGCGCAGTAGAGAGAGCATTACAGATTGTATTGTAAATCTACTTAGCTGGTACGCTGTTCAAGTGAAGTGAAATTTTCACTCTTCTCCAAAAAATTGCTGTGAAATTGAAAGTGAAATTTTCACGCCGAAATGTCAAAAATTTAATTCGACGGACGATAAAAGCCAAGTGAAATAGCAAGTAACGCCCCCTACAAATTACTTTTTGAACAATTATTTTTCACTTCAACAGCGTACTTCCTGGTGAAATTTTCATGTGGAAAGTTCATTTTGACATTTCGCAGTGAAAATTTTGAATGAAAAATTGGATTTCACTCGAACAGCGTACCAGCCTTTAGCGAAAGAAAAATCAATGCGAAATTAGGTGATACTGAACTCAGAGTAACTGCTTCAAGAGGAGGTGTCAAGTAAGGAGGTGTCATTTACTCTGGGTGCTTGTCTTTATGAGTTACTAATGAAATTCCACGTCACGGTAACGGTCACGGTAACTGCATACGCTAACGATGTAGTCTTGCTAATAATAAAATTATGGCGTAAATAACTTTCATATTCGCATCAATCCAAAACTTTCTATTTAACGGAATCTGTTGACGTCAATACTAACATTGACGGTGACGACGCACGGCAACACTGCATCAATGGGGTTGAATGCACCCACCCTCAAGAAATATCCCATAAGGGAAATTGTGTCAAAATGTTAAATGTCAAATGTCTATCACAAGGCACATAAGCGAATAAAATAATTACTCTAAATTATAACGTTGTGAAATATAGTGGTTTTATTTATTACGGAACACTTTACCGATTTTAGCAACTTACAGTTGTGGCCAAGAAATCTTCCAAGCCAAATTTTGTTTCCTTTGTTCTACGCCCGAACATTTTGGTCCTACTACGCCTACTTTATTAACCCGACAGTGTTTCAATTTGTGGGCGGAGATTCTTAGATACCATATTGGCAATTTATAAAAATCACCAAAATTCATCAAAACTCAACGAGGGATTTCAGCTGCAACACCGGATTTTCTTCAACCAGGGTATAGTGTGTGGAATTAGAACTCATCACCACGTGTGGAAATCACAAAGGGAGTTGGACGAAAAAGCTGAAACTAACAAGTAAGTACATTTTACATTGCCTTACTTAGTGCATACTGCATATATTTGATTCGATATATATATATATACATACACATTTTATATATAAAACGCAAATATAAATTCACAAAATGAAAAAGGGAATGTTAGAAAAGATTTTTAAACAATTAGAGAAAGATATTTCTAATTTTGGTAAGACTGGTCTAGCCAGGCGTACAACAAATTATTTAACTGGTCGATTGTCTGCGCTTGAAAAAACAATGGAGTCGGCGGAGGGAGAATACAAAAAAAATATTTGCGCGTTGGGGGACGACGACGAGGAAAAGGTATCAGCATTAGATGACCTCTTTGAATCGATTAGAGAGAAATATTTTGAATATCGCAGCGATCTACTCGATGCTATCGACAAAGCAAAGGCGTCCAAGGAGACATTTGATGAGAAACCAGGAAATCCAACAGAAGTTGCGTCAACTACGTCGATATCGGCTGAGATAAGGCAACTACGAGACTTGGCGCGCTTTTCACGATCTCTTTGTCTCTCTCATCCATCACAATGCGTCGCTTTCTGAAACCCAAAAGATGCATTATTTAAAATCAAGTGTGTCTGGTGAAGCTGATAAGCTTTTAGCTCACCTGGGTATGGATATGGGTAATTATTCCAAGGCATGGGCAATCCTGACAGATAGGTATGACCACAAACGTTTCCTTGTGAATACACAGTTGAAGTGTCTATTCAACCAGCCGTCATTTTCTCAGGAACGCCCCGAATCCATCAAGGAACTCTTGGACACCTCGACCGAAGTGGTACACAGCCTGGCTTACTTAAATGTTGCCATTGCACACTGGGATGTAATACTTATTTTTATATTGCTCCAGAAACTGCCAAAAAAAACACAGCAACTATGGGAGGAGAAGCTAGGATCCAAAGAGGACAGCAAAGCATTGCCAACATTCGCTGAATTTACCCAATTTTTGGAAACTAGGTTCCGTACTTTGAAGGCAGTCAACCAACAGCAATCTCGAGTCGCTCCGAATCCCATGAAGCCAGTATCCCAACGAAAGGTTATGCATTCAACCACCAACAAAGCAAAATACTCTTGCCAAATTTGCAGCAAGGGGCAGCATGCTATTAGGAAGTGCAGCAAGTTCTTAAAGTTGAGTATTGCAGATCGCTGTAATCAGGTAAATAGGTTAGGGATATGTCGAAATTGTTTAGCTTATAGCCATACCTCTGAGCATTGTCCAAGTACTCGCCGTTGTTATTACTGCCAACAGGCACACCATTCACTTCTCCATATTAACAGCAATACGAGTGTGGGGCAAACAAATGCTTTCACTGCACAAGCACACATTATGGAGCCGACCACTTCCTCGATGACCACTGGAGCAGCTTCTTTTCAACACCAACCGCCTCATACCATTAGCACTCCAATGTCGGGGCAAGCGAATGCTTTGACTATTCAAGGATATACTGTGGGGCCATCCACCTCATCTATGAACGCTGGTGAACCTGGCTTTCAACCACCTCAAAGAGAAACAGCTGGAGTTAGGCCAAACGTCAACGCATTTTACGCAACAAACGCGGAAACACAAGTGTTACTTGCAACGGCTCTAGTCCAAGTGAGCTCTATGAACGGTGATTCCTTTTCATTACGAGCTCTTTTAGATTCAGGTTCAGAGGCCAGTTTCATAACAACATCAGCTGTTCAGCTGCTTTCTCTTCCGTCAAGGCCAACTTCCGTCAAGGTTTCTGGGTTGGGTTTGGTCAGCAGCGGCGTCTGCTCAAAGGTGGTAGATATCTTCTTAACCTCCCACCACTCATCGTTTAGAGCGTCCACTCAAGCTCTTGTCCTCAAGTCGCTGTCTGGGCATCTTCCAACCCAATCCTTGACATCTACAGGTTGGGAACATCTAAATGGCTTAACCCTAGCGGATCCTTTTTTCAACCGATCAGCGAAAGTCGACTTATTACTGGGCAGTGATGTTCTGGCTGATACATTGCTACCGGAAATGGTCAGACCAGCGGATAACAATTTACCAATAGCTCAGAAAACTAAATTAGGATGGATCCTATTTGGTAGAGCTCCAATAACACCCCAACGAATCAACAGTTTCCTACAAACATGCGGCTTGGACACTGAACTGCGTAGATTTTGGGAATTAGAAGAGATCTTTTACGAAACATACGAAAAGCCGGAAGACAGAGAGTGTGAGGCACACTTTCGGAAAAACGTTCGACGCCAAGGTGATGGTCACTTCGAAGTGTCTCTACCGTTCAAGGGTGATGTCCGTCCGATGTTAGGCAGATCAAAGGAAGGTGCTCTTACTCGCTTCAAGAGTCTCGAAAGAAGGCTGGAAAGAGATGAAAGTTTAAAACAACGCTATTCAGACTGTATTGAAGATTACCTGAATCTTGGTCATATGGAAGAAGTGGATGAATCCTCTATTCCGGATCAGCATCATTACTTCATGCTACATCACGCCGTACTCAGGGAAGGGAGCTCGACTACTGAGCTCCGAGTGGTATTTGATGCTTCGTTCAAGACAGCTGATAGCGTTTCATTGAACGATCAACTGATGGTAGGCCCGGCACTTCAACACAACATCATGGACATCGTTCTCAGATGGAGTTTCTATCGCTACACCTTTACCGGAGATATAGAGAAGATGTATCGGCAAATAAGGGTTCCGGAACATGATGCAAATTACCAACTCATTCTTTGGCGCACGCACCCATCCGATATTTTGAAAACATATCGCCTAAGGACCGTAACCTTTGGCACAGCACCTGCGCCATATCTGGCGATTCGCACACTTCAGGCATTAGCAGAGGAAATCGAAGAGCTGCATCCAGGAGTCGCTAAAATGATACGTGATGAAATGTACGTCGATGATCTAATTTCGGGGGCAAAAACCATGCAGGAAGCTAAGGAAAATATGGAAGGAGTAAAGGAGATACTGATTGGAGCTGGTTTCCATCTACGAAAATGGACCGCTAACCATAAAGGACTCCTGGACAACGTACCCGTTCAGGATCATGAGGTATCTTTCTCGTTACCAACTGGAGATTCGGACAGAGTGAAGACATTGGGTATACAGTGGCTCCCTCTCCACGACGTATTCTCCTTCCTTTACACACCTTCGGACATTCAGCAGCCAACTAAGCGATCTATATTATCGTCGATAGCACGCTTATTCGATCCTATGGGATAGATCGCACCTGCCATCATTAAAACTCCTAATGCAGCTTCTGTGGGTCCGCAAACAATCTTGGGATGATCCTGTCGATCCCGACATTACGAAAGATTGGACAGAGTTGTACAATGATTTGCAGGCCATTAACACCCTACGCATTCCACGATGGTTGAACACAACCAGCAAGGCCAATCGTCTTTAATTACATGGTTTCTGCGATGCGTCGGAAAGGGCATACGGAGCAGCGGTTTACCTAAGAGTAGAAGATGAGGACGGCAACATTCATATGCACCTGCTTATGTCCAAATCAAAGGTCGCACCTGTAAGCCCAGTAACCCTTCTGCGATTGGAGTTGTGTGCAGCTGTCACACTCGCTAAGCTCATGTACATCATTGCAAAAAATCTTGAGGGGAGAGGAATTCCCATCTTCGCATGGACAGATTCCATGATCACATTGTGCTGGATACGTGCAGAGCCTGCGAAATGGGGAACCTTTGTCCGAAATAGAGTTGGGGAGATCCAGCGACTGACGAAGATCGATACATGGCACCATATTCCTACACAACAAAATCCTGCAGATTTGGTCTCACGAGGAATGCTTCCGTCTGCATTGGTGCAAGCTACCTTGTGGTGGAATGGACCCACGTTTTTAAGAACTGCCTGGGACTTTGACTTCCCAGAACAACCAGCCAATGTAAACACAGAGGAGGAAAAAAGGTGTGTCATGACTCATTTCGCCAACCTCAACAACAGCGACAATAACATCAGTCAACTCATACATCGATTATCTAGGCTTAGCCGGCTCATCAGGATAACCGCATACTGCAGAAGATTCGTAGCCAATTCACGAAAGAGGAGCTTAGAACGAACGCTTGGACCACTAAATCCGTCGGAACTCGATGCTGCCATGAACGTCCTGGCACGAGTGGCTCAGATCGAAATGTTTCCGTAAGGGTCAGCTAATGTCAGAGGCATGAACTCCTTGAACCCATTTACAGACGCTGAAGACATCCTTAGGGTCGGAGGAAGGCTTCAAAATGCTGATCTCTCATTCGATCAACAGCACCCAATAATCCTCGAACCAAACCATCACCTTACAAAACTCATCATCGGTGAAGCACACAGCAGGACTCTTCATGGCGACATCCAATTGATGATGGGGTTCCTACGAAACAAATTTTGGATCTTCCAGTTAAAAAGAGCTGTGAAAAAACACATACATGGCTGTACAATCTGCTATAGGTATCGAAGCAAACCCGCTCACCAACTAATGGGAGATCTCCCTAGCCCCAGGGTGAATATAGCAAAACCCTTCACACACACCGGGGTCGACTACGCGGGGCCTATTGAAATAAAAACATGGAAGGGTCGAGGAAACCGGAGTTATAAGTGCTATCTGGCTATATTCGTCTGCCTGACAACCAAGGCAATACACTTAGAGGCCGTAACAGACCTCACTACCCAAGCATTTCTGGCAGCATTCAGAAGGTTTACCGCGCGGAGGGGACTCTGCCATAAAATATACAGCGACTGCGGCACAAATTTCGTCGGAGCAGAAGCCGAACTACGTCGATTAATGGACCACGCAATTTTCGATTGGAAGGAGATAGCAGAAGTTTTAGCGAACCAAGGAACTCAGTGGAAATTCATTCCCCCTGCTTCCCCTCATTTTGGAGGGCTTTGGGAAGCGGGCGTAAAGAGTGTAAAACACCACCTCAAAAGAGTTGTCGGGACGGGAACACTAACTTATGAAGAGTTAGCCACACTTCTGACACAAATTGAAGCGTGTCTTAACTCTAGACCATTGCGTCCCCTTTCAGAAGACCCTGATGACTTCCGTGCCTTAACTCCTGGACACTTCCTCATCGGTAAAGAGGTCTTAACTGTTCCGGAACCAGACTTGACATCCGGAAAAGTAAACTTGAGCGACCGTTGGAAGGCAATACAACTTCGCATGCAGACGTTTTGGAAGCAATGGCAACAAGAGTACCTGACTCGCCTACAACATCGGCCAAAGTGGCTTAAGAAACAACCGCCGCTGAAAATAGGAGATCTTGTGCTCCTGAAGGACGAAAGACTGCCACCTGCAAGATGGAGCGTTGGGCGCATCTCAGAGACCTATCCCGGAGCAGACAATATAACTAGGGTTGTGAAGCTCAAAACTCAAGCTGGCGAATTTAAAAGGCCTATAACAAAACTATGTTTACTACCAGTTAACACAATCTACACAGAAGATAATTCCCTAAACCAACAAAACAACTCATAAACCACATTCAACTTTCATACCACAACTCAATCAAAACAACACAAAAACCAGCGATGCTACATCAGTATCAAACCACACAAATAGATCCGTTTTTCATGCAACGATATCTAATATTTCACAAAAACCTATGCACTATACAGTCCAATCATCCCACACAAACACAATCACACATACCCAATTCGAATTAAAATGGTTATCAATTATAAATAATAACAAAAACCCAAGAATTGGAACATACCCAGAATTAATAATAAATATTATGAAATTAATGAACTAAAACACACATACCCACATGCGTAAAGAAAGACGCCATCACAACATAAACATATGCACACATATTTCACCCAGAAAAATTTCACTACACACATTTAAAATGTTAAAATTAACTACTCAACACTAACTATAATTTAGATAAATTCACTCACCTGCATTATTAGCAAAGAAAATTTATATAATTTAACAATTATCAGAGGAAAAACGATTAAATTCACGCACTACACCACACAACTGTCAAAATTTAATGAAATTGAAAATGGAATCACCAACATTGGTTAATGGTGCATCGACACCCCGTCAACTAAACTCAAGTTCCAGTCTATCGCCGACAAAAACATACCTAATCTTCGTCTTCATTCTTCACCTCAACTTCCAGTCTATAACCAATCAATACATCTCTTCGTATTTACGTCGCATCTGTACTTCCAGTCCAGAAACAAACAAAAACAACCTCTCTGAGAGTCTTCGCAATGCACTCAGACTTCCAGTTCATATTAATTTAACTCATACACAAGAGGAGCATCAATAACAACAACAACATGCAAGCTGCAATCAACAATCGTCGCCCGCATACATAATACTCGTACCTGCGAGAGAATAGAAAAGCAAAACAAATAACAAATGAACCAAGCTCACATCACATGCGATCGCAATTCAAAACGGGATCATGTGTGAGAGTCAATGTTGGAAAGCTGGAGTAATTGCTGTCATGTGTTCTCTCGTAGATTTGTTTGTTAAGCTAGTATTAGACGATATGCTGAATCAGCATACGTATGCTGAAAAATGTGTCCCAATCACAACATATCGTATAATATCGAAAGTTCTGATCTCATACGTATGCTAAAAGTTGTTTGTTGGCAAATTTGTTGGCTAGTCAGCATATGTATGTTGGCGACCTGAACATATCGTGTAATACCCCTTTTGGGACCGTTTGCTAACATTCGGACAAATTTTTGGCGTATGCTGACTCGTATGATGTATGCTGACGAGCTAAAGTAGGCTCATGAGCATACGCCACATTTTTCAGCAAACGGCATTGATATTTCTGAAGTTTCGATACATTTTGTACGTGTTTTTTTTTGTGATTTTGTTGTCCTGATTGCTTGTTAAAAACAAAACGGCTGAGTTGTTTAGTTCGCAGCCATCGGCAACAAGAGTGTACGGAACGGTAAATTCTCGACCGGGCTGCGGCTCAGGTGGTGGTAAGCCCAACTGATTGGTATCCATCGCTTCTGCAAAGTTGCAGCGATTGAAGACACCACCATCAGAAAATCGTCCGTTGCGACCGACGTCGACGTAAAGCAATTTGTACTCCGCGTCTGCGATGCCCATAAATACGATACCATGTGTACACGTACATTTCCCCAGAATCACAGAAAATCGATAAATACAATACAAATACGCACTTATACTAAAATCGCGATCTGTCAATTTTTCAGCATATAATCATACGGGTCTTCAAATTTTTCAGCATACCGAATTCAACATATCGTGTAATAGGGCTTCATATATGTCCTAAAAAATGTGATAGCAAACTGTTTGTTAGCATATGCTGTCAACAAACAATTTGCTACTTTGGGACAAATTCAACATATCGTGTGATAGGGCATCATACGCCAGATGAACATATGCGTGATTGCTGAGAATTTTTAGCATATGATTGACAGCATACGTATGTTCATTAAACATATCGTGTAATACTAGCTTTGTTGTTTCTCGTTTCACTGTCTGTATTATGATCATTTGCAATAATCTGTTGTTTCTTTTCATGTACCCAAACGCATGTTTTGTATACAATTACAATCAATTTAATCAGAGGCAACAGTGGGGGCAGCTAGATGCTGACAAGAAGAAGGCGGAAAAAGGCAGTCCAAGAACATGGTTCATCGTGGGGGGAGAATGTTGACGTTAATACTAACATTGACGGTGACGACGCACGGCAACACTGCATCAATGGGGTGGAATGCACAAACCCACAAGAAATATCCCATAAGGGAAATTGTGTCAAAATGTTAAATGTCAAATGTCTATCACAAGGCACATAAGCGAATAAAATAATTACTCTGAATTATAACGTTGTGAAATATAGTGGTTTTATTTATTACGGAACACTTTACTGATTTTAGCAACTTACAGTTGTGGCCAAGAAATCTTCCAAGCCAATTTTGATTCTTTTGTTCACCACCCGAACAGAATCTTTTATGATAAAAGTCACAAAATGCTGTCATTTATTCTGTTATGATTTTTAACATAATTCATAAAAGATCCTCAAGAAAGGAGACCCTCTGAACTGCGCCAATTAAAGAGATATCAGTCTTCTAAACATTGCCTACAAGATCTTGTCTGCCGTTTTGTGTAAACGCCTGAAGCCTTTTGTAAACAACCTGATTTGTCCATATCAGTGTGGCTTCAGACCAGGAATGTCCACCATAGACCAAATATTCACACTGCGGCAGATCTTGGAGAAAACCCAGGAACTTCAAATCGATACCCACCACTTTTTCATCGATTTTAAGGCCGCCTATGACAGCATTTATAGGGACGAACTATACAGAGCAATGTCTAGAGAATGCACACTGCTCCATCAAGGTCGGTAAAGAACTTATCGAGACCTTCGATGCCAAAAAAGGATTTCGACAAGGCGATGCGCTCTCATGTGACTTCAATATCGTTCTTGAAAGAATAGTGCAAAACTCAAACGCCAACACCAGAGGCACTATCTTTCAAAAGTCCGTCCAATTACTCGCATACGCCGATGACATTGACATAATTGGCAGGACGCAGCGTGATGTTAATGGCGCGTTTGTGAGTATTGAGACTGAGGCGAGAAGATGGGTTTGGCGGTTAATGAGGACAAGACGAAATATATGCTGTCAACTAAAAAGGACACCCAAAACCGACGGCTCGGACAGAACGTCACAATAGACAGATATAACTTTGAGGTGGTTAAGGACTTTGTCTACCTGGGCTCCGCTATGAACTCAGACAACGACACCAGCGCTTAGGTTTAACGTAGAATTACTCTTGCCAATCGTGTTTCTTTGGGCTAAGAAGGCAATTGAGTAGCAAAGCCCTCTCCCGAACAACTAAAGTGACCCTTTATAAGACCCTAATCATCCCAGTCCTGCTATATGGCGCAGAGGCATGGACTCTATCAAAAGCGGATGAGGTAACTCTCGGTTGTTTCGAGAGAAAAATTCTTCGTGTTATTTTTGGTCCCGTCTGGATTGACGGTGAATGGAGAAGGAGATTCAACAACCAACTGTACGGGCTGTACAGCGACATTGACCTAGTCAGAAGAGTGAAGGCCCAACGACTGAGGTGGCTGGGTCATGTGGAGTGAATGGACACGAATGCTCCGGCCCGGAAGATCTTCGAATCCACACCCGAGGGAAGGCGCAGTAGAGGAAGACCCCGACTCAGGTGGCGCACGCAAGTGGAAGGGGACCTTAACCAACTTAGCGTGCGAAACTGGAGACAGCCATCTAAAGATCGCGCTGGCTGGATACGCTTGTTGGTTGAGGCTCAGGTCCACCTGAAAAACATTTCTTCCGAATTACAGTAGCCTTGAAAAATTACTACGTGACTAAAATGTTATTTATTTTGCATTTAAAATGTATACGCAAATTGATTGGAATTGTAAATAGTTTTAATTTTTACAGCCCAGCTTCTGTTCAATTTTACAAGAACAATTTTTTTTACTCTATTAATTAAAATGGAATTTGCATTGTTATTCGGAACTATATTAACCATGCTTGATAAATGGCAGTGTTAAAGTGTTAGAAACGTATTAATTATAAATGCGCTGCAAGCAAATTAACTGTCAACCATCATTTTCCTAGTGAACATGCCCTAACCAGTTTACCAGGATATTTGAAAATTTTACGAATTTCGGTACTCACTTATACTAGCATAGATGTGAGCATGAATGCGCGACTTCATAAATTTTTCTGGAAAAGAAATTGTAGGTAGCCGCCTTTCCACTGGAAGTTATATATCTTTGCATTCGATTATCTTTGGTATTTCCGAAATTTCCCGTTTTCCTCTCAGCTGACGCGACATCGCGACAGTCTATGTTATATAGTTTTTGTCTTTTGGTTTCTGTGGCTGCAATTCTGCATGTGGCTTTCTTGAAGTTTTTTTTTTTTGTTAAGTCCGGTTTTATTATAAATAGAAAATGTCTGAGACAAGTTCTAAGGACACTGTTTTGAAGACAGCAATGACTTATATATGTGGTGGTTTGTTATGATCATACATTCACATTTTTCTTCATTAATGTTCCATTGTAATATATATTAAATTTAGAATGCCACCATGAAAACGAGATGCGCCCGAGAGATCCCATACGCTGTCGTGAGTGCGGTTACAGGATTATGTACAAAAAACGTACTAAGCGATGTAAGTGTGGCTTTACTTTTATATTCGTGATATACATGTTTTGTTTTTGCAGTGGTGGTCTTTGATGCTCGCTAAAAAACACAATTTACAAGTTTGTTATTTTCTAAATTAAAACTAAGATAGTACAGTATTTCTTGAGATTTCTTTATTTGAGCGGTTGCTGGTTGCCCAGAGTGGAAGTGCTCTCTCAAAGTATTTACAAACATACTACTATTATTTTGGTGAACGAAATGTTTCTGTTTTTGTCGAATAGCAAACATAGTTCGCCCAGTGGCGAACAGACATTTTTCCATTTTAGTGACCTGAAGGGCCCAACCCATAGAATCCGGATGCCTATAGCCTATGGAGAGTGGCCCATAGGCTATAGGCATCGCACGTGCCTGATTCGACGGATAATGTAAGTTTACTTTCTACTTTTCTGTGTGCGGCATGCGTTGACGTTGACAGTTGGCACAGCGGGAGAGGAAGCTCTTTCATTGGCCGCGTTCCACTGCCCGCTAGATGAACAGCGGCATGTCAAACTTCATATAAAAAAAATTGACATATCACCATAGGCGCTAGACATCTAGCACTTTTTGTGAAATATCCCTTTCAGGGAAATTTCTGAATCTAGCACAAAACTACGCGCTGCATTGAAAGAGAGAGAGAAAAAAACAACCAGTCAAAGCCAAATCGTTCAAACGTTTGCAAAATTTGCCGCTGCCGATGCACGATCGTTCCTTCATCTGGGATATTTTGTGCTAGATGAACAGCGGGCAGAGGAACGCGGCCATTGTTGGAAATACTGAGAGTGAGAGAAACTGTCATGGTCGTTTGGTAAAATTCAAAATAAAAATATTTTTTGGCGGTCAAACAACTATTTTAAAGAACTCATGAGAGTCTATTGTGTTTTCAATACCATTCGTACCCAAATTTCTTCGAGAAACATGTTTAAGGAGCATCTCATTGAGACTATGTATGAAGTGAAGTCATCAGTAGTTAAGATGTGCGACGGATTCTTTGGGACTGCTCGTTCCGTCAACGCGTTGACGCAACGGATTCAAGGGGTGGGCGGCCCATAACGTACCTACTACAATACAAGCGGTGGCAATGATTCACACGTACAACATTAATTTAAAATATTTAAAAGCTTCGCATATAATAAGACACAAAACAATATTCAATAAAAATTCCTCCATGGTTTTATTTTCAAAATCCGGTAAACTTCGCCATCATCATCATATCAATAAAATTGGTGTTCTGTTCGACTTAGATTGAATTTGACTGCATGTCTTTGAATGCAAAAATCTTAGAAATTGCTGAATATATTCTGGTCCTTTTTTCACAGGCCTGTAGGTATAGGCATTGAATAACTACACATAGAATCGGCATCACCGACGACGACCGCTACGCGGTCCATACGTCGCTGCGATCGCTTGTGCGGGTTTGTGAAATGGATCCTGGCATAAAAACGAAAACACTAAAATGTATAATATCCCAAAAAAATATCCCTCTGGGGAATGCTGTCTGGGTAATTCTTTGTTGTAAACCAGTTTGAAGCAGGTACGATATTTTATGCTTATCTTTCTGTTGATACGCTTTGATTGTCCTTATTTACTTGCGGTGTTTTTTTGTATTTGCTACTTGCCTGGCAGATGATTGCAGGGGTGGCAGCACGTAACTTGATACAATCGAGTTCAGTCGATACAATCGAGCTCTGGCAGCACCTAATTTGTCACAATCGATTATCCTCGATTGTATCGTCGAAGGTGGCAGCACACAAACCAGAAAATGACGTTTGAAACAAAACATTTTACTCGATAGCGAATACTTGTCGTCAGCAGTTGTTTTTCTTTGTTCAAATATGGAATCCAAACAAAAGATGTCAATAAATAGAAAACAAATAGAAATGTTAACTAATTTTATGAGTGATCACCATGATTTTGCAAGAGGAATCTTAGAAACTGCACAAGGAAGGAAAAATAACAGTTTTCTCTGGGAAAAACTATCCAATAATAATCGAGCCATACCCAGCAACACATTTGTTCCGACATTGATTTGGTAACTGCCACTGGCTAGGAGACTCAATTTTGGACAAAGTTGTAAAATGGGTGGAACTGATGTGCTTCTTATTTTGCTTAAAAGTTTTGATAAATTAAGGATCATAAGGAAGCATTCCTTGTTTACTCTAAATTGCTGCACAAAGCTAAAAATATGTATTTAATATTGCAATGTTGTCAGTGTTATTGTTTTATTTCTGAATACTCATTTTCACTTAACTCTAATGGGTTGCTGTTATCTCTCAAAGCTCTTCTTTTTATTTTGGAATTAGACACTCCCAATCAAAAAATATCATCTTCTTTCTTTCCACTTTTCATAATAAAAAATAGTTGGAATACCGATTGGCATTTCGCTTCATAATTCACAATCATTTTTTTTTAAGTACAAGTCACAATGAAACTCGTTTCAAGTTACGTGCTGGCAAAAATGTTTTGTTTCGAGTTGGGCTCACGATGAACAGTCTCGATTTTATCAAGTTACGTGCTGCCACCCCAGATTTGAATAATTCTAGCTAGATATGATTTTGTTTTTCGGAGTATGTAATGTAGGTACATAGGTAGGGTAGATATGTATGTGTATAATGTACATGTACATACCTATGTAGGTGCATGCATCATTTTGCGACTTCTTTTTACTCTGCCGTTAATTAAAATAATCACACAAGTTCATGTAAAATTAAAATATATAGGAAAATAATATGTGGTGCATACCTGATTTCAAATTCTTATTTTGAAGCAAAACATGGCGAAATAAATGCAAATTGAGCTGAGAACCGCTTCTGTTCCATTTCTTTCTTTTCGTGCATTTTGCTTTGGGGTTAATTATTTTCGCACATAAAAGAACCCGCATGGTGTGCTTGAATAATTTTTGATTATGCTGTTCAAAGCAACATGGAAGCTCAAATTGGTTGCTATTCGTATACACAAATTTAAAAGAATATTAAGTAGGTACCTACATTTTGTTCGAAGCATTGCTTTTCAAAACGTTCCTCGAAACACTGATTATTTTTTTCAATAATACCTACCATGTTCCCACCAACGTGATTTAGCTGAAGTGATTTATAAATCACGACAGGCGTCCCAACCGAACTTTTAAGCGTGACATTTGAAATTAGTTGGCAAATTTTCAATATCGTAGGTATAGGTACATATAAAAGTGCAAAAGAAAAATGACCTCCAACAATTTAAAATGAGTTCTAATGCTTTGGATATAATTTATTTCTACCAGAATAAATCCAAAAATGATAAAAACAATTAATATCTAAATTTTTAATTTTAATTTTTTGACAGTTTGTTTTTGTGTGGACAGCTAAAGTCGATAACAGGTTGGTTTGATTTTATTTGTGTCTGTTTGATTCTATTTTGTGTATGTTCGATTTTATTTTGTGTGGATTTGCACGTAATTAAAAATTAAACAGGTATAAATCACGTAATTAGTGATCACGAAAATGTATGGTAAATCACATCATTAATCAGATGATTTAGCTAAACCAAGTGGATTTAGCTAGATCACGTTGGTGGGAACATGGTATAACTCTACAAAATGTGAAATCGGAATGACTAAACCACCATTAATTGTAGCCTCATATCCTTATATTGACGATCGACTCATTTTGATCAGGTGCAGAAAACTTTAATATGGCATGAGAAATATATCCCGAATAATAATGTGTAGCCATGTTTTGCATAATTGGAACTGTCTCTGATTCTGATAAATCCTCCACATCGTCAAACTCGCAAGCATTGGAATCTTCATTGAATTCGGTTTCGCCATGATAGACAATATCAACACCGCCAATGTAATATATATATTAAGTACGTAGGTAATCATAGGGAGTAAATGTTTTTGATGGATACAGAAACCAAGACACATATTAAGACAAAAACTACGACGCAAACATTCTTACTTTGCAATACCGGAACTAGCTTCAATGCTAGTGCTTCATCTTGATATACTACATCTGTAAACATATAACTACCATCCGGATCCAAGAACTCTATAATATAACTCTATTCGATTTGTAAGTTGTATCTACAAATTATGTCTCAGTAAACGTACTTTGAACATCTGCCATATTTAAAAGAACTGATGAATCTGATGTTTCATATGAAGTTGTATTAGGAGCAACTATATTATATAAACTCATCTGTTTTAAATTTTTGTGTAGGCGAATTGCAGAAGGATTTCTTTCATATGAAGCTCTGTTTCTAACGACTGATTATACCTAGTATTCTCCAGACAATCAGTAATTAAGTGGGATGTTATTAGGTACTCCTGTTGTTCCCCTTTTATATAGTCCCACAATTGCAGTATTTCATTTATTGTTTGGCAAAGACCGTTAAAACAATACACCGGAACTTTTCTGTCCCTCTTCAATGACAATATCCATCTAACGAAATCCTGTGAGTTTGATATGATGCCCATTTGGTTTCTCGATATATATTTACCTATACTGTTCTTGTAGATCATATAAATCAGTGATCTATATGGATCATTGGCATAAAATAAAAAACGCCTACTATATGCGAAAAGTATCTATCCGATCTTCATTTCATATTCCCTCTTTCCATATTGTTATCCTCATACAAAACCGCATCAGTTTTGTTATGCCCACTTGCTATATGCGAAAAGTACCCGATTTAGTATTCCTTTGCATAACTTCCACTCCACAGCCACAAACGCAAACAGTTGAGAATAAAGATAACAAAAATAATTGTTCTTTTTCTTTCTCTTTCATTTGCATGTTGTCAATGAGAGGAATAAGAAAAAAAGAAGGGGGCAGTTTGTCATGAAATAAACATGGGATTATTTTGGGAAATTAATTTTCCTTATGAAACGAACCTAGAAATGATGGTATATGCATACACTAAGTTAGTTCAAATTTCCGCCGCGTTGAAGGTCCGTATGTCGCTTCAAAATGAGCGGTGTCCACTTCTAGGTATAGGATACCTAGGCCTACTCCCCTTTGTTTCAATTCTATATCTCTATAAATTCCGGAGAAAATTGGACAAGAGTAATATATTTTTTCGTTTTGTTTTGCTTTTTCCTTTGCAACGCTTTACGTTCGAAAATACTGGGAGCATTTAAATATAGTAAATGCCAGCTTAAAGAGGACATAATACAGGTACAACATAGGATATCCATTAACTCGATATTTTAAAAGGTTTTTAAATAAGTAGACAAAATTTGAAACATTTCTACAGTCACCCACATGGGTGACTGGATATGCACTTCATTCGCAAATCAAACATACTAAACGCGCAATATATTTAGGTACATCTCTTTTAAGTTTATTTTACTCCTGTGACAGACACTCAGACAGAGACAGTATGCTGTTTGGTTTGCTAAGAAAAAAAAAAACCTATAAAAGAAATTTCAAATATGTAGGAAAGACGTGTCTGCTCTCTTGCTCAGTTCCTATTTCATTCATGCATTCATAAATCCTGTGGTGTCCATATAAACCGATTCCCACCGACTTCCCATTTTAAACTTCCACGATTCAACACTAACTAACAAAAACCAAATATACATGAAATAAATTTACTATTCACAAAATAGAGCACACACGTAACCTATCAACTAAATGTTGTGTGTATCCATTTATATCCATCATCGTCGTCGTCACGAGAAAGCAAAGGTAACCCCAAATATGTCGGGTTATTAAAGCTCTCACTGTCACTGGGCAGTTGATTTTGAAAGAACATTTATTTTTGTATCTATTTTTTCTTCCCTGAGGTGAGTAGAGTATACTGTGTTTGAGACCTCTTTGTTCAACCCGCTTGGTCATGCGCAATGACACACACAACACAGTACAGCGGATGTAGTGCAGGTACATTTATATAATGTGAGGTACCTATGTGCGGTGTCCCGTGTGTATGCTGTATGGTCGCTTCAGACACTTTTACACCGTCTTTGTCCTGCTCTTGATAAGTTTCTATTTCATTTCATTTTATTCATCCATGATCCATAAATTGAGAGAGATAGCAGATAGGGTGTGAAATGTTTGGGATTGGGAGAGGGAGTGATTTACCATTTGAAACGAGTACATAAAGTTAATAATATACAGTGCTATCTCTTACTGACCATCTCAAGCGTTATGAAAAATTTGGAACTGATAGAGTTCGGGAATACTACCTTTTAACAAAAATGGTTAGTATTTATATATTGTTACTACTAAGCGAGGGGCTCAGGTTCGTATCCCGAGAGGGCCAAATTACATCTTAAGGTTTTTTTCCGCTGCGCCACCTCTCGCGAACGTCTGACAAACATCCGAGAGTAAAACTGTCATGAATGAGCTTCTCAATTAGCCGTTTGGACTCGGCGTAAAATTGTAGATCCCTTCCATTCGTCCCAAAAATTGAAAACCCACACAAAGCGAATGGTTGCGAGAAGCTAGGCCTTGGGTCCCATAGACCTGTCGCGCCAAAATATTTAAATTTTTAATGTTGTTAAAACATTTTAAACATGTACCTACCTAAACTTATTCTTAAAAAAATACTAAGCACATTGTAACGAATAATCAAAGAAACCACATTTTGCACGGGCGAAGCCGGGCGGGTACAGCTAGTAAATAATAAATTCAGAAATGACAACTGTCATATGTTATGTCTGTCACCCTCACCGTATGCGAAGGATTCTATGGGACTGTTCGTTCCGTCGAATACGTCAACGGACGCGACGGATTCTATGGGTTGGGCCCTTAAGTTAGTGTGTGTTACAGGCATTATACATGTTGAAGTTTGTATGGCGACAATTTTAACTTTGAAACGACAATAACATTTTTCGGGGCTTTTATTTAAACAAATTATTATTTATAAAAGAAAACTGATGTCACATTTATTTATTTGGAATTTAATCATTTTGGCACATATTATAATGACTGCAATTTGATAAGGAAAAACATGATCTTATCATCACACAAAAGGGTAGACCAACACTTTAAATTGGTTAAGTGGTTATTTGGTAAGTAACTATAACATCTGATTTGGTCCATTTGACTTATATGACGGATTCCGGTGTCGACGTTCTTCTGGATTCGAATTAGGTGTGCACGATTTCTTTTTACACAATTACACTTGATAATCGGAAAATATTACGCACGGGCACCGCTTCCAAGCTTAAACGCGGCTTTGCACAGCCTTTCCGTTGGAGTAGGTTTGCCTAATAATATCCTGAGGTGCAAAATGTTTATCACAAACTGCCGTGTACTCGGAATATTTCAAATCCACTGTTTTCTACGAGTTTCTTCCGACGGAAAGTAGAACGTAGATGCAACCACATCGGTACTTTCTTAGTTACTTCGACAATTGCGAACGCAACACTTTTTTGGCACTGCAATTTGAAAAATATCAGCTACCAGCTACACTATATTTGGTTTTTCCATTTGCGGTGTACCAAGTCGCCAGGAATCTTGGATTGTATAGCCATTTTTAATTCACGGACATCTTTGTTCTTAGCAGCTTAAATTGCTATATCACTCAACCACGCATGGTAGCACTTTTGTGCTATGTTAGGGAAAACACTTATAATCAATTTCTCTTTTGACAGTGCAAAACGGCAAAAAGCATCGACTTAACAAATCTCCATAAGTATGAAGACTTTAAGCAACCGTTAATTTCATCAGCAGTTGTCGATCTAGGAATGACGGGCAATGTTCGTCTTAAGTCGCCTGACAATAAAATCAATGCACCAGCAAATAACACTGAATTAGGTATCTCGAACATTTTTCATTGTTCTTTCCAAAGCTTCGACAGATTTCTTATTTGCCATAATGCATTCATCCCAAATAATGATACCGCAGCGTTTTCGCCGTTCCAGATGTTCTTGAAATGTTACATGTTGGAGTTTCAATAACTTGGTAATTCATAGGCAATTTCAAAGCAGAATGTGCTGTCCGAATGAATGAATGAATTTTTATACTGGAAACGTATCGTTGCCAAAAACATAAATTAAAAACGTTTTTCCGGTGCCTCCAGGCGCATCTAGAAAATAAAATTTACCGGTATCGCTATTGACAGCTTGCATAATAGTATCGTACGCCTTTTTTGCTGCGCATTCAATGTCGAAAGATTTGCTTGAACAAAAGCATTCAATTCGTTGCGATCGTATTGTAGTTCACGTTGCAATTCTAGATCAAAAATTGCATGCATTGCACGATTAGGTGATGGCATTCCCAACTGTTTTATTAGCAATCGACAAACAGAAATCTTCAATACAAATCATTGTAAATTTTCGGCGTGAAGTCCATTACAGGATTACGATTAACTTGACGCACTCAAATCAGAAATCGATTCGGATGCTTTCATAATAAAAGATTTCGACTGTTTTTTATGTATGGGTGCCACGCCTCTTTGTCCATTTTTGACCAATCTTCACAGACTCCTGTGCCATTACCTAAGAATGTAAATTTGAACTCAATCGATTCCGTGGTTTTCGAGATATAAGATTTTCAACGTATTTTTTGTATGGGCGGTGCCTCGCCTCTTTGTCCAATTTTGACCAATCTTCACAGGAATACTCCTGCGCCATACCTAAGATTATGTGTAAATTTGAACTCAATCGAATCTGTGGTTTTCATAATAAAAGATTTCGACTGTTTTTTATGTATGGGCGGTGCCACGCCTCTTTGTCCAATTTTGACCAATCTTCACAGACTCCTGTGCCATTACCTAAGAATGTGTGTGTAAATTTGAACTCAATCGAATCAGTGGTTTTCGAGATATAAGATTTTCAATGTATTTTTTGTATGGGCGGTGCCACGCCCCTTTGTACAATTTTGACCAATCTTCGCAGGAACACTCCTGTGCTATTACCGAAGAATGTGTGTTAATTTGAAATCAATCGAATCAGTGGTTTTCGAGATATAAGATTTTTAAAGTATTTTTTGTATGGGCGTTGCCACGCCCCTTTGTCCAATTTTGACCAATCTCTACAGGAATACTCCTGTGCCATACCTAAGATTGTGTGTAAATTTGAACTCAATCGATTGTGTGGTTTTCGAAATATAATGTTTTGAGTGCATTTTTTGTATGGGAGGTGCCACGCCCCTATAACTCATGAACCAATACACATACAAACCATGGTATTAACGTCACCTTTCATGGGAAGTTTTCAGAATCAAAATCGGTTCACGCATTACAGAGAACATTGGCGACAAACACAATTCAACTTATTTTTATATACATATATATAGATTTTTTAAACGCAAAATAGAAGGGAATGCATTCCTGGCACCTACGAGTATTCCCCGCGGAGGACTCGACAATTAGCTAAAAAAAATTTCAAGTAGTCTACTAAGTGATCTTGCTCGATTGTTAGAGTTTTTCTTGCTGGTCTCATAGTTTTGACACCAGCAACAGCAAGCAGGTGTTAATTTTACACCAAAGAAAATGAATATGGCTTGGCCATACGATGTACATGCAAACAGATAACACGTCATTTACTAGTGCGGGGGTGTCACGTGTATATCAGTGTGGGGGCGGCAGTCGAGCGACTGCGGAGTGCACTTGCAATGTGCATCGTTACAGTTTAAACATCTTTACTCACTTTTCGCGAAAAAATATGATGTTTATACCATTAAATTTTAAATTTCTATTCAGAAACCGCACGCGCCACGAACTTTTCACACAAGAATTCGAACGTAAGGGAATGCCCGCGTTTCACTGACCTGCTAGATCAATAGCGGCAGGTCAAACTTTATTTTAAAAAAAATTTACATTTCACCATTCGCGCTAGATGTCTAGCACTTTTGGTGAAATGTCAATTTTTTTTTTTTATATGAAGTTTGATGTGCCGCTAGTCATCTAACGGACAGTAGAACGCGGGCAATGTATTTGGACTAATTTGTTCGAATGCGTTATTGTAAGGGAACAGACCTTATACCTTATTGAAATTGGAATTACGAAACTTCACTGCCGTTCTGTAATGCGTAAATCTATAGGTTTGTTTGACGTGGTTAGCACTAGTGCGCACTGAGAAGTGTCAGCTAATTTTCCCGCCAATCCAACTGCATAACCCTGAAAATTCGGCTACTATATCGAACGCAAAATATACTGCTCTGAAGATTCACATTGAAAAATTTCAAGCAAAATTACAGCGAAACTCAGCACTGAATTCTTGCCCGACAAATTAACTGGGGTCAGTTCAGGGCACAACTAGGGTGCCATAGAAGTCATGCCGAATGCAGGTTTTCAGTACCCCGCACAAAATCAAGGCACAGGGCGAGTTGAGTGCTATATCGAACACATTAGGGCTGGTACACAGTTCACGTGAAATCAAATTTTTTCATACAAATTTTTCACTGCGAAAAGTCAAAATGAACTTTCCACGTGAAGATTTCACTAGGCAGTACGCTGTTGAAGTGAAAAATAGTTGTTCAAAAAGTGATTTGTAGGGGGCGTTACTTATACCATGTTCCCACTAACGTGATTCAGCTAAATCCACTTGATTTAGCTAAATCACCTCATTAATGATGTGATTTATCATACATTTTCGTGATCACTAATTACGTGATTTATACCTGTTTAATTTTTAATTACGTGCAAATCCACACAAAATAAAATCGAACATACACAAAATAGAAAAAACTAGATAGGTCGGGAACTCCACTTTTCCTACGTCAGCCACATATGCCACGATGTGACCGATTTAATCCAATCAAAACTGAGATACATCAAGTCAGTCAACTGTCAGACTTACTAAACTAGATACTTAAACGTCCCCATTGTTTACATCATTTTTGGATTTATTTTGGTAGATATTAATTATATCCGAAGCATTTGAACTCATTTTAAATTGTTGCGGGTAATTTTTCTTTTGTAATTTTATATGTTCGATATTGAAAGTTAGTCCACCGTTTGCAACTTATTGGTCTTCAAAACATCTATCGCTTTTGACGTCGATAAAATGGCGGTCTCATTTGCATAGTGCGCGAATGTAGTAGATCGAATTCCGATAGCTTTCGCCAGCGAACTGAATAGTACCAAAATGCGAAATCGAAAAGAAATGCGCTTCGTGGCGAAGTGCTCCCAGTTCATCTCAGTTTCAAAAAAGAAAAGAGGATGCTCCTTATGGACATACAAAATAATTTTTCAATTAAAGACTGGTACGCTGTTCGAGTGAAGTGAAATTTTCACTCCCCTCCAAAAAGTGCTGTGAAATTGAAAGTGAAATTTTGACGCCAAAATATAAAAAATTTAATGCGAGGAACAATAAAAGCCAAGTGAAATAGCTTAATTAACGCCCCCTACAAAATGAAAAAATTGGACTTCACGTGAACTGCGTACCAGCCTTAAAAGTAAAATATACAGTAGTGTCCGCTTATAACGAACTCGAAGGGACTGACCAAATTGGTTCGTTATAACCGAAGTTCGTTATAAGTGATACGCTAAAAAAATCATCAAGTTTTGTTCTGAAAATCAAATTTGTCTTTTAATGTGAAACATTTTCTTTTATTTGTTTCCAAATCTCCCATTTTACTTAAATGATTTTTAAGCGCGTCACTTCACTCAACCTTTCATTTGTAAACATAAGGTTACTCGGAGAAGTACCGAACAAATTATATTGAAGGAAAAAATGTTGACGTTTGAGAATGTTGGTTCGTACGCAGCTATCCAGTTTTCGGGGAAGTCCCGAAAAGTTGGGAAAATCTGAATGACAATGTAAAGTGACAGATTTTTGGTTCGTTGTAACCGGACATTTTCTTTATTCCACGCACAGAATGGGTTCGTTATATGCGAAAGTTCGCTTTAGGCGGGTTCGCTATATGCGAAATTAAAAATCATAATTCTCATGGGGCATTGATTGGGACTTCATGAAATGGTTCGTTATAACCGAATGTTCGCTTTAACCGGGTTCGCTTTAAACGGTTACTACGATTTTTAGTTTGTACCTGCGAATATCGTTAATAATCGTTAGGTAATGCACATGCACCTGCTATAAAATGAAACAGTTTGTTTCCAATTTTTTAACCAAATTTAATTTTATTCGGAAATTCAAACTAAACATTAAAGGATCTTATAGCTCATGTTCACACGTTTTCATATTACACTAATTGTTTTTTAAGTATAGGAGTTATTGGATGTTTCAGTCGGTTACTTCTATTCTTAACATTCGAGAACATTCTAAAACTAGTTTAATTTTTTTTATAGAGGTTATTAAGTATATAATACCTACTGTGGTCATAATCATAACCCATAATCAGCTGAAGTAGCAATTCATAATACGTGCGAGTAACTCCTAAAATGTATGTATTGTTGTTGTCTGCAAATTTGATTTTCATATTCACCTGCGTAACAAGGATTTAGAAAAATACCTAAATGAAATTGTAATAAATATCTATACAAATAATATTAAATTGAACATTTTATTGCTCTCAAACTTTTAAACGCCAGGACTGATGTTTGACTCACATTATTGTCCATCTCTTTTGTCTTTTCCGATTGAACAAACAAAACATTTTTTTCTTTAATATCAGTTTTTTTTTTTATCGAGTTTCCAATCGAAAACCAATACGTGTTTTAGTTTCCAGATTCTCGATCGATCTCGACTTATTTTCTTCAATCGAAAACGCCTACTAAACTAGATTTTTGAACGTCCTCATTGACAATTCAAACCGGAGTATGTAAATATAACTTAACTACTTGAGCACAATTTTGAAGTGAAATCAGTTAAATTTATAGCTGATTATTACCTATTTTTGGAATAACGGAATATGATCGATAACAAGGGTGACAGCACGCAACTTGATACAATCGATTGACAAATTAGGTGCTGCCAGAGCTCGATTGTATCGACCGAACTCGATTGTATCAAGTTACGTGCTGACACCCCAGCTTTTGCTTTGCGTTAAATGACAGCAGTGATAAGGCAAAGCAAATTAAAAATAAATGGATAGCATAGGCTTTTATTTGAGTATATTATTTGATAATGTGGAAAGAGCATCCTTTACCGACCAACTTTGAAATGAAAATACCTGTCGATAAGGGAGTCGCCCGGCGGATTTCGCGATGTTGGTATTTGTACATGGAAATTGAATCGACTCTGTGAAGTGCGCATTACACAAATCTAAGGTAATTAGGGGTATCGCGAATAAATTCCGATGAAAACTTTTCCTTTTCAGCAATTTAAATAAGATTGTTGACAAGAGAAAAATTTCCGTCGAAATTTATTCGCGATACCCCTAAGTATATTGCGCAGGTGTCGGTAAGGTGAATAAGCAAAAATGTCTGATTACTGTGACTGTCTGCTTTATCAGTACCATATAGATTTTCAAGTATACACCCCTATCGTGGAATACGGCGTATTTGAGATTCACTTTCCATGTGCATCGTGAATCCGCCGGGAAACTCCCAGGTATTTTTTCAATACAAAATTGGTCGGTAAATCAGCTGTTTTGCATTAAATGACATATATAGAGATAGATAGATAGAGCAAAGCAAATTCCAGTTTAGGTTACAGAAATCAAATTAAAAATAAATAAATAGCATAGGCTTATATTCGAGTATATTTGATAATGTGGAAAGAGCATCCTGCGACAGAAAAGTATGTGCATATTTAAGAGGAACTGCAAAATCCATAATTGAACTTTCGGATTCGACGTGAGTTTTCGGAAATACAATTGCTGTTTAACATTTATATATCTCTCAGATTTACTAAATGCTTTCGTTTAAAATTTAAACGAAAGCTTTATTTAATAAAGCAGCATTTTCATATGTTTTGGATATTTTGAAAACGGAACTAAATCAAACTCGAAATCATTTTCTCTATCTCCAAAAGTTAAGTTAGCTGCTTGCTTGCGATTTTTTGCTGAAGGAAACTAGGTATCAGTATGGTACTGGTAAGGACTGCAACATATGTATTGCCAAATCAACATTTTCTAAAGTGCTGGAGATTCCTTCATTGAACTAATCAGTTCACGAAACTAGTCTCGGTTAGTTGATTTCTTGCTGCAATAAAAAACTAATTTATGTTATGTGCTTTTACACTTATTAAACAAATCTGTTTGCTCATTTTGTACCTACAACATTTTGAAAAAATCACAACCGCACAACAAACGCCAGAATACGCAATGAATTAGCTGCGTATTTGAAATGTCAAATTTTGTATGGGGAGTTTCACTTCGATCGTTTTCTACAATGGAGTTTAACGCATTCACTTTACCGACAAGTGAATCTTTCACGTCGAATGTATTCTACGAGGCTATTTATTGAATTTGAGTAAAACATTCTCTCGGCGGATTCCAAAATAGAGGTGATTATTTTATGTTTTCTTTGACACAAAAACACCCACTGGTTGCATATTTGATTTGCTTTTGGGAACGAATGGCAATTAGTTTCCCTATTATATTCGTTTTCAATTGTTTCAACAGCACAAAATTAATATATTTAGCTAAACGAATAAAGAAAGTAATATACTCGGCGCAATTATTTTGGTAACGTTCTGCGCGTCTGTGAATATGTTGCAATATGGCGGCCAATTGTGACTGTTTTCAGTCACAATTCATTTTTTCAGTTTCTCTTGTAAACACCGGTTCTATTTCTTTATTCGTTTAGCTATACTTATTTTGTGTTGTGTAAACAATTGGAAACAAACATAATAGGGAAACTAATTGCCATTCGTTTCCAAAAGCAAATAAAATGTGCAGCCAGTGGGTGTTTTTGTCTCAAAGAAAACACAAAATAAATGTAAAAAGTGCTCGAATTTGCTCAAAACATATTAAGGAAAGTGATACTCTCTTCCCCTTCGTGCCTTTTAATCCCTTATATGTATAAACAATATGGACTAAACTTGAAAATATAATATGGTACTAATAAAGCAGGCAGTCACACTAATCCGCCATTTTGTCTTGTTCACATTACAGACACCTGCGCAATATATTACCTTAGATTTGTGTACTGTGGTATTTGTTACTTGTATCGAAAATGAGTTCGGTAGAATTGTTTTTGGACGATGGACAGCAATGCTGTTTTTTTTTGCAAATTTTCAGGAGAAGAAGGATCGCTAAGGGATGCTTCTAATCCTGTAGAACTTGATGATAGTATGTAAGTACATAACTTTAATATTAATATTCATTCTTATGAGTAATATTTTCAATTTTGTAAGGAATTTTAGTTTATTGAATCCAGCTTTTTTCCTATTTATTGGGTGAAATAGAGGGAAGTTAAATCTAACATTAAGATCAACATCGATACCGAACGTCATAAAACTTGTTACAGCATTGCGGTAATGTGCTCATGGGTCATATCAAATGAGCGTTGGGAATGAACATTCCATAGGCCTTGCAGGGGCCTTAGCACGTAACTTGATACAATCGAGTTCAGTCGATACAATCGAGCTCTGGCAGCACCTAATTTGTTTCAATCGAGGATAATCGGTTAAAGACAATCGATTGAAACAAATTAGGTGCTGCCAGAGCTCGATTGTATCGACTGAACTCGATTGTATCAAGTTACGTGCTGACACCCCAGATTCAACAGTGTCCTTAAAGATGTTTTTATTGTACCCGAAACACACACTTGATTAGGTTCAGATAGTAAATGTTGATAGTTGATGATAGTAAATCATTCAATCACAATACCAACGACTAACATTTTTTTGATAAGAATCGTTTATTTGACACTCGCAATAGGGATGTGAGATAGATGTTATAAATAATACTCCTCGCTTGTATATAAAGTACGTAAATTAGTTTGTTATTCTAATAAAATAAAATAAAAAAAAACACAATTATTGGAAATTTTGAAAAACATAATTATGGAAAAGTTTATTTTCACAGAGTTGTAGAATACCGAATAACGACCCGCTCCCTCTTAAAAATGTCCATACTTTAATAAAAAAAACATCGTGGTCATCGAAAGTTGAAGAAACATAGTTTACTGCATTTATTAGCTCTGACTCGTAATCTGACATTTCATGATCATTTATGGTACAAAAGTTGCAAATGAATGTCGTTTAATATGGCAACGCATTCTTGGACAGTTCTCTAACTATTGGGCTATATGTGAATGAACCGATTATCACTTTTCGTGGAATTAAGAATGTAACTATCACTTATCACAAATTACATTTGCGAACTCCACCCCATATTTCAGGTTTTTCGTAAAAAGAGATTATGGCTAACGACCGGAGATGTAAACATAATGAAAACTTCATAACTTATCCTAGTAACTAAATACATAGTTATATGTTTAAAGCAATTAATGGCAATGTACTTTTTTTTAATTATTAATAAACTAACAATATACATAAACATGCATACCTACGTGATAAACAAAAATGGCATCGTATTGAGAGTTGTAAAAGTTTAGTCAAATAATGCTAGCAGATACATTTTGCCTTGCCATGAAAACAAACTCATTTTAAGACAAATTAAATTTTAAAGCATATTTCAGGTACTCGATAAATAAAAAAAACGTTGGGGAATATACAAATTTACTTAAATAAACACTAAAAAGCCTTAGTGAGCTTCTTATTCGAGTCATACCTAAAGATAAGAACCACTACAAGGGTATGATGGTCATGACAAAATATAAATATACATAACTCAATCGTGTAGGATCATATGCTGTGCATAAGTCGATAATGGACCTTTAAGCTGTATAACTTGCTAAATTGTTTGTTACAGAGATAACACTTTTGCGATCGTTCAGTATGTTTCCAGATTCGATGCAGCAGAAGCGAAGCTGGTGTATGATAAGGAAAGACAAGCATTGATTTTCGAGAATTATTCGTGCAGATGGCGCAGCTTTTCTTTCGGTCTACCATTTTCTTCAGATATTTGTCACGCATATGGGTCATTATTATCTCTGGCGGAGCTTTAATTTTCTTCGGCTGCGACTGTTTGCGGGTGTTACGTCTAGAATCACTATGCGATGAATTCGATGACATGTCTATTGGCACCAGGTTATGGTTTAATAACGGTGTGCTTTCCAATATTGAGATATCAACGTCACTAGTAATTGGTCTATCATAACTAAGTGGTATTATTTGGCATTTGGGCTCCTCTTCCGCGGATGATCTTCGAAATCGCTTTAGAATAAAAGCCGGGCGCAAGGGGTCACAGCTGTTGTTGTTTTGAATTTTTGAACTTTTACTGTTGTTACAGATTATTTTAGTATTATTGTTTGTCTTTGGTGTTATAGTAAGTGTAATGTCTTCTTTATTCTTCAAATACTCAATATACTCTTCAGTCTCACTTTGCCTCTGATGTTTACTTGGAGCTGACAGTTCACTTTGTAGTACATTATAATGCGATTGTTGCGAAGGTACTATCGGAAACAGTAGTGATGGTTCAGCATAATACTTATTTATAATGTCTTTGACATAATTCTGAAACTGTGTGCCAAACTTGGATAGATTTTGATATTCTATTGTGGAGAAAATTGAATTGGAATTCTCTTTGTCGCGGATCAGATCAAGGCGATGTCCTTTATAGGCCGTATTGTTGTTCAATGTTGTTCTTAAATTCTTGTGAAAATTATTATCATTGTTGTTATTTTTCTTTTTCACGTGGGTTTTAAGTTGTTGTTTATGATTATTACTGTTTGTTAAGTTAATTGGTTGTGCGGGAGGCGATTTTATTTGCTGCTGCTTAGTATTTTGTTTTTGATGTTTTAGTAACGATTGGGTAGTTCTTTGGTTTTGTGGTGTTATTTTAATTTTAATGCTACTTTTGTTGTTTGCTTGTACTTTCTCTTGCAAACCGAAATTTCGACTCAAGAATGCGGACATCGCCTTTCTCTGGTCGCTTAGCAAATCGAAACTCTCGTACTTGTCTTCGTCGGTAGAGTGACCACTGCTGGAACAGTTTTTTTGCTTCGAACGAAGATTACGATTATGACTTCTATATTTTTGCTTTTGTTGTTGTTGTAGCAGAGCAACTTGTTTTGAGGTTATGATTTTGTTGAAAAATTGATGGTGATCTTTCAAGTCAACGCCTCCCGCCTTATGAAAATCCTGAGCGACTGATGCTGTGTTACGACTGAGCGCATCCATTTTCAGAAGACTAGAAAGGAAGACAAACGAATTTTATTAACAATAAGAAAGTCAGAACGAATGTTTTTAAATTATATAGCAAATAAAGAAAACACATAATAAAATAAAACTGAAAAAGGTACAGGACTGGTTCGCACTAACTTGGTCCTAAACATTCCAGAATCAGCAAATTAGTGTTAAAGTTTATTAAGTCGTATTATTAATTCAATCCATTCAATTTTGAAAAGCTCGGCTGACGCATAAGTTCCAGCCAGACCAAAGTAAACGCAAAAACATGAAACAGTAGCAAAATTCAATATTTTACCATTCAGTTAAGTGGTCCAAAGAACCCTAGGGTCCTGTTGGTAGTGAACCTCTTGCCCAACCTATTTGTATGCATACACAATTAATAGAAGTACCATTTTTTTCAATTTTATAGGGGCATGTTAACTCATCCTTCACCCAATAGTGCGACCTATTGTAATTTCACTACATATTAAGTTCTGTAACTTGATACTTCCTACTGTTTTCGATATTTGCGAGAAAAAGAAAAAAAGGTACAGAAATTAAAAAAAAAAACGAAAAATCTCTTATGCGATCTGCTAGCTCGCAAACGTTTGCGCACGGAACACTTGAACGGTGTGGCAAACAACAAATTAACTGTAACTAATCATCATTATTCAAGGAGGCGAAATAATCACCACCATATCGGAAGATTCTACACGACAACAAGACATGAATCGCGATACTCCTTAAGAACTCGGAATAATTGCTTTGATTTTTTTACGGAATAATTGGTCGCTGGTGTTAACGCACCAACTGAGAAAACACTACGACGTTAAGACGTTTGTCTAGATGAGTATGGTACGTTACGAGATGCCGCCGTCTGGCCGGCCCCGTAGCAGCCGTTCTGTTAAGAATATCGAAGATGTGGCTGAAGATGTCGATTAAGACTTGAGAACATGCGGGATGCAGATCCAACAGGATGGAGTAGTGGTGCATACTGCAAGAGCCCCATCCCAAATTCAACCAAACATTGGTTAAAAAAACGTCTTTTGAAATTGGTTTAAAAATATTTCAAAAACATTTCATTTTCATTTCATTTGAACGCCATACAAAAATAGGTCTGTTCCCGTACAATAATGCATTCGAAAACATTAGCCAAATTCAGTCAAAGTTTGTTATTTTCTATACAACTTTTGAGTAAGGGAACGAAGTTTGACTAATTTGTTCGAATGCATTATTGTAAGGGAACAGACCTAATGTTTACTTAAAAATGAGACGTTCAAAAATTCTCATTTAGTTAGTTGAGTTTTTATTGGCCTAGATCGGTCCCATGAACAGTTTTTTCAGTTGAAGTTTATGGACGGGTTGCCGACGAATTTAGTTAATCTGGCTGACTTAGAAAAAGTGACGTTACCGACAAGCCTAGCTTTTGCGTTCAAGATCCATCTAGTCCAGACCAATTTAGTTGACTTAATTCAATTAGATTTTAGAATGTGCCCATTATTACTCAAAATTTAAACGCCATATATACTTGTAATGTTTAAGTACTGAATATTTTGAAAGCATTTTTAATGGCTTATTTACTGCTATCTTTAGTCGGCGAACTTATTTTTGATAAATAATTATAAAACTTCGTTATGTGCATTTTTTGAAAAACAAAACTAAGTACGGGATTTTATTTAAAATACTTATTATTATCGAACTAGCTTAATACCCGCCCGCTTTACCGGGCAATTCATTTTTTAAATGGTTTTTGTATTTTTGCCTATTATTAAAAAAATAAAAATTGGTTAAAAATTAGGTACGGCAGCGGGATTTTGGATATAAGAAAGAAGATATCTATTTCAATCAAAATTGTTAGAGCGGTTCCTTAAATTGGGGCAGAATTGAGGGCCCACATTTTAAATCAGAACTGATAAATATCTCGAGTTCGAAATTTCGAAGAAATACAATATCCATCTCTTAGTACGTATACGGGAAAGTTAAAAAGTTTCTGCAAACTATTTGAGCATTGCTTACTAATCGACTGATACAGTAGACCAAATAAAGGATCCATTTTGGAAACTTCGGTACAGCGTGCAAGGTTTCTAAGTTTGGTATATATAACAAATCATCGAGAAAGTGAATAACGGGAAGTTAGATACGTAACGTAATTGATTTTACAGAAACCGTTTCATTACGCGATTGCTCTATTCCAAGCAGCGTCGGCCGGAGTCAAACAGAAAATACAGAATGTATTGTTTTGCCCCAATCGATGCTAAAATATGTGAGACTGTTGCTTATCGTGAGTTGAGTGAAAATAGGTTTTCGAAATGAATTTAATACTGTTAATTTTTGATTGTTAATATAATTCATATATGTTATGCCTGTTATTATGTAATACATATATAGGTACTATCTACCTATTGAAGCCAGTTCAAATAGTAAAAAGAGCTAGACATCAAGGACCAAGTACGTGCGACGCATAATATGTTTCACTGCAGGGTTTTTACACTTTATAGGGTCAAATTGGTTGTTAATGAAAAAAAGCATAATCCATAAAAAAAACCGAAGCTAATAATTTTATACCGCGCATAGTCTTCTGGGTCGCTTCCTTCAGCCTCAAGATATTGGAAAAGCCTTTCAGCGCCACGTTTCTGATTCGCATTTACCGCTAATCCACCGGTTATTAAATCGTGTGGCGGTATTAACGAACCATTGGCGCTTAAACGCCAACCGACCATAGAAGTGGGATTAACCATTATCTCTTGAAGTGGTCCAGTATTGCCGTTATTCATAGCGTTATTCGTGCTGTTTAAGTCACTAGCTGTGTATGTGTTGATTCCTCCACTATTGTTGCCATTGTTGTTAGTTGCTGATTGGCCACTATGGTTTTGAAGAGGTAGTAAATGTGAAGAACGTTTTTTTCGATTTTTTTTAAAGTATTAAAAATATTGAAGTTTTAAGTGTTGGTGTTTTTTTAAGTGACAGGGACGGATCGAAAATAATTCACCAAATTTTTAGGAGAAAACAAATACTTTGTCTGCTTGCCACACATACAATCTCTCTCTTTTATCGCTTATCAATTCGTGAAGAATAAAGGCGAATTCTGGGCGTTTGTGGATGACGTGCGCTTTATAATTAATACAAACTTGCTTGTGAAAATAGGTTTACCGCCCTGTATGTGATGTATAAGTACAATTTTTTTTTATTGTTTATGTCCTCCTGGGTTCATTTGAGAAAAAAAAAACAAATCAGAAGAAAAATTTGTTTAAGCACATTTTGAATATAAAATTCACAAAAATATAGACATACATAGGTCGCGTTCCATCGACCGCTAGACGTTTAGCACATAGTGTGCGAGATAAAGGAATGCCCTGCAAAAGATCAAGGTAGGGAAATATGCTAAAGATCTAGCATAAACAGTTCCATTAAATTTTTTGTATATTGAGTTTGACACGTTGCTAGATATCTAGCGATTAATGGAACGTGTTCATATACACCCCTATTAATAAACAAATTTGTAGAAGAAAATTAGCTACAAAACATTAGCTAGCTTATAAAATTGTCAAGTAACTACTGTGTAACCGTTTGATAACTTTTACGCAGAGTTTATTAATAAGGGGGAGAACAACATTGGATTTCTTCTTCTATGGGGGATTAACAGAAGCCATGATTGATGTCTTACAGTTACATTATTAGGATATTTAAACAATATTCCATGTATTCAACCACATTTGCTCCAGAATGCACCTTAACTAATTACGAAAATAAATTGTCAATTTTATGATCAATTAAATTAATTTTCTTCAAAGAACAATTGTAAATAACATGCTACATGGCAACTCGGTTGACCCGCCGCATATAGGCAAATATAAATTTGTATCTACTTTTCGATAAAATAAGTATTTTAAGTCGTGTTTCACGATAATAGAAAGCATATGTATTTTGCATACATGTTTTTACGTGATGCTATGCGCTATGATTTTCCATTTGATAAAGTGTGAAAAAGAAATAATGTTTCTTTGAGAGATATATACATATACCTATAACTTCTTAAATTCCATAGCCGCAGGTTTAATGTGAAAAATGTTATATGCCTTGTGTGTTTTGTAATAGTTGATTTTTGGCTTGTCATATACCTTCTATGATCGTGTAAAGCGGCTTTTAATATATTTACCCAAACGAGGTGCTCGGATTCTGGAAGTTACTTAAATGAGTGTTTGATACTAAAGTGTTGCCAATTGTTCTCAGAACATTTAAATTATTATTAGTGCTATTATTTCTTGGTGGTTTATTATCATGAGGGCTGCTTGCGAAAAAGAGAGAGAGAGAGAGAGAGAGAGAAAGAGAGATAAAGAGGAAATAAATGCAACAAAATATATAGTTTTTAGTCTGTTTGAGATAGATGAGAAATAGTAATTACATGTAATAATAACGTACTGCTTAATGCATGGAAATTATGAATTCTCATCGAATCGAAAGATATATTATATTCCTATACTTGCTACTACTATACCAAAATAATATGCAATTAAGTAAATATGTACCTACCTATATGTCTTTATTTTAATTTTGGTATATTGTAAAGTATTTAACGGATATAAGAAAATCTGTCATTAGCCAGCAAAATTTTCGTTACTAGATATAGTGAGTCAAATTAAAAAAATAAGAATTACACCCATATGGATTTTATGCTGGGTTGGTGGCATGATCGGATCTTTCTTTGAAATGTTTGGTTCCAGCAGAATCTCGGTAAGCACTCATAAAACCATTAACTTGCTGAGGAATAGACTCAACCCCAGCATTTAATCGCGAAACGGTGAATAAGCCACCAAAATCAGAATTATGATACCACCCGATGGCTTTTAAAAGGGCTTGAACTCGTTAGTGTATAAGGACAATTCGTGAACTATCAAATTAAATTATGGCTTGCACATGCACAGAATATACAGCGCCTTATTATTTTCCAAATAAAAAAAAAGGAAAAACCAGACTTTATAATAAGAAAATTATTTATCTAAATAAATAGTTGCCAAAGCCTTTCCGGAATATTAGGTATGTTCCCGTACTATAATTCATCCGAACAAATTAGGGACATTTGGCCGAACAGTTCCCGTTCGCAAAAGTTGTTAGAAAAGAGAAAAACACTTGCCTAAGGGGCCAGTTATAGCGATACGTAAAATGCAACCGAAAACAAATATTTTGCTTTTTTTAACCACTTTAACTTAATTGTTGAATTCAATCTTGGTCTTCAAATGTTGCTTATGAATTTTAAAGTTAGTTTATCAACAAAGATAAGCAAATTATCTTAAATTTACAGAAAACGAACATTTATTAAATAAATAAATAAATAAATATTTTATTTTTTTTTTCACAGAAAAATTAATGAATTCGTTTTCTAGAAAAACTGAAGATAATTTACCAATATTGTACAATAACCAGAAATTATAGGAGCAGACTACTTAAGAAATTAACTTTAAATTAGTCTAAAGTATGAGAAAATGTATTACAAAAAAATTCAATTCAGGAGAGTTAGCATATCTGTTAAATTATTGTTTCTATTTCTTAACAAATCAAGTATTACAAATAATAATTTTTAGAGGGCAATGGTTACGGTCAAAATAAAGATGTTATACATTCTTTCGTTTAGAACTGTTAAATAGAATGGATTTTCAGATCCCATTCTGGATCCTCTGGAATATTTGTTTTGTAAACCTTTGTATTACGTGAATATTAACTTTTTTTAGGAGTAAGTGCACATTTGGTTTATGTACAAAAATAATAAATTTTGAGACAACTTTCATAAGGTGTTTAAGAAAAATGTACGCATGCAGTCAATGTTAATGATATCGAAAAGTGGTAAATAAGTGCCCATGTTTGTCTTAATAATACTGTGTCTCAGTACTACAGTTACCATCAAGGTTTTTGTTAGGTAAATAACTATAAAACTAAATAAAATATTTGCACATTAATGACCATGGTATTATTAATGATTTAATTTTATTCTAGTACTGTTTAAGTATAATTTCGTGCATATAGTGGCCGAGTTTGGTCAGTTCTTCCGCACACGAAGCTACATTTTACATTTAGTAATTGGCCTATTTGGTAATTACAGTCAAATTAATCCCTGCTTCGCATATCAAACTCGTAGCTGAATTTAAGTAGTACGAAGTAATTAAAAGAACAAAAGATTTCAAAGAGGAATAGTTGTTATATATGTATATAGATTGATCCAAAATCAATCGCAGAGCCGTGGAAAGGTTTACGCACAACCTATCTCAAGCGAAGAGGTAAAAAGAAATACTATTCAAATTTACCGATCGCACCTATCGGCCTTTACGTAAAAATTCAGTATTTTTCTACATTTACATTCGATTTGCAACTTGTATCACCAGCAGAAAGAATTCGCTATGACTATGAAGTCATTTGCTTTGCATTAAGATTTTTCAACATAATTTAAATAACGTAAACAAAACGGCCGAACAAAATAGATGCCGCATATCAGTCGACATTTTACTGGCTAGCGCGGTTAATTTAAGTTTTTTTTTTTTTTTTAAATGTGAGGAATAAGGCTGTTTGTTAGTGATACATTATCTTATGTATAACATAATAAAATGCATCTGAAACAATCTGTAGTTCTATGTTTATTGCTTATTGGTATTTTGTATTGCTTATAGTTTTGCTTGAAAATTTATCTTCTGAGTTTCTTATATCCGTAAAACAATATATTTAATGCTACAATTTCTCATCCAACTCAGTAAGAAAAAAAAATATTTTATGCTCATCTTTCTTCCTTTCGAAACTTTTCTTTTCAAAACGTTTCTGCAGCCAACATTTTTAAACATGTGAGACTTAACTTAATAGACATAATACAACGTTACTTACTGTACATCATTCATGTGCGCCTGATATTCATCCTGGTTATCTGCCAAGAATGAACATTTGTTACATGCTTTCTTATTGTGTACCTTCAGGACGTGAGTGGCTAAACGCTCGGAACGAGCTGCTTTATAGTCGCATAGCATACATACAAACGGTTTTGTGTGTGTATTTAAGTGTCGCTTTAACCCCCATTTATCTGCACCGGACCAGGGACAATAGCAACACGTGAATCGCTTTTCGCGTTTTACTTTTGCACCACCTAAATTACCAACATCATCGCCAGAAATCTTTTCTTGTTTCATTGTGGGCATCGTTTCAGCGTGTGACGCAGTTGCAACCGATTCAATTGTCTGTGTTATACTTAGACTAGATGAAGTCTCTTGTCGTTGGCTAGTCAAAAAATTTTCACCATGCACTCCAACGGGAGCTCCGACCTGCAACTGCTGTTGCAAAAATATATTTGGTTTTTGATCGATCTGGTGGGATTGTTGCTGCGCTGAGGATGTAGTCGAAACATTGCGACGCGTTTTATTAATGTCATACACCATTTCACGATGCATACGTAAGAAATGTTTTTTCACGTGATCGGCACGATTGAATTGTTTTAGACAAGCGTAACACTGAAATGGTTTCTCATCTTTGTGAATATTTTCGTGGCGAGTATAGAGGTCTCGGCGGTCGGTGGAATACGGGCAGTGAGTGCAGGCATATCTTTTTGGTATTTGCAATTGGACATTATGCTGGTTAGCTGCAGTCACAGCGGCCGCCGCTGCACTACTCTTTTTACGAGAACTGGATGATGATGTGGTTATATTCCCGTGCTGTTGCGAATGCTGAACTACACTTGAAGTGGAGTTGCCCCCGTTCGGCGCACTGTTGGTTGCAGCACCACCTGTCGCATATATCTCAGTATGTGGTTGATCACGAGTTTTTGACGTCCTGTAATTAAAATTATTTATTAAAATTTAAATTTATGTAAAGTGACTTATGTCGTTTTCGATTGGGCAAACAGATCCCATTTTCAGTAACTCATGCGATCAATTTTCGCTTCAAAAACTTTGAAACAACAAAATATACCTTGGTTGTTAAAATACTGAAAATTGAAATAAATAAAAATACCTTTATTAAAAACTGTTATGACGAGGTGGAATTACCCGGCAGAAATGTAACAGGCTTATGGAATTCTTAAATCCATCCATACATTGAAACTTAGTTTCGCTTCTATGACAGCGCGGAGTACTTTTATAGATCTGGCTATCGATAGAAAGTTGAATTGGAAATTAAACATGCATAAACTTGTTAAAAATACCGCTATCGCACTCTGCTTTTGTAAAAGCCTTTTTTTGCCTCAGATGAGGTACTAGTCCAAAAACAATAAACCAAGGATAAGTCGGAACATGCAAAGTGCCTGCTAAACTGCATACTAGGAAGACATGCCGCGAGGGTAGAAGTCACCGCAATGATTGTTGTTGCAGTTGCATTGACGAGGAACCTTTTCATTTGTTTTATAACTGCCTGGCGCTATCCTTGATTAGAAAGCAAACCCTGGAAGAGTACTTCTTTGGGGAACTTGCAGATATCGCCGAAATGTAGCAAAGTATGCGCAGTGGCTTAGTGGTTTGTGTGTTGCGAGAACTAAGCGAGTCGCAGGTTCGATCTCCGGATAAATAAAATAATTATATCTTAAGTTTTTTTTTGCAATGAACTGCACATCCGAGAATACTGCCTCAATTAGCCCTTTGAACTTATCATACATTTTTAGATCCCTTCATTCGTCATAAAAAAGGCCCACAATCTCTGGACAATATGTTCGATATCTCGCTTAATAATAGGTCTGTTCCTTTACTTTTGTAGTAAGAATGTAAACGACTGTCAAAATGGCAGTGGTGGGGATAAATTCTCTCACAGAGAGAGTCACTAACGAAAAAGTTAGGGAACGCTTTTGTAGTAAACTATGATTAATGACAGATATGACAGATACTGAATTCAATAAATTTTTATTTCATATTCTCTAATGTCTACTTCCCATTTTCAATACGATGGAATGTTCGAGGTGAACATTCAATATTTATTTTGCCGCCTGTTGATACCATTTTAATGCACAAAATAGCAAAACAAATGCAATCGAATGTCAAATAGCACAAGGAATTTCAAATCAGCTGTGACTGACAGCTTTTCCACTTCGTACACCAAGAAATTTGTTGAGTAAAAATTCGTAAGATTCTCAGTGGAGAGGTAATATCTTGCTCTCTCGATGACGCTCTCTTTTACGAATTTTTCGAGTTAGGGAACGGCATTTGAGTAAAATTCGTAAGAATTAGTAAAAATTCGTAAGATTCAAAAGTAAAGGAACAGACCTAATGTAAACCTCTGTCCTGCGCCCTTGTTGATCAGTAAGCTGACACTAGGTATTTCGTTCGGGCTAGAGTGCAGAATTTAGTTGTCAATCATCGCTGTCACTTGGGTGAACTCTTATGTGCTTTTCGATTGGGCGTTTCAGATCCATAATATGTATACTTGTATTTCACACATTTATTTTAATATAATTTAAAACGATTTATTCACCCCTATCGAGGTATCCGTTCGGAACGGAAAATTCTCCGCAACGCATACTCCGTTGGAGTCTCAAATTACATTCGAGGTATCCGCTTTTGGAAAAGAAAAAGCTTTACTACAAATCGTAAACAAATTCCGCAACCAATTTCTGTCGGAGGATATCGGAACCTAGCTGTCAAAAATTTAACAAAAAAATGCACTTCATCGCACTTCAACGTAGTTCGCCGATATGCGTTACAAAACTGTCGAAAATATACACCGAATAGATGTTCCGAAGAATACCTCGAAGCAAAAATCCTCCGAATCGTATAAAATCGGAGAATTTTCCGTTCCGAACGGATACCTCGATAGGGGTGAATATCCATACGCGTAAAATTATGGATCGTACGAAACTTTCTCGTTCATATCAACAGTTCGGTTTTTTTTATTTTATAGGCATGCACCTACCTAGGTAATGTAATGTATCACACAACACAACATAAGGTTAAGCCGTTTTGGCTTAAACATATTCATTTCAGATGGCAGTACATATCTCTCAATAAAAACATTTTTCGAAAGTTGTGGTTAAAACGTTTTAGCACTGTTTATAATCTTTTACACCTTACAAGACTGTATCTGTACAGGTGCGGGCATCTTCAGCGAAACATTGAACCTGCGAGAATCATTCCGTATTAGTGATGATTGCACTGTCTTTCAAGCAGAGATTGCAGCTATAACCCAAGGGGCGAAATACATCAATAGACGTAACATTGTCAACAAACAAATCACTATCTACACTGACAGCCAAGCGGCCATGGAGTCGGTCGTGGTGAAGTCAAGGACAGTAAGGCAATGCAATAAATATCTGGACGAAATATCACAAGTCAACATGGTGACCCTATGCTGGGTACCAGGACATATGGATATCACAGGTAACGAGCATGCGGATGAGCTTGCTAGAAGTGGGTCGAAACTACACGAGTGACTCTCTCTGTGAGAGAATTTATCCCCACCACTGCCATTTTGACAGTCTTTTCCATTCTTACTACAAAAGTAAAGGAACAGACCTACTGTGCGAATGCGACCACGTACTGAGAAAATTTTAAAAAAATGAGAAAGAAATCTATTTCCCCTCTTTTCATTTTTTCGTAATTTTCTACTCGCTTATTGAAAAATTAAAAATTAAAACTGTCAAATAATTGACTTTTCAAAAGTTAGACAAGTCAAATTCTATTTATTTTCGTCTTTAACGATGTCTGAGGAAGAAGTTAGAGCTAAATGTTCTTCTAGAACATATCAGCGCATTCAAAATGGTAAGTTTAATAGATATTTAGGTTTGAAATAATTCAATTATTTATAGAGAAAGTTGCTCAACAAGTAAACAAGGTACCTACTTCAGAGCCAAATTAAAATGTCAAAATGACATTTCTTAAACTTTTTGTAAGAAATTGGGAGAATTCTCTCTCGATTTTTGAGGTTTGACATTTTTCATTTTTTTATGCTAAAAGTACACGAACGAACCTATTGTAATGTCAGAATTGATTAAAATCTCGAGCTCGAAATTTTGTACGAGAAAGATAAAAATAGTGCTTTACCTAGTAATAAATTGTAAATTGAAAAAAAATCAGCTCTCTGTGGTTTCATTGTGTTTTTTCCAGCCACTAAATTACACTGGCTACCTACGTAAAACAAAATTAAAGGGAATGCGGATGCTTTGGCAATAATGGAGTCGAAAATGTGCATCAGCGAAGCGGACATATTATCCAAAACGCTACCAATTTAACAATTTCAGATTTAGCATAATAGAAATGCCATTTTGGTGATATAGAGAGGACAGATGGCATTAGATAATATGAAAACATTATCCGCAATATAACTGGAATATTGGAATGATTTGTGCAGAACTTACTATGAGGAAGAAGTGGATTCAATTTACCTTGCGTTACCACTACCCCGCTCTACAACATTATCGTGTAGTGCAAGTTCTTCGCAAGCGCAATACCAATTAGTTTGCAACCCGACCAATGACTACGTGTATTTTGGCTTAAAGGGGATTCAATATGAACCCTTAAGAACACCGTGCGGACTTGAGGAGTTCTTTTCCATCAAACACGGCTCGTCCTATCTTTTTGAAAATTTAGTAGGTAGGTAGGTATATTGTTGACGACAATGCATTTGATACGATTTTATTATGTTCCTTTACCACACGTTGTATCTAGTTATAAATCAATACTACTACAAATCTACTAATAAAAACCAGAGCTAGGTTCCTAACATTTTGAAGACATTTTAAAATTTTGCCAAACTCCTGTTTTTGTTCGAACTTTCTTGTAGACTTACTTTGATGCTTTGTGTAATCCATTGTAACTGCCTAGTTTTCCACTTGTCGGCCATTGCACAACCTCCTCGCTGCCACTGGGCAATGTAGCAGGAATTGATCCATTCCATCTTGTATCCGCATTAGAGGTTCCTCCGACATTAGTGTTGGACGTGGATGGGTTAACAGCCTTCTGTATTGTTTGCGCACCGATAATTGTTCCGGCGGCAGTAAAACCAGTCTGCATTAGCGCAGCTAGTCCGAAAGCAGTGCTTAGTTGATCGTCTGGCTTGAAATTCCCCGCATTCGTTGTTGTAGCAGACGTATCTGTTGGGTTGCTTCCCGTTCCACTGCCAACATTACCTGCAGAACCGCCATTGTGTTCGTATTCAATCGTTGGCGCCACTGAACGATCAATCTGCATGTATATTATTATTAATCACAACCGAGTTTAAAAAAAAGTTAAAATAAAGAATCTCACCAAGTTCGTAAAAGAACGTTCGCCTTCTGGCGCTGTTGGGCCACTAGTGGCCACCTGCGCAACCGGTGTACCCAAAGTATGCAACCCATTTCCGGTTTCTTCTCCATACAGCTTACGTGTAATTTCTTTAAACATATCTTCGTATGCAGCCTCCACATTTGCGGATGGTATTAGCGCTGCCATGTCTCATATACCTCAGTATGACTGCAGGTCGGTAAATTCTGCAATGAAAGAATAATAATAATATAAAAACTACAATTAATAATTGTAGGTACACACAAAATGGTCTCAAAAGCCAAGCAGCACTTGTTGCGATTGTAATTAGTTAGGTACCTACTTACAAAAGTTATTAGGTAGGTATGAATATTAAAGCAAATACAAACTCACCCACGACGGGCGTCCATATTACAATTGAATTGGAATGATAAATAATATACCCCTACGGATATATTTATATATAAAAAAGAAGATAATGCCGTATACCTACACTCGCCAATACAGAAACATCTGCCAAAAATTTTTGTGAATTTAATTCAACAAGTCTATACAACGCAACATAAAAACGACAGAAGGTGTCCAACGGCAGTAACGGAATTCATGTTCTTGAACTCCATTCTGATACAAATGCATTTTTGAACATGCATTTGAGTTTGCTATTTGTTAGGGAGGTGTTGCATATTAAAACACGTCCTTCTCGCCTCTTCCACAACCATCAACGACGATCCACCAGGCGTCTGATGAAGATGATGGTAAAATTTATGAAGGCCAGCAATATGAGATCATGAATTGTTTTTGGGATGAAGGTAACCCAATAAAGCAAGCAACTTTCTGCCTACCTACTATGTGGGTAAGCGGCCACCTGCCATCTCACTATTCAACTAAGTACCTGCATACAGCATACATGATATATGTGTGTGTTCGTACGTTAACAAAGAAAAACCTGCTTTTGAAAAAAGTGGACATACCAAAATATGAACGATAAACTTCACCCTGTATCTGTATAGAAATGTGTGTAAAGAGAAAAAAACGACCCCTATTTTCTGTTCTGGGTGATCTTGCTCCTGAACTTACCACTACAAATAGCATGGTATACATACACTTCTTTTGCTACAACACAGCACTTGTAAGCAAACCAACCCTTCATTTTCATTTCAGTTTTATAAAAACAAGTTACCTACTAGGTAGGTACCTAACATGTGTTCGGTTTTTACATTTTTATACAGACACCCACTTTTATACGATCAAGCAACTAGCAATGCAAATATTTTATTGCTATAGATATGTATAATTTATTTTTTAGATAACTACATCTGGGAACGCAGATTAACAAAAAAAAAATCCTGCATATTTTGGATAGGATGTCCTATTAATATAAGAAGACCCTATTTTATTCTATAGGACATGTTGTTGTTTGGACGCTTCAGCAACTTTTGCACCGTCATTGTCCGTGAACGAGCATTACGTTCTCGGAATTAAGTTGATTTGCATGTGAAACAACAACGAATTCCGTCACGTAATGCTCGTTCACGGACAATGACGGTGCAAAAGTTGCTGAAGCGTCCAAACATCTCACATAACATACCTGCACTGCACCCGCTGTACTGTACTGTGTGTGATTCCGCATGTCCAAGCGGGTTGAACAAAGAGATGTCAAACACAGTATACTTTACTCAAGGAAGAAAAAAAGAGATACAAAAAATGTTCTTTCCAAATCAACTATTATCCAGTGAGAGCTTTAATAACCTGACATTTGGGGTTACTTTCGCTTTGCCGGTCGTGACGATGATGGATGAAAATGGATACACATACACAATATTTAGTTGATGGCTTAAGTGTGTGCACCACACACCACCACACAAGGGAAGTCGGTAGGAATGGGGTCACAGGGACACCACGTCACTGCCAGGTGTACAGGATTTATGAATGCACGAATGAATTGCGAATTCAGCAAGAGAGCAGACACACCTTTCCTAACATATTTGACGTTTATTTTAAAGGTTTCTTTTTTTCTTGGCCAAAGCAAACAGCATACTGCCTCCGTCTGTCACAAGCGTAAAATAAGGTTAAAGGATGTCGACATATTGCGCGGTTAGTATGTTTGATTTGAGAATGAAGTGCATATGCAAATGTTTTAAATTTTGCCTATTTATTGAAAAACATTTTAAGATATCGAGTTAATGGATATCCTTTGTTGTACCTGCAGATTTCCTCTTTAAGCTGGTATTTACTATAATTAAATGCTCCAAGTATTTACGAGTAAAGCATTGTAAGGCAAAAAAATTACTTTTGTCCAATTTTTTGCGGAATTTATAAAGCTATAGAGTTGAAACAAAGTGGAGATTGTAGGCCTAGGTATCCTCTGTAGTCCTGTGAAAAATGCATCAGAATATATTCAGATATTCAGAAGTGTCTGAGATTTTTGCATTTAAAGATATACAGTCAATTTCAATCTTAATCATTTTTAATGAATATCTTTGAAGCAACTGGCTGGGTTGATTAGAAATAATAGTTTGTTCTAAAATATGGTAATGCGTCAATCATGACGACAAAGAAGATGACCATGGTGTTGGTTTCCCGTGCTGAAGCTTTTACTATACATAGGTATCTAATCTAATTTAAACTATGTTAATGGTTCATAACTTACAAGCAAGCAATTGCAGTAGAAAATGTTATTACTAAGTTTATCGGCATGTAAAGAAATTTAAACAAGCCCCTGGTCTTTGCTTATTTACTGAATATGAAGCGAAGATTTCCGATAATCAACAAATGTGTTAAACGTGAACACGAAACGATACAAACAATTTAGAATATAATTTTGACTGCTGAGTCGCGAGGCGGTCATCAATGGCGTTTTTCTCTCCATACTCTACTTCGAGCGACCGACCAGTTCAAGTTGAAGTGGGAGGGTGGACAACTGTGATGATGCTGATATTCTGCCAGTATGACAGTGAAACTTGTTATGTATTATTATTTTTTTTCGAAGGCGCCTATTGATTTCTGTGATACATGGTGAGTGTGGTATTTCATTTACTGCCCACTGCATAATTATCATAAACATCCGCGTAAGAGAATGTGCTGAGCGATATATACATATATTTTTACGTTTCTCTATTTAATTTTAATATACTGGACTAGTGCTTAAGGGTTAACTTTTCTCTTACAATGATCAACGCATGCCTAGATGAATTAATAGGTTAGAAAGAAAAATACTGGTGAACATGAACATTGGCTACCATTAATTTTGCTTTACAGACTTTTTCGAAATATATATATTTTTTTGATAGATACATTCATTTTACTATTTTAATGATTGATACTAAGATGGTTGGGTAGTTGTTTGAACAGGGTAGGACTCCGATTAGCATCAATTCTTCGATGTTCAGTTGTTACAACTTTGTTTAACACATCAATTGTATTCTTTCTCTCTGGTGGTAGCCAACTGGTACTAGACTCGACTTGCTAAACTTATTAGCGCGATCTCAAGAAAATACTAAAGGCACCAAGTGACAAAGAGCAGAAACAGAAACAGAATCCCATACATTTACAACAGAAACCGAATTGGGAACAGAAAATTTGTTTTTCAGCAACAGAATTTAGCGACAAAAAAATGGCTGTTTGAGGACAGAAAGTAAACAAGTCTTTATTGATTGTTTCTATTGCTGCCAGCAACAGAAATTACAATTTATCGTGGGGTTTTTTGTTTGGATTTTTTTGCATCTGTCATCTGGCTGTTTGTTTCGCATCGTACTATTGTGATTAAACAAATAAAAACAAAAGACGAAGAGGAGAGAATAATAGATTTCGTAAGAAATCACCAAATTCTATAAAATGTCCATCTGTTCCATGTTTTTAGTTGAAGTCAAAGCTAAAATATAATCAAACGACACACAATTTGACGTTTCTGTTTCAGTTCTGTGCAGCTGATCTGTTTGCTGCCAGCAACAGAATTTCCAATTTATCGTGGGGGGCGGGTTTTTTTTTGTTTGGATTTTTTTGCATCTGTTTGTTTCGCATCGTACCTACTATTGTTTTTAGTAGACGAAGAGGAGAGAATAATAGATTTTGTAAGAAAGCACCAAATTTTATACAATTTCATTCTGTTCCATGTTTTTCGTTGAAGTCAAAGCTAACGACATACAATTTGACGGAATAGGCGGCTGCCATGTTTTTATGGATCTGTTTCTGTTTCAGTTCTTTGTAGCTGATCGAGCAACGTAAACAGAACCAGAATTAACTACAGAACGATAAAACTTTCTGTTCTGTTTCAGTTTCTGTTCTTTGTCACTTGGTGCCTTAATCACGTAAAAACAAACTGTCAAAAAATAAAAATGCAGATTATATCATTTTTGGATTTATTCTAAATTACCTATATCCAAAGCATTTGAACTCATTTTAAATTGTTGCGGGTAATTTTTTTTTATTTCTACCACTTCTGGATAGGTATCTATTGCTCAAAAATTCGATAACTGACGTTTCTTTCTCTCGGCTTAGAATTAAGCAATAGGTACATATGATTTTACAGTAGGCTTAGAATCACCTTGTGACGAACCCTCCCTTGCCAGACTTGAGGCTTTTTTAGTTATCCCAACTGATATAGACAAGATATCATACAGTTGTTATAAAACAAGGAAATCTATAACAAAAAAAAAATAAGAATCGCGTATTTAAAATGAGGTAAGGAACGGTGGCACCCTGTAGTCATCGTACGAACACAAAAAAAAAACATTTCGCGGACAAGTAGCAAAAGGAAACTGAACAAAACAATCTTTGCCGGCTGTCCTTCCTTACATACACCTACACTTATAACTTTCATAATGTAGGTAATGTGTATATACCCGCTTTATATTGTGTGGTAGGATGTAATCACAATGAATATAAATTATTGATGGACTGGGGAAAAACATAATAATAAATGTCATTTTAGTATACGGTTCGAACATTTAGAAACTAATAAAAAAAATACCACCCACTTTGCAATCATAAGGTAGGTACGTATCTTATACAGATATTATCGACACTTTATTAAAAAACAAAAACTGAATACATACGCATGTACGAATTTGTTACTTTCAAATCAACACAATACATTAATAGGCAACTAGGACTAGGTATATAATTTCATTCCACCCACATACCTTACTGTTTAGCAATTTAGCATTAAAGTTTGCATCCACAGGCCCTCAGGATCACGACACCACAAAGCAGATAAAATTGTTCACACGATTATTATTTACTTAAAAAAATCAAGTTTACACTTCCTGTCTTTTAAATTTCCACACACTAATCGCGCAGCTACGAAACGAACGCAATGAAAAATTCCTTTAGACTGCCCAAGCGAATTTTGGCGTCAGACAATCAACCTCAAAGTCTCACACAACCCAAACCCAACTCCTATAATCTCAATTCCGCCACACCACAGCCCATAGCATAGCCATTCCATACCCAACCCGAAAATACACCCACCCGCTGCTGATCGTGGCGATGAAGCGAACCATTGTGCGCCTCATCTTCATCGCCCGCTGATGACGCCGTGTGGTTGTTGTTGTTAATTCGACGCAAAAGAGCAACCCAAACAGCATACTATGAATGAAAGTAAGGCGGCTATAGCTGTACTGTAGTGGTGTGGATGAGGATGTAGATGTAAGGTAGTGGTGTAGCGCTCAGGCACGCAGCCTACCTAACTAAAGAGGTCACAATGGAAAGAGGGTGGATAATAAAAAAACAATTTGCTTTACGCAGAGCAAGACTAGAAGGGCATATTACATTTCTTCGAGAACGAAAAAAATATTTTAGAACAAAAATCAAAAGGGGAAGAAAGGGCTTCTGCTTGGCCTTGTATTTTGTATACCTAACCATTGCATTTTGCATAGTGTTGTGCCCAGCGTTACCAAATCAGTGCTTTCAGCGTTAATTTCAGTGCCCAAAATATCATTTTAGTGCCGTCAAAGTCAATTTAGTGCTTGGGCGTTTTTTTAGTGCTTAAAAAAATATTTTAGTGCTTTTTTGACGCTGCAGCTGCACACCGCCCTTTTTTCTGTTTCACCGAATGCAACCATCTTATACCTATTATACTTTATACCAGTTATGTTTATGTATGTCATTTCTTTTGAAATGTAATGTTTTATGTGTTCTGTGTGTCTACCTTTTCGCTCATGCAAGTATTGCATTCACTCACTCTGTATACAAATGGGTATACAGAAATAAAAGCAAATAATATTTGCCTCGCATTCACACGATTTGCTTGTTGATTCTTGTTTATTATTGTATTATGAGCTGTCGGATATTTAAGTGCTTAAAAAATATTTTAGTGCTTTTTTAACGCCGCATCCCGCTATACCATTTCATAAAACAGGGAAAATTAAAAAAAAAATTATGTATCTTATATTTTTAAGTTTTTTTGAAGTATTTATTTTTATTTTTTATTTTTTAATTGTTGTTGCTTTTATTTACATATTTTTGTCTGTTTTCGAGCTGTTTTAAAAAAAATATATAGTTTTGGTGCCCAAGAGGTCAAAATTAACGCTGAAAATATTAAAACCGGTGCTCAAATGCCAGAATGACTTGGCAACGCTGGTTGTGCCTTGTGCGTGGGTGCATACCATGCATGATGCATGTGCTTGCTTCGATTAGTTTGGTACTTGGTTTGTTTGGAATCGGGTTCGGATCTGAATTGAGTTTTAAAGTTTACAAAAGAAGGAGAATGACAGAATAAAGAATACCATAATAAAAACAAAGCAGACATACCTACCTAATAGCGTTGCCATTTTCGATGAATAATCGTATTATAGCCATTAGATTTCCGGATTTCTTTAAATTCACCTCATATGAGGGAATTAACAGAGATACATATCTTTCCACAGGAGATATTTTCTCTCATAATAGAGACGATTAATCTTGTAGAACCACTCTATTTTAGCTTATACCCATTCTCCACGAGACTTAATTTCAGTCAAGACTCGAGTCATGACATCAAAAAGTCAGACGGCGGAGTTAAATACTCGAATTTGTCTATAGAGATTCTGCAAAAATGTTTGTAGGTAGTCCGATGCATTATCCCATAAACATCTTTCAATATGCGCTTCCGAATCATGTAGCTCCCGCTTTTAAAGAAATGGAATCACCCACATTCTATGCCTTCTCTTATTTTCGGCTATCATCTGTGCCTTGGGAACGTTCCAAATCGGATTTGAATGTGAGAGTGAGCCACTAGCTTGGACTGCGTTCAGGTAGTTCACATCAGAGTATATCCATTAATGAGTAGGGACACTCTCGACTTTTTCGTTATCAGTTCTTACGTTTGTGTCACACAGACACTAGAAGTAGATGGATATAAAAAGTACTGTATAAGAGAGGGATAAAAGAGGATGATCGTTTTTTTTTTGGAAACAGGCACAGGGTGCTCCCTTTAAAAAAGGCAACCACTAACTTGTCATACATTTTTATTAAAAATTAAATAAGAATTACATGTGTGTTAAGCTAAGATATTTTTGCTTATTGTTGGCTTTTTTGATAATTCTATTAAATTTTTTGATAATGTGATACACTCGAACACGTACATAAAACTTTATAAGAAATTCGTTGTTTTGATTTTTACAGCAAAAGTATTCAAATTCATTTTTTAATATATTATACATTTCCGTTTCAAAATTATTGCAAAAGTATAAATTGGGAAAACGAGAAATAAATTTTTGCTCCAGGCTCTCTAACGCATCTAAAAAGTTTTGAGGAGGGCGCGTTAATTGCGCACCTTCATATTCTTTGAAATCAGTGAATATGGAGGAAACACTAGGTTTCTGACTTAATTCCAACTCACACTTGTGTTTTTGACGGTATTTTTTTAAAATATAGCCTGCAAAATAATAAATCGCATTTTCACTACCGAAATCAACAGTTTTATAGTCAGATTCGGTTTTGAAAATGTTTATCACTTTGTCCCTCTTTCTTGGTGATTGCATTTCAACGTCGGGAAGCTCTAAAATTGCAGTTGGCTCGCAGTTTCCGTGGGTTATATCCTCCATGTACTTTGCTGAAAATGATCTTTTAAATGCACAAATGAATTGAAATGGAGTCAGTAACTTGTTATTTCCTCCTCGGTTGCGTAAAACAGCAAAGGTATTTTCCAGACAATCTTGATTGAGGTTTCTCGTTAAAAGGAACTCAACACCATCTGCTCTTAAATCATTTGAAATGGAAATGAGAGCATTTATATTCTGCTGCCATCCTTTTAAAAATCGCATTTTTTTAGTTACGTTGGTACACTTATCAAGAAAAGTAATATTTTGCAGAAATATATTCATATCATTTAAGAAATTGACTTGCTCTTCATTTCCGAAAAATGGCCTTCTGGATTTCTTGGGGTCCTTAAATTTAGACGAATTAAAAAGATCGTACAACTTATCTAGTTTTTCGATCATTTCAGCAGTATTGATAGTAAGGATACAGCACCTACACTGGCGAGTATAAATACCAGCAGAAACTGTCGCACTTAATGTTTGAGAAGCAAGCCTCACCCGCATCTTCTGGAAGTTATTTGGAAATATATGTTCGTCTGTCAATTTAGGAGCCAATCTAAATGAACGATTCTTGTCCCACAAGTAAAAATTAACTACGTCATTCCAGTTTACATTCTTGTTATCAAGTGCAACAATATCGTATTTCATAAAATTACGCCAAAAGGATTTAATAAGATGAGGACTGTCAAACATATAATACATTTTTGTAGTTCCCACTGGAATGCCAAGAAGCCTATTTAGACCAACGAAATTTCCACCTTGATCTGAGATTACAAGGCGTGGTTTCATGTCTTCTTCGGTCAATTGTTTTACACATGTAAAGACAATTTTTTTTAAAGTTTTTGATGGGCAAGCGGAATTGACAAGCAAGTTTTTCTTATCTCCGTAAATTGCATTCCACTAATTCAATTTTGCTTACCTTTCACTATTTTTCGGTACAGAACAATATTTGACTCCTAAATTTTGTTTTTTCTCTCGACCGCAGGCCAAACACTTGAATGTATGTTTTCCCATTTCTTCTTGCAATATTTTTAAATTCAAAAACAGTTGAACTTTAACTTTAAAAAATCACTTATATACTCTTAGTTTTGCACTGAAAACTAACACGCGTCACCCCGTATTGTTTTTTCTTGACTTGTTTCGCAGCACTGATAAGAATGCAAGTCAGTACGCCTTTGGAAATACATTACGAAAAAAACCAAAGCACCGCCTACCTCACCTTATTGTAAAACCAGTGTGACCAATTACCATAGAAACTAGAAAATAATGAGTCAAATAATTTTTATTATTACTGGGCGGATCACAGGATTGCATTATTTTCAGGGAAGTCAAAGCAAAGGAAAAATATTTAGGTTCATTTTTTTTACTGAAAGGTAATTAAAGAGGGGCCTAATTAGGCGTAATTAGTGCAAAAAAAAATCACAAAAGACCAGCCATAAAACCATTTAAAAAAGCAAAGCAGGTAAAACTTCACAAAGTGAAATGAAGCACACAACGATGTTCAAGTCGAGACGCCTTTAAAAAAGCATTATGAAAAAACCCATAAACGTTCGTCTTACGAAGTGCTCAGCATGTAGTGTTACAAGGAAAATATATTCTGTGATCTTTTTTTCACAGGGGTCGTTGCATAAGGGTTAAAACAGATCCTTTCGTCCTTCTCCCACTTATTGTAGGTTTTTTTTTATGCATTTTTCTTTGTGGTAGAAGGAAATGCATATGTGTAGAGAGTGTCCCTACTCATTAATGGATATACTCTGACTCTGTCCAACAAAAATTGTCAGTACAGGAAAGATAGGATGTTTGCCTCTCAGTCTGGTTGCAATGACTTACATAAATCTGTCCCTCTTTAAAGCTCTCACATTGTTGCCGTAGTTTGTATGAAAATTCACCATACCTCAGAGAGAAAAAGTGTAAGGGTTACCATCTTACAATTTAAAATAAAAATATTGCTGAACGAAATAAATTCAGTTTATCTTTTTTATTTTCCCGTGAGGGTTTTTCTAGGGTATTCTCAGTAGGCCTAATCACTTCAGTTTGTTTTGGTAAAACCCAACGATCGACAATACGTAGTATAGGTTTACCTGCTTGGTCATTTTGATATTTCAATGTGAAAAACTATTTGATGACAAATATGCAAAAATATAACAAAAATGCTAAAATATGCCAAAAATGTGTGCTCTACCCATGTGCTCATTTATACCAACCTATGCAGAAATTTGCCCTCACGACTAGGGCTGAAAATATGTAGGAACTTGAGTTGTATATTAAAATATTTAATACGATATCGCAAAAAAAACAATATCACTACAACGCACTTATGATCACTTGTTGCGTGAATGAAATGAATGCATTAAAACACTTCACGAATAAACCTTTTTCTAAAAGACAACATTGAAAAAAATATTTTAACTGAATATTATTTGATCCTTCAGAAATACAAACAAATTAAAACCGAATGGTAGCACCCCACATAAAAATTCGTTCTTTTAAAAGCGCGAAAACCGAAAGTTCTTTGACAAAATCCATAGAAAAACCCTTGAAGACATCCTTTCATTGTAGACATGGTAACACTCTTCTTATGTGCTTCAGTCACACACACTGCAAGCGAACACAAGCGATCATTCATTCATTCTGCCTGGCGCCTGCAGTTGTGTGGCAGAGTGGTTGCAGTGAGCTCCTTGCCAAATTTTAGGAAAATGACAACAACAATTCCTTGGTATGACAGTGGTTTGGTTTTTATTTCAGTGGCAATTCTGGTGTTTGAGTACCGTGAGAGCATCTACAGGCACCATTGGTAGAAAAAAAGCTCCTCCTAAGGCCTGTACTGACAATTTTTGTTGGACAGAGTATAGATCTAAAAATGAGTTGATATATTTACAACCAATGCTTAAATTGTTTTTATATATTTATAGATGAACATTAAGGCCTTAACATTTTCATTTTAAAGTTTTCTTTTTGAAAAAGAATTGCATCTACTGTATCATAGTGGTGCATAGCTCATCCGCTGAACGATCTTACATACATCAAATAACATTTGTTTTCTAAATGTTCGTAGTCATTTAATTCTTTTAAAGCGAGAATCGCCTCATTTGTTTCTTCGTTGACGACATGTTGGGAAATAATTCAATTTGCCCAACCAATACAAAACAAACATGTCCGACATGAAGTCTGACATATTTCAGACTCGTGGAGACGCGGTGTTATGATTGGATGTTAGCGATCTCTGCGATTATATCTTGATATGGATGTCTGACATGAATTATCGTCTGGAAATGTCATTTGTCTCATTTTGAGTGCCGGTGATAGTCTGTGGCGTAGCTTTATTTGTCAACAACGCTGTTTATCGCAAAATTCATGAAGTCACGCACTCATTCTTATTTCTTTTATTACAAGTTTTTATAGCCCGTCCCAAAGCAAAAAAAAGATCCCAACGTGCGCAGTAGCAATTTATTTAAGGGATGTTTTCTCTTCTAAGGTATTTTTGATTCTCATGAAATTGTTCATGCTTTTCCCTACTTTATCTTTTTTTGCAGCGATATTGGATAACGTACCTAATTGTTTTATTATTGATACGTGTTTTAACTGTCATCGAGTTTCACCAATTAATTATTGTATTGTGTTTCATATAAGGGTTTTTAAGTTATAATAGGTTTAGTGTGGTAAAGGTCATACAAGTCATAAAAGAAAATTAAAAATATAAAATCATGCAAAAACACGTAAAAATATACCTATTATGCACATGAAAAATGGGTTATTAAATTAGGGTACCTAGATAACTGGACACTTATGCCCAAAACATGTGCAGAATTTCTGGACGCAGTGAAGCACGCAGTACAGCAAGCAAGACACACGAGCAGAACTTTTGTTTGACGTTATTGCATTGAGATAGACATGCAATAGCGAAACGTCTTTCTCTTGTTTACAGCTGTGGTAAGTGAAATTCCTTCCTTTTCTTATCCTTGATTCCAATATTTTTTTTTTGTAATATTTCTTGCGATTATTATAAAACATGTAATTTTCCTTCACGAATTCTATTAATTTTTCCTCCATTTCGTCAGTGAGCCGGTGTTATTTGTATTGTAAGCACACCGAAATAAACGTCAATCACAATGATGCCAAACCCCTTAAAAATTTGGTGTTTTTTTCTGTGTTGTGGTGGCATTGTTTCTTGCAGTGGATCTAGAAATCGAGACAACTTGCAGCACTGCAACGCATGCTGAATTTACATATGTTCTCTCCCATTTAAACGTCTGTGTTCTATTTCCACTGCAGGCAAAATTCTGCACATGTGTTTTGGGCATTACGACGTTTAAACTTAATGGTTAAACTCAGTCTCGGTCTTAAAATGTTTATAAATCATGTTTTAAAATGCTTATAAATCATAGGCGGCTCTCCCACTGAGGCAACAATCAACTGGCAATAGCGAACATGTGTTACTGTTATTTTAAATTACTCATTCAACGTAAAATAATCACATGATTCAACCTTAGCGACCGTACCTGCAATTGATTGCCGCATGAGGGAGTTGTCGCTGCTTGGATCAATAAATGCCTGGATGTTCTTATCGTTGATATTTACCATTTTGGTACGGTTTTGTGTTGTCATCGGCGCTCAAAATTCGTATCACATCGTCTGCAGCAGAGACAATACTGAGACCAACCACTTCGACCGATTTACAGTTATTTGCCTACAAGCTACATTTTTTCGCAGCTAATAAGATTAGGTGCGTTAGTATTGTCCATAGAAATTCGTACTGACAAATGTCAAGAAACTTCAAACACCAACACACTCGCACCTAATCTTGCAACGTGAAAAGCGGGTAAAGCATTCATAGAATTTTATCCGTTGAGTTTGAAATTATTCGTTACATGTGGTTAGTACTTTTTTTTTTAGGAATAAGTGTGCATTCGAAAAAATAAAAAATAAACAATGCATTAATGTTGCGGACATGGGAACATTTTGAGCCAACTTTCATCAGTTTGTTAAGAGAAAATATGCAGTCGATGTTAATAATATCGAAAAGTGGTAAATACGTAACCATATTTGTCCTAATATGTTTCAAATATGTAAAAATTCTCCTGTAGATAGTTTTATTAATCAAACAAATCAAATTAAGCGCCGTTTAACAATTTGTAATTACCAATAGCATTCATTGTTGTTAAAAGCTAGTATTCCCGAACTCTATCACATTCCACCACAATTGGTAGCATTTTTTCAAGGTTGGTAGAATTTTTTTAATTTTTAGTATGTTTTTCGATGTCACATGGATTCTAAAATTAAAAAAAAAAAAAACGAAGGAGGCCAGCGGCAAGAGGATTGCGAGTTAGGGGTCTCAGTATGGTTTGTCTCTGGTCTGCAGTTCCGTTTGGATTGCTTCGCTTCTGATGACAATTTTCTTTCGAATGATTCGTTTTGCGGCATTCGGCATATCGTGTAACTTATTTTCTTCTGTGGCTTCGTGCAGTTAATAGAGATATGACCTACTCTTGAGCAGTTGTAACAAACAATTTGGGTATGTCTGTCTCGTCGTCCAGTGTTCAATTTCTCTTCGACGTTGGTGTCTTTATTCGTCAGCTCCGCCACTGGGTTATTGATCTTGAGAACTGTTGTCTGCCGTCTACTACCCGCTGGCCCTGCTGGACGATTTGCAAGAAAAATCCGTGAAGCGAGTACTTGCCAGTGCCGTTTGCAACTCATTGTGACTCACGCCTTGACGAGTGTACTTAACTATTGCTTCGTCAGTTAACTGATATCGTTGCACTAGGACACGTATTCGATAAAAGTAGTCGGTAATTTTCTTACCTTGTTTCCTCTTATTTTCTCTTGACCGAAACTAAGAGCACCCTACCTTTCCATTTATAAGGTGCCGGGAGTAAACCCCAGTTAAAATCCCACTTTAAGCTAAGTCGTTTAAGGCACCGTGTCGATGACTGCATGGTTAGAATGTGGTTACCAACTCGGCCGCGAACGGTCCCCTCCGATGCCCAGACAACGTCGGTTGTATAAGTGCCCTGTCTCGGTAAGTCGGCTCTGCCGTGATTGACATATATTCCGTATATACTCGTGGGACCAAAAATAAAAAAATTAACCAAAATAAAAAAAAGAAGAATCCCTTTTAGGGACCTCTCCCGAGGAAGAGCTACTTGCCTTAAGCTCTCCTTGCGGCAAAGACCAAATAGCTTCCACTTCCAAAGCGACGACAACAGTAGGGGCCGAGGATACCACCCATAGTATCCAAAAGCCTCCGAAGGTCGATGTCCAAACGATAGGCGTCACATTGTTCCCACCTCAAAGAAGTCCTCAGGTTCTCTCCTGAAGTCCAGGTACAATATGGCCATCTTCATTCTTGTAAAGATTGCGAAGAATAAGGAGTCCGGTAAGACTAATGAGAGGGTAAACGTGGACAAAGATAAATACCAGAAGGTGGTTGACGAGTACGTCAACTTCCAAAATAAACAAAAGAAACCGCAACAAAAAGAGAGCGTGAAAAGTAATAGGTCTTAAGACGAGACCTTTCATGCCTCAAACAAATCCAACATTGCGGCAAGATTACACAGAAATCCGGGTCCGTCCACATCTAAGGCAACCAGGACCTTCACCGAGGTGGTGAGGGGTCACCTTCAGGTTGCTATCATAGACGAGTTGTCTAAAATTGGCAAGACGGTGATGGACCGGTGAAGCAGCTTTCGAAGCCAAACTGTCAGAGATGATTGTGGGGCATGTGCTCTCCGGGTTTGACAGCTTATTACCCAGTTTCGACTGCGCGGACGTAGTGAGAGGATATCGGGTGATTAAATGCGTGGATCAGTTTTCCAAGGATTTCCTTGGCTCATGCATCGTCAAGATCGGAGAAGCTTGGAACGGCTTGAAGCTTAAGCTTATCCCTGCCAAGGATATCCCCAGGAGACCTAGGGCTAAGGCTAGGGTTAATTTTGAATATGCCCATGGTCACACACTTTTCATATCATCCGCCTATATGGCACATGACAAACCATCCCCACCAGAAGAAGTGCAGCAGCGATTCAAGCAAAGCAAGGGCGTCTGCCAATTGGCTGCGACGCTAACGCTAGACACCATCTCTGGGGCAGCAAGGAAATCAATGAGCGAGGTGGGTCTTTATTCGATTTCCTCTTCACATCCAATTCATGTGTTTGTAATGTTGGCAACACCCCTACTTTCATTTTCCCAAGTAGGGAAAGCTATAATTGTTGGGAAGAAGTTTTAGGCATTGCACTCAAAACTATAAATGATATCGTTAATGTTGAGTCTCCAACTCAAAATCCTTCTCGGACCACGATTGGATTCTCTTCAATCTCAGCATCAAGGCAGCCATACAGAAATCCAAAGAGAATTGACGGGAAGAAATTCGGTCAAGTCTTAAACTCATATGTTGAACTGGACACAATCACACTTGCACTAGAAAGGGCAATGAACACGGCCTTTAAGGCATCGTGTCCCGTTAAATATAGCAAAACAACCTTACCGCCATGGTGGAATGAAGACCTAACCATCCTGAGAAGGTTGACTAGGGACATTTTCAATATCTGCTACAGTACTGGCAACCTTACAAAGACTGCCTAAAATTCTCAAAAAAATCCATAAGATCAGCTAAGACACAAGCATGGTCCGAATACTGTCAAACGATCGACACTCTAAATGAATCTACTAGACTCAGTAAGATTGACTCTAGTCCATCTTTCATTAAGAGAACGGACGGAACCTGGACGGAACTACTGATGAATCCTTAGAGCTTCTACTTAACACACACTTTCCTGGTTGCAAAGACCACCGCGAAATTCCGTCTAGGCCGCGAGGGCATCTTCCCACGTACAGGGAAAGAATAAAGCGCATTATAACCAAGGAAAAGATTTCCTGGGCCATTCACAGCTTCGCTCCGTATAAATCACCGGGACAGGATGGCATTCTCCCCATCATGCTACAGAAATATGAAAATACAGTGATGCCCCTGCTCTTGGAAATTTACATAAGCAGTATCATACTAAACCATATTCCTTAGTCGTGGAGGATAGTACGAGTAGTTTTCATTCCGAAAGTCGGCAAAATTGGTCCGCGAAGGACTTTAGGCCTATTAGCTTAACCTCCTTCATTCTCAAAACCTTAGAGTGCAAATCGCAACACGCATACCTCAGGGGAAGGTCACGAATTAGTGCAATGGAAAGGTCACTCTATCACCGCCAATATACCTTAGCGACCTTCTTAGACATAGAGGGAGTTTTCAACAACGTTCACACCGATTCGATCCGGGAAACTCTCATACAGTTACGTGTAGCTGATTTCATCACCTCATGGATTATCTCCATGCTTCAAATAAGGATCATTCGAGCAAAACTTGGCAATACTCTTTTAACCAAAACAGTAAGCAGAGGTACACCTCAAGGTGGGGGATCTCGCCTCTCTTATGGATTATGGTGCTCAACAAAATTCTATCGTATGCGGATGACGTGGTTGTTCTAGTATCAGGGATGTTTCCGGACGTGATTAGCGAAATCATGGAAAGAGCAATAGGTAAGATTAGCGTTTACCCAAGTAAAACTGAACTGATGCTATCCACCACCAAAACCAAAATACCAACCTTCACACTTCCCCGCTTAAATAACCAATATCTATCTCTCAACTGAAGGTCTAACATAGAACACCGAGTGCGGAAGGCTAGCATAGCCTTCTTCGCCTGTAGCAAAACTTTCGGCAAGAAAGATGTGGTACGTCCTATACTCAAATATGAAAAACTCATTTGGTGGCCCGCCTTAAGCAAAGCCTATAACATCACGAAACTAAGTAGAGTCCAAAGAATAGCTGGAATTGGAATCACGGGAGCCCTTCGGTCTAGTCCGACCGATGCACTCTACGTGATTCTTAATCTCTTGCCAGTGGATCTGCATATTAAAAACATTGTAGCTTGTGGTGCTGCTAGATTAAAGGAATCAAAATGCTGGTCTGAAAGGCCCTACGGCCATACCAACATCCTACTCCCCGCTGGGATAGGACGTATATGGTATATCTACAGACTACGTTATACCCAAACTTAACTTTCATAAAAATTTTTCTTTATCTAAACTTGTTGTGGACTGCAGGAAGAAACTGGCCAGGGGAGGTCATCGGTTTGAAATCACTCTCGTCTGTGTTCCCGGCCATAGGAACATAAACTTATTAGACGTGGCTCTGCTCTTAGTGTATTTTATGCGAGGGAAGTTTTTCCTCCCCTGGGACACGTAAAGAGAGAAATCCTCCTTCACTACACTGCAGGGGCCGTGACTAGGTGGGTGAACCTCACATTCGACGAAGCCAGAACAAATAACCTCCTTTCCAGAATGCTTGCAGATATCGCTAGACTTACGGCGATTAGTACGGGCCACTGGCCTCTAGTAATTCACGCAGCCAAGCTAGGCATCCCCCACAACACCAACTGTCGTAGCTGCGCTGACACTAACAGGAGTGAAACAGGGTTCTACCTTCTTTGTGAATGTCCGGCTCTGGATAAGACAAGGCCGAGAGGCAATAGTTTTAAGAATAATGATAAGTTTTTTTAGTCGTTTTTGTCTAATATTAAGTTAATGAATGAATTAATAAAAATGAATTAAAAAATGAATAGGACAAGATACCCTTGGTAGTCCTTTCTTTGACGATCTATCGACCATCCGCGGCATCCATTTCAACAACATCATCAAATTTCTTAACTCCTCAGGTTTTCCCTTATCAGGATGGAGGGAATACTATCCACCCAAACCAAACAACCAACATTTCCTTTCATTTTTGTCTGAGCAATGAAAAACAAGGTTCGTTCGTTCCAGTCATACGATGTCCTAAGTGTGTCTATTCGCTTTATACTCTGTTCGGCTGATGGGGACGGATCGTAGATGGGTTGAACTCAGAAATAATATTCTGGATTTCGATGGCGCTTGTTGTAGGTGACATTGAATGGATAGCGCTTCGTGTTTCTGGTGCATGGTGGCTGCCTGACGTTAATGCGTCTACGGCTTCAGTGTTTGTTTCAGCATTCGTCAAAGGTGATTTGGAGCGTTCATAATCTTGGTTGCCATTTGCAACCAAAATTCAAAATTTTTAGAGATAGCTTTCCTAATGCCATCTACCTACATCTTGCCGCATTTGTACCATCTCCTTTTCATCGTCGTCGTTCTCCGTGAATATATTTTCATCGATATCGGAGTTTTCCATTATGCGTGTGAGTAATTCGGGGCGTGTTCCCTTCGTTGGAAGCGATTTGGCTTTTAAATTTAATTGTTTCACCTTTAGAGAATTAATTTTTAAGCCTTGTATGCAGTTCACGTGAAATACAATTTTTCATGCAAAATTTTCATTTGAAGTTTTCACTAGGCTTCACTTGGCTTTTATTGTCTGTCGCATTAATTTTTTTACATTTCGGCGTGAAAATTTAACTTTTAATCAATTTCACAGCACTTTTTGGAGAGGATTGAACATTTCACTTCACTCGAACAGCGTACCAGCCTTTACGAGTCCCATTTGGAGTTTAAGGGCGAATTATCCCACTTCTGAAAAACTGTTGAGCAACGTTTTCAACAGTTTAAAAAAAACGTTCGACGCCGTCCATCTGACAGCTCAGTGGCCGCGTCCACACACCTTACAGAAAGAAATGATTCAGCTGACAAGTTATTTTCGATTTTATTTTGTGTGGATTTGCGATGACAGATACGTAATTAAAAAATTAAACACGTATAAATCGCGTAATTAGTAATCACGAAAATATATGATAAATGACATCATTAATGATATGATTTAACTAAATCAAGTGGATTGGCAATGCACAGTTGTAGAAATGGTATCATTAACATCAATTGTGCTTATTTTACATCCGTGCGGTCTTGCCCTTCCGAGCATGACTTCGTAAATTTATAAGAAGAAAGGTCAATGACTTTCGGATCTGCATATGGAATATTCGAAACCTGTATGTACCGCGTGCAACGGAACAATTAGCTCGCTTTTTCAAACTAGCTTCACGAAAATCCTAGTTTGATGAAGAGGTCCAGCAAGTGCATTCACCAAAACAATGTGGCTACGAAGCGGCGCTGCACAGAAGAACAGCTCGGATCATAAGCAGGCAATAAGCAGCTAAAATCTGCATCAATTTTGGAAATGATTATACATTTATATGGTTTGTTTTTTTGATAAATAATTATCAATTTTATTCATGGATCAATCGTCTTTTTGGGTCAAAATTAAATTTAATTAAATTAAAAGATTGTAGGTATGTTGTGAACAATTTCTTGAGAAAACAGGTAGCTATATTTTTTTTTAGAAAATAGGAAATCCACTTTTAATGATTCTTTTTGTTGTATTTAAAACAAAATTAAGTATTAACATCTTTTGAATAATTGCACAATTTATAGAGATATGATGCATATGTATATGAGAATGACATTCTTTATACAATTCATAAAAATTCACATGTTGTTTTTCCGTTTGCGACAATAAGCGCATATTTTATTAAACATCTATATCACACAATGCTTATTTTCATATACACAATTTTTTTTGTTTTCCTATCCGTGTTATATCAATTAGGAATCGTGTGAGGTACAAAAAAGGACCAAACTAAGAATGCTATCTACCAGCTGCCGTGAATGTTATTGGCTAGTTATTGTATTCATTAAAGGTGAGTTGTTTAGTCTATACAACTATCTACAGAAGATTTTTACACTAATTTTCAAAACAAAAAAAAACATCCGCATATAACGAATAATTTCTAACTCAACGGATAAAATTCTAAGAACGCTTTAACCGCAGTAAAGTGGCAAATGTCGTTTTCCATTGGGTAAAAAGAAGCGTCCGGGAGTCCGGAATCGAAAAGATCACTTCTGAAAACTGAAACCTTTTTTTTGGCACAAAAAATACTTTTCTGTCTTCTGGTGATTCTGAGAAGAGAAATTCGCTTCTCGATTAGAAGTCAGAATCCACTCAAGAAGCACTCACACAAGTGTAATTTACGTATTTTACAGAAGCCGTAGATTATTTTTGGGCATTTCACCAATTTATTTGTGGATTCAACCAGAAGCAGTTTTCATGATCCATTGGATTTCAGAATGAGTGAATCCCAAAGTGAAACAAATGGAAAACGGCAGAAGTACGAGTGCGTTGGTGAGCCGGCATTTTCGAGGTTACCTTCATAATATTTGTCTATACATTGGTACCTATTATGATGGTTAATGATTCGCCTAATGATAGAAATTCCACCATTTTATTGACTTGGCTTATTAAAAACATATTGAAATATTGGAAAACAAATTACGCACAGCATTGTATCTCTGCGCTCTATTCCCAACAATAAGTCAAGCGAATATGTCGTGTTTAAGGCAATGAAAGTGGTTCTTTACTATTTGCCTTCGCCTATTTATATATTAGATTCTAATTTTCTAATCTTAAGTAAGTTGACAAAAGCAAGAATTAAAATACAATGAAAAAGATAAAATTAGGAATTGCATTAAAATGGCTCGTAGTATATACATAGTATATGAGTAACTGATAAATTACTGTACTTTATATTATTTCAAAATATAATTTACATGTGCGAACAATGAAATACTGTTCGATTTTCCAACTTCTTCAGGTACACCTAGACTCTTGTACATTTTTTAAAATAACTTTTAGAGTTACACGGCTCAGAATTTAGAAACAACAAACAAACTAAATACATAATTACGGAGACCACCTACATCTATGTACATATATCCATTACATATACGTTTAATATTCGGATTCACGGGACCAAAACAAAAAAAATGGTTTTCAACAATGGTTTCGACAAATGAAAAACGGTAAATCATTTTTCTTCCTTTACCGCTAAGCAGCCATAAACTAACCAATCTACCACCAAAAGCTATTGAAAATGGTAAACAAAAAAATTACATATTTAATTAGAGCCGACCCAAGAAGTGCAATTACGAAAAGCATCTAGGTATATAACCAACGCACACATTGGTAGTTTATGGGTGCAACAATGACGGGCGCATAATTAAGCTTCAACCCCTGGATACACACCTTGTCATGCAGTTATTGAACAAAAAGTTAAATCTTTCCATACGCAATAAAAATGCTATGATTAATCAATAATTTAGTCACCGCATTTTTTAAAATAAAGTTATCAGTACATACCACCAACAGATACATTTTTACTGATTTCACTATTATCGCCTTTTTAAAATTATCCACTTTGTAGTTTCAGTACGCTCTATTTCTGCAGCTGCACACAAATTTTCACTTTCGCTACGTAAATGTTAGTAGATAAGTTACCTACTGCAAAATAATGTTCCTCAACATAATAATTATGTTTTCTTTTGTTAATTTCTTTACAGAGGCCACATTTTTCGTCAGCGAACAAACAACGTCGACCCGCACTTGCTGATTTTCCGACCGTGTATGTTGGGAAAAGTATGTGGAAAATCAATAGATAAATCGGACTGAAGTTATTTAGCTTTATTTTTTTTGTCGAATTTAGTTTTGGTTTATGAAAATGTAAAAAGGAGATGGACGTTTACGAATGTAGCTGACAACTGCGGTATAGAATGGGAAGCAAGATAGCTTGCGCGCAAAAGAATATTGCCAAATCGTTAGCTATTGTTTATGCGTAATGAAACGATTAAGATAAAGTCAGTGTGAGAGTATTTGAAATTTCAATAACATTGTGACGCCATATTTCATATGTAGGATGTAGGTATTAAAAACAAAACCAAAATTATAAATAGCAATTATATTGCTGTTATATAAATAATTTCATTTTTAATATGGAAAGGATTTATTTGAACGTGGTGGCCGCTACTCCAAATATTATTTTTGCTCAGATGTTATGGGTGGGCTCATCAGTAAACGCCAATCACCATTTGCTCTAGAGTCATAATTGTTCAATGTTTACCGAGACTTATTAAATACTGACTGTTGATCACAACCTTCGAACGAGTCTTCGTCCGTGGCCTAGCGTATTTAATCAAAACGTACTTTCAGTGTTTTATTGAACATCTATCTAAAAAACGCAAAGTGAAGTAAAATCTTTAGAATGTAATAACAACAACTACACTCTGTTTTATACTTTCTTTCCTGACAGTTCTTGTATGTTTGACACACGCTCTATGATCCAAAAATATTAAAACAAACTTGCAAATGTAAACTATTGCAGTTCTGGGGTTGAATTACCGCATCCGTGATCGAGCAATACGTGACTGAATTTGTTATTGTTTTGCATGTAAATTCAACAAAATTCAGTGACGTATCGCTCGCTCACGGGTGCGGTAATTCGACCCCTGAATTTTGGGGTCAGTGTTATCGGTTTTATTTGATTGATTTACATAAACAGGAACAAATATAGACCAATTTTCAGGTTTTCGTTACTTATAAGGGAAAAAATAGCTCATGTCGGCCTACTATTGACCAAAACCAAAAAACCGCACAAAATAAAAACGCTTACATTCAAAAATGGCAGTAGCTACAGAAAATGCATTAGTAAAAAAAGAACGAGAAAACTTGGCAGCACTAGCGTGTAGTAAGTATAAAAACAAAAAAAGTTAAATTCCTGTCGAAATTCCTTTGCATAAACTCGATTTTATGGCTACTCAGCTTTAACTTAGATATTTATACATGATTTTTTTTTTCATAAATAGTTACCAACGGGAACAACTTGGAACTCGCCCAGATGGTTATATAACGCGCCGACTCCACTAGAGATATATCTCTCAAAGCTCAAACTATAATGTCTCATGATATCTATCTCATGAGAGAAATTATCTCATGTGGAGTCAGGGTGCTATAAGGTGTAATCACAACAACGCAAGGATGGGTTTATGTAATGTTTTATGTATAGAATTTACAAACATATTACGCGTGGTTTTTGAGCATTTATCTTAGCAAAACAAAGTAAAGTAGATTTTTCTATATCCTACTATGACGTTAAAAAGATTCACATAAGGTAGTTATCCCAAGTGGAAGTGACTTGCAGCTTATAATAAATTAGAACATTCCTGGTGATTTGTTTGCAAATTACTATAGTTAACTGCAAACTAAATGTTGCATTTTGTTAACTGTTGTGATACCTATTTAATTTTCCTTCAATTTGATTTTTTTTTCTAAGGCTGAATATTGTTATATCTTTTCTTATTGTTTGTGCTAACAGAACTGTTTATGAAAAATGATTATTAGTGACACGACACAGTGTGTGTAATATGGTCCACTACATTTGTGGGCATTATATGGCCTAGTATGCAAAAATTGAAACGTGATTTTAATTAAACTCTTACGTTTTGCTTTGATTTTTTTATGATAGAATGGGTTCGATCTCTAAGAAAAACACAAAACAAAGAGAGACATGAGTTAAGAAAGCAATAATGCGAGAAATCAATGCAGTCAATAGAAAAAAAACAGGGTTGGATATATTAACACCAGTTGCAGCATATTAGCCGCACTTTTTTGAAAAGAGACAAGTTTATTTTATTTTATTATCTTTTTGTTAAATTATAAAATAATAAATATAATAACAAATAATATATGCCTTTCTTTTTTAGTTCACAGCAGAACCTGAACTGTTATACAAAAAGTTCGTGTTTCTTTTTTAGCTCAGAGACTTCAGAGCAAATCATATAAATAAAATTGGTGTAGTTCTGTTCGACTTATATTGAATTTGACTGCATGTCTTTGAATGCAAAAATCTTAAAAACTGCTGAAGTTATTCTGATGCATTTTTCACGGGCCTATAGAGGATACATAGGCCTACAATTTTCACTTTGTTTCAACTCTATATCTGTGTAAATTCCAGAGAAAATTGGACAAGAGTAATTAATTTTTTCGTTTTCTTTCGTTTTTTCCTTTGCAACACTTTGCGTTCGAAAATACTGGGAGAATTTAAATATAGTAAATGCCAACTTAAGGAGGACATCTGCAGGTCCAACATAGGATATCCATTTACTCGATATCTTAAAAGGTTTTTAAATAAATAGACAAAATTTGAAACATTTCTACTATTTTCAAATGGGTGAGTGGATAATGCACTTCATTCTCAAATCAAACATACTAAACGCGCAATATATTTGGGTACATCTCTTTTAACTTTATTTTACTCCTGTGACAGACAGATATAGTATTCTGTTTGGTAGGGTAAAATAGCCTATTGTTGGCACCCCACCATGAGCCAATTACTGGCACAACGTACACCGCCCATCATTGGAAAATTAAGAATTGAGATACTGTTTGCCTGTTTTTTTTTTTAATTATTTTATACCACAATATATAGGTGCCAATAATAGGACTGAGGAATGCCAATGAATGGAACGAAGTGCAGATAATTGGTGAAAATTGGCTTTGCCTTATTTTACTGTATGTTTTTTTTTTTTAAATTTATGTTTTGCTTATGTTTTTTATTAAAAAAATATCTTAATAAAGGTAAATGAATTATGTACTTTAATGTCATTTGAATGTTGTTTTTTATATTTACACACACATAATGACTCAAGTTTTCTTAAGGTGCCAGTGATTGGGTGTTTTACCCTATAAAATATAATGTCAAATATAGAGGAAAGACGTGCCTGCTCTCTTGCTCAGTTCCTATTTCACTCATGCATTCATAAATCCTGTTGTGGGCATATAACCCGATTCCCACCGACTTCCCATTTATAATTTTCACCATTTAACTCTATCTAACAAAAACCAAATATACACGAAAGCCTACCTACCAAATAAATTTAATATTCGAAAAAAAGTGCACACACGTAACCCATCAACTAATTTTGTGTGTGTATCCATTTTTATCCATCATCGTCGGTAAAGCAAAGGTAACCCCACATGTGTCGGGTTATTAAAGCTCTCACTGTCACTGTTGACAGTTGATTTTGAAAGAACAATTTTTGTTTGTGTCTATTTTTTCTTCCCTGAGGAGAGAAGAGTATACCGTGAGACCTCTTTGTTCAACCCGCTTGGTCATGCGCAATCAAACACACACACAAAACAGTACTGTACAGCGGATGCAGTGCAGGTATTTAATGTGAGGTGTTTCGTGTGTTTCGATGTTTCAGACACTTTTATACCGTCTTTGTTCTTCTCTCTTGATGAGTTTCTATTCCTTTTTATTTTATTTATCCATAAATCGCATTTCCTGGGTGTGTTGGGTCAGCCTTGACCCGGGGGGCGTGGGATGGAGAGAAAGCAGAAAGCAGATACGCCCATACGGTGTGAAATGTTTACGGGATTGAGAGAGACAGTGATTTAACATTTGAAGTGAATACCTGATAACATAAAGTTAATAAGGAAGACGAATTATTTTATACAGTGGTACCTAACTGGTAAGAAATATCTCTTATTCGCCATGAGAAATTTGGATGTGATAGAGTCCGGGAATAATACTGTATCGAACTGCATGAGTATTGCAACTCTGCAGTCGATGTATTGAAAGAGTATACATATAAACTTAACGAAAGAGCGAGAAGGATCTAGTAATTGTATAACGAGAGTTAGTCTGACAGCAGGAGCGAGCATGAGCAGGTCGCAGGTCTAATAAAAGTGGTTTTTAATATTTTTCCACTATAATTCTTTTGTGTTTTATTTATTCCGATGGTCATTGTTTTGTGATTCGTTTTTTTCCCTGAGCTACGATACATTATGGTCCGTGTCGAGCCGGATATTATCCCAGTGACGGAATAGTGCAGGTTTAAAACAAAAAAAAAAAAAATATATTGTGAGTGCATTGTGAGTGAGCAGGGCTTCGTTTTATGACGAACAACAATTGTGAGAGTGAGATGTGCAACGATGAAAATCACGTTGTCACAAAACAAATCAAAATGTGCGCAGGAATCATGTTACGACATGATACGTGCAGGCAGGAAGTTTCATACCACCAGCAGGCAGTGCGAGAAATGGCACTACATATATACCTACTATCGTGTAAGTAGTTTTGTTGTTTTTCCTTTTGCAAGGCAACCGATAAAAATTCTTCGTTAAGAATTAAGAGCAGGAGCAGGTAAGAGAGTTGTATACTCGCCCACAGTGAGGGTAGGTATACATACTCACTACGAGCAGCGAACGAGAGTCGAAGGACACATACATGAAATAATAGCCTGCGACGCACTCGCAGAGGCTGCGAGAAAGAGAAGGTTTCATCATTCAAAAAAGCAAAGGACAGTGTTTTGGAAAGCGGCAGAATTTATTAAAATACAAAACTAATTAATAGTTAGAGAGGGAGAAATATTTTTGCAATAAATTTTCTTAGTCCACATTTTTACAGTCCACATCTACAGCAGGTAGCAGGAAAAGTGAAATTCTATTATCAATAGAATTTTCCTAGTGAATCGGGTGGTTGCATATGTACTTAAAGAAGGAGCAGGTTGTTGTTTCCCATTTGTTACCTTTTATAGGGAATGTGCGCCGGCGTCGGCAAATTATGTGCAGAGTATATGAGCAACGAAATGAGAAGGAAAAAATGTGCGAATGAGTGCAGCGAGTGTGCGTATTCTTTTTGTGCTGGTGTGATGGGGATGGGGAATAACAATAAATTCCATTTTTTCTGTTTTGTGCTTGTGAGATGGAGGAATAATGATAATTCCATATTCTTTGTGCTGGTGTGATGGGGAATTACGATAAATTCCATTTTTCTGTTTTGTGCATGTGAGATGGAGGAATAATAACAATTCCATATTCTTTTGTGCTTGTTGTGATGGAAGTTATAACAATTATATTTTTATAAAATAACAAACATTGGCGGTTGTTGTTGCAGCTGTATTGTAAGATAGGGGTTGAACATTTTATTTTTCTTCTAGGTTACTTGAGTTAAGATTTTTTTTTGGTCATCTTTGTCTTGACATAAAGAGCAGGAGTGAAGGAGAACTTGAGCACAAATGTGCCGGTCGCCATCAATTGTACAGAGTGGAAATTATAGGTCAAGACAAAGAATGTGAATGGGAAGGAGAGCAGGTGGAACTCAGAGCACATGTGTGCGAGTTACCAAAAATAAAAATGGCAGGAGTGAAGGAGGAACTTGAGTGCAAACGCACCAGTTACCATATACATATCATAATAATTGTTAATTATGCAGGATTGCAGGAGCAGGAAAAAACTTAAAGCACGACGGTGCTAGTTTTTTAAGAGAAGGAACGCTTGCAAGCAGCAGGAATCGTATTTCGGAATATGCTCAAATTGACTTGAGTTCTGATATACGACAGACAAAGAGCAGGAATATATACATATGTATATATATAACACAACAACAACAACACAACAACAGCTTCAAAAGCAGCAACAATTTGCCAACCCATTTATTTATATTTATTTTATTACCTATTTACCATATTTTTGAAATATTTTTTATTGTTTGACTACTATATTTAACACATTCATTATCGCATACTGGGAAATTTCACATCGAAGTACCTACTGCGAATTATTATTTATTTACTTTTTTTTGCAGGTTAAAGCATTATTGCAATATAACTTCTAATGCAATACGGGTCTCTTTATGCCTTTCCAGGAAATAAAAGCGGGCAGGTATATTTTGTTAATATTATATTAATAAAAAAAAAAAAACAAGAGATGGAAAAAGAGCAGGAACGTAACGATACCTAGTTATACGTTGGACGCCGGAATATTTTCGGTGAGCAGGATGCTGGCCTTCGTGGAATCTCCAACTTTTGGAACTTGCAGGCTTGAAGTCTTGCAGGATGCTTGGGCGCAGGTGAAGGAATCTGAGACCAGGATCGCATCAGCCGACGATTTGTTAATAAATCTGGAGATGCAGCGCATGATAGCTGAAGCCGAGGCGAACTATTTCAACGCCTATGCAGCATTGAAGGAGAAAATACTTGAAACCACTCAAGCAGCAGGCACAGCAGGTAGAGCAGGATAGCCTATCGAAGTCCATTTTAATCTTCCAATCGCACAACACGATGTGAAGAACACCTGGGATCGTTCGACGGCGATATCACCAAATGGCAGGGTTTTCGAGATCGCTTTGTGGCAGCGATCCACGACAAAGACAAAATAGCGCCCGCCTATAAATTCTCCTATTTAAAAGCATCGCTATCAGGAAGAGCAGCGAAGACTCTCGGTGAATGGCAACTCACCGAGAAAAATTATTGCGAGGCATGGAAGCGTATCAATGAGATATTCACTAAAAAATACGCAACGTGCAGGGAGCTATTGAGAAATTTCACCAAGAGCAGGAGATTTACAAAGAATGGCCAATACCACGTACGAAACGTTTCGGCAGTTGGCAGCGCAGGGGATCCCAACGATACATTGGGATATGATTATCATTCATGTTCTACTTGAAAAGTTGGATCCAGAGACGGCGTGCAAATGGGAAGAAGGGCGCACCTCTGAAGAGCCCTCTTCAAAGGAATTTGTGTCTTCTTAGACAAGCGTGCCGAGATGTTGGGTGGAGCAGTGAGCAGGAAATTTGAGCAGCCGCCGCCTATACAACAAGCGCGGTTAACATTGAGCAGGAGTGACAATTTAAGAGCAGGTAAAAGCAATGCCCGGAGAGTGGAAGCAGCAGGTGATAACAGACCGTTACCTTGTCACATGTGCAAATCTTTGAGCCATCTAATGTGGCGTTGCCCACAGTTTGCAATCTTGAGCTTGCAGTCCAAGCAGGACTTTGTGAAGGAAAAGGCACTCTGCCCAAATTGCCTTAAAACTGGACCTACCCCGAAGGACAACAGTGTACTCTGTCCTATGAGGAAGATCAGGAAGAGTGAAGCAACTGTGTTTTATGCGCAGGAGAAGGAAAATAAGGGAAGGAACCAGCAGGAAGGCATAAACAAACATAAGAGGGATTGACTAACTGCCCCTCCCGAGAAACGCACTCGTTTGGACAAGAGCAGGACAACCGAAAGAGCAGGTAGAGCAGGGGTGAAGGAGAAATAGAGCGAATCAGAGGATAAAATGTCCTGGGGAGATTTTAAGAGAGCAAGGTGTTCAAGAAAGAAATTTAAAGATATTAATAGAACTTACTTAAAATCTTTTAATTACAATGAACATGAGCAGGAACATTTTATCTTGATGCCTACGGCACAGGCACGAATTGAGATGGATAGCAGGAAGTATGGCCCAGTAAGGTCACTTTTAGATAAAGGGGCACAGCCTAATCTTGTCAGCTATCAGCTTGCTCAGAGATTGGCCTTGCCAAAGGTGCAAATTGCAAGGAGAATGATTGGTCTGGATGGCGAACCTTTCAACATCAAATACAAAACCACGCTTCTTGGAAGTCCATGGTTTAATTCACAGGTTTCAGTAGAGCAGGGTTTCTGGGTACTACCCAAAGAAGGAAAATGGCAGCCAATTGTGCCTACACACAATTTGGAATCGCATCTTGCAGAACCAGATTATTATAAAGCAGGTTCTGTAGATTTATTGCTTGGGTGCAGGTGTATATAGCAGAAACATTTATCTCTGTTTTAGGACATCAGCCAGGTGGTGTTCTAGAGATGGAAACTATATTTGGCAGGATCATACTCGGAGAGTATGAAAGAGAAAAGGATAGCATGGCCAATGAGCTTGAGCAGGTGTCACATGTCATTTACATGGAAAATAATCAACTTCATGAATCGCTTAGGCGTTTATGACAGTTGGATGATGTTGAAACGTCATCAAGCAGGTCAAAAGAGCAGGAGCAGGTGGAACAGAATTTCATAAATACGTTTTCACGTGATGATTCTGGCAGGTTTATTGTGACAATTCCTTTTAAGGAATCAGAGAAGGAGCTTGGTAGCTCAGAACTTACAGCGAGGCGTAGGTTCTTTGCTTGAGAGAGAAGGTTAGCAGGAGATTGTGAGCTGAAACAAATGTATGTAGAGTTCATGAGAGAGTATGAAAGAGCAGGGCACATGACACCAGTAACTGGTACAGTGCATAGCAAAACTATATACCACATCATTGCGTCACTAAAAAGTTTAGATTCGTATTTGATGCAAGCTGCAGGAAAAATAAAGGCATTTCAATAAATGCAGTGCAAATGCTAGGAGAAAGGCTACAAAAGGATCTGCATGATATTTTAATGCGCTTCCGCAGGCATCGTGTTGCTATTTGTGCTGACATTAAAATGATGTTCAGAATGGTGAAAGTTGTGAAGGAGCAGTGGGATTTGCAGCGTATATTCTGGAGAGAAAATCCACAGGATGATTTGAGAGAATATTGGCTGACAGTAGTCACCTATGGTATGACCTCATCAGCTTATAATGCTGTAAGAGCGTTAATACAATGTGCAAGAGAAGCGGAGCAGGAGTTTCCAAAAGCTGCTATGGCAATTATGAAAGACTTTTATGTGGATGACTGTACCACAGGTGCTGATTCCGAAGAGAAGGCGATCGAATTATATCGATTTTGTTTTAAAAAGCGCAGGTTTGAGCTTAGAAAATGGAAATCTAATTCAAAGGCTCTAGTGAAGGACATGAACTATGAAGAACAGGAGTCAATCTTGTTTCAAGATTCAATTCACATTTGAAGTGAAAACACCAGTGATTGAGCAGGCAATGACGAAGCGAAAAGTAGTGAGCTGTGTTGCGCAACTTTACGATCCCAATGGGTTCATAGCTCCCGTTACGATCGTGGGCAAGATTCTTATCCAAAACATATGGCGCTTAAATGTCAACTGGGATGAGAAATTACCAAGGGAGATAGATGAGAGATGGAGAGATTTTTGGCAGGAGAATGTAAAAATTCAGAGATGGATAGGTACCTCCGATGAGGTACGGAAGGAATTACATGGGTTTTCGGATGCTTCCGAAAGAGCATATGGTGCAGCGATTTACGTGAGAACGGTATGGGTAAACGGCAGGATTTCAGCAAATCTCCTGACAGCAAAAACACGTCTTGCACCACTTAAAACAGTAACAATACCGCGCTTGGAGCTTGGAGCAGCGGAGCTATTGGGACGACTAATTGTTAGCGTCATCAAAACAATGAAATGGGAAGGTATCGAGTATGATCTCTGGTCAGATTCACTCGTAACGTCAGCATTGGTTGATAACAAGTTGTGGTTGCACGAGCCGGAATGGCTGATAAAACCCCGGTCGAGCAGGTCATCTGAAAAGTTTGTGCCAAATGTTTCAGATGGGGGGAGGGATAAGATGAAGGTTTTTGTGACTATGAAATTCACAGACCCCTTATCTATTTATGTGAGGTGCTGGAGAAGGAGTATTCCATTGATCGAATACACGTCTACGTTAGAGAAGGCTATAAATATGATCAGCTACGTACTTCACTTTATCAATGCAACTAGAGCAAAGATAAAGCAACGGAAGGATGATGAGAAGAGATATGGTAAGGGACGGAGACGTTCTGTACGTCAGGTGAGAAGGAGAGAAAGAGTAGGAAATAGAGCAGGTAATAGAGCAAAGATAGCAGGAGTACTTGATCAACCGTCTTCTGAAGAGAAGATGGAATCAATTGGTCACTTACTAAGAAAAGAGAAGGAAAAGTATTTTCTGAAGGAAATTACTTGTTTAGAGAAGGACAGGTGCTTACCTGATAAGAGCAGGATCGAATCCTTGAAATCAATTCTGGATGGTGAAAGGATTCTGAGAGTCGGAGGCAGGGTAGAGAGAGCGGAGATGGAATACGAGAGAAGGCATCCAGCAATTGTGCCAAATGGCTCTCGATTAGCCTGGTTGATCATGGATAGTGCTCATACAGCAACTAAACATGGAGCGGTGCAGGTCATGATGCAGTACATTCGTCAGAGATTCTGGATTCCAAAGTTCCGAGGTGAGCTGAGGAATTATTCACATAAGTGCTTGGTTTGTGTGCGGTATAATCATCGCTTTGAGATGCAATTGATGGCTGACTTGCCGGCAGAGAGAGAGTAACAGCAGGAAAAGCTTTTCTACACACAGGGGTAGATTACGCAGGTCCGTTTGAGATCAAAATGATCGACAGAGCAGGTGAGCAAATAATAAAGCAGAAATGTTGGGTTTCCGTCTTTGTTTGTCTCAAAACAAGAGCAGTGCATATTGATTTGGTATCAAAACTGACGTCAGTGGCGTTTATTGCTTGTTTCGAAAGATTCATAGCGAGAAGGGGCAGGTGTAAACGATTATTTATAGCGACAATGGTACAGCATTTGTCGGTGCAGCGAAGGAATTGCAAAAGGCAAAAGAGCGTTGGCTGGTGAAGGATACTTTTGAACATTTAAGTTTGAAAGGGACGGAATGGAGGTTTATGGCTCCTGCAGCACCACATCAAGGTGGCATATATGAAGCAGCGGTAAAGTCAATGAAATATCATTTGACGAGAATTGGAGAATTGTTGGAGTGAAGGTTTTAGCATATGAGCAGTTTTTGACTTTACTTACTGGGATAGAAGCCATCTTGAATTCAAGACCGCTACATCCATTGAGCGATGATCCAAATGATCTGTAGGCGTTAACTCCGGGACATTTTCTGATTGGTGAGCCACTTGTGTTACCGTTACCGTTTGTAACCAATGAGATGCCAAATACAAATTGCATAAAATTGTGGAAGGAGCGTAAGATTATGCTTGCGCATTTTTGGTGCAGGTGGAAGGAAGAGTACTTATCTACTCTGTATTAGAGAGAGAAATGGCGAAAAGAATATTATGGCTTGAGAGAAGGACAATTGTGCATAATAAAGAGCGAGAATTTCCCACCATCGACATGGGCGATGGGGCGGATATTGAGGTTGATACCAAGCAGGGACGGACTAGTTCGGAGCGTGGTTCTTCAAACAGCAACCAATCAACTTACGAGGCCGGTACATAAGATCTGTATCCTGCCAATCGAAGAGCTGGAACAATTTATTTAATTATTATAATTTATAATTATGTTTAGCACGAATATGTAAATAAAAAGCGAAAGGGTAGAAAACCGTAGGTTTTCGCCGGGACTGTATCGAACTGCATGAGTATTGCAACTCTGCAGTCGATGTATTGAAAGAGTATACATATAAACTTAACGAAAGAGCGAGAAGGATCTAGTAATTGTATAACGAGAGTTAGTCTGACAGCAGGAGCGAGCATGAGCAGGTCGCAGGTCTAATAAAAGTGGTTTTTAATATTTTTCCACTATAATTCTTTTGTGTTTTATTTATTCCGATGGTCATTGTTTTGTGATTCGTTTTTTTCCCTGAGCTACGATACAAATACCATTTAACAAAACTGAATACTATTGGTTAGTATTTATACCTATACCTATTGTTAAAAGGCGCTTAATTTGATTTGTTTGATTAATAAAACCATCTAGAGGAGATGTTTTACGAAGTTGAAGTATCACCTATTATTTTTCATAAACATTTAAAGCACGTGCACTTACACTTATTCATAAAAAAAATACTAAGCCCATTGTAACGAATAATCAAAGAAACCACATTTTGCACGGGCGAAGCCGGGCGGGTACAGCTAGTTTAACAAATAACAATAACAATTAATTAATACACAATTTATTCATATAAATTATTACAGGGTTTTAATGGACGAAAAGCATGATTGTCATGTCCTTCGCAACAATTAGCTTACCTATCCATTTTAATTATAATTTTTTTTTTCTAAATTACCATTATTAGATTGTTTAGCGAAAAACTGGGTACGAAGCCATGTTAACCTTACCAACATAAGCCCAAATGTCCATTTTTGTTGAAATCGTTAGAAAAGTACCGTTAATAATAGGGTTAATGTGCAAAAAAAAAGTGGCCTCGAACTGTAAGCCCACAAACTCCACACCCGAAGTTTGAAAGAAATCCGTCAAGCCGTTTGCGCTGTGGACCTCTGGAAGGAAAGGACGAACAGACGGACAGAATTGCAAGACCCACTTTTTGAGTTCCTCTATCATCGTAATGTCAGTTTTAATTAAAATCTCGAGTTCGAACCTTTGAACAAATATAATAATCTACCTTTCTCTTGCTACGTATACGAGAAAATTAAAAAAAATATATTCAAGCTTTATGCAACCTCTAAACGCTAATTTGTGCGTTTAAATTCACGCAGCCTCAAGGTAACGTTCTTTTTGTCTATAAATCATGTTTTTCTGCCACTTGCGATGAATTTAAAGCAAAAAGCAACAGCAAACAAAAAAGCACGTAGCAGAGAAGCTGTCAAATTTCGTTTGATGGGCATTTCATAGCATACAGAAGAGAATGGCAACGTGCTCGCACATATTTTTGCGGTGAACGCTTTAAAACAGGTGATGGCGTTTGACAAAAAGTGTCAGGATCATCGAGCATCAAAATGCGAATCCTCCAAATCTTCTTCTGTGTCATTAATGTTGTCCTAGGACAAAACATTAACGCAATTGCACGCGTAAACTCTTTCATACGGCTGTATATGTTTATAGTATCTATTGTATATGTATATCCATAGTAACATTATCAAAATGTCATTGAAATAGGATTAGTGGTTAAGAAATGTGTCGGTAACAGTGTCGCGAGCTCAATTTTTTCCCCATCTCAAAAAATGCCCAACTCGCCTAAAGAAGTTTTCACTTCGAAAATGAAAGAAGGTGGAAAATGTGTTTTATTTATTTATTTATTTTCTATCATTAAGTAATTATTTACATTAACAAATGAATATATAGCACTAGCTTCCAGGGGTAGTTTAGATAGTATAATTTCTAATTTGTCTGATAAAAGCCTAGGCTTATGGTCCGGGAGTTCCCATTTAAATGGAGCTATCACACCAGAGCGCGTACGGATGTATCAACCTATATCCGTAAATATAGATGCACACACTGGATACGGTAAACCGAACTTGACCAGACGTCCCGCAATTTAGCTTAAGGCTTCGCCAAACAGAACGCGTTTTTAACGACGCGGTGAGATTAATTTAAGATTATTTTGACGCAACGTTCTATCCGCCTCGTTAGAGGACGTCAAACAGAAAGCTCTCAATAATGTCCATGACTCTTGGTTTTTATTGTTTATTTTTATTTATTACTTAATAATCTCTAATTTTTTACATACCCGCGTTTCACCGCCGCGTTTCAACGCCTCGGTAAATTCAACGAAGCGTTGAAGACGCGCTCTGTATGACGAGTTTTGTTTTTGGTTGCGGTTATTATCTTCCTCTTGGCGCTTACCTACTTATGATATGAGCACAGTTTGAGGGGCAAATAATGGATTAACTTAACTGTTAAACTCAGTCTTTGTCTTAAAAAGTTGCTTATGAATTATAAACAAATTATCTTTACATTTTCTAGAAAAAGAATTTATCAATATTTCGGGCCTAAGGGTTCGCCAACCACTTTTGTCAAAGTATGTGATTGCATCCACACTCTTTTTGGATAGGTACTCGTCGTGATAGCGACAATAAGAGTCAGGTGACAATTTGTAAGCTGACAACTAAACAATTATTGTCAAATTTCTATTAGCATATTACACAATTTTGTAGCAGTTTTCGTTGCATAATATACTTCGTACAAATAGGAAGGAATTTTTTTGAATTTTCTGATAAATTTGTGTATTTATAGGTATGAGAAGAAAATAATTATGTAATTTTGTCGGTATGTTACTGTCAATTTTGACATGGAATTGAGTGAAGTTTTAGTAGTGATTAGTGAAGTGAAATATGTTTTCGTATTATAAGCTCACTAGACATTTAATGAAAAAAAAACGATTCTCTTGCATTAACTGACTTTGAATTGAAGGACAAGTTGTCTGGAAACAACAATTCAATTTATTTTCTGGAAAATTGCGTTCTAAAAAAATTGATTACTCTCTTAGTGCTAAAATCCAGCTTGTTTGTACATTTAAAACTGGGATGGATTGGAAATAAAGCTTAGTGTCATGTACCTAGTTGGCGATGGACTGGATGTTTCAAATAGTTCGATTCATTGTTCGATAAGAAATTAGTATATTTATAAATACTAATGTATTTTTGGTTATAATTGTTAGCTTTCCGCCTTACTAATAATCATTTTTAACCTTCAACTTATATATTTTGTAGGTCACAATATGCAATTTTGTATGGAAAATTTCGCCATTGTGAGTTCGAAAAATTTAGTCTGGACACTAAAAACGATTATTAGTACCGCGGTTTGTATTTTACAGCCACGTCTCAATATTTTATGAAATGAAATTTATCAGACAAGTGTGACAAATTTTTCACCTGTCATTGTTTATGAAATTGTATCCTGGTCAAAAAGCTCGACACTAGAGTTTTGGAGACTGGAGAGATGTAGCAAGGGACACAACCAATGCTATCGTTTTAGAAGCGAGCAATGTTATACATCTGAAATTACTTAGCATACTTTTAGGGTAAGAGCAGAACGGATATCACATTTTGTTAAAAGGTGTAATATTAGGCGCAGGATCATAAGTCCAGAAATCAAAAGGCCATAATGTCTTTTGACCCACTTGAGCTAGTTATTAAAAGTGAAGTGGGCCATAAATCCCAGTCGTTTGTGACTTATATACCGTCAAACTGGCTAACATTGACCGGGGGGGGGGGGGGAGGTAACTTTGACCAAAAGTAAACAAACTCTTTCTACTCCCGTAAACGGCCTCTGGTATAATCTAGAATCATAATTATTGTTTTATATTGAGCGCTATTTGTGGACAGATGCCAAAAAAAAAGATTAAGAGAATAGGGCCAATTCTCCCTATTTGACAGCTAATGCAGTGAATGTCGTCTGTGTTCTACTTTTTGTGTGCTTCAAACTTTCAGGTGTTTCAGCGTTAAAAGACCAGTTTTTCGTTACAATTTTTGGACTAGTAAGTAGTTTAAAATGTTTTCTTTCAGAAATATATATTTTTTAGGACATATTTCAAATTGAATAATGTTTTTGAGATCACTTTGGAAATTATGATAAAATTTATGAGCGAACGGCTAACTTTGACCGAGCGCTTTCAAACTTTGACCAGGTTGGAAAACACAATGGCTAACATTGACCATTTATATTTTCCCTGTTTCATAGGCTTAGTATTCAAGTAAAGCTTCAGGAAATTGATTTTTAAAATAATTTTAACGATAATGTTTAAGACGATGTACTGTCCAGAAGACGGATGTACCTTAAAGCCTCAAGACTTCTCATTTAAGGGTTTCCTAACTGTTTTTAATTATTACCAACTACTATTTCTTTATGCTACTTATTTATTTGTATTAGTTCTTCATTTCAAAACACTATGCAGTTAATTCAAAAGCTTACTTTAATGTAATTAGTTAATAAATTGAATAAAACTACCCAGACTTATAATTTTTGATAGCAATAAATGTGCTGGTCAAAGTTACCCTAAACATAGTCAAACTTTGACCATCCAGTTTTTGTTAAGAAACTACCTTTACGTCTGCATTTAAAAAAATTCTAACTTCGAAATATGAAAGTACAAGGGCAAGCCCCTATGCTGGTGTCATTTATTTCATACTCGTACAAAAATTGTAAATTATACACCTGTTTGAAATTTAAAAGTGGTCAATGTTAGCCCGTTTGACATGCATTAAAACAAAGTGAAAACTATGTGAATGTTTGGCAATTTAAGTATGGTTAAGTATAAGTATCTGGGCCTGGGCACAAATACTCATTCTTTACCCCTTCAGGTATGGTTAGTGTCCGCCAAGGATTTACGCTTAAGTGCAAGGTATATATACTTCAACGAGTTCGACTTACAAACGACCCTGAAACTTCCGGACACATGCAGTGTGTTCCAGGCAGAGGTTCTGGCCGTACTTAAAGCCGCATATAATGCACATGTGGCCTGTTTTAAATCGGAAGACGTCTGAACAATTAAATAATTTCAGCAGAACAAAGTTGACAGCAACGATATGAACACTCTCTGCGCACTGTTTTCTTTGCAAGCATGACATGAGACTAGCCTTAGCTAATACAGATACATGCAGGTACTGCGTGGACCTACAGTGCGCGGGAGACAACTCACACCTTCTTTCTGAATGTCCAAGCAATTGTTCGGAGTAGAAGAAAGCACCTCGGCATGTACTACTTTAAAAACTTAGAAGAGGTTGGTTTCTCAAACAGTAATGAGACCGTACTTGAATTCTGTGCGGATATCGACTGCTTGGGCGAATTGGTTTAGCTCTTTTACCCGTAATGGTTCCCTTGGGAAGGCGATGGGCCCGATATGGTGCCTGGTCCATTGTGACGATCTCACAACCCCCATCAACCTAACCTAACCTAAGTACAAGTATAGCCCGTCCCAAAGCAGAAGAAAGATCCCAACATGCGCAGTAGTAATTTATTTAAGGGAAATTTTCTCTTTTAAGGTATTTTTGATCGCATGAAATTGTTAATGCTTTTCTTTACTTTCTTTTTGCAGCGGTATTGGAAAACGTAATTGCGTGTGCCCATGCACAAAGTACAACGGAAATTCCATTTCAACTCTTTTTAATAGTTACTCAAAACTCTGAATTTCATTACTAAACACATATTTGAGAAGTGCAACACCCAGCAAATTTCCTTTTTCTTTTGGGTGGGTAAATGTGTATCTATTGCATGCGCCAACGACGGTTCTGTGTGGACAATCAGTCATGTCTCGACCAGCGTTGCCACTTGTACTACATATTCGGTTGATTTTTGTATGCCGTACTACATACTACATCGTTACACTAAAGTAGGTACTACATTTCTTGAGCTACGTCATTTTCACAATTTTTTCCTGTTGGATTGGAAATTTCCTTATTTCTAAGTGAGCAGTAGCGTTTATTACGTGGGTATCCAATCTGAACTCCTAAAGTAATTCAATAAACAAGCAAATTGATTAGGCAACTTAATGTTTCAAGAGCTAATGGCCTACCTAGATACTGGATGTATCCTGTCTTGCACACAGTAGTCCTTCTGCTGAGCAAAAGTTCTCCAAACGAAGTATTTTAAAAGTTAAGAAGTAATAAATTACAATAACCAATTTAAAATAGTTAACTAGCTTATAAAAGATATTGGGTCTTACTAACAACCAAATTTAGACTCGACTTTAGGGCAATAGTCGAAATTAAAAAAAAATGTGTACCAACATTCAAGTTTTCTCTGACTTTACGGTAATCGAGACTGTAATTTTCGATCCGAAGAAAGTCTAGTCTACCCATATTTAAGTTAAAACGTTAGAAGAATTGTGCGTTTTGAAATAAAAATTAGGTAATTTGAATCTCAACATACAAAGCTATTTTGTTGGTCATGTGCATCAAATCGGACATTTCATAAATAGTTTTCTTCAATGCCGTTTCTCACTTTTAATGTTATTTCAGGTCCGTGTGTGCAATGGCATTTTTCAATAATGGACAACAAATGAAGAGAAGCCGCAGCTTAAATTGGACACAGGCAATGCGAGAACTTTTACTTGACTGTGTTAAGCCATTGGCTGATATCATTGACAGCAAAATTAATAATGCTGCAATGATACAGTCAAAAAACCAAGCGTGGGAAAAAGTTGCTTCTGCATTTCAGTCCTCTGGATATTCCTTAACTTAAGAGAGCAGTGGAGTCGCCTGAAGTGCAGTGATCGAACAAAAATCAGCGACTTCAAAAATTCCCAAAGGGAAACCGGTGGGGGAACACCCCCGAAAGAACCATCGGAACTAAATTTTGAGGTGTCTGAAGTTGCTGCCCTCGATTTCGAAGACGACACAGCAGAGTTTGATTCCGATGCACTATATTTCACCGGAAATCTGTAGGTATTGATACATTTATATTGTTCATAATATAATATCGCATATCTATTTTACAGGGAAAATGAAACCACAAACACAACGCAGAAAAACAATGCAGTAAAGAAGAAAGTGTTAAGCGATACTCCGAAAGCCATACGCACTTCTACTAAACGAAGGCGTGTTGTCTCAACCCCAGGCACTTCGGAGGAATTAATATCAAAACGAATTGCTCAAGTCGAGTTCGAGAGCGCTTATAACCAGGAAATCCTAGATTGGAGGTGCAAGAGTCGAAGCTAATACTAGCCCGGCTTAAAATTAGAGCTGAAGAACAAAAATAATTTGATTATTCGTAATAAGTATTGGTTTATTAGTTACTTATCACCTTATGTATTATTATTTTGAAGTACCTGAATGAACTAATGTATGGACTGGTCTTTTTTTCTTTAATAAATTTGAATACACGTATTGTATTTTGAGTAAAAATCTGAAAAATGCTGAAAAAAATAATTAGGTAGGTACATGATGTGCAGAATCTTTTATTCTTTTTACTTTTTTTTATTGCAAATTGAACAACATAATAATAAATGTAAATGAAATATATAAGTACTAAGAAAAATGTTGCTGAATAAGCCGACTTCTGTATGTGCTTCCAGCAATTCTTCTTCCTGGGAAGACAGGCAAGCTATCGTCAAGGTCAGGGAACTCGTTTTCCAGATAGACTTGATAAATATTGTTCTGAGTATTTAGTTGCTCCCCGTCGTCTCCGTCCAAAAAACCCACTGCAATATTAAAAGTTAGGATTAGTAAAATACTTTTTTTTCGTTGTGTTCCTTACCTTGTGATGAATCCTTGGATATATTGTGCAAAATAGCGATTGCCACTATCGTTGCTTTAGCAGTTGTGTAGTTCAGCTGAATCCCATTAAAACACGATCGAAATTTATTTTTCATTTGGCCAAACAACCTTTCTACCTTATTTCTAGATCTAATATGGGCTCGATTGTACCTTTGTTCATATTCAGATAAGGTGGCAGATAATCTGAAGGGAGTCAACAAAATTTTGGAACAAGGATATCCACCATCACCCAATAGAACACCTCCATGAAGTTCCATATTTTGCAGACGCACGTAAATTGAAGATTCTCTCCATATCCGAGAATCATGAGCAGATCCTCTCCATCTCGCTACAATGTCAAGAATCTTCTCATTGGCATCACAGATGATCTAAAAAAAATTAAATTAACATTAATTAATAAGCAAAATGAACTTAAACCAACTTGGACATTGAGAGAGTAAAAATACTTCCTGCATCTGTGGCGAGCTCCAAATTCATGTCCAGGATTTTTTATTTTGATGTGAGTACCGTCTATGGCACCAATACACTGCGGAAACCTCGCGGTTCTAAAAACTTCTGTTTTAAGCCGGCGAATTTCATTTGGACTTTCCGGATATTTTATGAATTGTCCTAGTTTGGATGCCAATGCAACTACGATTTTTTTATGCAATTGCTCACGGATTGTTGTGAAATATTATGCAAATCTCCTTTAAATTGCTACTTTAACTTTAATGCTTAAAGAATGAATATTTTAATGTTATTACCAACATCACTTTGATAGGATTCTTTTGCCAGGTATCTTATTGCGGTTAAAGCAATTATTTCAGCAGACAGCGCTCCACTATTCCTAGTTATTGGGGCAATATCTTCGCGGACTATATTTATTATAAATCGAGCAGTGTATTTGGTAAATCTGTTAAAGAAGATTGAGTAGAATCAAAATAACATTGTTTTATTATTGCCAAAGAACAAAATAGGTACTAAACCTGTAGACTGTAGTGCCCAAAGAATTCCTTCATGTCATATTTTGCAAACGGGTCTATTTTTTCTTTATACACTTTCCTTCTTCGAGAAAACGCAGCTACGTTAACTATATTAATATCAGCAAATATATCTTCATCGCTGCTCAACATTATTAAAAAAGGAAATAATTAGAAGACAAAATACAAGGAACTGTCAATTTCAGGAATTTATTTGAAAGCTCAGAAAAAAAAATAACATATTTGAGTTATACTGTAATAATTTTGCGAAAAAGTCAGATGTAGTAAAAGTTCCGATTACTTTGATTGTTGGTACCTACAAATTTAAAGTCGAAACTATAGTTAGTTTCGAAATTAGTAAAACTCGAGTTTACTGTTCGGTTGTTGGTAAAGCCCATTGTCAATTTGGACCCTTCAAAATTATTGCTTATATACAAAATAGAAAAATATGGGAGATTGGCAGGTATGTACTACATTTTGTTTGAAAGTACTTCATTCTTGTGGCTAACGTATTACATTTGCTCTAGATTTTAGTGGCAACGCTGGTCTCGAGAGAGATGTTTTCGCAAGCAGGGGTAGGGTTGCTGTATGAAATGCGCACACATTTTTTTAGCTGTAGTTTTTGTTGCAAAAGTAGTTTTGTTGTCGCTAAGAGAATAAAATCCCTGATGTGAAGACCCCTGCGCAAAAAAATGTTCACTTAAGTTGGGTTTAGCGGTGGGAACAGTGATGATAAATGTAGGGAAAAATCCCTACATGTAGGGATTCTGAGCTCAAAAATGAAGGCGTATGGAAAAAGGAACAGATTTTCAATATCTGGTAAAATGTAGCTACTTTTCAGATTTATGATAAAATAAGTCGGGATTGTAATTTATTTTAGACTAGCTGTACTCCCACGGCGCTGCCCGTGCCTTTCGTATTAAGTCCCGCCACAATTCGCAGAGTCGTTTTTTAAGGGAGGTGCAACGGCGCCCTTTTTGATTACTGCCCCATTGTGTTGAACACCATTTACAAAAATTCAAGGCTTCATAAATGTCCAGATACCTATAGTAATTTAATTATTTTGTTACCTATATGGCAAGTGCCATATCCCGATTTCTATCCCGATTATTTTTTGCAAATGGCTTTGTTAACGAAAGAACCAAATTACATTTTAAGGTTTTTTCCACTGCGCCACCTCTTGCGAACGTCAGACAAACATCCGAGAGTAAAACTGTTATGAAAGAGCCGTTTGGACTCGGCGTAAAGCTCTAGATCCCTTCCATTCGTCCCAAAAATTGAAAACCCACACTAAACGAATGGTTGTGAGAAGCTAGGCCTTGGGTCCCACAGACCTGTCGCGCCAAAATATTTATTTATTTATTTTTAATCCAAGGTTTTCTATTTGTATTGTTTTTGATTGCACTTTGTTTCCATTAGGGCCCAAAACTATACTATCTTTCAAGTTGGAATCAACCACGCGCATTCACAAAGTTTCATTGAAATCGGTTGAGCGGCTCTGAAGATCGACCACAGCGTTGATTGTCTTCAATTTTATATCATTGCTACGGAAGAAATCCAACAAAGACTTCCTTTAGGAAATGGAACAATATTTCAAGAAGTTGGTTTCTTAAACCCTAAACTTGCGCTTGGGTTAGAAAGCGGCAGGTCCGACATTTCATTTAATTTTTTTTTCCAAAAACTTTCTTTGGACCTTAACAATCTTTCTTTAGAATGGAGATCGATTGAATACAGTTTTAGTGACGTAGAAAAAAAGTCGATGATCGACCTAAATGTTGAACTATTTTGGTTCAAAATTAGTGCGCTCCGCAATTTTAGCGATGAGATTATGTTCCCAAATTTGTCTTTCCTGGCAAAATACGTGCTAAGCCTCCCGCACTCAAACTCTGATGCAGAAAGAGTATTTTCAGTAGTTACAGACGTTAGAACAAAAAAAGGAACAAACTTAGTCACGAAAACGTCAATTCGATTTGTATTTTGAGATTTTACATGCAGGATGCACATATAAATTGTGTTTCTTTTAAGTGCACTGAGAAGCACTATGAGAAAATGTTAACGAAAGAGCTATATGATCATGTCGTCTAATTTTTTCGAATAACCTTAAAATTGTATTCTTATTTGTATAGGGCTTTACCGGTAATAATTATAGTACCTGTTCTAGATTCGGTATTGCTTTCAAATAAAAAAATATTTATCGAAGTTTCAATTATGAATTTTTGTGTTAGTGCAATATGCATTTTTAAGTTTGTTGGCCTTATTTAATAAAAATGTAAAAAATAAAAAAAAAATTGTTTTATTTTGAATTATAGAGCGTAGGGAAAAGGTAGGGATTTTTCTCTCGCTTGTGAAGATTTTTAATTTTTTTAGTAACAACACTGTGTGGGAAAGGGAATGGGACGCGGACGGGCTATACGCTAACGCTATACCCTATACACCTATGTCTATGACCTATCTATTTACTAATGTGGTACTTAAGAGCAATCTCTCTCTCTTCTCTTCTTCTCTTCGCTCTTCTCTTCTCTTTTTTTATTCTCTACTTCTCTACTCTACATAATATAATATATAATATTTCTAATTATACAGACATAGCTCAGTAATGACTTATCGGATTGAAAAATAAAAAAAATTGTGAATTTAGTAAAGTTTTCCCTGATTGCTTTAAGATATAAAACATCCTCCTGCTTTGTCCTGAATCTGAGCTATGTTCAAAACAATTATTCAAAACATCGCCCACAATTTTATTTTAGTGGATACACTGCCACTACCTACTACCAGTAGAGTAGTCATGCAGCAGTGAGCCAGTGAGCAGTGGTGAGCAGTGAATAGTGAAGTGAGTATAGCTATCGTTGCAGTCAGCGTTACCGTTGAAGAATTTTGAAAAAGCAAGAAAACGGGCACGGAGAAAAAAAAAGCGCCATTTAAGGCTGGGTGTCCCCCAGCTATGAACTCCGAGCTCATGTAAACGTGTTTACATGTATTAGTGCACAGAATTTCAAATAGCCGAGCACACCCTCCCCCATCAAGATCACAATTGTGACTACCAGAGACAAACCATACTGAGACCCCCAACTCACAATCCTCTTGCCGCTGGTCCCCTCAGTTTTTATTTGAATTCGCCATTTTGTTTTCCTATCCGTGTATGTCATTTTAAATCCGTGTGAGCAACCGCAAAAAAAACGAACCAACAAAAAAATGTGGTGAATTTCTTCTGACAGAAGTCGATTGACATAAGTCAAAATATAGAGAAGAAAAAACGTGTTTCGGAAAATTTTTCGTGTTTTGTTTGCATAAATTCAATTAATAGCTATAGCTTTAAATTAGGAAAATAAATCCGCGTACGTCGAACCAGCCACCTCAACATCCTACTACGATGAAATTGAAGCGGCTCTACTGGAGGCGGAAGCCAAAGTTTGCAAAATTTGCGACAAGTGTCAAGCAAAATGGACTGAGGATGGCCATTACTACGACGCCACAATTGAGGGCATCACCGACGAGGGCGAGGTAAGTGTCATATTTGAGGTAGGTATATAAAAATCTTTCCACGACCACGCTGAAAGAGCTCAAGGAACGAACGACCCGCCACGAAGTCTTCCCATCTACAAAGTTAGTTGTATGTACGAAACCGAACCACTATCACGAAAAGTTTCTAGTTTACTTTATGTATTTATTATAGGCGACATCGACCGAATCAAAAAGAATACCTTAAGAAGGAGCTGGAGGAGGAGGAGGAACACGACAAAAACAAGCAAAGAGTATATTTGCGTCGCCCCAGAATGTCGAAGGATGTGTTGGCATTGGTACCTGTGGTGTTGCTGGCAAGGGCATGACTGAATTCACAGTCGGCGAGAAACTGCGAAAAGGCATTTAGGACATGTAGTTCGGTTAATCTCCGTTTATGGACTTACTACTTACAAAATATACACATACAGCCGATCACATCAAGGGAAATCTATTAGAAAAGTCGAATGTCTGTTCGTCGCTGGGGTTGAAGTGATCCACTCCGAGCTCCTTCAGCGCTTTCTGTTTCTCTGCGAAGGGATAGTCGTCGTTCAGTGTTTCGAGAAGAAGCATCCCCGGACTCCGAGGAATCGTCAACAGTTTGCAGATGTCATGCACTCTGTGCAAGAAAAGAGTTTAAAATGGAAGAGCTACTCTTGGCAAATTGACGTGTTTGAGTTGTGGACACAAATTGTTTGTCATCAATGATATTGGTAAGAGTTGTTTCTTATCAATTAACTTTGTATTTCAATACTGATGTGTTTATTTTTGAATTTTTAGTACCGTCCAACAGTGCTGAAGATGTCAATGAGGCGTACACGGAATTGCTTCTTACACCATTGAAGCGTAATCTAGGATTACACGTGAGTTTTCTTATAAGTATACCACAGTTTGGGTTAGACATCGGAAAGTTCATATGAATGCAGTAACTGCAAATTGTTTTGTTTCTCAAGTTTTCCGATGCGCTTTATCTTTCTGAACTGGTGGTCAGGTACAAGCCGATGGCTTGTTCTTATCGTTTCAACATAGTAATAATTGTGCGATTTTCGTTTTATTTACAGCACGTATCTGAGTCCACCGAAGAATTCTACATCGACGACGACTTCTGCGAAGACATTGAACTGTGCGCAAACATGGAGCTCGGTACGCGATCGCATCTCTCCGATCTGATTGACTTTGATGTTCTTTCGGCAGATATTTTCAATTCAACCGATAATATTCCACACCAATTTGTGTAGTTAACAAAAATGTAAACAATTTTAACTTATTAATCTAATTCCTTTTCTTTCCGATTTTTTCTTGTCATTATCGCAACTGTTTTATTTAATTTAAATGCAATTGTTTGTTGTATAAGAAAATATCCAAAGTTTATGTTTTTATTAAACTAAAAAATATATCTACAGATTTTCTTGGTAAAAGACTATTGTTTTATTGCACCTACTGAATAATTGTAGAGACATCTTTGGCGTTCTGATTTTTATTGGCAATGGAACCGAATTGTATTGATCGTTTTTTTCAGTTTTACAAAAGTTCTCAAACCCAACACCTTGTTCGAGCAGAAACCAAAAACGCTGTTGGGGTTGTAAGCTTCTGACAAAACGCACTAGATGTTCCTGAATGAAAGGGGCACGAGAAGTCTTACTATTGTCGGCTACTACTCTGTCGTCCCTACCTAGATTTCTCGATGGCAGACGTGGCCAATCTTTTCACTTTCACTTTCCATGTACATCGTGAAATAAGAGGACCTGCAAAAGACATAATTGAACTTTCGGATTGGAGTGAATTTTCTGAAATACAACTGTTATTGAAATTGTTAATAACGTTTATTTATCTCTCAGATTTACTAAATGCTTTCGTTTAAATAAAGAAGCATTTTCATATGTTTTGGATGTTTTGAAAACGGAGCTAAATCCAAACTTGAAGTCTTTTCCCTATTTCCAAAAGTTCAGTCAGCTGCTTGCTTGCGATTTTTTGCTGAAGGAAACTATCAGTATGGTACTGGTAAGGACTACAACATTATGTATTCCCAATCAACATTTTCTGAAGTGCTGGATATTCCTTCATTGTAGTTGTTTTCTTGCTGCAATAAAAATGCATTTATAAAAACTCCTAAAATACAAAGTTTAAATCAGAGATATTCTTTTTCTTTTTCACCAAAGTGCTCAGGCAACAATATTTTTCCATTACAATACCAAAAATACAACTTCTAAATATGAAATTAGAATAAAGCCAGGCTTTTGTTGCAATTAGAGAAACAATCGACTTTTTGGTTTCAAATTGGGTGCAAAGTTGCAACAAAGTTTTATTCCTGTAATCAATTTAGCGTTATAAGTTATAACTAACTACAGAAGTTAACTAAACAACATACATGATAAGCATTTTACACTCGATTTATATTAACTGCTTTACTAAAGTTTGCTAAAACATGTTTTTATTTATTTATAACTAGCGGACCCGGCGCACTTTGCCTCGCCCCAATTTAACGTTTTCAGATAAACTCCAGAGTGATAATAAAATTTATTTGAGTTGAATCGGAGTCAGTAGAGAGCGATATGATAAACAATCGAACGGGAAACAGAATCCGCTTGGAGTGGAAGATCAGTTATGGAAAAATCAAAATTCGTGGGATAAGGACTTCCTGATCGCCGCTTGAATCAAATTGTTCATCAGTTTCTTGAAGGACATTTAGATTCAGCAACGTAATGGCAATCGATTCCATCTTCAGCTGTAAATTAAGCAGCGGAGTTCCTGGCACATCAAGCGAGTTCAAGAATTCCGTCTCGTTAATGCGCCATCGTGCATTCTTCCCAAAAGATAATTTTGCATTCGCGCATCAATTTCGCTGTCGCTGAATTCTTGGTCATTGTGCACGTTGGCTTGTCAACCGTGAGAAGATTCAGAGCGGAATGTGCAGTTCGACCGCCTTCCAACAGTGTGGCAGCAATGCCAGAGGATGCAACAGCCAACGCAATCTCCGATCTTGACCGAAATGTTACCAGAATCAACGAAATGCCTGTTCCACCAGGAGCATTGGATGAATAAAATGAAATGGAAGCGGCCCACATCTGGCACAAAGTACACCGCCCATCATTGGAAAATTGAGAATTGAGACACGGTTTTTTTTAAATTATTTTATACCACAATATATAGGTGCCAATAATAGGACTGAGGAATGCCAATGAACGGAATGAAGTGCAGATAATTGGTGAAAATTGACTTTGCTTTATTTAACTGTATTTTTCTATATGTTATTTAAGAAATTTTATGTTTTGTTTATGTTTTTTATTAAAAAACATCTTAATAAAGGTAAATGAATTATGTACTTTAATGATATTTGAATGTTATATTTTATATTTACACACACATAATGACTCAAGTTTTCTTAAGGTGCCAATGATTGGGTGTTTTACCCTATAAAATATAATGTCAAATATGTAGGAAAGACCTGCCTGCTCTCTTGCTCAGTTCCTATTTCACTCATGCATTCATTAATCCTGTGGTGTCCATATAACCCGATTCCCACCGACTTCCCATTTTTAATTTCCACCATTCAACACTATCTAACAAAAACTAAATATACACGAAAGACCACCTACCAAATAAATTTAATATTCACAAAAAAGTGCACACACGTAACCCATCAACTAAATATTGTGTGTTTATCCATTTACATCCATCATCATCGTCTTCACGACAAAGCAAAGGTTACCCCAAATATGTCGGGCTATTAAAAGCTCTCACTGTCACTGGACAGTTGATTTTGAAAGAACATTTTTTATTTGTATCTATTTTTTTCTTCCCTGAGGAGAAAAGAGTATACCGTGAGACCTCTTTGTTCAACCCGCCATGCGCAACACACACACAAAACAGTACTGTAAAGCGGATGCAGTACAGGTATGTAATATGAGGTGTTTCGTGTGTGTCGATGCTTCAGACACTTTTATACCGTCTTTGTTCTGCTCTCTTAATGAGTTTCTATTTGATTTAATTTTATTTATCCAAAAATCGCATTTCCTGGATGTGTTTGATTATGGGTGTTGTGCCGGCCTAGGGGCATGGGATTGAAAGACATAGCAGAAAGAAGATACGGTGTGAATTTTTACTGGATTGAGAGAGACAGTGATTTAACATTTGAAGCGAATACCTGTTAACATAACGTTAATAAGGAGGAAGACGAATTATTTTATACAGTGGTAACTGGTAAAAAAATCTCCTATTAGCCAACTTAAGCGTTATGAGAAATGTGGATGTAATAGAGTTCGGGAATAGGTAGGTACCTACTACCATTTAACAAAAATGAATACTATTGTTTAGTATTTATACCTATACCTATTGTTCAAAGGCGCTTAATTTGATTTGTTTGATTAATAAAACCATCTAGAGGAGATGTTTCACGAAGTTGAAGCATTATTATTTTTCATAAACACCTACACTTATTCATAAAAAAAATACTAAGCACATTGTAACGAATAATCAAAGAAACCGCATTTTGCACGGGCGAAGCCGGGCGCGTACAGCTAGTATATTAATAAACCGAAAGTTATTTTACCTTGTAACTTTATATACGTTGATATAAACCGTTGCGGTTTTGGCCTTTGTGTTACTGATAGTATTCAGTACTACTATAAGGTGATACCTAATTACCCTACAAAATTTGAATGATAAGTTGGATGACTAACATTTAGGAACTAAAAACGATATGTTATGGAATGAATAGTCATCTGTGCGCCAGAGGATATCGCCTTTAGATATTCAAATCGAAGACAAGGAGTCCGTGATCACATACATACACATAGGACAAGTTCTCCGGTGCAGGGAATATGTCCCTTAAAAATAACTGCAATTATAACATCAGAAAAGAGCCTTTTAGCATAAGTAATTTGCACAGGCTGCCTATTTGGACGGATTTGTATAGAAGAGGCAATAACATATTAGGAACTTCCCAGCAAGGGCGTTCTTCAGGGTCCTAGAAACGCAGAATTTACCGTTTCTGGTTTTGCAGATGATGAAGCGATATCTTTACCATTCTATTATATTGACCACTAGGTCAGGTTAGGTTAGATTTAAGTGGCTGTCGTAGCCGACACACTTACACCATTATAAGTCCCTTGTTATACCACATGAATCTAAAATTTAATTCTTCCTACTTGTTGAGCCAATTGGTGCTTCTAATGAAGCGTTTCTATGAAGATTTCGAATGTCTATGTTATTTAGATCGTTCTGATCACTATAATAGAATGCTCCCAAATGGAGTTTTCTTCTTTGTGAAAGAGCCGGACAAGTACATAGGAGATGGAGAATAGTTTCTTCCTCCTCCTCGTCAAGACAGCTTCTGCAAAAATCGTTTGAAAATACGCCCAGCCTTTTTGCATGCCTGCCTATAGACAGTGTCCTGTGATGACACCTATTGTAGCATTGATGTGCTTCTTACCAAGGGAGATCAAGTATATAGAAAGTTTTAGATCCAGCTTTGGCCAGATCTCTTTTGTTACTAGACATGTCGAGCCGGTTGTCCACCTAAGATTTGTTCTATTAATGGTATCCAGCTTTATAATTAGTTTACAAGTATAGCGATTGGAATACCTAAGGAATCCTTAACTGGAAGCATAGGTAGTGTAGTTCCGTGTTTGGCTAAGTATGACAGATAAACAATGTAGAAAAGTTTTTTGTAAAGGTGTATTTAACATACGTATGCTAGCTCCAGGTGCATTAAATTCGTTATAAGAGTTTATAAGCATTCCATAATAAAGAAAAGACAATAACATTACAATAATGTACGTATTATGTAGTCAGTTCGATATATTTCTTACCTATGTACCGACTAGGTTTTACATTCAATTTTAAAGCGGGAAGTCACAATGGGAACCAGAGTGCTTACAGCAATTACCTACATATTTTCTTTGATATCATAAGGACATACTAAGCATCTCCACCATGACAAGCTAAAAGAAGAAAAGGGGCTAACAAATATAAATGCGATAGGATATTAAGAAACCCCAAACATTGAACGCATTTGTATCCAAATGAAACTATTGAATAATTGCTTATTCGAAGAAAATATAAAACAAAATATTTGAAACTAGGTTTCTACATCTGAATACAAAGCAAACAAATTCAAATACATCTACAACAACAAAAATCATCACCCATTTCCCACCCACTCTCATATCAATGTTTCTCACATTATCAACGTATATCTCGTTGTTGCTTCCTTGACTTTATTAAACAACAATAATAATTTCTAGTATGTATCTACCGAAGACCCAAACAAAACGAAAAAAACAAATTTTTGTCATTCCCTGTTCAAACAGCTTCAGTGCTTCAGTGAGCGAAAATCTGCAAACTACATATTCTCCCTAGAGAGTAAGATTACTCAAAAAGAGAATAAAGCCCTGTCGGATATTTTGTGAACTACATTGCATATGTGAGCGTGAGCTCTGAAATAAAATTAAAAATGCAGTAAAATAGTAAACTTTTCAAAATTCCAATTTAATTATTTAAATATTAAGAGAGCATTCTCTTTTTTACAGATAAAAAAAATAGTTCCTTGTTCCTCCACAAAGATTGATTACTTTTAGTCATTTGCAGTTTTAAGCCGTTTAACAAAAAAAATCTAAAATTTGGCTCAATAACTACCTGCATAAGCCCTTTGGCAACGATATGAAATCATAAAAAAAATAAAAAAGTTTCATCTAGGGATTGCCCCATCGGGGCGCAGGAAAAAACACCGAAAAAAGGGTGTTTTTGGCACTTTACGGAATGTCAACGTCGAAAATTAAAATTGTGCTTCAATAGCGACCTGTAACACTGTACCGACTATTGAACACCGTTTGCTCCGATCGATTATCTCTTAAACTCTGGAAACCAAATCGGGATGCAAAAACATAATACGCCAGCCACCCAGCCTTAAGAAATAACTTCAAATCAAAAGTAAACACAAAAAACAAACAAGTTATTGAATTGGTAATTTTTTTTAAAGTTATGACAATTCAGTCGATAAAACATACCATACATACATGAAGTAGGTTTTTATTACTTTTTGATGTGAAACATCTTATGGCGCGACTTGGGAGTAAAATCGATTCATGAAAGCGGAAATGACCAAGCGGAAGTGCGAGAAGGAAATTGGCCTGTCGCCATCGCTATGCCGCCGCCTAAAACTCCTTAACAACTCAACCGATTCGAATGACATTTTGTGGGTGGGTATGGTTGGTTGTAACTTGATGAATAGGATCATTTTGGACCCGATAGGTGGCGCTGTTGTCGATCTAGAAAACTTTGGATTGGATTGTGTTATGAAAACTTTTTAAATTAATGAGCACAATTATCTTCTGCGCTGAATTAAGATTATAATATTATAAAGATTTGGTTTTTAAATTAAATTTCTTAATTAAGTTCAACTACATACAACACAGTTCAATTTAACATCCACATTTAGCGAGAAAAGTTTCACATCTGGCGTGTGGTCACAAGCACGCTCTCTTTTTTTTATTACTGTGCTTCTGTACTTATTGACAAGATCAGAACTTGGCTCCCAATCTTCCAAATCTGTACGTGTTATCAAATTTTATGCAGAAAGCATTTATTCAGCAGAAATCTGTTGGTTTTTTTTTCATTAGTGCTAATTTTGAAAACACGCGTTCAGCACAGGCACTGCTGTGTGGCAATGTCAGTATTTGAACAACAAAATTATACAAGTTTTGGCACAAAAATTCATCAATGTGATTTTTTTGCCCGACTCTGTACCAAAACTGTTCCAAATCCGCTCAGCGACAAACCAATCAATGCGTATCAATGAGCCACTTTAGCGTAATTAATTTATATAAAAGTAATTAGCTCATCTTCAAAGTTTTAAGTGTTTATTGTTCCAAATTGTGAAAAAGAGCAAAAATCGTTAAATTTTAAAAGAGGAGTCTCATTGTGCCAAGGTGTTAAAAAACAGAGAGCGTGCTCGTGACCACACGCCAGATGTGAAACTTCTCTCGCTAAATGTAGATGTTAAATTGAACTGTGTTGTATGTAGTTGAATTTCATTAAGAAATTTAATTTAAAAACCAAATCTTTATAATATTATAATCATAACGCAATCCAATCCAAAGTTTTCTTTTTCGACAGTTTTTGTTTACATTTTGTTTTAATATCGTCAACTGATTCAGTAGTCTAGTGTCTGTGTAAAACCCAGATTCTTTAGTTCACTTCAGCGTCCCCATACAAGCATTCACTTTGACAATTAAGTTCGAAAAATTTAAAAAATATGTCTTTCCATACCTATAACCATGCAAATCCACAAAATTTCATTGAAATCGGTTGAGTGGTTAAGAAGATCGGCAACAGCGCCATCTATCGGGTCCAAAACTATCCTATCCATCAAGTTACAACCAACCATACCCACCCACAAAATTTCATTGAAATCGGTTTAGTGGTTAAGAAGATCGACAACAGCGCCACCTATCGGGTACAAAACTATCCTATCCATCATGTTACAACCAACCATACCCACCCACATAATTTCATTGAAATCGGTTGAGTGGTTAAGAAGATCGACAACAGCGCCATCTATCGGGTGCAAAACTATCCTATCCATCAAGTTACAACCAACCATACCCACCCACAAAATTTCATTAAAATCGGTTGAGTGGTTAAGGAGTTTTAGGCGGCGGCATAGTGATGGCGACAGGCCAATTTCCGTCACGCACACCCGCTTGGTCATTTCCGCTTTGTAGAATCGATTTTACTCCCAAGTCGCCCCATAAGATGTTTCACATCAAAAAGTGCCAAATTGCAACTTTAGTGTCACAACGGTCACGCTGGTCGCAGTAGTGTGTGAGTTAGATTATGTGCACCGTGACCGTGCACGCTCTAACGTGATCTGATCATTATGTTTTGCACTTCAGTGGGCACGAGCAGTCGTCTCTTTTCAGGCACACATTCAGGTTGAACACATTTTCAAGTGTTGTTCATTGGGAAAATAATATTTTTTATACACAAATATGAAAATGGTGTGACAAATGTATAATAATTCATCAATTGAGAACGGCTGAGTCGATATGGCTCAATTTTTTTTTGAGGTCTTCGTAGTTGCCAGGAGAAGAAAGATCATTTTGGGAAAACCCTCTGGAAAAGTAGGGAAATTGGAAAAATCGAAAATCGACTTCTTATATGAAATTTTGTGCGCAATTACCGAAGAACAATGTTTATAAATAAATAACGCCTAGCAAAATTAAATTTATAAAATTGTTTTGAAAATTTTGAATTCATAAAGTTGTTTTGAAAACTTAAAATTTTTGAAATTCGTATTTGATATTTGTTTCGTCTATTCTATTTAATTTGAACGCAACACAAGAAATGAAACCAATGACCATCGGTGCTGCTCATGTAAGAGAAGAGATAAATAATTTGAAAACTGAAATAATATAAAGAAATTGTAAATACAATGTAAACAAAAATTTTATTTAAGTTATAAATTGTGTAAAATAAAACTTAATATTACAAAGAAATTATGGCGCTGGATGCATTTAGCAAATATTGTTTTTAAACTTTAATCTAAAGAAACAAATATGTCCTTCTGTCCTTTCATTGCTTTTACATTGCTATTTTTTTATTATGAAAACATTATGTTGCGTGGTTGCCGGCTCAAGTAAATGGAATTAAAATAAAATCCATGAAATCTTATTACCTTATTATTATATCTATCTTAGGTAGGAAAAAAAGGGCGGCACTAAAAGTAATGTAATTGTTATGTTTTGTTCTGGAAACGATTCCATCGCGGCATTGTGAATAATAGTTTATTTCAGTATCAATGTTTATGTCGATTTTTAAGTTTAAGGTACTCTAAAGGACAATTTGTCCCAGAACGGCTGCTATAAGAACTAAAGCTATGTTTACTAACATCCTTCCAACGCCACTGTAGCAACCCAAATTTTGGACGGAGACCTGGTATTTTATTTGATCAGGATATTGACAAGCGGCGTCGGAGCAGGAGGCTAGAGCATTACCATACATCGATACAGCTTGCACGGAGATATAGAGTGGAGGACATTGACCAATTGTGTAGTAACCGTTACAAGAATTTGATAGGTCATATGTCATACTATTGCCTGAGCCCGTCAATTGTTGACAAGATACATCTGTTTGTCCAGATATTGTTGTGGCATTTTGCATTGGGCGTTCTGTGTAGCGCGAAGTGCACACTGTAAGTGTAGTTCCACTTGTTCCGCTTATGCTAACTGAGCGGCTTGCGCCAGCACCAAAAAAGTAATTCGGTACAATTCGATAGAAGGTGATGAAATTGGGACGAATGTACTGGTACATTTGGTCTTGCCCCCAAGAGGCAGCGACCCAGGTGGATCCACAACGGGGATTGATTATACGACGTTGAACTGCAATTAAACCAAATACATATTTGACAAATTTTTTTTTAGAAAGTATAAATATGCAAAATGCTCTTACGTTGTTTGATACGCTGTACAACTGGTCTGCCTTGGGATGCTGCGTTATTCTGACCTAAGTTGATAGGAAAGATGTCTGTGCTGGGATCGACAACAAATGAGTTAAAGCGAATAGCCGATCCACCAGTATAGTAAATGAATCGAAGGTCAGGAATTTGTTCGTAGATGTACTGCAGCTGAATTTGCACGTAGTTAGAGTCCGCATCGTTGATTGTAGCCATATTAGGTACCATAAGGGCTAACATAGACCGTCCCCCAACCGATGAATTTTGCTGCTGGACATTCATATAACTTTGCGTAAGATTCTGAACTGTCTTCAATATAAGGGGCAGATTGAAACCAGGACTATCTGTAAATAGAATTAAACACCTGTTCTTTACATATATCGAAAAAATCAGACTTTAACATACAATTAGCTTGTGTTGTCACGTTCCATTGTTGGTAGACATCACTCATATGATTAGTTGTATTGGCAATGATTTGACAGTCACCTGCACCTAGCAAGGTTACGGTACTTGCGTACGGAGCAATGTTGATGCGTTCCAAAACGTAACTATAGTAAAAAAAAACAAATTAAAAATGGCCCAAGAACAAATTATTAAATCGTACGCTAGAATGTCTACTATTGTGTAATACTGCCATGATACATCGAGGAAGACATAAATATCAGTCATAGTTGTCACATTCTCCAAAAAGCTACCCGTCTGAGGATTTGAAGCTTGGCATGATATATCATTTAGATATTGAGCTGTGAGAGAGCGATCTTAAGTAAGCGTTCATATAACAACTTCTAGTAAATAACTTACGAACATATATACCCAATTGGTTTGCAGCGGCTTGTGAGAACTGTTGAATTGCCGCTGGTTGAAGGGTCACCCTAAGTTGCATCTCAGCATCCAAAACCTGAGAAAATGCGGTCGTTTGACTAGTCATATCACTTTGCGAAGCCACTGCATTGAATTGTGCTTGTCTGTTGCAAGCCATTATGCCCGTATTGAGCACACCATCTAAAGAGTAATACATTGAAAGCAATTGACTGAGTTTCATACTGGATGCTTGGTTCTTCCACTGAGCTATGTTCATTGCAATAATAAGCCCATCTAAATCTCCACGAATTTCAGCGTCTGTCATTTCCAAATTATCTCGTTGCGTTAGAAAATACCACTTATCCATTACAGTATCATTCCATGCTCCGCCAGCTCCGACCGAAGCAGTATTCGATGGCGACATGGGCACCTGCACGAGAGCTACCTCAGAAAGGTCGCCAGATAAAGTTGCAGCCCAACGATTGTCTACAGTGAGTGTGCTCTGCCTAGCTCCAGCTTGACCAGGACGTCGAGATAGTGCTAACAATTGTCTGAGTTGTATAGTCTGCGGTTGTAGCCCTGCAGCAATTCCAGCAATAAGATTGCCGGCTGTTACCGAGCCCCAAGGCGTCCAAATAACTCCATTTTCCACAGGACACTGGCTAACTTGGTCTTGGTTACCATAGCTTGTAACATCAGGATCATTCCAGTAGTCGAGGTCTTGATATGGGTTGACCATAATTTTATCCGTTGATCTCTGATTTGCTTTCCTGTGAGTTTCAAGGAACTCCACATCAGCCAAAAAATTCGATTTGTACGGATTATCACCAGCACTGCGTGGCAGTCGGTTAGAACGGTACTGGGAAAGCTGATTACACACTCTTCCCTCATCGCCACGAACTCGGAGGTTAAAGGAGCTGGAGAGCATAAAATGCATTGAACACCGTTCTTCTTGTGTAAGCGAAGAATTTGGGAAATTATTTGCATTTCCCTGGATAAGTCGAGTTAAGAGAATGCGGAACTTTGGAAATTGAAAGCCGGTTGGGCTGTAGGGTATAACACCAGGAGCAGCTTGAACCCCAGGTGCTCTTTGGATGCCATCCTGCCGGAAACGATGTAATAGACTTACGGCTAATGTACGGATATCCATATTGAAATTGGCACTATTCTCAACTTTTCGGATAAGATCAATGAGGGTATTAATAGATGATGGTAGTCGATTATCTCGGTTCATGTAGTAACTTGTATTGTAGCACTCTACAAGCGATGGTGGAATTTGTAGTTGTGCATTTTCCTGCGCCCATCCCGATGGAACTGCTACACAAATGAGCAGACACACGGCGGCAATCGATTGAATTTTTAGGAAATGGCGTAACATTATTATCTGAAAAACACACGCTGAAATTAAGTTTTCTTACGATATAACAATATAAGTATAAAAACTAATGGAAGAAAATCTTGGACTAAATATTAAATGTGTCAAGGCGACATCAGTTGGTATTGGATCTTAATTTCTTAACTTATATACCTACTATCTTACTAAGCTACATCTACAGTTCGGAGTGTTCACAATAGTCGACTACCAACCAACCCTCTTCAGTCACACTGATGGTCTTTAGTCAATTGCATGCAGTTACGCACTACAAGTTGGTTGAGCTTTGTTCCAATATGAGGCGTTTTTTTTTTCTGGTTCTGAGCGCGAGCATTATGAGCGCGCTCTGAATCGAGCTCAGATCGTTCAGATGTGTTTAAGAAACACACTTAAGCACAATCTGTCTAATGTCAGTCAAAAAATGAAAAATAATAATTAAAATGGATAAGCTAATTTGTTAACCTTCTGTGCCAGAACAACCAGGTTCGTCCGGCATTATCCTGTTTTTTTTCTGTCAAATGTGACTGAAATTTGTATGTATAGGTATGTGTAATCTGCTTTTTACTCAGGATGCTCAGCTCAGCCAATTTATTCTGAGCTCATAGAGCGCTCTCTGATCGTGCTCTGAAGGAAAAAAGAAACACAAATTTGAGCTCTGAAGTCTCTGAGCTAAAAAAGAAACACGAACTTTTTGTATAACAGTTCAGGTTCTGCTCTGAACTAAAAAAGAAAAACGCCTATTACCATTTTTCTTTAGATTGGAAATAAAGCGGCCGGAATCGGAAAAATCACTTCTGATTTGCGCAAAAATACTCTTCTGATGAGTCTGAGAGGAGAAATTCAATTTACGTGTTTTACACCAGCTGGCAGCAGTCGTAGATTAATTTTTGATAATTTGTGGTTCAACTAGGAGCTTGAACTATAAGTATAAAACTTTTATACTTAGTTCATATGGCTAAGAGAAGGATTTTTGTAGCATTGGACTTCCGGCACACAAAATCCCAAACAATTTTGTGTGCCAGCCGACGCACGCCGCACACAACCATAACAAATCGAACTACCTATACTTTGCATGTACCTAGGCTGGCTGCGGTTATTGACAACCGTAAGGGCGTTAGCCTTTGACGACCACATGACGACGTACGTTCAGGAGAACCACTGCAATATTCGTTGTGTGTGAATGTATATCTTTAATTCCTTTGATGTTAATCGAGAAATCATAATTCACTTATTTCTATTCTTCTATAGGTAAATTCTCATTATCAATTTTAATTCACAAAATCTTAAAAAATCGCAATGAAGAAATTCGAATCTGTAATGCGCAATGGCCGGCAAACGTTATTCGTTCGAACAAAACACGAATTCGCAAAGTCGACTAGATTGGTCTGGAAGAGATGTAGCCTGAACGCAAAAACTAGAATGGTCGGGAACGTCACTTTTCCTACGTCAGCCACATATGCGAACCGTCAACTTAGTACTCAGTCACGAATTTCTTGACTAGATTCGTCGGCTACCCCTCTATAAACGTCAACTGACACAGCTGCCCATGTGACCTATCTAGGCCAATCAAAACAAATACAGTAAGTTAGTCAGACTTACTAAACTGGATATTTGAACGTCCCCATTGGCTTCTCCATTGATCGATAAAAGATGGCGTTACGTTGCGGGTCTATCTGACAATTCAATTGTGATACGATATGTTACATTCAAATTTGATCCTTTGTTTGGTTGTTGCCAAAATAAATAAATACAAAATGAAAAAAAAAAACATTTTGAAATTTTGATTTTTCAAAAAAAAAAAAACAGTACTGAGAAAATACCTTTCCAACAAAGTATAAATCATCAAAATCGGTTCGGCCAATCTCGAGTTATGGGATTACATCGCTTCGGACACTTTCTTTTATATATATAGAAGATATTGAGTATAAACTTAATGGTAATACTAAGCGAGCAATGTGGTATGATTATGGTATCGGTACATTTTTTTTGGGTTATAATAGTCATCTTCCCTACTATACTAGATGTGCTTCATGGGCTTTATGCCGGCCACCAAATGTTAAAAACTTAATGCGACAGACAATAAAAGCCTAGTTAAATAGCATTTAGTATCACCATCTACAACTCAGTTTTTGCAGCAGCTATTTTGCACTTTGGGATAACATTTATGTTCATGTGCGAACTATTTTGCGGTGAAAAATTTGTATGAAAAATTGCATTTCATGTGAACCTTAGGCTTTATCTTATAGTTCACCCAGGCTACAAAAAAAGGGGTAGAACAACGGACCATAATTGTAGTCTTGAGTGCCTGAGTGGTCTTGAAGTCCACTATTTAAAAACGCATTTAATGAATCGCTTCAGTACGAAATTAACGTTTAGATAACTGAAACTACTACTATGTTACAAAATAAATTCCCCACCGCCCATGACCTAAAAGAAAATGTACCTAACTGTCAGCTTGCGCACCTGCCCAGTGCTCTACATATACATTACACATTGCAAATTACTGATAAGGTTAGGTATAAAAACAAAACTTACCGAACTCAACCACCTTATCATATCAATTGTTACTCATCGACTTATCAAAGAGTAAACACAAAACCTTTTCGTGGAATACTAGAACAATTTACAATGTTGGATTATTACATTTATAAAGTATGTTTGTATGTATGTATAAGTTAGCCAATACCTAGTTATTATCTGTATGTTTGTATAAATACGTTTTTTAGGGAGTGACTATTTCGTTTGACAAATAACATAACAATTTAGTAACTTGTGGATAAATTCTTAGGTAGGTAGGTATGTTATTCTTGACCTCAAACGCATAAGTTTGGTTCTTATCTTTAAAATCAAAGAAACCAAATTTTTAATTAACTTTTAGTAACAACTATCTATTTTATAAAATATGTTCTTGCTGAATTCAGGTATTCTCCTTGGTATATTCGTAATTAATCATTTTCGTCAGAATATTTTTCAAAACGTTTGCTTTTTTTTGATTACTTAGGGAGTAGTGTTTTGAGAATTTACCAATTAATGAATCAGTTATTGAAGAACTTGCTTTCCATAGCATCTAATGATACTCTTCTGACCGTTACAAACATCATCTTATGAAATTCTATCGTGTAGGTACCTACATAGATATTTCAAGTGAAACAATTTGTAAAAATGTTAATGTTAATAAAAAGCGCGCACTTCATTGAATATAATATGTATAGATTCTAGAAGAGGATATTCTGATTTGCTCCTTTCAATAAAATTCGGCAGAGCTCTTCTGCAATAGTAGAGGTGACAAATAATTGCAAATTTGTTTGGTATTTTTTATTTTGTTTCTTCAGTGAATATGAGTATGAATAGGTATGTGCACGAAATTAAATTATTGGAAATTTTCATAAGTTTGCACCCCACTTTACAGTTTAATTAATTATATCCGATGATAAAAGCACAAAGCAACTGTGTATCAGTTCATAAAAACCATGGACTCTTCTCCCGTGAATTCTGTCAATATGAATTGAGTTTACTATTTAGCTGGATTCGAATATCGGTCTATTTCGTAAACGAGCAATGGACTTTACTTTTGTAACGCATGTAAAATCGACATAATTCCGTCAATACCTATAGCTTGTTAACGTAGGTATTCTGCGATTTAATAACTGGAGTTGCACCGTTTTGTCGATGAAACATAGAAAGAACACTTCTAGACTTACTCTTTTGATAAAAAGGGACATTATTTTCTTGAATCAAAAACGCAATAGGTTTGACCTGAAAATACAAATCACTTAGAATGAACTCTGGTTCTCGAAGTAGGTACCATTGTTTTTTCTTTGTTCACTGACTTTCACATATACTTATACCTTAACCTTATAGATTGTTATTGATAAACCATATCATATCATTCACTTTTCTTCGATGTCATGCACACATCCTGCAAAATTGTTCTTTCACTAACGCCGTTTACCTACTACATAAACCTATTTCTTAACATTTTACAAAGATTTCTGCTTTTCCCTTTTCAGGGAGTTAACAGTTATGACATTTTTTTTTAAACAATTAAGCGTTTACATATGAATTTCGTCTACATTATATTTATGACTCATAAGTTCGGCAACTCCTACCAAAAGCTACTCGCGTTCATATACGTCCAAAATCTAGCAATAGTTACTGATCCTATAAATGCACACACACATTCACATATCCACAAGTTAAACAAAACATATGCACGTATAGCAAAATTAATCGCGCTTATCTGTTCAATAATATTCGATAAGACCATTTTCACAACCGTGGTTGAATCATACAGTAAATCCACAGAATTAAGATTTTATTTCGGACGCAAGGGAGCACCTAACATTACTTAATTTTTAAACTACAAACACGGCTTAAACTCACTTTTTATATATTTTTTTCGTTTTTTATTTCATATGCGAAAAAACAAATTCGTTAAACAAAATTACTGTACATACTATTTTACAGACACCTTATTCGACTCGTCGTTGTTATCGTAGTGAGTCTTAATAGACCGCACCTTACTGCGTAAAGTTTTCGCCCGTAATATAAGAGAACGCTTTATCTAATCGATAAGATAAGATTAGATAAATGGGTTTTAGTTATTGAGCGTCAGGTAGTTCTCGGCCAGTAGTGAAACAATATATGACGCGTTGGATTTTTGTAAAAATATGTTTTTACATTTTTAAACTATAGTCCAAACAAATGCACATTTGGAGAACCACGAGTTTTGGCGAAACTTGCAAATTCAATATGAACTCGGGATGTTTTTTTATTAAAAAGATACATATTTGCACTTAAGTAGCAATTACGATGTGGATCTTGCGCATTATGTAAATATTTAATACAATTTAAACTCGATATGAATCAACGCACGTAGGTTATTGATTTAGATGACCAGAAGTTGACGCGTCCTAGGGTGAACTATATCATGTGCATAGCTTTTTTAGTAAATCTAATTTTTGGGATGCTTCGTGATATGTTGGATACAATAGATGATAGCTGTTTCTACATTTTAAAATTACCACAAGGCACAAGATTACAACCCTTACCCGAAGTAACAAAGGCGATTTAAGATAATCTGTAAACAGAATGATTGTGATTCTCCCAATGCACCTATTAATAATAAATCCTACTTTTCTTTGCTTTGCTGACATAGAAGCTCAAAAATACGCCTCCATGGCCTTGTTTGATGGGTCGTTCACAAGTCTTAAAAGTTCACATATTTTGAGTACAAGTCTTACCAAACTCGGTAATACCCCCCAAAAAAAAACGTTTATCACTCGCCAAAATTTAAAAAATCAAATTTTTATTCCGGGTAATATTTCTGCGCAGTGGCTTAGTGGTTAGTTTGTTGGACTAGTAAGCGAGGGAATAGTTGTGAGAAGCTAGACCTAGGGTCCCATAGACCTGTTGTGTCAACAACTATTTATTTATTTAAAAAGTTTTTGTGAAGGGAAGTATTTTTATAACAAAGTTAACAAATCAAGAGTAACAAGTAACTATCTCACTTCATTTTTATTTTACTTTTAATCATTATGAAAAGCTCATAAATGAAATAATCTTCGAAAATTTATTCATTCGTATCTGAAGTTTTTTAATAGAGTCACGAATGTTGTTCTAAATTACTTAGAGCGCTCTCATAGAATCTATCTTCTATTCATTTAACCCTTAAATTGCGTACAAATCTGAAATTGACCATATCTTGAAAAAATATCAGATTTTACTTACAAATAGCAAGCTTCGAGAAATTCTTCGATTTTGTTCGCAGAATTTGAACAGCTGGCGAGGGACCGAGCTGGCTGGAGGGGCTTGTTAGTTGAGGCCGTGGTCCACCCCGGACTGTAAGCGCCACCAAAAGTAAGTAAGTATAAATTTATTAGGTTAAGGGTCACCGCACCAAGTTATAAGATAAATATATAAACCTCTGAATAGCTAACCCAAGACAAACAAATAAATAGTTACTCCCCCGCTTTGCGTTGCACCATTTCAAAGTTCCGTCTGGACAAGTAACCTTAGATTATATGAATTTTTGCATTATTACCAACGCAAAAAAAAAAATGATGAAATGTCAAAAAAATTTAAATTCTTCAAGAATTCAACGCGAACTCGACAAGTTAGGTACGTGAGGACAGCTGAAAGTATTCAGGCATGCTACCGTTCACAAAAGAAAGAAAAAAAAAAATGATTCGGATGCAAACATGAAAATCATAGGTAAGTAAGGCATTTTTTCATTTTAGCTCCTACTTCAAGAATAGTTGATCGCGAGAGATTGGTGAACTTTCTTGAAGAGTTCGGAACGTCAGTTTGGAGTAGTGTCGCAAAAACAATCGAATCAATCGAATCATACCAAGGATCGGATCATTCAACTCTTTAGTTTGTGAAATGAAAAAGGATGATTCTAATAAAAAAAATTATTGTTCAAAACAGCTACGTTATTAATATGTATCTCAATACCAAACAACTATAAACCTTATTTAGCTGAAGACAAATAAACAAAAAGAGTAAAATCTCTAATTGGGCCGGCAGTGGAAAGTCTTTTTACTGCATACGATAGCGATAGCACATTTAAGAAAGAGCAACAAGATCTGCTACCACAGAGTAAAAGAAAATCGCCGACGAAAATGAATGCATTTACTATGAAAAGCTAGAAGATCAAATTGTGGAATAATTAGAAGTTGATTTGGAAGCAATAAGAGGTTCCCCTATGCAGTCCGCAAACAGTACAATGGTCCAGAAAGACGTTATAGAAAGAAGGATAAACCATTTGTTTGGCCAGAAGTTGTTGTGCAATGTGCGGAAACAAATCGGGTAATTAAAGCACCCAAAGGTGAGATTCGTTTGAACCAATTTACATAATGATAATGTCCATTCTTTTTATTAAATAGCATGTTATCCTACACGACCACAACCAAGGAACAATTTTTCCACTTCTTTTTTGGCATTGAGGGAAAAGAAGAAGAACGGGAAATAGTGTCCTTGGAGTTAAGAAAAGAAAGAAACAAAGCGAACATGTTGAAATGAAATGAATTTAATTAGATTTATCTGGCAACTCCTATATTCTTTGTATGTCATTTTTTTTTTGTTAAAACCAAAATGGAGGAAAATAAAATTCTTGTTCTTTGTAGGGGAAGTACGTCCAAAATGACACATATGGGTAAAATGACATACTAGCCTTAACTCGAGATGTGTTACACTTACAGCACTTGCTGCTATCTTCCAAGGTGACTTCGATGATATTTAAAATCCTGTCAAAATGACAGCTCCGTTAATAGCCGTGAGTCAGTGCCAAAAATCAAAAAGTATTTTCAGAAGCAAATATTTTTTTTTTGGTTTTAACTTTTTTTCTTGTTTTGGTAAGTTTTCTTCAGTTTTTCTTAAATGTTATTTATTATATCGATAGTTTATGACAAAACTTAGGAAATTGGCTATTTATCTGCAATAAAATCAGAGTTTTATTACAGTTTATTTAGAAAATTTTGTCGAAATTACGATATGGACAAAATGACATACCATAATTATGGACAAAACGACATACATATATGCATGCGAATTTAGGGAATATTCCCAGTTCGGGAAGAGCAAGCATCCACCACATTGCGGCCTTTACTTTTCCCAGTTGACGCAATTTCGCCTGCTCCACAAGGCACCTATATTAGTGGACAGAGCAAAAGAAAACAAAAAGTTCGGCCATCACACCTTTTATTAACGTCCACACCGAATATTGACGAATTGCGGGCAAAAAACGCACCCAAGAGTCCACCAGAAAAACGGAAAAGAAAGGTCACCAAGGTTCTTTTCAATGATGATGAGACAGACGATGAAGATTTTATTGCCGACGGCGATGACGACTGTGCATGCATCTATTGCAACGACATTTTTTCTCACTCCAAGCCTGGTGAATCTTGGGTACGTTGCATGAAGTGTAATCTTTGGGCTCATGCATCCTGTGCTGACGTGCCAAGGAACAAAAAAGGATTCATTTGTGAACTATGCGTTTAAACTTAACTTGTAGGTAACAAACATTTTTAAAAAAATCATTTACTATTAACAATTTGTAAATTTGTAGCTAAAAGGACTTATCCAAATGACGGTATGTCATTATATACATATCAAGTATGTCATTTTGTCCGTATCATATGGACAAAACGGATTTTCATGTAGGTTTGGAAAACCATTTATTTTGTTTAGATTGTATTTTTCTTTTAAATTAATCACTATTGTAAAATGTTCGCAATAGAGATATGAATATATAATAAATATAACAATTGCAATATCTCTTAGAAATAATATTCTTTGAATCAAAAGGCTAACAGTATGTCATTTTGGACGTACTTCCCCTACTCAATAAAGGCGGTAGCACGTTTTCTTTTATTCAACAAGTTTTTCATCAGAACACAATACAAATATTAGAGAAATTGAGCTGAATAACAAAAAAAAGGAGCTAAATTGATCAAAATGAATTGAACATGTGTAGGTAATAAAATGGTTCGACAAAGTTAAATTTTTTTAATGAATTCAATAAACTTACAATGTTATGTTATTGGCAATGTTTCATTATAAAAACAATACTGGATGTTGAAACTTTTAAAGGGCACTTTGGCTCAGAGCCTGTAAAATGGAAAATAGTTATGATGTAGGTAGGTATATTGCTATTACTAAAACTTTAAAAGTAAATACCTCGCAAAGTATTGTTCAATTAGCACTTGTCGTTCTCGTTGGCCGGTGTTTCGATGCACTTAACCATTTTCCCCATATACTGTTTGAATGTCGACTGGTTCAATTAAAGATGGAAAATCAGGATCATATGGAGGTAAAACATCTCCTTGCGACAAGGCAATATTATGCAGAACTGTCGTTGCTACTATTATGCCAGGAACTTTTTTCAATTTTATATGAATGCTCCTTGACAATATTGGAAATCGCCTTTTCCACACTCACTTTCTTCAACGTTACGACTTTTTATTTGAGCTTCTTGGTAAAGAGATTCAGCTCTGTTTTGGGTGTTGGTTAGTGGAGTCATCAAATAGGCTGTCTGTGCACACCCACTCTCTCCTAATAGAAGCATATCGCCATGAATATGTTGCAAAAAGTTTCGTTTCTGTGAAGTTTTGTCCCATACGTTGCCATTATGAGCTGATGCATGCCAGCGGGCAACAACGTCAGTTAATGCCAAATTTGTTTTGCAAATAGCTTGGACGTTGAATGAAAAATACCCCATTTCGATTTCTAAATACTTCGGAATTGTTTCCTCCTAAAAAAATATAATATTATTATTTACCTACAATATTTCACTATAAAATCAAAAGTTCAATACATACCAGGTGATTGAATCCTTAAAAGCGTGCAGTCAATAGCTCCAATTACTCTTGGAAATCGTGCTATTTTATAAAATTCTGTTGCAACTTCCTGTTGTTCTTCAGTTGTTTCCGGAAATTTTTTATATTTTGGTCTGAGTAGAGCTATGGCATGAGTAACTCTATGTATTATCCGACCAGCTGTTGATTCATGCACTCCTATAATATCATCACATGTAATTAGCTGACTGCCAGTCGCATAGAATCGTAGAGGGCACAACAGTTGCTTCATTGGAGTGAATTATTTCTAACATATAAGTCAAGATAATAAACTTTTATAACAGTATTTTGGTATATCAGTAGAAGTTTACACGTACCTGTGGCTATTGAACTCCAATTTTTCTATTTCCGCAGCAAACGCAAAGCTGTATTTTTTGCCAGTCGAACATCTATATATATAAAAATGGATCTTGGTTTGTTCGGATGCTTAGAAGAAATGGTTTAGAAGAAAAGAAAAGTTGGAAAATTCTCAACAGGTGGCGTTGTAGGCACACATTACATTTTTCATGGGGAAACGCACTTTGAAAAAAAAAATTAACTGGATAGAAATCGAGTAGTGACACTTCATATATAGAAAAAAAATATTTTTAAAATCAAAGTTTGTTGATCTTTTGTGATAGAAACACTTTACTGCTAAGTGCGAGAGAATCAACAGGTGGCGCTGTGGTCAATCTTCAGAGCCGCTCAACCGACTTTGTGAATGCGCATGGTTGATTCCAAATTGAAAGATAGTATAGTTTTGGGCCCTAATGGAAACAAAGTGCAATCAAAAACAATACAAATAGAAAACCTTGGATTAAAAATAAATAAATATTTTGGCGCGAAAGGTCTGTGGGACCCAAGGCCTAGCTTCTCACAACCATTCGTTTTGTGTGGGTTTTCAATTTTTGGGACGAACGGCTCTTTCATGACAGTTTTACTCTCGGATGTTTGTCAGACGTTCGCGAGAGGTGGCGCAGTGGAAAAAACCTTAAGATGTAATTTGGTTCTTTCGTTAACAAAGCCATTTGCAAAAAATAATCGGGATATAAATCGGGATATGGCACTTGCCATATTATAGGTAACAAAATAATTAACTTACTATAGGTATCTGCACATTTATGAAGCCTTGAATTTTTGTAAATGGTGTTCAACACAATGGGGCAGTAATCAAAAAGGGCGCCGTTGCACCTCCCTTAAAAAACGACTCTGCGAATTGTGGCGGGACTTAATACGAAAGGCACGGGCAGCGCCGTGGGAGTACAGCTAGTTTTTAATAAAATCCATATCTCTCATTGTTTCAAAATGATTTTTCCGTTCTAGTGTTACTCAGTTATAAAAATCACTATGAATGAAATCTACAATTTCTTCATTGTCATCGTATATAAAATTTAAGTCCATTGTAGTTTTTTCTATTTTAATGCTTGACACTACCGGGTATTGAACACTTTGTTTTACTATTTGACGTTTAGGCACAGCTATTCAGCCTTTTGAACATGGATAAATATTAATGCAGCGCTTCTAATATGAAGGGCTTAAGCGACATTTTCAAAAATTTGATTAAACAGCGTTTAAAGTCTTTTAACAATAACTTTTTTTTAGTAAATAACACTCAAGTGCTTTAAGTGTAACTAATATTTTTTATTTAAAAGAAAGGATTTGCGAATTACAGTTATGTGTACTTAACACCTTCATCCTTCAACTTTTTTGTATTTATGAATTCATTTTGTATATAAAGGTCTAAAGCGACATTTAGAGCTGTAATAACTTATTATTATAATTTTTTTCTTTTTTTCCTCAGGACCTGCTGAAATCGCATTTAAATAGAACCATTGATGCTCTACCGGAATAAATTTCATCTGCTCTTTTAAAGTTTTTATTTTTCCCCAGAAAAATGCTTTTCCCTTAGCATAAAATCCTGATTTTCAGTGGGACGTTTATTTTTTCCTTAGTAAAGCTGTTTTGAAAAATCATAATTTTCAAAAAGGGACTTGGGTTGTAAGGTTTTCTGCTTATAACTTCTGTTTGGAAAAAGATACGTACAATTTTTAGTGGGTATAGATCTTGATATTCCAAATACGATTATGGAAAAAACTCAATTTCGTCATAACCCGACTTAGGAGATTATGGTTTGTGGCCACTGTTATATCTCGATATTGCTCTTCAGTATACACAATCTCGTGTTTTCGCAATACCTTTTCGATTCTGCCGAATTCTCTGTCGCTATCCAAAAATGTGTGTGGAAACTTACGGTCTATTATTTTAATGAATCCCTGCAGTATCAACGTTGGTAGAGGCAGGTCACATTAAAATTTTTATTTTGTCCAGCGCATGAATCTGACCTAATAATAAGATGGTTTCTATCTCTAATATCGCTATTATGTTGAACAAAAGTTCATATAGAGCTGGCTACTTCGTGCTTCCTCTATCACCTACATCCTCCGTCCACGTGAGCATATACGGCTTTTCTCTATTTAAAGTTAAAGAATGGACTCCTAAATCATAAAACCACATTTGATAAGTTATTATTATGTACTATATAAACTAAACGGAGGTTATTCAATTCATAGACAATTTAAACCCATGTCTAAACGATAATCTCGAGTCTAACATTAATCACAGCAAAACGTATGTTTAAGTTGTTTTTAATTATATTAAACGTCAAAAACCAGTGAACGAAAAAGAATAATTACGAATTTTGCACATCGTTTCGCTTTTCTTAGGTAGGTATGTATATTATTTATAGAAAAATTATAACGGTGTTACACTTGTCTTACAATAAGTTAAATAATGTTGCGCGTAGATAATTCAATAATCAAAATAAATAAAAAAATGTCGGTCGATTACAATATTGAGGAAGATTTTGATATATTGAAGGAAGTCACAATGCTACAGGACCCGACTCGACCCTACCAACCACGCAGCATTTTTTTTTCTGATTCAGACCAGTTCTGTTTTCTAGCTCCTTTTTCCTTGACACTCATTTGAAATTTTATACTGTTTGCTAATTTATTAAGATTCTTACTTTGTTTTGAAATAGCACAACCACAATCCACAAAGCAAACTTACTTTTGATATAAATTGCTGTCAGAATAGTATTTATGTAATAGATTTGTAGTAGAGTACGCGTGAAAAACTCGTATCTAATTAAACAGAGCTGTCAATTTGTTTATGAATAGCAGTCGTGTTTAAGCTGTGGTTTAACTTTAGACGCTGGTTCAGTTAGACACGGGTTTAGAGTGCAACTATGAATATACCCCAATATATCTACCTATTATGCAAACATTTTAAACATTTTTTGTTCGTCGTAGGGAGAGTGAAAGTGCCCTTTAAGCGTTTTAATTTTCTTTGATGACCACAAAAATCGTGTACGGGAAATTTACGATAGGCTTTGAGCACAGACAATGGTGTATTCTGTTTTCACCTTCCATTTGGTGGACAAATTTTGTTTGTCGATCGCCAAAAGCTTTGGGCTGCACAAATAAACAAACAGTTTCGATTTGAAATTAATTTACGTTTAGTACATTTCGTGTGGTACCTTCACGATGGTAGGTAGGTAATAGTTCAACATTTATTCAACTTATCTACTATGCGATGGTGGTGCCATCTGTTAGCAGATAGTTTCTGCGGTGGTTGTGCTGTCAAGTGCTACCAATTCTCAGCAGCCTTAGCGCCATCTTATGGTAATTTCATGAACAATGATCGGAATCGCTGTGGTGTGGTTGCCAGTATATCCGTTGTTGGGTTAAGCTCGGCGAAGTTCTCGTACAATGCCGGTTTTAATCGCTTTAGATTAGACGATGTGCACTTTGAAACGGATTTTAATATAATACATCAAAAAAATAATACATCAAATTGCAAAACCGTTCTGTTATTTCTGTGGACGGACTCTTGTGTTCGCCAATACCTATAGGAATTCTATAATGTGATTTGCTAATGCATTTCGTATATGTATATGTATTTTGTATATGTATGAATTCGATGCCTTTCATAGTGCTATCGTATTGAGAGACGACTTCAGAAAAGGGAATAGGTATTATTCTCCGGTATCTTTATTAAGAATTTAAATATTTTTTTCATATAAATACTCTTGTAATATTGCAAATGGTTCCCGCTTATTTGAAAAGTTATCAAGAATGTCCCAAACATTTTAAATATAAATCTGTTACATTCACAGTTTGTGAATTGGAGTTTACGCAAAATTATTTAATTATCGGTTACAGGTCCAAATTCAATAATGACATCGAATATGTGAGCCGAGAAATTCCTGCAAATATAATCACCCCTATTACATTTTCCGATGAATGGTCTGGGGATGGCTTCCGAAATTTTTTTTTTCAGTTTATGTTATTATAGAATCTGCTGTAAAAAGTGGAGGAATGTTGGTAACTTTGTTTACATTTTTTTAGATTATGAAATACGCAGCCCCTCCGAACTCCATATAACTTTTGACGTTTTAAATCCGCACCAAAGTCATTGCGGACGCAACTTAAACAAAAAAATGTAAAGCACCAAAAAGTACGTTTCAATTCATATACATTTAAGTTTTTGAATATAGTTTTCAGTTTTATGCAGAAAAAGGACAACAACTTGAGTTCAATTTGAGAAGATGGTGGAGGCAATGAAGGGAGAGCCGAATATTGCCAAAAATTTGACTAAAAAAATCTCTAGATTTATTGCAGGCGTTTTGGATCAATCTAACGGAATATTAAAATTCGTTGGGTCCTCCGTCTCGGAATGGAAAAAGGTAATTTTCAAAAAAATCATGTAAATATAGGTATTATAAAATAAAATTTATTGATTCTGTAAATTTCGATAGGTTTGATCCGACTTGAAGTCTACAAAAAAAATAACTATATAACCAATAATAAGCGATCGCTTAACGCGATGGGTGGTGGAGCCAGCGAAGAACACTTTTTTTAGTCCACTGGAAGAAGATGTTAATCCAGTTGGTTAGTTTACGGGATGCTGTTTATTGACTTTTCGAAACGTTAAAATTCGGAATAGCCAAAAAAAGAACAGCTACCTCTGACTGCAATCATAACTTCACGAAAGAATTAGACAAAACAAGCAAATGGAGAGACTCGTTTCTCACAAAAGAAATGATAAGGAAGTGTTACGAATCGGCATTGTTGTTCTTCCGGCGGATTTGCATTTGATAGGTAATTATATTTATCGCGGATGTGATTTGACTGTGCATCGAGTAAACTCCTCCCCGGGAATTCATTTTTGCGGATTCTGTAATCTTAAATTCTAAAATCTAAGAAGGAATAGTTGCCTGAGTCTATGATAAAAGCTTTCAAGGCAATGTTAACATGCATGTCAAAGATTTAAATGTCAGATATCAAGGAGTGGGGATATATTCTCTCAGAAAAAGAGTACAGGAACGAAAGTTTTGCATGACTTTTGTTAAAAACATATGCGTGAAAGAAAAATTATTTTTTAAAATCAATGTCTGTGGGTTTCAAAAAATTTCCAGTTTTCAGACGTTGAAAAAAAGTCGGATTCAGTTTATTATTTATTTTTTGCTGATTTTTAATAACAAATTTCAGCATTAAATAAAGTCAGTTATAACAAACTAGCCCAAAGAAATTTCTGCGGCTATTATTTGCAGGTTTTTTTTTGAAGGGGAAATGTTTTGCTCTCTCTTTGTGGTCTGTTCCCTAACGATAATGAATTCGAACACATTAGTAAAATTTAGTCAAACTTCGTTCCTTAACGCAAAAGTTGGGTAGTAGTTGAAGGGGAAATGTTTTGCTCTCTCTTTGTGGTCTGTTCCCTAACGATAATGAATTCGAACACATTAGTAAAATTTAGTCAAACTTCGTTCCTTAACGCAAAAGTTCTACTACCCAACTTTTGCGTTAAGGAACGAAGTTTGACTAAATTTTACTAATGTGTTCGAATTCATTATCGTTAGGGAACAGACCACAAAGAGAGAGCAAAACATTTCCCCTTCAAAAAAAAACCTGCAAATAATAGCCGCAGAAATTTCTTTGGGCTAGTTTGTTATAACTGACTTTATTTAATGCTGAAATTTGTTATTAAAAATCAGCAAAAAATAAATAATAAACTGAATCCGACTTTTTTTCAACGTCTGAAAACTGGAAATTTTTTGAAACCCACAGACATTGATTTTAAAAAATAATTTTTCTTTCACGCATATGTTTTTAACAAAAGTCATGCAAAACTTTCGTTCCTGTACTCTTTTTCTACTACCCAACTTTTGCGTTAAGGAACGAAGTTTGACTAAATTTTACTAATGTGTTCGAATTCATTATCGTTAGGGAACAGACCTTACTCCCATTTGCGGAATACATACGTGCGTGTATGTAGTTATGTAGGAACATTAATAGTTGTTTGACCTTATACCAACTACAGCATTTTGCGAAATTAGGTCTGTAACTTGGCTTAGAATGATTTGCGATGATCCCGCCCTATATAACATATAATTCGGTTGTACCCAACCAGACCCAATAAACCTTCTGAATGGGCAAAGGGAGGACATTGCTGACTGTTTTTTTTTAACATTTTGATAGCAATTTTATTTATTTAATTCTATTTTTTTAATTTACCCTTTATCGTTTCCGTCCACTAGATGACTAGATATTAAAAAACAAAGTTTTCAGATACTGTGAAATCAATTTGCGCTAAAGAAAATAGTGTAAATATTAGAGAGCAAGAGTGTCTTATAGTTTCTAACATAATAATATTTGCATCACGTACTTGCTAACCACATTCTATTATTTGAAGAGAGCTTTCATGTCCCATGTCACATGACAAACGCTTGCGGCCCAGACAGTGAGTATGATAAGTGATAACCTATCTTGATTCTCATCAAGATCTCATATCCAACTTTAGTTTGACCACAGCCGCATCGTAATCTTTGAAATTCTTCCTTTGGCAACATACCCCACAATTATTCAACATAATGCTCATACTTCACATCATCCCTTATTAATGTACCTATATCAGAATGTGCTGAATTAGTGAGATTGTTTTCAACGAAGTCTTAAGATTGCATTGTTCCTTTTTCATCCACCTCCCCAGGGTAATATTGATATTCAAAACGTCTGTGCTGTTTTACATACAAGCAGTGCGTGGAGTTTCTTCTGGGTCGTCTGGTCGAAATGCGATATGAAGAGGACGCCAATGACTAATTGCTTAATTAGCATATGGTTTTGAAAATTAGAAAATCAATACTTTATCCTTCTTGTCAAGGTGACTAAAGTTTACCGGATTCATATCCAATAGTCTATATTGGCAGGCATTCTACTTATGACATGATGAACCAGTTCGTTGTTACTTTCGACGGAGAAAAAATCCATATTTTTGGTACCAAATAGAGCAATCTTCTTTGTGAATCTCGATTTCTTAGCTTCTCTCAATAACACCAAAACATTTAACATTTGTCAAACTTTGAAGTTTGTTATTATTTCCGTTTTTAGATGACGATGACGAGTCTGTGGCAATTAGAGAAATACATATTATGAATTTAAATGAATGTTTCTTTTTTGTATAAATAACGTCAATAACGATTTAAAGGTAGCTGCCTGTCAAAAGTGGTTGGGTGTTGTGTGAATAGGGATGGGCATCTGATTGGCATCAACTTGGCGATGTCCAGTGTCGCAACTATCTCACACTCACCAATTGTGCTTATTTTACCTCCCCGTGGTCACCACCGGGTACTGGTCTATGTCCACCCGGACTTGACTTGCTAAACTTATAAGCGCGAGTGTTGAACACGAAGAAAATAGCAACACTATAATGCTCTGTCGGATTGACTGTCTGCTCGAGTCTCAGAAGTCTAACATGAGCCCCTCAGAAAGAGGACGTACGGCGGATGAATTCACATGGCTGAATCAACGGTGGCGTCAACAGTCGACATGACAGATACCTCAATGGGCTACTCTGACGTATTTGGAGCTGAGGTCATTGAGGATTTTCAACACTAGTCAGGGTGTTGAAATAGAGATGGTGGCGGAAGAGCCCTTAATGGGTCAACGGCAGCTCTCACATCCCCGCAGCGGGTTACTGACTCCGGAGTATTCCGGCTCCTTTTGTCCAAGGGGTCGCAGAAAGGGCCTGGTCCACCAGGTTGGGGGTTGTGCGTGGGGCTAACAACCCTACCGCGAAAAAAAAGCATCGGTTACGAAGCGACCAATAGCCTCGGATAAGGATGGATTTACTGTTGACGACCCGGACAAACGAAATAAGGACAATGACGTTCGGATCTGCACATGGAATGTTCGAACCCTGAACAGACCGCATGCAGCCGAACAACTAGCGGAGGCCCTAGACTGCTACAAAGCAGATATCACCGCCATCCAGGAAGTGCGGTGGGATGGGCCGGGCAAAAGGAAGATGAAAAACTGTGACATCTACTATGGTGATTGCTACAGGGAACAAAAGCAGCGTTTATTCGGATGCGGATTTGTTGTAAGCGGCAGACTTAGGCAAGAAGTCTTGAGCTTTCGACACGTGAGTGAACGCCTTACAACTATTCGCATCAAGGCTAAATTCGCCAACATCAGCCTAATATGCGCTCACGCCCCCACAGAAGATAAAGACGATGCTACCAAAGATTGTTTCTACGAGCTCCTCGACAAAACATATGAGCAATGTCCTAAATATGACGTTAAAATCGTCTTAGGTGATTTTAACGCCAAAATAGGAAAGGAGGACCTCTTTGGTAGCACAATCGGAAAACACAGCCTACATGACTCCACGTCTGAAAATGGACTAAGGCTGATTGATTTTGCTGCGGGACGTAATGTAACCATAGCTAGCTCACGGTTTCCTCACCTCGATATACATAAAGGAACATGGCGGTCACCAGATCATCAAACCGTCAACCAAATTGATCATGTTGCGATCGACGTAAGGCACTCCTCCAGTATTCTATATGTCCGTACTTTCCGAGGGGCCAACATTGACTCGGACCACTACCTGGTTGTAGCCAAGGTACGGATGCGGATATCCCAAACGCCAAAACAACGAGATAATACTGTGAGGAGATTTAACGTTGGACGGCTACAAACGCAACAAACTGCCAGAGCCTTTGCCGATCGCGTATCCCTAAACCTCTCGAGAAGTCCTACGCTGCCAGCATCAAGTGCCGAAGACCAGTGGCGCCGATGCCAAGAAGCCATCAAAAATGCCGCAACTGATGTGCTCGGTTTCACCAGTCCACCCCCTCGAAACCCCTGGTTTGACGAAGAATGCCGGCAAGCGCATGCAGCAAAACAACGTGCCTACGAAGCGGCGCTGCACAGAAGGACGAGAGCAGCCCGTCAGCTCTACGAGCAAAAAAGGAGGGAAGAACACCGGCTTCTCCGGAGAAAGAAGAGAGAGCATGAGAAGCGCGCGATCGAGGATATAGAGAGGTGCTACTCCAGGAATAATGTTCGGAAGTTTTACCAAAAGGTAAAAAGAACGTGTCAGGGCAACAAAACCCGAACAGAAGACTGTAGAGACGAAGAAGGAAACCTTGTAGTAGAATCACAGTCGGTGCTGAGGATATGGAAAAACCATTTCTGCAGACTGTTAAACGGCGAAGACGACACAAATTCCGCTGTCAGGCAGAATGAACCATTCAACCTGGACGATGACAGCCAAGACTTCCGTCCACCTGACCAAAGTGAAGTGAGGATAGCAATATCTAAGCTTAAGTCCAACAAGGCTGCTGGACCGGACGGCTTAACTGCCGAGCTTTTTAAGGCAGCGGGAGATGGCTTGGCGGAGAGCATACACCAACTCGTTTCCAAGATTTGGTCAGAAGAAAGTATGCCTGATGAATGGAACCTCAGCATCGTTTGCCCGATCCACAAGAAAGGAGACCCTCTAAACTGCGCCAACTATAGAGGCATCAGTCTCCTTAACACTGCGTATAAGATCATATCTGCTATACTGTGTGAACGCCTTAAACCATTCGTCAACGATCTGATAGGTCCCTATCAGTGCGGTTTTAGGCCTGGAAAGTCCACAACCGACCAAATTTTCACACTACGGCAGATCCTGGAGAAAACCCAAGAAGTCCAAATCGATACCCACCATCTGTTCATCGATTTTAAGGCCGCATATGACAGCATTTATAGAGACGAGCTATACAGAGCCATGTCTAGTTTTGGCATCCCTGCCAAACTCGTCAGATTGTGCAGAATGACGATGGAGAACGCTCGCTGCTCCATTAAGGTCGGAAACAATCTCACCGAGACCTTTGATGTCAGAAAAGGATTTAGACAAGGTGATGCGCTGTCATGTGACTTCTTTAACATCATTCTTGAGAAAATTGTGCGCAACTCACAAGCCAACACCAGAGGCACAATTTTCCATAAGTCTGTGCAACTGCTTGCATACGCGGACGATATTGACATTATTGGCAGAACACAGCGAGCTGTCACTGGCGCGTTTGCAAGTATTAGTACGGAAGCGGCAAGAATGGGTTTAGTGGTGAATGAGGGCAAGACAAAATATATGCTGTCAACAAGAAGGGACACACAACATCGACGAATCGGGCAGAACGTCACGATAGACAGCTATAATTTTGAGGTAGTTAGGGACTTTGTCTACCTCGGCTCCGCTATAAACTCTGATAATGACACCACAGCAGAAATCAAACGAAGAATTACACTTGCCAATCGCTGTTTCTTTGGTCTAAGACGGCAATTGACTAGTAAGGCCTTGTCAAGAAACACTAAGTCGATTCTATATAAGACCCTCATCATCCCAGTCCTGCTCTATGGCGCAGAAGCATGGACCCTAACAAAGGCGGATGAAGATCTTCTTGGCCGTTTCGAACGCAAGATTCTTCGAGTGATTTTTGGTCCCGTTTGCGTTGACGGGCTTTGGAGGAGAAGATTTAACAGCGAACTCTACGAGCTGTACAACGACACCGACCTGGTCAGAAAAATACGCATCTGTCGTCTAAGATGGCTAGGACATGTAGAGCGAATGGACACCAACGCTCCGGCCCGAAGAGTCTTCGATTCCAACCCGGAGGGACAACGCAGTAGAGGAAGACCTCGCCTTAGGTGGCGCGCACAAGTGGAAGGGGACCTCAACCAACTTGGAGTGCGCAACTGGAGGCAGTTAGCAAAAGATCGCGCTAACTGGAGAGGCGTATTGGTTGAGGCCCAGGTCCACCCCGGACTGTAGCGCCACCTTAAGTAAGTAAGTAAGTAAGTAAGCCTGTCAAAAGAATATTTTTGTTCTATTGGGCTGAAAAAAAACTTGATATCTGATACGTTAGTATTATATTCACGTTAATATTATATTCACAGTGCAGTTATTGGTGTTAGGTTAGGTTAGTGGTCTGGCGAGGAGTGGTCCGTGTCGCACTCAGGTCAGTGTTGAGTGTTGACCCATTGTGATACCCGTTAGGGGAAATGATATTTAACCAACCAACCAACGGCAAGTTTCTGATTTGTAATTTCTGTAGGCAAAAGCTTCGATAGTATTTGTTAACCAAAGTACAGCAATCTCGAAGTATGAAATTGCTTTGAAAATTTTGTTTGCGAAGTATATTCACAGGCCTTACAGAGGATTATGGAATTAAGTTTCGATAAGATCTCTATTAGACTTCTGCTTGTGGTTTGAGGCGCTTTCTAGAAGCCTCCTTAGAGCTTCCGACCGAAACAGTCAACTTGCGATTGTAAGCTGTATAAAAGCATTTACTTCCTCTAAACTTACTTATGGAGGCTTTATAGAGGAATACGGAATTAAGTTTCGGTAAGATCTCTATTAGACCTCTGAAAATGTGCGAGGAGCTTCTTAAGAGCTTCCGACCTGAGGCATGTAACGAAACGCCCACATTCGTCACATTTTTATGGCCGCATAGAGAATTTGCATTAATGTTCTAGGAGTCACACTCGCTTAGTGACCGCAAAACCATGAATACCCGAATGAGAGTGTCATTTGGGGAGATTTGTCTACGTTTGCTTTGGACCAATCTTCTGCACCAGTTTAGGCTCCCGCATAGAAAGTGCCCTCCCAGTCCCTTATGGGAAATCAGGAAGTCATTAAATAATGTTAATAGAATAAGATAAAAAAATAAAAGAATGAAAAATTGGATTTTTTTTTTTAATTTTTCAGTTTCTATAAAGCTTAGATCACATTCACAGTTTCGAAAAGGCCTTGCAGCAAGCATCTTAACGAAACTAGTGTTGCTTCTTTTGCGAAACAATAACCCACTGCGGATGTTTATTGCTTTTATAAGGTCTTTCTGATATCGAAATCGCATTTTCGGTAGGATCTTATCCAAGCAATTACCTCTGTTAAAGTGCGGAAAATTTGTTGGTATTAGGTCTTATACAGTCAATATTGGCTTCTTCTGCGGCCTTCTCCCCCCTTCTAGCTTAAGTGTATAGAGCGGGATATGCAATAGGGTAGGGGCATGATTGTTCTAAGGCATAAATCCGCTTTGTCATTTCCTGTAATGCTTTAATGTCCAGGGACCCAGTTTTCACTGGCGTATGACGTATATTTTTTTTGTTATAGCCTTTAGGCAGGTCGTCTTTTTGGTTGTTGGCCACGATACGAGAATGCCATACGTTGGTTAGGTGATTGTACTAAAGTTTTTATGTAGAGAACCAGATAAGTGTTACATAAGCCTTTCTGCCAGGTCCGTAGGCCTAGCTTCTCACAACCATTCGTTTTGTGTGAGTTTTTCATGTTTTGGGACGAATGAAAGGGATCTACAATTGTATGCCGAGTCCAAACGGCTAATTGAGAAGTTCTTTCATGACAGTTGTACTCTCTAATTTTTGTCAGGTTTGCGAGAGATGGCCCAATAAAAAAAAATTAACATGTTATTTGTTTTCTTTTGGGGATCGAAATTGGGACCCCTCGCTTAGTAGCCCAATACACCTACTACTAAGCCACTGCGCTAAGAAATTTAAAACTTGTAAATTGCACGAAATTAAAACTCCTAAGAGCTTTTTGGGTCTTACGCCAAACACGCCGATACTGTAATAAGGAAGAAGGAAATATTTAGCGCGATCTTTGCGAGGATGCAAGCTACTTTTATTCCTCACCTAGATAAGTTTATAGCTAGGAGTACCTGAGTACCCGAATATTAATGACTAAGCTCAGATGTAAATTTCCGAAGCCGTAGTAGTCAGAGGAGCCAGGTACCGACTATATATTGATTACGATAATCGCAGAAGAACGGCTGCAGTTAACCTCACTCTTAGGTAAGGTTAGGTAAAGTGGTACCTATCCATGGACGCATACTTAGACCATATTGACATAGGTCCTTTGTAATACCTCATGAATAAGGTGAATGGAAGATTTGGCCAAAGTAATATCTAAACCGGACATACTAGTGGGCGTCTTGTTGCTTCGTGTATGCTTGTCGGTGACTGTATAGTACAATCCTCCGACATCTCATCGTTATTTTGCGGCAGAAACGGTGATTATGGTAATCACCCCTACAGCTAAATATTCTATTTATTGCACAGACCTTTTTCGTTTAGACGTAGAGTCCTTTACTAAGGAATCTCGACGAATTTTCTTAACAAAAGAATAGAGAAAAATAAAGTAATTCAATAATTATAAATATGAATAAGAACTAACTTGTTTGATTGCACTTTAAATAAGTTTGTAAGAAATGAAATTCGATATACAACATTGTTTGTTGATTTCTTACACAGTATATCCTATTTGAATATTTATATCATTATTTTTATAATTTGATCAACCATTGTTTAATATGACCTCGTACAATCGATTACAAAGCATTAAGTCATAGAGATTCTTAGTGTACTGCAGTAAAACTTCAGACCAGGCAGTTCATATCACATTTATAAGTTTATCTTTTGAATTGCCTTCCAGATAAACTTTCCTAGTTAACTATCCCCAAAACATTCTCAGAGGTCTTGAGAATTTGGAAGCCTTTGTAAGAAATCGATATTCTTCGTTTAAGTACAAGCCTTTACAGTTCGGGCGGTGTAGATGGGAGCATGTTCCCCAATTCGGGATAAGCTATGCCTTTTGTTTTAAGTCAAAAACTGCAGTTCACTGGTCTCATAGTACGTTACCGCTCCCCAAAACAAACACCACCTTCGCGATTATAGTGGCGAATCAAAATCTTTACGCGGATCGTGCAAATAAAAGTTGTATCCATCTAGCCCATCCAGACGCGTTTCAATTCTGATTTCCAGGATATTTATAGTCTTGCGATAAAAAAAAAACAAACAGGCCCCTTTGCTGGCAGCATTAAGTTTTGATTTTCAGTTGAAACACTTTTTGTGGCTAAATTGGATTTTAATTACGCTGCAGACTGGTGGGATTTTGAGGCTGCTCTGATTATTGTCCTTCTGTCAGCCTCTAAAGTTATTCTTCCATTTCGTCTCGTCATATTTTTCCCATACTCCGAATGATTTTGAAGGAAAATTGTAGGCAATAGTAGGGCGCCATGTTATATTTTTGGCGATTTCTATTTAAGTTAACTTTATTTCTCTGTATGCTCAATATGCACATAAATAGAATTAAAATGTTGATTAAGAATTTTTTAGCAGATCTAATAACTTATGCGATAAATAAATACAATTCGATATTCGATCTGTACATGTTCAGGGCCACATGTAGTTCAATTAAAAATTTAAATAGTAGGTAACTTGAACCGAAGAGGACCTTAGAACATGTCAAGTTTTCAATCATGGCCACAACTGGTGCTACCAGTTTTTTTTTATTATTACCTGTCAAGGACACAGATATAGCAAATATACGTATACTGATAGTAATATATATATAGCAGTGGGTAGAATGGTAGCCTTAACATTTCAGATGGGTTCAACTTTCAAATTCATCTGCACGTGCTCCAAAAGTTATCGGTAAACTTTATTTCTATTCGTAATTGACACCGGGCATATGTACGTCATGTTTACTCATGTCACTTTCATTATAAGGGTTGTTTGCATTCACTAAGGCTTTCGTGCGGTAAAGTAGAAATGGGACTAATTGATAGCGTTTACCGCACAAATAACAAATAACAATCGATGTCGAATTCGCGGGGGATAGCACCCTTAGCCAAACGTTTAATTAACCCCTTTTTTGGGACGTTCGTGTATTACCTTTATATTTTTATTTGCTACTCATGTTTGCTCTTAGTGCCCAATTTAACATGACATCATAAATTATCATGTTCGTCTGTTAAGTAAAACGTTTTTTTTTGTAATGCCAACATTTTTGTTTTTGTAAAATAGGATGTCCCGCTAGCCTCAGTAATTGAAAATTAATAACGTAAGTAAATATGTAGTCACAATATTCTTAAAACGTACGTAGATAAGCGTCGAGCAATAAAAATGTTTTTTTTTCGAGGATTCTTAATTAATTGTAGTTTGAAACCCTTTAAATGAATTCGTTTTTATTTTTTACTGCGCAACGTTTATTTAATTTATGTCACACAATTTTAGGTTGGTAATCAAAAATGTGTGTTTCTTCTTATTTCATAAAGTAGAAACAGCTTTCAGCAAATGCTGCGTGACCATGTCGGTTTTTTAGAATCAGTTAAATGAACACGACATGCAGGTGACGAATGGTTTACGCAAAATGCTCTCTAGAATGTGTACATATATATGGACAGTCGATATTCGAATTTCGCCAAATGAAATAGATATTGATAAAGTATTTTTATTTTGTCATTCTCAGCATAGACAACAAACAAGATTATCTCGATGTCTCCTACGCTTCATCAGAAACTCCAACTGGTTCAACGAGTAGGAAGAATAAATGCATAGATTCATGTGGTTTTACAAGGCACTTTATAATGGTCGAAGTCTGTCGGTCAGCCTACAGCCATTTCAACCAAATCCAACCTAACCTTTCCAAGCTATTATTGTTGTCATTTCTCCTTCGTGAAAACAAATCAATTGGGATAAAAGAAGAAGATGTACATAAGCTGTTCTATGTGTTCTGTTGTAGGTATGGACTATTAAAGAGTGTGTTGACGTTTTAAAAATGTAAGATTCTTTAGTTTGTTGATAAAAAAATAATTAACAAAACATTTTTAAAGAACATAATAGGAGCAAATTTAAATACACACTTAACATTCTAATAGGTACCAAGTTTTTAAATATGAATACATTTTTTTTGTAAATTTCGGAGAGGTTTTTTTTCATTTTATTGGTTGGGAAAAATTAATGTAAAACATTTTTAGTCTGCCAAAAAAAATTCGTACAAATGTTCACTCTATTCCCTGGTTATGTCGGAATAGTTGGTAATGGAACGGGAGCACCTTAAACTTTTATAGGTCGCAGAATAAGGTAGCATACCGTCAAAGAAGAATTTAGGAAAAGAAGAGAAAGAAAACTGGCAAGAACCAGGCAAAATACTCAGGGCATAAGGCAGTCTAAGGAACTTCTGGGACATTTTAAACGGAAGAGATACCAAGCGAGCCTGCATGGGCATGAGCATCTTAGCAGGTTTCTTAACTTAAGGATTATCTCAGGATGAGGGGAGTGAAATCCCAGAACATATACTGGAACCATGTGGGGTATTGACCCACATAGACTGAAAGAACGCCTAATGTGAGGGGAACTCTTGAGGGAATAATTCACTTTAAGGCGTAAGCAGGAAGAAGAATATTTCATTTCAGTTTTATTTTAAAACACACGGTGGGATATTGAATGCCGGTTTCGTAAAATTAAAATAAATAAATTGAAAGCATTTAAACACAAATGTAATATTTTTTTTAACTCTCTCATATACGTAATAAGAGAAAAGTATTGTAATCGTACAAAAAATCGAACTCGAGATTTTAATCAAATCTAACATTACGATGATAGAGGAAATCGAAAAAGTGGGTCTCACAATTCTGTCCGCCTGTCCATTTGTCTGTCTGTCCGTCCTTTCCTGAGCTCCACAGCGCAAACGGTTGGACGGTTTTTTTTCAAACTTCGGATTTGGAATTTGTGGGCTTACAGTTCGGGGCCACTTTTGGACTATTAAAGACTGTGTTGACGTTTTAAAAATGTAAGATTCTTTAGTTTGTTGATAAAAGACTGTGGGCTTACAGTTCGGGGCCACTTTTTTTTTGCACGTTAACCCTATTATTAACGGTTACTACTAGAAACTACTAGAAACTCCTTTTTAGCAAATATTGCAACCAATTGGAGTTTACACTATCAGAAACCCGCACTTCATTTACCCCGAAACACGTGTAAGCTCAAAAACAAATCTCTGAAATCTTACATCACAAACCCTACTTCGAGTCATGGTCACCTACCAGCATCACCAATTTAAAAAATCTGGTCTTATAGCCTATAAACAATAACAAAAGAAAAACAAAACCAACCAAACTGATGATATGAACGAGAAAGTTTCGTGCGATCCAGTCGTGCAGTTTATTTTTATTTCTTGCACTACGAAAAATTCACGAACTCACACACAAGTGCTAATTTCTTTACAACATAGTTATATAAAAGTTCATGGATTATACTTTAACTCAAGAATTCGAAAATGTTGCCGTCGCGGCAAATGTAAATTTACAACTTGTCCGCGATTCAGCAAACCCCTGGCGAAAGAACGAAATATGGAACTTCTGGATGAACAGAAGTGGCACTCTACTCTATTAATAATTCTGTGATACTTAAATTGTTTTTGAAAATCCACACAAAACGAATGGCCTTGGGTCCCATGGACCTGATGCGCCAAATAATTGATTTTTATTTTATTATAAGCATTTATGTTTGTACACTTTGTCTAAAAAATGTTAAATAGGTTAAAAGGACCTGCCGTTCAATCTGATATTTAAAATCTTCAGATAAATGTTGCATAATGTCGCTCGCGCAAATTATACCTACATAGGTACATATTACAGATAAGTATATTCTACCATCTATAGGTCACACCAATCTATGCCGTGCAAAAAAAGCGCACACACGACTTTACTCACCCAAGCATATTAATAACATAAAAAATCAAGCCAAACAGCTCAGGCTCCTGAATATCTACAATTCTACATCTTCTATTTGAGTCTGGTTGTTTTAAGGACAACAAGTTAAGAAATGTGAAGTACTGGGTTCCATTCGGCTGCCTCCTAAAAATGAAATGTTCATGCAATCACGGAAATTCATCTCCGGGCGGGAATTATATTCCGTTTCCTTTATTTTGCACGAAAATAAATAAATCTCAAAATCCTGCACTCATACGTAAAATCTCCCCGATCCCCAATAAAATATTGCGAATCCCGAAGGCTTTTCATTATGTCTGAAAACGTTTCACCGTACCTCAATAACTCACATCATCGTCACATACGAGATACGAGTACGACAGTAGTGGGTCGTGGCTGCTGCCTGGATCCTGGATGAAATGAAACAAAATGTAAAAAATATACCTACCTATCTATAAAGAAATGTAAAAAAAAAACACAAACAAAGAAGACCAAAACCAAGCAAACATACTCAGAAAGAAAATTGGGAATATACATATAGGGTGTATTATGGCACCCAAACGCAGAAGTAGATTTGTATAATGTACAAATAATGCCATACCTATGTTTTTTTGGATTGTATTGGTATTACCTATGCGGAACAAGAGCCATGCAAAATTAAATAACGAAAATTTGCTTACGAAGAGGACAGAGGACAGAGGAGTGGTAGGACTCACATGACTCATATCAGTAATCATACTCCTTCATTGTGGCTTGCATGAAGACACACATTACGGAAATCAAGGGCTCTTTGTAAAGAATTCATATGAGAAACATCATTCGGCTTCCTGAATAAAGTGAATAACTCACGCTTAGCTAGATTTTCATAATTTATTAACAAGGTATCCGTACCCAATTTAATTCGGAGCCCCTCTCTTCTTGGGGTATACAATAGGCGCGCTTTGTGATTGAGTATACCTAAATTTCCACGTGACTTTTTTATTTAAATATATTGCGCTAAAATGGAAGGAAATAGTTTTTACAAACACCTCGTCTGCAAACAATCAGGCTGTTTGCAGACGATGCACTTATCTTTTTATCTGGAATTAAATTTTATAGTGTTTTGGTAAAACCACACTTTGAGTACTTCTCAACTATTCTTTTTCTCGGAGGTGCCCAATTTGAAACAAGACTTCAGAGACTACTGAACTACTAGGAATGAGATGTATATACTAATGTGCAATATGTAAACACCTATTCAGTCAATGGTTACAGCTTTAAAATGGTTAACGTACTTTTATTTATATTTAAAATAAAGAACAAGTTGCTACCTAATTATTTAAATAGTCACATCGTTATTGTATCTGTTATTCAACCCTATAATCTAAGAAATAGAAATGATTTCCAACTTGGTTTATTTTTTCAAATAGATCGCAGAGTGTGTTAATATAGAAAGGACTGAAATTATTCAGCATTCTTCCTAATACATGAAAAGATGAAAAGCATTTTAGAACTTTTAAAAACATGTTAGCAACCTATATAAAACTGAACTTTACATAAAACAGACATTTTCAATTTATTGTTTAAATTTGTAATTTATTTTTTTATTTGTTTGACTGTTAGAAGAATATAAATATTAAAAATATTATATTTTAAATAGCGAAGTGCTAAATAAATAAAGAATCTATCTATCAGACCAAATCTCCAAGAAGTGAGGAGAAACTCTGATATTATTCGCGTCTCTTAAATGTTTGGTTGGCCAAGTATTGCTGTCCTCCGGTGGGGCTCGAACGTGCGCCAACCGGGTCACAAGCAATGACTACAACTACACCATTGCCACCCCCCGTAATCGGTATACGTGATCAGCCAAGCGTCGTGATCTTCTCTTAGTGGCCTTTCTTGAACCAATACTCTAATCTTACGTATCTTTATCTATCAAACCAAATTTCTTTATAACTCTATCTCCATTAATACTTACCTCCAAAAGATACATTGGCCTCATATATTCTGAAGAAGAATATTGCAAAGTGTGGAATCTAAAGGTTAACACGGAAAAATCCAAAGTTATGGTTAGAGACAATGGGCCTTACCAACAACCAAATAGTAAACTCGAGTTTAACTAATTTCGAAACTAACTATAGTTTCGACTTTTAATTTGTAGGTACCAACAATCAAATTAATCGAAACTTTTACTACATCTGACTTTTTCACAAAATTATAAAAGTATAACTCAAATGCGTTATAATTTTCTTCTGAGCTTTCAAATAAATTGTTGCAATTGACAGTTGCTTGTATTTTGAGGTAGCTGTTTTCTAATTATTTACTTTTTCTATAATGTTGAGCAGCGATGAGGATTATATTTTCTGAAATTCATAAAAGTTAACGTGGCTGCGTTTTCCCGAAAAATAAAAGTGTGTAAAAGAAAAATAGACCCGTTTTGAAAAATATGACTGGGAACTATACCGGTTTAGTATTTTGTTCTTTGGCAATAATTAAACCATGTTATTTTGATTCTACTCAATCTTTTATAACAGATTTACCAAAGAAACTGCACGTTTTATAATATATATATTGTCCGCGAAGATATCGCCCCAATAACCAAACGCAAATAATGGGATAGACTCGACTTTCTTCGGATTAAAAATTACAGTCTCGATTATCGTAAAGTCAAAGATAACTTGATTGTTGGTACACAATTTATTTTAATTTCGACTTTTGCCCTAAAGTCGAGTCTAAATTTGGTTGTTAGTAAGGCCGAATATCTACTGAGACCCCCAACTTCGACCGATTTACAGTTATTTGCCTACAAGCTAAATTTGTACGGAGCTGACAAGATAATGTGCGTTAGTATTGTACATAGAAATTCGCATTGACAAATGTCACGAAACTTCAAACACCAACACACTCGCACCTAATCTTGCAACGTCACTGCGGGTAAAGCGTTCATAGAACTTTATCCGTTGAGTTTTTAATTATTCGTTACAGGTTTTTATTTTTTTTTAGGAATAAGTGAACATTTGCTTTAAAAGTTTATGAAGAATAAACAATGCATTATTGTTGTGAGAAAATAGTAACATTTCGAACCAAATTTCATTAGTTTTTTAAGAAAAATCTACACATGCAGTCAATGTTAATAATATCAAAAAGTGGTAATTACGTAACCATATTTGTCCTAATATGTTAAACTTCTCCTGTAAATAGTTTTATTTATCAAACAAATCAAATTAAGCGCCTTTGAATATGCAATTACTGACAAATAGCATTCATTGTAGTTAAATAAATAAATAAATAAATAAATATTTTGGCGCGACAGGTCTATGGGACCCAAGGCCTAGCTTCTCACAACCATTCGTTTTGTGTGGGTTTTCAATTTTTGGGACGAATGGAAGAGATCTAAAATTTTACGCCGAGTCCAAACGGCTAATTGAGAAGCTCATTCATGACAGTTTTACTCTCGGATGTTTGTCAGACGTTCGCGAGAGGTGTAGTTAAAGGCTAGTATTCCCGAACTCTTTCACATTCCACCACGATTGGTAGCATTTTTTTTATTTTTTGTATGTTTTTCCATGTCACACAGATTCTGATTGACAAAACACCGATAGGAAGTCCAACGGCTAAAATTTTGACAAAAAAAACTGATGGGGCCAGCGGCAAGAGGATTGCGAGTTGGGGGTCTCAGTGTGGTTTGTGGCGTTAGGTCTTATCGCCCAAAACCATAACGCCCAAATTGAAAAATGTCATAACGCCCAAAAACCACCACATCGCCCAAAATTTAAAGGAATAAAGCGTGGCAAAGCCCAAATCGAATGACATATTGCCCAAAGTAATTATATAATGTCATAACACCCAAATCTAGAATTGTCATAACGCCCAAAATATTTCTTGTTATTAAGTTTGGGTTTTACAACATAACTTTTGGGCGTTATGACATTTTCTTATTTTTGTCATTTTCTACAAAAACTGTTAATTCACTCCAGTTTTTTGTACAAGCTATGTAATTAAACACTAAGAAAAACAGTTGAAAACATCATTAGCCTGTGAAGTGTGGTCGTAAGTGCAACGAAAAGAAATGGAGTGTGAAAATGTTGAATATATTAGCGGTAAAAGAATTAATTCCAAATCATTTTATTTAAAAAAACGAAGAGCAATTATACAAAAAAAATCGGTGTATGAGGGTAATACATTTTACGTTTGTAATGCCAACAATTGCAAAAGTAACATCGGATAGTAATTCAAAATTCAAAAATTTTGAGCATAAACATGGTGACCAAGAAAATTATGTAAAATGAACAAAGTAATATCTACAATAAAATAAAAACAATGTTCTAGTCCTGCAGTGCTTTTAAGTGATACAAATTCTTCAAGTCGCACTAGAAAAATATTTGAAAAAGTTTGTGAAAGGTAATGCTATCAGTTACCGCGCCCGGAAGGGGGGGGGGGGCGGCGCGGTATAGGCGGCGGCCGTCCGCCTTAACGACGCGCAGCGCCGCGCCACGCCGCACCTCCTCAATGCGGGCAAGAATATTTTTCTAATATGTTTTTTCGCTTATAGCAGTCAGAATGTTTTGGGCGATATGTCATTCTATTTGGACTTTGCGACACTTTATTCCCTTAAATTTTGGGCGATGTGACGGATTTCGGGCGTTGTGACATTTATTTACTTGAATTTTTTAACATTGGGCGATAAGACCCAACGCTATTTTAAGCAAAAATAATGCCATAACGCCCAAAATCAATGTCACATCACCCAAATTTACGTGAATTTTACAACAACAATGTTTTGGGCGTTGACATTTTTCAATTTGCGCGTTAAGAATGGTTGAGGAAGAACGGCAGGAGAAGAAAAATGGAAATACGAAAGAAAGGTGCTGGAAGTAGTAAAACCGTATAAATGGAGTTTACTTCCAACTTGAAGATAGAGAAGCATCTTAAATCTAAACTAAATTAGGCTAAATCTGCAATATGCGTAAATTGGCAAAAATATTTTTTTTTTCATTTCATTTAATCATTTAATCATTATTCTTAGCTCTTAGCGTGACAATCTTGCATTACTTAATCTATTTTTACAATTTTGAAACTAAGAAAATTTCAAACAATATAGTTTTAAACGCAACAGTCAAGGCAATTTTATTTTATGTTCTGCTTTGCTTTTTTCTACGAAAAATCTTCTTCTTGCCAATCAATACACCAAATAACATGTTTTATTTGGAAACGTGGCTTCCGTCAATGTTTATCTCTACGCTAAAACTCAAGGCGGATTACATTATTAGAGAACAGTGTTGCATATGGATGAACAAAGGCTACCAAAGAAGGTTCTGCAGTTTGCAGTGCGGCAAAAGACACTTGTCATCAATAAAAAATATTTTGCAATTAGAAGAGGTTGTTTGATATCCTATAAGTCGATGATCAACTGTGAAAGCCCTTATTTGTTGCAATTCCTGTTTAAGTACCCACTTAATTTGTTTTACCTAAACTCAAGGTCCATCAAAGTTACAAAATACCGTAAAAAAATCCGATTTAACTAATCTAAAAGTCAAATAAGCTATAGCTTCATAATTTTTGTTTTAACTAAACTAAAAGTCCTTAAATTACCAAAATAAATATTTTGTTTAAGAAAATGAGAAAGACTTACTAATATTTATCGCTTTAGCTTTATGTTTGTCAAGATTAAACATATTTAATTCCCTATCTTTAATGTAAATATTTTTATTTTTTTTTTGAGAATTGTAAAAATAAATTGAATATCTACGTCTTAAAGTAATATAAAAATTATTTTGCCACTCGGGTTGACGTTATTTATTTGTTATAGCCTTACAAATTATTCAAAAACTTGTAAAATGCGGAATTGTATGCCAACATTTACATTGAATAAGCTCTATCTGTCTATCTATCTATTGCCTTTTTTGTCCATATCCTATTACGTTTATATGCACTTTCTTCTTAACTATACAATTTAAAAAAATAAAATCGCCGAAACACCACCGTGTTCCATATTCTACTAGTGTTTTGTGTCGTGTCCGTGTGTGCAATTACCAATATTTTATTTCTCCGGTATTTGTCGCAGCTATGTGTTTGTCTGATAAGAACCGTTAGACAACTGTGAGGTAGTTTCTCGTAAGTGCGAACGCTGTCACTGTCATCTAGGTTCATATTTCGTCGCAGACTGGTGGTTTCCCAATTTTTGTTTTTGAATTATTACCCTTTTTTAATAAAATGCATTTTTCACCGTTTAGTTTTGAGTTTTTTTTGATTTTTTATGTCAACAATATCCGTTTCCTGAATGTGTTATTCTCACGCGTAAAAAAGAGGAGTTTTGCCGCACCAAAACTGAGTCCTTCCAACGGACACGTCACAAGTCGGTTCTACTTATGTTATATTCCCATAAATTATAGCTCTGAAGGTCGAAGTTTAGGATATTACCATCGTTGTTATTTTTGCTACTGACCACTGCCTCCTGTCCTAACTCTCCGTTACTATTGCATTGCACTGAAAAGGGTTACCATTTGGTCTGCTTCTCTGGTCAACACTTCATTAATCACCACACAAATGGAGCAAGGAGGCTTCTGGCACACACACGAACAGTGTGTTTTTGAGGAATCGTGTTGAATTCTGGACAACAGCCGGTATGTATAACTTAACAACTTGGGGATGGAGGACTTGAAATGAAAAATGAAAACTATTAGGATACAGAATTCGTTTCGGCATCATAAAAATAGGGGAGACTTACTTACTTACTGACTTGTATCCTGATATGTATGTGCCACGCATATAAGTTTTCCTTCTAACATCTTTTTTTGTTAATTCATATGAATTCATATTTTTAGTAGTCAGATCCATATAGTTCATCGATTTCCATAGTTTACAACACTAAAGTAAACTAAAAGTAAAGTAAAAGAAACCATAGTGTAATGCGTTTTAACACACCATACACACCATTTTCTTAACACGTCCCTACAACGGCGAAATATTTGAATTTTTTCAATATAACCACAGAATTTTCTGTCAGCATACTGTCAGGTTCCTTTGTGCCAATGTATGCGTGCGGCTAATTTACTTTAACATTGCACGCATACTTTTGCACAAAGGAACACGGCAAACAGCTTGTAGGCAAACTCTCTTAAGTTAGCAGAGCTGGCCGTCTATTTAATAGTTAGTTTATGATCTAGAAGTTGAGCTACAATCCAAAATCTAACATGAAAAAACTGAATTTATTTCCTCAAATCAAATTATCAGCACCCGTTGTTCTTGATCGTTGTTCTGCTTTGGGGTGGTGGGTGGCACACAGCGCACAAGCACATACCTACATTGGAACAAAAACTGCGTCGTCAAATTTTCTCCGTAGTGAAACGAAAGAGAAGTAAGCCAGTAAGCGAGGTGAAGGTGAACAATGTTTTCCTGAGAAAATGCGCAGTTGCCTGTTCACCTGTTGCCTGATGTTGTTGTTTAAGTTTCTTTGAAGGAGAAAGGATTAAAGTTGCAGTAGTGTAAGTGTTAGGTAATAAAACACGTGCCAAAATTAGTACTATGTATTATGTTTTATTAACTTAACTTAAAATATCCATTCTAAATCAAAAAAGACGCGTGGTATTAAAATGACTACTCGCCGTCGCTGTCAAAGAAGAAAGAGACCGGAAAAGGTCGTTGTGACAGCTGCGAGGAAAGATGGTTGACGTCGAATAGAACTCGCTGTTGTTGTGGCTCTGTCCGCAAAGTATATTGTATACTGATTCGCCACAGTAAGTGTGCGCTCTCCAACGTGATCATATGTTTTGCACTTCAATGGGCATGGGCAGGCGTCTCTTTTTAGCGCACATTCAGAACACATTTTCAGGTGTTGTTCATTGGGAAAAGTTTGGAAATGGGCTGGTCTGGTGGGATTCGTGTGTCAAGTTGCGTCCTTTTCGTCGGCATTTGAGGTGGGTAAGAGGTAAATAACAAAACTTTGCGTTAATCTTTTTTCTGTAGACTTTTTAGTAGGTAATCAAATTATGTTTTTATTGTCTTTGTTTTTGCTTTATATTGCTTTCCAAAAAGGTCCAAGGGAAGGAACATATTTATAAAAAACTGTTCACGCAGTTCGACGAAAATACGTTTTGTCTCTTTTTTCGCACTTTTCCAACTAAGGTAAATTTTCTTTTTAGCAATTCTATTCCTAATTCGTGAGAAGTAAAGATGTTATCGCACGTATCGTTTCTACCTTGCAAGTCTTTTCTGAGGCTAGAACTACACGATAGCCTTGATTTCGTTCGGGACGACAATTTCACCTTACCGATGTAGACTTGCAAATACCAAGCAAAACTTGTTTTACTGTTGAACAGTGCCCATACTTCTATTTCATACTTTCCTGGCTTATATGGAATGTATTGCTTAAAAGACCATCTCCCTATATGTTACTAATTGTTCATCCACAGTATCGCATTCATCTGCTTTGAATGTTTTTCGTACATTTATTTCGTAAATTTATTCCAGAATTCTCTTATTGGGGCAAGTTTATCCCGGGCTCACCGTTCACTCCTATCACACTTCTTATCGAAACTGATGACTCTCGATATATTCTGAAATCTTCGAAGACTCAGTGTACCTTTGGAAACTGGCTGTCCCTTGTTATCATTCCACAAACTAGGTAAATAAAATTGCCTTAATAGAATAATACCTATATTAATATCTAATATTGCATGTCAAAGAAAACAGAGTATTGCTGTCTACGTTTGTTGAAAAAAGCATTTTGGGCAACTTTCACCCACGAATACAACCTATGTTCTCTGCAAAAAATGTGTCATAAAATCTCACAAGTGAACATGTATTATAAAGGGTTACAGGATGATGTTTTTCTCCTTTCAATTTTCGTGAAATGTATCGAAATTTAGTTTTAGTTCTGCAGGGGCGAGCTAAAATTGTAATGCAAACAAGGCATAATGCATGTTAATTCAAGAAAGTCGCGGAACCCTGAAAACTCTTTACTCAGTGTAAGAACCGCTGATCTGTCGAAAAATATTACGCTGCATCGAAAAAGATGAAAACATTAATTTCTAGGACGCAAATTTGAATGTACATATTTTACGCATATCTTTTTTTTTCCACTGTGCCCCCTCTCGCGAACGTCTCACAAACATCCGAGAGTAAAACTGTCATGAAAGAGCTTCTCAATTAGCCGTTTGGACTCGGTGTAAAATTGTAGATCCCTTCCATTCGCCCCAATAATGGAAAACCCATACAAAACGAATGGTTGTGAGAAACTAGGTCTTGGGTCCTACAGATCTGTCGCGCCAAAATATTTATTTATTTTATTTAGATACCTATCTACGGAACAGTGCTTTTCAAATGACACAAGGTACAATCCCCTCCTTTTACATCTGTAACTATAAAAAATGAATGATTGACAACCTGGTATGCGCTCCTTTACTGTCAGACAAAAAAAAATCGCGAACCCCAACCCTATACTGACATATGACAATAACATATTTAGATACTTACTACTTGGTGACTTCGATAGTAAGATGTTGTCAAAACAAACGCAGAACAGTTTTAAATAACACACGCGGAACGTGACATATTCTAAATCCGACGTGTCGCGTAGATTCCGTGGAAGAACAAAAGAAATCCTTTAAATTTCTAACTCATCGAGGGTAGAACATTTATTTCAAGGTAGTAGTGAATATACGACGACGTTTGTTCAACGTCTAGGATAAAACGTGTTAAATGTTTATCTCTGACGAAAATGACGTTGATGATGTTTCAGGGAAGACAGAAGCTGTACGTATACATACTATATCTACTACAACCGTTTCGTATTGTCGATAGCAAGACTCCGATTCATATTCGCAATCGTTTGAGAGTATGCAAATGAAGCGATATGGGTGAAAGGCAATTTATCTTTTCGCTGGATGTGGGGAGCAATAAGTACTCAACTCGCATGGATATTAATGAGCTGCGGTTGCTATCGCAATCACTGTTAAATACCCGAACACGTACTGGCAATCCATCATCACTTTTATGCCACCGCGATACCTTTTCTGATATTCTCAACACTGTAGCGGCAACGGACAGTATAAAGTCGCCTATACCAGCAAATTTGTCCGTATAAAATAAAACACCTCACATGTGTTTGCTGAAACTCACCGAATCAACGATAAAGTACATTGCAGTTGTGGACTAACTGATGATCCAGTCTGATATTATGGCGGTCTAATCATTTATCATTGACGATGATCGTTCGTCGCTTCGTTGTTGTTCTTTCATTTTGTGCACCCGATCACAATCGTTCCTTCTGTTGTAGCCATATGAGATCTTAGGCATCCGTGTGCCACTGGCAGCATTGCATTGTGTGAATGTAAAATAATGTGGCACCATAAAAGGATTGCCTGGTAGGTGGCTTTTTGTGTTAACATCAGATTAATGGTCTGCTTTCAATACTGCTAAAGATGGATGTGATACAGCCGCTCGTATGCTTAAGACCGCTTGTCTCAGCTATATGCGGTTAGTTTGCATGTGTAGGCGCTATTAATATGAAAAGATATTTTTAGGCTGGATATAAGGGATGTGTTGTAAATATTTATGAGTAGATGAATGATATGACATTGCTATGATGAATTCGAAGTAACATGGTAAAGTCCATAGAGAAAAATATACAACAGCAATGTGTCTTGCAATTGCTGCTTAGAATTTAAGGCAACTTTCTTAACATAGCTAGTATAAACTAGTATAAACGATTACCGAACTCTCAATGTCAAATTATTCAGTAAAATCAACATATGTATTCATCATTTTTTTTTATTGAATTTACAGTACGTTTGTATAGAATCCAATGAGGTATCTACCATATTAACAATTACACTTGTCACTTCAGTTTCTACTTGTGTGTGATTATAGCCAAATTTATTTTCAACTAAATTTCAAACAAATAATGCTAAATACATACATACGAAGTGACAAACCACTTATAGAAGTTTTCGGTTCATCTTTGTAGGAGATGTGCATGACCAAACATTGAAAAGCACCTCAACCCTAAGTAGTTTCACATTACTTCAGCAACATCACCATATGTGACGTGACAATAAATCCTTATTTATGTATGGCAAATAATTTAGAAATTGTATCCCTTAAGGTATTTCCTCGTCAGTATATCGGTATCGAACACCAAGTGTCGTACCCATATCACTGTGACCAAATTTCCATTACTCCAACAGACTGACCCCTCAGAGAAAATCCATCCCCATCCCCAATCCAAGATCAAAATTACTAGTCATTGACCGAGGTTAGATTGGTTTAGTTGCAAAAGCTGATAACGTCTCCATACGGGACAGTTTGCAGTAGAAGGGTCGACAATTTGAGAAAACGGTTCGGGTGTTCTTAATGTGTTGTTAACCATATATATCACAGCATTTGACTTTCATATTCTGGGGATTGAGAAATGTTTTTCATCAGAATTTACACACAACATTTCTTAGTGATAAAAGCTTTGACCGCAAAAGGATGCTAAAGGGTTAACTATGGATGGCCTCCTGCATAAGTAGAAAACTTTAAATTATTCAACAATTGACAAATGACCAGAATGCCAACGAGTGTTTCGCATATTGATTCTATTTAATTTCTTCCTCGTAGTCCCATTAATGGATATCGTGTGACGTGTGGGGTGTGGGAAGTGGGACCAGTCTAGTGGGTAACACAATCAATACGTACAATTTTAAGAAAGGCCTGCTGTTGTTATTTATGTCCCTTTTTGTGAAGTTGGTTTTATAAAATGCTTACGGGTCTGTTCCATATTTCGGACAACGTTCCTTTTAAACTTTAATTGTTTATAAGAGCACTTATGTATATTTGTATGTTTACGGTGTGTGTGTCAAAGAGCAATATGTTCTAACTGAATTTAGGAATATTTTGGAAAGCAAATAATTTTTAGCCCTGACCTGATGTGTCAAATAATGACTGAAAACTAGTTCAGAGGCAGAGAGAAGAATAATTACTGTATGTGGGCGGTGGCGGTAAAGGTTGCCGAGGTCGCTTTGGTGCAATGAACCATAGCTCTGTACTTTGCATTTTGGACAGAATAATGCCAAGATACTATTCCAAAAAAAAAACATTCCATTTAGCTTTGGAATTGTATTGATATTTTGTGCCTTCCTGCAGTGGCGTTGAGACCATATCCCCTTATTGGCCATCGGTTGCGCTAAGTTAAACAAATGTAAGGGTTTGTTTCTATCTTCAGTGATGTAGGCTTCGTTTTGTCTGTCCGTCCGTCGAGAAGTGCATCCAACCAAATATTTCCTTGAATATGTTCGAATTTAAAAGCAACAATTTTAATACTTTCATACATTTATTGGAAGGTTTTTAATGGGAATACATTCTTTTGACCATCATTTGCTTGAGTTTTTAAAGCGTTCATTGCAACGCTTTGTAATGAACGATATTTTTTGTCTTTCCGTCCGGAGAGAAAACGAATAGCGCCGAGGTTGACCGAATGTCAAGTTTGCCACGTATCTACAACATCCCATGGGAAAACACGAGAATTCAAGGTTTTTTCACACACTCCCAATGATTGGCCTTGCAATTTTTTTTTAAATTTTCAATGCAACCGGAAACTGGACAAGTTATAATTGTTTGTGGCTGCCGAAATTATTCGATCGCAATCAAACATGGTATGTATTTGTAATTTTCACCAGCATTCGGAAACACTTTCGTCCTCGTAATCGATTGTTAGATCGTATCTGAATGCCAAAGGTCCATTTTAAATTGCCACGTTTGACCGCCTGTTTTGTCGTCGCTCCAAATTATTTTGTACCCATTGTTCCGGAGTCCTAATAGATCGCGCTTAAGTAAATCTTAGTTTACTTGCCTCCAAACGCTGTCTACCTTCTCCCCATCTGTCTTGACTCGACGATCATGCGTTCGCCAGCCGATATTTCGACGTCTCACTGGTGGCATTTTCTCCAAACAAGAAAACCACCACCAGATATCAATGCTAAAAATGTTGTTGATATAAAAACATGAGACAGAAACTACACGTTACATTTTTTTTTTGAGAGTTTCATACGATGCAAATTTGCCGGTGTATCATCAGCCAAATCGTTAGAGCCGTTTTTAAGTGATTGCAAAGGGCAACTACTGTAGGAAAAAATTAGTATGGACATACCGACGAAAAACATAGCCACCCTGATGCAGCCTTTGCAGGATGGAAAGTAATTAACAATAACGTTGAAACCAGGGTAAAGAAACACTGCCAACATGAGCGAGAACGGCCGAACACTAAAGACTGTGTGGGAACTGTGAGAACTCAAAAATCGTCCTGTAAATTTTCGGACAGACACCTTTATTCCCACACTTTGATGGCCATACGTTTTCGAAAACCGCCAACGTGAAAATCAGTTATTGGTTGATCAGTTTATTAACTTAAGATCCATTCAATTCTTCAAAATTAATCCCCGGAAACATGCAAAGCAGCTGCTTAAGTGCTTGCAAGCAAAAAAAAAAAAAAAAAGAACCATTACCTATTGAACATTTACGAGCACTGCGTCATTTAAAGTAGGATAAAGAAAAAAATAATTTACGTTCACCAATTCAATACACGCACTACTTTGCATATTCAACAAAACGCTTACATGACACACATGCCAGGAACAGATGATTCCCGTGAAAAGGGTTAAAACAAATTTTCGGGGGATGGAATAAAATTAGAAGTAAAATTCAAAAACATCAAACAATCAATGTCAAAGGGATGCTGCGATGAGCATCTCAATAGAATATTAATTGAGAGGCGTCGTTCACCTTTTGAAAGGATCGCTCACATTGCGAAACACGCGCACAAAGCAAATCCAAACTTCAGGATGATCGTATTGAACAAATACTCGTATATGAAAAGATGTAACGAGAAGGTGCGCATTGAAAACAGTTGTATACTTTTTTTTAATGATTTAATTTTAGTGCTACCATATGACATGTGATAGGTTCGTATTTCAAAAACAATTACAAATGCTCCCTTTTATTATAATTTACTGTACCGTTAGCGCCTCTTAGTTTCAGCTTTTGGAAACGAATTGGATTTGATTGAAGAGAATTCCGATTTGGTTGTGACTTGTGACATGAGAGCTAGATACGAATCAATTCTGTTCAAGTTTTTGAACACCTGTTTACCATTAGTATTTATTCTTTCGTTTTATTATTTTTTTGTCGTGAGTTCCAGCTGAGTGGCTAATAATCGGCAAACCCCGCCAAAACCCATCAACATCAATTATAAAAATAAAGAGTTTTCCAATAAGAGGTGTTATTTTGACTAGCCCGCTATTTCGGTAGCTGTTACTTTTGAAGCTGTTATTTTTTGACATTTGACAAGTAGAAACTACGCCATTACTAGAAGTGGAACGATACACGCTACAGCAACGCATTGAAATTATAAAAATTCACTACAAAAATGGTGAAAATTTTGCAGTCACAGTTCGCAAAACTAAAGCATTTTTGGGTCGTCGTGAAGCACTTTGTCGGACCACAATACAGAAATTGTTGGAAATATTTGAGCTGTTGGGACAAATTAGTGATGTGAAGAATAAAACCCGTGCACGTCGCTCAAGAACAACTGAGAATATTGCTGCTGCCCAAAGTGTTAAAGAAAACCCAGGTTTGTCCATTCCTCGTCGTTCTTTGGAATTGGGCTTGATTAATGATTTCTTATGACCGGAGTTGGATGGTATTGGACAACGTTTACTTTCAACAAGACGGCCCTACGTGCCACACAAGCAACGAAATCATTGATCTTTAACGGGAAATGTTTCCGGACCGTGTTGTCTCTCGATGAGGTGATCACAATTGACCACCGAGATCTTGTGATTTAATACCTTGCGACTTCTTCCTTTGGGCCACGTGAAAGATAAGGTGTACGCCAACAGCGTCGATTCAAGACCTCAAAGATGAAATTCGTGAGTCTATCGGGGGCATAGGGCAGCCACTTTGCGATTTTGTTTTGAAAAATTTCATGAAAAGGATTTGGTCCGTAAGCGTGGTCGTGGTGCCCATTTGCCTGATGTTGTTTTTCATTATTAACGACATACCTTCCTGTTTTTATTACCCTAAGCAAATTAAATCAAATTATGTAGGTTCTTTAAGTGTACTGTATATTTTTATTTTGTTAAGGTTCTGCGTGTTCTTAGAGTTGCCTGTTATACAAATGGTGCTTGGATATTTGAGCCCTTAAGATGGTTAGGAATTTTTTTTCTTTAAAATAAATAAATAAATAGGCACAACAGGTCCGTACGGAACCTAAGCCCAGCTTCTCACTGCCTTTCGTTTTTTGTGAGTTTTTTATTTTTGGGACGAATGGAAGGGAACTACACTTTATGCCGAGTCCAATCCAAACAGCTAATTGAGAAGCTCTTTCATGACAGTGTTACTCTCGGATGTTTGTTAGACGCTCCCGAGAGGTGGCGCAGTGGAAAAGCCTTAAGATGTCTTTGTTTCCTTTCGGGAATCGAACCGGGAACCCCTCGTTTAGTGGCTTGCAGCAACATAAGCAACTTATTTATTTATTATACTTGTTCTAGCCGAAAGCCCTAGCAGCTAGCGCTATTGACTATACCAATTAATTTGTAATTAATTACATATTAATAAACTTATAATAATAATAATACCTACTTGTTTATTTTCTGTCGCCAAAAATTTGTTTTGTTTTCTGTTCTGATTCTGTCGCAGATACTTCAGTTTCTGCTGTTTGTCACTTGGAGGCTTTTTCATTTTTCGTTTTGCCAATTTGTAATTTAGCCCCATCTCATAATTAATTTCATCTTCAGTTGGCGATGAGTTAATCGATGGCTGATATGTTGAAATTGACTTGGGGAACTTTTTCATATATCAGCTGATGGGACTCAATTAATCTGGATTGTTCGAATTTATATTTAATAAGCTCGCTCTATCTGTACCTTCTTTTGAGAGATTGAATCAAGTGCCGTGTTCAAAAATGATGCCGAATTTTCTCTACATTAGAAAACTCCGGAATGCAAAGTTAAAGCCGTCACGCTAGCTGCCACAATTGAAGCTGGATTTCTGAGTAATGTTTGTTGAATTTTTGGTTAGCTTATAATTATTGTTGTTTTCATCGGCTACAACGATACGCATTTTGCATTCACGAAAAGTATGCGCCCAGGCCCACCTTCCTATCTTCGGAGACAATTTTTTCTTCTTTTGAGGATCATCATCCCTACAGCTGCCACCACAACTGCCACGTGCAAATATTCTGTAATCTGGAGCCATCGATTTACAAAGCTTTGATTCATTGCATACTGCCCCCTAATTCTTACATAGTGTGTACAAGTAATGCTTTTAGCTTTCCGTAGAAAGTTTCTTTCGCATCTGCATTAACTGTTTTCTATATTGTTGAATTAATTACTTATAGCGATTAATGCCATCTTCCATCTTCCGTACCATTCGACTCATATCCTTCAGCAGTTTAAATGCCTGACCCAGATTGACAAGCTTGTTCTTAAGTTACTTTTGTCATCGACAGTCTACTAGTCAGTCTCCATAGCCTAGGCTATAATATCATCGGTTATGCAGATGACCTGGCTATCATCGATAAGGGTAAGCTCAGTGCTACCATTACTCGTAGCATGCAGAAGGCATTGCAATATGTTTCAGAATGGTGTACCAAAGAAGGACTATCCATAAATTAAGCAAAACCATTCTAGTGCCCTTTACTAGAAAAAGACTGGTAAACCCTGATCCAGTTACTATAAAAGGCAATACTTGGAGTTACTCCAATGAAGTCAAATATCTCGGAATTATCCTGGATAAGAAGCTTAACTAGAACTCACACATCAGGACGCCAGTAGGCGTCTTTACGGCAGAAACTGGGGCCTAAATCCGGGTATGATACATTGGTTGTACATAATGATGGTTAGACCCATAATCACGTACGCGGCAAATGTATGGTGGCCGAAAGTATTGGAACGGACAACGGCAAATAAGCTACAAAAGCTACAACGAATTTCCTGTCTCGGTATAACAGGTGCGATGCGCACCTGCCCAACAACAGCATTAGAAGCTATAATTGGGCTCTCACCTTTGCATATCTTCATAAAAAAGGTAGCAGCTAGGTGTGCTATTAGGCTGCAACTAGAACATAAGTATAAACCGGCTGACCGTGTGTGTCACTTAGATATACTTAACGCAATTCCAAATATAGAGATGTTCTGCTCCATCCCCGAAACTATGGTCAGGGAATACAAATTTGGGAAATCATTTGGGGTAAAGATATTGGACCGTGCAAAATGGGCCAATGGTGTCTTCTCTGATAGTCAGGCAGCTTTACAGGCCCTATCGTCCAACACCTTGGACTCACATACAGTAAAGGGCTGTCATGATGCTCTGCAAACATTATCCAAACACAACGGGGTTAAACTTGGATGGGTACCTGCTCATCAGGGAATTGCAGGTAACGAATCTGTGGACGAGCTAGCTAGGGCTGGATCAGAATCCGCGTTCTGCGGACCAGAACCATATTGTAGAGTCAATCGGGCTACTGCTTTAGGGCTTATCAACGATTGGGAACAATAACTCCGCCTAAACCAATGGGAAAATGTCACAGGTTTAGGCAATCAAAAAGACTAATTAGGCCCTTCTCCTACAAGGAAATCCTGAAACTAAACAAGGAAAGTATTAGAAAGCTAGTGGGCTTTCTAACAGGCCACTGTGGCTTGAGATACCATCTTAGCAAGTTGAATTTGTGTCCAGAGACAGAATGCAGGTTTTCCCTAGAGGATGACGAATCCTCTGAGCACCTGCTCTGTAACTGCCCGGCACTTCACTGGTTAAGACGACGTACCTATAACAAAGAGTTCTGCTACTAAGGACATACTGGCCTTCACTAGGGAGGTCAATCGTCTCTTAGACTAAACCATCCCTACTTGATACAATATATCTTATAGTGTCGCAGTGTCAGCCATTGGGCAGGGGAAAAAAAAAGTTCCTTTTGTGCTTAACTGTTAGCCTTGTGGTATATTTGGGTCATAGAACCATCCGTTTTCCTTTGTTCTTATGTAGAATAAAAACCACTGAACAACAAAAATTAGGAAATAATAAAAGAGCAACAGATAGGCAGCTGATCTCCACCAGCAGCATAAGATCGAAAATAAAATAGACACAGCTGCGCAGCTCACAAATTTTTAACAAGTCGCGTCGTCACCCCTTTTTTAAACTTTTAATTAACTTTTCGCAACATTTTTCTACTTTACTGTAACCCAATCCACAATGTAAGAAAATTGAAGAAAATGTTGTGTAGTTATTATAGATGTTGCGAACCTAATACATTTTCTCAACCGACACATAGATATAGTCAGGGTTATTAATTGTATGCAACCGATTTTTATATAAATTAATAAAGTTTGACTGTGGCAGACAAAGCAATTGATATTCAAAATAATCATACGCTACAATTTTGTAGGTAATTAATGTTTTTTCACACAGTAGATTTAATTCCACGAAATACGACTTATGACTATATGACCGTACTTCAACAGGCAAGCATGAATCACCCATCAGTATACTTTACAAGCTCCAAAACTCCATCGGTTACAGTATCTACCTACAGACAAGCGAAAATTGAAACTTGTTTTGTTGTCATATATTATAGGGAACTACAACTTGCACCAAATTAGGTGCAGCGCATCTGAAGGCGCTGTTGACGGTTATAGCTTTGCTATTCCCGAGCATTTTTTTAAAATGCGGTTTCTGCTTTCAATTAATTTAAAATTTACAAACTGATCATATTCTTTGTATAATGTAAGACTTTTACAAAAATCCAAAAACGTTGCATTCCATAGCTGCAGCTGACTTTCGATCCCTTTTAATATAGGGTTGGAGTTTGATCCAATATCCTCTTAGCAGACTCTTTATCAGTCTGTCTGCATAAAGCGATAAAGTCCTCCCTGTCTTCGTCACTATGTTCAATCCATGTAACTTTACGCTTGTACAATAAAAATCCATTTGTATTTGTATATTAGGTATTCAGTTCGGTGGCAAAGATGTTTAATTGTTACTTGTTAATCGAACCGTGTCTCCAGTAAAAAAACACCATTTACATATATTCATTGATTACAACCCTATATTTGCTTGTTTTTCTATTTTTGCCTCCTAAACAATAATTAAAGAACATAAATATGCATGCAAATAGTATTTTTTTAGTCGCAACGAATAAAAAGAAAAATTCCATTTCCTTGTTTATTCGTAACTCATTGAATCATTGTATCGTGGGTTGTGTCTTCGTACACCCCAATATGAATATCTAATTACAAGTTTTTTTACATGTACGGGTTTTTTTTTTACTATCTATTCCTTCCTATTACCGATTTCTATCGAAAACAACTTATCAATCAAGTTAACTAAATTAATATCGTTACGTTGGCTGTAATGAATTGATTTTAATTTTAGATTAGGAAACCGCATACAAAAGTCATCGTATACTCAGTAAGGAAGAGAGAAGTATTTTTTTTACCAAAAAAAAGAAAGAAATCCATATAAAATAAGGGAAGGTTGAGGTGGAAGTATGCTTTTTATAATCAAACGTCGGCCTCGTATGGTAATGCCCTATATTGGTTGCATGTTACATGGACATGATAGTATTTTGTGCTTCTTTTTAAATACCTCCTTTTTATGTTTATGACATTTCGATCGATCTCCTCGAAGATCTCGAGGCCAGGCGTTTGCCATCGGGTTATAAATGTTGCGTGTTGATATGAAAGATCCAGAAACTGTTTAAAAGCATTGATTGTCCTATAGAGAACCAGAGGAAATGCTTGAAATAATCGCACTCCAACACTCCAGGAACAAATTCATTGGAAAATTCTTCTTCCACAACCGGAATGAGCTTCTAGCACATACCAACAAGCAAAATCATGAACTTTATCAAATCCTGAGGATGGTAACGGTAAGGGGGAAAAATACGCTTTCCCTGACGGGTATCACAATGGGTCAACACTGACCTGAGTGTTGCGCCGACTACTCCTCACCAGTCCACTAAATTATCTAATCATTAGAGTTTTAGAAAAATATACCGTGTGTGAAGATGGGTTAGGATTTGGGTAGGTAGTCATATTTCAGAAATATTTATAACGCGGCTTTATTTTAATTTTTTAAGAAAAACTTTCTATGTGCGGGATCTTATTAAGAATATTTTCTTATCCTAAGTATGTATTATGGTCTTAATCGTTAGAGCGGTTATTGGAATATTATTCGCACAAAATAGAAATAAATATTGCAAAGTTTTGACTTTTGATCGAAAAAAACTCTTGCTCAACTATTAAGCTAAAACTGAGTATGAGGTATTGCTCAGGATGTAAACATTACTTGGTATGTAAAGTTTTATCCAAATCGAAAACGGGGTTTTCGAGATATGAACAGTTTTTAAAAGAAGTTTTTTCGTTGATTCGAACATGCCATCGTAATGTCAGAATTGATTAAAATCTTGAGTTCGAAGTTTTGTGCGAATACAAAATCAACTTTCTCTCTCTAAGTATACGAGAAAGTTAAAAATAAAACATCACCAAGCTGTAGATTGCACGCATATTGCAGTATGTTTACTTTCATGTGCGTTTAATTTTACACGAAATTCTTCAAAATTTCGATATGGCTCAATAAATACCCCTGAAACTGATCTCCGTGTACCAGCCTCCTCCGGAGGATATTGCTTTGCTAAACTATCTCACTAAGTTTTATCCTTACAGATATTTTTGTATGTTTTTATGTTGTATTTCAATTGTTTTGACATATCAATTATTGATCACCGTAATTACCGACATTTAAAAAAAAATCAACAACTTTGGTTGAAAATTACGGGCGACAGAGGGGAGCATACACTTGTTGCCCCTTTTTTTTATATAAAAGAGATACAATATGTACTATATAATATCTATCTATTATATAATATCTATCTATCAGGAAGATGGCGTCGTAAAATCGCTCAATACAAAATGTATGGGGAAAACGGATTTTTGTGTCTTTTTTAGGGGGATTTTCGGGAATTTTCTTGGGTATTCTTCTTGCTTGGCAGTAGACCAGTCCGAATTGGTGCGAATCATAGATCGGTACAGGCGTTCTTGAGTTGTAAGCGTAGTAACTAACGTCACTCTCTTTTATATATTTAGATCTTATCAAACAAATCATGAAAGTAAATAATAATTAATTATTATTATTAATTTAAAATGTATTTCCCAGATAGCAATGAAAATAAAAATGAAAATCTAATGCAAAATCTTGTTTGGATTGGGTCCCATTTGGTGGCCTTCTGCGGGTGATGCCTGGGGCACGGTAGACGGTAGTCCTCCTTGTCCCGTTTCCGCAATACAATCTAACAAAAGGTTGTTACTTGCAACTATTAAAGTGTGTGCCCTAGTTTAAACTGTCCTATTTAAAGTAAGCTAAGAAATTATATTTTAATTTGTAATTAACATACATTACTGAAATATTTTGAATTTAATGTATGTATCCCATTTCAGATGCTATCTATCTTCTTCTTCGTCTCGTCCTCGTAACCTTGGGTACGGCGCTCCAGGACATAATTATTATTATTATTGTCAAGTCATACCCCAAGGGAAGAACAGCTTACAAACTTTTATTCGCATAGAACACATCCCAATGCCGTAATAGCATCAGCACCGGAGAAATGTAATTTTAAAGTTTGTCGACCCCACGATTACCTGTTACACATGTACAAAACATACACTGTCGCTGTGCCGCTGGTATGTGTAATAGCGATAGATGCGTATCAGCTTTGCAAAGCCCATACCAAACGTTATTCTTCCGACAGAATGACTTGCAACAGACTTCATGTGGAAAAGCAATTAAGTTAGACTAGCGATTTTTTAATCTACTCAGGGGATTTTTTTTTCCACTGAGGTGGGTGGGTTCGCATTGCAAGAACAAAACCAAGAAGGCTGGCTGTCGAGTTAATATATCAGGACCTCAGCTAGTCAACCGTTAAATTTGTGAATGGAATCGAAGTGGAATTGAAAGGAATGAGTCAGACGAAAAAAAAATCAGACACACAATTAAATTAAATCAAGTCAAAATATAGATAGGTACGAATACCTACGATGATGATTATGGTGGCGGGGTGGGGGACTAATACCAAATTTTGTACTTCTTCTAAATAAGTCGAACTGTGATATTATTTGAGTTCGATGTAACATACAGAAAGATATTACACCGAGAGAAAAATAGAGTAATAGTAAGCAAAAACACGCTTAAAATAATCAATTTTCAAGTCATATTCATCGCTATCCGATCTGTGCTTAAATCAAGCACGTCGGTCTAAAACTGGTAATATGCCATTCTTTCAGTTAGAATTCGCATGATTAATTTAATAACTTTTGTAGTAATTACACGTCCTTAAATTGATACCGAATTTTCTTATTCTTAAATCACAATATTATTGAATTTAGAACGATGTGTGCTTAATTTAAGTTTAATCATTTAACTAGGCATTCTTAATTTGAAATTGATTTTGATTATTACTATGACCGGTTGTATTGAATTCAGAACGCTTTTTCTTAGTTTAAGTAAATATCAATCGATGTTTTGATTGATCTGACGTTCTCAATTTAGTAATTATATTTCTTGTTACGAATACGATTAATACTGACCTTTCATACATGGATCTGCTACGTGAATCAAAAAAACACGACATTCGTTTTAGAAAGAATTTTATTGTTTTAATTAACAATATTTTTTTTGATTTAACATTTTTTTTAAGATAAAATTGAATACATAAAACATATTTTTTATACATTTTTATATTAGAATATAAATGCATGGGAATTCTGGAAAAAAACAAAAAAAGGAAATTCATTAAGTGATTTGCAAATACCGAGGTTTGCAAAAACTGCGATTACAAAAGAAAAGAAATTTACTTACCCAGCAAATACGCTAGATATCTAAAATATCTAGCTCTTTCACAAGATTTAAAAGCTCATTGTCTTCTTGTTATTTCACTATTATCGAGTACCTACCTTACAAAATCACTAGCTTCACAAAAATTATTATTAATTTTTATTGCCTTGGCACGAAACCGAAGCGACACGAACACTTTTCTTAACAAAGACAGAATAAGCTGAATGGATCGTATGCAAACAAAATTGTATTGAATCCACGCTTTCTTAATGTGACTACGTACGTACTTCAGAGTACTTTTTTTACTCTGCACATTCTAAGAATGAGAATGTACGAACTGTAATTGCTTACAAAACCGAGTAAACATCAAAGAGGGTAAGAATCATATTAACTCTAAAAACCCTTAAATCTAGTATGCGATATATGACGAAAAGTTGATCTGCTTGTAACACTTTATTTCTTACTTTGAACCTATATGTTGTTAGATTCAGAATCACTACGTTAATTTAACTTCGCACGTTTTTACATTAAATTTTTTTTTATTGGAGTAAGGAAAATCAATTTTAATGTAAGAATTTTGATTAATAATGTGCGTTTTCTAAAGTTAATCTTAAAAATACTTAAATTCGGGTCGTGGAATTTCCCTCAGTGTACGAGTACATTTCTGGGGTAAGGGATCTTACTGTATATAGTTGACTTATACGATAATAATGATTTAATGATCGTTTCTTAAAAGAGGGAAGAGAGAGATTAGGCGGTTGTAGACAAAAGGGATGTCATGAGGTTCCATTCATACCAGACATTTGGATGCCGACAGGGACTCATGTAATACGAGGATATCCGGGTATCCATTTGATAATTGTTGTGCATTTTATACGTTTGTAAATTGCTTGTTTTATGGTGCATTGCGGCTTTAGACTTAGGTAATCTTACCCAATTTCCCTAATTTGTTTAGTATTCATTTATTGACATTATTGACACTCATTTCATAGCACTTCCTGGATTCCAAGTCGAGGACACATGTTTAACGTCACCAACGCAACGGTAGAAAGACCATTCAGAGAAGTAGCTGCTCCACATTGAGTACCTCACTTACACTGGTGTTCCTTAAAAGTTCTTTGCGAATGATTGTGATCTTATTCGTACTTTCAGTAGGTATTCTATACCAAAATCTTATAACCGTAAGTAATAATTTGAAACCGACACAGAACTAATAAGACCCATAAGTTAGTTTTGACACTTTAATGTCGTTTTCCATTGGGCAAAAAGAAGCGTCAAAAAATACTTTTCGGTTGATTTTGAGAAAAGAAAATTGTTTCTCGATTTTAAGTCAGAATCCACCCAAGAAGCACTAACACAAATGTGATTTATGAATTGTATACAAGCCGGCTGACAGCAGGTTTAGATTATTTTTTGGCATCTCACCAACACATTTGTGGTTTCAACCAGAAGCGGTTTTCTTGTTCCATTGGATTTCGGATGAGTGAATCCCCGAGTGAAACCCATGGAAAACGACATAATTTAACTATATCCTAACAAGGTATTGCCGAACAGTAGTATAGTAGCTCGTCCTTACCTTCTGTTAGGCATGAGCGCATTTTGGGCTGATGTTGGCGAATTAAGGCGTTATAAGGCGATCACTAACGGATCGAAAGCTCAAGACATCTCGCCTAAGTATGCGCTGCTTACAACGAATTAACATCTAAATAGACGGTGCTACTGTTCACTGTAGTAATCACCGTAGTAGATGTTATAGCTTAAATGTAAGTAAATGTAATTTATTTAATTTTTTTAATTTTTTCGGTTCATCAATAGTGAATACGTCCGTTTCCGAGCCTTTTGGTTGTTTCTTCACCTCATTTTTTCCGCGGTTGGTTAGTTAACCCCACGCACAACTCCCAACTTGGAAGACCAGCTGGTCTGAAATAAAAAGTCGCGAATATCAGATGACCGTCGCCAGTCGTAACAATTGTTTCTCATTTAAAAAATGCCACACGAGCAATTTAGCTCTATAGGTTTTTAAGTATGCCTGGTGTATAATTTCCACGCAAAAGATATCGCTTTAATAAAAGATGCCGAGAAAGGAAGAAAGCAAACGCACAGTTTATTCACATTAAGCCATTTTTGAATTCATTCAACTGTGGTGTTGTGAATGTCGGCACCATCAATGCTATTTAAAAAGTTTGCAGGAAATAAGTACCTACTCTATCGAAAAATAACCATTATTGATAAGAAAACCAAATATATATGCATAACCAACATTGTGTTTCTTATCAATAAGAATTGATTTTCAATTTCCAGAATGCTACACCAAAATTTTAAAATATACCTACATAAAAAATATAGATACGATCCTTTTATGACCACCCACCCGCTTGCCCTCTTACTGTCATTTACTTTATTTCCTGAATCCTGCCACCAACACCATACCACCCCCTATCCGACTACCATCTATCTTAGTGGCTATAACTTCGAGTAAACATCAGTTCATTTTCAGAAATTGCAGGTTTTCCAGCAATTTTGCCATCTACTTTCGTTCGACTCCATATAGCTGTGTTCTGGTGTGCGTGTGTTTTTGTTTTCATCCCTCTTCTATACCCCAACCTCTTACATATTCTGTCATACACATATACCTAATAAATTTCTGCTCCTAATTAGCATATTTTTCAACTTCCATCTACCACGTTGGCAGTGTTTTCTCCGGTCCAGCAACCTCACCCCTTCTTCCCGCCCATCCGCTTACATGCGTCCAAAATCACTTCAATAATTCTATCGCACTCTAACAGCCAAACACTTAAGGATATTTTAAGGTTGCTGCTTACCCGGCTTCAGATGGTCCACCACCATCGGAAACCGGAAAAAGAATGCGGAAGATTCTTTTTCTTCGTCTTCATAGAGCAGGAAAAATAAGGAAGTACTTCTATGTGCGTTAAATACTCACCCTGTGTGAATTCACATAGCGTAGACATCTATTTGCGCTCAACCTCGTCCCATGCCATCCCAACCCTTACTTATCCAAGGGACGCTCCTTAGGAAAATGGGTATACGTAAGTCTGCTTATTATAAATGAATGTACGTTTATCAAGGACCAACACAGGACTCTCGCACTACACTCATTTCAGCTGCTTCTTCGCTCATTTCCGACTAGTAACTAGAAGTCGCAGAAAGAGGCATGTTTCATAAAATTTCCAGACGATGGAGTTTTCATTAAGGACGATGGAAAAAAGTATAATCAAAAAATTCACTTCTCCGCACAGGATCCAGGAGTTGGAGAGATAATGCCGCGGGGAACCTTTTCCCGCGTTTTTTTTTTGTTTTTTTTTTAAGAAAATACGAATGAAGGAAAAACAAAAAAGCAGTAGAGTTGTAGGAAAATCATTGTACCTACACACATTCAGGATAACACAGATGAAAAAAGAAATTCTGGTGAGAGTTTCTGGATTGCTAGAAGGGTAAGAGGGTCGATAGGAAACGAACGGTAACGATGAAATTGAGGATATGTTATGGATTTTATCGCCCTTCCCTAGTTTTCATATGAATATTGCTTGCAGATATGAGAATAAGCTGCTTTGAATTGCAGGTTCGAATGCCCCATCCATAACACTTAAAAATATTTTTAATGTCTTTATCTATCACGCGTTTACGTGTTTATAAAACTATGAACTTAGTTATAACGCCTAACTAAAGAAATTAAGCACACACACACAGCTTGACCTTTTATCTTTACACAACCATTTGTCTGTTTTTCATTTCACAATTACACCTACAATTTTACGAATATTCCAAACGACCTTGTTTAGGACAGTCATACAATCATACTGTCGTTTATTTGTCAGACGGTAACATTCTGGTATAGGTAGTTTGTGTGTTTATCTCGGGGTTGTGTCTTTCGGTTACACAGCACGGGTCAAATTTATTGCCGACTTTTTGTCTAAGGTAATTGTTTAATTTTATAATTCAAAATCACATTAAAAATATTTCCTACTGCACAAATAAGAAATAACGGTAGTAGTTCAGATTTCATTTATCCAAATCATGGAGAATATAATTTTTTGCGTGTTCATTGATAAAAAGGTTTTTCTTGTCGCCAAGTCCTTGAGTTTTTAACTTTCTCGTGTACGTAGTTAGAAAAATATGAATTTATAATTAATTTTGAACTCGTGATGTAAGTTAAGTCTGGCTGGTCTCCAGGAGTTTTTGGTGTGATCATGAGACTTACAGCCTAGCCAAGTGAATGGTTTTGATTCATACTTCGGATTTCGATTTTGCGTTCTTACAATTTTGTAAGATGTAATAAAAAGCTTATAACTCTCAAATGAAAACATGAAAAAGTTACCAAATTCTGAGAGGAGCTTAAACTTAAACCAAAAGTTAAGCAAATTTATTTGCTATTTCCTGCTATGTCAGGTAAATAGATTAAGCCGTTTTATTTTATCTGGTAATATGGCTTCTAAACTTTTTACCTACGTACCTTATAAAACAAAAAATGAAACAACCAAACTTTTAAAACAATAAAAACTGTCTGTGGCAAAATGAAAAAAGGGCTGCGGGTTGGCGGCTATGGCATATGGCACTCTGCAAACATTTAAACCGTCAACCATCAACCAAGTGTTAGAGCTAACCGATATAAGGCACGCTTCCAACATCTTTGTGCGTATAAACACAAAGCGCGACTTTCCACTGACCACTGTCTTACTGCAAACCGACCAGAAGAAGAAGCTCGACGTTGAACGCATCAGAAAACCTAGAGTAGCCGGAGCCAGTAATGCGACATGCTCAAAGAGGCAATCGAAATCACTGTAGGGTACCAGTCACCCCAAAAAAAGAGCCCGTGGTATGATGATGTACCTTTGCTTTTACAGGAAACAAGCCAGGGTAAGGAAGAAGAAGACAATCCTGGGTAGAAAGAGGATCCCAGACATTTGGGAAATCTACCATGATGTCATCTAAATTTCTCCAAGAAGCCAAAATAAGCCAAAAAACATCGAGCGAATAGACAATAATGCACCAGCTAGGACGATCCTCGAGTCGCACCCACCAGGTTCGAGCTGACATGAAATATCGAACCTCCCTTTTCAAAATGAAAGGTATTCTAGTCTAGGCATAGTCTAGATCAGAAGTTCCCAAGCCATTTTGTTCGTAGACCACTTTCAAAATTAAGCTGGTTTCGGTGGACCCCCTGCTACTACATTTTTACCATATTCCCCAAACTCGTCAAAAAAAGTGAAGACTAGATCTAAAGATGGATATTTGCGTCGCAGCTGAGTTCCAACTCTAAAATCTTCACGTCTAAAAAAGCCTTGAGGGCAGCACTTAGCAAGTCTTCACAATATCGAATATGTAAGTTTTTACAAGTAACAGTCGTGAAATACACTGCTCAAAAAAATGAAGAGAGGTTTCAATTAAAATTAATTGTTTCAGGTATGGCCGCTGTCAATGAAAGCTAAACGCTACTACAATTCTCGGAGCTTGATTGTGATTTCTGTATTTATCGCGTATACAAAGCATTTTAAAACAAAATAATTTCAATTTTTGACTCCGTGCAAATTAGGACATAAGTCATACGTAGCTTTCTGGATCGCCGGAAGAAGAATTAAGGTTTATGTCAAAGCCCCAATGTAGAAGAACGAACGTATACATATCTAGAAAGCTCAATGCCTTCGGGGTATCATTTCTGGCTGAAAACATTCTCCGACAATCTTTTCAAGATGTGACTTTTTAAAGTACATAGCGGGAAACAAATTTTATAAATTGAAGAAAATGAATGCTTTTTTCCAAAGCATCTATCATAACTATTAAAACTCACTTTTTCATTCTTATAAAGGGTGACCCAATATTCAAGCAATATTTGAAAATTATGTGCGGCGAGTCTTGTCAAAATAAGCAGGTCGACAGCTGAGAGCTTAAGAGTTACGTAGTAGAAATAACAATATGTTTTTTAATGGAATATAGTCGGAATATTGATTTAACTGTACCACAAGAGACTGCTATTGCTGTTCGATATCGCGAAACCACAATCCATTTTTACAATATTTTTGTTTGTTTTGCTGTTCCTTTTCTTTTTAGGAAGTAATTTGCTTAGGTATTTTTGTAATGTAGCAAAATTTCTTCAGCACAAAAATGTCGCAATCAAATGAATCAGGACTCTTTTTTAAAATTCAAGACCTGCACCCTCACCTTCAATATACTGGCACGTAGCGGTTGCGGTAGTATATTCTATCTGTCAGTATATAAGGTAGATACTTTTTTTAATTGTTATCTAAAAGAACCACAGATGATTACTATTATGCTGAACAAACACATTTGCAAAAGCGATTCGCTTTCCATTCGACCGTATGGAAAGCGAAAGCACTTTCCAACGTCATTTTATCATTGCATTGATAGCGATAGATGTTTAGCTGTCGGATTGCTGTCGGATTGCTGGCGGATTGGTGGCGAATTGTTTGCGGACCGATCAAAATGTAAATATTCAATCAGTTTAAAATTGCCAATATTCATTGTTCAGCTAAAAATGTCTTATTAATTGAATTTATTATATATTTTTTAATAAAGGAGTCAAAAACATACATCCGTACAACAATTTGCTGCACTTGTTGAATTTTTAAAAGAGAACAGTGGACTAGCTAAGGGCATTCTTAATGCTCCAGAATATAGAGCCAAGGCTGTAGAACTTTGGGATGGTATTACATATGTGTTGAATGGCCTTGGGCCTCCGATTAAAACACGTGATGGTTGGAAAAAAGTGAGTGAAATTATGGTTCTTATAATATTTTGTGTTTCTAATAATCCAATATTTGTATTTGCACTCAAGGTATGGAAGGATTTCAAATACCACATAAAAAACAAATTGCGACAAAATCAAAAGGCCATTCATGGAACTGGAGGAGGACCAAACAAACAATACGTGTTTTCTGCCATCGAAGAGGATGTTTTTGTTATGCTCGATTTAAGGACCCAAGAATCTGGCCTCAAAGATCGAAAATTTGGAGCTCATGTTCTTCCACCCGAAAAAGAATCAAAAAGAGAGCCATTGGTAGAGAAAAACCAACAATATCCTAAACAAGTTTTTCTCAAGAAACAAAAGCATTAATTTCTGAATCTGAGAATATACTCCGATGTGAAGAAAGCTCTGAAAATGAAGAAGAGTATACCGCAGAGGAACTACAGCACCTACAAGAAGAGCCAGCGTATGGAAGAAAAAAAAACGACACAAGCTAGGACTCCAATCACAACAGCAAAGACACTTTTTGAGCTGCAAGTGAAACAGCAACACATTTTTCAGGAAAAATCTGCACAACTCCTTGAAGAACGTAATAAACTCTTGGAGAAACAGAACAAAGAACTTAAATTACAAACAGAGGAAATGAAAAAAATTAGAAGAATCGAAGAAAAAAAAGTAAAGCTTTTAAAAAGAAGTAATGAACTTATGCTGAGTGAAAGTATAGAAAACAGAAAACTGAAAGTAAGAAATCTTGAAATCGAAAGAAAAAACTCGATTTAAAAGAATTGCAACTGAACTGAAATATGTACAAGTTCCTATTATCTTTAAATGAATCAAAAATGAAGTGCTATTTTTTTTAACTGCTATTAGTAGGTATCTATTTATTTATTTATTTTTGTTTAAAAAGATATATTTATGAAGTTTTTATTTTTATTTTGCAAATACTGAATTGAAAAAAATGTGTAATACTATATTAATTTAAAGAGCATCTCTTATGTTATCTCTTATTTGTTTAGCAATACTTTTAAAGTTACCAACGTTTTGTGGTGACGAAAGTTTTATATTATCATCTTCTGCAACTAAAAGATGATCGTCGAAGTCCACTTTGAACTTAATACAAACATTGTGCAACATAGCGCACACGTTTGTAATCAATGCTGTATTTTCTGGCTTGTAGTGAAGTTCCCTCGAATGAAGAAGACATCTAAATCTTCCTTTTAGGATACCGAAACATCTCTCTATGATGCTCCTGCATTTGGAGTGCAGCGTGTTGTATTTAGCTTCACGACTGTTTGGAGCAGCTGACCTATATGGGGTCATCAACCATGGTTCAAGACTATTCTATAGCCGGCATCGCCTTTAATTTAAATATAAATATGAGTGTTAGGAACTTATAAATATGAGTTAATTGTATATTGTACCAAGAATTTTGCTGTTATCCCCTCTTTGGAATTGCTCCTCCAAAAAATGTCTCTCGGAACTCATTGACCACACAACTGAGTCATGAGAACTACCACCATAGCTTACATTGACGCAGGTTATCTTTTGATTATGGTCACAGATCTGGGGTTGGTAAAAAAGTATTAGATAATAAACCATAATGGTTAAATAGATACATACCATCATTACGTTTAAGCTATGGTGTCCTTTTCTATTAAAGAAATGATGTTCGTTCTTTGAGGGACGAACAATACTAATATGAGTTCCATCAACGCACATTATGACACCAGGAAAACCACTTTTTTCAAAAAAATATCTATGCCTTCGCTTTCGTTTTTGCCTCCTCTGTCATATCAAACGTTATTAGTTTAGGCCTTTAGGGCAAAGTTTTTTCTCCATGATTTCTAGCGCTTCACTCATAATTTTAGAGACAGTGGATTAAGCCGCAGCGATTATATATCCTGTCCAACACTCTTTTGGTATGAACCCTGTGCCAAAAATCTAAGGTTGGCGGCAATTTTCAAAATCGGAGGTATGGATTTAATGTTTTGGCGTTTAAAGTCCTCTTTAGTTTCCTCCAATATACAAACAAAGGCCTCCTTTGATAAGCAAAACAATTTAACAAACCTAAAAAAAAAAAATTTTAAACGCATAGGTATCTATTAATTGTGATCAAAATAATTAATACTTACTCTGTGGACGGAATATCGAGCGGGGAAGAACCACTTCCCAACAATCGTCTTTAAACGTTTATGTTCATGTTTTCTTCCCTTCCTTCTTCATTTTCTGAATACAAAAACACACAAATTGAATCCATTTCTTTTTTTATTTTGCACAAATTCACAATCAATTTTTTGTTGTGTCGGGAAACAGCTGTCAAATATTTGGAAAAATAAATGGAAAATTGGAAATCAGAATGGAAATAACTGGAAAGCACTGGAAAGATAATTTTCGCCCTGTTCGCATTTGAGAATAAGCGAACACGGTCGAAATTAAGGTATCGCTTTTAATACGATCCACCGCGCATTTGGGAATAGGCCCCCTGGTCCATTGTACTGCCAAAACAGACACTTTACATTGCTGTACTTAGTTTTCCCGTCTTTCGAAGAAAGATGAGAAGGAGCTTCAGTGATGAAGAGCTTAGATGTTCGGCACTCACCACGTCAGCCGCAAAGATCCGCCACATGATGCGAGCAAAGGCAGAACAACTACAGAGGAAGTGTTCCGATGTATCGTCATCCTCTCCACGAGCAGGACAGATGGTGGTGTCGCTCAAGACCAATACATTTAATACATCACGCCACCGACGACCTAACCACAGATGCCGGCAGACCCAACGCAGGTTCAGGCCCTGAGAGAACGTCTTCGGAACCCAGCTTGGCAAGCTCATCAGCGATCTCGTTTCCCTGGATACCAGTGTGACCTGGGACCCAGCCAAGTTTCACTGTATAAGTTTCACTGTATTTAGCCTTCCGACTCAGTTCATTTACTTACTTTTTCTTCTTTTTTTTGCATACCGTTACCGTACACTTAGTGAGACATTTTAACGGCACTTTCACATCTGAAAGTTGTAGGAACTAGTTCTCTCGCATGATATTTTATGGGAAAAGACTTTTGCTATCGAGAGTTCATAACAGTAGTAGGACATTTCAAGTGTATTGCATAATAAACTTATGCACAATTATTTATTCCGAAAGATCAAAGTTCTTGTGCCGATTGTAAAGCTCAAATGATAAGTCAGTTATATCGAACAGCTAACAGAAATTTCATCGTCGACTTTCTTCTTTGGATATTTCACTAGAGACTGGAGGTTTTTTCTTCGTTGTTTTCCTTCAAATCAAGTGAAATTCAATTCAATATTATATATTAAAACTATGCAAAATGTTTCAGCTGAAACTGTAAATTGTGCGGTGGCTAGCCTTTGTAAATTTTATAACGAAATAAATTATTTAGCCCGTCACTCGAAACAAAAACAGCAGATTTATATTCAATTACTTTCGGTGATATTTCCTTAGCTAATAGCTCACGAGTCTTCAAAGCCACACAAGCGCAGCAATTCCCTGGTAGCCCTAAGCTGAAGCTGCTTTAGCTTGCTTTGATCGTGGATATACGATCTATTTTCTTGACTGAAATCCACGAAAGGAAGCTTTGTAAGAGACTTTTTGTAATGCTCAATTACAATACGGCATTCGAGAGTTTCTAGAAGACGAAAATATCGGATAAGACTGAGAATCCCGCGCCAAGTCTTTTAAAATTTGTTCGCCGATAAATGACAAACGGGGATCCTGTTCAAAGGAATGATTCAACCTAAACTTGTTCTCAGATAAGTATTTATATTTGCGGAATAAATTCACAAATTGGCAGAATTCTTTCGAAATGAAATGCTCCTACTAATCCAATTTGGAAATCATTTTATCGAACAGTGAGGTGCTGCCGCAAATCCAAGCACACTTCTGTAAGGCTGTCGGCAAAGTGACCCAACTTCTTATTGGAAACAAATTCTAACTGCTAATCGAAATTTTTGTCTATTTACGACATAACAATGGAAATAGAAGCATTTAACATCTGGACACTCAATAGCAGTGCAATTTCAGATTGTGAGAAGCCCATCAGATGAATTATTTAGATGAATTATGCATTTTCATGCAAAATTGAATGAAAATATTTACAAGTTCTATAATTTTTATTATTCTTTTCTGCGATATGTGAAAGCGAAGATCCAACACAGTAGTGCATTTCTGGTATGTGCCATTTTGAGATATCAAAACAGTGAACAGTGACAACACCAAAACCTCTTGCGGACGGCTCGCTAACGTGAAGGCGTGATTTCACCTCTTCAATTCTTGCACTTACGTAATTAGAAACATCTTCTATTCGAACTTAAAATCAAATTTGCACTAACGAATGGTTATGAGAAGAGTCTTGTATGGATCTGCTGCACAAATTGTTTACCTATTTTATATATTATCTGGAATGGACTTCAACAAATTACCTATGTCGTATGTTAGACGATAGACGAAATAAAATTTGACTAGCAGAAGTTTATTCTAATTTGGAGTGAGCATTCGTTTGCCCAATGTGAATACTTAGCAACTCGTACACGGACAAATTTCACTCACTCGATCACTGATGTAGATCGCCCTTCGCAAGGACAATACACTATACACTATAGAACTAGAATATAACAATCACGTGGGATGCAGGCGCTTTTGCGCTGTCCCATCTCTTATGCGTTTCGCGAATGTCTGTCGAATATCCGGCTGCATAAATGACATTCGAGAATTGAGACCCCTTAAAATATTATTTAAATCCCGATGCTTTCTGAACGTGCATATTTTTATTTCTGTTTTTGCTGCTTATATAGCAATATTTTTTGATCTTCTACATTCAATATTTATCCTTGCTCGTGGAGTATAAAAAGTAAACTATCTATCATTCCACGCAGACACAGACGCAGCAAAATGATGGTTTGTTTTGTATCTACCTAAGATACCCATGCATTCGGGAATATATAAATAAATTAAAATTTGATATCCATGCAATAAATTCGAGACCCAAGGTGTTAACGATTTTATGCAAATCTGTAGGTAATGGTAAATCCATTGAATAAAAAAACGCTCACATATCTCATATCAATGGGTTTATGCAATGTGCTCATTTGCATATGTGGTCCTTTATTCGAAAACAATATTTAATTTATTCCTATTCACGTAGGGGATGTACACATATAGGTAGATTTTAGTTTTTGAATTCCAAAAAAAATCCAGAGAGGTAGGTAGGTATTTTCCAAATGTTTATGCACATTTCTTCTATATTAATCTATAAGCATGCAAGTTCAAAATGGCATAAATCAATCGCAAAATAACTATAATCTGACACCCCTTTCGAACTCCTGCTCTACTATATATTTATAATGTACATAGAAAATTAATCTTTTCCAAACAAAATGTGAGATTTTCAAAAACTGTGCTGCAACAGTACTAAAATGGCGTCAACTTGAACTAATCCAATATATTTCGAGGTACGAATCCTTGTCGCGTGTGGATAAATAAATCAAATCACCCCATCTTACATAATTGTGAAGATGAGTTTCGCTTTTGTTTTCACCCTCGCACAGTTTGGTTAGTGCACCACGACCACCCCACTATGGCAGCATTCATTCTCTTATATACCGTGCATAGAAGATATGTGATGTTTTGACGAAGCATTGTAATATATGGTTTAGCTATCAAGTAACAACCGGCGCATCAGCAGCTTGTTATATGTTATTTATTCCCCCTTCCGGGATTGGCTTTGGCTTGAGGGTTTTTATATCGCCTAGTTGTGCTCATGTTACATGGATAGATAGGTAAATAGCAGATATTTTTATATAATTTACAAATAGAATATATTGCGCACTTTTGTATCGAATTTATAGCAGAGTCATCCGAACTATGCATTCATTATGAATAGACAGGTCAAGATGAGCACTTATTCTCAGGCTGTTTTTAATTTGTAGTTTCAATTCAAAAGGACAGAATGTCAGTGCAACAGCCGTGCAGCCAGTTCGGCATCCCATAAAGTACAATGATTTTTTCATTGCGCACACCATCGAAATTAAGAACTTTCGTTAGGTCAGCATCGCATAAGCTAAAATGATCAGCTTTTCTACTAAGTTAATGCCATTGCCTATCGCCAATCTGCTTAAGTTCTTTTCGCAAGATTTTCTTGCATGAATGCAGGCAAGGTTTAGATCGTATGCAAGGCGATAGGCTTTTCTGAAAAATAAGTATAGTTTGCGCTAAAAGTTCATAGGAGGCATATAGGCCAAGCTTTTCCCACATTCCTTTTGTATGAGTTTTCGTTTTTGTGGCGAAGGCGGGAAGGGACAAGGGACCTGCAATTGTTTACGATTTGCCGGCTTCGTCAATGTTTGGCTATTAGCTTTGTTGTTTTATTTACACTTCCATATGGCACAAAATCAAATATATGACGCAGTTTTGACTTTTATGCGTCACTTTAAATGGTTGCTATAGATAGGTACCTAAACTTTCAAATCATTTTAGGAAAGTCTTTGTCACTTTGTGCCACAAAAAAAGCTGGTTAGTTAGTTAGCAATTATCTTGTATCCGATTTATAATAAAAGAATTAGGATGTTTTCAATTATAAACAAATTATAGTAAATTAACTACAACCATGAATACCAGTTCTTTCTACAAGGTGGGCCAAAAGAAGTCATCCGATGTTGTTTGGCTCTCATTTTTTTTTAAAAATGAAAAACTTCGATTATGTTTATTTGAACCTTTAGAATTTGAATGGTCAAGTCGAGAAGATGATATGGCCAAATGGGCCAAACGGGCTCATTTTATGGCATTTTTCATGACTTCGGCGACAACTTCGCGCGACAGATTCACGCACTCGTGTCGAGTGTTGTCCTTGAGGGCTTCTAGGGTCTCGGGCTTGTTCACGTAAACACGGGACTTCAAAAAACCCCACAAATAATAAAGTATGGAACGGTTTAATCGGGCGATCTTGCGGGCCAGTGCAAATCGCCAAAACGAGAGATGAGACGTCCCGGGAACGCCGCCTTCAGAATATCGGTTGTGTGCCGTAGCTCCGTCCTGTTGGAACCACATGTCCTCCAGTTCTAATTCGTTCAATTGCGGCAGAAAAAACTCGGTTAACATGTCCCTATAGCGCGCACCGTCCACTGTTGTCGTTTGACCAGCAGTGCTCTCGAAAAAAATGGCCCGATGACTCCTCCAGCGTGAACAGCGCACCATGCAGTAACTTTAAGCGTATGTAATGGCTCCTCGTGCATTACTCGTAGATTTTCGGGGCGCCAGAAGCGATAGTTTTGCTTATCCACGTACCCGCTGAGGTGGAAATGAGCCTCATCGCTCATTATGTTTTTGGTCGAAAAATCGTTCACTTCGTCCTCGAGATTGAGGGTGCTGGGCGTAGGTTACACGCGTTAAGCGGTCGACAGGCAGCAGGTGATGCACGGACTGTACTTTGTACGGAAACATGCGCAAATCTTTGACCAAAATTCGCCTTAGGGACGACCGGCTGATGGCTAATTGCGAGGCACTGCGTCTGGTCGATGTTTCCGGCGAAAGATTGACATCCTCGTCAACAGCGGTGATATTCTCGGTAGAACGGGCGCTCCGGGGCAGGCCACTCTTGGCAACGTCTCGTGCGGTCCCATTATCTTCAAGGTTGGTGGCCAAACGGCGCAGTGTTTGCGCAATCGGTGTCGGACGGCCGTGGAATCGGCGACGGAATTGGCGCTGCGCCAAGACTATAGACGAATTGTTATGCAAAAAGTTAGACATGATTATTCCGCGTTCTTGGGGAGCTTATCGCTCCATGGCTTGTTCACTTGTATTCTACATCTGTCTAGTCCACAAATGTCAAAACAGATTTGACATTGGCGGCCATTTGCAAAAATAAGAGCATATTCCAATAGGCTAATCTCTTTTGGCCCACCTGTAGTAAGGTTACATGACTATTGTTAAAAGATCCAATTTGTTTGTATGTATGTTATTTGGATAATTTTGAAGTTTGTATTTTTTGTAAAGTTGATTTGTTTTGTTATAAAAAAATACAATTTCGATTGAATATACTACATATCCTGATTTTCAATGTGGTGAAGAATGATTTCTTTCACTGTTTTTCACAGTTATTGCAGGGTGGAACAAACAAGTAACCTGATAGAATAAGACTATAAAATCGATAATAAGGAACTTTTTAATTCTGTTTAGTAAAGAATAAGGAAGTTAAAGCAGCTGGAAAAATTATGTGGAGAGAAGTCACAACATGGTGTCACAACTAAGGCTTGATCGTATAGCCGTTTATATACGTCCTTCGCAAATATTAATGCAGAAAATTACAATGAGAATGCAAAACTATGATTGTGATTATGTAAGCTATAAACTTCTTCAAGTCGAGGACAATTATTGTTTGATGATCCTGGATATTGTATTGGCATATACGTTCTTGGATGTCATTGTCGATTATATATTTATTTTCATGTTTATTTCACTTTATTGATACATTTATGAAGCCTTCAAAAATGTTTATGATTTATCAGCGACTATTGTCAACACAATAAAGGCGTATGTCACTGCCGCCACATTTATTTAAGAAATGCTACCCGTCCTGTAAACTCTAGAAAAAGGAGGAAAAACCCTAAGTCTAATGGTGGTCTTATTTTAGTTCACTATAAAGTACATCTTTAGAATTGAAGCTTCTTCTTGGCGTCCAGTCCCTACTAGCACTTCAGCACATTGAAACGTACAGTCTTTGACATTGGCATTCATCAACGTCTCTTAAATCTTTGATGACCAGTGGTCACCCATGTTCCTGTGGCGCTTCTCAAAACGACTGTATATTCATACAAAGTGAGGATACGTCCGCCAATTTTTACGTTGCCGGTGAAGAAGCATTTTTGTCAATATAAGCGCCATCAATAGCCTCACGCGGGGTCTTGATCCTCCTTTGCTTTTCTTTTATGCGGCACAGCATTTTGGCATTGGGAGCTGTGCCGCTGCTAAATTGGCTTAACTCGCTGCATGACAGCATCCAAAAGATGATAAAAAGCTAACAACTTTGGAACATAAGAAAATGGAATTAATCTAGGTATCTAAAATTTTCTAGCTATGCGGGAATATGACCTAAATCGGTCAAGTTGTTCAGAAGTGACACGATAACTAACGAAAGCACTATATTCAATCCAATACACTTACCTACTAATTGAAGAAGTAAATGGGAAATGCGAATGTGCTTCGTGTAACTTAGCTGAGCAAAATATGAACTTTAAAATAAAAGTATTATCTATTTATTTATGTTACACACCTGTATAAACAACACAGTACATAGTTCGTGTACCTATGAAAACATGTAAAAAAACTTTAAATACGTTACAATCTTTATGTAATAAAGTGCGAGATTACACTAAGAAAAGTAAAAGACGACATGCTCGTTTACCAACAACTAAATACTGTGGTGTGTGTGGGTGTTTCGCAACCATATGATAATGACAAAATGCTACTGAAAAAGGAATAACGAAAGAATAAATGAGTGCAAAGTAAAAGCAGTGAATAAATAATAAATGACGAAAAGAATGCCTCTGTGACAAAATAGATGAAGCAACAACAGTTCGCAACAAAAGGAAATAGAAAAATCAGGTTTTCCAAGGGAAGAAGTCATCCAATCTCCCTATAAATCGCTACACATTACATCCAACCTGCATTTGTAAATGTTTTGTATTCTCCATACATTTCATTATCGTTAACACAACCTCCACAAGCTCTAACCCTGCCACAGAATTATCCTTAAAAACGTATTTCCATTATTGAAATGAAGAAGCGCCGTGAGGTGGACAAAGAAGATGCGGCTACGTAAAAGAATCATGAGAGGGGAATGAAATATATTCTCCAACTTCAGCCATTGAACACATAGGCAAAAGTGTAAGTCACAAAAAATAAAACAATGAGTAAAAGGATGAATATTTCTGAAACCCAGCCAAGGCATCTTAATGATTTTTCTTCTTCTTTGGTCCTAGCTCATTTTTTTCTTTTACATATTTGCTTTCGGATGAGTACGTTCAAATAGATAGAAAAATTATGTTGCGATACATTTTTGTTTAGTGTGTTCTTTACATAATCCTATGAGGAGTTGAGTGATTTTGCAACTTTATCAATTCTTAAAACTAAAGAACTCACTTTGTGTAGCATGAACCGCATCAAGTAGCCTTAGAAAACTTTCGCATAAACTTTACAAGTACGTAGGTACGTCATTTATTGCATTTGCATAGAAATAGATACACACAATATTATTTTTCCTTCGATTTCTCAAAAGGGTGAACAAAAATAATACATATATGTAGGGATGTCCAAAACATCCTTCAAGATTATGGACAAAAGTAAAAGTTAAATTATCTTAACACTGTCAGATGATGATAGTAAGCTCTGCCACATGACCTTCCATATATACGAATGAAGTCGGTGTCGGATGCCATACACAATATCATCAGCAGAGGCAAGGAATGTATACCAACGTACCTATGTATTGCCTGTAATCATCAAGACGCTGACTGGAGTACGAACAAATAGAAGAAGGGCTGCTTACAACTTTCTTAAGGACAATAACTCTCCATAAACTTTCACACTGATGAGGTATCGTGTTTTGGTTTAAACATTTTCATGTATTTAACAGTCATTGCGTAAGTACATAAGAACACACAATTTTCTAGAAGTTGCTTATTTACGTTTTTGCGCAAAACCATCAAAAAAGGGTTAAAATCAAGCGATGGTAGTTGAACGCACGTTTCGCTCGCGCTCCATACACATCCATTCATATATTTCGCGGCCGCTGTAAAAAGTATATAACGCCTCCTGCTTGATTCGTGCGTATAAGGATGCGTAATAATATACAAGGGGGTGGTGAGAAATCTGTTTTTCTATTATATACCAAGAACACATTATGTACGTTGTAGTGGTAGCGAAGGGGTGATGGTAGTGATGAAACAGTGGTTAACCCTTTCATGTTTGATGATGCTGCGACATTATAGCAGAGCATTATGTGCCGTGCCCACCATTTTTGATTTTAAAATTACACAGTTTTCTTTAATATTTAACAGGATAAAGTAAGTTAAAATTTTCCCTTTCTCATGTTTGCTGTACAGTTTTCAAAATTTATATAAATAAAAATATTGTATAGATAGATATAAATATTGAGATTTCACACATATACAAAGTATACTTTCGGGTTGCCGATTGTATGCATGGATTCCAATTTCCAAGTAACATTAAAATTTTTTAAAAGTTGTCGTTTCTTATAATTTCACTCGTGTGGATTTCTTTCTATTGTTAGTTTGAGTCGGTTTTAATAAGAATAATATTGTAAGAAACATTTACCCATGCTGTAAGTCCGGCCATAATAACTGGTAGATATACATAGTAATGTGTAACAAATACTTCAAGAGTGTTTCTTGTCAGTCATAAAATTGTACTAGGTATATACGAGCGGTCCGAGAATTTTTTTTTAAATTGACAGACCAGGCTTATCTGAGTTTCGGGATTATTTTGGACCACAAACTTGAACTCACCCAAGCAATAATAATGTGCATGGTGTATAAATTTAAATGTATACATAACAGAATAATTTTTGTTTATCCTATATAAAATTCATTAGAATTTCCGAATAGGTATGTATACAATATACATACAGAGGATTCATTCACAATTGGTTTGGGTCATATCTTAAAGATAGAATACAGCGAGTTAAAGTTGGAAGCAGGTTCTGTACTTGGTCCAATTTTATTCCTAGTATATATAAATTCCTTGTTTTCGCTTCCATTTCTAGGTAAAACTAAGCCTTTGCCGATGACCTTGGTATTGCTTGTTGTTCAGTCAGTCCTTTAGATTTAATAGCTAGCATAAACCATAACGTATCTTTACTAAGATGCTGGTTTGCAGAAAACAGGCTAATTGCTTGAACTGGTCCAAGCACATTTCTCTTAAAAAAAAAAAACTTCTTTCCTCACCTCGCTGTTTTTTTTTTGATTTAAAAAGTACTGCTCTTCTGACACAATAAAAATGGTCTATTATGGGTTATTCCATTCAATATTGCAATATGGGCTTTGCAGTTGGGGTGGCGCATATTGTAATAAGCTCCAGAAATTAACGGTTATTCAAAAATCTGCTGTACGTAAAGTTTGTAGCTCTCGTCGTTTAACTCACACTATGGACCTGTTCAGGTCGTTGAAAATTCTTCCTTTGCGACATTTATTTCATTTCAAAGTCCTTAAGGTCTTTTTTATGAGAGGCGGATATCTGGAAAGTCCGATTTCTGATTTTCGCTGCTTACGAAGCTATTCGAACTTCGTTGTGAATTTACCTTCGTTTCGTACTACAAGTTACAGAAACTTTTACTCCATTATTTCTCGAAAACTTTTTAACTCCTTACCATTTGAAATTCGGTCCATTAGAAATTTCCGCACGTTTACAAAACTAACGAAAATTTGGCTCCTTGGATTCAACCAGAAATCAAAACACTTTTGCGCTATACCGCATAGTAATAATCTTTATATATATAATTCTACTGTACGTGTGTATGTCACTGAACTCCTCCTAAACGGCTGGACCGATTTGAATAAATTTTTTTGTATGCGTTTGGGTGGCGCCCTGGATGGTTTAGAAGCCGATTCGTTAAAATTGGACAAAGGGGCGTGGTACCGCCCATACAAAAATAACATTCAAAATCTTATATCTTGAAAACCACTGAATCGATCGAGTTCAAATTTTCACATAATCTTAGGTATTGGCCCAGGAGTATTCCTATGAAGATTGGTCAAAATTGGACAAAGGGGCCTGGCACCGCCCACAAAATTGTAAAAAACACGCCTTTTTGTACGGAGCCTTTTGATATTTCCGGTGTCGCATCGAAAGATCTAAGTAATAACACCAGGCTTTTCGGTGGTGCTTTACTGCTGCTGTCCGGTGATTTTAGAGAGACATTGCCGGTCATTCCACGCGCTACATATGCGGACGAAATTAACGCATGTATAAAACAATCATATCTATGGCCAAATGTCTGTACATTACGTCTTACCACAAATATAAAAGTTCAACTGCAAAACGATCCATTGGCACTATCATTCTCCGAGCAATTGCTCAACATTGGAAATGGAGCAATACCGTTGCATGTAGACACACAATGCATCAAATTGCCGGACAACTTCTGCAACATGGTAAATACGAAAGATGCTTTGATTGAAAGCATATTTCCCGATTTACAATCTAATTATATTAATCATACGTGGCTTCTAAAAGCATGCAGGACAACGTCTGTCGGGTCCGCTAGTATTATTTATATATATCTAAAAAAAGAAGAATTGCTTTTTTGCTAAATTTAGTTGATTACGTTCCTAGCTGTAGTAGATATCTACTGTTTGAATTTATCCTCTTTTATTTATTTTTTATCCTTTCTTGTCACTTATTAAAGATTGCTTTTTTTTCTTTGTTAAATTGCTGTAATTTCTATAATCATAACTTTTAACTTTTTATTTCTATCCAACTTTGCACACCCCACAAAACTAAATATATCTAATGTGACATCATCTCTATTTTCTCAAATACAGATGTCACTAACTATTCTGTATGTACTTGCCATATTTAAAAATTTTGCTTTTTGTATTTTTTATAATTTGTACATACATATTTGAATAAAGAATTTATTAAATTGAAAAAAAAAAAAAAATTGAATACATATTTGTTAAGAATATCCAGTCCCGTACTAATATGAAAATCTTTTATTATATAATGTATTTAGGTCCATTACGTATAACTTTTCAATAACAAAATATTTGTACTGATATCTAGATCAATTAACGTAAGGTAATTTAGAAAGGTGTCGTTTGAATGAATCATACGCATTTCAACAATATTAGATCAAAATAAATTCTGGATGTGAAATATAACCATATGAATTTTACACTTAATACGTTGGAATGATGTCAAAAATTTCAAATATTGGCACCTGTTTAAATTATATATTATTATATACATAGTTGCAAATTAAAAATGCGTTATTTTTCATATCTTAAATCTGTTCTTAAATAGTAGACTGTAGACTAATAGTCTCCCATTAGTATGCAAGGCGTCTTGAATATTGCAAAGCTTTTATAATACACGCCAATACAAAATATATAACTACTTAAGCTAGTATTAGACGATATGTTTAGTGAACATACGTATGCTGACAATCATATGCTTAAAATTCTCAGCAAATACGCATATGTTCGTGTGGCGTATGGGTATGATGCTCTATTGCACGATATGTTGAGTATTGAGTTTGTCTCAAAGTAGCAAATTGTTTGTTGACAACATATGCTAACAAACAGTTTGCTATCAGATTTTTTTAGGATATGAATCCCTATTACACGATATGTTGAATTCGGTATGCTGAAAAATTTGAAGACCCGTATGATTATCAGCTGAAAAATTTACAGATCGCGATTTTAGTATATGTGCGTATTTGTATTGTATTTATCGACTTTCTGCGATTCTGGTGAAATGTACGTGCAGTGTAAAATTGATTTTAATTTATTTAAAAAGAAAAAAGAATAAGAATTGTAGTCTACACTACGTGTTAAATATATTGAATTTATTTACGATGTCTTCGTGCGACCAATCTCCCTTTGACATTGCGCATATTTGCTTATATCTTTTTTATTTATTTTTTGTCACAGTCTGATTCCTGCGAATCATCAGGATGCCTCGGACTTTGTCCTCGATGATAAGCTGCGAACTAACCAACTCAGCCATTTTGTTTTTAACAACAAATCAGGACACCAGAATCACAAAAAACACGTTCAAAATTTATCGAAACTTTAAAAATATCAAAGCCGTATGCTAAATAATGTGATGTATACTCATGAGCCTACTTTAGCTCATTAGCATATATCATACGAGTCAGCATACGCCGAAAATTTGTCCGAATGTTAGCATATACATAGTCCCAAAAAGGTTATTACACGATATGTTTAGGTCGCCAACATTCAAATATGCTGACTACCCAACAAATTTGTCAACAAACATCTTTTAGCATACATAATATGAAGACAGAAATTCCGTTATTACACGATATGTGTGATTGGGACGACACATTTTTCAGTATCCGTATGCTGATTCGACATATCGTCTAATACTAGCTTAACAATTGAGTTTTGTTTGTTGTATTCAGTTTTTTTTTTATCATAGATAGCTATTCAACAAATTACCAACTTCCAGTATTGAATATCTGTTTAAAGGAAAGCTGTTGGAGTAACTTATCGGATTTAACTGAATCTGAATACTGCTAAATCTTAATCGAAGTCGGCAGAGCAATTTTTGAGTCTATACGAATTATATATATACGAAAATTTTCCTTTATTCATATGGATAAAACTCTATATATGGCTACTCTATCAAAATAGTGACTTTAAAAATTAAGTTACAGTCATTGGAGCATTCAGAACGACGCCGTTCCCAAAGACGCTAAACAAAGCAGATCTAACTAACATCGTTTGAGTAAACTATCTCTCGTCACTTCACTTACCAAAAATTAGCGTAGGTAATCAGCAATCACAACAGATTTTTTTGGACAAATATCAAAAATAACAACAAGCATTAAACATCCACTGCAAACTCATCAAATAATATCTAATCATTAAGCACGATGATCGTAGCATTTTGAAGTTGACATCGTGTTTTGTACTAATGTTGCTCTCTGACTCACTGATATATTGTGTATTGGCTGCGGGATCACACATTCCGGATTTTTCCACTGCGCCTGACAAACATTCGAGAGTATTACTTTTCATAGAAAGATTCAGCTTTCAGCCTCTCGAATTCGGTATATTTCACAAAAACACTCTTGGGCCTTTATACCAAAGATTGTCTAAAATTGTAATCTCAATCGCTCGGTAGTTTTCGAGATATTCGAAGAAAGTGAAAACGGAGAAAGAACAAAAACGAAGTCGGCCACTGTACGGTTGATTGCAAACGACAGTTTGATCCGTAGTATTTCATTATCAGCTTTGATCCATAATGTCTGTCTATCTCAATCTATATTTCCCCCTTATAGATAATACATAAATATAGGTATTATTCCTTTTACTAATGAAAGAACTGGAAGAAGTCTACGAGGACACACCTCATTGGTAACCACAATAAGGAAGACAACCGATACAACACCGGAGGTTACCCCCAAAAAAAGGGCATCACAATGGGTCCATGGCGACCTAAGTGTGGTATTGCAGGGTACGCTCTGCTCTACCTAACCTAACCTTATATCCAGTTGTCTAATGTGAGTTCTTATGTTGCGTCGCATCTATAAGTTCAGCGGTTATAATTCTCAAGTCAGCTCGCTTAAATATGTAGTTAAAAACAAAACTGAAAATTAGATTATAAAGGTTGTCCCATAATTCACGCAAAATGTTATTTTGATAGAAAATACAGGTTTTTAATTAGAAAGCTTAAATTATGTATTGATTCATAGAGTATACAGATTGGGGTTATGTTTGGAATAGCATATCGGATAAATGGCTGCCACGGCTTTGCTGGCAAGTACGTACTCTTTTATTGAAATTTTCTATGACCGTTTCACTAATTTTCATTAATACTTAAATTTGTTTTCTCTGGCCGTATGGCAAGTGGCACCGTCTTGTTGAAACCACATGTTGGTCACATCCACATTTGGTAATTCAGGCACGTTATCAGGCTGCGTTATCATGTCACGATATCGAACAGCATTAATTATTACTGCCTGACCAGCCGCATTTTTGAAGAAAAATAGTCCGATAATGCCTACAGCCCAAAACCGGCACCAAACAGTGACGCGTTGTGGTGTGGATGCATTATGTTTCTCAACAGTTACTCGTTATCCAGTCTACGTGTATTTTTCAATAATTCTCTTCACAGTTGATGGTTTTAAATCACTATGACGGCAATAGTTTGTACGAAAATTGCGGACTGTAGCTGATAAAGCTTCATTATATTTAAAATATTGTTCAACAATCAAAATGCTTACTTATTTTCTTGTGCATATAAATTTAGCTATTCAAGATACTCGAATATATCAGCAAAGGGAAGATTTTCCAGCGTTCACCGAAAAGAACTAGTGAAATGGAAGGCACCGGAACCCGAAGGTGTACTAGCGATAGTCCTGAACCTGCCCTAAACTATTGCTGAACATGTAAAATAGTCAGAAAAGGAAGTGGTTAACAGGCGGTCTATTTAAAAAACAAGCAAAGTCGTTGCTGAAATGATTATGCTTGATTACCTTGATTACCGATGGAATCCAACGCCTGACGTCAGATTTCAATTAGGCTACGCTAATTATATCGGTGCAATGGACACTGAAAATGTACAAAGGACAATTAAACCAGGCCAGGAGATGCGTTTATGCTTGGATGGAAAACCTTTAAAGGTAGATATCTCTATCACTCAGCAGGGTTATGGAAATCGAATGTGATCCAACGGATATTTAAAAAAAACTGCTCATATCACCTGCATGCTTGTGAGATTTATGAGTTGTAGCAAATACTCTCACTGATCAGTGATGGAACCAACGAGAGTGACAATTTATCGATCTCCTAGTCAAAGAGAAGAGCAAGGCAAAATCACAAGTGGGAACGACGACTGTAGAGGCGAAGCAGCTTTCCTACAAGAGTGACAAGGACGCAGTGGAGCTGCGAAGCAAGAGGTAGATAGATTGCGCGACTGATCAGGTCTTTTACCAACTGTATCGATATTCTGCCCTAGTGAGGTCGGAGGCTTAAATTACAATCGAGGTATACGCTTTCGGTAAAGAAAACGCTTCACGCAACCAATTTCTGTCGGAGGATATCGGAACCTAGCTCTCAAAAATTTAACAAAAAAATGCACTTCATCGCACTTCAACGCAATTCGCCTATAGTATGCGTTACAAAATGTCGTAAAAATATTCCGAATAGCTGTTCGGAAGAATACCTCGAAGCAAAAATCCTCCGAATCGTATAAAATCGGAGAATTTTCCGTTTCGACGGGTACCTCGCTTGGGCAGGTCATCGGCGTATGCAAGTGAGTTTCGAACAGTTTTTTCATGTATGATATTGGATTTGATTGGATTGTATATGAGAGGTGGAAGCAAGATGATGAATGCTAGTAGATATTTGAGTATGGGCTGTCAGATAAGTCCTCTGCCTCAAGGTATAGTAGTTCAACTAGGTGTTTTTGACGTAATCTCATTAGGCAGTTACAGTGACACAGGGTGGGTTCTGCTGATTCTTAGTCCTTGTTGCATAGTCTGCAAGTGTTATCTTGGATTATTCTCATTCTCAAGTAAATAAATAAATAAATAATTAGTTGCCGCAACAGGTCTGTGGGACACTAGGCCTAGCTTCTCACAACCATTCGTTTTGTGTGAGTTTTTAATTTATCGAACAAATGGAAGGGATCTGCAATTTTACGCCTAGTCCAAACGGCTAATTGAGAGGCTCTTTTATAAAAGTTTTACTTTCGGATATTTGTAAGACGTTCGCGAGAGGTGGCGCAGTGAAAAAAAAAAACCTTAAGATGTAATTTGGTTCTTTGGGGAATCCCTCACTTAGTAGTCCAACACACTAACCACTAAGTTTTTCCGACAGGTTTTATTATAAAATTTAGCAGTGTTGATGGGCAGTCCTAAATGTCCTTTTCTGGCTATACTAGTCTGTTTTCTTATTATCTACGAGTATGTATCCGCTGTGTCCTGATACAGAAATGAGATGTAGGTAGGTACACTGTTTGTGCTAGCGATTTGAGTAGTTGAAGCCAATCCCATACTAGTTTTGATGTTATCTCGTATCTTTGTAAGGCTAGGAGTACCGCTTTGCTGTCAGAGAGAATATACATGTTCTTGTTTGTTATCGATTTATGTATTTAGATTTTCTCTGAGACATAGATCTATGGCAAAGATTGTGGAGATGACCGTTTTTGTTTTAACACCTGCTCCAGATCCGACTTCTTCATTTGTTTGAGATCCATTTGTGTACCATACATGAGAGTCATTGGCAAATGTTGGTTTATTCTGTTCCCAGTTCTGATTTGGGAATGTTCTCTTGAAGTTTTTTTAGAAGTTGAATTTGGGTAGACAGTTGACTTTTGATGGTGATTTCAAGTATTTCATGTATAATATTAAAGAAGTAACATGAAAACGCGTCACCTTGTCTAACTATACATTTTTGACTTTCAAAGTTGGCGTTTAGCTCGTTGGCGGCCCAGTGCGCTCTCTCCATCGTCAACCTACACAGACGAGAGATGCCAATACTAGGTGTACGGCTCTGTGTGGTGTAGCTCGTTTCTGTAGATAATGTCATATTATGCAAGTGGCTTTGAAATCGATAATTGATATTTTTTCCAAGATATGGCTTAGTTTTCAAATTTGATCGTCCGTGGAATTTCCTATCAAGTTATTTATGAACGGTTGTTGGCGTTCAAAAATATGTCAGATAGGATTTTGAAGATTACGAAGACTGATACACCTCTTGCAAAGCTGGAGGGTCTTATTTCTTTTAGACCGGACAAACAATACTATTCCGTTCATATGACATCTTAGAAATGATTTCGTGCATGCTCTCTACCAAGTTATCACTAGTTCCTCTAAATCTTAAATGGTTTCTTAGAAGCCGGAGTAAATTCCATACAAAAGTCAACTCAACAAAGATATGTGTACCTTAATATGTCTCACCCTGTACGTTATCATAAAACAAGGTCCACATTCTCAAAACTATTCGATAGTTTGATGGGGATCTTATTTATTTTATTTGCTATCGCCTTTTGAAAGAGTGGGAGCAGTGTAGTAAAAACCTGAAAATGTAAAGATATGTTTCCCCGGAGGCAGAACATAAGACCCCTCACTCAATAGTATAGTAAACTAACAACTGAGCCACTGCACCCACTTAAACTTAATCCTTAATCCCAAAATGTTCATCTTTCCTCAAACTTTCATTATGCAAAACAATGTAAACCAACAAAAAATATAAATGTACATTAAAAATGCCCTATGATATCTTTTGAATACCCTCCTCTCTGCCAAAATAACGTACTTCTCCAACTTTAGGATAACATTACAGTAAAAAGCGAAACTCAGAAGAAAACGAAGGATAACGCACTGAAAAACACCATAAGACCTACTGGGCACAGCAACAACGGTAGTGTGAGGTGAGGAATGATGGTGACGCTTGGTAATGGTATATGAAGCCATGAAGGATTCTATAAGCATACGTACTCGTATGTATATGTATAATGCAAAAAAAATACTCTACATTACGGATGTCACATCCCTCCCACAGGCATAACATAGCAACCCTACTTGAGTCATTCATTTACTTAGAAGGGTGTCCGTTTCCATTTTTTTAAGCATTTTTTTCTTAAATAGAAAGCTTTGCAAAGTTCCTCATTACGGTGAGGTGAGGGGGAATTAAGGGCAAGCGTCGATACATATTAAAAAACAGCATTATTTTCGTCTAGAATTTTAAGAATTCACCCTCCAAACTCCGAGTGGTGATTGCCAACGATATAATTATGTATGCGCGTGTTATATATGTACGAGACGAGTAGTATGTATATGCTCAAACTGTCTTAAGAAATTCGTGCGGATAGGTAAGAAGAGCTGTGCACAAGGGTGATTAAAAGTTAAAGAAAGCAAACTAGACAACGTTGTTGTGCGTTTGTGTGTGTGTACATTTACGGATAAATGATTTTTCCTTATTTCAGGAAAAAAAATTGAAGACGTCTGACAACAACTTTTGTAATTACACGATATATATCGGTGTATAGGTATAGTCCTTGGTTGTTTAAAGATATAGGTATGCAGTCCGACTATAGGAATATTCCATGCTTCAAAGGATTATTTTTTATTTTACTAAATGTACAGCTTTAACCTTTCAAGTATTTATAAGTACACAAATTCGCAGAATTAATGATTAAACATTGATGTGTTAAAAAATTCAAAACTCGTTAGATTAATTGGGTTTTTGGTGAAATTGTTTTTGGCAATCACTATATACCGATGTGATTCTTGGCTTTTTAAGGGATTGTTGGTACATGGCTTTCAATGGCACCCAAAATTTGTAATCACCGTGGTTTCTTACACCTATATGTATAGCCAGTTACACATTCATATAACACTAGGCAGAGTTAATGAATTTGTTCCCGCTATTGTTACACACGTTATCGGATAAGGATTGCACTCTTATGTAGGTGGAAAAATATTGGTTTCCGGAATGCCAACATATTTTCTTGATCCAGTGAGCGAAGGACCTCCAACTGAGATTAGATCAAAGCAAGTGGAATTACATAAAATTCTTTTTCGCCTGTCAATTTGATGATTATCGATGTGCTTTGTTTAAATGAATACCAACATTATGCGATTGCTCGATTACCGGTACAGAAAATGAGATCTTCCAATATGTTTGGAAATGGATATTTTTTTTGACAGACGCGGCACCGGTAGGCGCAGTGGCTTAGTGGTTAGTGTGTTGGACTACTAAGCGAAGAGTCCTAGGTTAAATCTCAGGATAAAACACAATTACATCTCAAAGTTTTTCCCACTGCGCCACCTCTTGCGAGCGTATGACAAACATCGTATAACTTTCATAAAAGTCCTTCTAAATTAGCCGTTTGGACTCGGTATAAAATTGTAGGTCCTTTCCATTCCTCCCAAACATGAGAACTCACATTTATTTATTTTAAAGGTGGGACCGGATATTATACGGTCAACGGCAAACCAAAGCCTTCTTTTGGAATGTTCCCAATAATTTCGCCAATTTTTTCCTTTGAATAAATTGTCTTATTCAATACTTATTGAAATAGGAACAGTCTAAGCTATTCAAGCGGAACAAAGCTCTGGATTGAATAAAAATTTATTATCTATTTAAACTTTGAACGTAGGTACGCTTGCAATTTAAAATGTTGACTCCCACTTACGCGTAAAAAACAAAGGTGATAAATGCAATGGTCATTCTTTATAATTTTGTATAATTTTGCTCTCAGCGATAAACCACAAAAAAAAAAAAAATTACTCAAATTATTGGGATCGTAATTCTTTTCATGTTTGTATATTAGTTTTATTGGTTCGTACTTCCAATTTTCATACTAGACGTAGTAGTTTCATACAACAGGACCGTGAAATACATGACCAATAAAAATGGTGGGAAGGTAAGAAGTTATTTTAATTAATAACTATATCTATATGAGTCTCCTTCAAGAAGAACATTAGTTAAAAGAAAGTGAAACTGTAAAAATACACCAAAATTGATGACCAGATTCATAAACAGAAATTTCTCAATCGAATCGGGTTTATGACGGCATTTGTCACTTGAATCAGTTTAGTATCGGACCTGCAGTATATAAAACTCATAAAAGGAGCTATATCTTTGCAGTTATCGCAGCTTCTTATTTGAAATTTATGCGGACGCTACTTTTAAAGAATGCTAATTGCACCAGAAATATTTATTACATTGTAGTTTGTGATAATTTTTAAACTGACGGGAGATGTTTCACCAAAAAGAGCAGTAGTAATGCTGTAGCAAATGCTTTAATTAATCTGAGTAAGGAACACAAACATCCCCGAACATAAAAAAAACATTTTTTGTCAAAATGTAATCTTTTAAAAACTTAATACGGGGAGATCCCAAAGCTTCATAAAATATCAGGTAGGTATCTCAAAACTTGTTTGCATATATTTGTAATTCCTTCAAGTTCTGACATTGTAACAAATCTCTCTTTTATTTATGGGTAAAACCCATCAAAGATATGTCATACGGAAAAAAAATCACCCTACTGATCATGTACGCACTCGAAGTTAATTTACCAGAATAAACAATCAAAAATTAATCCCTCCCTTGACCAATTACGAGTAACACCCAATAACCTTGTTATCAGACAACAACTTTATTATCCCATAAAGTGACCAGTTAGTGCTGGTCATCACCCCTCTATCAAATAACAACTCTCATTGGTTTTTAAAATTACTTACATAGTTTGATTGCATTAAATCGCTTTTTGGAAAACAGATAACGTATGATTTCCTCTCATCAATAGACAACCCTCCAAATGAAAGCAAAAAATTGCTTACCCTTTATGCAGTGGTCAAGAGGATTATGAGTTTAGCAACCCTAATAATTCTCCTTTCTTCTCACTGACCAAAGCGGAATTCTATTTTTGCTCACCCTAAATACGGCACCAGATAAAGTGACCATAACAACGGTCAGTTAAGCCAATTATCTATACCCTTGAAAGATGAAAAAAAAGGAGAAACAGCGTTTCAATGAACCCCCTAATTTAAAGTTGTAATAAATTTCCCGGTAACTTGTTGAACTCTCAACCCCTAATGCAGCTTGACCATTGTCCTTTTTTCAGTTTTGGTTAGCATCCTCTCAATTGGCTACCATTATCGTTTGATATACAAGCTATTATAAAGGCTATTAAAAAGTCATTTGGCAGCCCAAGGGCTTGATTTGTTGCTTGGTCGGCATGTTGATTTGTTGAATTATTTTTTTTTCGGTTGTCGTATGAACAATGGAGAGACATGTGAAAATGCTATGGGGATGGAATATTTTTTTTTTTTTGCAAAGTATCGATTGCAGGTGTGTAATTAAGTATGGAAAAGAAGAAGTGACGAACAAATACCTTTAACAAATGAGAACACATAGTGCATAATGTCGAGAACCCATACCGTGCTTCGAAGATCGCTATCTAAATATTAATCTCATGAAGAGTCTTTTTCTTCGTAGGTCGTAGGTCCATTCTAACAAGCTGGCTTGCTTCATTGCCGATATTAAAGACAACTTACTTGCCGGAGTCATCCAGAAGTGGACCACCGTCAAGCAAATCCGTGTAGACTTTATGAATACTATTATTTTTAGAATACATATAATGGTATTGAATGCACTTTAACCTGAAGTAAATTTTGTTTGTATAACTCAAGAATGGCTCTATGCAATAGATCTTAATGTATTAACTCCTAATAAAATAGTTCCTAATAGAAAAACTCCCAACAATAAACGCAGTTCCTAATTTTTAAAATGACTTAAGTCCTAACACCGGATGAAATACCTTCTAACCTAAATATGAAATAAATCCTAACATTTAGGAGTTCTTTCACAATGAACAATTCCTAGCAGTAATAAATTATTAAAAGTCCTAAAGTACATACGTCAAATTTATGTATTTATGTGAACATAGTTGTGTAACTCTTCTTTGACTTCTTATCCAAGAGGAAAAACAAGAATGGAAATACCTGTGGATATATTAATAACTGTATTCAATTTAACTCTCGCTTCGGCTGACGGTGAGCTGCAGTCCTCCGCGAGCCGCAAGCCGCGACCCCCCTCGGCCGATAATTGAGTTGATTTTTATGTTTGTGTATTAAACATATACATATACCTAACCAGTAGTTAACCAGTGAAAATGAAGTGAATATCCTAATACTGATGAAATAACTCCTAACAATATTGAGTGTAATAGCTAGGTTTTATTTCATTCATTCATGATGAAATAATTACTAACACTTTAACATGCAATAAATCTAACTTAGTATGTAAAATTTCAAGTGCTATTTATATTTTTTTAGGAATAAATACGTTACAAGCTTTTGCATAGAGCCCTCCAGAATACCTTGTTTTAAAGATGTAACGTGTTTCATAAATGACCCTATGTTAAACGATTTTTTAAATACTGAATTCAGATACACAAATGATTGGAACAGGACAAGACTAGCGCAACAATTCTATTATAGACTAGATATATAAACAATAGTTACTTGAAAGTCCCCTATCAAGCATTCGCTATTATACATTATAAAGTATAACTAGAAAAGCAACCAAATAGATTAATCTTAATCAAAGTGGATCTAAAGTTACCCAAATTAATTAAAATTAAAAAAGGCCGAATAGCTATTATAGTCCGGGAGCGCTTGAATAATAGAATTCAGTCATTCCGGACCCTTTCGAACCGAAAATGCCCCGCTGGAAATTTAAAACTGCTGCCGAGCAGATATCATAGTTTAAGAACAAGTGAAGTTGTTCATAGTTCGTTTTTATTTTTTTCACCACCAGGGGCGCTGTAACCTCTTGGGAAATATAGTCCCTTCCGGTTTCTCCTTTCTTTAAAATTGGGATGCATCATCCCAATAGTACCTAAGAGTAATAATGAACATTTTTGAAAAACTTATGAAACTTTATTTAGGAACTGTTTTTTACATGGTAAGGGGTGAAGCAACTAAAACATAATGTGACAACACAAGCTTCGCAAGTAAAAAGCGTTCGCTTGTCATTTTTACCGCCTTTTTTATCTCTGAAGCACTTTACACATCGCCTGCGTTTTGTCCCTTCTATAGGCATGTGATCGCCTAAAACTCCATACAGTATATTGCTCCGCTTTTGGTACCGCCCGGTTTTCTTCTTTTTTGGTGCTTTGGTTTTCTGAAGTCCATCGGCTATCATTTGTTCAGTCAGTGTGGATATAAAGTCTATATATGGTAATTTTGTCGAATGCTGAGTTTCTTTATAAATAATCCAGGCGTTGACACAAGTTGATTGCAATAGTTTGTAGAAAACTTTTTTCCACCACTTCCCGGACTTTCGATTTATATCGTAGAGTTGAGCCATTTGATCGGATAAATCGACCCCGCCCATAAATTTATTATAAAATATTATTGAGTCTGGACAATTTGACTCCACCTTTTCGCCGGTTTTTTGCTTGCGTCGAATTGTTCCCGAATCTGAGCCGTGGCAATTACTCATCATGGTCACCAATTTTGTATCCTGCCAAAAAGAACATGATGTTCCAAACTGGTTCGTGCAAATGAAACTATCCCCTTTCATCAACTTAGTTGGGCAGGATGAGTGTTGAAAAGATGAACTGATGAAAAGAAACGATCAAAGCAAATACAAACATTCGATCGTTTCAAAGTTTTGGTCAAGTTTAAAACGACGCGTTCTCCCAATGTTCCTTCCAGCATCTGAGACTCTTTTCCACAATAAATATTGAAATCATATATGTATCCTGACGCCGAATCCGACCTTTCCCAGATCTTAATTCCCCTTTTTATAGGTTTCAACGGAAGATATTGTTTCAGAGAGGATCTACCCTTGAATTTAACCATAGATTCATCTATGGCCTGAATTGAGCTATCTTCTCGGCATCCGTTAAATGTTTTTTTGAGGCAATTGACGACTTCTTCCATGTAATAAATCTTCGAGCATTCTGTTGGTTTATCTGGATAATTGCAGTACAGCTTCGAGTGCAAAAGAAGAAACCTATCACGGGATATGCTATTTTTAATAAGTGCGTTACCAACAGATTTCTTTTTTGACCAATACATTGACATTTTCGGCAGTCGATTATAAGAGGTAATAAGCATTATACCCAATACGACGACAATTTCGTGTTGATCCGTTTCCATGTTATCACGCACTGTTTTTTTGAACTTACCTTTTTGGGAAGTTTTGAGGATGGCAATTCGCTCATTTGTGCATTGGCTGATCCATATACCTAAGAAGACTACGTGGAAACAATTTCAAAAAAATGTCCAATTCACTCGAGCCTCTGTTCACATTGCACAGAACGGGCGGAATAATTTCTTGTGGAACTTGCATTCTTGGAAGAGTGGTGCTGTCTACTGACCAAGTATTTTCTGTTGCTGCTGTTGGCGTAATTTGGGTAATGTCTTCGGTGGTTTCTTCACCCATAATCTCGTCATTGTTTGATTCATCTGAGTCTTCAGTCACGTTGTCACTTTCTTCGTAATCCATATCTGCACCTTTAACAAAAGCCTGATCTTTTTCTGAGTTGGAATAATCGGACTGAGATTCTTCTTGTTCGTACTCCGAGCCACTATCTTCGAAAGGCTCTGACTCTTCTGAGGTTGCGTATATAACATCCTCGATTTCATATGGCCTCAAACCACGCTTGGAGCTCATTTTTACCTGCAAGACCAAAAAAATCGTACAGGAAAAATACAGTATACTGTTTACTGCAGGGACATATAAACCCAACCTACTACTCTGCAGGGACATATAGTCCCAAATGTTAAAATCCCACAAAAAGAGCAATAAATATTAGTTTTTGTCACATATTTCTACTTCAGGAAAATAATTTAATATTCCAATTGAAGAAAAATTAGAAAAAATAATACTCACACTGTTTTTTTTACCCAAATAAATGTTTTATATACACCACTAAAGAAACACGCGTTGTTCACTTCACGATAAACAAGAAATGACATGCATGAAGCGGCAGGGGTGAAGCAATTTGAGATGTCAGGGCAAAAACACCGGAAAACATCATTTTGCAAGCGATTTGCTTTGTAAATTTACCCAGTATGATTTTTCAAACATTTTTGGGATATATTTTCCCAATCGGGTCGAAAGGGTTAAGCTAATTTTTTGTCAGCTAAAGTTCTTTTCTCGTTTCAGCCAACTGAATATGATATTACTATTGCTTACAACACTATTAAATAAATAGTACACAAAGTTATAGCATTTTCGGTGGAAAAAAAACACCCATTGTCCTATCTTCCTTGTCGTCATATTTAAAGTTGTGATAATTAGATTTTAAACGTTTATAATACAAACACGAATTTTGTAAGCTTCGTTTGCTTTTCAGCTTTCAGTCTCTCTTTGCTGCACTATTGGACGCTCGCATTGCTTTAGTTTAGTTTTTTAGTTTTTTTTTTTTTTTTTAGTTTTAGTTTAGTGTTTACCTTTATATAACAATGCAGCGCTGTATCAGATGTGACAGGAAAAAATGGACAGAATTGTGGAAAGTTCTTAGAGCAATCTTTTCTATTGCGGGAAAACCAATTCGAACTGCACTCCATTGATAGTAATTGTGGATGAGTTTGGAAAAGGAGGGAAATGACTTCTTCCCTGCTAACAAAAATTTAGGTTTGAACTGCTTTAAGCCTCCTTAAAGACAAATGTCAGCATGCGTGCATCTTATCAATATTTTGCATATTAGGTACTTTGGAACAAGTGATAGGCATAGATATGCAGCTGATTTATTATATATTTTCTTTTTTATGTTGTGATGCAAAATTATTGTAACAAAAAATCCATGGCATTATCGTCTGCATGACTTTCAAACGAGTTAGAATAAGTCTAAGAATCTTTGGAGAGTTTTTTTCGTATTTCGCGAAAAATTATTTGCTTGTCTCTTTATGCCGATATACATAATGGACAGTTTGATAAGAAGCCGCCTACATTAGTACAGGGTTATAAGTTTGTGCCTTACATATTTGCTTGTACTTACTTAGGTAGTGCTACAGTCCGCAATGAATCTTCCACTTATAGGCGCTATCTCACTCAAACCAATCGACCAATTTATGGGTTTAAAACGGGCAAGGATATAAATTCATTCACCTTAGATATAACCTATTAAGTCCGAAATACATCTGCGCCATAGAGCAGAATTTGGATTATGGGAGTCTAATGTAGGGTCTCTTTAGCAACTGGTAAGATTAATTCTTCACTGTACTTTCTCCTGATATAATATAGGTAATTTTTAAAATTTATAGGGGTGGCAAGGTTTGCCACTTCTCTGCTAGTACACAAGTAACTGTACAAAAAAGGTCGAAAGGATCAAGCGTAATTTTGTAACCTTCTAGGGTGGCAATGGTGTAGTGGGTAGAGTCATTGCTTGTGACCCGATCGGCTCAGGTTCGAGCCCCACCGGGGGACAGCAGTACTCGGCCACCCAAACATATAAGAGAAACGAATAATATCAGAGTTCCTCCCCCACTACACCAAATAAAGAAAAGAGAGACGAAAAGAGACCCGACATTGGTGGTCTGATTCGAATATCTCTCTCTTCTTCTTTATTAATTAATTAATTAAAATTGTAACCTTCTATGTCCGTTGTGGCTCATTTAGTGGCTCTGCAGCATTATCAACTACAACATAGGTATTAGGTAGTGAGGGGCCTCAGGCTCAACCTTCCAAAAACACAAAAGCAAATAAAACATTATATTTACTCTCACCTGTTTGAATGATCAAAATCTCAGCTCAAGTATGTTTGCAGAGATCATCGAAAAAATAAAAATCAATAGTGTACCTATTTAAAAAAATTCCTGTGAACTATAAAGCAAGGAATGCTACCCGACCGAATAATTTACACACATAGAGGTTTGGACGAGCTAAAACGTTAGCTGTAGAAAAATTCGAAAGATCTGCCAATAAACACCAAGTGAACATGTAAACTTTGATAAAACTATGCCCTTCACATCGAGGGGCTATACAGAAAATTGGACCCAATTTTTCAAAAAGTACCTTAATCCATGTGTTGGTTGCGCATACAACGGCTGAGGTTTCCAATATGCGCACTAAGCAAATTAATTTTTTTTATTTTTTTTATTTAAATTGAGTAATTCTAAGATGTACTGAAGAAGAATTTTTCTGCTGAAACTTTTTTTTCTATTTTTTTTTTAATTTTTAAAGTTTTCAATTTTCACTGAAAAGTGCATAACAATTTAGGATAATTTTATCTTTTTTTTTTTTTTGACTGAAAATATTATACATACTGCTAAATACCCCAAGCCACGCACCCCATTCTTTAAATACACCAGACTTTCTTAAAGGCGCCTGCCTGACAGTTGTTGACATACCCTTAGCGTGAGCGGCTAAACCCTGCGAAAAAAGGGGTTAAAATCCTGTTAGCGAACGAAGCGAGCCACGCACCCCATACTTTAAATACACCAGACTATTTAATAAAAAAAAAAAATAAAAAAAAAATTTCATTTCCTCAAAAAAAAAAAATATATTTATGTTTTTTAGGACATTTTAAGCTGGAAAAAAAATAAAAAAAAATGTTTGCTTAGTGCGCATATTGGAAACCCGCCCCCAAAAGATTAAATATGTGCAGTGCGAAATTATTCGTAACCGTAATGGAAATAAAACTACAGGAAGTACAGCTTACCAGCTACTGATGGGCTTTATTCCTCGTGATGCCCTGCGAGATGCTATAGCCCGATGTGTAAACTCGAACCAAACAGTCATCAACCTTATTGGCATACGCAAAGGAGTAGAATCATCTGAAAAGGAACAAAAATCTCAACAGCGACTCCATCATGGGAAACACTGCAAAGTAAAAACCTATAAAGTCGACGATTTAGTGATGTTGGTGACTGATAATGAGGACCTTACTGCGAGTCTACTAAATTATACTGATACACAATAGTCCGGTAGGTACCAGGTTTTCCCCCAGAACACAGCCACTGGATCGAGCTAGATCTTAACTTTGACGAGGACATCGAAGACGGTAACAATGGTGATACTGAATTGAGACCACTATCCAACTGCTTCAGGTAGCCATTTCGCGCACAGGCAAATATGTGAATGCGTTACAGAATACTCACAGTCCGATTAGACGTATAACTGACAGTTATTTTTTGTTTTTAAATAATAAATATTACATAAAGGAAAGCGCTACTAGTTTTATTCTTCCTAAATCACACAGTTCTTAAATGACGTAGGTAGGTACATACGAACGAATAAATACCTTGCATTATCTACTTTCTCAGCCCCTCATTATCGTCTCCTTCGAGCATCGTCTGAAAATCTACCTATACACCCAACATTTCATAAAAGGATGTGCCTACATATTCACCAACGTATTTCTCTAATTATTTTTTATTCTCTCTGGTTGAAATTTCATTTCCTTATCTATCTCTATGAATCTGGAAAATAAACTCTTCGAAATATGATGACAATAATATTTTGCGGTAGGAAAGCCCTTCACTAGAATAATATGCATTGCAAATAAACATAAAAGGATAAATTCAAAGACATTTATTCTTGTTTGAGACCAGATATTCATTACGATTTCGATATTCGTAAAGGAAGTCCACTACACCACATACAAGAATACATTGTAATTTAGAAAATATCTTACTGATTTTCTTGGAAGCAAACTCTCACCCTCAAAGAACCAACTTGGTTGTGAAAAGGAGATAGGAAATTATAGAGCAACACCAACTGCAGGAAATTTATTCGTCTCGACCACCTTTTGACGCAAGAAAGCACATTAATCCTGACATTTCAATAAAACAAAATCAAATAGGGAGTGCATTCCTTTCTCGTCCTCGATGCGATATGCGAATACAGAAAAGGTTACTCGAATGCATGCCATGCTAAAATAAATACTCAGCAGAAAATACCAAGATAACGAAAGTGGTCAGTTGAGGAATGTTTCGTGTTTTCGGTCCTTTTAAGAATAAATATAAATTGAAATATTTGTGAACATCTCTCGGGTGTCTTTCGGATGTGGGTGAAAAGGGGGACTCGAGAAAACAAGCCGGCCACCGGAATGCCTCTGTAACATAAAAACAAATGAATTTACATATTGATAGTATTAATAGTTGATGTAACTTCCGCCTAATTAAAAGGGTCTGATCATTTGTCAAATAACAAATTATGCACATATGCGTACGCGAGAGCTTTATATGGATGAACAAAAAGGACAGAGCATCTTTTGATCATCCAGGAGCTTAGGGTATACGGTATAGAGAATTTTTCTGACGAGTGGAAAAAGGGAATAAATGTCACCATCCCTAAAAGAGGAAATCTTGTAGAGTGCAGTTGCAGATCATTTTAAAATGTAGTTTATTCTTGAACATTGCACCGAATACATATCAGTTCTTTCCCTGCCCCTCATTTATTTTGCTTCATGCAAGAACGGTACAGTAAAACAAAAAAACTGAAAGATATTATCAAACCAAGCCAAGCCATAACGTCAAGACAGATTTTTGTAAACCTATGCAAACAAGATGTTACAAATACCGAAGGTAGGGCGAGTTCATAATTGCAACATTGTTGCACATGCCATGCAAAAAATATTGATTCAATGCAATTATGAACAGAAACACTGGTGCAAGTTTGCAGTAGTTTCGTGTTTCCAAGAAAGAGTTCATATAAAAAATGACAGACATTTTTAATTTGTCTTTCTTCTTTCAGTGACAGATGGTTGTTATTTATAAAAACTTTTATAATGTCAATTAGAAGATCAGTCCTAAGATTCTAAATCACTTAAGTGGATCTAGTTTTAAAAGTGTTCAGGCAAAAATTTCTGAAAGATATACCTAGAAGCAAAATTCAAAGAAAAAGGAAGATTCTTTTGATAAAAATGAACAGGATTTCAAGAAACATTCCAAAAACTAAGAGTTTTCTTAAAACCATAGGACAATTTCCAGATTATGCTTTCAGAAACCATTTTTGTATGAAAAAGGCCACATTCAGGTTCATTTTCTATTTCTACAATGCTTTGTTATTAAGACCTTAAATTTTATATCAATTTCTTAACAGTTGAAAAGGAGATTTGTCCATTGCCGCATTTTTACTTTTATGAACTCAGCCTGTTATATGGGAAGTCGATGCCTGCTGACATTTCAAACAAGAAATCCAAAATCCAAAAGACACCAAATACGAAATTTGAAATGATTTCACCCACCCTTTAGGCTGTTGGGTTCAAGAGAAGATAGGAAGGCGTTGTTGCGATTTGAGTTCGATTTAAGGTCTAATGCAATGGGGTGTAGACCTAATTGCACCAAGGCTCAGGAATATATACGTTGCATTTCTAGCAATAGTCTATAACTATATCCCTATTACATGGAGGTCTCCCTTCCAAAACGGGGAAAAAGGATTACACTAAGCAAAGTCCTTCCGACTAGTCAACCAAACCGTAAAAATTTTCTTTTGCTTTTTTTAACCACTTAATTATTGAACTCAATCTTGGTCTTAAAATGTTGCTTAGGAATTTTAAAGTTAGTATATCAAAAAAAAAGTTAGTAAATTATCTTCAGTTTTTCTAGAAAAAGAATTCATTTATTTTTCTGAACGAAAAAAAATGTACGTACAGCAAAATTAATAAATGCTTTGTTTTCGAAAATTTCAAGATAATTTGCTAATTTTTTTGATAAACTAACTTTATAATATTCATAAGCAACATTTTAAGACCTAGATTGAGTTCAAGCTTTAACGTTTAGTGGTCTAAAAAAGCAAAAGAAAAATTTTTACGTATCTCTATAACTGGCCCTTAACATACTCAGAGGAAAGTTGTCGACAGGGAGGTGTTCTTTCACCTACACTGTGGAATGCCACTGTGGACTCTCTTCTCAATAGACTTGAGGCAACTAGCATTCACACGGTGGGATATGCCGACGACATAGCAATAACTCATAGATGTAACTGCAGATATCATGAGGAATGCACTCAAAGTGGTTGAGCGTTGGTGCCTGGAACAAGGGCTTTCCATTAATGCGGATAAAACAAATCTAATAGTCATCACTAGAAAGAGAAAAAAATCGGGAATTTCAGCCCTTAACACTTTTCGTATCGGAACAAACAAACAAACAACGACTAAAATGGTAAAATATCTGGAGAGCCTATCTGGATAATATGGACTTAATTGGAACTGCCATGTTAAGGAGAAGGTCCGGAAGGCAAATTGGGTCTAAAGCCTCCCAGAAAACTGGCTTTTAGATTTTGGCTTGTATTTATATCCCATTAATTTAATTAGTTTTGTATCTACCTATACATGATAAAATAATTTCGGGTTCGGAAAGCTCAATCATTAAAGATCCGTGTCTGTAGAAGACAACGTACTAGCTTATAGTAGTTTTTACGAAACCGACCCCCATTCTAAATGACAAGGAACGAGAATTACAGAGGCGTGGGGTAAATTGTACAACATGTTTGGGGTGGCTAAAGAGCACTTTCCTAACTCTTCCTTAGTCCTATTGATATTACTATATCTCCTAGAAGAGACGAAATGAGTTACGTAGCTATTGTTTTTTGGCAGTCAGACGCCAAACTTATATAGGAACTTTCCTATAGACTGACAAAAACCCGCAAATTAGCAAAGTGACAGGTTTTGGCTTGCTTTGAATCGTTATCTCAGTATTTGAACCATTGATGGTATGTTACGAACAACATATGCCTTGGCTAAGGAAGCTAGAAAGTTCGCATAATTGACAACGATGTATTCGGCATAATCGAACCTGTTAGAAAAATAGTCAGTCGATCAAGTGATTGTACAAAATGATTCGATGTACATATATAGCATTTTAGATAAAGAAGGTCAATGCGACAGGTAGAAGTTCTGGAGTTCAAAAGATAAAATGATATATCAATGAGATAGGAGTAATTTCAAAACATAGGCTGTTTTAAATGCTTCAACTTCTTAACAGTCATAGCTTGAAAAATGGGCGTACACTGAAAATAAAACCTTGGTATATTTGATAAAAATCAGGCTTGATTCAACAATTTTTTTTTGTCAATATAGGTCCAACAAAATGTTTCTATCAGATTGACAACATTTTTGTAAGTTTTATTTTGACCTAAAACGTTTCTTGTGATAACTAAAAATATTGTTGTTTTAACAAAAAACGTTTCTTGTGATTGTGAGTAAAATAAATTGTTGAAATAATCAAAACTTTGTTAATTTTACAAAAGAGTTTTGTCAATTCCACATGGCTGTTTTTTCGAATCAACAATTATATTAGTTGTTGCTTTTACAAAGAAATTTATCAATTTTTTATTTATTTCTTTGTCAGATGAACAAGAAAATTATTAATAATATAGAAATTGTTTGTCAACTTAGTTACTGTATTTGTAATTGTGTTAATTAAAGCTGATTTCCCAGAGGGATTTCAGCCGCCATGAACTTAAGAACAAAGACCGAAGTCCCTTTTCAAGCGAGAGCCTTGTCTGGTACACAAGATTGGTACGAATCACCCTTAGACAAGTCTCCCCAAATTGTACTTTCATTAGGGTGCTCATGCTTTTCCCACCACAAAGAGAGTGTGACTTCTACGTGACCAATGCAAATTCTTCATGTTGCCCAAGAAATTGGTGCAATGACCGCCAGTGGAATATTTTTGTCGATTCAACATGTGTTATCAATTCTACGAAATTTGTATCATATCTAGGTACAAAAATTTTTTTCATTTCAACAAAATATTTGTAATAATATTGACAATCTGTACTTTGTTTGACCAACAAACATTTTGCATAAGTTTTTTTCAATTCAACAAACATTTACAAAAGCGATTTTTGGTTCTGTTTTTATCGATATTAGAACTTTGTTAATTCGACAATAAAAATGTTCAATTGATAAAACTCGATTTGTTAAAACGAAAATTGTCTTTTCTTAAACTGACAAAGTAAAAGTTTTGCCAGTTTAACTACATAAATATTGTTCAAATTGATAAAACTTGGATTGTATTGATAAATTTCATTTAGGTATCATTACAACATTTTTTTTTCAATTTAACAAAACTCTTTTTGAAAGTTTACAAAAGAATTTTGTCAATTTTACCTAGTGTTTTATTTTCAGTGTATACCTAGCTAGTATACATTAAAGAGTTCATATAACAGGAAGTCGGAAAATCATAGCATCATTGAGGAAATAGTGAAATTTGTTTTGGTTCTTCGCTACTTGTAGCCATTCCCAAGCTTTCCGAAGTAACTCTTTGAAGATAGACTTTGGGGATTTGCTATATTCGACGCCGCGTTTTCCCAGGGCTTGTTGTCAATCGGTTTTCAAACCAGTTTTCTTTCCCGTACCATTCTTCCTACTTGTCTGTGCGACTCAATTATCGATAATTTTACTCGCTCCTCTTCCAATTGCTGCGTGAACATTTTCTCCATTGGTTTGTTTCACATTAAAGATTTTTCATTAGGCTCCGTTTTCAAACACGCAGGATTTATTGTTTCCTTTTTCTTGAAAACAGTGTGTTGGCTGTTGGCTCTCTAAAACATAACCATACATTTTCCACTTCGTGCTAGGTACTGTCAAATACCCATCCATGCATAGCATTTCGATGTTTCTTCATTTATCAAAGGCAGATAAACACAAAATCCGCATTTATTCAAATGGTTCGTTTTGCACTGTTCTAAACACCATTAGGAGGGATACACCGGGAAATAAGTCTCATTTATTTTTTCATTTATTTTCCAGCTGCTGCTACAGAAAACCCTCGAATTTACACGTGTAAATCACGCATAACTTCACTTGAATATATGATATGTGTATATGTACGTTTACACACACATACGTCACTGACGAAAAAAAAAATGGAAACAAAGCCAGCGATAAGAAATAATGACGAAAATAAAAAAAAAGTAAAACGAATTAAACTACTCTGCATATAAATGTAGGAAAGCATAGTCTATGTGTGATGTGGTGGTATACATACATTTGTGTGTGCAAGGATAAGCATGTTACGTAGTACAAAACACATTTTCCCCCTCGTCGTCACATTCACATAATTATGCAAATTACTTAGAATTTCATCGGATCAGAGCTAGAAATCGCCCCTCTTGCTTCAATGTGAGCTAAAGCGAGTCCTTGATTTTTTTTATTTTACCGTATTGAGCGTTATTTTCTTAAAATTCATTTTCCTCTCGGTGTATATAATAGTTGTAAATGTCTAATGCACTGAGGTATTTTATTAAGTGACATGCTGACTAAAGATTTACTCCAAAGTAACGATATGGACTTTGATAAGGAGCATTCTTTCTTTTTCAAACTTTTTCCGCTATTTTTAAAGAGAAACTTGGAACCGCTTGTGGAAATTGGGATGTGATTCCTGATAAATAGGTGTAAAATATGTAGAATTAAAATCAAATACCTACATGGCGCACTATATCCTTACAGTCACTCTAAGTCTAAACAAATGTTTGTGAGATGGTAGCTAATTCGATTACATTAAACTTAAAAAAGTAATTTTAAATCTTCGTTTGCCAGAATCTTCCTATTTCTCACAGTGCAGTGCAATTGTATTAAATTGAATCAAAATAACAAATTCCGATTTTACAGAAATAATAATTAAACATAATTATTAAAAAAATAGAAAGCATAGTTTACAATATAATACATTTTCTCTCCTACACCAGGTTGGTGGTATCAGATATATACCATATTATACCCGAAGCAAATTGGATATGACTGCTATTGGAGCATCTACAATGAAAAGCAGATACATTTAGTAAACAATATGTTCTTAAGTTTGTTTGGTAAAGTTTGCGTTTAACTTCCTTCATACTCCATCAAAAATCTTTAAGTATATTTTCCTATAGTTGTATATTTTGGATATGAACGGACATACTACTTGGGCTACTACTACTACTACTTCCTCCGAGAGTATAACTGTCATGAAATAGCATCTCAGTTAGCCGTTTGAACTCATCATTAAAATATAGATCCCTTTCTATTCGTCCCAAAAATGAAAAACTCACACAAAACGAATGGTTGTGAGAAGCTAGGCCTAGGGTCCCACAGACCTTTTGTGACAACTACTATTACGCCAACTAGTACTCAGTTGATAGAAAATTAACTTAGGGAACTTCTGCTTAAGATTTTGTTAATTATTATTACGCTATTATTATATTTACATTACTTAGTCACAAAATATATGCTGTTAACAAGACGGGACACACAACATCGACGAATCGGACAGAACTTCACGATAGACAGTTATAACTTTGAGGTAGTTGCCAATCACTGTCGAGAAACACTAAAGAGACTCTATATAAGACCCCCATTATTCCAGTCCTGCTTTTCCCCGCAATCATGAACTTTATCAAAGGCGGATGAAAATTTCCTTGCACTCTTGCATACGAAAATGTTAACAATAGGTAGGTAATTAGGTAGCCTTTAATACGATAGCAGAGGGATTTGCTCTTTTACAAACTTTGATTTAAACCTAAATTAAGTTTTACTCTCAATACTGGTGCTGCGATTTGTTCAACGTCGGCTGACAATGACAGATCTAACTCCAGAAAGACGGGTCCTTTTAGTGTATTACGGCCTTAATAATATACATTTTACACTCGCCCTAAATATTTCGTAGGTCACAATGGATATTTATGTATAGAAAATTTCGCCATTGTGAGTTTGACATTAAAATTGATTCTTATAGTACCTACCGCGAGTTATGTTATCATCAATAACATCACACCAGAACCCAGCGGCTCAATAGCTGAATTTGGTGTTATTGAGTGAGAGGAGAGCAATGCAACAAGCAGAACAGGCCACTACAGTTACTTACACATTACACTGCAACAATTGTAGCATTATGTCATTCTCTGTAAAAAAAATATAAGTACTTGAGTTAGTGTTGATTTAGCATATCAATAAAGAACATTATTCAATGTTTGTTAAATGTTGTTTGTTTGTTTTTTTGTTCGCTCGTAACTCGCGCTAGCGTTAAAAATGTTCTCACATATCGTTATTATATTTTAAACTAAGAAGTTCCTGTTTCGCAAAGTTTATTTCTTTTGCGTAAAATAAACTATAGTTGAGGTCACATTTGATAGTCACCCTCACCATAATAGTGACAACATAATTCCTCTCAAATCTCAAAATAAGAGTCAGATCGGCTTCTCTCGCAAGATGTTCAAAGGTTTTGCGACAAAGATTCTTCACAGATCATTTCCTCTTTTACATCAACCATTATGGGAGTGTTTTTTGTTGTTGTTTGTTAGTTCGGCTAAAGCTCCTGTTAATATTCATTTGCCGTTTATAGAATAGTCTCAGTATAGCAAACATTTAAGCCAAAATATTACAAAAAAAGTGCAAGAGCTGGAAAAAATCGCAGGTGAAATATTGATTCATTAATTTCCTTATTACACATAATTCTGCTATTCTCTTGATAGTTTTAACGAAGCACAGTACTATTCTAAGTCAAACTTTTGGACGAGTTTGCGCTGACGATTGCATTCTTAAGGATTCGGCACCGTTTCTCCGACACAGCAGATGCTAATAGCATTTTTACTTCCTTAAATTCGTCGTACGTGTAGCACCAAAGTAAGTATCCAAGAACATTATTTTTAACTAACGTTACAGTGAAAATCTTCGATATGTAAGCTTAGCACGGAGTACTCTTTCTTGTAAGCCCACTTAACGTAGGCTTTTTTTTTCATTTGCGAAATATCATTCCGAATATTAAAGCATTACAAAATGTTTGCAAGGGTATCAGAATTTCTATTTCTATTTCTATAAGTTTAATAAAATGAAGGATTGTTAGGGGAGAGGGGGCACCTTTACTACATATAATGAAACAAACAAGTTTTTACATAAACAAGAAGTAAACTCATTAACCTGGCTAAAATTTTGAGAAGTCAAAAGCAAAAGTCATCATCGCCGCTGTCCTATGTCAGGAAATAAAAACCTATAGAAACCTGGTTTCTTCTTTATGAAGCTGACGTTGTACATGTTGTCATATTTCTCTTCTATTTGGCCAACAAAACCTAATATCTTAATATATACCAATATATAATCAACTGGATTTAAATGGACATAACTTAAATCTATACGTGCTTCGTCCTTGATCCTCGTGCTCTGCATTAAGTTGTTTTATGTACGTGCCATCTAGATCAGTGTTATTATTCCCCGAATATAAACAACTCCCATCAGAGTCCGAATTCGATGCCTTTGGCTAATTGTCAGTTTAGTACGCACCTTTGAACATGTTGAAAACTGCCCCAACGTATCTTGTTACGAACAATTTAGCTTTAATAATTTGTTATAATATATAAAAAAAACTAATCTCAATATGGTTCTAAATGAACCTTCGCCTTCGAAATATATATTTCACAAATAAAAATGTACCCTCGTTCAAAGGTGCCCCCCTCTCCCCTATAGCTAACAATACTCTAACAATACTTTAGTTTCCAAAAGAATAGGTATGGGAATAATGAATATACGGTCACTCTTACCATGGGAGAATGTGGGTGATCCTTGCCAGTATTTTGAAATGCAGCTTTTTAAGGCCAGTTCTGTCGTACTTTCCTGATCCGATCTATAAGAAATTTCGATGAAAATAAAATACAACTACACGTTTTCAATGAAGCGAACCGTCATTTTCATTGTTTTGCAAATCTGCTAACGACTGCAATGCGGTGTTTCGCAACCATCAACCCTACACACTTCCTGGCTAAATAACCTGTCTTGAATTTGCAGTTGAGTGCATTTTCGGGTAATTAATTGTAAGCATACAAGGTAATCATAAATTAATTTGAAAGTCTAAAAGAAACAAAATTTGTCAAGTGGCCCTAGAGGCAGGACTCAACTGAACGGCACAGGTGATTCAAAGGAAAAATTTTCGGTACCCAAATAGGGAATGGGAAGAAACTGTCGAAAAAGCATTTCATATTGTGTGACTACAATGTGAAACCGCATGCAGGAAAAAGGACGCAAATGAAATGGCCGTGGCAATCGCAAGCGCCAACTGAAGTGCAACGTCATGATTTTTATTTTAAACAATTTTTTTTATTTTTAGATAATTTAAGCCCGAAAATCCGCACATTACCAGACTTTATCCGTTTTAAAAGGAGAGAAATAAAGACTGAGGCTACCCGCCACAACATACACATATCCTTTTTGTTTTTGGTCGTTGATTTTTTTTCTGCTTTGTGTGCTGTTGTCAGGAAAAGGAAAAGAAAACGAATCCCCTTTGTTAGCTCGTCTCCTTGAGTGTTTATTTCGAAGGTAGAAATGCACCTGAACTGTGCGCAGCAGTGTGTAGTGTGATGGTAAATTTTGTAAGGGGTAACATTTAGCTGTAGGAAAAAGAACCATGACCAAATGAGCATCCTTATTCATTTTGTTATGTATGATGATACTTCTACGCTGTAGCACAACAAAGACGTCCGACCTGGCCGACGACGGCGGTTGCTTAATTAACACACGAGAATTCTTTCTGTATGCTGGGATTTTTTGTGTTGTTGCAGTGGTGATGCAGCAGTCTCCTTATTTTTGGGGCGAAAACAGCTAAAGAAAATAAATAAACCAAACATGTACGTAGAAGCTGGATTATAAAACAACAACAACAACAACAACACAATTGCAAAATTGGGAGAAAAATTATAATAGGTAAAAGGAGTTTTTTTTTTCTTATAACTGGCATAAATAGGTAGCTGTTCTTTTCAGGCAAAATATGAAAGGAACGAAAAGCTTTTAGAAGGGAAGATATGAATATTCTATTTCATTGCCTTTGGCTAAATTGCATTTTTAATAAGAGAATACAAAAGTACAGAAACTCATTCAATTGGGTTTCTCGTAATTAGCTCTTGCATCGTTTTTTGTAATTTTTTAAAATAATCAGAATATTTAATAGCAAAACGCGTTTACACATCATAGTCATCGCGGCCGCACTATCGCAGTCGATAACTTACGTCAGGCGCTAAAGAAAATGTCGCCAACTATAGATTGAAACGCTGATTTAGATAAAGCAAAAGCCCCACAAATAAACAATTTTGAGAGCTATACCTAGCCTTAAAATTATCATAATCATTCCGCCCTAATATTTATTACGCTACCAAAGAGCTATAATATTAGTACAGCATTAACGTATGGTAACGCAAAATTAAAATTGACATTTCAATTCAACTAAATCCAAATATTCCAAGTTGGAAAGAAATCAAATAGGTACTGTGATTTATACCATCTGACAGAGCTATTCTAATTCGACAGTTATTTTTACGTTTATGCCATTTTTCTTATTAGAATTCGTAAAAGTGATCCCACTTGCATAGACTTTTCCATTCATAACGTTAAGTAACTAGCAGCAACGTACTCTCTTTGCTACGCAGGTAGGCTTTAGTTCTTGTGTCAATTGAGACACAGATATTTAGTGAGTTTTTGTATACACTGTAAAGAGCTTCTTCGATTGTTGTTCACGTCCACAACGCCGAATCAAACTGTGGTACAGGGTTGCCGTTAACTTAAAAAAAAAGTCACTAACTCGAACCTAAAAATCCACTAGATATGCTAAAATTTAAAAAAAAAGTCACTAGAACAAAATTTTCACTACCTACCAATAAAAAAAAAATAAATATTCAATTTTAACAACATTTTTATTTTGATCAATAAATAACTTATAAAAAAAAACAAATTCAGTCTCAATGTTACAATAAAAAACAAAACAGTTTTTTAAATCACTGCAAATCAGAAATAAAGAAATAATTAAATCGATTTCATCTTCATCACTACTTTCATTTACCTCAATATCGGAGGCATTTTCGAAATTATTTCTTAAGAGAACATTTTTAAAAATAAATTTTTGTCACTAAACTTTTGAAAATTCCACTAGATATAGCGACAAAGTCACTAAAACGGCAACCGTGCTGTGGTAGCCAAAAAATCGTAAGGTCCTAGCAAGGTATATCAGCCGGAACGGCAAATTCTCGATTTTATACGATTCGGAGGATTTCTGCTTCCAGGTACTCTTCCGAACAGCTCCAGGGTTTTGTGTTTTAGTTCGATCAAGTTTGTTTTTGAGTGACATTTTTGACGGAGCTTCATAAGAATTGTTTTCCTATATTCGCCGTGGAATTTAATTACGATTCGAAGTGAAGTGATTTCTTTTCCGAAAACGGAATATGTGTTGCGGAAAATTCAACAATGAAAACACGTTGCTCTTTCGCGTAGTGCTGTATTATTTTACTAACCCTAAGCTGTCAGCTGTCAAACTTTTTGTTTTTTGCCAACACTTACCGCACAAAAGGCGGAAAATTTAAATTTTGCGTGACTTTTGGGACACCCTATATATGGGGAAATTAGTTTACCAAAATAAAGATTTTGAGAGCAGTTTTCACTACTCTTTGCGTACGTACCTACCTGGTTGAGCCACCAAACAAAGCCTATTGGTGTTCGGGATTAACTTTAAGGTTTTTTCTTGAAACGTTGTTGTCAAAAACTCAGGTTTTGTCATAAAAACTATTGTCAGCACAATTGGTATTCGGTATCGGTGCCAGACTAGCCAACACAATAAGGTGTTCTTATGGAGTGGGGTACGCATGGGTATAATGGACATTAGGTCCCACTCTACCGCAACAAGGTCCTTGTGGATCCATTGTTGTGCCTTTTAACGGGCATTTGTCGTTTCAGTAAGTCTCTAAAACGGGATGGACCATGTACGTTCTCCGGTTTGAATACGTACAGAACCGTTCTTAAGATATGCATTTTCCGACATATCATTCGAAAAATTGAGAGCTAATTGTACTCTAAACCTTGCTGTTTTTTCATTTTTTTTTTCATTGTATCTACAGAAAACAGAAAACAAATTTGGCGGAGAGTTTGTTCTAAAATACTGCACGGGCGACGTTGTACAACTAATTGAGGAAGGGGTTTGTACCGCTGTAAAACACAAACTACTACCTTACCAATGCCCCTTTGCGAGCGCTAAATAAACATCCATCTAAATATTTTGAAAAATCTCCTCAATTCAGTGGTTTTATTAACTTCTTTATTTTTTTTTAACTTTCGATTACTCTCGTTCAGTCTGAATTGCGCATCTGGAATTTATCGATAAAATTCTTAAACGTTATCCATATATTACTGCGGGATGCGTAATATGTACTTTAATTTGGCCAGCATTGCTAATATGTATTTTTTTCTTATTTTTAGCGTACTTACTACTTAATATGTACTTTTTACTATACCTACCTTCTTTTAGCTAAGCTCATACCGTCAAATTGGTAACAAGCTAAAAAGATAGAGAAAGAGAGAGCGAGAGAGTGCAACTTAATTCGTTTTATACAATCATTAATTTTTAGAGCTTAACCAGATGACACACACAGCCCCCTAGTGTATGTAAAAGACACAACAACAATAAGAAGAGACAGCACTCGCAAAACAAAAGACAAGAATAATGTTCATTTGATTTCGGCGGTGCAAGGGGAAGTCATGTTGTGTTGTGTGTACATAAGGGCGGGCGCGCCCGTTCCATTACCCATAGCCATAATCATTCTCATCATTTTCCCTGGTTTGTTTCTGGTCGACTAGATGTCTTTTAAGGATTCCATCCTCAAAGCAACCGACGATTTATCCCCAGTAGAAGAAAGCAAACCATCAAGAGATCAACAGAAACGCGCGCAAAAATGAAAAATCATTAATATTCATCCCCCGCGTATACAGAATGAATTTTGGAGCAAGTCGCATTCCTGTCCCCCTTCATCCTCTCAAAGAATCCTTCTCTTCATATGTCCTAATCCAATTAGAAAAAAAAAAACTGTTTATCCATTGGGTTGATGAGGTAATAGTAGCCGTGCCACTGGTCCATGGGGGTTGATTGTCAATTGTCTCATCTTCTAGAGAGAAAATATATATGTATGTATGGGTAAATGAAAGCGCGACGGGTGTCACGGGCACCATCAAACTCCATTAGTGGACGCGAAAAAGCTCACGGAATGATAACACACTGCGTAAACTCAAGCGGAGATGAGTTTTATGTATATGTTTGTATTATGCTTCAACTTCCTTCTCGTCCTTTCAACTCTTATTCCATTTCAAAATATTTATGTGTTTATGTTTATTTTCGCGTCGGATCTTGGATGCCAGGTAATGGCAGGGGATACTAACACTTCGGTTTATGCTAATACCCTTCCCTTACACTCGAAAGGGATCAACTATACATACCTATATGTGTACAAATTTTGTGGAAATAGACGGCGGATCTGAAAATGAAAAGAAAAACAGTTCTTTCCCCTTCCGTGCAGGGAAAACGGATTTGACACAAAAATGAAACGAAAATAAAATCTCGTAAAATTCATCTAACAGCAAGACATGTCCGAGTTGACGGAGGACTGGTGCTGCTGCTGGTAAGGCGGTGAAATCTTAACTTTCGTGCTCCGCCGGTTGAATAATGCAATTATTTATCATCGAGAAAATCCCTTAATTCATTATAAGTTTCTTTTTGCCCATAGTAAATATAAAGAAATACATATACATATACATATCTAATCTTTTTCTCGTTCTGTTCTCGGCCAAGTTTTCGAATTCGAAGCTTTTTGGGGAGTTTCCAATATATTTTTTAATGGAATCAATTATCGACATGGTCTACCTACAAACTAGATTTGCCCAACAAGTGTGCAGCAGCTGCAAATAGTCCATTGGACTTACGCAGGGTGTTCATTTAATATGCGTTGGAAACATAATTTGCTTGGCCCATTTCTTGTATATTTCTTTTATCACAATTTCGAAGGCAGCGAACCCATTCATTCTATCACCCAATCAGTTCAAAAATGATGCAACGGTCGGGCTGGCGGCCGCTCTGGTAATAGCTTGTAATTATTTTTGGTTTAGTTCATTTGAAGATTTCCAGGTTAGGCATCAGATCACGACTCTGGCTTGTTAAGTTGATTCCCTGGTGTGCGGTACGAATATTCGCTCGCTATCTAAGCCACGATAAAATTGCTAATTGGTGTTTGTTCATGCTTATAGGTATAGATATAAACAAGGAGTTGTGCCTGGAAGTAGAACTGACTTTACCGCTCGAAATAAAAGGAAAATAAGTTGATGTAAACATCGAATTCTGATGAATATGTGTCACGATAAACATTTCTATCACATTAAGATCAACGCACTTCTAATAAAACTTGCAATGTGGTTTTGCTCAATAATATGTAATGCTGGCAATGTAAACCAGTTATTATTCAAAATGGAAAATTATATAGAAATCAATATGAGTCTAAATAAAAAAAGAGGCCGTGTCCTGAAAAATTACATTCCCCACGGTCCTCTTAACCCTTAAACCCTACCCATCCCTGAAGAAACACTATTACTACCCTGGGGTCCAGAAAACCCCAATAAAGTTTTGTTATTATTTCAAAAACAAAAAGACTTTTTAATATAAACTGTTTTTAATTAAGATCACACTAAGTAGTTTAATATTAAAAATATCTTAAAATTTAGAATCGAGGCATTCTTGGCACACAGACCGGCTATGTTCGCCGCAAAGGGGGTTTCGGCACCTGCCGCATCTAATTTTCGTCTTCCGGTCCTTATCCCTTGGACAGATTGCACATCTTTTTTTTCCAATTACAGATGGATTGGGCTCAACTAATGGCCGTTTCTTTTTTAAAATATCTCCGAGGAGAACTTGGAGATTTGCAGGTAAAGTTGGCCAAGTAAATCTTTCTTCCATTTGGGGCGTGATGAGGTCAAATGCAAGTTTTTTGAGGAAATGGAGCCTTTTTTGGCGCTGATTTGATGCCATTTTCAGACGAACATATGAATTAACACCCACTATATTCAGTAAACCGTAAAACATAGCCATCGGCCATCGCTTGGTACGTCTAGGTACACTGTACCTATGACAAAGTTGGACCATCAATTCAACAGTATTCCTACCCTGGGGTTAAGGCGACCCGGAAGTTGTTACAATTACGACTGTACCGCACGCACAATTAAAAATGACTACTGACGAGACGCCTACTGCTACTTTACATGATTAGCTTGAATAGCGCCATCGTGTGGTTTGTAGTTGAAAAAATATCTACGAAAGTTTAGTTTATGCATCGCGCTGGACCCCAGGGTAGGGTTTAAGGTTTAATAAAGAATATTTATATCCGACCACTTAATTTTTGGTCTTTTTGCCTCCAAAGAGAACGCGTGCCTTCTGCTGGATTTCTTTGGATGCTAAGTAAGACAGCTGAAGCGTTACTTACTTACTTAGGTGGCGTCACATTCCGGGGTGGACCTGAGACAATACGCCTCTCCAGTTAGCGCGATCTTTGGCTAACTGCCTCCCAAGTTGGTTGAGGTCCCCTTCGATTTGCGAGCGCCACCTTAGGCGATATCTTCCGGGTTGGAATCGAAGACTCTCTGAGCGGGAGCCTTGGTCTCCATTCGCTCTACATGTTCCAGCCGACTTAGACGAATGATGCATACTGTTATGACCAGGCCGATAAGTACTCCGTGCCACCCTTAGCTCAATAGTGATCAATTGTTGTGCCCATGGATAAAAGGTTATCCTTTACCCATTTTAACTCTACGTATAAAAAAAACTGTAAACTAATTAATCACTCGTGCTTATTATCTTGTGTATTTGTATGCTGGAAAAGTCGTCTAGGTCGTTGAAGAAGTGTCACTCCATGCAGCACAGCCTAACCTTATACCTAATGTAATGCCTTAAACCTTGGGTAACATCCCGAATTATTATAGTTGGTTCATATTACTTGCATTACCTATGTTTAATTGTGTACTGACAAGTATTGTAGTGCAAACTGTACAATTATCAAAACTTACAATATCTGCTTAAAAAAACAAACAATTTAATTCAAAAACGCCTTTGTAGCAGAAAAAAAACAAGAACTACCCAAAGAAGTATAAGATACAGGCAAACACGGTTACTGAAAGAAGATCAAAAATCATTATTCCTGGAAAATATTTAGAAGTTGCAGATGCAGATGAAATCCAGGAAGGTAGTAGTAAAGGCATACAATATGACCGAGCATTTGTTTACTGATTCCTTGAGAGAAACCAAACAACTAACGATCTGTAGCGAATTAACACAGAACTTAAATTGGGATATTATAAATAAATATAAATAATTTGGCGCGACAGGTCTATGGGACCCAAGGCCTAGCTTCTCACAACCATTCGTTTTGTGTGGGTTTTCAATTTTTGGCACGAATGGAAGGGATCTACAATTTTACGCCGAGTCCAAACGGCTAATTGAGAAGCTCATTCATGACAGTTTTACTCTCGGATGTTTGTCAGACGTTCGCGAGAGGTGGCGCAGTGGAAAAAAACCTTAAGATGATGGCCCTTTCGGGATTCGAGCCTGAGACCCCTCGCTTAGTAGCCCAACACACTACCACTAAGCCACTGCGCCGACCAAAAAATTGGGATATTAATAATTAATAAATGGAAACCCCTAAAATATACCTACCAGTATTCGACACTTTTTCACCGACTGGACCCAGAGGCAGGGTTATGTGTTTCGCGCGTTTGTATGTTCGTTTCATAATGACCTATTGTAGCCTAAACGGCTTTCCCGATTTTGAAAAGTGAAGTGTGATTTGATATGTATTCTTCCCAGTCAAAAAGATTAAAAATAAAGTAGGTAGTTAGTTTAAAAAATCAAAATAACTCGACTGACTGTCGGAGGCTACGCATGTTTTGTTAGTCTATGTACATAGGTAGCCTCCCATTGTCAATTATTTAAAGACGAATTGGGACGGAAGCAACAAACGGCCAATTGAGAAGCTCTTTCATGACAGTTTTACTCTCGGATGTTTGTCAGACGTTCACGAGAGGTGGCGCAGTGGAAAGAAACCTTAAAATGTAATTTAGTTCTTTCGGGATCCGGGGACCCCTCGCTGAGTAGTCCAACACGCTTACCACTAAGCCACTGCGCACCCATTTTACACTACTCTATATAAGTGATAATTGATTTAATTTGGTACCTACTATACACTTCTCTGAAGAAACTTTTTGGAACACCTTGTAGTTCGGTGAGTGTAGATGATATACCCATTCTGGTCACGAATAACGACGATGAACTTAATTGGTTTGATTTATATCTTAGTAGTGAATTAAATATGCAGAACATTTCAATAAAAAATAAGGTTTACATAAATTTTCGAGAGATTTTCGGATCAGGCCGCCATTATCGGGTCTCTTTTCGTCTCTCTACCTCTATAAATTTTTCCCAGACAGACTCTCTGGATTTCTCCACAGTTCTTCTCTGGATTCGATTCCTAGTGTTAACGCTAGCTTCTGTTTGTGGGAATTTTGTTTCGTCCACTGGGTATCAACGCAGTGATGTCACAACATTTTCATTTTTCTGCCAGCCAGCGCCGGCAGTGCAGCTGTCTCAGATACCTCCAGGCATAGTTTACAGGTATCATCCGCTCTAAAGGCCCATCTTAATTAAAAAATTCGGCTTAATGCAAGTCAGTATTTTCAACCAATAATTTCAGGATCACGAAACGGAAGGAGTCACAACAAACCAAAAGTCTGCCGTGGAAACGGGATATTTAATATCTAATAAAGCTAGGAAGCTTACTGAAAGTTCTCGCGGTTGAGTTTGTTCAATAATCTGTCACGGGAATGGGCCTTACCGCCTAATGTGATGTAAGTAATGGGTACATTCAAAATAACTTTGGAAGCAGTTGCATCTGAGAAACTGTGCGAGAGTGCGTTTGGTGGGGAAAATGACAAGCAATGCTCTTTCATTGAAATCATATTTTAACAACACGAGTAGTAGTTTCCTCAATTCGAGTAAACGTCCTGACTACAAGAATCACGGTGGCCCAGCAATGATGACCTTACAATGTCCAATATAGGTACAAGCCGTCAAATTTTCGACAACTTTAACATATCCTATCCACCCCTCCATGCCACAATATTTTATTTAGGGCATACCACAAAAATATTGCATAGAATTTTATTTTTCATTAAATTGAAACACCCTATTGCTTCCGAGTTCTGACATACATTTTATTTTACATATAGGCAAATTATGAGTAGGTATACATACATTACGATTTTCGTTTTGCATTCGAGTTTTCATTTCTCAGCGATGCTTCATCTCCGCTTCTCCATACTTGTTAGCTTTCTTTGTTGACAGGACTAAGTAAGTGTATGTAATTACAAATTAACACATACACAACATAATGTATAAAACAGCTTTAAAGGAAAACATTTTTAATCAATAATTGGGAGATTTATGCTTACACTGTGTTGCTATGGCTGAAGATTCGTTATTCTATGATTTTTTTCGGCTGTAAATTTTCCGTTTTGTTTTCTTCAATAGATGAACGACATAAAGGAAATAAAGAAATTAATTTGTAGGTACATACAAATTACGATGAGGGATATTCATCATCTCAAAAGCTAGTCTACGTTAGTTCACGGACGATTTGAAATAAAATGAACAAAAATATATTTAAAGGGTGACTCTTCTGGGAAGAAATAAATTATCGAATTATAGAGCCCGCACATAATGGGGTATTTAAAACAACCGCAGTTATCTATGCTTGCATATCCATCCTTAAATGCGTATTATAAAAAGTCCTTACGAATAAAAGAGCATAACATACATTATATAAAAAACTTAACTTAAATTCCACACAACTCAAACTTAACATTGTTTTAACACGCAAGTAATCTATTCAACTTATGTGGTGGCTTTCGCTTGAGCTTGGTGCAGATAATTAATAAAGGGTGTCCCAAAACTCAAGCAAGATCTGAATTAAGTAGAAAACACAATTTTGTGTTTAATAGTTCTATCAAACATGCATCCGGCAAATGACCTTTATCAGCACATTCGCACTCTTTTGTCGAAATTTGCGATGACCATTTTTCATAAATTTGATATAATTTCGTTGGTGCATTTCAATATACGGGTGGAAGCGGGCTCTTTAAATATAGAAAGAAATCCAAATCTGCTAATTCTGTTCACCGAAATGAGAGAGTACATGATCAGAAAATTTTGCATGCAGTTGGTGTAATTGAATGGTTACATGGGACGTTTGCCATGTCGCACCATATTTTTGAAACCACCTGCCGTTCACATCAATATCATTCAATTTAGGCAAAAAGAACTCGGTTATTGTATCCATATTTGAGCACCAGTAAGAGTATCTTCCTGTTGTGACACAGCTTAAAATTTATTCCGATCAGTGCCAGATTTTATGCCACAAATTTCCCACACGAATGACGAAAAATACCCTTTTTCCAACGTCGCGTTGGTGGTAGAAAACGCCCACCTAATACCCTCCTATTAAATTAGCCAAATGATTGGTTGTTAACTTTGTTCATGTAGGAATTTTGCAACGCAGGCTTTGATGATGATTTGTAGTCGTTTTCCAATAAGCGCGATTGGTAGACGAATTCGTGGAGATGGCTTCCGAGTTGGTATGGTTTTATTTTATCGCTGATTGTATTGAAAACTAAAGTAATATAATCTAAATAGAAATATTCTGTTCTTATTTCCAGATGCGACATACACACAAAATGGGTAATGACCCACGATATGGCGTCACTGATTCGGACCCATATTTTGTACAAAATTTGCGAACTGTAACAGCCAAGCTTTCATTACTTTTAAGATACTCTTCAAGAATTTTTTATTTTTTTTATTTTTCGAGGGAAGGTGAAAATATTTCAAAGCCACTATGAGAATAGCAACCGCGTGCTCATAGAAGTGTTAGATTTTTATTGACTAAAAACACCAACCCTTCGATATAGATACTGCAGCTAAGATATAATTTATCAAGCAATTTTTCTATTACGAAATAATAACTTTTGACAGGTTACTTTCCAATGAAAGGTCTTGTATGTTTCGCAATTTAGACGCGGTTAATCTTATCTCGACAAGTCGAACGGTTTCGTTCTTTTTAGTTGGCGCAGTAAGTTCCTCTCATCCAAAATTTGTCGGACTGTATTGTTGATATGTCCGATAAGTCGGTTTTTATGATTTCTCGCGAAGCTTCTAGTTACAGCTTCGATTGTTGGAATTCCGAGATCCCTGTGGATATCGTCGTTTTTAATATACTATTTCTCTAAAATTGTAAAATTCTTCAAGAATGAAAACACATTGTCTTTTCGCATAGTGCTCCATTTTTATTAACAGCTCTCAGTTGCCTGATCATATTTTTTTTGTGGCCAATACTTACCGCACAAATAGCGAAGTATTGCGTAAATCATTATAAATGGCCCACATAAAGCAAGGAAGTACTGACATTTTTGGTATATTTTTCTACCACAAACTTAAAATGCGCAATAGCATTAAGGGATCCATCAAAGGTTGGGAAGTTTGGGGTGGATCAAAGAAGCTAAATATATCTGGATTATCGCATAGCCTCGGCTTATATGTCAAGCAGCGATTATAAAATAGATCAATAATGTTTTTATTAATATTCCATGCCCTGTTGGCTGGCACTGCGAACTCAAAGATTTATCTTATCAAAAGAAATGAATGACCTGCCTAATATCTGTTATAGACGCGTTTTCTTAACCAATGAAATGCCGGTCAATGACAGAAGATGTGTATGTGTTGAGAAGATACGACATTTGTTCATTTTGGTTGAGATGGTAACTTAAGCCACAATGGCTTGTGAGGAAATCTACCAGATTTCTTATATGTTTCTTATTGAGTCTAAGGATTTCCTTTTAGGGTAGTCTTTTGGATTGTCTCAGACCAAGGACATTTTCCCATTGGTTAAGACAAAATTGTTGTTCTCATTCGTTAGTTAGCCTTAGAGCAGCAGCTCAACTGACTCTGCCTGCAGTAGGGTCCTCGCCCAAAGAACACTATAGTTATAGAATGTGTTACAGTGGAGTGTTACGACAAACGTCAGCTCCAATGCTGGCCCGATTTTAAGCAAGACTAAACTATGAGAAAACTTAAGTATTCGTCAATCATGCGCCGTGTCAGGTTCCTGGGGTTACGCGATTTTTTATGTGTAAGTAAAAAAAAAATAAAAAAAAAGTTTCTATTTTCTCACCCCCTTATATTTTTGCCTATTTCTCAACTGTGTGGTGCTTGGTAAGTATACAGCGCAGGTGTTTGGTGTGTATTGTGAAATGTAGAGAAATTTATCTGTTTTCGTTTGGTGACATTAAAAAGTAACAGGAAATGAACACGATTTTTTTATGTGTTGTCCAAACGCGTATTTTTTGTAATATGGCGCACTTGCTGTAGGGGCAATATGGCAAGGATGCGCCATAATGCCCTTATGAAGTTTACATGTAAAGTCCGCCATATTGCCCCCATTGAAAATCGTTTAAGTACAGCAATATTTCACAGTCAACTACCAATACTGTATATTTTATTTCCATAGAAAAGAGCTGATCGAAAACAAAGCCCGACCTTAATTCTTCGATTTCTGATGATGAAAACATCTAAATCCAGTTAGCCGACGAGTCCGATGGGCCCGAATATTTCCAAGAAAATATCTGTGCAGGTTGTGGGGAAGACTACAATAAAACAACGAAAAATATGAAGGGATGCAGTTCATTAAAGGTAGTTTTAGTCCCACGACTCCTGCACTCATTTTAAAAAACACTGTGGCAAATCCAACCGCAAGTAAATCATCACGCCATATTGCCCACTAGGTTTCGCCATATTGCCCCATGCATAGGGCATTATGGTTTTTTATAGAGCATTTTTAACTTATTTTTTTTATCTCTTATTAATGAAATCGTTTTGTTTTTTGATAAAAAAAAATTGTTTGTGTTAAAGTTATTTGGGAAAGAAGAAAAGTGCGCCATAATGCCCGAAGTTACCCTATTTAAAATACGCAGCTCAATAAGGATTCAAGTAAACTAAACTCAAAGATGACGATATATGCAGAGGCTGTGAAGACGAAATGGCCCATGAGGACACCCCTCTTTTCCTCTGTCACTGCCCGAGTCTCCGTCATTACTTCCATATTTGCAGTTTCACAAGAAAAAGGGAAATAAACCTTAGCATCTCTTACACTAACGGTTAACAACATAACACCTAAGTGTAGGAAAGTAGGGTTTAACCTGCTTAACCAACCCGTAAATATAACCTTATACTCAACTTTCCGTGCTGGGGATCACAATTGGTCCCCAAAAATCATGCGATCCAACGCCGTTGCACTTTTTGGAATATCGTCCGAAAGCATTATTCTCCTGAGAAAGTTGCTTAATTCAGCTTCCTTCCATGCGCCCAAAAAGCAGAACGAAAATGGGTTTTGGACTTTAGACCGAAAATTACTCGGTTAATTTGGTTTCTCATACAAATCTAACAGAATTTAAGTAGAATCAGCATACTGATACTGACAGCTCTACTTCTTCATTTCATATAACATTGATGATTACTAGCGCGCCAGGTGAATTGCTAGTTATTTCATAGTGATATTCCTATCACTTAAATAAGAACAATAACATCTGTGGCATTTTACTTCTGTTCATTCTGGTAGAAGGTATATTTTCAGCATAATCATCATCATCATCATCAATATCGTCTTCGTCATCTTTTCCTTTGTGCGGAAGGTGTACATAATTACATTTTGCCATGTGTACGTGTTCGTTCAGATTGGTGTTGCTCCCAGGAACACCAACTTTTTGCTCTCAATGCCACATAATTTGCTACACACTCATCACGTATGTGAATTCGATTTTGAAACGAGAGTGCTCCCTTACTTCTGAATAAACGTGAGATGATCAGAGGTGAATCCGAAAGCTGTTGTCACTGATTGCAACTGCTTCAGCATCATCCTACTACTCTGCTAGTTTCGAACTATTCCTATTGTGGGTTAAACTACACATCGTGGGATAGTAGGTATGCACTCGATGGTATTAGAATCGATGGGTGGAAGAACGAGAGACTCCGCTCAAACAACGACGACGACAACGACTGACTTAGGATGGATTGCTGTAACATTTGCTACCCGCCACGATGGCGAAACCTAATTTTGTTATTATCGTTCTATTGGGTATATAATTTAGACCAGAATTGAGGAGCTACTTGCTGCACAGAGTTCGTTTTCTTTAGGTTTACATCTCTCCTTACTCTTTCGCCTCCTCGCTCATATCCTGAGCAGCGATGTTTGTCTAATTCAATGTTTGATAAAGAAAAGTTAATGCATGTGAATTATGAATGATGGGTCTGAATTTGCCCCCCTATACACTGAATACCAGTGCCGCTATAGTGTAATACTGCTGCACAACCAAGTCATGGGAATTGTATCGATTTCGGTATGATGAAGTTGTAGTGCATCCACTTTGGGGGTCAGCCGCAGTGAAAAGGTACATGAATTAGAGCCATACCAAAGGAAACCCCAATGATGTAACCACGAAGTGGTCGCGTCTCAAAAGGGACAGACGGGGAATCTCTCACTATGGACTGTGCAATCTGCAGGGTTAGTAATTGATTTATGTCGTGAGCAAATAGTCGAACACACGTTTTTTATTATCAGTGTTAAAGGTTATTGCGATGAAACATTGGCGCACGTCGTTATGCATTGCATCGGCAGATATAAGAACGCGGTATTTTGTGTTGCGCCCCTTAATAAGTTGCAGGCAATATAGGCCGCAGCCATATTATTTCGGAATAATTGTGATAAGTAAATTATAAACAAGGTTTCTGGATGTTTGTGACATTAATCAGAGATTTTTTTTTTTGATGCGCTGTAGGAAAGAAATTGTACTCCTGCCTGCATGGTTGCCTGCTAAACGTCGTTCCCCCCGAACTCTATAGGTAACTAGGTACTGTTACTCCTTATAGGACCACGCGTCCGGTGATCAGGGTTTTACATTTACTTGTCGATGAGGTATACGATACCCGTAAGCGTAAGCCTTATGTGCTTTTTGAAAATAAGTGAAAATGAATAAATTTTATTCCGACTTTTCACGAATAATCTATGGCATGGAACTTGACTACGCCTTTCGATTTTTTTAATTCAATATAACAACCGCCTGAGTCTGAGATATTATGTTCTAGATGACGTCTAGCAGTCAATACGTATTAACGTAATGTCAGAATTAATAAATATCTCTACTTCCACAGTTTGCACGCAAACGGTTATCTGCTGAAGCAGCTGGAGAAGTTTATGTATAAGTTAAAGCGAAACATATCGAAAGATAGCGACACGAGCTGCAAACCCAGCCACGCGCGGAACAAGCAGACGCGTCGTCAGCACATTACACCGAGTGTGGGACAGATACCTGGAATAGCGGCAGCAGCGTGGGAACGATGCTGTCGTCAGCAGAACGACTGCGATTGGAGTAGGTTAGATGTTAGGTATTGAAATATTGTTAGCGCATTAATTAAGTAGCTAGAGTAAGTGACGGTCGAGTCAAATAAATATTTTTTTAAGATAAACTAACATTAATTAGTTTAATTGGCGCCCAACGTGGGGCCCAGTAGTAAAAGTCTGTGAAAGTTTTCGTTTAAACTAACCACTGGTAATTCGCGAGTAAATATTACAAAGGACCTCAAGTAGCTCCAAAAAGTGAAATCGCGTCGCGTGTGAAAAATAAAAGGACCTAAAGTAGCTCCATTAGAAGCACGTGTATCAGTGAGACAAAAAGGACCTCAAGCAGCTCCAAGGACATCATCTACTGGGCCATCAACAAAAAGACTACGTCGATAGACTGAGTCGCCAGCGAGGGAGTATAAAGAAGGGAATCCTAGTAGCCATCACAAACGGAACAAATCCCCTTTATCAGCGCTGGATATGTTGTTAATGTAAGATAGAGTTTAAGTTCATATAATTAATCTTAATAATATAACAAATTAAAATTGAGAAATAATAAGTGAATAGTTAAGAAAACTTGAATTTTATAATATTAATCGTGAAATCTAATTAAGGAAAGCATAATATTAAGAGTGAAAATTAAGTAAATAATATTTCTTAGAAGTGAAATTAAAATTTGAATTTAGTGATAGTGAATCTAAGTGACCTTTAGATAAATAACGTAATAAATAGACAGAAATTGCCTAGATAGCATAGAATAAATAGATTAAAAATAGGAATTAACTGAAGCCCTAACTCAATCTTCATCTTATTTTACCGTGTCAAACCCTTTCAACATATTCAATCTTCACAATGACCGAACCAATTGTTCGTCCATCGGTACTAAATCAGAATGTAGCAGTTAATGCTACACCTGAATTAGAAGCATTGATTGCAGGAATTGCAGGTAGAGTTTGCGCGAACGAATGTAGGAATGTATTTAATTCAATAATAAACCCCAACGCACAATTCCAAAGTGCTACTGATGAGACCATCCATGATCAACATAGAGCCAATTTAACCGACCTGGACAAAGTCCCAGATGTCGTGAAAGGTCTCAGAGAGTTCTCCGGAACTCCCGGTGAGTTCAGCTCCTGGCGCAAAAGCGTTGAGAGAATACTGAACATTTATCAACATACTAAGGGAACCCCAAAATACTTCGGGATCCTAAACGTAATTCGAAATAAGATTATAGCAAATGCCGACGCTATACTAGAGTCATACAATACTCCTCTTAACTGGGAGTGTATTTCGAAGTGCTTAACGTTGCACTACGCGGACAGACGTGATGTTGGTACCCTCGAGTACCAAATGACGACTCTCGTCCAGGGAAATGACAGTATAGAAACTTACTATCAGACTGTCTATAATCACCTTTCCCTAATACAGAACAAAATTGCAAGCATGGAACTTCCACCCGATGCACTGCATCACTTATCTCAATCATATAGGGCAAAGGCATTAGACACTTTTATAAGAGGTCTAAAAGGAGACTTGCCACGATTACTAGCCATGCGTGAGCCAGCTGATTTGCCCACTGCACTGAATTTATGCCAGAAGTTGGAAAACCAACAATTCAGGTCGAATCATGCCAACCATAATATAGGAGGAATGCGAAAACCTCCCCCACCAGCTCCACCCGTTCCTTCACGGAATAATCAACCATTTTACCCTCAATTGGCGTATCTTCCACAACGCCCTATGAATTTTCCACCACGTCCACCACCGCGTCCCCAGAACCATCAATTTCCTCATTTTCAACAGCAACCAATTCCAATTAACTACTCTTATCAGCAGAATCAAAGACCAAATTTGCAAAATAATCCATATAATGTCCAACGAAATCTTCAACCTAATAATAACTTCCAACCCAGACCTACACCTAGAGGAGAACCCATGGACACAGGTACCATGAGGACAAATAATATCAATTATATGAATAGACCGGCACAAGTTGTTAAAAACTGGCCACCCGCTCCTAAACGGCCAATGCCAATGGTCCCCCAACAACAGTTCATACACCCAAATAAAATGCAAAGAAACTTTAATATTGAAGCTTCTTCAATTGGCCCTCAGCCTGATTGTCAAGTACACACACCAGAAGTTCATAACATAGTCGATTCTCAGATCGAGATGAACAACTACAATGCAATGGTATCTGGCATGAACAATCAACCAGATCATAACCAAACCTTTACGGAATATTTAGACATACAGAACAATTATGAACCTGAAGAATGTACAGATTTTGTTGACGTTCATTTTTTAGACTAACGAATTCGTCCTTACCCTATTTTGAGTGTAGGACGAATAAAAACACAACTCTCCGAGTACTGGTAGATACAGGTTCTAACAAAAATTACATTCAACCCAACCTTGTCCAAAATCCTATAGCCAACCAAAAGAACTTTTACGCAAATTCAGTTTGCGGAAATATCGAAATCACTCATCATACCATAATTAATATGTTCGACCAAAATACAAACATAAAATTCTTTCTATTACCATCCCTTAAGACATTTCACGGAATCATTCGACCTTCACGGTCGCCGTATAATTCCCCGGTATGGATCGTACCAAAAAAAGCGGATGCTTCAGGCGAGAAAAAGTACCGCATGGTAATTGATTACCGGAAGCTCAATTCGATAACGATACCCGATCGTTACCCAATCCCCGAGACAAATGAAGTCTTAGCCCAATTAGGGAAGAATAAATACTTTTCGGTGATCGACCTTAAAAGCGGTTTTCACCAAATTCCACTTCACGAGGACGATATCGAAAAAACTTCATTCTCTGTCAATAATGGGAAGTATGAGTTTACAAGACTTCCCTTTGGACTCAAAAACGCACCGTCCATTTTTCAAAGAACCTTAGACGATATATTACGTGAGCACATCGGTAAAAACTGCTACGTTTATATCGATGACATTATAGTGTTTAGCAAAGATGTCGAAACTCACTTTGAAAACTTGGAAACAATTTTCACAACTCTTCAGCAGGCTAACCTCCGAGTTCAATTAGATAAATGCGAATTCCTGAAAACAGAGGTTGAATTCTTAGGATTCATAGTCTCTTCAGAAGGAATAAGAGCAAACTTGGCTAAAGTAGAAGCCATCACCAAATTTCCGTATCCAAAAACCTTAAAAGATTTGCGATCTTTCCTTGGTCTGTCGGGATTTTACCGTAGATTTATCAAGGATTACGCAAAATTGGCAAAACCCCTAACAGCCCTTTTAAGAGGTGAGGATGGACGTACGTCCAAAACTGCTTCAAGTAAAAAAATTATTAATTTAACAGATGCAGCAATAGAAGCATTCAACAAAATCAAAAATTCGCTAGTGTCAGAAGACGTTATCCTATCTTTCCCGAACTTTAATAAAGAATTCCATTTAACTACTGATGCGTCAGACTACGCCATCGGTGCTGTTTTGTCGCAAGACAACAAACCTATCACCTTCATATCAAGAACTCTTAATAAAGCGGAAGAACACTATGCCGCTAATGAAAAAGAGATGTTGGCCATAGTATGGGCCCTCAATTCACTAAGAAGCTACCTATACGGACCAACAAGAATCAAGATTTTCACAGATCATCAACCCTTGACTTATGCGTTGAGCAATAAGAACACTAATCATAAAATGAAGCGTTGGAAGGCGATACTCGAAGAATATAATTACGAGTTGAAATATACGCCCGGTAAATCCAATGTCGTCGCCGATGCATTGTCAAGACCTCCAAGAAATAGCCAAATTAATTCTCTCACAGTAACCCAACATAGTGACGAAAGTTCCGGACAAGACCTCATCCAAATTGTTGATACACCAATTAACGTTTTCAAGAATCAAATAATTCTAAACCTAGGCGATACATCATCCTATGAATTTAAAATAGTCTTTCCTACTTACCACCGCCATATTGTAACTGAACCTGAATACACTGAACAAAAACTAACAAGCATTCTTAAACAGTATTTAAATCCATCAGTTGTCAATGGACTCAAAACTGAAGAAAGGATTTTAGGCATAATTCAGCAAATTTACCCATCTCATTTTAGCCAATATAAAATTCGTTTCGCGAGAAAAATCGTTACTGACCTAACTAATCCCGATCATCAAGAAACCGAGATCATAAACGAACATAATCGCGCACACAGAAACGATAGAGAAAATAAAATCCAAATATTGCAAAATTATTATTTCCCACAAATGAGTGCAAAAATAGCAAAAATCACAAGAGCGTGTAAAATATGCAAGCAGCACAAATACAATAGACACCCAAGCAATCCTGAACTCCAGCCAACCCCCATTCCCGAATATCCTGGCCAAATAATTCACATAGATATATATTTTACGGACAAAAAGATAATCTTAACCGCAATAGACAAGTTTTCCAAATATGCTCTTGCTAGGATCTTAAAATCAAGAGCAACTGAAGACATTAAAGATACTCTCAGGGAAGTTATACTATCTTTTGGAGTTCCACAAATTGTTGTTATGGATAATGAGAAATCTTTCAATTCAAATTCCATTACTTTCATGTTGGAAAATATGTTCAGTATAACTGTATTTAAAGTACCTCCATATACTAGTTCTGCAAATGGACAAGTAGAAAGGTTCCATTCTACGCTTTCGGAACTAATTCGATGCCTGAAAACAGAAAACCCTCATTTCACATTTCCAGAACTCTTAGACAAGTCAATTTACGAATATAATAGATCCATTCATTCCACCACTTGCAAAAAACCCATAGATATATTTTTCGGTAGACAACTTTTGAATGATCCAATAGAACTAGAAAGAGTAAGGCAAGAAAATATACAAAAAATTAAAAGTAAACAGGAAAATGATTTAAGATATCATAACAAAAATAAGAGACCGCTTAAAAACTATGCTGTAGGAGAAACCGTATATGTCAAGATTAACAAAAGAACAGGAAACAAACTTACACCTAGGTATAAAGACGAAAAAGTAGCAGAAAATAGAAACTCAACGATCATAACACAATCAGGAAAAACAGTACATAAAAGCCTTATTAAAAACTAACTTTTGTTTTTGTTTTTTTCCCCTCTCCTGACAACTAGACTACTATTAGTGCCTTTGTGCACAGCAAACCTACAAATTCTCGATTACTCCGGTTCAAAGCTAATTAAAATCCATGCAGAAAATGCTGCAATTCAAAGCGGTGCATTTAAAATCATTCATGTGATTAATATCAATGGATATGAAGAACTGATCGCTAGCATCGAAGATTCAGTGGTAAAATACATTAAGCCAAGTCATCATTTTTATTCCATCCTTCTTTTTGAAACCCAAAGAATTAGAAATAATTTAAACAGATTAAAAATAAATAAAGCAAAACGGTCACTGGACTTTCTAGGAACCACGTGGAAATGGATCGCGGGCAGCCCCGACCACCACGATTATGAAATACTTATAGAAAAGATGAATAATGTTTTACAGAATAACAATAACCAAATGGTCATTAATAAAGTCACATTAGAAAAAATAGATGAAATAACAAATATTACAAACAGCTTAATAAAAGTATTTAAGGAAGAAGAAAATACCGAAAATGAAATATTCTTGAAAATCAAATATAAATTAGATGTAATAAAAGATGAGATTACAAACATAGCATACGCTATTCACTGGACAAAAGCAAATCTTGTTAATTCCTTTATATTATCGGATACAGAATTAAATATAACTGAAAACTTCCTAAAAATGGAAAACATACCATATGTAAACATTGATGAAGCATTAGAATTTGCTCAAATTAAAATAGCCTCTAATGATAAGAATTTAATCTATATTTTAAGCTTTCCTAAAATAACAAAAGAAATATGTAATTTGTCAATCATAAAAGCAGTAAAAATTAATAAAATAATAAATAAAATCGATTATGAATCTATATTAGAATGTAAGGAAGATATATATGGCATAACTAGTAAATGTAAGTCCTACAATAGCTTAACAATTTGTAATAAGGATAATCTTGTAGATTTAAGTAATAGTTCTTGTATTCCTAAACTTATACGTAGTCGAAAAGCAAACTGCACCATCATCAACAATGAACACATCCCGGAGATAGACGAAATCTCACCAGGTATTCTGCTGTTAAACCAATTCAACGGTCCTATCGTAATTAACAACGAAACTATGATGCTCAACGGAACATTCATCATCAAACACGTAAACAGTACCATCGAAGTCAAAGGAAAGGTCATAAGAACGATCGAAATCACTAAGTTCCAACCGTTACCAGCAATACTCCAACCATCGCACAAAATAGACCAAATAGAAGAAGTTCTTTCACTGGAAATGATCAAAGGATTATATGTCAACCGAACAACCAAAATTAGCCTCTTGGAAGCTCAGCATAAAATTACTCTGTCAATCAACATAATACTAATACTGGCATTCTTGGTTATCATCACATACGCATACAGAAGAAAAAACAATAGCGAACGAGATGCTCAAGATCAACTTACCACGAACACAGTTCAGGCAGCAACAACAACCATAGGTCTCAATGACATTCCTCATCTATTAACATCTACGTCATCGAACGAGGACGTTCGAACTTAAGGGCGGAGGAGTTAAAGCGAAACATATCGAAAGATAGCGACACGAGCTGCAAACCCAGCCACGCGCGGAACAAGCAGACGCGTCGTCAGCACATTACACCGAGTGTGGGACAGATACCTGGAATAGCGGCAGCAGCGTGGGAACGATGCTGTCGTCAGCAGAACGACTGCGATTGGAGTAGGTTAGATGTTAGGTATTGAAATATTGTTAGCGCATTAATTAAGTAGCTAGAGTAAGTGACGGTCGAGTCAAATAAATATTTTTTTAAGATAAACTAACATTAATTAGTTTAATTTATATATTGGGCCTTTTGGTGGTATTCACGAGCGATGGAAGGAACGATTATAACTTTTCCGTACAGGATTGGTCCGCCTGGGTCAATATTGATACAGCTGATGGGTGATTCTTCTATGGGGAGTTCCGTTCTTTGCGTCCAAGCTAAGTTATTGGTCCATAGTTCGGCTTTTGTTGATTGAAAGCATAAATGTCGCGGATACATACTACCAGATTGAGATTCATTTATTGTAAGGTCCTCAATGTTGGATGGTAACTTTTCAGGACAAAGCGGTCCATACTCCTGTGGCTTAGTTAAAACATATTATGGAATCCGTTCTTCCGTCCTCTTTAGATATAGGCATAGAACATAGGTCACGTTTTGTTGTGACCCTTATAGCGAATAGGCAGGACAAACGAATAAATGAAAAATTTTACTGCAAAAAAAAAGGAATGGATCCTATTTAAATACATAAGGCCGGTCAGGTTGACCATAAATTTGAGCAAAATAATGATAAGTTTCATTATAACCATGTCAATGCCCTTCTAAGACAACGGTTGTAGCATGTTCATGTTCAATTGAACCCTCCGTAACTATCGCTATTCTGCCACTGACTTTATATCAATAGGAGCAATTCCCATACGTGTAGATGCCTACGAAGCATTAACCTCCCTCAACCGTCCAAACGCAGTGGCTTAGTGGTAGTGTGTTGGGCTACTAAGCGAGGGGTCTCAGGTTCGAATCCCGAAAGGGCCAAATTACATCTTAAGGTTTTTTTCCACTGCGCCACCTCTCGCGAACGTCTGATAAACATCCGAGAGTAAAACTGTCATGAATGAGCTTCTCAATTAGCCGTTTGGACTCGGCGTAAAATTGTAGATCCCTTCCATTCGTCCCAAAAATTGAAAACCCACACAAATGAATGGTTGTGAGAAGCTAGGCCTTTGTTTATTTATTTAACCGTCCAAACCTACAAAATGCCCAAGTAAACATCAACTCGTGTTTCAGAAGCACCCAGCACTTCTTGCAGCAACCTGAAAAATCTTTCCGTTTCGAGAAGACCCTCTGCAGTTGTTTCCAAAAAGACTGTTTTGGTCACCTTCAACATACCTACCCAAAGACAAATTATCAGCCGGTCACCGGTCAACCTTGACAAACTTGACGATATATGACGAAGATCATCGACGAGTGGTAAACTGTTTTGATCACCCTTCGCCTTCCCGAACACAAATCGTCACTAGCATATACGAAATAATAAGCAAGTCCGGTATAGATATGACTCCATATTTCCCTCAAACACTAATGTATGGTATCAAAAAGGACCTAGTATATCAATATGGCCCAAGTGTGTCTTTCTAGACAGCCACCTGAAGAGTATTGCTGTCCCCGATAGGAAGCCCCTCGGGCCAACAAAAATCGCTTAAGCAACTAAAAACTAAAAAAAAATCAAATTCACTTTTCTTAACTTTTCCAAGATCACAAGATAAATAGCCAAGGAAAACTTTTAACAGCGAACACTTCACGTCGACAAGATTATCGCTACCCCTTTCATAATTTGAAAATTATTTCGTCAATCATATAAAGCTGTGAATTTAAATTATTGATTGAACAGGAAACGGAATAGTAATCCCCTTGACCATCATTCTCCAGAATAAAATTAAAACATCCCTTATTCAAGGTATATCGTCCTACAGAATATATTCATGAAATTAAAATGTATATTTAGTCAGAAAACTATCTAGATATCAGAAAATTTATTTTCACTGATAAAAGCAAAAAAATGTTTGATGGAACAGTTAGCACGCTAACGAGAAGCCCGTCCAGAAATAATGAATAAGTTTTATATTAATATTCATTTCAGGTTACATGCAGCATAAATGACCACGTCATTAGGTTATGCCGGTTGCCACGGGACTAACCGCAATCGGCATGTGTCGCATGTTGAACCACTCAAATACGCACATTAAGCTGAAAGGTCATTTTGATACCGATCGAAGTGTGTGGGCTAAATATATCCTTTACCCTGTAGTCCAATCATTTGTTAGCCAGTTCCGTAGACATGGGTGTACACACACCGGCCACCGATTGATATGTCGATAAGAGCCGAGGCCGAAGGATTAATCAAGTTATGGACATGGTTTTTATACGTCTTGTGCGTAATACGCACTCCATGTGAATGTGTGCACCGCATCCGGTCCGCTGCGGAGCAAATTCAGATTTAACACGGACAAAAACGACAGAAAAAGTTTTGTTTATTAGAGTCAAAGAGTTCAAGCATTATTACGCCAAGGGGTATTTAGTAGACTAAAGTTTTAGTGTGTTCACAGGAAGTGCGTGTCAATGGGAATAAGCTAGTCACATAAAGTACGTGGGCGCGCGTATCAGTGACATTTTGGTAATTTGGACTAAATTCTTGTCTTTTGACATTTGTGCATGGTCATACAATTATCGGATTTAATTATCACCATTTCGAAAATCAATATAATGAGCTCGAGAATAATTCACGAAAAACGCGTACTTCAAATAAAATATGAATGATAAACCAATGTTAAAAATATGTACTTGGAATGCAAATGGACTTCTGCAAAAACTTGACGAATTGGAATTATTTATACGCGAGAAAGATCTTGACATTTGCTTGATTAGTGAAACTCACGTGAAAAAGGGATCGAATTTAAAAATAAACGGCTATAATGATTTCCACGCTTGTCACCCTTCGGGAAACGCGAGAGGTGGATCATCATTGTTCATTAAAGACTGCATTGAACAATACGAAGACCTGAAGATAGAGCTTGAAACTATGCAAGTGTGCACGATTAGAGTTAAATATAGTCAGCGTACTCTTAGAATTTCATCTATCTACTGCCCACCGCGCTCCTCGCTTGAAAAAAGTGATTATACTAACTTGCTTAAATCGCTCAAACCCAATTTCATTATTGGTGGCGATTTTAATGCGAAACACACATTCTGGGGTTCTAGATACATCTCGCGAAAAGGTAGAATGCTCTTTGGGGCAGGTATGGAGTACAGTTGCGACTTCCACTCGACGGGAAAACCGACCTACTGGCCAACTGATACTTCAAAAACACCTGATCTGATCGATTTTTTCATCGTGAAAGGAATATCTACCAACCACATTAAAGTTGAAGAGAGCTTTGATCTGTCATCTGATCATTCACCGGTTATTTTAACATTGAGCGTAAAACTAGTCAATAACCTAGAGCCAGCGAGATTAACTGGAAGAACAACTAACTGGGAAGGCTTTAGGAACGAAATTGAAGACAATATTGAACTAAGCGTTCCACTCACGACACCCTATGAACTTGAGGTTCAAGTTGATCGCTTCGTTGAGATCGTACAGCTTGCCTCCTGGAATAATACGCCTAATCCAAGGAAAACACCGGCCAAAAACGGTTTACGATATCCTTCTGAAATAAAAGAATTGGTTAACGAAAAAAGGAAGGCGCGTAAAAAATGGCAACAGAGTCGCGCTCCGCAACATAAAACACATTTAAATTATTTGTGCAATTTGTTAAAGACAACTATTAAGGACTTCAAAAATCGTGCGATAGGTTCTTACCTTGAAAGTTTAACAGCGAAAAAGGATTCCAATTATTCACTTTGGAAAACTATAAAAGGCACCAAGAGACCCAAAATCCCAGCGCCGCCAATAAGAATAAATCAAAATGAATGGGCAAGGGAAGATAAGGAAAAAGCGGATGTTTTTGCCGCTTATCTAGAAGAAACCTTTAAGCCGTACGATGGTCAAGCGGTTCACGATAATATTAATATTAATAGGACGGAATTATTATCTGACGATTTAACACTCACAAGTGCAACGCTAAGGGAACTAAGACGTGAAATCGAATCTCTAAAACCTAAGAAAGCTCCTGGTTATGATTTGATCACCGGAGAAGTTCTCAAAGCCCTACCAAGAAAAGCATTAATCAAGCTTCTTTATATTATGAATGCTGCGCTCAGACTAAAACACGTGCCGAGCCAATGGAAAGTAGCGGAGGTCATAATGGTTTTAAAACCAGGAAAACCGCCGAATGAAGTAAAATCGTATAGACCAATTTCCCTTCTTCCAGTCATATCCAAAGTTTTCGAGAGGATATTGCTAAGGCGCCTACAACCGGTTATAGAAGACAATAACCTTATCCCTGACCACCAGTTTGGGTTCAGAACCAAGCATTCGACGATTGACCAAGTGCATAGAATCACTGACGTAATCGAGAAGACATTTGAAGAAAAAAAGATTTGCTCAAGCGTATTCCTTGACGTCTCACAAGCCTTTGATAAGGTGTGGCACGACGGCTTAAAATTTAAATTAAGACAAATTCTCCCCGTACGCATGTATGATATTTTAGAATCATATCTCGGGAATAGACTCTTCCGTGTTAGAAACGGAAACGAATACTCGGAACTTAAAGAGATTTCGGCAGGCGTACCGCAAGGAAGCGTCCTTGGGCTGCTTCTCTATCTGTTATATACTCGCGATATACCAAGAGAAGATGGCACTACCCTTGCTACGTTCGCCGACGACACCGCTGTCCTAGCAGTTGGTAATACAATCGAAGAAACGACTTCAAAACTGCAAATAGCACTGAATAAGATAAACGCATGGACGAGGGACTGGCGAATTGCCCTCAACGAAACTAAATCTGTCCACGTGAATTTCACGTATAAGAAAACGAATGACTTGCCAATTTTTCTAAACTTGGCCCGAATACCCTTTGCTAACGAGGCCAAATACCTGGGAATGACACTCGACGCAAAGCTGAAATGGAATTCGCACGTGAAAATGAAACGTAAAGAACTTGATATTAAATATAGAGAAATGTACTGGTTACTCGGAAAACATTCCCAGCTCAGTACCGAGAACAAACTGCTTCTATACAAGCAAGTGCTAAAGCCGGTGTGGACCTACGGTATACAACTTTGGGGTTGTACCAAGAAAACGAATGCAAATATTTTACAAACTTTCCAAAATAAAGTGCTTAGAGAAATTGTACAAGCACCATGGTACATTAGAAACGACGATATCCACAGGGATCTCGGAATTCCAACAATCGAAGCTGAAACTAGAAGCTTCGCGAGAAAGCATAAAAACCGACTAATCGGACATATCAACAATACAGTCCGACAAATTTTGGATGAGAGCAACTTATTGCGCCGACTACAAAGAACGAAACCGTTCGACTTGGCACGATAAAATTAACCGCGTCTAAATTGCGGAACATGCAGGACCTTTCATTGGGAAGTAACCTGCCAAAAGTTATTATTTTGTGATAGAAAAATTGCTTGATAAGTTTTATCTTAGTTGCAGTATCTAACATTCTATCGAAGGGTGGTGTTTTTAGTCAGTAAAAATCTGACACTACTATGAGCACGCGCTTGCTATTCTCATAGTGTCTTTGGAAGATTTTCACCTACCCTCGGAAAAAAAAAAAAATATAATGAGCATGGGGTATGGCAGAATTTTAGCCTAGCGATTTAAAAATTCACAAACTTGGTCTCCTCAAAAATAATATTTTTGGTTAGGTATGGGTTGGTTTGGAGGTTTGTTGAATAAATAATAGGATGCATGAGCGAGTTCTACATTCATTATGGACCAGACACATTACCTCGTACCGAAAAAAATAATGTAGAAGGTATGAATGTCAATTTATTTTTTCGAGAATGAAGGTGTAAAATCAGTTATAATGCGGCGCGCCTACCAAAGCAAAGATGCTGCGTTCCTGCAAAACGATGTCCTGCCCAGTGTGACTGTAAACAAAAGTCTTTTCTTAATTTCCTTCTCTCATTTCGTATTAAAGTTGCGTCCATAACAAGATATAACCAACATAAAACAATATAGTTTCCAAGCCTGCCAAAACACTCAACAAAGGGCTCCTTACTTACTCAAGGGGAAATCAGTAAGTATTGTATCCTTTGAAAAAAGAACAATAGGATAATATAAGAGTATTTATTTTGAACAATTTCATAAATGAAAATCTGACTGCGGTTTCCTGCGATCAAGAAAGAAATACAACCTTGTGTCTAATATTGACTTACGATAATATTGTGCTCCGATAAGTTAAGGCAGAGACAAGTGATAATTGAAAATTGGAGTTTTTTAGAAGATCATAAGTGGACTCGCTTTCAAATAAGCTTCTACGACAAGGCTACTAATATCTTTTGTAAATCGAGGAGAGTCTGTAGTAGAAAAGGCAACAGTTAGAGTAGAAGTAACCTGTTTTGATCCTTCATTGGACATACACAATGGAAACTAAAGTAATGACGTGGCTAAAGAAAATGATTTTTCGCTCAGAAAGCAAACCAAGAGGTTCCACCCTAAAGGGTATAAAATTCCAAAAGTAGGCAAGTTGTAGGGGCGACATTATATGAGATCTGTATGTAGAAGGCAGAAACGAGTTTTAATATCTAATAAGGACTGTGAAGTGATGGCGAATACGCAAAATGCTAACCAAAGACGCAGATATCCCTTGATTAATTTGGAAATTAGACGGATCGTTGGTTGAAAACAGTTTTAGGTTCTCAAATTCTAGTTAAACCCCATTTCCAGGAAGTACCACATGCTAATGGCTCCCTTGCCTTATATAAGCATTGGGATAATGGAGAGCAAATACGAATAGTTTCTAACTATACATACTTCGGAGTTAAGGTTTCGGTATGTTCCAAGAAGTAGATAAACTTCAACGATATTTTTTGAAACAAATTTTAAAACTATACCCACATTTACTCCAAACTAAACCTACGCAATGTCATTAGAGACGGGAGCAGAAGATGGACATTATTATACCCTTGATCTACACCTCCGATATATAACAAAAGAAATGTTCGAGTACAGTGAAAGAAGACTACAAAATCAATTTACAAAAATGCTCTTGAAGAAGAAACTGTTCTGCGTAAGAGAGGTAAACCATCTTGGACATAGGTTCAAGCTGCAATGAGATGAGAGTGAAATATCTCAAAGTTAAAAAAACTACCCGACAGCCGACTTTTGTCATTGTAGTAAGTTTTGTATTTTGAACATAATAATTGAATTCAAAATCAGATTTAAAAAATTTGATTGTAAACTTTTTGTTGTTATGTTGAAATAAAAACATTTCCCTTCTTCTTTTACTGCTACTATATTGGGATACAATTAAGGTTTACATATTAATAGACGAAGAGGTAGACTGTTGAAGAAAATACCTTCGATATCATTCCGTAAGATATGTTTTGAAAGGCTTCAGGTACAGTAACAACTATGATCAGGAACAGTTTTATAAATCGCCTACGGTTAGGCTCTGTACCCAGGGATAGAAGTGCAGATTCGTTTTATACCTAAAGCAGGTAAACCAGGCCATAATTCAACGAAAAACTATTAGTCTGTTATCACAATAATGCCAAGAGCGAAGAAATCAAAATTTACCTGGAAGAAATAAAAGTCGAGTAAGGCATTAATAATTGGATATGTGAGATACTCGCCACAAGAGATATCAATTGCTTATTCGGGAACAGTTCAATAAGAAAAAGAAAAATGGAGTGAAAGGTGTGGGCTTCGTTTCTTTTTTGTGTTTTTTGCGAAGGGTACAAATTAATTTTTGTTTTGTAAAGGTAGCAAATTCAGCATTACGTCTAATGATTTGTTACTTTTTGATTTTGCAAATTCCGACATAAATGCGCGAAAAACAGTCAGACAATCCGGATCCAATGTTAGTACTAATATACACGCTAAAGGATGTAAACATTTCCGAAAGATTGCATAAACAAACGATTTTTTTATTGCTACTCAAGGTATCTGTGGATGATGCTGAAATACGTAATAGAAAATAGCATTTGACGTCAGGCTCCTCCTTTTAGTGACATCACCTAAATTATAATCGTAGCACCCATAAATATTTAACTCTGTTTAAATATCAAAGTTAAAATGCAACATTCCAAGTTAATCTCATCAAAAGCACTTACAATCATTTAAGTATCCACTTTAAAACATCCTCCATATCAAGACTCGCCTTCAGTCATCCGGAACATTTCAACCACTCTCCCTCGTCCCATCTATCGCTTACATCTAAGGATATCCAAACAAATTACCACCTTCAATCAGGCATCATGTACCACTTGTTGCATCAAGTGGTGGCGCCTTAGCTTAGCTATACGGATATTACAGCATCCATTCCAAAAATTAGTGCTGAAAAAATTGCATCCTCTCCTGCAATTGCACTCAAATGCACTTGTCACCACCTTGGGGTACCGCGCTTATAGCACTCACTTCATATCCGGCATATGAAAATGCCGCCCACTTAACACAGGCTTAACAAGTTGTGCATACATGTATTTATATGCATCAGCCATTCAATGCTTCTGAAGCTGACTGTAAGGACGCTTAAACTCAAAGGAGGCTACTTACGTATATCGCGTGTATGGGTAAATGTATGCAGCAACAATAAACGCCGGTGGTCTACTGGCAGAGGCAGTACCGGTTGTAAAGAGCTCCACTCAAAACGATCCTTTTCTTCATGTGCAGGCAAATGCAGACACCGGCTCCTGCAGCATATTATATATGTTAACTCTCGTGCAGTTGTTGCACTCCGTTAGTCGACTAAACTCCATTCATATCCATCCAACGAAGAAGTCTTATTCAGAAGGACGCTAAGGACGCTGATGACATACTGCAGTGCTGCGACTAGACATGTATGGATATATGCTCGGGGATGCAATGGAAACATGATAAAAATATACACAGCCCTTTGGGTTATAGCTTAGGGTGCGAAAAACCAAAATTGCAATGTTAAACGATGAACGTTTTTAAAAAGGTATGGAAAGGGGACTTCTATAGAGGAAGGATATGCCTTTCATGAGATGCAACTTGCATGTGTGAGATGGGAAAACCGGTTAATGCAGGGATTGCTGCTGCTCTGACTTGATATGTCTATTTGCGAGTTCACAACCCTCTCAAGAGACTCAAACCTCATTTGCAATCTTTTTTCGAATGCATTGTCTTGCTGGTTAATAGGGTAGCTGTGTGGTTTTGTATAATGTCGCTGCATTAATGCAAAAAGGGTTCCGTTTTGTGCAAGGCGGTTTGTTTCGTGTTCATTTGTTTTGCAAATTTTAAATTTCCCTTTAGAGTCGGCTTTGTACTTCTCGCATTGTTGCACATTTTTGTGTGCCGATTCAAATTCAATGTGTTGTTGTTAATGGATTGTTACGTAATTTTATAGTATAGATGGGTGTAATTTCGTGATTACCTGAAAAAGGATACAAACAATGTAAGTGATGCACCCTTTCACAACACTTTAGCCGATTTTGCAAAAGGATTTGCCGGTTCAGATATTTTCAATATTATTGTTCCCCGGTGAGCGTGTGAAAGTTGCTTGAGTGTTGTGTTTTTGCAAATGCATTTATTAATATTTGCGTAAAGTTAAGTCTTAAAAAAGGGCGGAAATTTGTTAAAGTGATTAATGAAAGAACCCGATTTGCTATATAGTACTTGTGCCGCTCTCGAAGAGAAATGGGCAACCAGGTGATCCGCAAACAGTGAAATAGTAGAACGGACTATCTATATGACAGCAGGTTGTGGTGTTATGTATGGCTCAAGGCCCAAAATGGCAATAATAAAACAGAACCTCGTTGTGGAATTTCAAGGGTGCTCTGAAGAATCAAAATTTCCTAAGAAACTATACAATGATATTGAATGTTTTACTTATTTTAAACTAGATGATCCGGTTAACTTCGTTTCGCACCTCAAATTAATTTGAAAGCAACTCAGTAATTATCAAGCAACCTTCCAACTCCAATTCATTTAGATCGGCATGTGCGAAACGCAAAAACTCCAAATTAGTCCCGCATACTTACAACGACAGGCCTTGTGATTTTTTGATGGACATCGGGAAGGCCAGGCGCATGGGGCAATGCAGAAATCGAATGGCAAGTCCGTTAAAATCATCGGGATGCGCGGAATCAAAACATCGTCCCTTTGAATACTTTGGCTTGTTAATCTATGCCTCGGTGACGTTGTAAGCTTTTTCAAAGGCAGTCCCATTCCTGTGCACAGTCGATGTTGATTGATGTTAAGCAGCATGATGATGACTGAGCCTACTTTTGATTGCAATATTGTGAGTTGGTAATCCGGTCGAGTACTTTAGCTAGGTATGTAGGTATGTCAACCGACTTGAAACCAACTGTCCCGGAATGAAATTTTGTCATAGCCCCGTTGAAATCATCGACATCTTTGTTTTTCGCAGCAAATAAGGTTCGTTCGCTCAGCCAGTTACAGCTTCTACAGTTTTGAACTATTTCTGTTCGGAAAAACACTTCGAATTGGCATAAATCAGTTCTGACATTAATTGTCATTTCAAATGTTGAAGGCTCAGTGAGAACGCAAAATTTGATAACTAAGTGTTCTCCGACTATATCTACTGGACATACGCGTTTTATAGAAGACCATAAGCTTAAGCTTTAAAAAGAACAAATATCATCTTTTGGATCTTTAACTATTCCGCTTTTTGCCGTCTTTTTTCAAAACATTGTACATTTTTTTATAAATGAATCAGTCCTTATTTTTCTTTTGAGCTAAATGAACACTCAGTTCTCTGGCGCGGAAAATGATATATTGATCTTGGGTTCAGTTTATATCGAATTTAGGGACACACACATAAAATAAAAAAAATAAAATAAATATTTTGGCGCGACAGGTCTATGGGACCCAAGGCCTAGCTTCTCACAACCATTCGTTTTGTGTGGGTTTTCAATTTTTTGGGACGAATGGAAGGGATCTACAATTTTACGCCGAGTCCAAACGGCTAATTGAGAAGCTCATTCATGACAGTTTTACTCTCGGATATTTGTCAGACGTTCGCGAGAGGTGGCGCAGTGGAAAAAAACCTTAAGATGTAATTTGGCCCTCTCGGGATTCGAACCTGGAACCCCTCGCTTAGTAGCCCAACACACTACCACTAAGCCACTGCGCCGACACACACACAAGTAGGTAAAATGGGAATAGAATTTCAGTGTTAAGGACCTCATCTAAGGCCTCATGAAGGTAGTTAACTAAGGATCATGCATGGAAAAGCATGTAAATAAAATAAATGAATAAATGATTAATAAATAAATAAATACCTAATAATAATGATAAATAGATAGATCGAACGTAAATGTTTGCATGATCTTGTAGGTAATTGTACCTTGGCTTTCAGATTCAGTGCGCATCTTTTTTCGATTATCTGCATTGCGAATTCTAACTGCACAGATCCTACTACGTTTGAAGTAATTTTGTGTGAAACACAAGGGAACAGAGGGATAATATGAAGTCCCATGAAATTATTCCCTTTACTCTATGACAACTAAATGTCATTAATTTTATTAATATGTGGTTCAACTTAAATCAGAGACAAATTTTTCACCTTAATGTAGGTATTTAAGGAATGCCATTGAAACCAAATATGCCGATATTTATTGTATGAACAATTACCTGATGCCATTAACTCTTAATCCGTAATCCTTACTTAACAATATATATTTTGGTACCCTCCTATCAGAAACACATGAAGTACCTCCCAAGCCGAAATAAAGTAATATAACACTCGGTTTCCACTCAACCGCACGGAAAAATTAAAATCATTGGGACGTCAACAGTACAGCACGTGGCTGTTCTCCTTCACAGGGTGTGACTCATCAAAAACATATGGATAGGTACATAGGACGCATGTTACATGGAATTAATATTTTATTTTTATATTTGCTAAATGTTATTTTGGTGTCATATATCTAATAGGTAAAATCGACAATCTTACCTTCCGTCAAGGCAAATTAAAATATTTTTTATTGTCAATGCTAGCATATTAGTTGCAGATCAAACTAGAAAAACACTAATATTTAGCTTATAAGCGGGCCTTTCCATAAATATTTTCGTAATCATCTATTTAATATACACTATTATCAATTTTGTATATACATACATTGTATATATATTGTGAACAAAAATTGTAATCCTAATAGTAAATAAAAGCTTATAATAGCTGTGTTTCTTTCGTCCCCGTCACGGCTATAGGATAAGCAAAATAAAAAATCCCTTGTTAAATACAACAAAGGCTTAACCTGGATAACTATCGGGGTTAACAGCTTCACGGCGATTGAGAAAAGTATAGCCAACACAAATTTGTGTATGTTATCGATAACTTGTATGGATATTTCATAAATGACATTAGACATGCTGACAAAAATTAAAAAATTCGAACTTGAAAAAAATGTCTTAGCAAACCATCGAAAATATGTAAATTACCAAGAAATGTAATACATGAAACAATACACAATATGTTATTGTGTTAACTTGATTCATTTTTGGAATTTTCCATTAATAATACTTTTTAAAATTAAAATTTTCAAAAATAAATTTTACTGTCAATGTCAATTTAACTATCAGCTTGATGCGTTGCCAATTCACGTTTATATTCTTCGATGTTTGTTTTTTCGGCAATCCTTGATAGAGACGCTGATAGGGACGAAAGAAACAAAGCTAATAATAATTAGCAATTTTGAATTTCAACCCAAGCATCCTCTGTTTTTTTTTATGAGTGTAAATAAAAACTCACGGTTGAATCTTTTCGATTTCCATATTTCCACAATCTTAAGAAACTCCGGAACGCAAATTAAAGAAATTCCCTAAAAAAATGAATTTAGCTGTGTTTCTACGCAAAATAAAAAAATCCTTTGTTAAATACAACAAATGCTTAACCTGGATAATTAACGGGGCTAAAAGCTTCGCGGCGATAGAGAAAAGTATAGCCAACACAAATTTGTGTATTTTATCGATAACTTGTATGGACATTTCATAAATGACATCTGACATGTTCACAAAAATTAAAATTAAAAAATTCTAATTTGAAAAAAATGTCTCAGCAAGCGGAGGAAAAAAGGCAAATTACCAAGAAATGGAATATCTGAAACAATACACAATAATTTACTGTGTTAACTTGATTAATTTTTCATTTGAATTAATATGTTTTGGTACCTCTGCTTCGTTATAATTTTCCATTAAAAACATTTTATCAAATTAAATTTTTCAAATGTAAATTTTACTGTCAATGCCAATATTCAATGCCAATATCACCATCAGATTGATGCGTTGCCAACTTATGGTTTTATTCTTCGATGTTCGTTTTTTTCGGCAATCCTTGATAGAGACGCTGATAGGGACGAAAGAAACAAAGCTTTTGTTAGAAAACATTTGGATAATCGATGAATGGATATATTTTTAAGTATGTACTTCATTGTTGCTACCACTTCCTTTAATGGACCTAAATAAGTTTGCCATCATAGTTCAACACGCTGACCACCGCTTGTCACAGCTCCAGCTCCTGGCAAACCCTGGAAATAGTTTTAAGATTAAATAAATTAAGTTATAGTCCTGCTCAAAGTGCACTCTCAGATTGCTTACTTTCCAATTGAAGGAATCCCTAATTATTTATCGTACGCTTACAAACAAAAAATTTAATTAATATGCATTAAAAAAAACTTACCAGCAAAACATTTAAACTGTATTGGCCTTTCAAATTAAATAACTAAACGGACAAATGGTCGAACTAATGTACCATCAAGACATCCAATAATGGCAAAAAATCTGTACAGTAACCTTACTTTACCTACATAATAAGGTGCCTGCAATCCGACCACCAGGGCTTTCAGTTACACACACCAAGTTGGATGAGGTCACTCTGTTATTGTGCGCAAAACCTGAGCTTAAGTCTTCCTCTACTTCATTGTTTTTCAGGTGGGACGTAACGACAAAGCCACCCCACAGTTGTATATATTTTAAGCTTGTTGACCATAGTTCCACATTCCTATTCCAAGGCTTAAGTACCTACGATTAATTTATACATAAACATTTTGGAACCTCTATTACAGGCCTGTTATTAGAGTAAAAAAAAACTAAATATTCAATACCTTCTCTAAATGTTTGACCCATTACTTGAATTTTTATAACCCATATACAAAGATGGCGCCCACCTAGCTTACGGTCACCGCGTAAAAATATGTCGATCTAATATTTCTTGCATTGGATTAGCGCATAGCGCCTTTGACTTTACCACAACTGACTGACTCCATAGCTTTAAGGCCACTTGGCTGTGAGAGTAAATACTCATCGACACAGCGACGCCTCCTCACTTCCTTCGCAGCTTCGGGTTTAATCGAGTGTCGACTGTAAATTTCAAATTTATCAATTGCATCTTGCATGCCACGTGATGCAAATCGGCTTTTCTAATTGCACTGAAAACTGAAAGAAAATAGAACTGAAACTTTAAAAAATTGTATTTAATGTTTATAAATACTTGCAACCAAATGCAACGATTAAAAATAGATTTTTTGTTAAGCAAGAAGTACCCTTTGTACTTGTCATTGAATTTAAGTAAAATAAGCTCATATAAATGTTTGATTTAAAAGGTATACAAGGTATATAGGGCGTCAATGTTGGAAATACCTCGTAGCGATTTTATAATCTTCATTGACAGCTAGGCGGCTATAAAAGCAGTTTCTGCGAATGAAATCCAACGCTGCCGCGAAGAGCTCAAGGTTCTTTGCTCGCAGCACACCACGAATCTCTGCTGAGTCCCTGGATACAGCGACAATACCGGCAATGAGAAAGAACTAACTACCTGTGATATATCACGGAAGCTTTGGCCAGAATATAACAGTGGCCGGACCAGTAAACTACTACACTTTTACAGGCCAACGCTATCTTAGTTAGCAGGTTCTGTAACTGGTCATAAGTTCCTATGAAACCACACAGTGAAACTTAATCTCAAAGATGACGACATATGCAGAGGCTGCGGAGACGAAGAAGTCACAAAACACTTGGAAGATATTACTTCCAAGACGTACAAAAACTTTCTGATGTCTCACTGTCTGACCTTTACAGGTTTTTGAGGACATCGGGATGGCTGTACAGCATCTGGTAACCACAGTAAGGAAAAGAATGATGGCAACCGATACAACACCCACAGTTACCCCCAAAAAAGGGCACAATGGGTCCACGAGGACCTAAGTGTGGTATTGCAGGGTACGCCCTGCTCTACCTACCCGTCTAACTAATCTAACCTAATTGTACTAGTGAGCGAGTGGTTTAAAGTTCAATCTTGGCACCGCTTGTAGTATATTAGTAGTGGGATTAATATTTGTTTGATCTTGGAGTGCAATACTATAATGTACTATCCTAAATTACTACATTTCTTAAGTTTTGTATATTAGTACCATTTCATTTTATTTGGTTCGCCAGCTAATTATTTTAGATTCCTTCAGAGATTTTCGCTGTATGAACGCAAAGTTAGAAATTCTAAATGACGAGGTTGTTGGTTGGTTATATGGCTTAAAGTTAAAGTTCTCTTTCCTTTTTAAAATTATTTATTCCAAAATGACTTAAGGCAAATAAAAGCACTTTAGCAACAAACATTATGCTCTCATATGTTCTGTTTGACATGATCGTAACTGTCAACTACACACAAAATTCCATACAAAAAAATTCATTTTCGGTATTTTCCAATTTGCCGACATTTCCGGAGGGTTTCCCAAAATTTTCTTTCGTAAAAACCTTCGCATGGCAATTACGAACAACTGAAATATTTGAGCCAAATCGGCACAGCCTTTCTCAATTGAAGAATTACTACACATTTTTCACACAATTTTTATATGTAGGTATACTAGCGGACCCCCTGCACACTACGTAGTGCAAAATAGAAATATAACAAATCAAATTCGAGTTCATTCAGTGATAAGTTTTTATTGTATAATTTTGCGGTACACAATATTTTTGGTTTTTCCATTTTCGGTGTAAATATACAAAACCGATGGTTTGCGATCACGCGAACAGGCTACATTACTGTCCATGTGAGAAAACTGAATACTCTAAATTCACTCCACAAATTCCTAACGTTTGCCCTTGCGCCTTTTTAATAGTAACCGCAAACGCAAGTCGAACAGAAAACTAAAGTCGTTTAAATTCAAATGGAATATCAACTTTTAATTGAAGATTATGCGGAGGCAATCCTGGTAAATCCAACGATTCGGTGGTTTTCGAGATATAAGATTTTGAATGCATTTTATGTATGGAGGGTGCCACGCTTCTTTGTCTAATTTTCACAGAAATACTCCTGGGCCAATACCTAAGATTATCTGTAAATTTAAACTCAATCGATTCGGTGGTTTTCGAGATATAAGATTGTTATATTTTGTTTGTATGGGCGGTGCCACGCCCCTTTGTCCAATTGTAGCAATTTTAATTTAGAAACCTTTTCGGGCTCATGCACAACATTGGACAAAAAATGCAAGTTCAGTTTCGCTGTTTACAATAATTATTTTTAAGATTCTCCACAATTACTTGAATTATTTTAATGTTGCCAACCGTCAAGCTCACAACTAATAGTCAAAGTTACTAAGTGCGAGTGTATGCGCTCTCACATATACCTACTTACTTTTACTAGGCATACCGCATCATACCACAAATAAACCCTTCATCCATCTGTACGCAGAGTTTCTATTTTACTCTCAGTTAGCGGTGTGTTAGAAGTTTGTTTATTAAATATTGTTTTCCTACACTTTAAATTATTAATAGTAAAGTTTTATATCGATATGAAAACCGTTTTCTTAATTTGGCGCTCGTGGACCCAACAAGACATCTTCTGGCAACCAATCCATAACACAACACCTATGTTGAATAATATTTGAATCACCCTGTTAATCCAGAAAATAACCATAAGAGTGACTCTCAAGTTGAAATATGTTCTTCTTCTTTTTAAGAGGAAGAAAGGAAAAGTTAAAAAAAAAATCCGCAACCATCTAGAGATGCAATCGTACGTTGAACGAATAAAATTTAGAAGCCAGACCCGTAAAGTCTGCAGCTGAAGTGATGATAAGCGACGACTTCTGGAGTTGCTTCTGCTACTTCATTCCATATCCGGGGCGCACAGGATATATGAAATTATATAAATAATTGCCGTCGAGACAGTGGTTTGGTTAGGTAAACATTTTTCATTTTTTGCGGCTTTATTTAAGTCATGCATATCCTGGGCATACAACGGACCCATTATGATTTCAAAGAAGTGGAAGATCCATTCGATGGGCGGATGCACTTTTGTTTCATCATTTTATTTTTGCCTTCTTTTTGGGTGAAATGAAATAAATTAAAAATGTATGGGGAGAAAGTGTTGGTTGTTCAGGCGAGAACATATCCATCGCGTGAGACTCACTGACGACGACGACGAGCAGTGCGAGATTCTTTGTTTTTCTTCAAATTCCAGGTAAATATATATTTGCATACACACAGTCTGTATATTTTCGATGTTATTATGCTTTTGTTTCTTTTGCTGTGGCAGACGTTTTTACTTAATTATTTACTAAAGCTTGTTACGATGAACCAGTGTAATAAGTAGATAACAATAATTGTGAAGGATAAATGATATAACAAATGTTTTTTTCAGCACTTACAAATCATTTCTGGGGGATTAAATATTATTTGAGTTTACCTTTATATGCCTATTACCAGCATTTCCCTATACCATTTAAAATAGAAAAAAACTAGCACCTGCTTTCATTCCAACATTTTTTTTTTAAGGTGAAAATCTCGAAAGACTGAATGAGGTTAGAAACCTAGAGTAGTGTGGGACTCTAATTGCACTGAAAACTCCTCCTTTATCATGACAAATCAAAGAAAGATCGACAAATGTTTTTAGCATCGTTTTTGACAAAGTTCAGTGGCTTTTGCAATGATGAAATTGCAAATTAAATACAGGTTCTAATTTTTTTATATTATAAGGTTATACGATGTACTTTGTGTTTTTTTTTATTGCTTATTTCTAATTACGAACTGGTGAGCGGGAATAAGCCACCTTTGCTCTATGATTCTATCTAAAGTCCTTTAGGAAGCTACTTCCTCAAAAAATTAGCCTATATGAGGTGATAAAGGTTTACCTACCTACAACATTTGCCAGTTGTTCCGAAAAAAGTTTGGCGTTTTTTGGGTCACCGATCAATTTCCCATCATCAGATGTTCTTAACGGGTGATCTTGGCCTTGAGGTCTTTTTAAATGAAGGGTGTTCCATTAAGCGCTTCCTATCTTTAATTTTAAATTTATTAATTTTAAAGGTCGCCACGGTTTCCCTGTCTAATTTTCCATGACTCGCATAAATCAGACTGAATTTGATCGATGGCATGGGTAACATTTGGCTTTAAGGGGCGCTGTGGTTCGTGGCTAAATGGCATAGACCTGCGACATTAGAAAACCTCAAAAGAAAAATGTTATCGGGTCAAATCGCACGATCTCGGTGGCCAGTTGTGGGACACAAAGCGCCGTCCTGTTAAAACCGCACATATCGTTGGTGTCCATATCATCCAATGCAGGCCAAAAGAAGTTGGTAGTCATCGACCTATAGCGCTCACTGTTGAAGGTACTTAATAACCTGGTCCGGCGTCGTTCTCAAAGAAAAATTAACCAACCCCAAAATCCAAAACAAACAGGGACTTTTTCGGGATGCATTGGGCGGTCTTGGATCTTGACTGAGGTTCCCATTCATACAGAAATGGGCCTCATTTATCAAAGTTTCCAATTTTATCATTTGCTCGTGTTTTTGAACGCTATGTGCGTCGCCATGCTGATTTCGAAAGACAGACTGAATAAATGATATAATTTGACAGATGCAAATGTCAAAGTCGAGAAGTCCCTATTGTAAAAACCCTTTATTTGGCAGCCTTTCACAGGAAGTAGTTTGAGTTTGTCAGCAATTAAGTTGCAAAGGTAATTAGGTTGGGGTCTTTTTTTTAAGTTTGTTACTAAGCATATTGAATATATAGTTTTACGGCGGGATATCTTGTCGTTTTTTAAACTAGTTCCCTAGTATATGTGGGATATTTTACAGATGTTTGTTTAACCCCAACAAGTTACTATTGACCCACATTACGTTACGTAGGACCCATATTTATGTATAATAAGCTGTCATAGCTGTCGTAAATATAACACTGTCAAATCTAGGCAACCCTGACTGGACTTAAAGATTAGAAGAGGTCGCATCAGCGTATTAAATGATGATATAATTTTGTTATCTATAATTGTACCTATACCACGCCTATATTGTCCAATTGAATTTTTTTACTGCGGTTTATTCTCAATTACGTGCTTCATAGAAAAAGTCTTGAAAATTTCAATCATACAAAGAATAAGAATTTTTTTCATTGCTTTCTACTTCCAAAATGCTAAATTAAAACGTAGATATTAGGTCTGTTCCCTTACAATAATGCATTCGAACGAATTAGTCAAACTTCGTTCCCGTACCCAAAAGTTGTATAGAATGGAACAAACTTTGACTGAATTTGGCTAATGTGTTCGAATGCATTATTGTAAGGGAACAGACCTATTATTTTAAGTTTTCTTAACATATCACGAGCTAATATGATTTGACATTTGAGACGTAAGAACATACTTTTAGTTTCTCTGTGTATCGACTATATTTGCTTGGTTATACAATAATGGAATAAACAACCGTGGGTACATGGGCAAAGATAGTGACAAATGACTACATGAGCGCACCACAAGAACACACGTCATATTGCGGGAAAAGAGTTTCTTCTATGTTTTCCCTTATGATGACGATTTGTAACGCCGATCCGTGAACGCTAGACATCCTGCCAAGCGAACACAAATGCACATGTTTGGTTTGCCTAGGTTAGTGGGCCGGCGCATACGATAGAGACCCATGTTGGTGATCATTAGACCCGTTGTGTATTTTCACGTTCAGCAATTACGAGCAGTGTTGCCACTTGCAATTCATAGAAAGAAGAAGAAAACTTAATTTAACTACATATCTAAATAAGCATTTTTATTGCTTATTTAGTCGCTGACAATATAATTAATTAAATAAATAAAAAACAGCACGCCAGTGTGGGCGAACCTATTGAAATCATGATAACCTGGACCTTTTATAATTTAAAAAACGTTTTGAACGATTGCTTTGAGAATTAATTAGTTCTTCCGGGGTCAAACCGGCGACACCTTTCCCATAGTCAGTAGGTCAACACACTTATGACAAAGATACAATCTCAAACTCATTTTGAAGGAAATGGGACGTCAAATGTCAAAATGGAAATACTGCGCTGTTATGACGCTTGACTTAACATGGTTACAAGTTACCTTACCGATAGTAAGTTTAGGTACCAGATTGACAATGGAATTAAGTACTACAACGTTACCGCGGAAGAATCACAAGGCTCGGTTTTTGGGCCTCTCCTATGAAGCCTGCGACTAACGCTGTCACAAGGTGTTAGGGTGATCGGTTTTGCATTATATGGACGTTCTCGGTAGCAAGGATGCTAAGGATCTACGTTAAGCAAACCGCCAACAAATAAGAGGTCACCTTTGATAGAAGAGTAAATGATGATGAAAGGGAAACATCTATTTCCGTTGTCCCCTCCATTGAGGTCTGGACGCAAAAGACATACGGGGACTGCAACTACCACCTTACGCAGTATCGAAAATACTTTTACAAATTTGTACAGGATAGCTCGCTCCTTTATAACGAGCGTTCACGAAGAGATAAGAAGACTGGAAAGGCTTAAAAAAAGTCAAAGTGGCAGACCCAGAGAATTTAGCGAAGTAGTACTTAACACCAGTCCCGCGGGGAGATTATTTGAAGGGTGTGGATTACTACGTATGCGTAGGCTCTCCTGTCCTGACATCGATTTATTGGGTTTGCGAATCGTGCATGTTGATAGTAGGTTCTACCGCATCTATAAAAAAATGTCCTACCTAACAGACGAAAGCGAGTTTAAAAACGTAGTACTATTTGAAGGCCAATGCCTTCGTATATATACCCCAGTCTGTATTCTTAAAATCTTTCAAAATCTAATCGCCGCGAGACTACTATTATTTTTTTAAGCCATGATTACAGTACACCTGAGCGGTTGAGTCCTACCTAGGTCACATAGCATAAGGCCGTTGCTTCTTTGCAACAATTTGCTTTTGTGCAGTTCTGACTTAAGAGAAATGTGAAAGAAAAGATACTCAATAAGAAGTGTGTAAAATGCCTGCTATCGTCGGAGATTATTAAATTTATTCAATTAAAAATAAATTAGGTTCAACCTCACGATACCTTTATTACTGCCGTTACCGAACGATAATCACCGCAATTTTTTATTTCCAAATTTGCAGGACATCGAAATGAAAAACATATTGCTATAAGATTTTAATTAGTCAAATAAATAGTTAAATCAATCCGACCATATTTTGGTACGGAATTTGCATAATGCTACATTTTTACCGGGTTTTGACTCCTGGTTGTTAATAGAAGAAAACTTGGATCAGAGTGTTGGAATACATTAGCTGTAGTTACTTATCGTATGTGCAGATCGAAGAGTCAAAGCCCGTCAACACTGACGCCGTAAGCGAAGATTCGGACCACTGAAGTCTTGATTCATGTTTTCGTGAATGATGTTGATGATGACATATGGCGTCTCGTTTAATTTCATTCTCATTCTTACGCGAAAGAAACCATAATTGAATAATTGAATCAAGATTATTTGGTAAAGCATCCAGACATTGCACCGCACGTCTGTATTTCATCGTTAGGGCGCTTTTCGTAGTAAATGTATTTATTTTTTTCTGCAGCAGCTAATGTCCTTCTCTTCTATTATTATACTCGTAAAGCAAATAATAGTATGCATTTCGCAATCACCTTTTTAAGCCCTCTTCCCACCATCGCAGTTTCACATGTTTGCTGCTTTGCTACGAAAGCAAACTTCTTGTTGGCAGCACTGCAGCAGTACCATTTACAAAACGAAACCGCAGTCAATTCAAAATATATCACACACACAAGTGATGATGACCGTGGGGTCTCTGTTGGAGATTGTGCGGTCTTCAGTTTAATTGAAATATTCTCAAACGGCCTGAAAACTAATATTCAATATGGTCAAGCGATCAGAGTACTTCGGGCTGTTTGGACCCTTTCGATGTTCGGTGGCGACGGCATACTCGCAAAATCTATGTATGTACAAGTTCGTGATCGACCGACACGCTCAATTGTTTATTCATCAGCGTACAGGATCATCATCAAAATCGGTATCAGCATGATGATAATCTTCATTTGGCCGCACAACATCATCGCGTCGGTGAATACAACAACATGTTTGCAATTGAATCTCTCTCACTACAATAAATCGTGGTAATCGCTTTCGTACTCGTTGGCTGCCTAGGTTTCTGTTGGAAGAAATCATTTAGTCGACAGATATATCCATTGAAGGTACATAAATTGGTTGAAGTTGTGCACCATAAAAATGTCGGTTCGCAAAAGTAATATTGAGCTACGCGTGCATTTCCAATGTTTTTATTGGACAGAAATTAAAACTCAATACTTAGCTTAGATATGTAGTAACTTATGTAAATTGGGAAATGTAGTTTAACTTAAGAAATGAATCTTGGTACTTCTTCTCGCAGGAATTCGTGTGGATACCTATTTTTGGAACCCATTATATTTGCGTACATGGAACTGTATTTTTAATGTAGAACGCACTACCCGGTGATGATATTCGAATGAATCGGACTTGCGTCAGCCTTTAGTTTGCGCTTTAGTATTTTGGACTTATCGATTTTGCTTCATTTTGAAGCTTAACGATTTTACACTATATACGAGTTTTTTTCATAATAGCACCCGATCGCTCCATTTTTATCACAAAATTCAACGGTGCACAAACTTTGAGCACCCACAAGTGACAGTGAGGAATTGTAACAATTTATAAACGATCGGAAGGCGTCAAGAGTTATACATGCATGATTAAAAGCAAAAAGTCTAATCAGAAAGACTTACTTACTTTCTTAGGTGGCGCTACAGTCCGGGGTGGATCTGGGCCTCAACCAGTACGCCTCTCCAGTTACCCGATCTTTGGCCAAGTTGGTTGAGGTCCCCTTCCACTTGTGCGCGCCACCTTAGGCGAGGTCCTCCTCTGCTGCGTTGTCGCTCTGGGTTGGAGTCGAATACTCTTCGAGCCGGAGCACTGTTGTCCATACGCTCTACATGTCCTAGCCATCTCAGACGGCTGATCCGCACTTTTCTGACAAGGTCGATGTCGCTGTTCAGCTAGTAGAGTTTGCTGTTATATCTCCTTCTCCAAATTCTATTAAATCGAGGAAATAGAGAGGTGCTACTCCAGGAGTTCTGTTCGGAAGTTTTACCAACAGGTAAAAAGAACGTATCGCGGCAACAAGACCCGAACAGATACCTGTAGAGATGAGCAAGGGAACCTTGTAGTAGAGTCACAGTCGGTGCTGAGGATATGGAAAAACCACTTCTGCCAACTGTTAATTGGCGAAGACGACCAAGATCCCGCTGCCAGGCAGAACGAACCATTCAATCTGGGCGATGAAAGCCAAGATTTCTGTCCACCCGATCAAAATGAAGTGAGGATAGCAATATCTAATCTGAAGTCCAACAAGGCTGCTGGACCAGACGGCCTACCAGCCGAGCTATTTAAAGCAGCGGGAGATGACATGGTAGAGAGCATAGACCAGCTCATCTCCAAGTTTTGTTCGGAAGAATGAAACCTCAGCTGTCATGTGACTTTTTCAACATTATTCTTGAGAAAATTGTGCGAAACTCTGCATACGCAGATGACATTGACATAATTAGTAGAACACAGCGAGCTGTCACTGGTACGTTTGCATGTATAGAAACAAGAAGGGACACACAACATCGACGAATCCGACAGAACGTCACGATAGACAGCTATAACTTTGAGGTAGTTAGGGACTTTATCTACCTTGGTTCCGCTATAAACTCTGTAAATTGCATCACAGCAGAGATCAAGCGAAGAATTACACTTGTCAATCGCTGCTTCTTTGGCCTAAGAAGGCCTTGTCAAGAAACGCCAAGGAGATTCTTTCTAAGACCCTTATCATCCCAGACCTGGTATATGGTGCAGAAGCATCGAAATTATCGAAGGCGGATGAGGATATCATTGGACGTTTTGAACGAAAAATTCTTCATGTGGTTTTTCGCATCATTTGCGTTGCTCGGATTTGGATCAGAAAGTGGTATTTAATGAAAATGGGTTTCAGTTTCTTTGTTAAATACTTTTTAAGATGCTTAATGCTTCCCGGTCTTAGATAAGATTAAGAGACGGAGGAGCCTTTATTGTGCTGTCAATGCGACCTCTATGAAAGAAGAAAGAAGAAGGAAAAATACCTTTCCTGGTGAGGTTTTTGTCCCAATTTTTAACTCCCCAAGTAGTCAGGAAGGTCGGCCCAGTGGCTTAGTGGTAGTGTGTTGGGCTACTAAGCGAGGGGTACCCGGTTCGAATCCCGAAAGAGCCAAATTACATCTTAAGGTTTTTTTTTTCAACTGCGCCACCTCACGCGAACGTCTGACAAACATCCGAGAGTAAACCTGTCATGAAAGAGCTTCTCAATTAGCCGTTTGGACTCGGCGTGAAATTGTAGATCCCTTCCATTCGTCCCAAAAATTGAAAACCCACTCGAAACGAATGGTTGTGAGAAGCTAGGCCTTGGGTCCCACAGACCTGTCGCGCCAAAATATATATATTTTTTTTTATAAGTAGTCAGGAAGACAAGGATTTTATTTGAGTAAGAGTTGCGGAAGTGAGGATTTCATCCAAGGATGATGAGACGAAACAGATCCGGACATTCTATGAAAATGTGAAGAGAGGATTAGTTACTCTTAAGGCAGGGTCTGCATGCTTGATCGGTGAGCGACCAATGCGTTGAATACGAGGCCGTACCCACTTATTATTCCGATGAACATGTTTAAGTTATTTTTGTCCAGATGATTCAGAAAGTGGGATTTATTTGTTTATTTATTTGTTGCCATGCTTTCCGGTATTTGTATGTTAAATGCTTTTCCCTTATGTTTTTGTCATAGAGTAGTGGAAATAGTCTGTATCTAATCAGTAGCACTATCTGAAAGAGTGAGGAACGTTTGTGGTATTCCACGACTTCCAGCTCGTTAAACCTCTTTATTATTAGGAATGTGGTAAATTAAGATGCTCGCCAGGTTCCTTAACTAAATAGATTCGACAAAACTGGACATGAATTAAGAAAACACAGCAGTATCCCAACAGATTTGCCTTGTTATATAGCCGCATTGAGATGAAGGTAAACGGATACTATCTGCACTGCCCATTCATCCGGAAATGGGCCCCTTCGCTGAAGACTGCATTAATGATAACCAATTTGACATTATTTATTATTGACAGTTTCAATAATATATCCGTTATCAACTGTCAAGCTCAAAGTTCAGAAGTCCCTATTGAAATACCTTGTACAAATTGCCCATACGACTTAAAAAGCTTCTACGTCCACATGTAGTTTCAACTGAAAATGAATTCCGATCAATTTATCCTAACGCATTTTTTATCAAAAATAATAGAAAATTGAATTGAAAACAGCGCTCTAGAAAAATCGGTGGGAGCTTATATTTAAACAGTGAATCATGCGAAAACAATTTTTAAATGATAGTTTTAGGTCTATGCAAAAAAAAGGTATTTTAACTCTTCCAAATGTTCCAACTGACCCCACTGTTGAATAGTCCTGACCTTTGAATAAAACTTTTTCACTTGGAGGAGGGTGTGAGTTGATTTGGTCTCCGTTTTGGAATTTAAATTCAATCGTGGAAAGGAAGTTTTTCGAGCGTACCAACATCTTCGCATTTTGTTGTTCTTCCTCGTTGTTCAAGTCACGAAGTTAAACCAACAGATGCGAGCGACAGAGAATGCCAAATAAGGAACATGAAGATGGAGAACGAGTGAAAATTGGAAGAGAAAGACGAGAGCATTTTTAAGTGGATTTTGTTTTCCCGGAGTAGCGAAGGAAACTTTGAGGAATATCAGACCGATGGTCCCTTAAGCCGCCCCATTCACAGGAAAATGTTATTTACATGCACAACACATACGAATATAGGTATACCTACACTTAACCTGTCAATGTGTATCTAAAGAAAGTTAACAGCAAAAAAGCTACAAAAATAAAATTGATTTTTTTTTGCTTTGGGTGAAAATTAAAATCATCATCAGCATGCGCCCCTACATTCATCTGCTAATACACTCCCACACTACTATATCATTTTAGTCACACACAATACATTCTGGTACATACCCAAGCGCCAAGCCTTTCTCCTTCGTATATATTATACATAAATACGTAAAGTATAGAGACAGAGAAAATGAAAATTCTAAATGAAATAAAATTCGATTCGGAATGAGAAATGGGATCTGTATAAAAAAAATTGGAAAATATTTTATATACAAGCTCCCACATCCTTGCAGACGACTTACCTCCTACCCCTGCACATTTGTAGCCCGACTGTAAGAATGGAACTGATATGTATATTGATTATAATCGATGGATAAGACAAAGGCACCGCTTTTAGGCGTGCGGTTCGTCGATCTAGAAATCTTCAATTAAAGTGCAATCACGACTTTTCCAACGCTTGCGGGATATATATTTAACCCTATGGGAGAAGAGACGGAACAAGACGGGAAGTAGAAGCAAGTGTCTAATCCAACCGTTTGCCGTCTGCGCATAGGGGTGAGGAGAGAAAATCAATCAGTTTGTGTGACTTGTGAACCTTATGGAAATCGCAGCAAAAAGAAGGAGACATTTTCATTCGGGATGATGAGGAAGCAGCAGTTGTTTTGGTAGGATAGACGCACTGGGGCGCAATTACGTGATGTAATTAATTACGAGAATTTTTATGTGTACCTTCGAGAATATCAGAGACTTGTTCTGTCGACTTTTGTAATATGTTTCACAGCATAAATATGTGTATAAGTTTAGTTGGCCAGGCGAAGGTAAGGCAGGCGGTTGCTCCCGCACAGTTTTAGATATTGTAATAATTAATCAATTTTCATGCGAGTTATATGTTAACATTTCCACACGTTGTTGGTTCATTACAGAACAACTGTGCGGGCAAACACATTGGGTTAGAGTATTGGCGTTTGTAAACAAAGATATTTTGATTTTATTTTCATGTTCATGTTGGTTAAATTATATTTTTGTTTTTAATTAAGAAATCCCTTCAATCTCTTTGTATGTGGTTAATAATTCCACATTATCTTTTGCAAATATACATTTCTTCTTTATGGTTTCTGTGTATCAAAATATTTCTGTAGAAAATCCCATTTTCGTTTGTCGAAACCCAGTACCAATTTTCATTTGTACACATTATATAACAAAATAAATTCGAAGACCGATGATACGACTATCAGGCGTCGAAGAAAATATATCAGTCCAGGAAATGTTTAAGTATCAAATTGTTCAAGAAAATAAAAACACAAAATAGGCTTTTAGCTTAGATAAGTTCGATGTATGTAGTTTCTGTAATAAAATGTAGCCTGTCAAACGCGAGGTTTAAAATATTTTTTACTTTTTTAGTACTTGAAATAAACCAATATAAATTAAAAGTTTAAACCAGGTAAACCGAGCGAATATTACGTAGGCAGGTTTAAATTTGTTGGGTTTAAAAGAGTTTAGCTTAGTCAGGTTTATTTTCTTGGCTTACATGCGTTTTAACCCCGTTTTTAAACCGAGTGAATAATACGGCCGTAAGAGTTGACTAGGTCGAAATTGCCAGTGGGTAACAAGACCCATTTGTTGATAATACTTTAACTTAACGAGATTTAAAATGTGTGCATTTTTAGAAAACTAGCTGACCCTTGTTTACCTCGCTTCGCTAGTCTATCACTTTCTAAATTCGAAACCCAATAATTTACATTACCCCACTATGCCAAAACGTTCCAAAAGAGAAAGGAACGAATTTACTTAAAGAATTTCCTTATAAATTTCAGTTTTATCAAATCCTTTCTCCTATCTTTTAATCATTTAACAATCCAAAGTAAGTTATTTTCATGCAGTAGTTTTTAAATCTATTAAATTGAAACACCTTATAGTCGGAAATAAGTTATAGTTCTATTATAGTAAATATTCTTATTTTACATGGAATCATTTTTGTTCTTTAGTACTGACGGTTAAAAACATGATGGGGGCCTGTTTAAGATGTCTCAGATAAAGAGTAATAAATCTATAACTATGTACCGTTCATGCATTCGGTAATATGTTGAAAGAATGGAAAACATTTTTCAAAGGTGTGGGCCAGCGGCCGCCATGTATTGAAACCATCAAAATTATATACGAATGGGTTGTACGAAACTTTGTCATTGCAACTCTGGAAGTTTAACTCAACTTATATAAAACTTGCAAATAGGGAAAAATAAAATAAACATTTAGCTAACATCATTTTATTCTATCATTTCTATAACCATAAATGAAACTAGCTCAATAACAGAAGTTTTTTGGTAGTTGGGAAGTTTGAAGGGCTTCGTGGAATACTCCTCATTAAAGTTAAGTATTATCAACAAATGGGTCTTGCATTAAAGGCACTACTGCCATTGGCAATATCGACATAGTCAACTCTTATAGATGATCTTTAAATAGGTGGTTCAGGAATGAATCATTGCAAGTTAGGGAGTATAGGGTTTATGATATACAGGGCACTCATTTCGTAACTTTGAAAACGATAACTGTCCGCGCGATAGTAGTCAACGATTTCGTCATCATTTTGCATTCGATCAGATTTCTCAGGTATTATGATAAAAAGAAACCTTGTCTAAATCTTTTTTGACACCAATGTCTCGGTGAGATCGTTCCCCACCTTTATGTAGCGTTCTTCATCAACATTCTGCAGAATCTGACAAATTTGGCATGAAAATAAAAAAGCAGATGTCTCTCTGGAAATAAATATATACTTTCATATGCCGCCGTAATATCGATAAAAAGATGGTGAGTATCGATCTGGATTTTAGCTTTTTCATAAGAGTGAGTATTTAGTTGGATGTGAACTAACCGGTCCTAAAACTTCATTGGTGAGGACCAAGCAGGTCGTTGAAGATTGATTTCTCCTTTGTGAAAAGTTATCACGTCACGCGATAATTATAATTACAAACATTATCTCTGGAGTTTTATATGACTTTTCGGCCTTATCGAGGCTCTTACAAACCACTGAATTTGGATAGCCAATAATGTTTGATGACAGTTTGTAAAATTTTGTCAAAATGATCTGTAATTTTAAAAATATGTATTATGAAAATAATAAAATATGTATGTACCTAACCAAATAACTTGTAGTATACATAAAATATGAAATATTCTTTCATTTGAAATCCCGAAAATCTTTAAAGTAGGTACAATGTCCAACTCATTTTAATTATGCTCTGCCAACATTATTCACTCTATATACGTACCTTCAAAAAATATACACACACACACAAATAATGAATGAAAGAATGTGGACACCTCTTTCAATACAAATCACCCCATTAATGCTCCCCAATACCGTCTGCATTATTCCACCCTGGATTCCACCCTGGCATCATTTTGTCCATTCTCTTCGCTGCTCATTCACCCCCGTATTCGTATAAAAATTAACGAAAAGAAGGAATACGCACAAAATACCGCGTGTCCCTCTCACATATTAACATTCCCTGGCGAGTTTTGAAAATTACTCAATACAAGGGGATGATTAAGTGGATGGCAGTGAGGTGGAGGTTGATTTGAGATTATATTCTTACATACATAATTTCCTCCTCGACACCATCCCCCTGATGCTGCTCTTCTTCGACGGGACATTAAAACTTTTCTAACTAAATACACCACACGCACAATTCCGCCGCGCTCGACGGTAACAGTACCTACCACCAATTGAAAAAAAATCAACCCTCTCCTTTGGTTTTTAAGCTCGTCGATGTAGATAAAGCTACCACACAAATATACACAATGCCTCACTAAAAAAATGTACCAACAGCCAAGTTATAAGAAGAGAGGGTGACTAAGATGGTATAAAGTCCGTGAACTAATTTGGAGATGAAGAAGACGAAACAAAAAAAAAATCACATCAACCCCCCAGTCGAAGACATTTTTCTTCTTTGCGTGTCCTTTTTTCTTAAGAATTTTCTTTTGTTTTCTTTTTTTACCAGCCTTTGTCCTTTATTTTGAACGCATTCAGATGTGGATATGAAGAGAATCACCCATTCTACTCAAACTCTCCGTTTTGTTCTAAGTAGTCAGCTAAATCCTTCAAGAGGCAAAATTTACATGTTGCCATGGGATTGTGTATTCGGTGTGCTTTGTTTTCAGCTGTGGTATGGTGCGATATTGGAATGGGTGGCGTTGGATGGCAAAGCAACTCCTATACCTTCCTACCTTACAACCATATTAATTTTTATTTTCTTTCTTTTCTTTATTTCTCTCTGGTTTTGGACAAATACTTGTGAAGCCCGTTGTCAGTCATATATATGCACACTCTAGTGTATACTCTATACAGGGTGGCTTAGTTCAAAGGGATGATTTTATGAAGATGAAGATAATTTCTTGCCCTAAAAATATTGATGAACGTACGTAGGTAGATACACGCTATTTTATTTAACACTACCTGCTGACTATTTGATGCATATCAATATGTATTATTAAAGAGCGTGGGCGTATTTAAAGATATATTCTCTTCTCTACATTCAATTAGACAGCAATAAATTTGTCACGTGTTTCGCTTTCAAACGTCTAATGAATGCTATAATATTTCATTTTGCTGTTGAGAAGGAATAATAATTTATCATGCACAGATTTTTCAAGTTTTAAGTCCGATTTAAGGCCTCGTCAAACAGAGCGCGTTTTAACATCGCGTGTTACCGCTGCGTTCCACCGCCGCATTGTAATATACCTACTGCAAACTGTAATACATATTTCCCGTCATATAGAGTGAGTTTTCAACGCTGCGTTGAATTCCCTCCGGCGTTATAAACGCGTTCTGTTTGGCGAAGCCTTAATACGACTAAACAACGTTGATTTTTTCTTTGCGTGCTTTTATTTTAAAGTCGCATCAACTAGAACATACCCTGTGACATATTTTTTAATATAACCCAAAAGGTATAACCCCGAAATTACAAAAAATTTATCGAAAATCACCCCGAACCCATCAACTGTTGCAGAAGAGGGAGAAGCGTAGCGACTGATAATTTAAAAAAACAATATTGTTGCATTTTGTGTTTGTGTGAGATGTTTTAATAAGAAGTAAATTAACTCGAATTAGACCATCTCTTAAAATATGAAAATTGTTCCCTGATTTTTATTAAAAAAAAGTTTGTAAAAAAAAGAAAAACATTTTTATATAAAATCTGTCTACCTACATTCAAACTTTCAAAACCACAGAATAAACACTTGCTGAAGCCCTTAATTTATTTATTTTTTGAAGCCCTTAAAATAATATATCTACATATTTATGTCACAAAAATATATGTATGTATGTATTAAAAATAATACAAATAAGGTCAACTCGCCATGCCTTATTTATTATCTTATCCTGTTTTTACCAGGCTAGTTGCTACACAAAAGCACCGAGATCTTGGTTTTTAATTGTTGCTTTTATAAACGAATTTGCAACATTTAGACACTTAAAGAGTAAGGATTCGTCAAAAAGGGGTATGCTACAGTAAAGTCTCAAACGGCAAGGAACACATTAAGGGACATCGCGATCCCCAGGCAACCAACAAGCAACAATAGACTTAGAGCTTTCCGCTGAAAAATACCATTTCTTCTTGCAGAAACCGAGTAGCCCCTTGTAGTTCGTTGAAAGTTGGAAGAAGTATTTCTAGTCCTTGGGACACTACTATCACCAAAACGCGATGAGTAGGTATTGACTTTATAGGTCCAAAGAATATCGACATAGATAGGTAAGATAACAAGTTAATGGTTCTTTTCACGATGATACTTTTGTTTTTGATTACAGTTCTTACTAATTTAGTGTTTTAATAATCCACACTCCGTTCGGATCAATGTCCTGTAAATTCGGTCCCTTACTGTATAAACCGATCTCCGGTAATCATTATTAAAAAGATAGATCTTAGAGCAATAGTGACGACCTCGTCGTTTAATTTTGTGGTTGTTTTTAAGTCTCCTGAGTCTTTACTAAAGAAATTCCTTTTCACAAAACGAAAACCCATATAGCAAGTGAATATCGCGATTAAAGAATTCTTTCATTATACTGTACATATCGAAAAAGTTTTCTTGCATTTTACCCATTTTGTGCACTTATTTGGACGACTCAGTACCTTAGACTCAGTACCTTAGATGTGAATAAAACAATAGTTGTAAATAGCATTTATGACAATCTTCGCCAACGAAACTTATTAACTTTAAAAAATATCAAAAATAGCATAACACTGTGAACACATAAAAAACACAACCGCCAAGTTTTAGATTACCATAATCATTATCTTCAGGTCAAATGAAACTGGAACACCCTGTATACAATAAGAAAGTGCATGAGTGATGTACTGTAGGTACATACGCTCGAAATGAAAATGTTATCTGGAATGGGATTTGGGATACGCTTTGAGATTCTTTTTAATTTTGAAAAAGAAATCTTTCTGTTTAGTTAATGAGTAGAGAAGGCATTCGTTTTTTTTTTCTTTGATTGTCCATTGCTATTCTGTTAAAAACACATTTTTAAATGAGTGTCCGCCGGAATGATTGCCGAAGGACTTTGTCTTAAAAGATGAATGATTTAAATTTGGATCATATATTTAAATTACAAAAATTGCTGTTGGGGAGCATAGAAAATAGAAGTTTTAAAATATTTGCGAATATGTAATTTTAAGAAAAATAAGCATTAATTCTGCTTAAGTGTATAATAAGTGATAAATAAAACGCGTTTATGGATTATGGGAGGAATTGAAAAATTGTTTGAAAGATTCTGCTATTGAAATGCGTAACTACATTTGTGGTTTCGTATTTGATTTGTATTGCCCATACTTGAAGGATAGGTCGCAAAGGAGGAAGATAGATGGAATTCGGAGCGAAATTCAGTATTTCAGTTTGGGAGAATGCCAAGGCTTTGTTTTGGGACCAATTCTGTTTCTCAGTTATAGTAATTCACTTTTGCTTATTGCTTTAATTTAAATGTATATTCGTGGATAAAATTGATTTTATAATGAGCTTTTCAAACTACTCTAAGGAACGATTTTTCGTTGCGGATATGAGATATATGAAATCTATTTAGAATGTTTTGCATCTGATATTCTGGTTTTATTTCAATTTCAGTTATATGTTTAGCTTGCAAATACTAAAGGGTGACCCAGAGCTCAGCAAGATTTGCATTTTTTGTCGCCATATGAGAGGTAAAAAATAGTTTGACAGGTGACAGATACGCAAAAGAACAACTTGTTTTCAATATTGAACAATATTTAAAAAAAATGTAAGTTATGTATGTATTTTTGTAGCAACCCATTGAATTATGCCTGAAACAGATAGAGAGATAGAGAACAAGGTTTTCTATACAAGCAAACACACGACTTTGCTGCAAACAATATTTTGCTGCAACACATCGCTATTTCTTATCTTGATGCAAACCAGCCGTACTAGAATACCGAAATAGTAAAATTTAGTACATTTCTTGTCATTTGACGTATGGGTCAATGAGAGCTGTTACTTCGATTTGAAAAAAAATTCAAATAGTCACGGAGTAAAATCTTATAGAATTTATTAAAAAAAAAATTCTTATTTAATAAAAAACACAGGAATTATAAAAATATATTTTTAAATTCTTTTGCAAAACTGTAACTTTCTTTAATTAGTCGTCCAAATTCATTTCGAAATTATTTTACCAATATAAAATTAATTATCAAATGGCTGTACTGTCATTAATTGATGCGATGCAATGTCGGTAACTACTGCACGTCTGTTTCATATGCGTCGCTGTACGCATTGCTGTGCGCAGTATAAATGCACGTCTGTTTCAAGCATAAGCATTCAGTAATATTTTTAATACAATCTAGATTTATATAAACATACAGAATATCGCTCATATTTCTTATTTACTTATATTTTTCTGAAGGTATTTAGGGACGCATATAAATTAGTGGTATCAAGCGCATATAAGAGTAATTAATTACAGTAACCAGTTTTAATAAAGAGTAAAGATTGCTTGCTAAGCCGTTTAGATCGTTTAAGTAAAAATAGTTTTGGTTTTTGGGAGAATACCGGATAGCCACACGAATAGAAAATGGTTTCCTTCATTAGAAGCTATGGTTGCTCTGATAGCATATATGTAGTGTAGTTCCAATATTTGCCATTTTGATAAGCCTCACAATAATATCATCTAATGCTCCTATTCTCTGACAACAACCAAATGTGAATGCTGAACTGCTGCACCATCTCCTAACAATTAAAAAAATATTCTAGGACTACCAAAGAGCTATAGCGTTTGTTTTCCAGGACTTTATTGCCGCCGCTTTGCTATCAGAAAAGATACGGATGTCTTTAGTGAATATCACATTTAAGAAATAGGAAAATGGACCGAGAGGCAAAGATTTCTGTTTCAAACGACACAAACGCCTGCCCAGTCCATAGGTTTAGGTCCATCTGCAAAAAACGTGAGCCGGTTTATCATTAATGAATGCATCTGTGGGGAAGGATGACTTATACCTTCATTTTATTTAAATATGTGGCGACATATGAAACAAAAACAGCATAAGTGCAGTGCTTCATCCAAGGCAGTCTACCAGGCAACCACGCCATACTTACCTAAGTATTTATTGGGGAAATTCCCAACGTAAGTACTTCGAATTATTTCTGAAAGATAAGAAAATATTTTTTTAATTGATTTTAAATAAAACTAATAATAAATTTCTTTAATCCCAAACTATTAGAACAAAATAGAAATGGAAGAACAGACAACTCATCTTGAGCCAGGAAAATGCTACCATGTATTCAGCATGCATGTTAAATGGACTGTAATCCAAGAAGTAACGTTTAATATGAGAAATATGCTTTTTTAAAACAAAAAGGCTTACAAAAAGTCAAGGTCAAGTAATAACATTGCAGACATTGTCAAAGATAGGTATGTGCATACCTACTTATTAAAATATGGTCCAAGAAAGAGTTCTTAGGGTAGGTTTGTTCTTCAACCCCATTAGCTGTCGTTAAGTGGCAGGTATCTTAAAAATCCGTTCGATATTATTTTCATTTGTCAAATTTCAAATTTTTTATTTTATTGAGCTCGGGGAAGCCGCACATGAGATCACTTTCCTTTTACGCAGAGTGTTTTCCCACTCTTATGGTTCAGTTGGTCCCCTATCGTTTATCTATTCTTGTTCTTGGTGTACTACATGTCCATTTATCAGATTTGTCTGTACCTGAAATGCAGTGCAATATGACCCTCAAAACGGAGTTCAATGGACTATACCTTTACGTGCCTGTTGCATTAGTTCAATCCTTCTTGTAATCATAACTAATTTATTTTACCGTTAATATGCGTTCAGATACATTTTCGCCCTTTCGCTATTTCAAAACATAGCTATCATCTCAGAATTGAAAGTAAGTGTGGTTAGATGATTGCAGCAACCGCTTAAAAGTGTGAACATCACTTCAAGTATAAGAGCGGGTAGCTATTTCAATTTTCCCGTTACCGATTATGGCGCCAAATACAGTTGCAGCCACCTAGCGAACCTGTGCCTATACTCCTTCAATAACCGAGTGATTTTCAAAGTGCAATCAACTTGACTATCAGCTGAACGATCTAACAACGGTGCGATATTAACAGGCATATACTGGCCGCCACCGAGCTAGCTCCATTAACTCCTCTGATTTAGTGATAACGATCCATAGATTGAGATGCATTCTACCAGCAATACCGCCGCGCCCGCGCAAAGTACACGATGAAAGGAAATTGCCGGTGTCGCGAGCAGGCTAAGTTTGGAAAGTCGCCCGCAACACCTAATTGCCATACTATTAACCTGACTTGCACTCAATAAAAGTTCAATAACAAGGTTGCGATCGTAGACGCCTCGGCTTTGCAATAAATGGAATATCGGTGTTAAGCTAACAGGAACGCTACAAATCCCTTTGAGCGAAATTGCATCACACCCTATATACAAATAAGAAAATGCAACTCGTTATTTTTCGAAATTGACTGCCATTGTACGAGAAGCAGAAAAGAATGATTCTACTAATTTCAACAATTTTTGAAGAAAATTGATTTATTTATTGAGTTATTTCCCACATAACTATTTTTTTTAAGTTGACTCTCTGGAAAATGGCCTTGAAAATTTGAATTAACAATGAACTAATTGAGGAATATTACGTCACCCAAAGAAGTGTATTTGTATATGTGATATTAAATAATTATTTCACTGAGCTTTTATTCGACGTTTTGATTGTCAAGTTTATGTTTTCGTTTGACAGGAGATAATGCAAATTAGTTTTTATTACGATTCAAAGAAAATAAAACAAAAAATAAAGTACTTACACGACTGGATCGTAAGAAACTTTTTCTTTGATTTTAATTTTATTAGGTAAAAATTCTTCCAGAAATGATCGCCTCGTCTTCTTGAAAGCCAACGGAGTAAAAAGATATTGCTTTAGGACCTTGTCAGGGAAGGCGCAATAGGCCCCTGTGAAAGCGGCCGTAGTGCCAGAGCCCCAGGAAGTCTCTCGTTTAAAAATGTAATCTAATCTGATACAACATTTTTTCTCTTTATGATCAGTGCTGTACAGTAGGGCTTGAGAACTGAACCTACGACGTTCAATCGAGTCACAAGCAGTCACTGTTATCATTGCACTCTTGCCACCTCCTTGGATGATATTTATATTGCACCTTGCACCATCTGAATAGCTCCTGTTTACCTAAAGGAGAGCTGTCTCTGTTTTCTTTAAAAATAGGCTTCTCTGACCGCAACATTATATAGTTATATTGTTTCTGTAGAGGTACAGTGCTTTAATGTGAAATATAATTGACTTTATTGGAAGGAGAGTAAACTGGCTAATCGAAAAGTGGACAAACCAGCTGTCAGCTTAAGAATTGGTCGTCAATTTGAAAAGTGTTGGCAATTCGGAAAACTTTTTGTACAAATATTGTGCGAAAAAATACTACCTAACGATACAATTAATACACGAATATATATAATGCAAGTAAACCAATAAAGTCTGTCGCATCGGTTTCGTTGTAGTTTTCAACTGACAGATGTATAAAATATATTTAACGCTTAACGTTGTTGTCTAAAACGTTCTTATTGTCTCACACCAATAAGATCTATTTCTCCTGTTCTTGAAAAATTCCTGTATCATTTGGCTATGAAATTTTTGGCCTATATACTAATTTTGTAAAAATAAATAGGTATCTACTTAGATTAATAAAATACCTAAACAAATTACTAACTAAAAACAAAAGGAGCCCAGCCAATAGAAAAGTAGATATATGTATTTAAGCATAGATTCGGGTAATCACTTAAATGTCAAATAAATTGGAAAAGTGGAACGATTTGTCATAACGCTATAGCTTGGTTACCGAAGTGAAAAAAAACCTCAACAAACACTCATTCGTAATCTATAGATCTATGGTAACCTAACCACGGATTTAACCATCTGCGAACAGACCGTCCCTATATGTCGTTTTATATTGTCAGGGCAGTTTTGTTAGTCTCGATTTTATCACTAACTTTAAAGTGTGTTACGACGAGTTCCTGAAATATATGGAAAAATTTACATTTGACCGCTTTAATGAATTTGGACATTCGGATATGTAGTTTAGTAAGTCTGACAACTGAATGACGAGATGTGTTTGAGTTTTTATTGGCCCAGATTGGTCACTTGATTAGATTTTGTAGTTGACGTTTATAGAGGGGTAGCCGACAAATCTAGTCAAGAAAATTCTGCCTGCGTACTCATTTTAAAGTGTCAAAAATAACCGCACCTTTACAACAAAAACTGAACTTACTTAGTTCAAGCGTACCTACGTTTACCTAGTCCAGACAAATCTAGTTGATGTTTTACACAAACTAGGTATCCGAACGTCCCCAATATCAACAAAAATTACTCGAAACACGAATTAGGTACAATTTAAGACAGCTGACTTTTAAATCAAAAAAAGTGATCACATTTTGTTTTCCTTTGGAAACGAAAAATCGGAAATCTGAAAGCGAAATCTAAAATCCCAATGAAAATTACATTAGAAAGTTAAGTCTATTTTGTTTTATTTTGTATTGTAGCTGTTTTTTTGAATACCTACTTAAAGACTGACTACTTGCACAATGTACCTAACCTAATTGAATTAAAAATTGCCTCGAGAATATAAAAAATATTTATTTATTTATTTAATGCATTAGTAGACAAATGCTCATAAGTCATGCATTGCAAAGGTGGTTTTAATATAAACGATATTTTTGGATATGATCAAACAAATGGTCAACAAAAACAGTATGTAGGTAAATTGATATTTTTCATAAATGCTGCAAACTCTGCGTGTAAAACATATAACACCCTATGGAAAGAAAAATAAAACGTTGAATGGAACAAAACTGAAGAGTGTAATGTTGCGGATCACGACGTAAACTACGAGTGGCGTTAAACATACAGATTAGGCCACATATATCTGCGGGCCATTGCAGCAGTTTAGTTAACCGAGTGCGTTTTATAAGGTTCTACCACTTGCGAATGAGATGAACGATGTGTACACATGCAGAACACGTTCGAGATTGCCAATCGACACACGATGAGGAGGAGGATGATGTTGTACCTTATGAAGCCACCGATCGCTCTCGAATTCCGAAGTAGTAATTCATTTTAGCTCGATCACCATAATTTGTTGTTGTATGATACAGGGCATATCTATGATGGAGCTTAGAGGAACGCGATTCACCGGAGTGTTTTTTTGTTTTTGTCCGTATCCATCATCATTTGCGGCATTCACACTCTTTCACTTCGCTAAATGATGTATATTTGCTCAAAAAGTTCGTTCCGGTACGGGAAGTTCTTAGGGGTTCACAGTCTACCATCACCATCCCAATATAGCCAGCGCATGTACCTACCTACTCGCAGTGATCCTTGTGTCGGTCAGATGGATGAAATTATCACAATCTCGTTTGGGTGTAATTTAGCGACCGCTTTTGATCTGGCGAATGCATGCAGGCATCTCAGCAATGGGCGCATATTGCATTTATGAGGATTTGAATTACCCATGCAAGTGGGAGGAATTTGATAAAGTTTCTAAAGTATGAACTGGACGATTGGTTTTGGCCAGGCATTATAGAGTGCACATTTGAAACATGTCTGCTTCTGCGGTTCTACAGATCATCAGTGAATGTTTGTGAAGGTACAGTTGGCCAGCGGCTGCACGCCGTTTAGGCTGTCAATTTCCTACTTCTACACTCAGAGAAAAACGTCCCATTAATTTGTCAATGGTACGACCATTGGATTTATAAGACGCGTTTTAATAAGATTTTCCTATTAAAACAATAGTTTTCTAATAAAATTAAAGGTTTTTGGGTTATTAATACAATGGTATTGAAATTATTACTATTAATAGGGTATACGTTATAAATATAATGGGAAACACTATTTATTTAATAGTCTTTTACCATTAATATTTTATAACGTATACTATTGTCCCATTAATAAATACTATTATTTATTAACAGATGGAATACCATTGAAAAATCTTCATGTTAATATTGCCGTCTTATTATATCAATGGGAGGACTATTAATTTAATTGTTTTTGTTTTTATTTTGATAACATTGATACCATTTTTTTAATGAGGCACCCAGCAATAGATAAAACTATTGATTTAATAGGATTTGATATTTTCAATATCAATAACATGAACTATTGTTATAATAGTTCCATGTAGTTAAATATGTTTAATGCTAGGAAACAATATATATTTAATAGCGTATCCCATGAAATCAATGTGAAGGGTCTTTAATTAAATATATTGTAGTACTACTTTTTCACACGCACCATTAATAGAATTAAAAATAGCATTAATTTTCCAATAAATCCAGTAATACAGGCCCAAACGAAATGATCTATTAACTTATATGTATATCCACTTATAATTATTCAAGTCACACAAATATATTTTTGAGAAAAATATGTTATAATATCAAAATAATAATAAAAATGCAGGCATAAAAAAAATCTCAGATCAAAATCTAAAATATAATCTATAATATTTTCTGCGCTGTAGGAAATTAAAGTAGGAGATGGCATTGTTTAGTCCTTAATACGAATGTGACATTCGAAACGAGCAATTCCGAAGTGGTGTGTGATTGTGAAATAAGGAAAATGAAATAAAAAAAGAAACAAACATAGGTAAGTATTTTTTAACTTTTTATAAAAGTTTGAGTTTACGAAATTTGTTGTATCATAGTTAAATACATAATTTATGCAGACTTTTCTGCTGCAAATAAAATCAATCCTGTAACTTTTTGGTCCAGCTTACGATATATGGTTTGAAAGCAATTTTGATATAACATCCATACTATAATTTCTTATCATAGTATGGACCTTATATCAAAATTGCATAATATAAAAACAAATTATTTGTTGCCGCTTTAAAATAGTTGATTGGTTTCAATGTGATACATTTTTAAAGTTAATAGTATATATCTTTAATATCCGCGTCATTCAATAAAAGTTCCGTTAGAGTAACTGTACAAAATTCTTTAAAAGTGATTTTAATAGTATAAAACCTATTACTTTAAAGGGATTCATATTTAAAGTAATGGTATATCACATTAAAAAGCATAGTTTTTCAAAATGCTAATAGTATATCTTATAACTTTAATTATATTAATAGTATATCCCATTGGTAAGAACAAGGTTTGTTTTACTTAGACTCGTCAAAGTTTGCCATTAGTATCGCTGTCGTGACAAAGTGAAGTTCATTGTAAAATATACTATAGAATCAACATTTTGAAATTGGAAAACGAGTGCAGCTCAGGTATAATTTAATGAATTTTATTTGATAATAATAGTGTTTTGGACTATATTAAAATATTTTTTTAATCATTTTGGAAGTGCATTTATATGCGCGTCTTTAGATGTATTTTATACATTTAACGTGCAAAATAATTTTCTTTGATCATAGTAGTGTTTTTGTCCTAACTGTGGTAAATTAAATATTTTTTTCGAGTAAATACATTTTTCGATTAAATGTAAATCAAAGAATTGTACCGTACGTAATAATTGTTTGAAACATAGCGCAACCGAAAAATACAGCGATCGGTTTGATGTCTTAATGAAATAATAATTTGCTTGCACTCAGTTTTATTCAATATTTGTAGGAATACTATTTGCATAAGAGAGGACATGGTCTCAACCCAACTGGAAAGCTGCATGATAAGGCTGATAATGCCAGAATCAAAATAAGAGGTTTGAAAAGACAACACAACTGATAAGTGAAAACAAGGACGAAGGTATTTTGTATTGTATATTTTATTCGTTTAAAACTCTTAAAATCCGTTGACAATTTTTACTAAAAGTGTTTTATACATTATTATTTTTTAATAGGTACAGGTTTTAATAAGGCTTTTAATATATTTAAGTTTGTTTCATTTTTAAGGAAGGTAATCGATTTTAACTTTTTATTGAGTAATTGTAGAAACTACCATCTTTAACCCACCGACGTATGAAGTAACTATTTATGGCTAGCACATAACATTGAGCTATGAAGTGAAGTTCGGACTAAATGGACTGAAGTCGCAAAACAACAGCACTATGATATCAAAACTGAAGCCTTTAATATCCTCAGAAAATTTGCACACACTAGTAAGTCGAAGCATTATTCATCTCATTATTTCTATGGAATTAATAAATAACTCTTTTATTGCAGGATTCAAAAGCTATGACTTCAAGGACCAATATTTCTACACCCTTGCCTTTAATGCTGGACTTAAGTTTGCCGATAATCTTGTAAACAAATGTTTTTAGTATTTTTAATAATAAAAAAAGGTGATACCTATATAAAAATATATTGTATTGTACTATTAATTTTACAAGGATTCGCCACTATTGCAACAAAGGTATTCGGTTATTGTTCCAGCCATAGGGTCCTATTATTGCAATAGTATGTACTATTAATTACAGTAGGGTACACCATTAAAATTTATAGGAGGCTGATTGAAGCAATGGTATTGTGTTATTGTGTTAACAGTAGAGTCCCATTGCTTTTACAGTAGATACCATTACTTACCCATTGAAACAATGGTATTGGGTTATTGTTTTAGCAGTATAGTCCTATTATAGTAATAGTAAATACCATTAAATTAATAAGTTAAATACTATTGACATAATAGTATGGTGTAATTGTTTTTATCATATTTTCTAATACTTTTCATGGTATTTACTTTTGACAGTTAATTGTATTTTCCTATTAAAAACTATCGTAAAAAATAGTACATACTATTATTAATTAATAGGACAAAATATTGAATTAAAGGGGTGACAACATTAATACACATGGAAAATCGTACCATTACTTTTATAGTTTTGAAATTATTATTTCAATTGGATGAACACCATTGACCAATTTTAATAGTATAAAACCTTTGATTCAATTACTTTTCTTATTGATATTATAGGATTTTTTTCTGAGTGTACTGCATATGATTTCTGCTGCTATGGTAAATGTGCTGAAACATTTTTCACAGCGTGATGTTGAACTTTAAGAGAATATAAATATTTGCTTGATAATAAAAGCTCCTTGTCCTTATTTTGTCAAATATAAAAATGGCTGGTCAAGATGGTATATATTGTCTTGAAACCCAATTAAGACTGGAATTAATTGTATTTGTATAATATTTGACTTCATATGCACAAACTAATAGTTACCCTTTTTCAGCGCCATATCCAAGTCATCGACTTTTGTACGTCACTCGGCTGCATAAAGCAAGACTGCTAGGTTAGGGGTTCTCTGGAGGGTACATTTCGTTTTTCGAGATAGAAGTGTTGAACCATTTTATTTGGCAAAAGTATTAGTGTTATTTTTTAGCAATTTAAAATCAAGAGTTCTTTTGTGCGATTGTATTTACTTCCAATTATATGAAGTCCTTAACTAGCTCAAAGTTCCTTTAAGTCGGCTCCACGAATATTTGCCCAATGAAAATTACGTTCAAAACGTTTAAATTAACAATCGACTTAACATGTTTAATCTATATATGAATGGGCTGGAGTATCCAGAGATGTTACATCAAATCCATTCTTTGTGAGCAGGAGAAGTTTGAAATAGAGTAGGTATAAGTACTATGAAATATCATTCAAAGTATTGCCCTATGAGTTCCTGACAACAATTCTCGTTTCTGTTTCGTGTTCATTAAATATCATTTTTATTGCATTCTCAGCATTTGGTTCACCTGTACAAATATTGTTGCTTAGCTTCCACTCTTGAGGTGTGTTTAAGAATTCAATTTATTTCTTTGACGATAAAACATATATCTACTAAACCATCTCCAAGGATGTAACTGAGCAAACTTCACAATTAAGTCTTTCGGATGCGGTACACGATTGTAGATACTATTCGCTCTAAAAATACGACTGCCAAAATAACTCGTCCTTGTCAGTAAATAGGTTAGTACCAGTAGGTTTAGGCATAGGTAAACTAGTAACGATATACTGATGACTTACTAGCGCCAGCAATTTATGTCCATGTCATGTATTTAGGGAAAGAATTAATGGTGGAATGAATCATCTTTTGCTTTTTTTTACAACTACCAAGATCTGAATAAAAAATCCCAGAGGTTGTAAGTTTAATATAGCACTAATAATGGTACGAAATTAGAAAAGAAATCCCACGAGCCGTTGTACACCCAAAAAGCAGACCTTATTGATAAGGAACACAAATGCACAATCTCTCAAAGATCATACAAAATAAACATAACATAGAACATATTAAAGTCAATATTAAAGCAAAAATTTTTTTTATATTTTTAAAACTAGTTATTATAACAACTACACGCACCTTTGCCAATTGTATTACCTATATTAACTTTTCTCTCCATAATAACACAGATTACTATGGAAGGCAATCAAAACCTTGGGGAAACCAATGAAACAAGTAGGTGTTGGTCGATATAAATAAATTTCTTTAACTTTCATTGATTTTTTACAATTAAGAATCAAACTCTTTTGCTAGTTCCTAAGGTATACTTTATAGCGAATTTTTTTTTTGTATTTTTCCTGATGATCTATATAGATCATTGATTTAAATTTTACGATATCCTAATGTTGTAAACTAAAAATTAAAAAAAAACCCACAATCCGTGATCAAACAGTTTTGGAGAACCAAGTTCTGTCCTTTTAATTATTACTTCAAAGAAATTTGACAAACCAGAGAATTTTCAAGCTGGGGGAAAACAAGATCTGGTAAAGGCAGCTGTACATATGGGCGTTGGAGTATCGAACAATAATAAGTTACATACCCATAACATGAGAATTTGAATTCAATAAATTGAGTAAAGATGAGGCAGCGATATTATTGTTTATTGAATTTTGAAATACCTAGCTTACGCGAATTTTTCCAAATTTTGTTTCTATTTAAGTTAATGTTGAACTTATTAGTGTTAAAGAGCTGTTTTATTCTATACGAATCTCGTCAGTAGCCATACCTCTGAACATTTTCATAAAGAGTCCAAAATAAGAGTCCCGGTTCCGGTTGACAAAAAAATATTTAATAATTTCTGTCCTTTTTTATACTTTGGTCCCCGTAACAGCTAACTATTGGCGATATATTTGTAATTTAAATTCAGGCAAAAACAAGTTCTCTGCAAGACAAAACAAACATAAAATTAAATTATTTTACAAATACTAAAAAAAAGTCAGATCATACCTACCTATAACGATAATAATCAAAATTAAATAGTTTTTTGGCAAAAGCGGTAATAATAAGATTTAAATAGGTAGGTACATACAATAAAATAAAATAATATGTCCTGGTAAACGAGCACCGACTTAACACAATAAGTTTTCATTTCCAATTGCAATTTTCCAATTATGTTTATTGCAATTTAACGCAGACTTGGAATATAGGATTTAAGAGTACCTACCTGGGCAGGAGATGTGTTCAGAAAGTTTTTAATGAATTCAACTAAAGTCTTAACAATTTTGCATTTTAGAAAAAATGTCTGACATTTTTAAAGTGAGTTCAATTTTTTAACTTTTCAAAAAAATTTGCTTCGAGTCCAAGCGTTCAAACAAACCGGGTGCATCAATAGCAATAGACACTTTAAACTGGGGTTGAGTTTTTTCGGTGGGCTTCTTAATGAGGTTTGTAGTTTGTATATATGTAATATAATAAGTACTTAGTATAAATATGCAAGAATAACGTGCATATTTCATTGACGAACACAAAATGGAAAACTGAGGTATATGCTGTTTCCTTCCTGAATGCAACATACGCTTTTATTCCAAATGTGCTACCGAATGTTCTTTTGAGTACAGTGCTACGTATACCTTCTTTGCACCATCTCCAATGTCTTCCTTCAGTAAAGAAAAAAACAATTTAAAAAGTATGAGCACCAAAATCCGAAGGTTTGTTTGCTATACCCACAACTAAGCACTTACCCATGTCTTGGATGTCATGGTGTCATCCACAAATCGGGGCTATTGCAGAGAACAGAGAGTTACGTTAGGACGTTAAGGTAGTTACCCCCTAAGCGGCTACAACACCCCATTATCAGCTGTGTCACCTAGTCGTTTTAGCACATCAACTGCCGTATGGCTATCATAGCTCTTCCTTTTCTTGGAAAATTCAGCTTAGGTTAAGGTTGCTTAATATATGTGACAACTGAGTTGTTTCTGACAGCTATATGTTGTATCCATTTAATGGCCATTAGTTTTCGTAGAAAAAACTCTTTTCTTTATTCTTTAATGTTTTTAAGTTTTATATTGAAAAGGAACGGAGGTAGCTGTGTAACGACGCAACTTTAATTGCATTTCATCCTTTGACATTGTTTCAGTGTGATTGATGTGAACTTTCCAAATAAAATGGCCCTACTCTGTATCTCATTCCGAAAGTAAAATTTTTTGAAAACGAACGTTTTGTACTCTCTAGTTCGAAAGCGGAATAAAATCGGATTTTCGGTTCGCACGCGACTTATTCGCAGCGATAGCGAAACTTTCGCCTGTCAAATTATATTATATAAACATGGCAGTAGGTATATGATAATTCCCACACTCACCCGATCAAGTCAGTGCGACGGCGATTAATGTGCAGCGATTTATTTTATATTCGCTGTTGGCAGCTTTTTTGTCGTTTTCGCGGTCTAGGTAGCTGTGCGTATCTGTCATTTTTGTTTGTTTTTCTGCGATGGCATACCTACACTGAAAAACTGATTGAGCTGGTAACTGACACTGACACATACTGATACTGACGCGACGCTTCGTTCTGGGCAGGCTTGCGAATTTCCTTGTCGCATTCAAAGTCGAATTTGTCGTCGTCGCTATCGCTGCGAATAAGTCGCCTGGGTTTGGGAGAGCCTTAATACATAACGGAAAGATTAAAAAATATCGTAAAATGTAAGTGTTTGATAAAAATTCCTAGTGGTATTTTTTGTTATTAATAATATTTTAATTGTTAGGGAATCTTCCACAAAAAATATGCATAGGTACCAAGAAAAAACAATTCGAAATTTTGGTTGAGTTTATGTGTGACCTGCACATCCAGATTTGGTCAAAGGACAACTAAAAACGTCTGATTCGAAGCAAACATCAAACACACTTTGAAAAAGGGTTTCCATAGTTGCTTAGAAAAAAGGTAAGTTAAGGTACAAATGCGATTGTTCAAACCAATAATCTCAAAATGTTTTTAGATATGGGCAGACCATAAGGCATACCTACATTAAATCTAAACTACGCAAAAATAAAATGAGCATTCTGGACCTGGATCTGGTGGTGGATGTAAATTATGTAAATTGTTCTATAACAAATTGTAAATTCTAAACGAAAATAATATAATTGAATACAAATCATACAGAAAAGCATCTTTCGACACACGAAAATTCTGAACAAAAGAAAATAATAAATAGGTAATAGCTAATGTTACCAATAGTTGATTATTTTGTTTATTTAGACAGATCTCATACGAAATAAATAGAGACTCAAGAAAAATAATTCTTAAGTGCAAGAAGTTTTTAGTATTATTTTTTGTATTTCGAAAGTGTTACAGAGTAAATACCCCTTTAAAAGCGGAACGGATAGGAATATGATTGACTTTCGGAACGAAATATGGAGTAGGGCCTCAGGAGGTGTTTGTAGTATTTTACCGGGTTTCAAAACTATGGCAGATGTGAGCTTGATAGATCTCTGAAGTTTATATGGGTACTCCAGCTCCCATTTGAGTTCCCAACATCTCTTTTGGGGTTCTTAAAGCTCTGTTCGGATACTACAAATCTTCTGAGGGGCTCGTTGGCTCCCGATGTGTCCTCCTTAGCTATATGAATAGGTTCTAGCAGCTCTGTACATTAATACTTTATAGCTATCTTCAATATTCTAAAATAGTGTTTGCTGGTTCCCGTATAGCTGTGTTAGGTACCTACTGTTGGCATTACAGGGGTGGAATTCTGTAAGATAAAACATTCAATGATTTTCGTTAACGCACGTTTTCCTTCATGTAACTTCGAAAACGAAAGGAAATTTCATTTGGGCGAAAGCGAAAACTATTTCACTGACGTTTTCTTTTTGTTTGCTTCATGTAACAGTAACACTACACTAATAACGAAAAATATGAGAAAGGAATACAGCGAACTCTATTTCTTTGACGTTTCTTATTAATTAGTGGTTGTGACTAATTTGTATTTAACAAAAAATATGCTGAAGACTTATTTATAAAATATTTTTTAAATGAAGCAAATTTTTTTGCTTTCGCGTGATTTTTTTCGTTTTTTGAAATGCGAGAGTGGTTTTCGTTTCGTTTTTTTTTATAGAATGCCACCCCAGGTCACAACTTACTTTGGGTTTTAGCAGACACGTAAGCTAGCAGTTAATGGAAGCTTTTAGTCCAGGGTCATGTTTCTTGTATTTTCGTCTTTCGAGGGTCTGAAATCGCGCATCATCATTTGCTCTGTAGACAGTAGGATTTCTGTTTTCAACCAATTGACCCTCAGACCTCGCACCGAAGTCAAGATGTTTAAAACTGTCTAGATTTGTCGTACAACACTTTATGCTATCTAGGAGTATACTCAATTGCTTGCGAGTATCTGTTTCGAATAATTGAGCAACATTTGAACTAGATCGACTTACCCTATGAGCAATCAAACATAATCTATATTATGTAGGTATGTATAGAGAAAACATCTTCCGCACACACCCGAATGTGCAAGTCAATTCTACTTAGCATCGAAAACGTTTAATATTTCACAGGCAACCTCGAATTAGTAGATTGCATCTCTCTTAAACCCGGAGTCATATTCCACTCGAAAGCTGAAACCACCAATCTACAGTTGCAGATAGGCACTACTTAAAAAACAGCAACCTTAACAACGTTTCGTGTGTGTAAATTTATATACCAAGGAACAGGAACCTAACTTACGTGCATTCCCGTGTGCTTAGACTAGGAAAAATACTCCCCCAATAAAATAAATGCCTGGCTGGGCAAGCACCTCACCATTGGAAGTAAGAGAGAGACAAGCTATAGCTTATGATTTATTTACTCACGGCGTGTATATTTATCAAACTCTAATTAATCGGTGATAAACTGAGCCAGCCAGCGATCCGACCTATAGGTAGGTACAAGAAGAGAATCCACGATTATGGGGGGCTTGCGTTTCTCACCAGACCGTCTGCGTCGAGTGAGTGCAATCAAACTTGCAATCAATTTATTACACATGAATTATACTCCTTTGAGTGCCATTGAGTCGATACTAACTGCCGAATGGCACAACGTGTTCCGGTTATGTACAGGGGCAATGTGGACCAATATCATAAGTTACGAAGAAGAACAAGGGAAAGAAACAAAATACCTTTGGGTAATGGGTACTTTATTAGATCCCAGATAATCGTGGGAACATCTAGCTCTCCCCTAATCGTGTCACAACTCTCTCGACATCGACAAGCATATGACAAATTCGCCGAAATTACACCCAATCACATGGAAAATTGCAATCGTATTATCAAAACAAACAACCCACCAGCACCACCGCACTCACTTAGTGTTTGCCCTTTTTTTTTGCACGGAATAGAGAGTGACGTACCAGTCAACGGTAACCCTAACCACCCTCATCCATCGATGACATATCAGCACACTTGCAAATTTATTTATTACCCAATTTTCTTGAAAGGATAACAACAACACAACGCAAGGATAAGAAAGGACACAGATCAGTGTTCCATCTATACTCCACCCTCGTGGCTCCTGTTCAGGGCTGTTGTGCAAAATTGGTACATTCCAGATTCCACCCCTCTCGTACTGTTGTTACTCACACTTCGTTCCCTCGGTTATATGGTGGTTGCGGGAGAAAATCGCATTTGGCAATTTGCGGGCTAAACGGAGGAACAATCACCTTTTTGGCGGATCGCTTTCTTTCTTTTGTTCGGAAATTGCGGCACTTCGAATGGGGTGGGTGTTGGCAGATAATCCGCATCGATAGTTCATGTTTTTGCACACTCGTGTACGCACAAAAGATACTAGATACTTTTGCGAAACCACCAAAACAGCAATAATACCATTTGCAAATAGAGGCAATGGGTGAATACAAAATTTACTAGTGGAGAGGGTTTATTTTCATTGGTTTGGGTTTGGTTTGCTTGCCAACTTCATTGTGTATACTGTTTTTCTGCATCGTTTGCATCGTGGTGCGTCGTCGACATGTCTCCGTCCACCGGGTACACTTGTTCGATGACAGCAACAGGGAAAATAAAATCCAATGAAAACATTACCACTGACTTGTGGGGGTGGTTTGCCTTGCGGGAGTTTCTGTCGAATCTATGCGTTGAAATTTTCGCACAAAACGACTTCGAGCTTTAAGGGTCGAACGGCAGAGAGTCACGTTTTCTTTCATGCAATTGAAAATTAAGGGAACGAGAAGGTGGACCATTCAGTCGTAGCGAAGTTAGGTCCAGGCATCAACTTCAAGTACCTCTGCCATTCATTTTTCTTTCATCCGGTGACGGTGACGGTGGATGGCAAGCAGACACTTTGCGTTTAAAATATATAAGTATATATACACAGTTGTGGCAATCGTGCTGACTGCGTGCTGCGTAGAGCCTGATGTGTAACAGGTCGGTCTGCCATATTTCATACCAAGGATAGGGACGTTGTTCCGGATTTCTCTCCCTTGGTTGCAGGGCGCCGCGCCGCGCCGCAGCACTAAGAGTAACAAATTGTGAGAATTAGGGCTTTGTTGGCATAAAATCCGAAATTTTATTGCTCTGATTTTTCTTCCCTCGCCCTCCGGTCCGGTAGCCGGCAGATGCTGTTTTGCGGAAGTGGACGTCATTTTCCGTCCTTTTGCCATCAATGTGAATGTGTGTGTGTCTTATTGGGATTTTATTCCGGCCTTCTTACAGATGCATTTATAAATTATTTGCAAATTGTATTCAATTATCCATCAAGGGGATGTGATGGTGCGCACTCTGATTCCTGAAGCAACAGGATAAGGTCAGAGAACGACGATTCGGCGGCACGTTCCCCTTTCCCTTACATTTTAATGTTTGTATCCGGCATAAAGAAACCGGAAGAATGCAAACTCTAACATCAAAGGTGGAGTTTTTGTTGCGGTGGTGTCGATGTGCTCGCCTTAGGTCAACGGTGGTGAGTCGTGGGTATAGCCTCGGTTATACCTATGTTTTTCTGTCGACGTCCTTGCCGGAATTCGAGGGGCAAACGAATCAAAAATCACCCCTGATTTTCAAGAGGGATTTAATATTTTTATTCCACTTTACAGCAATGGTTCCAGCACTCTCTCACACTCCAAGGGGTGGACATTCAATGACCCTTATCATGAAACTGTTGTTGTGGTTGTTATTTCTTCACACCCTTGTCTAGGTCATGATCCAGTGTTTTGGTTTATGGACGCCAATTACTGCATTTCACGGCTGATAGTTACAAGGGCTGGACTGGACAGGTTTGCCCTTGTTGATCTTGGGTAGACATATTTTTCATTTCGTCGCTAATAGGGTCAGCAAATCGTTGTGTATACATTACAATAATACAATGAGTAATTATATTCAAATGGACATTTGTTAAATTTTGTATCGCCTGACCTAAGAGTGTGCTTAAGGCGTTAGCCATTGTTTGCGGTAAATCATATAATTCAATTTCAGTTCTATTTTTTTGTGTTCGCTTCTTTAACATACTTAATTTCAGTCATTCAAGTCGATTTCGTTATAAAGGTGAGACGATTTTTTTTCACAAAATTTTACATTTTATTTACACTGAGCCCAAAATAATGTACAAATGTACAATTTCGGCAAAGACATTTCAGTCAAAAGAATAGCTCAAATGATGGGTGTCATCCATTCAACTGCGCTTTTGGTAAAAAAGCGGAATGTGGAAGCGGCAAAAAAAACTGGAGATCGCGCAATTCTTCTAACTGATGGTGATTCACGCCTTATTGAACGTTTGATGATTTCAAAACTGAAAATGCCAAAATGCCCCAAATGAGGCTGCAAAATCATCATATCGGCCCACTGGTAAAAAGACATATGTAGATTTGTTGAGAACGAACTTTGCAGAAAAATTATGGATGAATGCACCTACTAAATTGACGAAATGGTGTTTCGTCAGGATGGGGACCCAAAACAATATGTTATTATCATTATAAATGGATTGTGAAGCAGCAGTTTCAGACGATGCAATGGCCGGCCTAAAATCCTGATCTGAAAAGTGGAACTTGAAAACGTTATTATTAACTAAAGGAATCCTTTTGTTCTTTTTAAAATAAAAAATAATTCCGCGGCAAATTCTATTTTAATTCGTCAAAAACACTTCGTTTAAGTCGTCGTTGTTATCGTCTCCAACTCTTTTGGTAGGGGTTTCCTCTTTCTTACCAAATTCGTCTGGTAAATCTGGGTTTGTTTTCAAAAAGTGGCAAAAATATACGCATAACCTCTTTTAATTCTTGCTAAAAAGAACAGTACCTAGTTATTTCGAAAAAAGGATGGATGGCAGCACTAAGCATTAACCATATGCTATAACAGTTTTGTTTAATGATTTTCTCCACTTCCTTGCCCTAAACGCAAAAAGCTTAACTTTTCAGGAGGGTTTTTTTTTTAACTTTGAAAGTTTCTACTTTTTTCCTGTTATGACCATGAAAAATCCCTGTTTTATAATACTGATATTTGGGTACCTATTTAGCCAACAACACATTTTAAATTTTTTAAATATTGAATTAAGTTTTATAAAAGTACCAAAATGGACATAAATGAAAATAGAAGACGCAAGTAACAAACAAAAATACAACAGAAAATTAAATTTGGGAATAAAAGCAAATTAATCAAAATCTATTGGAAAATTAATTTTAATTGAACTTAATTTATATACTATCACAAAAAGTTAGAACGATTTTTTATTTAATTCTAAAAATAGTTTTGTATAATTATACAATATACCTACCTATATAAAAAAAGAGAAGAAATGATGTCCTTCTTCTTTTAAAATGAATTAAATTTCCAGAAAAATTAAAAACCCTCGGCATTTTTTTTTAAACATGAGAATAAAGAATAAACCCTCTTCCTCTTAACAGCTACCACTATAATAGAGTAGCAGTAGGGGATTTTGAATATTTTATATTTCGCAAACGGCTTTCCAAAATGCAATTTCTGAGTCATTGAGTGGTCAGGCGTAAGCCTTTTAATATTATTCCGTTACAGTTTTCACTTGGGTATTTTCCTCCAAAAATTGAAGTATGGCAACGCCAGTCAGATCAAAGCAAAATATTAGTTTTTTGTGGGTTGTCCTGGACCATTAATTTTATTATTTTTAATTAAAGTACTTACCAAAGCGTTGCCAGTTCTGTCACTATTGGTTTCATACCAAGTGTTATATTAGGCGTTTTTTATTTTACCCACATGATCTACACTACAGAACATTGATTTCCATGGTTTATAAGAATAGTATACAAGATCCAACTGCGTTAATCGACTTCTTTTATTTGCTGACCAGTTTTATGCATCAGAGAGATTGCAACTTTATCTTACACCCCACGTCCCACGCTCCTCAAAAGTGGATGCAAACTTTGTCCTGCTTCTGTGCATCGGCCCATCTATGGAACGACGTACCTCTGGCCACTGTAGTAAGTGAAACAAATCATAACAACTACTTCACATTTTTTTGACGCAAAACCTTGAGTCAAAGAAACACTTCAACAATATTTGTAGCGCATAGAATTCAACAAGGCGGTAAGGGATTCAGGAATGTACTTTTTTTGACAGCAAATGTAAAACCAAGTTTAGTTATACTCTCGAAATAGATTTTTTTTTGAAGTTACTTTAAAAAAAACACATATGTTTTAAGCTTAATTGTAGTGAAGAAATAGATAAATAAATGGAAATACCTTAAAATACCACCAATCCAAGTAGGTACTGCTAGTCACGGGAATGCAGACTCAATGAAGACATTGTTGCAAGCCATCTTTGTTGCAGGCATTTTCTACGTTTTCTACGAAATCTCTCTTTATGATTTCGATTAGATTTTCGCAAATGATTTTGACGTGTAGTTCGCAGGAACTTGTTTACATACAGATTATTGTAAGATAAAAATAGTAATACTTGTCAGGTTCTCTTTTAAGCGTCTCCGTTTCATAAGATATAAATTTAGTAATACAATCCGCACAACGCCTTTCTAGGCATTCCTGTTTTATGTGTCTTGCACAAGGAGCCTAAACGCACCTTAAAACAAAATGTTAGATTATCTTTTTCAATTTTGTATTATAGGTACGCAGTTGCAGAAAGGTACTGGTCAACATTTTCGAGCTTGCAATAACGATGTATTAAATGATATTACGATGATGGTATATACATATGTAAAAAGCTCAGAAAATGGTCCTCGCAAATTCTGCCTAAGACTTAATTACTGAACCGATTTGCTTATAACTTTGTGCACGAACACGCGGTTTAATCGGTCACGGCTTTAAAAATGTTGCTTAATATTTCAACGTATCTGATTTTATCCTGTAAGTCGTCTTAAAAATTTACTCCCCAAGGATCCCCAAGGTCTGGAAAAAGTTTTATGCACTCAGTCCTATAATTCAAGCAACTAAGTGCAAAAATTACGACCTTGAAAGCTTCATCTGGTAAATTCTCAACAATTGTAATAAAAACTGATAAAGATCAACAAAAACATCCGTCAGAAAATAACGCATTATGGGTATCGGTATCGTCCAGACATCGTCGTCTTACGTGGTCTGCCCCACGTTAAAATTTCAATTTTATATAGCTACCAGGAATTGAATACTTTTTCGGAGATGACAAGCTGAATGAAAGCCAGACCAAAGGAATTCGCAGTAATAGAGGAAGACTCAACACAACGTGAACTCATGAATGTGTTATTTATAGGTCTAGGTCCAAATTTTTAGCACGGTAAAACAATGACAGACATCAAATAAAATCAAGCGGAGCTTAACTCAAGAATTCTATTAGTCCGATTGTTGTATTTACGACTAGCTGACCCGTGCTCGCCTTGCCTCACCCGTCGTTTTTTTTATAAATATGTCCCCTTCCTTGGACCTTTCTAAAAGCAATATTAATTTTAATTCCTACTTAAGTTTACACAAACAAAATTTAAGCAAAGTTCTGTTATTCTTTCCCTCTTATCAACCTCAAATGTTGGCGAAAAGAAGCAACACGAATGAAACAACTTGACATTGTTTCCAATGAACAGCACCTGAAAACGTGTTCAACCTGAATGTATGCGCTGAAAAGAGACAACTGCCCATTGAAGTGCAAAACATATGATCACGTTAGAGCGCGCACATAATAATCACACACACACTACTGCAACGATACTCACTGCTGACAGTGGTATCCCCTGAAAGAAAATTGTGGGCAATGTTTTGAATAATTGTTTTGAACATTGCTCAGCTTCAGGACAACGCAGGAATATCTTTTATATCTTAAAAGATTCAGGAGACAATTTACTAAATTCACCTTTTTTTTTATTTTTCAATCCGATAAGCCATTACTGAGCTAGGTCTCGGTTTTTTTTTTTTTTTTTTACTATTTTGTAAAAACCAAGTTATATTCCGGGTTAAAAAGTATCCTAAAGCCCGACCCAGAACATAAGCAATTACTATGCCAAGTTTCATCAAAATCCGTCCGTGATGCGCGGTCAGGCATTTTTCATTCTACGGTTTTATTATATGTAGAGAAGAGAAGAGAAGTGAAGAGATTTTAAGAGTTTTAAAATTGCGATATTTCTTACGACGTGGCATAGTTATATTTTCTTCGTTCTGTAAAATTCAATCGTATTTAATAACAAACAGCTCTGATCTGACTCAAATAAGAAACGTCTTCATGAATAATACAAATGTTTTCTTCAATGAAAGAAGTCTGTTTCGCAGATAGCGGATTAGATTCTCTGTAGGTAGGTTTTGGCATAGTGCATAGACTGCAAGACTGTAATACAGTCGGGCCTGTTGGACTTGGTGCTGTTAATTGGTTGACTCAATTTTTGGTCAGTATACCTATTTCATTTCGCTACACTAATTGGAATTTGATCTAAAGATGTCCGAGGGCCGAAGCAGTTATTGCCAGTAGGTCTGATTTATCATATCCATAAATAGCGATGGTTGAAAGCTTCTGTATGAGCTTAGAGCTTTCACAGTCTATAAAAGATAGAAATCTCAGATTGTCGTAGATTCTTTATCGATGGTAATTATATTTACTTCAGCTTGAAAGACGTTTAGGGAGATTTTACAAGTCAAAGAGTGAAGAATGCTCCGGCTTGCTTCCTGTACCTACTTGCACTTAGAGATGTCGTCAGTACGACGTTGTTACCAAAACTATTTTTGAAACATACGCATACTACAATTATTAAGGACAGATTTCATAAAAGTGCGAGCATATATTAACAGGCTAAGAAATTAAATGTTTGCGGACTTTTTGAAAATGTTTAAAAACAATATTTGGTTAGGTACTAAAAATAGATTCTGTTATGTATAATTTATGCCTAATTCGTGATGTCAAAAAATTATATACTGGAGATTAATGCCTTCGTTGCGTGCGCGAAGTTTTTATTTTAGGTCTTTTGTATATTTTTAAACAAATGTTTTTCCAAAAGTAAAGTCTCAGCTCGTTTGCTACTTCCCGTATCAGCTTTATAAGAAGAGCACTGGGCACATTAGTCTTTTTGTTGTTGAGCTTGTTGAGAGAAGGATTAAATCTCATTTTAAAAAATATTGCAAACCCCTATAAAGATCGAATAGCTAAACTAAGCTTTAAATAAATTGCACATTTCGACTGTTCTTGTAAATGTTTACTAGAAACCGTTAAGCGGCGGTAATGGGAGTCTATAATACGAATCTGAGTAGGAAACAGTATGTGCAGTGTGGAATTCATATTTGCACATGCTACAAATGTCAACTGAAACGTTAGGACCTTGCAGATGCTGACAACAAAACTGAGCAACATATCGAAAAATATATTTCTGAGCTGCAAAAAACAAAAATTAGAATTTTAATTCGACAATAAAAAGAAGTGCTTTAGTGAATTTCTATCTAAGGACATCGTTGGTGCAACATATCTGCTTCATCTTTTTAGTTGGCGCTTCAATCCGTCGTGAAGCTGGGCCTCAACCAAGACGCCTCTCCAGTAAGCATGTGATCTTTGGTTAACTGCTGCTCACTCCAATCTACAAGTTGGTTGAGGTCTGCTTTCACTTGCACTCCACCTAAGGCGAGGTCTTCCTCTACTTCGGGTTAGAATCGATCGCTCTTCGGGCCGCAGTCCTAGCCGTCTTAGATGACTGATTCGTTCTTTTCTGACCAGTGGTGAAAAGCGAGCAATAGTCACTGAATTTTGTTGATTTTTCATGCCCAAAAAATTACGGATGTGGTAATCCAACTCCAGATTTATGTCGTGTAGAGCTCGTAGAATTCGCTGCTGAATCCCTTTTGTTAAAGCCCGTCAAAGCAAACGAAACCGAATATCACTCGAAGGAGCCAAGGAGATCGTTATCCGCCTTTGATAACGTCTTTGATGATGACGGTCCTATATAGAATCTTCTTAGTATTTCTCGATAAGGCCTCACTTATCAAAAGCCTTTTTAGGCCAAAGTGACAGCGATTGACAAGTGTGGCTTCGTTTCTGCTGCGATGTAATTTTCGGAGTTAATTCAGGAGCCGAGGTGTACAAAGTCCCTAACTACCTCAAATTTATGTAGCCGACTATCGTGATTACCGACTTTTTGGACAACATATCATGTTCACACATGTTTGCCAAAACACATGTTTACACTAAAGCATTCTTATAGTGAAGAAAAGCAAATAAAACCCGTCATTTGTACTGAAGGCACTTTCATTTGCTTCAAATTCACACTTTCCTACCTACCTTGCTTTTTGAATAAAACAGTTTGCGATCAGAGCAAGCATCACCCATCGACCACAGTGGGATACGGCAGTCTTAGTTTCTTAATTGTTCCGTAATGTTCTACTTAAGGAAACCTCGCCCACCTATCATGCAGATGCAGTGAATATTATAAAAGGATTGGAAGCGATCCCTTTGGGGTGTATTAAAATATTCTTCAATGCGATGATTTTTGCACTTTTTTATGCCGACTGTGAACTGTACACTATAGACACAAACCTCGAAGGATGAAGGTAGCTATGTACATTGTTAGAAAATAAATGACCTACTTTGTCAAACGAAAAATTTATAAAAGCAAAAATGCTTCGTTTATAAAAGTGCTATAGCCAAAGAGCCCACAAAAACGTCAAATGCAGTAAAAAAAAAAGAAGCAAGGTGCATAAAGAACTCCACGCACTTCAAAGGATTCCATTTCAGCATGATAAAAATAGGTATAGCTGGGAAGGTAGATATAAAAAGAGTAGGTAGGTATATCTACCTATTCTATTTAAGTTTAAGACTATTGTACCTACAATTGGAATATTCGATGTGATAGAGCTGTCCGCATAATCTGCATCTATCAAAGGAAACTCTACAAAGGGTTTATTAATAACAAAGACAGAAAGTTGTCCAACAACCAATGACAGAGAACGATTTTCATAAGGTAGGTACTTGAGAATCGATGTCGGGAAAAAAATCAATTTAAAGCCGCAACCAATCAACCCTTTATTTTCCTCTAAATGTCACAAAAATGATCCTTGTACTACCCACCCCCCACAATTATGTCTTCTGTTGTTTATATATTTTTCTATATGCAGATACGAAGAACGTCGGTAAATGCATGCATATTTTTGCGAATATAAAGACGCAATTGTGCAACTCGACTATGAGCTTATATGTACGGGAATGTACCCACAGAGAGATATAATATATGAATACATATTTTTTTTAAGGGATGTAGGTACACACACACAATACAAATGAAATTGTTATCTGGCTGCTCCACCCGTTTCTGATTCGTCGTTGTCATGTGGTGCATTTATGGCGGTGGGTGGATGTGGAAAATGTTATCAGTTGAAGAGAAATATTCAATAAAAGTTCATGTCAGCAATTCTCGATCATATGCACAGCACAGAGGCTATATATTTTTCCGTATTTTATTAGGAGCATTCACGATACACATTTGCGCATAGGTACCTATGATTATGGTTATGGAGCTTTTGGTGGGTCGTAACCCCCAGCCCCTTTAGCTGAACCTTCAAATAGATTAGGAAGGTATGTATTGTATGTACCTACCCATGCTTTTTTTATTTTATTTTTTGGCTCGTATATGGTGCCTGTTTGTGTTGTCATATCCTTGGGATGGAGTACACAAGGCCAAGGGATGAACGAGCAATGTGTGGTGGATAGATACAAGTTGGGGAAACATTTTTTTTTTCGTCGATGGAGCTTCTATGGGTGCTTTCGTAACGAATCAAAAGCGGTTATTTCATGTACTTCAGAATGGGTATTGGGACACATATTATGGGTATATGTGAAATGTGTGTGATTATGTGGATATAAGTACATATTGGAATGCCTTATAAAGGGAATTTTTTAAAAGAGATATGAATGTAGGATCTGTAAGCCATTTGGACTGTGAATGACATGCACCTATATAGATTTCTAATTGCAAATTTAGTGTTGACGGCTGTGTTTGTATTAGAAAGGAACTAATTTCATTGATAGGGCAGATAATTGGTGGATATGGGTTAACCAACTTTGACTACAGGTGTAGCTAAAGTCAAAATCTACAAAATTGGTAATTTCTAATTAAGATCTGATAATAGAAGTCGTTTTTCTGTTTATCCCACAACCTATCTGGCCAACTATACTTACCCCTTTTTCGATTTCGATATCCGGTGTTCAGCATCCGAATCTGCGAGCAGTTAATCTATTTTATATTAAGTTTCCAACTGTAGGTAGATACCACAACTCTTTAAAACTGCAAATTTCATTGTAGGCTGTCAAAAATGGGCGAACAGCTTTGCAAATCAAATAAAATCTCTCAATTCTACAACCTATAAAAGTAGATACCTAAGTATTTCAACAAAAAATCTTCGAAAAAGGAAAATTGCCATAGGCACCTCCAAGAGTAAGAGACTCATTCATATGGTGAAGGCATGTCTATTGAAACGCCCTGAAAACATTTTATACATATGATCGTAAAAATCGTAAGTTTTACAATAAATTTTGGGAAACAAATACGACGCTCCAATTTTGCCTTTATATTCCACGTTTTCTACGATTTGCTGATTTGTTGATACGACAATTAACGATTTAAAAAAAAATTTACTACCTATGATTCATGACAAGCTATATCCTCTTATACCTCTCGAAGGAACAACATATTTTACTCCGTGAGTACAGAGTATTTACGTAGTCCCGATTAATAAATACTAGGCGCTACGTGCCACCAGTTATTTCTTGTTGAAATCTGAAACCTTTCGTAATGCCCAATTGTCTAACTTAAAAAAAATATTTCTAACTGGTATTGACTTTCAGATATCCTTAAATGACTCAATTTTTCATGGCTGTCCAATCCACCATTGCCGTTAATTTTTTATGTCTTTAGCAAAAATATGTCGATTTGTGGACAGAATAGTTCGTCGAGTATTTTAATCTCTGACCACACAACAGAAGTGAAAATTCTCTTTTTAAATCTTAGTACAGCACAGTAAAGGAGTATATACTTTTCAAACATTTCTCCTATTGGAATCTATTTTTTTTTTATTTTTTTATAGTTTTTATTTGCATTTTTTTAATCAATTAACTTACAGCCGTATTAATAATAATCATCTGCTCATTAGTTAAATTTTCTTATTTATAAAGAAATTTAACCCAATTATCTATTGACTAATTGTCGTGTTATTTTTTTCCATATGCTACCGTTAGATATCTATTGTAAACAAGATATCAGCTAACGCGGCCACCCGCTTGAAGGCAATTCATCTGTGGACCAGCAGACAAACTGGCCACTCGTCCATTCTGAATAAAATAGGATGTTTACCTATAGACACTGATTACACCCTCCCTCAACTTCAGTTCAACAAACACTTTGAAACCTGTATACCCTCCAGAGCTGACTGGGAGAGAGTTGCAGGTTCTCGAAGAGAATACATCTGCTTTTACACAGATGGGTCAAAAACGGAAACAGGAGTGGGGGGTGGTGTATTCTCCCAAGATCTGGATTGTAAGATCTCCTTCCGACTTCCTTATCACTGCAGCGTGTTCCAGGTGGAAATTATGGCGATCAAGGAGGCCCTGTCGTGGTTGCGGTATAATGTAATATCTGCAAGAGACATCACTATTTTTACCGACAGTCAAGCCGCGATTAAATCCTTGGAATCGGTCACCTTTAACTCCAAGACTGCCCTCAATTGCCGCCTATCTCTCAACGAGATGGCGGAACAATTCAAAATTCACATTATTTGGGTGCCGGGCCATAGGGTCATTCCAGGCAACTGTATGGCCGACGAACTCGCTAAACATGGCACAACTGCCTCGATTCTACCGGAAAAGGAGAATCTCTGCATGCCCCTCGCTACTTGCAAACTTCTTATCAAACAAAACGCGATAAACGTTACTAACCGCAGGTGGGCAAACTGTACCACTTGCTCTATCCCGAAACAAATTTGGCCCAGGCTGGATAGAAGCACCCTAGTAGGTGAGTTCTGCAGAAGTTGCATGGATGAGGAGGAGGAAGAGTCCATTCTTCACCTCCTATGCACCTGTCCTGCTCTTTCAACTCGAAGAAGATTACATCTCGGAGAGTACTTCTTTGAGAATCTTGGTGAACTCGATATTATTAATATCAATCGCCTCCGCCGCTTCACCTTGGGCTCCTATTGGTTCAACGGGTGGTTTGAGATCATTAGATCCTGTGGTGTCACAATGGGCCAATTCTGGCCCAAGTGTGGCTGCACTTGTGTGTAGCCTGCCACTATAACCTAACCTAACCTACGCTTTTTTTCGTGATGGTGCAGTGATGATAACCGAATCATCCTCTAGCATATTCAAATTATAAAAAAATACTGATAAACGGTGGGCCATTTTGCTCTACAATTTTAAAAATTTATTAAATTATTTATCAGTAGGTATTTGACTTTTTGCGCGGAATTTGAGTTTAACCAATGTGTTAGTCATTAGTTACGGATAACACGAGGTCCCGCTGCTGTTATTAATACGGCTGTAAGTGTGTTAAACCAAGCTTACGAATTGAATTCCGTGTTGATATATTTTGGCGCGACAGGTCTGTGGGACCCAAGGCCTAGCTTCTCACAACCATTCGTTTTGTGTGGGTTTTACATTTTTGGGACGAATAGAAGGGATTTACAATTTTACAATTTAATTTGAGAAGCTCTTTCATGACAGTTATACTCTCGGATATTTGTCAGACGTTCGCGAGAGGTGGCGCAGTGAAAAAAAAAAATTAAGATGTAATTTGGTTCTTTCGGGATTAGAACCGGGTACCCCTCGCTTAGTAGCCCAACACACTACCACTATGCCACTGCGCCGAAGTTAAAGCTAAACAACTTTAATTCTAAAAACTAAAATTCCAGATAATACGCGTAATACATTCACCAGTTCATTTGCCACCACCAGCATGCCCTTAGAAGAATCACTTAAAAAATATTCTGTTTAACTAACTGTATATTATTTCCTTGAATGTGGCAACCAAAAGTCAAGATGCGTAAACGCGTTAGATTCTTTTAAGTATGCACTTGAATTCTTGGACTAATATACCAAACTCGCGAGAGCATTATCTCCATGCTTTCAAATTTTCTGTTATTAGTTAGGCACTTATATATATAAGATATTTTTTCGCACATGTTTTCCTTTTAGAAACAATGTATTATTCAAATAGGATTAAGTATGAAAAGAATGCGTGAAAGCAGAGAGCAGAGCAACAACAACTGCGTTGGTGGCAGCAAAAAGAATAGCAGCAGCAGCAATCGAATCTACATGAACGACTGTCTCACTGCCTATACACGGTCTCTACTGAAAAAAGCAACCGAACTCAAACGCAATAACATCTGCAAATATGTTTGGGTAAGGAATGCATCGGTACTTATCAGAAGAAAAGAGGGAGATAAAGTTATTAAAATAAGTTCATTTGGAGATCTGTCGAAGATTGAGGGTATTAATACTCTGGTAACTTAAATACTAATTATGTTAAATCGAAATTGTAATAATTTTTCTTTGAATTCTCCAATTAATGCAAATAATAACGTTAATCACTCCTTTGCTTTATTTGAAAATTCGAATTGTTTTTGTATTGACCATGTAAACAATGAGCAACATTCTGGATTTTCTGTCATTCATCAAAACATTCGTAGCTTAAGAATGAATTTTGATACATTTTCCACCCATCTTGCGTCTTTAGATCATTTACCGGATCTTATCTTTGTATCTGAAATCTGGATTTTTGAAAATGAAATCTCTGACTATAATATCCCTAACTTTTTGTTTGACGCTGCGTGCAATGATTCATATGCAGCTGGTGGTGTCGGAGTGTTTTATAGAACTGGCATAGTAGGATTAAAAATAAAAAAATATAATTTGCAAAGTGCTGATATTATCAGTTTTAGCTGTGAAATTGCTGGTATTTGCTACTGTTTTATTTGTGTCTACAGGCTTCACAAATGTACAGCGAAAACTTTTACGGAAGAATTTTCTGTGTTCTTGGAACTTCAGACATGTAAAAATTTAGTTTTACTTGGTGATTTTAATATCAATATTTTGTCTAATTCATTAGAAGTCGATCACTTTTTGTCGACTTTATCATCATTTGGATTTGATTCCTTGTTGACTCACCCTACTCGGCTAAGCGCGTGTTTAGATCACATATTTATTAGGATTCACCGTAATAATTGCATAGGATTCAAAACTATGGTGCATGACTTAAAATTGACGGATCACAGCTTAACAAGTATTCAATTTAATTATAATGTTCCTAGAACCTATCGATCTGAGTGTGAAGAATTTGCCAAAGTTGATTTTAATGTCCTAAGAAACAATTTGAACTTTGAATTCTGGGAAGATGTCTTCAGTTATAGTGATCCATCAATCGCTTTCGATTTATTTCTTAACAAGCTTCAAGCCCATATTTCTAGCAGCCATCAAATAATAAGAAAGAAAAATAATAAAGGCATATGCCTTAAGCCATGGATGAAGCCATCACTGCTTAAAAAAATTAAAAGGAAAAATAAGCTGAGTGTTCTTGTTAAAAAGCATCCGAATAATTTAAAACTTAAAAAATACTATGTTAAGGTTTGTAAAAAACTTAAGGATGAAATACCTCTGTTTCGCGATAATTACTATCGCAACAAATTATCAATGAGTGTTGGTAACTCCAAAAAGGAATGGCGTGTTGTCGATGAGATTCTTGGCAGAAAAGCTTCTGAAAAAAACATTGTTTTAAATATCAACAATTCACTTATTTCCGATTCCATTGGAGTTGCTAATTTGTTTAATGATTTTTTTTGTTCTTTTCAGGACACAATTAATAACAACATCGAGTCCGCAAACATGCTAGTCTTTGAAGGAATAATACGTCAACCTGAAAGTTTTTTCTGCGAACCTTTTACTGCCTTAGAAATCCATAAAATAGTTTGTTCCCTCAAAACATCAAAGTCTTCTTCCTTTGACAATATGTCAAGCTCTTTGTTAAAAAAAATAAGTTTTCATATCTCTGATGTGTTGTGTTTTATTTTCAACCAAAGTCTCAAACTAGGCATTTTTCCACAATCCCTAAAAACAGCAGTAGTGATCCCACTCCACAAAAAGGGTGATACTACAGTTTTAAACAACTACCGTCCTATTTCATTGTTGTCGGTTTTTTCAAAGGTTTTTGAGAGAGGTGTTAAAACTAGAATGCTATCGTATCTTGACAGAATACATTTCTTTAGCGATTATCAGTTTGGATTTAGAAGTGGAAGATCTACTGAGACTGCACTATTAAAATTAACTGGTGAATTATACAATAGCTTCAATTCTTCTGAAATACCGGCTTCATTGTTTATTGATATCACTAAAGCTTTTGATATGGTTGATCACTCGATATTATTAAATAAACTTTACCGTATAGGATTTAGAGGCTATATGTACAAATGGTTTGTTTCTTACTTAAATAACCGTAGACAAATGGTCAGAATCAATAATATTTATAGCTCCCAGAAAACTATAGCACTCGGTGTTCCACAAGGCTCTGTTTTGGGTCCTATATTGTTCTTAATTTATGTCAATTCATTATTTGAGCAACCTTTTAAAGGTAAAATCACAGCGTTTGCTGATGATACTGCTCTCTCGTATTCAAGTAGAAGCTTGCTTAACATATGTTGTGACGTAAATTATGACCTAGACTTACTTAGGAGATGGTTTTTGAAGCACAAATTAATTATCAGCGACAAAACAAAGTTTATGATTTTCAACTTGAAGGGATATTCTGCGGATATTTTGCCATTTGTTTACCATTCTACTAACTGTTTACGTTTTTGTTTATCTGACTCAGGTCAACATTCTTTTAACTATTTGTCATCGTGCTCCAATAAATGCTTTAGCATTGAGTGTGTTGATAACTTTAAATACTTAGGTATCATATTGGACAATAAACTGAGCTGGTATAGTCACACAATTTATCTTAAACATTATTTTAACAAAGTGGTGAGGCAATTATATCACCTTAGTCTTTATTGTAATCAACCATTACTGAAGCTTGTTTATAATGGACTTTTAAAGTCAAAGCTACAATATGGGATAAGCTGTTGGGGTGGTGCCTATTTCAACAAAACTGAACCATTACTTTTAAGCCAAAAGCATGCCGTTAGAATCATATGCAGGGTGAATCGAAGAACTCCGAGTTTTGATTTGTTTTTGAACCTTAAAATTCTTCCGTTAAGGCATCTTTACTGCTACAAAGTCCTTAAAATCTTCTTTGATAATTCGGGATTTTATGCTGTCAGAAATAACGAAAACTATAATTTGCGAGTAAATGCCAGACATTTTGTAACTGCTCTTACAAATAATAAAGCCCATTTTGCACGATTTTACTATGCTACCGCACCTCGTCTCTTCAATTCCCTTCCAGATTCTGTTAGACGCGTGAGAGTGAAAAGTGTATTTCTGAAGTTTATAAAAAATTGGATTATGTCCTTTGATTATTCAGCCATAAATAGTTTCTTTACGAACTGAATTTTGCTCATTAAAAGTCATAGTATATTTTATAATTCCAACCTAATCACTTTTGAAATATTAATTTTTTGCTTTCCAATTTGTGATTCCCCATCAATCAATAAATATTAGTAAACAATTTTAAAAATTTCCGTCCTACATTCGACACTTGTTCAATGAACAACTGATTGTAGTATCTATTTTATACTCCCTTTTATTATATAATGTGTAATGTTAAACATTGAATTTGTATAAAATTTTATGAAATAAAAAAAAAAAAAAAAGTATAACACAGGTAGGACCACAAATGTTTGGGACATGGTGGTACAAACTCTCTATAAGTGCCTCAAACGTACAAGCTTGTTCATGGTAGGTATATGTTGCTGGACAGTCCGGAAGTATTAAAGTTCACTCTTCTAAAACGGCTGTAACAAAGCGTCGCACTCAACTCTTTAGTAAAAATTCTTCAAATTGATTACAGTTTGATCATTTATGTCGACGGGGGTCTTTCATTGGATGGGACCAAAGTTTAATAAAAAACGTACACATTAATGAATAGTGCGGTTAAAGAAGATACTAATTCTTCGCAGCTCACAGTTCACCAGCTTAAATAACTTCAGCAATTGTTATGTGTGTGCGCTTTTGTGTTTCTTTTACGCGAAAGTAATTTTGAATCAGATCAGGTCGGCAGTGTATCTGCACAGATTGTGATTGGTGTACCTAATTCGCTTGGTGCACAATCGTGCCATCCTATGCAAAGATGCAAAGATGTGTGCGATCTACGACTGCAGATGTTGTTATTTAGCTTTTGGCATTGCACGGTCATTTCATTTTATTGTACTCGTACTTTGAATTAGTCAGCGATGCCAGATACAAATCTCTCAATAAATCCAATATTGGCTTGGATGTAGATATTTTATATCGAGCTAATATTTGATCAACATATCGGCGGCATTTTTACACTTACACAAACAAAATTCCTAAATGAAAAAAGTCTCAACCTTTAACAGCAATAATTTGCGTACTATATCGAGACACAACCGGTTCTTGTCAATCGTCGATGTTAGATAAAGATTTACTATGCTACGCAGCTATCAAATCTGAGTCTGAGAGCGTTACGCCATCTGTTGGCGATCTCTCTTTGGTGCAGGACAAAATTATCCGTTTGTCACTGCGGAACTAAAAATGTGTGTCATTCCTAAAGCTATGTTCAGACGATTGCCAAAATTCACAGATCTGTCAGTGAAAATATTGTCCCAAATGTCTTGCAACGGTATGTGAACTTACAAATATTTGTTTAACAATATTTGCAGAAAAGTCATTGCCAGATAATTGTCGGACCGCCACCTGATGACAATGAAACTGTCAGGTGTCTACATACAATTTTATCATTGTCAGACCAGGCATTTAGGACATTTGCAGACTCATGTCAGATGTGCTGTGCTTATCAAATCTGCAAATTTTTCATTATCAGACAAATATTTTTCATATTTGATTGAGCAAAACGATGTTTCGGTGGTGTTTTCTTTGCATTTTTCTATAGATTGGTGAAAAATTAGTGAATTAATTAATTTGATATACGTTGACGAAGAAGGCGATCCAGCAACGAAAAGGATCTAGGAAAGTTAAATACTTGTAAATATGGACCTAGAAATGTTTATGATCCTTTTTAATCACTTTTTGTCTTATCTTTATTTTACATATCTCTTCTAGCCAGGAAGCTCGATCAGATGCTTTTATTATTTTTTATTATTCCTTTTCGCTCGCATCTCGAATCTGTATGACAAAAGGATTTTGTGGTGAACCATCAAGGGACAGTCGATAAGAGTTTTTGAGGATTTTGGTTCTTATTCATATTTGAACGAACAAAACGACGGATGCCTCGCTAGGGCCGATTGTCTTTAGGTTTTCAGTAAATTTGTGCAAAATGAATGAACTACATGATTTCGAATATGTGAACTTGCTTTTGAATATGTGTAGTCACCAAGCTAGAAGATCATCGAATAATTGTTTAAGAGGCCATACGCAAAACATTTGCGTGAATGAAAGAGTGAATCTTTTTTTCCATTTCGTTACATTTCCTATTATTTATCAAAAAACACTTCAGTTGACCGAATAAAGAAAAAACTATTTTTAATTTGTCTGCCGATTCCTGTCAACGGATCTGCAAATTTGTAAACGAACATCTGCCAGCCGTGAGAACTGTCAATTTTCAACCTGACACCGTTGTCAGACAAATAATCGCCTTGCCAACCATCTGACAACTAAGCTTTGTAGGATAGCAGCTCATTGTCAGAACATTTGTAGACCGGACAATCGTCTGGCAATCGTCTGAACGTATCTGCAATAGAATCAATATCTTCTCCTTTCGATACGAAATCGAATTTTCAGATGTCGGCCTCATTGCCTACACCTGAAAGAAAACAATTTCGGATTTTCACGACTTTCTGAATTTACCGGTCGAAATTTCCAGGTAGTGTGTTTAACTGATTCAATATGAGTTTAACAAAAAAAATTAAAATGCACATCGAATGACGTTCAAAGCGTTTTAATTCTACTATTTCAAGTTCAACAGAACTCGTGAATGGTTTACAGCTGTATTCTTCAAGAAAGATGTCACTATTTGGGTGTAATAAGTTTATGAAGCCAACTGTGTATGCGTGGGCTTCATTTCTGGCACGATTTAAAGGATTTAATTATTTGACTTCCAAACCACTGAAATGAATATACTTTTCACGACAAAAATGTATGTGAACAAGAAAAAAATCTAGCCCTACAAGTTTTAAGATCTAACTCATGGAAATTAAGGCGGTGAAAATGGGTAATGCGGTGAATGAAGGCAAGACAAAGTATAAGTGTCAAAGAAAAGAACACCTAACACCGACGTCTCGGACAGAACGTCACCATAGACTTGAGATGGTTAAGAACTTTGTCTACTCAGGGTCCGCGCTGATCTCAGACAATGATCAATGACACTAGCGGTGAAGTTAATAGCATAACTCGTTCCAGTCCTGCTATATGGCGCAGAGGCATGGACTCTGTAAAATAAAGTAGTTGGCGCAACAGGTCTGTGGGACCCTAGGCCTAGCTTCTCACAACCATTCGTTTTGTGTCAGTTTTTCATTTTTGGAACGAATGGAAGGGATGTACAACTTTTTGACTAGTCCAAACGGCTGATTGAGAAGCTCTTTCACGACAGTTTTACTTGGTAACTCACGCAAACATTCTTTCATATAAAAATCAAAGCAGAGGAATCGCTAAGAGCTTACCAATACCACGATAGTTCTCCACACCAAACGTTTACAAGTTTATTGTAACCGTGCCTGTTTCAAAATTGATTAAAATCGAATCAACTGAGCAATTGTTGGTCTTAAGTCTGGCAACTCCCATGATGCGCATAACCGTCCCAAATTGGATCCCCTTACCGTCAAGATATAATATTCGTATGCAGCACGTCGAGATGGGCTAGGAAGGAGTCTGATATAATAACACTCCAAACGAGAGTATATACTTGCATCGGGATAATTTCCATTTCACATATGGATAATTTTTGATTTCGAACGTGACTGTAAAGCTAATTCAATGCGCTCTCGCTCCGGTTGCTGAACATGGGCACAAGCAAAGCGCAGTTGTACTAGGTCACGTAGTAAACAAACATTTTATGACTGGCGTAATTTGCTTACTTTTGTGATGAAATTTATCGTCCGGGAAGAGAAAGACGAGTATGCGTATCAACACCGTCATTAAAGTTCTCATTTATGAAATATGATGCGCCGGCATAGTACCATACGACTTAGGCATTTCTAGACCTACACCGAAGGATAAGCGCCATGGAAATTATATAAATTATATGTACGAGTCCGCGTCTTTGACCAAAGTGATGATGGGCATCGAATGCCTAAACATTTTAAAGGAAAGGGAACACACTCTGTTGTGACACCAAACGACAGCAACTAATGTACATACCTATTTATTAATTTTTTCAGAAATGTAGTAAGATACATTTATTCAATTTTTAAACTATTCTGTAATTGCGATGATAGAGGTACTTTTATGTTTTTCACGTTAGCTTTACTATTAACGGTACTTCTAATGATTTCAACCGAAGTTGATAGGCATAAAAGACATGAGCTTAGCTGCGTGGGGTTAACGTTGCTGCGTATCGAGTTTTTACGATTCTTTTGAAAATTGGACTTACCTATCTTGAAAACGGTCAATACGATTGTAACGAAAATTCATTCGTAAGGTAATTATGATAATTTCTAGCTTATAGCAAACCTATTTTTTTAAATTACAGTAGGTACTCTACATTTTTGAAAACGTTGTTTTCTTTAGTTTACGAACATGAAAACGACAGCAAGGATTTTGACCAAAATTCATACTTGGAGCAAGATTGATGTTTTCGAATCTTAATCATGCTTTAATCCTGAACAATAGATACCCTCATATACCTTACTCGGTTTTAGGCTAGTTAGTTGAGCAGAAGTATTTTTCCTACAATACCAAGTTTTGCTATCCTACAGAACGAACGTATAAATAAATTGCCTTAAAACCCCTGGAAGTATTAAATTTGTAACTAATGCATAATTATGTACTAATTCCGCATTGTTCTTATTTCGTAGTGTTTTTTTCAGTCACACAATGAGTAAAAAGTTTCTTCTTTCACTCATCGGCTACTTGCTTTAAAGCGTAATTTTTGGTTACCTATTCCATAGTTTTGAATTCTATTCTCACATTCAAACGTCAAGTCTCATGCTCATGCAGTTTACAAGAACAAGCATCTCTAAACTCTGAAAGCGAATGTGAGCTAAGTGACAGTATTTTTGGAGTTCCAATAAAGTACCTATGATGAAGCAGCCCCAGCCAGTTCCTTGGTCACTCTCTTACGTTGAGGACAGTTACATCGAGATCGAGACAGCGGCAAGAAAAGGCCTTGCAGTTGAAACTACCTCGATCCTCTTTTTTTAAATTGGTTTAAAAAATACATGCATTGGTTAAGAAATAGAACGATTTCGAGAATAGTACGAAGATGATATATTTTAACCGACAGGTATTCTTGAGGAAGAAAATAAAATCACCTTCAGAAGGTATAGCCAAGACCAAGTAAAGAAATACCCCATTTTCGGCCATTTATAGATGGGTAGGTAGGGTGGTGGCATCAGTAGTCGGCCCCTTTTTTGTGTTTGATTGTTCCTTAAAAATCCATTTAATATTAATCAAGTACCTATTTGGTTTTCTGAATGTTTGAAGTTTGTGGACTGGAAAATACTAAGCTATTAGGGTTTAGGGATATGAGCTACCTAATGCAAACTATGTATTTGCAAAATAAATTAAAGGGTATGATTTGCGTGTAGTCAGCCCCTTAGCTCCAGTAGTCGGCCACACAAGTATCCAGTAGTCAGCCACAATTGCCATTTCTACAATTTCATGGTTTTAAAATCAAAAAAAAAAGTTAAGAATCTTTTGCATATTTAATAGGTAACAAAGTCGTTAATTAAATAGTAAAAAAATCTAAATTTATTTCAGTGATATGGATTCTATTATATTTGCATTATTTGAGTTGGTATTTTTATTATATAATTAGGTATTAAGTAACACAAAGAAAAACTAAGAAAATAACAAAAAATAACATAAATATACATATGTGTTTTGACATACTTAAATAAATAGTTGTCGCAACAGGTCCGTGGGACCATAGGCCAAGCTTCTCACAGCAATTCGTTTTGTGTGAGTTTCTCATTTTTTGGGACGAGTCGAAGGTATATATCCAAACGGCTAATCGATTCGTAGTCGAACACACTACCCACTAAGCCACTGCGCCTAGAAACATAAAAAAAAACATTGTATGTGAATCAATATTCTTTAAATAGTTGTCTTCAACTATATTTTTTTTTTTGGTCTGTCTTGCCCTTCCAGTCAGTTTATTGCATTTATAGCCTCCAACCGCTTTTCCAACAGATTTCTCCTCTTAAATTTAATATCAGTTTAGGATGCCGCTTAATAAAACTGTAATACAACGTTTTACCTGGTAGGTAATTTTTAAATGGTGCCTTTCTTTTGTCATCCTGTGTAATTTTTTGAACCGTATTTAATAGGTCTGTCGGTTTCTGTTGCAATCCACATTTCGCCACATTTATCACCCAGCTATAGGGTTTGTTCTTCAACTGCACTCTGGACGATCTCGGGTGCCACTTATCTAGGTTCTAGGCTTTTAGACAACTCTGCCATGAATGTGATCTTGAAGACTGCCTCTTGGGACTTAGAACTCCCGACTAGCTTTTCTTATTGACCATTTATTTGTAGGCATGTCATTTAAGACTTCATCAGCTAGGTATAGTGCCTCTTCAGAGTATTGATTAAAATTACGTTTATTTGTTTTAGTGAAAGCATCCATCTTTGAAAATACTTGCATTAGGTAGATACATATATATTTTGAAATTGTTAGCTATTTCATTATTAATACACGGCTGAGATTTGGAAACATATATTTATATAGCCACCCATTGCTTTATTATAGTCAGGGGGCTGACTACTAAAAAAAATTGTGAATTTTTTTTTATTTTTTGCGAGCATTAAGAGAGAATTCAATTGTCATTCACTTTGCATACCTACCCAGTTTAAAAAAAATTAGGTAGTTTTCAGTAGTAGCCTACCTAGTCAGTAGAGCCTAGGATACCTAATCGCTAATCATAAAAATAATGGTTCATAACATTTACTACTCCGCTGTAGGTACTTTGTATGTCAGCGGCTGACTACTGGAGATGGAGAGAGCTGAACTTAGGGGCCATCACCCTATATAGGACTAATTGTGGTAGGTAGGTAACTGGTAACTATTCTATAGGTACTCGGTACTCCCCATAGATCCTCATCCTACTACCTACCTATACCGAAAATGCAACAAGAAAGATATTAAAAACAACGCATTCGGCATTTCCAGTCTCCATCTCCGGTCAACTCCTCGCTCTTATCTACACTTCTAAAAGCTCAAACAGAAATGAATTGAAATTGTTATTGCGATGCACTCTCATATGAGTGATTCACACAATCCATAGCAATAGCAACTGCAAAAGCTGCAACCTGCAACATGCAACCCACTGCTTAGGTAGGTATACATATCTACACCTCGCATAGCTCGTTTGCTACTCAAAGCCCCCTATAACATTCAGATCCAGAAGTAAATAGATAACAATCCACACTCCCAACCCAACGCGTCACCAAATCGAATCGGAATCGGAATCGAAATAGGAAAAGAAATACAAATTTCAAAAATTGTATCAAGAAAATGCAAGCAAAAGACAAAAACAAAACCCATTGGAGCGCTGAAGCGTCGAAGGCGGAGCCATAAAACGGTGGAGCCTCATTCCATGCTCATCATGCACATTCACATATGTTTGTGTAGGTACATGTGTATCGAGGGGTATGGGTAGGTATCGTAAAATCAAATGTATATATGAATGGAGTACCTACACACACCTCGCTTCAGAAAAAAAACATTTGTAGGTGCTTGGAGTTGGAGTGGAGCTCTCGGTCGGATCTGATTGTCGTCGTCGTCGTCGTTGTCTCCGCAGATATAGATACGTAAAATAGAGACTTACATTTTATATTACGAACAATAATTAGAAATGAGTTCGTTGGCGTATAGTCAAATTCTTTTACGTCGCTATTCTCCAGAAGCTGATTTGTGTTTTCCTAACGAAACGACACACAACGAATGAACCACCATGCAAACACAGAGTGACACTTGGATTGGAGTGAGCATGATGCCGGTATCCTACCTACCTAAAGTAGGGGCACACTACACCAACACTCCCACTTTCATAGCCACACAATTCAGAATTCACCCACAACAACTCAACGACTCGATTCAAAAGGAAAACAAAAACAAAAACAAAACAAAAAAAAAACAAGAAATGATAAAGAAAAACTGTGTATATTCGTTGGAATGGAATCAATGTTCATTGAATGAATGCAGCAGCAAAATGAGATGGAGAGCGAGCGAGAGAGTAAAAGTATACATTCCACCAACTATTCCAGTGCTAACAGTGTATTGGGATTTGGAAATGGGAAGGTAGGATCCGCTCATTCCTCTAACGTTTCTTTCGGCTTTCGGTTTGGGTTCTTATTTTTCCTCTTCGTTCGCAACTTTCCGGTCCCCGCCACCACCGCTAACGCCTTTCTACACGTGATAACGGACCATAGCCGCACCCCAAGCAAGGCAAATTCCTCCACAAAAAAAGCTTAGCTCTTCATTTTTCTTGGCCTGCTTCTGAACCGGGTACCTACCTAACCTACTACAAAACATAGCGGACGGGAAAAGTCGTCGTCAAAGGGTTGCAAAAAGTGTTTCACATTCACGGGAAGAGGGGGGTGGTAGCCACTAGATGGCGCTGGCTGACGATGACGCTCAGTTTAAATTAAAGAACGAGAAAATGAAGCGCCGATTGTATAGAGCATTATTTTTTGTTGATGTGGGCGGATGTTGAGAGCTCCTGCACATTGTGTAGTATTAGTGTCTAGCTCTTTTCCAATTCTTTAGCATCCACAATCTTGGTTACAAATACTAGCGAGCGCGCGTGTGAAAAATCTCCCATTTGCACCCGTCCACGTCGACGGACAGCGCGGGAATGGCATTCGGGTGGGTATACTATTGCGAAGAAAAACTACACCCCTCATGTACTGTTGCACGTACACCCAAACACCCAAACACCCATGTGTATCTACATTTGGCGGTGGCAGAGTTTAGACTAGAGTGAGACGCTAAGACCCCATTTGCGGGGGGTGGCTGTATCCTCTCCCGGGTGGGTATGTTAGAATTATTTCTAGATGTTCTCTTTTCAATCAGGCTATGTACTGTACAGTGTACAGAGTCTGCAGGGCAGCACAAGCAACCCTTTTTTCCGCAAGGAAAGTTTGAGGGTAGGTGACTTCCAAACCTCGTATATACCTACATGTACATGCATATATGTCTGTTCTGTATGTACCTATATTCAGAGATGAGAGTAAACTACATGAGTGATCCCTATTTTACATTATTTATGGGTATTTACAGCACAAAAGTTTTCACGGGTGGTTTTGGTGTGGGAGATAGGAAATTATAATATAGGTATACCGTATACAGATACCAACACTACGGAGGGAGCAGAAATTCCAGGGATTAATTAATCTACTATAATAAGAATGCGGCTGGAGGCAGATTCTGGTTTGGTCTTTTTTCTGGGCATACCTACCTATTTTTTCAACATTTTCGTGTTAAAATCTTGCGGACAAACGAATTTGATTAATGTAGCAAAATTCATCGAAGTAAATGGAGTCATGGCAATGGTGGTCGCGTAACTTGAGCTTAATGTGACCTACCTTAAGTATCAGTAGATACCTATCTATGAATTTATCTAAAAAGTTGGTTTACATAGCCAGCTATATAGATACCTACGCAACGAGGTCATGCATGCCTTATTATTATCTATGAGGTATTGAACTACACCCCACTGATAGCCAACCACCATAAGGACCATATGAAGTGCATAGGTTTGCAGGATGATAGCTAAAAACCTATACCTTAAGTGAAATTCTGTTAGAAATACAGCAAACAAAACATTCAGCACTTGCGAGTAAATGGCATAAGACAACATTTGGCCTTCTTTTCTACCCGAAGTGACGCGGCCCGCCGACGGTAAGACTGTTCATTTATTTCGCGATTTGACTGTACACAGTTCCTTTTATATTTTCACTCGGTTACTCATCAGCCACACAAATAGTTGTGGCACCAACTCTTTTCGAAATATTGGGTTTAAGGATCTCATCCACCCGATAGCAGCGGTCTAATAGATCTCTTCTGCAAGAGAGTTAGCTAAGACGGCCAATTTATATGTTTTCGTTATATATAGGTGAATTTAAGGGTCAATTTATGGTTTGGATGTATATAAAGTTTCTCTAGAGAAAAGTAGGTATATAAAAAGTACTAGCGGACCCCTGCACACTTCATAGTGCGACCCGTGCTCGCCTTGCTTCACCCGCCTTAATTTTTTGTGCGGATGACGACCGACAACGAACACTAAAAGAAGTTAGTATTGTCACTCAAAGTTAATAAGAACAATTTTCAAGCGGAAATTTACACTTTTAAAAAGCACCACATTCATGTTCAAACAGTTTTTAAAACACAATTTTAATTCCTACTAAAAAGTCTACACAAAACAGATTTACGCAAAGTTCTGTAATTTCCCTCTTACCCACCTCAAATGTCGGATAAAAGGGAGCAATACGAATGAAACAACTTGACATTGACACACGAACCCCACCCCAGCCCATTTCCAAACTTTTCTCAATGAACAACACCTGAAAAAGTGTTCAACCTGTGTGAGCTAAAAAGAGACGACTGCCCCTTGAAGTTAGAAGAAGAAACTCACTGCTGCATGACTACTGGCAGTGGTTGTGGTATCCACTGAAGGAAAATTGAGGGCGATGTTTTGAATAATTGTTTTGAACATTGCTCAGATTCTGGACAACGCAGGAGGTCGTTTTATATCTTAAGTGATTCAGGTGATTCAATCCGATAAGCCATTACTGAGCTAGGTCTGTATAACCAGAATTTTCCTTACATATATCCGGTTTTTTTGACTATTTTGTAAAAACCAAGTTATATTCCGGGTTAAAAAAGTATCCTTAAGCCCGACGCAGAACATAAGCAATCACTATGGCAAGTTTCATCAAAATCCGTCCAGTAGTTTCTGCGTGATGCGCGATCAGGCATTTTGTATTCTACAGTTTTATTACATAAAATATATATATATAATATATATTATATAGAATATAGATATAGATATAAGTATAAAGTTCAAATTCTACCACATAAAACAGAGTCGGTGATATTTCAAATTTTGGAGGACTTCATGTTCCTCGAAAAGAAACCTACTCTCCCAGACTTTGCTTTATAATCTAGGACAGAGCCGAGCAGTGTTACCTCTGAAAATTGTCTTTCTTCTTTTTTTTTATTTATACTTTACGCTTTTAAAATAAAAAGAAACACATTGTTGTCTTAAGTAGACTTGTTTGGTCTGGAATAAATGTAACATAAATGCAAAACTAGATTTGTCGTTAACGTTACTTTTCTTACGTCACCCACTTATGCGAACTGTCAGAGTACCTACTCTACCTACCTCCATAAAGAAAAAAAAAAAGAACATTGAAGACTAAAAACATGAGTTGACAACGCATTAATCTAGTAAAATAGTAAAATTGACATTGACAGTAAAATTGACATTTGAAATTTTTAATTTTATAAAATGTACCTAATTAATGGAAATTTCTAAAGAAGCGAACATTTTAATTCAAATGAAAAATGAATCAAGTTAACTCAATAACATATTGTGTGTTTCAGATAAATTACCTTTCTTGGTAGGTACTTTACCTTTTTCGTCCGCTGTCTGAAACATTTTTCAAATTTGATTTTTTTTAATTTTTATGTTTGTTAACGCGTCAAATGTCATGTATGAAATTTCCATACAAATTATCGATAACAAACACAAATTTGTGTTAGCTACACTTTTCTCTATCCCCGCGAAGCTGTTAACCCCGTTAATTATCCAGGTTAAGTCCTTGTTGTATTTAACAAGGGATTTTTTATTTTGCCTATCCTATAGCAAAAACACAGCTAGTATTTCAGTGGTTGTCTCGATTGCGTCTCAATTTCGAAATAAACTAGTGCAAACATCTTAAAAATATCTCGTTCGAATTTTCATTTTAAGACATACCTACCTATCATAGTAGAATGTAATTTTTGCAGTCATTCAATGAAAATAACATTACAGTAGACGTCCAGTATAACGAATCCGATATAGCGATTTTGCGATATAACGAACGCTTTTTAAATTTACATTAGTATCTCTATATAGTGAATGGTGGCCACGATTTACTATCCGATATAACAAACGTACCTACCTATAAATAAATTTTATTAAAATCCCTGGAAGTATTTATTTTGTAACGAATGCATACAAACCTACTAATTACGGATCTATTCCTCTTTCCATAGGTACGATAGTGTTTTTCAGTCACTCAAAGAGTAACCAATTACTACTTATTTAAGACGGCTTCAAGAAAAGGATTTGCAGTTGAAATCTCAATTTGAAAAAGAAAAAATTCTTATCGATAATTGTTTTTTTTTTCTTCAAAGAATCATGTGCCTACCTACTGAATTTCACATTAAATAAAAAGTCTAAATAAACATGTATTTTAATGACGCCTTTAAAAAAATGTATTAAAAATCAATTGATTTGAATTGAAAAACAAAGTCATTTAACAGGAGTTCGGACTTATCCAGCTTAAATATAAAACAACACACTTATTTCTATTAGGTATGTCAGGATTTTATAAAATAAGACTCGCAACAAAACGAAAAATCAAAAACGTGTAAATAGAGCAAAACAAACAAAAATGTAAGCAAACGAATTTAGGACTTCAGTGGTTATATTTTTGATTAAATGAATTAATAATTTATGTTGTACAATTTATTTTTTCTGGTTAGTTTTTCAGTTAAGCGGAGTAATTCGCACGAAGATTGTGAAAAAATGCTTCGTGACAAATAACGCTTAATTTGGATAACCGAGTTTGACTACCTCCGTATTAATAAACGTTTTGAAAAATTTGTTAACCGGTTGCAGAAGAGTTTCATCCAAACTATCAGGACATATTCGTTTATATGTGCTTTTAAAATTTTTCATTAAGGTACAGTTGTTGCAATCTCTCTTCTCTCTCATTGACACTGAATGTATGAAAATATATCAATACAAGTAGGTAAATGATACACTGGCAGTTACATCCAAGAATTCTACTCATATATTTTATGCATGAGAAAAGCCAAACAAATTTGCATGGTTTCAAGGTGTTTGTATGCATGCAGGCTCAGTCCAGCTGTAGACTGGTTGGACAGTAGATAGGGGTGTTTGTATTTTTGTCATTGATTTTAGATTAATTGCATTGCTCGCGGCTTGCCATCAGACTATGCTGGAATGGTATCCATCTTCTGCTGACGATTCGGTTGAATCGATATATTGCACCTTCAGGGGTATTTCCTCAAGAGTTGGTGGCTCGAAGTGTGCGGTAACGGTCTTTTAATTATACCTAAATATCACAAGTTCCGTCTTAATGGGACTGACTCCTTGGGTCTTTACTGTTGTATGCTATTTGCAACTCGGGGCTCTAAAAACGACTTCTAATTCAGTATTGAATGTTTTTTAACTTTCTCGCATTACGTAGTAAGAGAAAGGTATTGTAATCGTACAAAAAATCGAACTCGGGAAAAAGTGGGTCTCGCAATTCTGTCCGTCTGTCCGTCCTTCCTGAGCTCTACAGCGCAAACGGCTGGACGGATTTCTTTCAAACTTCGGATTTGGAGTTGGTGGGCTTACAGTTCGGGCCACTTTTTTTGCACGTTAAGAGTTGCCGTTCTAACGGTATTCAGCAATTTTGAGTTTTTCGAAAACGGCTATTACGATTTCAACCAAAATATGATATTTGGGCTTAAGTAGGTGTAACTAAGATGGCTGCATACCCAGTTTTTCGCAGAAAAATCGAATAACGGTACTTCTGAAAAGTGGCATTATCTCGAAAACGGTCAATACGACTGTAACAAAAACTAATTTTTAAGGTAGTATGGTCATTCCCAACACGATAGCAAACTCAGTTTTTCGCTAAATTGTCTATAATGGAATTTTTAAAAAATCCATATTTTGAAAATTTGGGTTTCTTTGGTTTACCTACATGAAAACGGCTAAAGCGATTTTGACCAAAATGCATACTTGGAGTAAAATTGTCGTTTCCAACATTATTGCGTCCTGGACTTTCGATTCGAAACACCGGAAACGCCGATTTTGAAAACTGTTCATATCTCGAAAACGCCGTTTTCAATTCGGATAAAACTTTAAAAACCAAGTAATACTAACATCCTGAAAAATACCCTATACTCAGTTTTTGCTAAATAGTTGAGCAAGATTATTTTTTGAACTAAACATTGAAAGTTTTGTTACTATATTGTACGCATTATTTTCCGAAATCAGCTTTAAAGATTTTGACTTATATGCTTATTTACGATAACATAAGTATTGTAAATAAAACCCCGTACTTAGTTTTTCTTAGAGTAATGCAAATAATGCCGTCTTATAAACATTACCGCACTACCAGCTAAAATATAATCACAACTCCTTTTTAGCAAATATTTCCCACTTCTTCCTTTTTCAACCATATTAATCATGAACCTTAAAATAATTCTAACCAATTAGAGTCCACACTATCAGAAACCCGCACATCATTTACCCCAAACACGTGCAAATTCAAAAACAAATCTCTGAATTCTTACATCACAAACCCTACTTCGAGTCATGGCCACCTACCAGCATCACCAATTTGAAAAATCTGATTTTAAAGCCTATAAACAATAATGAAAGAAAAATAAACCAACCAAACTGATGATATGAACGAGAAAGTTTCGTGCGATCCAGTCGTGCACTTTATTTATATCTATTACCACTGCACATCATTGACAAATGGTGGCCAGTGCAGAATAACTATAATGAGTCCCCAGAAATGAAAAAAGAAACCCTCCTGCCGCACATATTAAGCAAAGTTTAAAGGATTGGTTATTGAAAAGTTCAATGCCAGGTCATACTGACATTTAAGGAACTGTGTGGCTACTGGGTGTGATAATATCTATACATGCGATCAGTAAAGCAAATCGTTTAAGGAAGGAACGCATTTATGCCGTATCTTCAATCAAATTTGTCCAAACAAATTTTATATGTTTAGGTATATTAAATATTCGCTTGATAAAATTCACATCACAAGCGTTATTCGTTACAGGAATGGATACATATAAATGTGCCCGAAGGTTAAAGATTCTATGCACCTGTCGGGATGAAGAGGAGAATAAGACTAATTCCCGCTTTCTTGTAAGAGGTTTTTCGTTTACAAAAGCCAAATTTAGAAGGTCCCATCAACCCATTCTTATCGCGCAGTAGAGGTTCAAAGGACCATAACAAGATATGCTTCTTTGACCGTACCTATATTTCTTTAATATCTAGATGTCGATTTATCCTTCAATAAAAAAATATGAAAATTGTGGAACATATCTAGGTATTATTAATTATTAAAGAATGGGTGGATTTTCAACCACAAGCAAGACCAGTTTTTGTATAATTTTTTTAATTTTTTTCCGAAAATAATAAACAGAAAACTAAAGTGTCCTCAAAAACTCGAAATAAAATTCCGAGGTATTGTACTTCCGTCAGCGCAGTGGCTTAGTGGTTGTGTGTTGGGCTACTAAGCGAGGGGTCCCCGGTTCGAATCCCGAAAGAACCAAATTACATCTTAAGGTTTTTTTTTCCACTGGCCACCTATTGCGAACGTCTGACAAACAGCCAAAAGTAAAACTGTCATGAAAGAGCTTCTCAATTAGCTTCGGCGTAAAATTGTAGATCCCTTTCATTCGTCCCAAAAAAAAATTAAGAACCCACACAAAACGAATGGTTGTGAGAAGCTAGGCCTTGGGTCCTATAGACCTGTCGCGCCAAAATATATATATTTTTATTATTATTTTATTCCAAGGATTAAAATAATTCGTTTATCTGGTGGCACAGTACCCCTTCGGGACAGCTTGGATCGATTTAATAGACTTGAACTTTTCCTAAATAATTTTGGTACCTAGTTATTTTTTATCATAAACTAACTTAGTTTATAATTTTTATTCAGTTTCATTCAGTAACCAGTAAGAGAGAGTTAAAAAAAAAGTATTTCAAACTTTTTGACAGATGACAACAGCTGACCGTGCCTTATAAATCCACTTTAAACTCTGATAATTCCGGCGATAAATCTACAAACATCAACCTTTAAAATCAAGAAATTGTACTTTAGACATGGCCAAATGAAATTGGACTTTAAAATTAACTGAAAATTGCCAAGGATAATTACAAAATCAAAAGAAATAAATGTCGATACATGTGAGGACCAACCACCCAGTCATCCAATCAATATTTGACAGCATATGGCCTAGCATATGGAATCCTCAGGTGAGTATCGTTGCTGATTTTATGGATAATGTCTATAGCACAATTAGATTCTAATTGGAGCAACCATCACATACCGACAACTAGACCATCATGAGGCACCAACAAAGAGCTCAAAAACCTATGAATACGGTATAAATAATTGTAGCATTGGCTGTTGGATTGGCAAAAGGCACAAAAGGTTTGACCACACGATCACGATTTTCGCGATGATGTGAGTTCACAGTATCCACAACCGGCTCTCGCCTCACCTTACCGATTGCTGTGCTGAGTTCTAACATACCTAGATACATACATACACGTGTATATATGAGATACGTGATCTGCAGTTGCAGCGCATCTCTTAGTGTAACCAGAGGTGAATTACTTTATAAATATTCTTCATGCAAAATGTTTACTTTATTTTGATTTGGAAATGTTCGAGTGAAATATAGCTGGATAAATGGAGCTTATAATTTAGGTTTAGGTAATAAGTTGAGTATAATAATATGTATGTATTAAAAAAAACCTACACATTCACGGTACCCTTTTTGGAAAAGACACATGATCCATTGATTTGGCATGCTCGTACTTTAACTGTTTTTTTTTTGTTGCTCACTTTTATTAACAATTCTCTTTAAATCGTAAACAAATTTTGCGTTGCGGAAGGACATCGGAAAAAAATTGTATAAATCTGTCAACAATGTCACTCAAAAACAAATTTGATCTGTTTGAGAAAAATGGACTTCGAAACTTTCTGTCCGATCATCCTGAAAGTAATGTAAATATATATATATTCTTATGTTGGTAGGTACTTTGTTGTTCCTCTTCCTGTAGGCGCCTGCCTTAGTGGTTAGTGTGATGGACTACTAACCGAGTTGTCCCAGGTTCGGTTACCGGAAAATCAGAAATTACATCTTAAGGATTATTTCCATACCCCACATTTTGCACGTCTGACAAACATCCGAGAGTACAACTGTCATAAAAGAGCTTCCATAGCTGTTGCGGCAACTATTTCTTACATTTTTTACTTTTTCTCGTTCTTATTTGAATGCAGTAGAAGTCACTTATAACGACCTCGCTTATAACGACCTGGCTTATAACGAACTTTTTTTCATTTGTCCCATCACCGCCGTGGACAGCGTCTGTTAACCACACTGAGGAAAGGAAAGAGGACAACCGATACAACACCAGCGGTTAACCCCCAAAAAGGGCATCACAATGGGTCCACGAGGCACGAGGACCTAAGTGTGGTATTGCAGGGTACGCCCTGCTCTACCTACCCATCTACCTAACCTAACCTAACCTACCAACAGATGGCAGCATAAAAATTTAAATAAGATTCATTTAAAAACTCCGGTGTGGTAACAAAATACAAATCTAATGACACAGTTGGTCCAATTGTATAGCTGCGTCTCATTTTTGTCCCTATCCACGGCTTTCTCATACGAAACATAAACAAGGGTTTATTTTCTTATTAAATACAACAAAGACGTGGGTCTTGTGTACCCTGTTGCCAACACATGTTTCAAAAAGTAGTATAGAGGTGTTCGAAAATGTTATTCATCGTTTGTTGAAGAGTCTACTAATAGGTATTATGCAACATTGCATTATGTTATTGAGTTAGAAAGATTTTCTAATTTGAACAAAAATTTAACGAGGTGCAACCTCATTGGAACGGGTTTTCGAATAAGAATTTTTAAACGTCAGTTTTACTATCAGATAAATGCGTTGCCAACTCTTGTTTTTTTATTCATTTTTTTCTTTGGACACCCTTAATATAGTGTAAAAAATATTGTTCATTCTCGGAAAATATTTATGAAATATTATTTATGTTGTATAATAAGCCATATTTCTTTTTTTACAGCAACTTATAGGTTCTGACATACAGTCATTCATTCAGTTCGTCCATTTTTATATCTACTGCGGTAAATGAATATATACAGGCAGGACACACATTCAAAGTCAGCAAAATAAATTTAAGAAGAAACGATTCACTGCTATAATTATGCTGATATAAATTAAAAAGTTAGGAAGTTCTTCTCCATAGGAGAAATCATCAAATGTTTACCTAGAAATATTTTGCACTTCTAAAATTAATCTACGGGTTGAAATGACCATAATGATTTTACGCCGATTGACGTACTGGCTTGGCCTCTACTCTTTAAAAAAAACTGGGTTTCGGCCCGATGCAGTAGATAGGATCATATCAGTAGGCGACGACATCTGCATTCGTGAGAGTGGTTGGATAAGACGCAAAATTCTACTTCTTGTCACCGATGCTACTGACATTTATGTCACGAATTATAGAAATTTTAAAATTTGAGACAAATTGCAAGGCTTTTGTTAAGATATAGGTAGCTAACCGTTTGCTTTTTAGCAGAAGACTACCTACTTATCTTTTTTCCCTTAAACCTCGAACGTTTCCATCGATTCGAGGCTCTGAAAAACTTTTTCTAAGCAAAAACATTTCAGGGGTCACACTGGTTTCCTTTATCTCAATTTCAATTGAAGTGCGCATGTGCACTATTAATATGATAGAAAGATCTAGCATCGCAAACGGTGGAAGTGAACTTCGGGCCCCTTAGAAGAGATAAAGATTGATTAACCTTGTTCCCCACTTATTGTTTACATTGAATGCATCTATATATGTACGTATGTTCATGATTTTTGGATTCTGTGAGTGTATGCTGGCGGATCCTCTCAGCTCGAGATGTATGTAATACATACATAATATGTGCCTCCAATACGCCATGTTGACGCGAGCATAGTCTCCCTGAAGTAGCCGGACTAACAATAGGTCCGCGCGCACAACAATGACACGGACAAATTGTGTTCGTCGCGACAACGAACAGCAACAACATAACAAGAGCAGCAAGAGGAAAATAATGCAGTCGATGGTCGATCTTTTGTGAGATCGCTGATGCAACAAAAAAAGTGGTGGCTTCGATGTACGTGGGGAATACGTGTTGTTTCTTCCTCTTGTAATCTCCTTTTGTCTGAAATTTGTTGTTTTGTTTTCCTTGTCATGCGTTCGTGCATCATGAAAATCGAAACTCGCAAAATTCAGCAGGGATGGGAGCGGGAGGAGGGAAAATTTCACCATTACACGAGGAAACAGAAAAGCCCAGTCATGAGCTCGAATTTGGAATGCCCTTTATTTAGATTTGTACACAAATCGATTGACCCTACCACATAGACACTGGGACTGGGTATGCACGGACAAAAAGAATATACCTCAATCTCATCGCCGCACTTCGCCCAGCCGATATACCGGTGGCGGCAAACCTAAAGCGAAACATTATCACTTTGGGCGAGATCGTACGCCAAGTTAATCGGTTGGCGTTTACGTAGCCACAACTGAACCGCAACCGACCCAGCCGCCGACGATTGATCGTTTAGCCCGAAAAGGGTGCAAGTGAGGCGGTGCGCGCCTGCTGCTTGCTCTCGCTGGCTGGTGGTATAATTTATTGCGTTGGCGATATTTCGCGTGAGGAGCCAGCGTTAAGAAACAAATGTTTCTTCTTGTATATTAGGTATATTGCTGGTGAGCGTTCGTGAACTCATTAGGCAATATGTCTGATTAAGGGATTATTGGTGGTAAGTAGGTAATGTTTTTCGGTGTGATAAATAGTTTAGTACCTAATCACTAATCAGTGATTTATACTTTGTTTTATAGAGGGCAAACAATGCTCTTAAGCAGTAACTTTTGCTCTGTGGGAAAAAAACAATCGTGGTAGTCAAATGCAAATGTCATAGAGATAGACATAATAGACTCATTAACCGTCCGGGCCAATCAGTCACCCATTGGGAATAATCGACATTGATTGATATGGGAATTTTGGGGAGGAGATCTCGACACAAGATAGGGTGTTATTCATGCAAAGCATCATTTCACGGCTTATTTACCTAGTGAGATGACCCCGTAAGGTGAAGTGATCGCGGTGGACTGGTAGATATTTTATCAAAGGTGTGCCAGAGTAAGAAGATTTCAACCCTTTCATAGAATAGTCTTCAGAGTAGTATCTATGTAATGCCTATAATTTTTGCCGTGTTTTCTTAAGAACTGCAAGACTCTTAGTAAACATTTAAAAGGGTATAATTGAGGGCATAAACCTTCTGTATCCTTTCGTTCAATTGACTATGAGTGGTATTCATCATTCATATTTTGTTTTACCTAGAATTATACCGTTAGTTATACTATTTATATATCTATCTAGCAAGAGAAAGGTATTGTATTTGAACACAATTACGGTTGAAACACAGGACGGTTAAACAACACAAATATCTCGCGAGCAATACGCGCAGCTCATATGAGTAAGGGGTGAATGAAGCAAAAACAAGTCCTTATTACACGAATTCCATTCCTGCTCCTGCGTCGTTCGTTCGGCGGTTCAGTTGTAAGTGAGAGCTTGTGATGTATTTAGACTATCACGAGTCGACGAACTCTGAAATGGGTGGTGGCTTTATCTACAGGACATGGTAATTTCGGGTATCACTTAAGGAAGATGGGCCTTATAGAAGATGATACCTGTAAACTATGCCTGTAAGAATCTGAGAAAGCGGCGCATATACTGTGCCAATGTCCGGCGTTGGCTGGCAGAAGAATGAGGATTTTGGAACATCATAGGGTCGAGACCCAGTTGATGAAAGAGATCTCCCATAATGAGATGCTACCGTGAACACTAGGAATCGAGCCCAGGGAAGAACTCTGGAGAAATCCAGAGAGTCTCTTTGGGTAAGTTTTATAGTGGTAGATAGACGAAAAGAGACCCGACATTGGTGGTCTGATTCGATTATCTCTCGAAATCTATATATATAGACTATCAAAAGTAATTTTTTTGGTTTGGTTATTCTCCTTTTTACTGGGGTTTCTATCCATGTGAGATTGTTGTGTGTGTACTTTTTTTTTGTATGCGCAGTAAATATTGTAGAGTACAGTATGGTGACCAGTTTAAACACATTTTTTACTTAAAGAGGGGGTAGGGGACGGTTGAAGTTATGCCACTTGCTCTAACATCATCAAGCAGGGTTTCGAAAAACGGAAATTTGTCCATATAATCGACATTTTTGTTAACAGAGCTTGATTTTGCTCCTGCATTTCTAACGGATATGCCAACTCCCAAAAATGCATCGGAAGCAGAGGTTTGTTCTATACCAAATATCCCATGTAATAATGCAACGCTGCCGCTATCAGCTTCACTAGAGTATCCGGTTAGAACTAAAGAAAAAAATGTCCGCAGGGGACAAATAACTGGTCTTCTTTGGTGGTGGTTTTAGCATCATCGGTGCCTCATGAAATGTTTCCACTTTCGATCGCAAAAAAGAAGAAAGACATCTAATGAAGTGATGAGCCTAGCTAACCCGGAGAGCATAATGTATCCGCTGCGATTTTTTTAACTCGTTTCTTAGCCAGGTTCGAATTTTACATTTTTTTACTGCAAAAATTATTATTACCTATTATTATAATTATTATTATTATTATTTGATTTGATTAATTAACAAAGTGCATAGCTTTCTAAAACATTTGGATATTTAAATTAAAACAAAACATAAAGTATAAATTTAAATAAAATAGAAGAAAAAATAGATTCAAAAAAAGGAAAAAAGGATTAATAAAACATTTTGCAATTATAACTGAAACAATTAGTCTAGATCGATTTTATTAAGGGTATCGACATACATATTTCTATTAAGGATGTACAATCATTATACAAAAACAGTAAACCAATTAAGGAAGGGGATCTGCCGTAATTTATACGAGAACGCGGTATATAAAAGAATCTGTCATTACGCAAGTTGAGGGACGGAACATTAAGATTAGAGATGTAAGGGATAGTCGGTTAGTATCCGTTATCCGGCTTTCCGCTCACTTTTTTTTCTATCCGGCCGGATTGCCGGATAGAGAGTAAGGATTCGGCGAATACCGGATAGGTAAAATAAAACATAAAAACAAGAAGTCGATTAAAAAAGTATTTTTTTTTATTAACATTACTTTAATAAGTAACAAAATTAGTACTTATAATTAATTAAAGGCAAATTATGGTTAATAAAAATAAGTTTTTCTGCATTAACCGGTAAAAGACGATTGCGTTTATTTTCATATACTAAGCCAGTTTCCGAAAACAGTCTTTCGCTGTATACGCTGCTACTTGGTGATGAAAGATATACCTTCGCAAACAAGAATGAACAAGAATGCATCGCTATGAATGTACTCTGCACTCGACAGTATATTCGGCCGCCGAATATTCGGCTATCCAAAGTGTATACCGAATATCCGGTATCCGGTATTTTGCAAAATCACTATCCGTTACATCTCTACATAAGATTAACAAAACTTAAAATGTTAGGACAGTCAATCTCCCCACTAAATATTCTGTGAAGAAAAACAACTCTTGACACCTTTTTCCTAACCTACCTATAGCAATCCTGCTGAATAAGTATATTCGCTTTAGTATTCCCCACGCTCTGTTAGCTTTGTTTGTAATATATTCTACATGATAATTAAAGGATAATCTGCAATCCAGCATAACACCTAGATCTTTTATCAAAGAAACACTGCAATGTAAGGAATAATCGTGAATACAAGATGAAGTACGACGGGAAAAGTATTGATAGAACTTTTACCAACATTAACAGCCGGACAATTTTTTGAGCAACACAAAACAAACTTTTAAATATCAGCATTTAAACGATAAAAACCAAACGATTCACAGCATGAGGAGAAGAATTTGAAATCATCGGCAAACATCAGTATATTACAACGAGGAACAAATTTGACTATATCGTTAAAGTTAAAGTATATAGTTGTCGGCTAATGGCTCTTGAACGTATTTCTGGATTTTTGATTTATTTTAATTAATGTCTCGTTCAGTTTTTATCTTGAACTCTAGGTATTAAACATAGTTTACTAAACAAATATATTTCCATTTTCATTTTACTTATGATAAAATATAATCCTTGGAAAAAAAGATTTTCACTAAAAGGCTGAGTGCTTTACTGCTGGTCGTTGTGCTATGAAAGACGATCATTCCTATTTGTACTTTAAAATTGACATTTATCATGCCTCTACATAAAAATGGTAACAAACATCACATGGAAAATTATAGAGGAATCGCAAAACTGTCTTGTATACCAAACCTCTTTGAGAAAATTATTTGTAACTACGTTCAATTTAACTGCTCTAAAATTTTTGCGGATGAGCAACATGGCTTTTGTTTCAAAACTGTTTCTAATTTAATAGAGTTCACTTCTCATGTCAACGATAGCACGATGAATGGGCAAACAGATGTGTTTTATGCTGATTTTTGTAAAGCTTTCGACAAAGCTAATCATGTTATCCTGTTAAAAAAACATGAATGGATTCCGGCAATGGATTTTGAAATGGATTTATTCATATAAGTGTAATCGTACGCAAAAATATTGTCATCTATTCTGGTGTCCCTCAAGGCAGCCACTTTGGTCCACTTCTGTTCCTTTTATTTATTAACGATCTATGTCCTCTTATTACATCTGTGGTCACAAGGCATAACCGCCTAAGTCTGTTTTGCACATTTTTCAGGAGAGCAGTTTTAAGTTTGACTCATAAGTGAAAACCCTCTGTTGGGCGGTTTGGTTTTCAGGGCATAACTTCCAAAGTAACTAAGCTACAGATCTAAAAAAAATAATGAAGATAGAGCAGAAAAATGCTTTTAAAATACCATTAAAAGCTCTATTTCGTCATAACTCGACTTAGGCGGTTATGCCTTGTGACCACAGACATATTCAAAGATTTTTCTATTTGTGGATGACTGTAAGCTGATCCATTCATATAGCAACCCACAAGGTTATATTTTCCTACAGCACGATATTGACCGCATGCAGGAATCGTGTAAGGAGAACTATATGCAGCTTTAGAAGTGTAAAAGCATGACCTTCAAGAGACGCCAAAATTCAACTGTCATAATTTATTTTATTAATGAGGAAGCTATTGAAAGTGTGGATTGCTTTAATGATTTTGGTGTGGTCTTTGACAAAAAGCTCACCTTCAATCTCGATTTGGATTCCATTGTAAGCCAGCCAGGACGCCGATTGGGACTTATGAAACGTTTCTTAAAGGAATTTAAGGATCCCTATGTAACCAAAACTCTATACTGTTCTCTCGTCCGACCTGTTTTAGAATACTGTAGTACTTGTAGTTGTGTGTCCGTCCTACGAATCTGGAATCGCAAGAATTGAAAGTATTCAAAAGTAGTTTCTTCTTTTCGGATTACGTGATTTGCCTTGGAACCCCGAAAGTCGTCTTCCATCCTACATAAGTCGGTTAAAGTTGCTGAATTTTCAAACTTTGGAAAAACGAAGAGAGACATCCAATGTTATATTCCTGTTTTGCGTTCTGACTGGTAACGTCATCTCCACATATATGTTCTCAATTCCATAAATATTAATACCAGACCGAGGACAACAATAAGGAACCCAATTTTTTGTATACCAAAGCACATCTCAATGGGAGCCCCAGCAATAACCTATCGAGTGAATTTAATAATTACAATCATGTGATTGATTTCAATCTCTCAAAATTCAATTTAAAAAATATTGAAAGCTTATTAATAAGCTTTTTAAAATCAGTTCATTAGTGCTTAACTGTGACATTAGAATTGTAGTTAGATAAATAAAATAAATAAAAATCTAATTTATTGAATTGAGTCAGTAACATGGTAGAGATTAACCGACAAAAGGTTTAAGGCAGATCGCTTAGTTTTGAATGAATTACTTTGAGTTTACTTAAATTGTAAATATTTACAATTTGATATAGGTATGCATACGAACTATATATAAAACTGTGTTGCAGATTGCATAGTTTAGTTTCCATAATGTTTGCAATTAGTCGTTTGAAACAATTCCATATTATCATTTCCTAATCAGATAAGTAGGTGCATATGTAAATTATAAGAAGCGCCGGTAAATGCCCATCCATAAAACCTATAGTTACGTAGAGAAGTATTTATTTATTTTTATATTAAATAAACTATTCACCTTCCAATCCAGCAAAATACCTACTTCAATGCCCATTGCCCACCTTCCAGACGCACACTTCTAAACCATTTCCCACTATAAAAACTTAACCGATGAACGTACCAACTTGACTAGGCATCCTCAATGAAGTTCCCCCACTATAACGGCAAGTTATAGAATGAACATCCACATAGGTATCAACTCCAGAGCGGGCACCACCACCTCGCTTGGTATACCTTTTCAGTTCGCGATCGCGAGCGATGTTGTAAGAATATCGCGTGAGGCCGCATGCAACTTTTCGATCTCAGTCAGTGAATTTCTGAAGCCACAGGTAAGCTGTGAGCGCACGCGGACTAAAGAGTTTTAAAAATAAAATAAATATTCCTCTGCGAACGCACTAATGATTGGTCACAACTTCGCATCGGATATCTAACGTTCCCATTGGATCGTTGTGGTTCGTCACTTATGAGGTAGCGCCACATACGATGAGGTGTAAGTGAGGTGATAATTAAACGTGATCGTTTATGTGATATAGGTACCTATATATGTTGTGCATATCGGGAATGTGAATACGTAAAAACAAATACCGGTGACAACCAATTTGTGTTTTTCGACGAACACAGCAAAGTTACGTCCAAGTGTTATTTTCAAGTACATACTACCTACATACATTACATAAAAACATGTAAAACCTACACAATCAAAATAAAGAAATTACATCGCGGCACGCGGCGCATTGTGATTAATTCAACAGTTCGGTTTCCTTGAAAATGCGCACTCACGCTGTGGGAGTTATTATTGTTTTTGTTTCCAAATCGTGCGCCTAGCGCAATCGCAAACTGGAAATGTGTTAATTTTATAATTATCGAATTCAAATCAACTGCGAATTAAAGTTCTACAATCAGCATTGGAAACAACAACGAATCATCGTAACTGCAATTAAAATGTTAAAAAGGCTGAGTATTTTCTCGGAAGCATGTCAGTTTGTTCGTATTTGCATGTATTTAATTAACAGGGTGAGTTGAAACTGATATTGATTGGACTCGGGAAATTTTGAAAGTGAATTACCTACCATTGTTAATGCGAAAAAATGCGTTACCTTAAATTATTTTGCAGCTAAGATAAAATAAGTTTCTTGCTAAGGCATGTGTGTTTTTACTGAGCATTTTTTTGAAGCTGGGCACTTTTATTAAAAACTACAACACATATCAAATACTAGGTTGCCTGCAACTGCAACCTGTCAATAAGTTCCATACAGAAAAACTTACATCGTCTTTATATAATGCAAAATTTTCTGCAACATGAATCAGTATCAAATGGCATCAACATTTTGAGTAGGCCTTTCTTTGTCGTGGAAGACCGCAGTCACTTTTATTTGGAACATAATAATTAAAGTGCGATTAAATTGACATAACTTACATTGCTATTGCTACACAATAACTTAATTTTACGACGGAAAAGTTCTGCATTGAATTAACCTTAAAATTAAAATAAATACCGGAAACGCGATGAACTGACACTCTGTTTAATATTTACTTTCAAATTGTTCCCTATTGGCATGAAACTATTTTCGATTAAGTACTTTGAGATTAAGCCTCTTCATTGCTTTTTATAAAACAATCAATAGTATAGTTCGATAGATTTGCTTAATGACCTTAATGAGGATGTAGCAAATACATTTTCGGTGCTTTGTTCTCCTTGGAATCGAATGCAAGTAAACCAAAACTAACTCAGAAAATAATAGGATAATAATTCTGCTCACGCAGCCGCAACAGTGCTGGATCCGTTCCTTTCTTGACTGCTGTCTATCAGTCATAACTTGGAATGCATTAAATGTAGAAAAACTATTGAGTTTATTGAACTCGGTTTATATTGGAAACTTTCTTGTGATGTGGGTGAAAATTGCAAGTAAACTGCAAACTAAAATTCGAGTTTATACCGCTTAAGCACAAATGTGACTGAAGCCTTTTTTGCGCATTCGTCACACCTATTGATGTTGCCCTGTCAGCTTAGACTTGGTTGCATAATGATTTTAATTTAATCACCCCAAAATATAAATTTTACGATATGACAGAATGCACGCGCAGGGTGATGGTGTTGCAATTATTATTAAACTCCAAGTAGACAATTGTTGATTTTCGAAATATCTATGTATATAAAGGGTCTTTCATTAAGCGCTTCCTATTTTTACAATTTAAATAAAACAAATTGTGTGTGAGATATCATTGAAACTCTTTATTTGCTTGAAAGGCCTATCGATGCCGTTATTTATGGAAAATAACACCCTTCAAATGTCTGCCGCGGCTTCTCTGGGTGGCGCACATCCGAAATGTTCAATTTGACCGATGGCATGTGTTATGTTGGCTTTGAGGGCTGCTGTGGTTCGTGGCTTATTCGTATAGACCTGCGACTTCAGAAATCCCCACAAGAAAAAGGTTACCGGGGTGAAATCGCACTGTCTCGGTGGACAATTCACATCACCTCTACTTGAGGTAACCAGACCATGCCCTCGAATGTTGTGTGAGCTTTGTGGCACGTAATGCCGTCCTGTTGGAACTATACGTCGTTGGTGTCCATATCATTTCAATGAAGGCAAAAGAAGTTGGTTATCATCGAGCTATAGCTCTCATTGGCCTGGCCAACGACGTTCTTAAAGATATATGGACCAATGAGTCCGCCAGCCTAAAATCCACACAATACAGTTACTTTTTCGGGATGCATTGGACGCTCTTGGATCTCGCATTTGGATTGGTATCGTCCCGAATTCGACAATTTTGATTGTTGACGCCCTTCCAGAATCATCCAGAAATTGGCCTCATTGCTGAAGATGATTTTTCGAGGAAAATTAGGGTCAGTTTCCAGCTGCTGCAGACTGCAGAGCCCATTCAGAGAGCACATGTCGTTCTCTATGGTCATTCACCTTCAGCTTCTGGGTTATTTAAATTTTTTACGTATGAAAGCCTAAGTCACGATGCAAAATTCTCCAAGTTGTGGTCTGAGAAAGGCCGATTTCACGGACACCAAGGATTTTTTCGGCAGATCTCGTTTCGTCGACGTACGGTTGTTTGTTTATCGTTTACAGAACCAGTGAACTCAAATTTATCCAGCACACTGCGAATAGTTCTCTCTAGGATAATCTAGGACGATTATGACGACCGTAAAATGGGCGAAGTACCTAGGAACGTTGCCCAAAAGAACATCCATTTTGAATAAACAATGTTATCATTTTCACGTGTTGTTTAACGCTATGTGCGTCCATGGTGATTTGGCAAAACAAACTGAATAAATGACAGCCAATTTGACAGACTTAGCATCAACAGTATGTCCGCTGGCAACTGTCAACTACTGGAAGACCCTGCATTTGTTAGAACAATTATTGACAGTAAATAAATTCGTGGATTTCGTTGAATAAATGTTTACCGAACTCAATCATCATAAAACATCGTATGTGAATTTTTATTGTTAAAAGCCTTGTCTGCATACATGGTTATCGTGGTCATCCATATGTCCGAGATACAATTTACCTATTTTCATACTTTAATAAATCCCCGCTTTCCCGCCTGTTCAAATGACTAAGAAAATGTACGACCTTATAATCCAACACAATTTTCCCCATAATGAGTCTCTTCTTCGTGTGAAAGATTGCGGTTCCAAAAAAAAATTAAAAGGAGGCTCGAGGGACTGACAAAATTTTCAAAGTAGCACCCGAATGTATTAAGGTTTTAAACATTGCTTTCAATCATTGGTGGTGGCATAGTGCTTATCGCACATTTGGGGCAAAGCCCTAGGAAAATGTCAACTTTGTTATTAACCAATTTTCGTAAGCAACTTTACCTGGCGGAAAATGGTATTTTATGAAAGACTAAAGTGATATTAAGATATTACTTTCTCATACATTTGTATTTGAAAATCTTTTAAAGATATCGCAATCCTACATTTTGATCAATGAGTCTTCAGTAAAAATATACACCACAGAAAACAGCCTATTAAAAATCGTTACCGTTTCTAGCAATAAATACAACCCTCGGAATAAGTATTTTTACAAGATTAACATTTTTTTGGTTTGTTTATCTACCTAATAAACAGTTTAACATAGTTAATTTTTTTTTATATATATTTTTTTGAATTCAGTAAAATAAACAAAGTTAGATTTTAAAATTTTCATAATTATTTTCACTTAAAATAAATATAATTTGAACTTTAATAATGAAACAAAATAAACTTATTTAATAAAAAAACTACATCCGATCTAGCATCAATAACTTTATACAATGGTCAAGGTTTTGCAGAATTTCTGCCGGAACGTCATCCCAGAACTCTATTGCTCCGAGTTAGAGAAACAGTTCTTTTTCCTTTAATGCAAATTCACACTTTTTCAATGAAATTGAGTTTGCACTATGGATTGTCCAGTTGTGTGTTTCTAGTTCAATGTGCCGAAAAAGTTGCATCATCATTTGGCTTTTCTGCCAGAAGAAGTGACAGCAGGATTAGCATATCCTCAGATGGGAATGCATGATTGTTTAAAGCATTTTTTTTATTGTTTAATCGATTGAAACCAAAATTTACCAAAGCAAGGCCGTTGGAGAGATGCAGCCCCTGAAAATTACCGACTCGTTACTGGTCTGAACGACTGCCTAATTGATTTCATTTGCACACACTATCATAGGCCACACCGTATGCAATCACTCAGTGAAAACTGATAAGTTGTAAATGGGTAGCTTTTAGGAGTTATGCGCCTTAAAGAGCGACTTGTATTTCTGTCAAAATACTTACGCCGACGATTATATCAAAGAGGAGGAATACATGATTAACGGTGCAATATGTATTTTAAAACAAACGGACCCACTATTTCTTATCATCCGCCAATGCCAAAACGTATTGAAATTCTGAGACGGTGGTCGCAGCCTTAAGGGCTGTCGTAAAAATTGCCCTTCCGCAGACTGGCCATGGTACAAGGGAAAAATTTCAGTCAACTTAACATATTCACTATTGAATGTTCATGTGCCAGAGCAACAATACACCGGTCGAGGTACCCGGAAATATCGCCGTTTGAAGTGCTTAAGTTCAAAATAATCGAAATCGGTTGATTCCCTGCCGGCCGTTAATAGGATTCGGAAAACTCTCAGTCCACACTGTTGTGAGTTGCGTCAGAGTTTGGGCGCACACCGCACACCCTCACACGATCCAAATAACTCAAGAACTGCAACTGAATAATTGAAGTGCCGTAATTTCTCCGTATGCCAAGAGGCCATCAATGTAAAATTAGAAAGAGTTTAGGAGCAAGACAGTAGTATGCGAAGAATATGAACAAGTTCAAAATCCATGCTAAAATTTAACTTGTGTCGTTAAGAGGGTTGTTCGTGCGTCTTCAAAATTAAATATGTAGGTATTTGATTTTCACAACGATATTTCAACTTTTTTAACCCTTTTGAATTATTTCAAACTCTGCAAAACAAGTATTTGTTGCATCGATAGTTTCTTCATTCGCCAAATATATTTTACCCAGTTATTGGTCCACCTTAAGCAAACGCGATGCGGGTTTCGAATGACGGTATCATTTGAAATTGATACAATTTGAGCTATCTCACGATCTTTGCAATACGGTTTATTTGGTTAACCATTTCTGGCGTTGTGACATCGTTTGGACGTCATGGGCGATCAGCGTCTTGTGTGCTCGTATGACCGCACCGAAATTCAGTGATCCACTTCTCTATGCGAGGTAGAAGTTTCAGTAATATTTTGAAAGTCTGTCTTCAGTCTCCTTAATCGTTTTACCGTTCAAAAAGTGTCCATCAATTATGCATCCATCAAGATCCCTGACTTATCGAATATTTTCCTGATGCTTCATAAAAAGCATCAACGCTGAGAACTCTTGAGCGAATGATTGTGTAAATGCCTTTGGCAAATGGTGTTCCGATTGTTGAATCCCGATTTTTTTCATAAAAAATAAAACAGTAGAATTTTATAAACATGAAATACAAGTTGTCCTTTATACGAAAAGATTGTTTTTTGCCAACTTTTACGCACCCAAAAGTGATGGATTACTTGTTCGTCAATTTATGCGTATACGAGTATAAAGCTGCTTGTCGCATAATATACTAAGGTCGCGAAAAGATTGCATGGGGATACATCTATACCTAGTTTCACGGTGGAAAACATAAATTCGAGAAGGAGACTAGATGATTTTACCTATTTCGAAATTGAATAATGTAGATGTTGTTATAACAAAATATTGTTGTATAAAATTTTTGATTTTAACAATTTAACACATTACATTTTAATAGACACAGAACAAAGACTGCCGGCTAGAGCGAATGCAGTATGAATATAATTATAATAAAAACAACGTAAAAATAAACTATCTGAAAGCTAAAGTTGTTTATCCGTCGCCACCTAAAATTTTCGCAGCTTATGTGTAAATATTTTCAAACCCACCAGTGACAGCTCGCTGTATTTTGTCCCATACGAGTTTCGTGAAACTTTCTTAAGTACAATGTTAAAGAAGACAATATGTTTAGCTAATCAAACACAAATCTATAAATCTTAAATTGATCCACTGAAGGTCCATTTCCGTGAAAGGACCACAATAGCTGTAGGTGCTGCTTTGTATTATCAGCTAAATAAACCACCGCCAACATATTGGGGATTCCATATTCTTTGCTGTAGGTTGAAGTTTTTTATTTCACTGTTTTATTTCGCTTCTTTAAATAAAGATTCTTAGCGTTACAACATTAAGGGCAACGTTTTTCACCATTATAAATAAAGTACCAATAAAGCGCTAAGCTTCATCTGCTTTTTTAATTGTACAAAACTGTTTCAATTATTTATCAATAATTTTAAAGACTTTGAAGGTTTATCTATGATGAGTGATGACCAAAGACGCAGAGTTAATGAAACCGGCCATGACTGCTATATTTGGGCTAATAGTTTCCACAGAAGTTCAAAACACCGGAATCGGTTATTGTGATAATGTTATACCACCCCCATTTAAATGGTTGAAGCTGTATCAATACAACAAGGATTCAATGCGTGGTACTCTATGAATAATGGCGGCTTGCTCGAATGTTTTTACACATTTTTCATGAGCGATTAAACAAAAGTATTTTTTCTTTGGTTATAAAAGGCCAACGCTGTATTTACCAATTTCAATGGTGGAAAAATCAAAATGACGAGAAAACTACGATAATTGGGGCTTTGCTGTTAAACGTGTTTGGAGCTTAGAGAACCCTGGTGGTTATTGAAACTCAGGTGGACTAAATAAAAATCTCCGAGGAAAGTCATTGGTAAGAACCATCTCTGAGGAAATGGTTTCGAAAGTTCTTGAATTACTATTACGGAAGACTCAATTAAAATGAAGCTGCTACAAGATGTTGAGGCTGAAAAAATCACCAATCAATGTACTTTTGCAGTAATTTTGTGAATCTAATGGGTCGTTGCTATTTATATAACAAGTTTGGGAAAGAACTATCTCAAAAACAAAAGCTTGTCCCACTTTAAATAAAGGTTGACAAAGTGTGAAGTTTTTTTCTTATATTTTACCAAGTTAAAAGATAAAGTCGTGTATAAGTTCTTCATAAGTTCTTCGCGAAAATCAAATTGATAGACATTGATCCACATGCGTATTAAGATATTATGAGCAGGCAGGACCGAATACTGTAATTTCTTAATTGGAATCAAACTACAAATCCTTATACTCTGGACCAACATGGCACTGCAGAGAGAATGAATAAGACAATAGCAAAGCGAACCTGATGCTTATTTTTTGACGCATCCCTAACGGCCGAATTGTAGCCAGAGGCAGTATCTAATTCTGATTACTTGTTTAACAGATCACCCCCTCGTTGCTTGGTACACAATACACCTTTTGACATATTTACAGGATGTAAACCCAACAATAGATAACTGAGGGTATTTGGTTCAAAATCAATGGTCCACATTCTAAAAGAGCAGAGGAAGCTATTGCGATATATTTTGAAAGGTAATATCACAGGTTTCCATACCGAATATTTAGTTCGCAGCTTACAATGTAGCTTGAGTCCTATTTAAAGGGAGAGTGGCTTAGTGGTAGTGTGTTGGGCTACTAAGCGAGGGGTCTCAGGTTCGAATCCCGAAAAGGCCAAATTACATCTTAAGGTTTTTTTCCACTGCGCCACCTCTCGCGAACGTCTGACAAACATCCGAGAGTAAAACTGTCATGAATGAGCTTCTCAATTAGCCGTTTGGACTCGGCGCAAAATTGTAGATCCCTTCCATTCGTCCCAAAAATTGAAAACCCACACAAAAACGAATGGTTGTGAGAAGCTAGGCCTTGGGTCCCATAGACTTGTCGCGCCAAAATATTTATTTATTTATTTATCGGACTTTAAATTATATTTTGTAAGTTCATGCTTTTTGCGATGCAGACTGGACCCCAATAAAAGACGATCATTCTGTAGCAATGTATTTTTGCATCAAGTAGACGCATTTGGAAAACAAGCCGAGAGCCAATTCTTGTAGCCCCAACGATATGTCGCTCAGTAGTGCAGCTCAAAGGGCAATATGGTTTAAGCAATTTCAGCAGGAACTGGAAAAGAAAGATTCATGGACCCTTTACCTTTTATTATGCTAATCGAAATGCGCTTTCTTGGCATCCGCGAATATTTTTCATGACAGGACTAAGCACATAGTTTGTCATTACTTTTTAGGGAGCTAATAGCGGATATTTTTGTGATGGTTGTACATGTATCAATCATGGAGATGATTGCAGATGTTGTAACCAAAGCTGTGAACAAAGACATTCTTGAAGTGACCCTTAAGAGATATAAATTTTAGTCTGAGTGTTTGAACTCACTGAGAAAATAATTTTTCCAGGAACTAGAGCTCAAAAACTCTCAGACACTGAATTAGATGTCAAAAAAATATACGTGACTTATCCAGAATAATAAGAACACAGGAGGGCATGGAAAAATACTATACATATACCATGGCGAGGGACGACGTATTTTGCAAGATGTCAGGAAATTAAAGAATCCTTTCCCTGTCTGTCCTGAAACAATTCGAGTAGTTTTGAGAAAAAACAGTTACCATGGAAGAATTATATGAAAAACAGCCGTTTATAAGCCTAAAGAATAGGAAACTACCATTGAAATTTCACAGTTGAACACTTGGGTGCATTTATTGTAAGTTCCTTTATGCTTTTAATGGGAATTTTGTATAGCTAATCATAAGTAAGTTTCATTTGAATGTATCGAATGGAAGAACGTATAAACGTGTGGTGGAAACGTACTTATAAACGTGAAGAGAAAAATACGCGTGCTATTTTGAAGCGTGAATCGGGGTAAGTAATGGTTTGGGGCTGTATGTCAAGTTCTGGGGTAGGGAGTCACCATTTTATCTAAGGTATTTAGAAAGATTTGTTTACCTCAACTTTCTCTAAGAAAATGTAAGGCAAAGTGATAAAAAATTGTATAAGATATTATTAATTAATAATTACCTCATATTATTACTTTTATTATACACATTTCTAGGTTTAGTCCGATTGTTTGTTTGGCTAAAAAAAAATAGAGCTGTTTGTTTTTGTCATTTTTTCTACAATGACTTCGATAGTATTATATTTTTAAAACGCATTTTTAAAATGAAGAAAATGTGCAATTCAATAAGAATGTGTATTTAATTCGTGGTTCATTTATCTGTTTCCTGTAACCGCCATCGCTGTCTAATTATTAATTTTAATTTGAACCACTGTATACGTTCGGGTGGAGCGAATTGTTTTTTTAATTTTGTTTTTCCTGTGTTGTTAATAGTTGAACTGTAGTCTAAAACGCATTAATATAAAATTTCAGTCCGATGCCTCAATATCTTTAGGTGGGTCACTAAACTAGAACATTAAACCAGACAAGGAATATGATTTTCAAAACGGTGGAAATAAAGTGTAAATTTAAGCAGTAGATGCAATTAACAAGAGGTTTAAGTGCCTCAATCAAAAGTTTCCGAAGCTAAATTTTGATCAAAATATTGTGACTTTGTTTCAAAAATTCGTTAGTCTAGTCTACCTTTATATTTGTTCTTATGTTGTAACCATCTTTTGCCTCTGGATCACAAACGCAGCTTCGGTAACAAGCTTAACAAACCGTTCTACTGCTTGATTGTGACAAGGAAACTTTTATTCGTCACTGTATTTCATTGCTATTTGTGGTTCTGTTACTTTTTTAATTTGTCCAATCTATTAAATTGTAATAATTAAATGCACCCGTTTGTAGTTAAGGAATCAGAGACTCGCGAACCTTATTAAATTTGGTCTGTTGTCTTGACTTAAATATTCTTCAAACAGCCAGTTCCCTTATGTGTGTTTGATCGCCTTGCAACATACGGCCGTAGCGAGGTATCCGTCGGAACGGAAAATTCTCCGCAACGCATACTCTGTCGGAGGTCAAATCCAAATCGTTAAAAAATTCCGCAACCAATTTCTGTCGGAGGATATCGGAACCTAGTTGTCAAAAATTGAAGAAAAAAATGCACTTCATCGCACATCAACGTAATTCGCCGATATGCGTTACGAAATGTCGAAAAAATATTCCGAATAGATGTTCCGAAGAATACCTCGAGGCAAAAATCGTCCAAATTTTCTGGGTTTAGAAGAATAAATTTCTTTGGTGGGCTTAGAACGGTACCTAATCTTAAGGTTACCCCGCAAGTACGATGATTTTTCCATCATGTTAAGAATATGAATGGGGTCATATTTACACGAACGATTGTACGATTCTATTTGCACAAGTTAGTTATCGAGTGTGTATGTGCTAGCTTTCCTGGATCCTGGTCAACTAAATTAGGGAAGATTGAACCTCGAGATATAGCTAGGCACATTTGATGCAAATATTTCTGATCTGTGCTATTATATTTTTATTATATTTTTAGACTCACGCATTACCGCTCTGATTCAGCGAAGAAGTAGTGCACAAATGGTAAGATTGAAATTTATAAAAAAATTCAATTATACTGCGCCACCTGAAGACAAAGTCATATGTTGCTGATTTTTTGCACACATTGTTATGCTAATATAGTGCCACTAATTAACAGTACAGGAAAATGAAAATTTTGGAAAAAATGTCTTCTTTTTCACTTTACCCTACTGTACGAATCTTTAATTTCTCATCCATTATCTTTCATTTGATGTATAGAATCATGCAGGTCCATTAAGTACCTATGGTCCTAATACGATTCAATCACCTAGTGATTGTTACTCAGCTTGTAATATTTTTTCTCTCTTGAAATTGCTTGAATTCCTTGTTTAGAAGACCATTTTAACCGCCACATTTTTATAGAACAGCGGCTCCATTTATTGTGTCGTATAAACAAAAGTGTGCATACACACCCATAAACTTGTAATTCGCATATTGTTCAGTTCAAACGAGGATATATAACTAGTTGACATAATGTCAAAGTGTCACCCCACACAGCTAAATCTCATTCCATCATTTAACTCAAATAAATAACACATCCAGGACCTAACGCAGACATCTTGAAAAGTCTCGGTTATTTGAAGTTGAATTTACAATCGGTAACTCACTTTGGGCCAAAGCAATGCCATCTCAAACACACCTTATAAAGGCACGTTCTGCGAAATCCCTGTTCACATTTCCCATTTCCGTGTCTGGCCTCGGTCAATGGCGCCCCGTATACGATACGAGTACGAGTATAACTCTAATCCACAAAATATTTTTATTTGCACATATTCCAAATTACCCAAATGCTGTCTGATCCTTATATTGGATCATTATCGTTTTTCAACATGGAACTATGCAAAACCATAAGATTATCCTTGTCATAGACAAGGATTTGCAAAGTCTCGACCGCACAATCATCACGCATCTCATATTTACACCTTCGCCCTTCTCGCTGTTGTCGCCAACGTACTCGCACAGGGATGTCGTTTCATAATCGAATCGTTGCACTTTTCATTTGAATGTGTTCTCATTCTGATGTCAATATACCTGAATGGGATTTATTTCGTACACAAAGTGACTGGCGCCAGGATTATGGATTTATCCCTATCCTGATAATATACAAGCCGAGCATAATAATAGTTATGACATAGATACCCTTAGTGACGAAAGGTCATTACCCATTTCCAAGAGAATAACCAGCCCTGTTTGATGAAGGAAAGTACATCTTCGTCCGCATTTTTCGGGGGTTTGTACCAATAGCCCGAAGGATATGAATGTGGTTTCGAATGTCCTAGGTTATTGTTCTTAAGATTGAGTGGTATCATTCCTTAGGGGCCTGTTGTATCTCTTCGTATATATACACGGTCTGCTCACATGAAATATAATTTCAAATTCCAACTGAAGACATTATTTCGTGTCATTTCGCTTGCCATTTGGGTAGATATGGCAACCACTACCAGATCATCGTTGCTTAGATGTGTGGCTATAATTGAATTCGACTCAAGTCCAATGAGTAATGACGATGTTGATGTTGATGATTTCGTCTACCACGGTGTGTGGTAGTGGCTATAAAATTCAAAAGCGGTTGCCCTGTCTATGTCTATAGAAGGTACGAGTATGTCTACCTGTGGCGATAAAGTGACGGTATGAGTTAGTAGAAGGACACCGCAAATCAATTTATTATTGTAACAAAGTTTGTTTGATTTTGGGCTTGGGATGTTCATACTCGTACAACCTTTGTCTGCAAGCGAAAATGTATCCGCCAATAATGGGCGTATTGTGGCTTTTATTGTAGGCAACTTATTGTACGTAGACGGACTCGTTTTATTTGTTTTTTTTTCTCTCATCAAGTTGCCTCAAAATCGTTGCATCGATGTACATGGAAGATGATGGTAATGTCGAGATCTCCACCAGATTACAATGGCTAATGTTGGTGATGGCAGTTGGGTTAGATATATGTGTGCATTGCAACATCTCTTAGGGGCATACGAAGAATAAGGTGCGCACCATAAAGTGTTTTGTGGTTGGCTATACGATTGCTTAGAGTTTCGCGAATATGTGGAGGGTTTTTGGCGAAACTTAACTCGGGTAGTGTATAATAAAAGTCTGCCACCTTTGGCTCCAGCCTCTGGCGGAAAACCTATATTTGCATTCAAGCCACCTATGTTTTTAATTCGATAAATGAAACCGGTAAGGGAAAGGTCAGTTTAAGCGGGATTCGTTGTATCGATTGTAGTTCGTTTTATCAATTGTCTTACCCACAGTATTTGGAAGTGCATTTTAGGATAGGAAAACAAATATCAGAGATATGTTTATAGCAAATTTTGGGTGTAGACCAAAGCCACTCCTAACGGCCTTCACTTGATATTATTTGCATATCTATAGGTATATAAAGGAAACGCCGATATTAAAAATGGAAAAAGGCTACTTGATCGCGAATAGTGTTAGCTTTTCTAACGTCTTGACTTTGCTAAATGGCCATCTTCTTATCGAAATATCAGGCGACTAATAGTTTGTTGACAACTGCAACGGAACAACGATACAAGCAAGAGGTTGAAATAAATCTACTAATTAAATTATACCTACATCTGTGAAGGGAAAAAAAGTCAAACTGTGCTAAGAATTCGAATACGATGAGTCCAGAGATTCACAGGAGAAGTAAAATAGGAAAGTAAAAGCGTTCAGAAGGGAGCAGATTTTGATAGGTTACCTATATGGAAAAATAAACGCTTAAACCTACATAAATCCGGGGTGAACATGGTCCGAACAGAATACTTAGTCTGGTTGAGCACTATTATTTAGTTGGCGACCCCTTTCACTTGTTTAAACTCTGACATTGTAGGTCTTTTTGAGATTGCTACCAAAGAATTCTTTAAATTAAATAGACGGCGTCGTCACTCGTCACCAGCAAGGCCGGCCTTAGCCATACAAGAGATACGAGCGAGTCAAGCATTTGGCGCGCTAATAAAATTTCAACCATATTTGTATTAAACTAAACTAAAATTTTTTTTTTTATTATTTATCAAAACTTATTTTTCCCATTAGTTATCTAAACACTGTACTAAGCTACCTATATCACAAGGGCAAGCATCAACATTAACTACAGCCATGGAGGCGATCCTAAACATAACACCAGTCACAGGTGCGACAATATTAGCAAGCACCACCGTCGGGAACAATTTATATGCACTCTGTCATTTCGACTCTATGTTTGAAAATTGGACATAGAAAAATCATTGGATTGATCAAAGAAATAGCACATCTTATCGAACGATCCAGTGACCTAGCCATAGAGGGATAACAATATACGGATCGCACAGTGAAATCAGGGGCAGCGACAATCGGGCAACGCATTGGAACCTTTTACAGCAGTGTTTCAAGATCGATGGTGTGGCTCATTTCAGGATACATCTTAATAAACATGTAAATAGAATCGGCATTTCAGAAACATTGATATATTCAAACGGCCAGGAATAGAAGAAAAATATTAAAAAATTTCCTCTGCCACTGTGCATATACAGCGAGGCTATGTAACAAAACCCTTGGAGCGCATTCTATAAATCAGGCCGCCTTACACACGAAGAAACAGAAATCCTACCCATAATTGAACCAATTCCCCTGCCCTTCAACCGCTGTCCACTTACTTACTTAGGTGGCGCTACAGTCCGGGATGGACCTGGGCCTCAACCAATACGCCTCTCCAGTTAGCTCGGTCTTTGGCTAACTGCCTCTAGTTGCGCACTCCAAGTTGGTTGAGGTCCCCTTCCACTTGTGCGCGCCACCTGCGCTGTCCCTCTGGGTTGGAGTCGAAGACTCTACATGTCCTAGCCATCTCAGACGGCTGATCCGCACTTTTCTGACAAGGTCGATGTCGCTGTACAGCTCGTAGAGTTCGCTGTTATATCTCCTTCTCCAAATCCCATCAACGCAAATGGGACCAAAGATCACACGAAGAATTTTTCGTTCAAAACGTCCAAGGATATCCTCATCCGCCTTCGATAATGTTTCTTCTGCTTCTGCACCATATAGCAGGACTGGGATAATAAGGGTCTTATATAGAATCTCCTTGGTGTTTCTTGACAAGGCCTTACTTCTTAATTGCCTTCTTAGGCCGCTGTCCACATCCTAACAAAAAAAGTATGGGATGGGAGCACAACGAACCCATTAGAGTTCTCAAGGAAGAACGGAGAGTTCACCCTCACTGCAGTAGCATATATTTCGTTAGCCGCAAAATATTGAATGAAAAACGAAAATTAATAAAACAGTTAAATATCTCGATAGGTGTTGCCTGGAATGTCTTAAGATAGTGTTTCAGGCCAAAAATTGCATCGGCTAAATGCCAATTAAAATTATATAGTAAACGAGAACAACGTTTGATAGTCTGATTGGGGGATTTTCATTATTTTGGGGCCTTTTATCATTGATAATATTATTTGGATCTTTTTCAAAGTTGTTTAAAATCTTGAGCTTTAATTTTAAATTAAATTTTCTCAAATTCAAACATTTTGTTAAGACCTTGAAGCTTTAGAAAATTAAAACAAATAATAGGAATTAAAAGTTCAGGTTTTTAAATAACTTTAAATATGCCCAGATATGCAAGATAGCCAAATATAATGGCTAAAATTGGAGAAAATATCCTCTTAATACCTTTTCAAGAGCATTTATACTAGATCTAAGTAGGTACTTATTTATTTGAAACTATAAATTATTTTTTCAGAGTTGCCATTCCTATCGCCTATCGCCTATTGTGTCTTTCTTTCGCCCTACTTAAGGTAGTGAAAATGACAGGTCGAGGTAGACAAAAACGCTGAATAATCATACCTACTCACTCCTATAAGATAACTTCATAGAAGTTAATACTAAATTTAGTTTTTCTTTATATCAATTGAGTTGGGTAATCAAATTAAGTGGTTAAATTAAGCTGGCTTTCAGTGCCTTGAACACCCTGGCGCCCTTCAGTCGCTGGTCAGGATGAAAGATACCTTATAGATAGGTATGTAAATCTAAAATGTCTTAAGCTAAGGGTTAGTGCAAAATTTTCCAGGACAATTTGGCGTACTAAAGAGAGTTGTTGCCGAACGGCCTTTTCATCCGAAGAAACTAAGTAGGTATCTCGAACTGCCAGCATATGAGCTTAAAAAGGCTCAGCCAGAAGGCCACCAGCACCAGCAGCGCACGGCTGTGAATTGTTGCCTGTCATCACAAACATTACTTCAAAGCATTTTGGCCGACTACTTTCAAGTACTTTCTCCTTTTTTTGATTCTGGAGAGTCCATGTCCCTTCTTTTTTTTTGTCGTGGAGCTCCCTAATAGTTCTCTCTGTAGTTGGGGTTTTAGTCTCTATAAGACGCACATCTAATCGAATTAGAGGTTTTCTCGTGACGTGCTTGCTGCAAGGTTAAGGAAGATAGCAACTACAAAGATTCTAGCGATCTCTATTGACGGTAAACTTGCGACGTCGAATCTTTATACAGCATCCGTTGACGAAATTGGCGTTGTTCTTGGGGTTCGAAATTCGAATCTTACCAATTTGCAGGAAGGCAGTAGAATGTTTCATTTGTTGCATCAACGTTCTCCTCGTGAGCCTTTATCAGCTTGATGTTTTTAAATTTTTCACCTATGATTGTGTCCAAGCGAGTGCACTTGAACTACGACAAGCTAAGTCTTTTTAGGCAAGGTTCCGCAGTAGATATATCTACTGTTTGGGCAGTTCAAGGTTCAACCCCCGGCAAAGCAAAATATATAGCTTAGTCTTTTTTCTCCATGTATTCCACACACTTTAATAGCTTTCTTCTCGATAAATCGATAAATCGCTGATTTAGTTAGTTATATATGCCCAGTCGGAGAGTTTTCAAGCACAAGCTAAAAGCATTAAGAACATCCAGCCTATCTCTAAATAATGTAGTCTAACTGTCACCCTCTGCTTTGTACTATCTGCTTAGATATTTATGACACAGCTAAAAATCTTCTGAGATACAATAAATACAATAGTCACAGTAACAAAGTTATAAGCCGAGTAGGTACTGTGCGAAGAATTGCTGAGCATAAGCTATGTATAAAATATAGGAAATCATTCACATTTTATGCATGCAGCCATGCACTCTGCTATCGACAGTACCCGAAAGACCACACTAGGCCAATAATAATGGTTGCTGAAACTTTTAACTTGTTACTTCTGTTACTTCTGTTCTAACTGTTGAAAAACACACATGCAAATACACAACTGTGCACACCTACTCCTGCAACAATGCTCATCTTACAGACTTTTAAAATTACATTTTATATCTGCCTTCCAATGTACCCATTAAATAGAAAGCCCCCAACTTTCCACATACGAAAATAACGTTCCATTTATATAAGCGATTAAAGCGAATCCCTGCATGCTTAAAATATTCAACATATTCACACACGAGCTCATCATGCAAAATCTGATTACTTTTGTTGGTCATTGTTGTTATGTTCATTTTCCCACGCTTAACTCTTATTTTGTCTACTTACGAATATTTTTTTCCTCTTCTGTTTTTATGGATTTTCCACGCGATTTCTTATGATTTCGGTCACAAACATACTTGCACATATACATATCAGTACCCTCTAGCTTATTTGGGAGGAAAATGACCCCTGTTAGAAAACGGTGAAGGAAAAAGCTACGACAGAGGATTCTTAGTGTTTGGTAATAAAAAAATCTATCGTACTCCAGAGGGACCATTAACTGTGTGCTGATATCGAAAAAGAAAGCCAACAAGAAAGGCAAACAAATGAATAAAAAAAAGCGAAGAAATAGTAATAATACAAAAATGTTGTGAAAAGAAAAGATGTATAGATATAGATACCAAACGAATTCGGTCAATTAAGATACCATCGAATGCGTGTGGAGGGCTTCTTTTCTTGCTCTTGCTATAAAGGTCACTCTCGAGAGATGGTTATCAGTTGGGAGTTCTTCCCTACATACAAATACAACGGTTGTGCGGGGTAATTACTTTTTTGTGGGTGAGTAGGAATAAACCGCTTTTTTATCATTATTGTAATTAGATATTCAAAAAAAAAAAAAACGTTTTATGTTTCAAACATTTGACAATTGAATTGATGTTGTAAGTGCGAATTTTCGCACAAATTTCTACAGGTATATTTATCGACGTCAATTTGATTAATTTTTACACAATTATATCATGAGCTTTGACCGTGCATTTGTGTAGAACTTCAATGTAACGTAACCATTTCAGACGAAGTAGAAGTATTCGAACGCTTTTGGAATAAGATGTTCATTAGACCTTCTGAAAAGTTCATTCCATATAGCTCGTCGCCTATTTCAAAAGTGTGAGAGACGAATAATTAAGAAGATCGGCGCAAGCTTCGCATATGTGAATAAAAGTCTCATATAGAAAGCTCAATATAGAAATGTTTTTAGCAAAAAAACCTCTGTTACCATACCTTTAGTTTCTAAGTTCCTTGAGCAAGGATAATCTTAGTATCGTAGATAGGGGATGGTAAGGCTGCTAGGGGCGCAACCCTCAGGGAGCGGACTTTGCAGAGTAACATTCTTAGAAAATTAAAACATAATGGAAAAACTCATTCGATTGCGGTTCGTGCCCCTAAGATTAAAAACGCCGCGCCTTACTTAACACAACAAATTTTTACTGAATTCTTTTAAAGAAAACCACGCAAACCATCATTTTTTCACACTTGCACTTTGATATTATCCGTTTTCCACTCCTCGACTTTGGCATCAGCATGCTGAACCATCTTCTAAGAAGTATATTGATAACGTTAATCACAGTTTACAGGAAAAAGACGTCTCCATTGAGGTTTCATCAAAATACTTACAGGGCTTTGTGATGGATTCTTTGAATGATTTCCGAAAAAATCAAATAGGGCTAATGCAATAAATAAAGAATCTTAGACGAAAGGGTCAAGGATGGTGGGGCCATAGGTATTGGCTCCACTTCAAAAGCTTTAAATTCAGCTTAACTGAGCACTAGACACACTTATTTAGCGAATCAGATTGAACGAGTTGTTGAATCGAGATTGAAAGCTACCAACCGGGGTAGTGTTTGTGCATAGTTTCTTAAAATCCAAGGGAAACGTAAATAAATAATACAGAGAAACCTTCTGCTGCATCAACAAATCGGCTGTAAACACAGAAATAAAAAACTGGAAACATATACGAAATGTATGTCATACTGGGACAATATTCCAGGTCTAAGACAGGCCAAAAAAGCTATCCATCCCTTCAAAAATAACGCCAACAGGATATTAAACCTGAACAGGCGTGATATCAGAAAACTTGTAGGATTCCTAAGGACATCATGGCTTACGATAACATCTTAACACAAAGAATTTATACAGCAGAGTGCCGGCTCTGTCCTGAAGAAGACGAAACGGCCGAACATATTATCTGCGAATGTCCAGCCCTATATGAAATCAGAAGGAAGATCCTCTTCAGGGAACTACTGAACCCTGAAGAGCTGAACAAAATCCTCTTCTAGCTAAATCATCAAACTCTATTAATAAAGTGGATAACCTTGCTAGCCTAAGACCCTTTTTGACGCAAGGTACAATAGATCTGCCATAGGTCGACGTGCCGCTCTAACGCTTGGGCGAGTCGGAAGTTTAAAAAAAAAACAATAATCAGTCATTAATGTTAAAAGTAGTATTTCAGAACTCTATCACTATTCTTTTTCATTTTTTGAATGTTTTTGCATGACACACGGATTCTAATTGACAGTACACCCATGAGTGAATAAAGTGCGGGGTATTGAAAAAAACTTGAAGAGGCCAGAGACAAGAGGAGTGCGAGTTGGGGGTTCCAGGTGGTTTATCTATGGGCAAGAGTGCGATAACTTCCGTGCGTGTTGATTGTTACGATTTTCACGTGAAATGCATATGGGGGGCATGCTAGCCCCTGCATTCTGCCATCCTATGCATCGGGTTACAATCGGATTTAAGGTCGGTGCGAACTTGAATATCTTCATGAAAATCTATTTAATATTTAATTAAATATTTGTTTTTCAGCGTTCAATTAATAGGGACATTAACTAGAAGCATAGGGCCATTCCGATTTCGATCGGCTGTATCGAGTAGCTTTTTCAATATAGTTATACTCTCGGTTCTCGGACGTATAATATGTCAGACGTATGCAAGAGGTAACGCAGCGGAAAAAAATCCTTTATAAATGCATTTTCTGTGTTCCGGGGATTGAAACTGAGACCACTCGCACAGTAGTACAGCGGAGCTAACATTTGCATGTTTTCGGGCTGAGACGATGTTTAAGTGTTAATGTCATACACACGTTGTGTATTCTTATCTGCCGCTTACCCTTAACGATATGGCGGATCAATCCAAAATTAACCTTATTTGGGTGCCATTTCGGCCATAGTGACATTCCAGGTGTTTTACCTGCCGCCAAACTGCTCATGCATTCCGGTTCTACCATTGAGGATAATCTTGAATTACCTCTGGCTACTTTCAAGCTCTTACTCAAACTGCCTGTCGAGGAAGACTTAAGGCTCTTAACTGGTTTTCTTACGGGGCACTGGTCACCAAGATACCATCTTTAAAAAATGGGACTATCCGACGACGACTCCTGCCGACTTTGTTGGGAGGATGAGGAAAGTGGTAAGAAATATGGATTATGGAACCCAGGAAGGTACTGAGGTTTATTAAAGAAATAAAGGCCAGCACAATAAATTTATATTGGTCGCGGTGCACAAGAGGACCTATTACATTACATTAAATTACATTACAAGACCTCCAACAGTCTAAATATATATAAATGATAAGCACAGTAGTATCTAGGTGTCATTACAAGAAATCAAATCATTGGGAGAGTCTCGCGCTGCAAACAATTTCTGCAAAAACTGCAATAAGGCCTTGTCAAGAAACACTAAGGAGACTCTATATAAGACCCTCATCATCCCAGTCCTGCTATATGGTGCAGAAGCATGGACCTTAACAAAGACGGATGAAGATCTCCTTGGTCGTTTCGAACGAAAAATTCTTCGAGTGATTTTCGGTCCCGTTTGCGTTGACGGGTTTTGGAGGAGGAGATTTAACAGCGAACTCTACGAGCTGTACAGCGACATCGCCCTGGTCAAAAAAATACGCATCAGTCGTCTAAGATGGCTGGGACATGTAGAGCGAATGGACACCAACGCTCCGGCCCGAAGAGTCTTCGATTCCAACCCGGAGGGACAACGCAGTAGAGGAAGACCTCGCCTTAGGTGGCGCGCACAAGTGGAAGGGGACCTCAACCAACTTGGAGTGCGCAACTGGAGGCAGTTAGCCAAAGATCGCGCTAACTGGAGAGGCGTATTGGTTGAGGCCCAGGTCCACCCCGGACTGTAGCGCCGCCTAAGTAAGTAAGTAACCGATGGACTCAATTGGATTGGATTCAACTTTTGCTGTGATGATTCAGGGAAAACAATTCTTATTGCAGGCAAAATTCCAGAATTGGTAATATTAAAGGAACATATCATAGGGTTTCTGCATTAGTCTAAAAGTAGGGGCGTATAACTTCAAAGTCGTGCATTACCATGTTGATCCAAATGTCTTGGGCGTAGGTAGGTATATCAATATGATTGACCTTCTTTCACCAAGAAAAAGGAGTCTCAGAATAAATAGCTGTATTTTAGTGAGGATTTTAACTATGAATTCCTTTTAATAAAATGATAAGCACAGCAAAGCTTTATGGGACCCTATAGGTATGAAAACTTCTTATACAGCTATTCCTTTGCTTAGGTTTTATTCTTCGAGCGAAGAGAAACCCCCTACATATATCCGAAGTCGAACTATACTAATTTAAAAAAAATGTTCATGATTAAACTCTTGTAACGAGTTATGTCCGTCAACCGTCAGACTTTTGCAAGAGGTAAGGTTTCTAGAGACTGAACCTTCCACCACGTTAGGTACTCATTTATATTTTCCCGCGCTGTTGTAGGTACCTACCAACATTTTTGATTCGCGGTTAATATTTAAAGCTTGATAGGTAGGTATTCCATAACACTTCTTCATCTTATAGGTAGCTACCTACCTACTTATTCATTCAAAGTAATTAAAAAGGACCTATAGATTGGCTGTTGGTATGACTTTGATGGGAAGTGTATACAGGTGTACCTATAGGTACACAGTTTAAGATAAAAAAATTAAATAAAAGTTTTCTCATTTACTAGGTACTACCTACACACATGTTTTGTTTAACTATAGCTACCTATAGGTATCTCATGGTTAGAACTACCTACCTATATTTATTACAACAAACCCGAGGAACGACATCTGAGACCAATAATTGTCTTCCTTTTTGCGACTTACTATATCCTCAACACACATTGTTTCATCATCTGTAATTTAGTCAGGCTAGGTACCTACCTACCCATCCTCTCTAAGGCGACACCCGCGAAATTGTACGCGAGAATTAATTAAAACATTTTGCATTCATCCTTTTTTCTCCTGTTGGGTAGATACATACAGAAACGTTCCTACACCTACCTATCTACTAATAGTAGTGGAAGATAAATTTCTGTGAGATATGGAGGGTCCTTCTTTATTCCACAGATATGTAGATACCTACCTACATATACTCGTACTTATATATATCCATATGCAAATATACATATATTTTTCACGTAATTGGAATGGGGAGGTGGCGAGGGGGGATTTCAATTTATATACTTCATACGAGCGAAGAAACATTACGACCAAATCCCCCAATAAGAAAAAAGGATTCATGTACGCCGCTTCCCTAGATAGACATCGCAAAAACCGTAACATAGAGGAAACAGAAAATATACAGCCAAAAGAAAACAGTGAAACATTTTGTGTTACCCAATTGTGTAATTTTTGTTGCACCACCCCCTTTGATGTATCGTATCTGGAATACGCGAGTATGTGTATCCTTCGACAATTTGACTCATATAGGAGTGGAATTTTTCCAACCAGTCCCGATCGTTAGCTTCATCGTGTCCTTGTCGTTTTCATTTCCACATAACCCCAACAAACAAAGCACACACTGCTAGGCTAAGTTGCTGTTAGGTATACTACTAGTCCTGGGCTGTTATATATGTCACATACATTTTAGATACATTATATCCGCCGCGTGCTCATACTCCCGCGCATAAGCGAAATTTAGCACATAAGAGTAGCCCGTTCTCTTTTCAATTCAGAGTACGTCTCGTTTCTACTTAGGATCCACCGTTTCTTTAACTCGCCACTTTTTTGGGGGATGAATGTATATAGATGGGGGGGTGCCTCAGACCGCAGCTATACTACACAGCGGAAAAAAAGTACATCATCATATATCAACATGTCACGCATACATATAAACCGAAAAGAGTAAGGAGAAAAAATTCACACATACACACCATAATACATCGTGCGCAACCCCTTGCCAGGAATGGGTGGAGGAAGTTAGGGGGAAGAATTGTGCTATCAATGCGCACGCGAGAGAGCAAGAAACTTTCACTTTTCTAATTTATTTTTTATTAATAGGTATCCTTTCTAAAATAAGAACCAACTCATGTAGTTGTTGGGGACTCTGCAATGGGCTTTGTATCATACATAGGCAGAGGTACATATTAATCATTAATAAAAATAAAAATAAAAATTGGATGAGCCAAGCGATGATTTTTTTTTGAAAGGTACACATGCTAAAATTGTCATATTCGTATATATAACACTAAACGAGTATATTCTCTCTAATCACACACACACAATCCAACAAATACAGAAAGTGTATTAATGCAATGCATCAGCATCAGCATCAGCACAGCATCATCCTAATGCATTTCACACATGTGCACTAAAACACAAAACACGACTGAGAGCAGAGCATCAAACAGGGTAAACATAAAAAAGCGAAATCGGGAAAAAAACTATTCACATATTAACACATTTGGGGAGTATCCTTTTCTCATATGGCACACGTCGTCGTCGTTGTCGTCGTCGTCCACAGTTCCGCGCAAGGACGGTGTCTGACTAAACTTTCCAATTATAGGTAGGTAGGTAGGTATAGTTCGAATAATTTCCCATCCGAGACACTTTCGTTATGTCCAGTTCCGTTTTTGGTAGTGTCTCACAGTTAACTGAAACTGAAAGATATTCCCTTCTGCGGGAAACTCGCTGTCCATTGCTTTGGTGATGACGGTGCCCGGTGGGTGGTTTGACTGGACTATAATGTGGCTATTCTTGCGGAGGTATACCTTCGGTCATTCGTCCGAAGGAGGAAGAACAATAGATAGCCGCCGACGCCGTTAACGATGTTGTATTTTGTAGTAGCAGGAGTGGTGGTATAACTTGCACCAGCTGTTTGTGTCCTCGTCCTCGTTGTCCAAGTGCTTTTTCGGTTCTTATGGCTGGACTTACCTTTTTGCTACTTGACAGTGTAGGAATAAGAAAGCAATGTGAACAGAAGAGAGAAACGGAATGATTAAGAAAAAGAAAGCACGTGGCGCTATTTTGTCCTCGATGTATTGGGGTTGTTCGCTGGTGCTAGTGCGCCTAGTGCTATGGCTATGGCTATGGCGATGAAGTAAAAGAAGCTTTTGTGATGTAAAACGGAATGGGGTTGGTTTGTTAACGCGAATCAAGAGAATTTTCTAAGTCGCGATGAAATTACCGACGGACTGGACACCATAAATCGTTTGTTCTTTTAGAAGAATGGAAATGGCATACCTACCTACCTATACCCACCAACCTTTAGGTATTTGTCAGGCTATCTATAGATAGGTATACTTATGTTTTTATTGGACTTGAGGGAGGTACTTGTTGAAGTAGGTATATTGAGGGCATTGGTTTGACTTTAATGCAGAATTTAAGGGACATTATTTACAATAGCGACTGAGTTCGTGCCCTTAAAATTGAAAACTTAGCGAAGTTAGCTTCTCTAACATATCCTTTTTGACGTACTTTTAAAATTGTTCTGGATAAATAGAAACTATGACTATGGAGGTACGGTAAATGGTTTTATTTTAATTCTATAAATTATATTTACAAAAAACCTAAATTTAAAATTACCTATTAATTTTATCTGCACACGGGTCCTATTGTAAAAAAAATAGCATCGGAATTGGAAATAATTTTTTTCATATACATAGGTAGTCAAATACTATAGATTTTCAAATGTGTTCTTTTTCGGATTGAATAAATATGTTTTAATGAAAAAATCTGTTTTGGTTAACATATTAAAATATCTTATTGATGTTTTTCTTTTTTTGTTATAATGGTGAAACTAATCACTGGATTCTGTCCATGAATCTTTATCAAATGAATCTTCGCTAATTTCCTCTTCACTCAGAGGCATCAATCTTTCATTAGTTATATGTGAGTCCTCTTGAAGGAACAGAATTAGGATCTGCTTGGAAAATGACTGACTTGGCTTCGATCGCGACTTTTTAAGACAACTTATTAGTGGATCAGAACTAAGAAATAATCTGTTGAGGTCATCCATGTTACAATCACTTTAAGAGAACTTCCTGGCATAAATTAGGCGGTAGAGCCTGTTTTTTTATTGTAGGTTATATATATATTAGGTATTTTTTTTATTTAACTACTTTTCGTTATTATTTTCCTGTCAATTTTCTTCCATAGCGTCAAATAAATATTGGTTTTTCACCAATCTGGAACCTTATTTATTGTTACAATATTAATATTAAATTTATGCAGCACTATAGCTACCAGGGCTTTCAGCTGCTAATGGGAAAAATTGCATACATACACATTCACGGAACATTTACATTAAACATGCGTAAATTTGTTAAATTCCACTTGTCAAAATGTTTCTGCTCACATTACTTCTTTTCACCCCTATCTTAATTTAAACAATACAAAAAAAAAGTAAACAAATAACACCAGTTAGTTTCATTTAAAAGTGAAAAATTCTTTGACACACAGTTCTGTAAAGAGCACGTAGGAGCAACCAATTTTTGTTGCACTGACTTAAGAAATATTTAGATTATATTATAAATTTAAATTCATGGCAGACCAAAACCAAACCATTAAAAATTAAAAAAAAAATATTTTTAAATATAATGTTTTGATACAGAAGTTGTAGGCCCAATTCGAAATAGAAAACACCGCCTAATTTTTCAAAAATTCAATTGAAATTATAACTACATAGCTGAAGAAGAATTATCCATTTAAATTTGTTAAGATTTCTATCACAACACTTCGATACTAACTTAGGTTGAAAAGCACTTACCGAAGTAGCACGCATTGAAATAAAATTGCAGTTAATGCAACTGCTAACTTTGAACTCTTTTAAGCATAACACACGATCGAAAAAAAAAAAAAAAAACAAGAACAGCATTTGGACACATGTATATTTAGCAACCGTTATTCCAAGCTTTTGATAATTTATTTTTCAGAAAATCGACTTTTGAGCAGGTTTTTCATGCAAATACTCCTATCTGTGGCGTTTGACAGCCTTAAAAATTTACTGAATAGACTGCCGCATACCTATTTCTCTAGAAGTCGTATAGGTTTAGATAGTCAATAGAAGTCCTTTCTTTATATACGGAAAGGTATGTTAATGAAATGGAGGCCCTTTAACCCCGGGGAAAATACAAATTACTTGTAAATAATCTGCAGGTTTTATATATAACTATAACTGACAGAAAAAAATTATTAAGCCTTGTTTCAAATATAAAAATTGGTTAACGTTTAAAAACTTAATTATTGTTTACGGGCATTAAGGAAATTGGGATAAGAAAGATAGGAGATTCCGATGCACATTGGTTTTAAATGTCTGCAAATTGTACTGAGGAGGAAACACAGAGCTAGGTAAGGCGTTTCACATTCGTGTTGTACGGCTAATGAAAGAATCTCTATATTTCATAGTACGACCGAAAATAGGCTGAATGGTAAACTGATGGGCATCCTAGCATGACGAGTATTGTCGTTGAATTATTGAAGGGGTGGAATGCAGCTGGCGATTTCAGTTCAGCACTGTTTGTTAAAGAATCGACAAAACAGTGAGAGACATGTTACATTTGTGCGATGTTCAAGCGATTATCGCCCGATTTTAGATCCTATCCAGTAGGTGCAGTGTGGTTTTTGGCGCACCAGACCAGATACCTATACATTTCGCGGCGTTTGTGGCGAATTCGTGTATATGGTCGTTCCAACGAAGGTTGTCATATGAACACACATATCAAGAATGGAAAGTCTTTCGGTTTCGGCGATGCAAGTGCCATACCTACATGGATATTGGCTGAAGGTTCGGGTTTCGAATTCTACGGCCGAAGAGCAGGGACGTGAGTCCTGGAGTCATTGCTTACGCAATGGTTTTTCCAGAGTAGAAGAACAACTCTTCAGAACGATGGGGGAGATAGAGTCTGGTCCAGCGGATTTATTTATGTTCAGATCGTTAAGTACTCTTGCAACTGCACGAGTGCGAAAATGGATTTGTCCCATGGTAAATTCGACGCTTTCAAGTACAGGTGGAGGCAAAGCGCAGTCTGGGAGCATTGAGCTAGCAGCAACATTCTCTGCAAGCAGGATAGCTTTATCTAAAGAGCTGACAGCTGGACTGTTAGACAAGTCTTGACAAAGGTAAAAAAATTTCGTCCTCTCATACACTGAAGATGCCTTTCGGGGATATTGGTTAGATACCTATTGCAAAAATGGGACTCCAGTTAAAAATTACAGGGGTAAATCAGAAGAGCACACAGGACAGTTAAGATCCTCTAAAAAAGATCAACCACGCAAAGAAGTTTACTCATAAAAAGTTATTTGAAAACCTCTTGTTCCAATAAACAGATTGTCCAATGCTTGGTTTAAATATCGTAGAAGTTCCTTGAGACGCACATAAATTGAATTCAAATTGTACAAACTACAACTTCGAGCGTAGGTATTTTTAATTAAAACTGCACCACGGTCTTAGGTAGAATCCGCAGTCAATATGTTCTATTACATTTAGAAGTGAAACTCTTAGATAACAAACATCTATATTCGGTTTTTGTCTTTTCCTCCCTTCATTATTTTGTACATCTAAACAATTTTTGCAACCTTTTTAATATACCTTATTTAACGAATGTCTGTGAGAAGCTAGGCCTAGAGTACACGAACCTGTTGCGCCAACTGGCAACAATGTGAAAATCCAAAATTGACAGTATTAGGAACAACACTACGTAAATAGAATGAAGATGCCAGGGTGAGGATTTACGGCTGCAGGACTATTTTCTAAGGGATTTTTGGATGTGCGATTAATTTTTTGCTCGTTGTTTCTACTGTGGTAAATTTAAAAACGAGTTGATTTCGCCCTGTGAGGAAACTTTTATACAATAAGGACCTTGTTTGACATGTATGTGAATCTTAAAATAAAAAATGCAGCTCTGATGTTGATTACCGGTACCCTTGATGCCCCATGATGGCGGCTTTTGAAATGACCACTCATTTCCCAAGTCGGATCCCCATTATCGCTAGACCGGTAGCACATTGAACGCGCTTTCGTATGAATTTGACTTTTGCAATCAAGTGAAAACAATCCCGACCTTTCCGACCGTCTGGGTGCGAATTAGTTGTACGTAGGTATATATAATTTACATACTCGTACATACTTGTAGTTGCGACGCGACGTCCGAAAACAATCCGAACTTATTGGTATTTTTCAACACCGGGACACTACTCGAAAATCATGTTTAGTATGCGCACTAAATTCGTACGACGTATTTATTCGATTGCGTACAATACAAATTCGTATCCAATATGTCATAAAAACATTTTTTGTAAACCTTGTCGTCTGTAGGTACAGTGAAACTACAATAACATTTTAGTTACTTAAATAACATTTCAGTTTGGACGCAGTGAAATAGAGGTTAGTGTACGTTACGTTGGACTATTAAGCAAGTGGGGTCCCAGGGAAAAGACAAGTACCTAAGGTACATCTTAAAGATTTTTTCCACTTCTCAGTGAGCCGTTTAGGCTCGACATAAAAATGAAGACCCCGGTTTCCTGTTGCGCCTATTTTGGATATATTTTTTTTAAGCATCCGCCAGTCTCAGTAAACCTAATTGTCCTGAGAAAGCTCCTAACGATTGGTATCGGCATAAGATTGTAGGTCTCTTCGACTCGTCACAAACAAAAACTCTCACTAAAATGAGTAACTGTGAAAACCAAGAAATCTATCTAAAACCAACTAATAAAATAAAGCTATTGGAGGAGGTTAAGGAAACCGTAACTTGCTGAACGGGTAGAATCCTATAATCGAAATCATAATATATCCAACACGGCTTATGATATGTATGTTATAGTTGAAAAGTACTTTGTAGTAAACAACTCACTATATTAATCATTGAATTATATTTTATGAAATATCATTGAGGAAAAGTATAAAAAGAAGAATCTGTGCTTCTGGAGTTCAGTTTTGGACTGGGAAGGAAGTAAGCCAATAGTATTTGGCACAGAATCAAATTTTCATTCTAAAATGTATGAGTCTGGTAACAACCCGGAGAGCATTGAGCACACCTCGAAGGGATACCATATCTATTAAATTGTTTTCTCCATTTTCAGCGATTTTACACATAAAACGTAAAAAAATGTATGGGTATATGTTACAAGGCACAATACCTCGAGTCCGGAATTTTTCTTTTCTTTGCGTGTAGCTTTCAGTTTAATGCATTTTTTGCAATACGGAATCTAACCTGCTGTTTACATTCGTAATAATGAAGTAGGATATGTTAGAAAATGCCGTCGGACAATTTAGATAAGCAAAACGAACATAAAAACTCTGATCAGTGCACCCAGAACCAGCTGGATCAAATTGAAATCAACAGATGTTTAAAGCGTTTGAGCTACTTGGTACCTACATTCTACATATAGTGGCAGCTACAAAAGTTACAGACAAGAAAACTGAATACAACATTACATTTATTTCCGCGCTTTGACAATTTTGTTAAGTATTTCTATACCCGAAACACACGTATCGCAGGCAGATAGATTTACGCATGCAGTGCTCTTAAAATGGGATAACCGCAAATGTTTTTGCCACTAAACAGTTGTACCTGCCTAAGCCTTTAATACCAATTTATTAATTTACAAATGTATGAGAATTAATGTATACAGATACAAAAACATATTATTCTAACCGTTGAAAAATTACATTTAGCAGTTGGTGCAGCATCCCTTATGGTGTAACATAGGCAGGTAACTAAGTTTGATTTACGTATGGGGTGGGTCAAAGAATGGGTACTTCAATGTTGTGACCCTTGCCCGGAATTAATGACTTTAAGTGCCAAAGTGCACGATATTGCACTGAAAGCATACAATTGCAATTTATAGCACGCACATTTGCCTAGGTTTCTAATTCATTACGGTCACAGGGTTATGATTATTAGGTAGATACCTTTGTCAACACATTAGTGCGAGAAGCATCTACAAGAGCTAAATGGAATAAAAGAGTTCAACAAGGGGTTTCGCCTACAGAGGGTGTTTCACATGGATTAATTACCCACAAAAAAATATTTTCTATGAGATTGGATGTAGTTGTCTGCAACAAGAATTTTAAACACTTCAATCTCAACTGAAAAGTGATTTTGATCTTACCTGTCATTGTACCCTCAATAGCTATAGGTACGTGATTCTTCCGATAATTCCGTTAAATTTAGACGGTATCTTTACACTAAAAAACTTTCTTCAATCCATAAAAAAGCAGTAACTTTATTTTCAAACATGGGGAACAGTGCATTTTGTGTATAGTAATAGAACATTCCTACATTATTTTGAGAGGAAAATGGCTGTGGAAAGTAAAGCAAAGTTAGATTAGATGACCATTATATGGACTCTGTACGGTCGCGTCACTTGGAGTAACCTACAAATGGCTCCGGTATTTCCGATCCGATAATATGAGCGCAAATTGTGGCGAGCTTTATTGACGTCCAATTAAGGTCACCACACTAGAAATGGTCGATAAAGTTCACTGTGTGCTGCTGGACAACCGCAGAAATAAAGTGCGTGACGACATAGGGGCATTTCAAATGATTAGGTGCACAAAATTTAGGAAAATCGATGAAAAAGTTAAAAACAATTACCAGACAGATACCTACATATATAGGAGATAGTCATCTTTTGGCAAAAAAAATAATGAAATTGAACGAACAACTTTTCTGTTCACACTTCTAGAAATTTAACCCCTTCCTACAATTTCTTTATTTTTTAACAGGATCTTGCAGTCCAGAGTTCAGCAAATAACATATTGAATTTTCACAGCTATATACCCAAAACACATGTGCATAAATCCTGGGGTCGAATTGCGTCGTCCGTGAACGAGCATTACGTGACGGAATTTGTTTTTGTTTCACATTTAAAATGAACTTAATTCCGTGAACGTAAAGCTCGTTCGCGGACGACGCGATTCGACTCCTGTATGCAGCGCAGAATGCAGTGCTGCAAGTAAAAGAGATTTGCAGAAAACTGTTTTTATACATTGCATCGGTATTTATGGCTACTGTCACTTGTTTGCTATTAAATACGTTGAAAATGACAATTGAGAAATTCAATAAAATTGACTTCGCTTGTTTTTAACTACTCTTCCATCCTTACAAACCCAAAACAAAAACAAACGCGACCAGCCACTGCGAAAAGCCGATGATACCAAATACTTGAAAGTAAAATTTAATTTCCACGTTTAGGTGCGTTTGAGTTTTGCAGCCTGTGTTTTGGGTATTAGTTGGGCAAAGGATAATTTTTTGAATTTGTTTTCCAATTCAAATGATTTTGTTTGGTTAAGCAAAAAAAAAACAAGTTTAAGCCCATCAACTATGTTTAACTTCATTTTTGACAAAAAAAAAATGATTTATTTATCTTAAAGTTATTCCCAAAAATGTTATAGGAGTTTTCCAAGTTGATCTGTATGCCTGCAAGTTGAAAGGCGATATCTACCTCTCTTCTTTCACGAACAATTTGTGCGGATACACTTGAACTTTATTCAGTTTGAATCATGAGTTCGCCTAAATTACAATAATTCAAGGACTAATATAAGTATGTCGCTATATACGAATATTACGGGCATGAAAGGATATTTCAAGACCCGCCAAAATATCTGCAAATTTTTGGGTTACCCATATTTTTATCCTAATTATTTGGATAATGGGATTTTGTTAACCGAAAAAATTCAATACGGTATCTTTCTACATAGGTACCTAATTGATATTATTCAGTAGGTATATAAATTAATTATAGTGCCAGTGCCAGAACTGTCGCATTCAATTTTTTTCAATTGTTAATTTTAATAAAGTGAAGTGAAGTGCGATTACCTAGAAGATCTCTTTTTTTGACACTTCATCAATGACAATGTCTGTAGATCTTTCCCATACACGCCTTGACAACGTTTATAGAAGCTTCATAATAGCTCCCAAAGAGTTTGTAACCAATTCTAATTTAATTGTTCTCAGAATGTGCCAAATAATGTCGCAACTCTTACATAAGCGAGGACTAATGATCTCGACGATTTAAGTAGTACGCACTATTAGATGACAGACTTGCAGTGCACAACTGGACTAGGGACCGAGCAAACTTGACAGGCCTGTAAGCTGAGACGTCTTGCATGATTGCGAACTATAGAGCCGCCTAAAAACACTCGAAAGTTTCTCGACATTTTAAAAAAGCTTTACCTGCCTTCGCTTGCACCAGTGACAAGCTCCATCCTCGCGGACATTCTCTTCGTCTCTACTTGAAAGTGTTTAACTGTTTAATTTGATTAGTATGTCTATGGTCTATCGATGTTGTAGAAATCTTTCATTCGTCCCAAAATTAAAAATGTACTCACACAAAGAAATGGTTATGAAAAGCAAGCCCCAAGGTCATATGTAGGTAGGTATGCACTAAAGGTATGCGCCAACAAGTTATTTTGAACAATTTAATGCAACGCATCCAAATAGCTTACTGCAGAAGCTTTCTCAGGACAAATTTACCTTTTAAAGTTTGTCAAAAGTTCGCTAGAGGAGCAGTGTAAAAAGCGTACGTAGTGCAATTCGTGTTTTAGGGAATCTCACAGCACACTTCCTTCAAACTGAGCGAGTAAAGATCCCTAATGAAATTTCGTTGAAGCTTCGCGTAAGAGTGGCTTTTGCTTAGCTAATAAAGGTTTCCCTACTATCATATCAGGTATCCTTTATCATATCGTATATAGATACCTATGCGTTAGTGCAAAATTTTGAGAGGTTCACAGCATAGGTGAACTCTAAAATATCCATACGTAACTATAGATAATTAGAAATAGCAGTAGGTACCTACTTCATACGTAAGGAAAGGGTTGTCAAGATTCACGTAGATAGGTGCCTATCATGATGATTTCAAGAGAATGATCGACCCCTGAAAACATCAAACAACATGTTTGGGCCATGCCTTGTATGATAAGCTCAAGGGTGAACGAAACCTGTAACAAAGAAATATGTATGTTAAAATTCAGTGAATAGAGAGTTTTTTCTGTATCCTAGGTACTTTATATCTGAGTTTTTATAAAGTTGTCAAATAAAAACTATAAATTGCGTTGTGCTTATTTGATAGCACGGGCATATTGCGCGGTGCAACCCTTTTTTGAACGTACGAGCACGTATCCCGTACACATACGAACATTGATTATACGATACCCCTCTTTTATCTATCGCTTCTCCTTATGCCAGAATTGTCTTTTCTCCGACATCTCTCACACATCATTTTCCAATAAATAAAATCATGCGCAAAACAGTCCTTCCAGGATCAAGGGTCCCTCATCATCAAACCGATTCAAAATAGGAATAAGCGTACGCAATTATTTTATTTTATTTTTTTCGACCTTAACGAATTTTAGGAATACAAAAAATCTGTCACCCCTAATGAAAGCAAATGCAAATTACCATACAAAAAGGATCCCTTAATCAGATTGAATAAAATATATATCCACACTTGGCCGGTGAATTGTGTGCAGGTTTCAAAAAGAATCTAACGTTTGCTACAATGAAATTACGTATCGGCAAAATAATATATGTTACATACTTACAACTTCGAGTTCGAATACAATACTTCAGGACACGGCCGCGGTTAGACGTTTATATTATGTGAGTGACTGCTCTATATGGAAGGCTTATATGTGGAGACTGGTGTGCGTGCGATGTCCAAAAAAGGATATCTTTTACATAAAATATTCTAATATTGGAATGCGATATAAACAATGTGCAAATATGACACACAACACGGCCGTCACACAGCACGAGAGAGGGTTGGTCCTTTTCCATGTGACAAACATGCACTTACAACACACGAATGAGGGGGTGTATGTGTGTGTGTGTGAGAGAGAAATCGCATTTCGTCACCGGGCCGGCGGCCGGGACGGGACACGGGACCGCATAGAATAAACTACGTCCTACATGTGTGCGTGTATGGATGAGGTGGCTTGGAATGGAAATGGAAGATGCTGTTAGCTGTTTTGTTTTTCTCCTCACGTGAGAGAGGCCACCTCTACGCTCTACCCCCGCAAGGATTTTGTGTACATAGAAAGTTTACTATACACCCCGTATATGAGTGGTGGGAAAACTTGATATGTTGCTGTTGCGATTGGCGCAAGGATAAAAAAAAATTCGAAAACTCAATGTACGTGTACGTACGACACATGTGCGCGGTGTGGCGTTGGCGGCGGTCCTGATATGTATATAATATGTATGGTAAAGAAAAAGAGTTCTGCCGTTCTGCGAGTACCACTGAGTTTTACCCCTTACATTCAGCCAGTGAGCTGTTATCCACCACTCTGTGTGAGGCCGTTAAAGCTTCTTTCGCACTCGTTCGTTAGTACCTACGTACGTACACGCTACACAGGATATGAGGATTGAGTTGTGTCGTCGTTCGTCGCCGTCATCGGGTGTGTTTTATGTTATCTTGTGTTTCTTTATGAGCGTACATGCGACTACTGCTGCTCATTGATTACCAAGGAACAGGAGGACGACTTTGGGAGGATGATATACAGACAATAATTCTCAGTCTGTCCGTTGCTTGCCTCCTTGATTCACATTTCAGTCGGTTAACAACAGTCAAACGGTTATAACACACATTAATTTGCTTCGAGCTTTAAAAAAATAACAATGCAAAACAATATCAATAAAACAAAATCAGTAAATGAGCGGGTGGATAAAAACAGTGAAGCGATTTAAATTTCGCGGTGCGACATAGTGAAAAGCGGTTGTGATATATATATACACACATATGTATATGTATATATTTGTTTTGTTTTTATTTTATAACTTAAATTCACTCTTGATAAACAAAATGTATTTACAAATTCTCAGGATAATTTTATGAATAGTTTTACAACCTTCTCTACCTACATGCCTACTGCATCAGTCCAGTCTAATTTTATGGCTTAGTATAGAGAACAAAAACAACAAATTTACAATTTATTTCGAAAAAGCAAAAAAAAAAAATACCTAAAATAATAAACGATCCCGGACGACTTTGGCTAATAATATTTCTGTGTAAGATACTATTGCACTTCGGCGCGGTCGACACCGTGCACTTGTTTTATGGCATCGCCCACAAAGGATAGTGTTTGGTTCTTCGGTAATTTCTGGTTAAAATGCTCGACTGCCGCTGATCATAAGTGAGTTGTTATAAAGCGAAACGAACAAGGACGATCCATTGTCTGATTATGGATATGAATTTTTGATTTGTCGGTACCTGTGATTGTTTAAGTGTTTAAGAGCTACCTGTACGCTGCGAGTTCACCTGTGCATGGAATGCTCAATAATTTGACTGCCTCAGCTCGGCTCATTTGTGCGAACCCAGTCAGACGTTGTGTAGGTAATGATAAGAGCGGTAATGCACAAGCAGGAATGCAGTGCAAATGCAAATCGAAATAGTAACTGTGTTTGGAATACCTATTTCGGTTGTTTTTTTTTTTGTTTAATTTATACATGCATCAGTAAATATCAAGGTTGAAGTGCGCAAACATATAGATATCTATAAAAATGTCAGATAATCTAAATATTTAATATAAACAAAAGTGATATGACAAGTGAAAGTGAAAAAAATATTTTAAGGAAAACAAGTCGGATGGGATTATTGAGTGAAGGAGAGCTTTTCTACATATTCGGCTAAAAAAAACTGGTACGTACGCAACTTGGTGATAAATCTGAAATTGTTCATAATTGAATATCTGTCCTATTTATTTCGAAAGCCGAACAGAAGCATAATAATAATAAAAGGGTGCAGGACCATTGAAAAAAAATAAAAGTAGTTATGGAAATTTCGACGTCAAAAGGGACAAAGGGATTTTGTGTGATTTTTTTTATTTTGGTAATACCTAAACTTGAATTTTAAAAAGTTATGCCAACGATTTCTGGTTTTCACATTTTACTAACGAAACCAGCCTTAAAGTTACAAAAGACAGCTTATTGCATTAAACTGGATTTTTTCTTCTGTCAACGAAATGTATTGATTCACCGCCAACGTGAAAGTATGAAGTAACAGGAAATCTGCAATAGACTCAATTTGGTTTTTGCTCTGCTTTAATTATTAAAAATCAAAATGCATAGATTAGATAAAAACCAATGATCTCCACTACTGAGACTGACAAAGGATTTATGTACAATTTGTGTATGTACCCAGGTATCTGATATATTTTTTTATTTTATTTTTTATTAATTTATGTTTATTAGTTTGGTACCTAATGGCTTCCCTCGTCAGTACACTAAAGACGTTTACAATCAATATCATGTCCAACTACAAGAGTTGTCATAAATTCTACCTTATAAAGGACATTGCTAAGAAAACTTCAAAATCCTTCTTTATGGAATATATTTTCTGCGGGTAGAGATAAAAATGAGATGGTTTGTGGGAAAAAAACCGAATTTTTTGACTTGGTGGATGCGAAAATTTTATTCAGGGTTTACTTGTCAGATTCTCGCCATCACATTTAAGGCTTGAAGGTTGTCACGAAACTACAATATCTTTTTCTGCACCACCTTGACCTTGTGATTTACTGGATTTACAACACTATGTCCTGTCGTTTTGAGTATTGTATCTACTTGAGTATTTAATCAAAGTAGAGTTCGCCCAGTGGTAGAAACTCTATCATTATAGTGACCTGGCTTATACTATACACAACATATTGGAAAACAAATTTAAATGATTGCATCTCAAGCGAATATGTTATGTTAAAGACAGTGAAAGTGTTCCTTAACTAATTGCGGTCGCCTATTTACATATAAGATGTTGGTAAGCCTAAAATTGTGTAAACCTCAGAGATCACAGTAGCAAACGCGCAATAGCTTCAGACATTTTAAATGGACGCAATAATAGGTACTATCTATACCAAAGATTATTTTATAATTTTTTAAAAAACAATGAAATTACTTGTGTATTCAAGCTAATCTAAGAATTTAAAAAATAACGTTTATACCTAAGTTGGAGGGAACGTTTATATTGAAACCTTAAAATATTTATACAGGATTAAGATATACCGTATATACAAGCAGCGACGTGCACACCAAATAAGTTGAAACATGTTTAAAAATTTTGTATTCGCGATTTAAACAGATTACTCAATACTTTTTCCTAATTTAAGGGTTAGATAGGTATGTGAGTACAGGAAAAAAGTGATGCATTTAATTTTAATCATGGGAAAATATTGCAAGCCCAATGCATTAAGGGAAAAATTTAACATGAGAGTCGCCCCAATAAAATTATCCGAAGGATTAGCGTGTTACCTTAATAGCGATAGTTGTTAAAGAAACGCTGTCTTATAGCATCAGTTGGCCGAAAATATTAACATAACAATTTAAAGTCTGTTGCTTATCCCATTGATTTCATAAATGTCCAGGAACTAAAGAAAAATGTATTTATCGTATTGCAAATTGTGGGCAGTTGCATTTTCGAAAATGGCATTAAAGTGCAGTTTTCTGGGATCTTAGTCAAGTTTCTTCAAAGCCTGTGGTGACATATTTCGGTTGACACTATAGTGACTTCCACTTCATATTCATATTGTTATGAAACCTTCTGTTGTGGTGATGTACAATATTATATTGTTTTATGAGACTTGCAACTTATGGAAAAGATGTTATATTTCTGCGACCTTCCTACATTTATTCATGCGAAATCAAGATTTAGATATTCGTCACGTGTTACTAGGTTTGTTCTTTTTTGAAATAATTTTGTGAAGAACTCTTTTTCAATAAAAGACTGTTTATGAATTAATATCCAACTGCTAAGTTCTTCTATATGATACCTCAACTTCTTACGAACAGAATTTATGTTTTTCCACCCATTCTTATTCACGTGAACAGTGTGTGCACTTAAATGTACGGATCAAATGTACGGATGTGTAATCCACCGAATTTAGAAAGTCGCATACAATTGTAATTCTCATATTGAAGGCTGTTGGACTTTACTGGAGCCTTATAACCGACGATATGTCGATGTCATGCAAGAAAATACTGCAGCTCTGTGTTCTTAGGTGAAGACTTCGTCAGCTAGTTTTTATAATTTTTACAATGCGATTTGCTTTTCATGATTTGATTGAGAATGATAAAATACAGCCGAATGGGATTAAGTTTATTGTTGCAAAATAATGTACCTTTGTCTATTTTCCTCGGCTATAGATTTCATACTTGGAGCAAAGATTTTTTCTGATTTATCCCTCATGTTAACAAATCGCTTCATTTGACTTTTTCTCCAACACTAACAGTCAAGTTTGGCGATATTACTATTCACATTCTCTAGGGACTCTCCTGGGGCAATTGCCTAAATATACCACAATATATACATAAACTGATACGAGATATTTATCATAAAAGTGTTAAATTAGATTTTAGCTGTTGTACTGCTTTGATCCACTCATGGTCAACTTCGGATTCAATTCTGACCATGGAGCTCAAATTACTGTCTCTAAACTTTAAGCAAGTATAATTTACTGTGCTAAAAATAAAATAAAATCCCTCTCCTCGGGGTAACACAAGACTCAAACAGACATGATTGTCAGAAGGAAATTCAACTGTCTGTTCGATATTGACATTAAGGTTAAGATATTATTCAAAATATGACTTTAAAGTGTACCCACCTTAAATTCACAATCCTTTGAAAATAATGTGCATCAGAAGGTACCTCGTTCCTTTCCTGACTATTAAACCGCACAGTTACAATTAGCAAAACTTATTGACAGTCCAGCATGGACCAGACAGAAATTCATTATGTGTTGCTGCTCCTAACCAATCGGCGAACTCCTTGTCGACAAGCCAGCTCGAACAATGAAATACTAGACTTTACCGGCCTTCAGAAATTTCAATCACGCAAACAGCACTGCAGAAAATTTTTTTTCACAATGTACGTTGCCCTGAAATATATGTTCACATTGACTTTATGTTATGTTTTGTTATCAACAATTATTTGACATGTTTCGAACCGGATCAACAAGCGGCTTCTCAAGGACACATTCACGTGTATAAAATAAAACGTATCTACAAATTAAAGCAACGTTTTCAAAGAATCAAAGTTCCGGAAATCAAAAAGTATCCCTTTTTCCCTTTAAGCTCATTTCGAGTTCAAATATACCTTCAAAAAGGGAAATTTCCAACAATCTGGCAGAATTGAGGTGGATCTGGACATCTAGTGAGTTAAAAAATATTGAAACGTGGTTTTTCAGTCGTTTTCGGAATGTGGAAATAATATAAATCTCATGTGCAAATAAATGATATTTAGTTATAGGCAATGCACGAAAACCAGATGTATCTATTGGTGATGATTATGTTATTCACTTTGTTGCTGTAATTTATGAAAAATGAAATATTAAGCTTAAGAAGTTAGTAACTTGGCATTTTACGATAGTAACCTTCAAATATGGATAAGCCATTTTAAGTAAACAAATTAAAATAAACTAAGCAATCAGATATGTGAAGACGCAGCATCGATTCCTCTCAAGTAATATGTAAACCATTATCAGCGCTAATAAATGTTTGACTTAGAGATATTCATTTAAGGTAAATAGCTCTATCCAAAACAGAATACATAAACAACACAAAATACATCAAAGAAATTGAAATCTATATATTTCCTTAGAGTAAAAATGCACGCAGTGTCTCTATTTAATGCATTTTCAAGAGGAAAAGAAAAGAAAACATACTGCCATTCCCTAATTTCGAAACATTTTGAAAGAACTTAAAGTAAAGTGCCAGCCAACAGATGAATTCGAAAAACAATGTCGCAGACATTTTGCAATTAAGTCAACGATTGTTCCGTCAGACAGTCATCCTGCCACAGGTACCAACGTAAAATGCTTAATGCCATTTAAAGGTATCTTTCCATTGCGAAATAAAATCCACTGTCTTTCGTTCGACCTTGAATCTTTTATGACAATAACGTCGAAGGGATGCATCTCACACCCAAGCCGCACATACGCATAAACGCGACGTTAATTAGATTCAAAAAATGCGAGTTTTAACTTCGCTGAACACGTTCCTTTGATTGTTTAAAGCTTCGTCTATCTCCTGAATACCGAAGAGTTCTTACGAATTTTTCGCATATAAATATCTACATCATAGATGTATACTTTTAAAAGGAATGATATATTCCCGTACATACCTACATCCTTGTCTCATCCACACACCCTTAAGCGAGAATAACACATTACTGCATACATTATAATCATTCATCCATCTATTATCTCATTGCAGATACACTTCTAGGAGGCCAAACTCCCTCCGTATGGTTGACAGTGTAATGCCACCAGCAGCGGCATTAAGAAGACAAAAATCACGGCAATTGTTACAACAAGCACACTTTAGTGAGATCCTTTGCGAGTGTGAATCACAGAAGCGCGCTAGAGAATATTAAAAGAACGACATAAAAAAAAGAAGCTGTCAAGAGAACACGATTTCATTTGAATGTTAAACGACTCCGGAGGCGTGGGAGCACGACAGCGAAGAAGAAGGAGAACGACGACTACGACGACGAGGACGAGGACGACGAATACGACAACGACGATTATCACCCCCATAATGACGACAAACAACGCCAGCAATCAGGACCACTACAGTTTGCGGTGGAATAACCATCAAAATCACATCCTAAGAGCGTTCGACGCGCTCCTTCAAACGAAGACGCTAGTTGATGTCACGCTCGTGTGTGCGGAGACCAGTATTAGGGCGCATAAGATGGTTCTATCTGCCTGCTCGCCGTTCTTCCAGCGTGTCTTCGCGGAGACACCTTGCAAACACCCGGTCATAGTGCTGAAAGACTTTCGCGGATGGGTTGTGCAGGCGATAGTTGACTTTATGTACCGCGGTGAGATAAGCGTTCCACAAGAGAGGCTACAAACGCTTATCCAGGCTGGTGAGTCATTGCAGGTTCGTGGTTTGGTTGAGAGCTCTGTGCCAGAGACAACACCGACGCCTGCTGCATCGCCAGATGACTTCGGAATGATCGACACGTCACTGATGTCATCTGAGCTGGAACGCTGTTCAAGCTTTGATGATGAATCACCCTCGATGGTGACATCCGGATCAAAAATTATCCTTCCATCCCGCCTATTCGCATCGTCTCACAATGAGAGCGGTGCGCTCAACACATCTACTGGCTCACAGCCAGAGCAGTGCACATCGCCGATGCCGAGAAGGAAACAGGCGAGACCTCGTCGCCGGTCGGGAGAGTGCCCCCCACACGAATTAAGTAAATCATCAACGCCGATCCCAACCGACGATCCTGCGACGGCAGTCATTAAAAATGAAGACGAACCATTAGACAATGATGACGACCTCAAGGAAGATGAAGAGGATCAACACATCCACGAGCGGCCGGAATCTAGTTTGAATGGTGAAGCAGATTGTGAAGACGAAATCGAACAAAACTTAGAGGAAAAAGACGACGTACAGAAGAGAGACAGTGAGAGTCCAGCCGAGGGTCCAGAGGACCTGTGCACGAAAAAGGACACCACTGACCCCGCTCTTAATGACGATGGCAGCAACATGAACATTAATAATAACAACAATAATACAAATAAATTAAATAATAACCGAATAGTCCTTTCCCTGAAGGACATTCGTCAGCTAAATAAACCTACTTCAATTTGCCGTGCTGGCCACCCCTTTCCATCGAACATGCGAGATCTAGACGCACAAATGCATGCGGCTACAGGGGATTTCCAAATGGATCAAATGGATTTATCGTTAGCCGCTGCAGCAGCGGCAGCTGCAGCGCAACACCACCAAAATCGACAAGAGCAACAGCATCATCATCACCATCATCAGCATCAGCACCAGCAAACACAACAACAACAACACCAGGCTCAACAGCAGCATCATTCGTATGCCAATAGTTTGCTGGGGCAAATGGGTATGTCTGGACTTCATCCACCGGTCCAATTCGGTCACGAGCGAATGGAGGATAGTATGAATCGTATGAACAAGGACTTTACACCAGCTTCACCAATGAGCCTGCCATCGCACTTTAATCCACCCGACGGGCCACCACATCCGCCGTCACCACTACCCTTTCCAGGAATGTCTTCCGCGTTGACACTAACACCGCCACACAGTAAGTAGAAACTAACTCTTGCGATATATATTTATTTGAATACATTTATGACAGGGTCGCCTTTTTAATCAGCAACTGCCCGATTTGGTTTCACTTTAAATTTAAGGAACTAAAAATAGATTTGTTTTCTATTAAATTTTCGCAATTGCGAGCTTCCGCTTCCGTCGCGTCAGGCGGGACTATAGAATTGTTTTTGGTCAGGTTAAAAATCCCCGTATTTTTTTAGATTGGGATAAGTTTTGTTTCATGTCGTTGGGTGGTGCTAGTGAATACGTGTGGAGTGAGAGTACTATAATTCTGTACAGTGATATACAGTAGAAGTCGCTTATAAAGCGGTGAAGGGACCGAGGAAATCAGGTCGTTATAACCGGCAATCGCCATATCCGACTGCGTTCAGAAATAGATTAAACAAAATCATATAAAATGCAAACTATTTTGTTAAAGACGCGTAAGCCACAACTAATTTAAAAGCAGCTTTTCTTCGCCACTTCAAATAAACTGCCTTAATATTTTACATAGAAACGTATGTAGGTAGATGTCGGTGAAGCAACAAACCATTAGTCTGTTCATTTGTAAGCTTACAAGAATGAAGTAGAAATATTCAGATTCACGTGTGCTTTTTCTTTATTTTTCTCTCATAACCGACGAAAACGACTGATTGTTTCCGAAAATTGGTCGTTATATTCGACATTTCGTTATATACGACGACGGTAGAATAGTTTAAAATATAACGAACCAACCAAATGAAAGGAAAGTGGACGTTACAGGCACCTGGCTGTTATAAGCGTCAGTGTGAATAATGGTTGTGTTTAAAAACAACATCGTCGAGCCGCCTTTACGTCTTTGGTATAGTTTTGTTAAACACGCCGAGTTGAATGATTTATTTCCGTTCATACAATTCTTCAGACAACAAATAAAGAAATAATCGACGAGAATTAGGACTGAGTCTGAGTTCCTTGGAGTCTACGGATTGTCAACTGGAAATACTTTTTTCCACCCCACACGCCTGGGGGCTCCATCATGCTGCTTTAAGGTCATTTTTTATCCCCTTCAAACTACACTAGCTATGGCATGAAAAATTCATTTCATACCTTTGGATACATTACGCCTATATACAGGCACATTTTTACCAAGAACGATTTTCAAGAAGTATGACACTAGCTGTTGATGCTTGCATTTAGAATATGTACTCGTTTGCTGAACCAACGTCTGCATTGACCTATTGAAGTCTCGTAAATAATCAAAATGTTGTAAAATTGATGAAGCGCTCGAACATTGTCTTGTTTTAGTCCTTGCACCATTGAATCTTGAAAGGGTGTATTTTGAGATGTAACATCTAATTTTACGTACACGGGTATGTAGCCACCGAAAGTTAAGGTTTCACTTGGTGTCTCACATAAAAAGGAATAGCACTGTGGACTCTACATTGTCGATGTATGTCTGCTTTTATTTTAACTTTTCGAAACGTTGTTAGTTAATTTATCAACAATCAGCTACTGTTGTTTAACCCAAATTTTGCCAATGGAAGGTATTACACAATTACTTCCGTTTATGTACCTTAACTTAACCTTTTAAAAGCAAATTGTTCATTTGCAGTTGGTTAAATTTGACCTGGCAGAAAAAAATTTGTAATTTGCAAAAACACTGCCAATTTGTTTTCTAAATTATCAGCTTGCGTTTGTTATAAGAATTTAAATTAAATAGGAAACCCTGTTTTTTTTAATATAGTATTTTTCTTTGATTTAAGCATAATCTGATAGGATAGAGATGACTTAAACGATGACCTACACTGTTTCCTTTGTCAAAATTTCCCATCATGCATAAATTTGGCTGAATTTCGTTGATGCAGTGTTGAATCTCCTTCTTCAATTCATGGTTGGATAAACCTTCGACTTCAAATAGCCATATAGAAAGGAACCCAATGATATTAAATCATATGATCTAGGGTGCCAATTCTGGTCACCGAAACGAAAGAGACCAGGAAATATCTGATGATACCACATGTCGTCCACATCAATATAATTCAAATAGGTAGAAAAAACTCGTTTGTCATGTCGTGATATCGATCACGATCACCATTAACTTGAACACTATTTTATTCTAAAAAATATGGTCCAATGACGCTTTCGGATCAAAATCCTCACCACACAGAGTCATATTGTGGACGCATTTGTATTTTGACAATCGCAAATGTTGCAATTTTGACGATTAACGAGGACGGTGAAAATGAACTTAATCTCTAATGGCGCAAATTCAAATCTTGCCTGAATTTTGGGACACCCTATCAAGAAAAGGGAATATCCGGATATGTTCATGGCGCAGGATATTCTCCTAAAATCCAATTCTCAAAGGAAAACTGTGCATGGGATTTTTTTACCTTTTAGACAGGACCTGCTTACCGCCTTTGGACACTCATTTAACTTGTTGAGAAGATATCTCTTATAATAGCAAAATAAATACTTTACGGTAGAAATAGGGTTGGATAAAATGAATATGGATTGTAGGCTAGTGGAAGAAGGCTATTTCCCACTCCTTATTCTGGGATATCGGGTAAACTATCAGCTCGGAATGGAGATTCCTTCCAAGCTACCTACCTATATCTTAAGGGCCCATTCTTCTTCTTCAGTGATATTGGTAATCGAGTTCCAATCAGTAGAAAAATTGCAAACCAATGACTTCGGGCGTATGCAAATGAATTTGGGGGTTCGAAGTGCGATGACCCTATTAGCTCGTTCGTGTGACTCGTTCTTTGGGTTTTTTTCTAAAGTTGTGTGGCAAGGATAGGATTCACAAATGTTCATTGCAACCCACATCCATTTTGGCGCGACAGGTCCGTGGGACCCAAGGCCCAACTTCTCACAACCATTCGTTTTGTGTGGGTTTTCATTTTTTGGGACGAATGGAAGGGATCTACAATTTTACGCCGAGTCCAAACGGCAATTGAGAAGCTCTTTCATGACAGTTTTACTCTCGGATGTTTGTCAGACGTTCGCGAGAGGTGGCGCAGTGGAAAAAAAAACCTTAAGATGAAATTTGGTTCTTTCGGAATTCGAACCGCGGACTCCTCGCTTAGTAGCCCAACACACTACCACCAAGCCACTGCGCCGACATCCGGAGACATGTAGTACGCAAATTAGATCGACCATCGTATATATAACACCTGCCACCCACTGTTCTAAGATATTTTACCAAACAATGCTAAAAATACATCACAATTTAACTTCAAAACTCTCGTTGTAATGCCTTAAGCCTACTTTCAAGTGAACCCGCATTATTCTACTGATCCCTTCAAAACGTAAAAGCTGTGCTTTAGTAACAAGAAGTATCTAAACTTTAGGCGTTTAAGTTGAAATAAAAAAACAAATAAATTTAAGTGAAAATACCACTAAATAGTATCCACCTACTAAACTCCATGGGAAATATTATAGCGTAATGCTCTCGCAAAACATCAAAACTCGTATCAACTGAATAACGTAATCGATTCGGTGATACTTCTTCAAAGTTATCTAGGTGATGTAGGTATAGCAAAACATAAAATTCAATTCACTTAAATCCTTGTGCGCCATAAATCGATCGAAGAACTTTCGAACGAATGGCTGGCTACGTATGTGAAAAACCACCCGAGTGGTGTCACTAATTACCTATAATTCGATTTTCCTTTATTCCATCTAACCAACATTCAACCATCCATCCAACTGTAACAGCGTATGCAACGAGTGAAAATAGATTTCGCTAAAAAAAAGGCAACATAAAAAAATATTTTCATAATGCTGCATGTGTACCACCACCACCCCCACCCATACCACTCAACTCAACTATGTCTGTTTGATCCTTGACTCCCCCAGAATGTGGCAAGAAAAACATTACAACTCTACATTTTTCACTCTCACGCCTTCCTCTCTCCCCCAACTCGATTCATCTTATGTGCTGTGCACGCGAAAGGACTTATTAAATTTGTTTGAGTCGTCCTGGCAAGCAGAGACAGAGTAGCAAACGTATGAGGTCACATGCCAATCGTAAAGATAATTTCCTCGATAGGGTAGTGCGACTATGAAGGAAAGAAAAAACAAACAACCGTGAATGTACGGATGCTGCTTACGATTATTAATGATGTGAGGAGAGATGTCTTCTACTACGTTACGTACATATATTGCCGCTCCCTGTTGCATCTCAGCGACGACGCGACGTTGGCAAAAAAAAAAGTTATGACACATACCACAACTACCGGTAGCTGCTGACGAGTGCAACCAAACCTCAATAGTGACATTTACTGTTTCTGCTTCCTTGCAACTGATTGATGCTCAATGCGGAAGATGGTGCAGATGTATGTATGGAATGGGGGATACTTGTTTAAAAGATACACACGGAAATAGCAGAATATTCTTTCTCTGATCCTTCGAATGTCAACGAAACAATGGAATTATCGAAGAGTGAGCTAAAAAGAATAAAATAAAAAAACGAAACGAACCCCCACACGAAGTCATCATCGAAGCCGACTTCCATGTGTCTTCCGTTCGCGAATTGGAGCCTTCCCCTCCAAACTACCTTCCGACGGACCTAACCAAGATTCAAGGATGTCGTTCCGTTCTCGACTTTTTCGCATTTTAACGAAGTTTATTCCCTGCTAACGGAGCTTTTATTCCTTTTGCCTGCTTATAAGGGCGATTCTTTTTTTCGAAAATAAATGCACCTACACAAGATATATCGAGTATGGAGCGGAGTGTGTGCATGCGGGACAAAGTAAAAGAAAATCTCAGGTTATATTTGCGAATGTGCGGTTCCTCTTCTTTCGTAGCTCTGCAGTCACCTCCGCCCCGTTCCATTTTTGCTTTCCGAGAGGCCTGTACTGCTCCGTGCACTGTTTATTTATATTTGTTTAAGTTCTTTCTGGCGAATGTAAAGGCTGAGTTTTGGTTTTGTAATAGCTTTCAGGTTTCAGCGTGCAAATTTAATACAAAGGGTATTTACCTATATGATATCACAATGGGTCCACATGGACCTAAGTGGGGTACTACACGGCTCGCTCGGTTGTACCCACCCATTAACCTAACCTATATGATGTTTGATTTAGGTAGACATGTGTGGGAACTGAGATTTTGTAAGGCTTCAAACTTTCACTTTTTCGAAAGTGCCCATAGAAGGGTTTCATAGGTCTAGGATTTAGGTCTTATCTAGGATTTCATATTTTCTGATTTCCCTTAGCTCCTGAATTATTTGTTATTTCTTTAAAATTAGGTCATTAATGAAAAGGCTAGCATTTTTTGAAATAATTCAATCATTGAAACGTTCAAAAAGCTTAACCGCACAATGCCGCATGCCCCTTTTTAGTAGAAGCCCAAATTTTAAAATTCTGCTTAATTGTATAATTTTTATTTTAAATGCTTTCCTTGATAAAAGCGAGGCTAAAACATGCAGATTTATTCAAGTCCCACAGTTAAATCTTAAATGGTTCTAAATTGTAGATGGTCTTCTGACGATCTCGCTTGTTCTGTTGCAAAAGGAGTTTAGTGTTTAGAAGAAGCGAATTCCTCAAAGTTTTGAATAAAAAAATATATACCTACTCAATATTTGTAATTTCTTTTGATCGGATTTTCTGAATTCATCGATATTAAGCCCTTTGCCAACATTTCTCATGTGGAAACACCTTCAGATCAGGTTTCAAGTTATTTTTTGGTGCCAAATTGAAACAGACGTCGACGAGTATATACAGACATAGACATTCGTTGATACTCCACAGCTTCTTCAATGCGAAATGGACGTGAAGGATGTCTGTTATCCATTTCACTGATGGGACTATTAGCAAATGTCATTAGTCCATGTAAGAAGACTTGGTCTAATATCACATCAAACGGGCAGCAGAGTAATGGGCTACAAGCGGGTTGCGACTTTATCTGGAAGTAGCATTGAAAAAATGTGCTCTCATATGCGTCCAAAGCAAAACAAGCGTCCAGAAAGTTTTACCTAGTACAAAGGATATCAAATTCTTGGAAAAACTACCCGCTTTGCTAGTACCTACATATGCATCTGCTGCGGCAGGTCCTTTCGTTTTAGGCTTACATAATATTGTTTGTCATAAAGGATTTGTTTTTATTTAAATACCCACCTACGAATGGACGGAAACAACTAGGATGACCAAGAATCTAAGACCCAGAAGCGCACTTTATTTTCGTTAAACTTTCGTGATTTCTTACTTTGCGCTCAGTCGTCATAAATTCCAATTTATTGGGGGAAAGGATGCAGGAGTATGAATGTTTTGGGGGATTCGTTTTTTATGCACGTATGCGATCACGTATATATTTGTCACCCATTAGTGGGGGGGAGCAGAAAAACTTTCCTTAATGATTCCAATGTCTCTTCGCGGCAAAATGTTTTTCTTACCTTTTTCGCCCGTTCCCTTGTTGGTATTCAGACACTATGGATACCAACAAGTTAAAAATGCATTTGCGTTTGGGAGGAAAGTGGAATTGTTACTCTGCTCGTTTTTTCCACGGATTTTTTTTAATCGTATATGTACAGAGAAAGGGCTCTCAGTCGTTCGCCCCAGGGAAGTTTTATCCTTTTTTATTGCTATATTCCTCGGCATAGAGTATAAAGGTACATGGTATAGGTATCCAGACTATTAGTGATGGCATGCATATCCTTTACTGCTCTGGTTGTGCTCATATGCTAGTTAAACTGAGACGAACACTTTTGTTTGTTTTATTTTTGTTTGTGTTGACATATTTATTGGTACGTTTATCTATAGAAAATCTGTATATTACTCAAGTTAGGGGAGAAGATGATCTTGGGTTTCCCCTTTCGTGTGTCGTTGCGTGCACCACCTGCTCTGGCTTTCATTATTATTTGTTTTGGTTTTGAGTTCTCCTTATGATAAATGATTTAAAATTTGGTGCGAGTTACTCGTACATATATTGAGAGTCCAGTTTTGTGTTGTGTTGTGGAATTTCACATTCCTTGGTCGGTTTTTGGTCGGTGGCATATTCAAATTAGTAAGTAAAAGAGAAAGTATCGTACCGAGTTTTATTTCACTTATTAACAGGTCTGATTATCCCCATTCTAGTAAAACTGCACTCAGTCTTCAAGACGGTTTATCAGAAAGGTGCACATTTGCGTTAAATTGTTTGTCGACGATGAAATTGTACCCTCATGTTTATAAATGTTCAGTAAAAATTTACTACACTACTTAAAACAACTCGTTCGCATTGATTGTCAAAGAAGTATTTTCATAGATGTAGTCTTCTTTGAGTAGAGAAAGCAGGCCAGGTGCTTATAGGAGGTAAAAAAATTATCTCCTCCTTCTTCTCATACATGCAGCTTCTGCGGAAACAGTTTCCATGGGCATTAGACACCCAACCTGGGTACATGTCTCCCAATTAGGTATACAGTGTCCTGTAATGACACCTGCTAATGTTTATACTTATGAGAGACTATTAGACATTTGGAATGCTTGAGATCCAGGGTGAGACAAATCTATTTTGTGATGGAGTACCTAGTGCAATTTAACCACCTGCTGTTAGTAGGGTTTTCGCGTTTTGTTTGATGTATTAGTTAAGCACATTTTACACAAAAATTGGGTACATTTTTATACGTAAAGATTTTTTTTTCATTTAACTTTAATCAATATGTATTACTTCATTCTAGTGTTTGGCTTGGATTCTCCTCTGGGGCTATTTCCGCCTGGCATTGATCCTGGAAAACTATATAATCCCCTAATGGAGTTATCTGATCCACGCGGACTAGGGGGCGATCATCCTCCATTTCTCAAAAAGAAAAGTAAGTAGATCTTTCATTATTAATTTCAATGTCTGTCAAACATACATAGATTCTGATTAATAATAATAATAATTAATAATTGAAAATCTTTGGCAACGTAGATAAACGTATCATTAAATTTAATGAACATTTTCAAAATAATCATTACACACTCGTAAATCGCATATTAACTACGCCCCGTCACAACTGTCAAAAGTAAGTGGGCGAGTAGAACTAAGTTGAGAACAACGGTAGGAATACTCTCTGGGCACTGCCATCTCAGGAAGCATGCCATGAGACTAGGCGTAGCTAATACGGATACGTGTAGGTACTGTGAAGACCTACAGGTCACGGAAGACATCTCACACCTTCTTTGTGAATGTCAAGCAATTGCTCGGAGTAGAAGAAAGCATCTCGGAATGTACTTCTTTAATAACTTAGAAGAGGTTGGTTCCTCAAATGGAATTGAGGCCATACTCAAATTCTGTAGGGAAATCGAATGCTTGGGTGATTTGGTTTAGGTCTTTTAGCCGTAATGGTTCCCAGGGGATGGCGATGGGCCCAACATGGTGCCTGGTCTATTGTGACGATCTCACAACCCCCATCAACCTAACCTAACCTAACCTAAGTGGGCGAGTGACAGTATTTGTCTTTTCTTTGTGCAAATGCAGTTACGTTCGAAAAGACTTCCTAAACGATGATTGACCGTGACGTTTCCAATCATCCCTCTGCTTTATGCTATAGATAAAGTTCTACAAAATATTTGTGTACCTATTTAAAAGATTTGAAATTCATATGTCAGCACAAGGAGGTAGGTACATTTTACTCCGTTGAGATATAGAAAACCCATTAACCATTAAGCATACAAATACATCGTATAGAATGTATACAGCACACTTAAATTCCCTTACTCAATGAACTGTCTAATTAACCCTTCAATCTTTGATCGTCGTCTTGGTCACGCCGCCATATGGCACGTAGCAGTTGTAAGCACACCAGTCTGCTACCAATTTTAATGTACCATTACCACCGCATTTTGTTGTTTTGCTTTTTTTTAAATGCATTTTCACACCTGAGAGCGTAGTTTCCATTCCATTTTCACATCCCACTCCACCTGTGAACGTATTTCCAAAAGGCACAAGTAAAGTGCACAGTGTACTTAATCGAGTTTTGTTTCTCTTCCCAAGCGTTTTGACCACGCTTGATTGAATGGGATCAGCACACGATGATGTTGATCACAGAGCGGATGATAGAGGATAACGATAAAAAAATTACCATTACGTGGTTTTCCTGTGATCATGAAAATGTTCACCTATGCATATCGCCCGTAGTTGTGGCTGCATTTTTACTTTATTATTATTATTCGGCTCACTACTTCGGATATCGAATAAATACTGTGTAGGTATGTAACCTCATATAGATGAAAAATTAACTTCAGTTTTATGTTTGTTTTTGTGCTGACATTTCGAAAGTAAATTAACCGCACTTGATTTTGATTGACACAATGTGACGGGTTATTTAAAAATGTATTTTGTAGATGATTAGAGTCAAATGATAAATAAATTGGTCAAGAACAAAAAACATGGCTATTCAATTCTATTCACCGCCTATCTATATATCTATCGTGTACCTATATACATTTATTTCAAAATTACGTAAACAGTTTTCGAGACGAATTTGTTTTTCACTTATTTTTTTTATAAAAATGAAATTTCAAATCCAGGGGAAAAACAACACATGGAATGTTTTTTTTTGTGTGGTGGTGGAGAAATTCTGAAATTATTTTCGTTATAATGTGGACAGTATATATTATAGTAGATATAACAATCTATCACTTTAGAAAAGTAGAAAGCAAAACACGCTTAAATTAACCAATTTTCAGCTCATATTCATTGCTATCCCATCTGATCTTAAATCAAACTCGGCTGAAACGAGTGATAGCCATTCTTATTTCTAGAATTCGCATGTTTAATTTTTTATTCTTAAAGCGTAGTATTATTGAACTATGAACGATAATTGCTTACTTTAAGTATAATCATTTTTGTATTAATTAACTAGGCATTCTAGATTTTATAAAGATTGTAATTATTATTATGAATATCTGCTATTGATTTTAGAACGGCTATTCTTGGTTTAAGTACCAACCATCGATGTTAGATTAATCTGACATTCTCAAGTTAGTAATTATATTTCTTGTTACGATTACGGAGGTTTATTGATTTAAGAAGCCGGTTGTCAATTAAAAAAACTGACATGATGTCATAAATAAATTGTGCTATGCAAATTAAAAGAAAGAAGAGATTGATTTTAAAAACAGTTTTGTTTTTTAATAAAAAAAAATCTGTTTAGTTACTACCAAACAACAACAAGAAACGGTTCTTGACTGACATTGACTGGTTAAACTGCCCCTTCTCTTTATTAACACGTTTTCCTTTAGGTTCTGTATTAATCCAGGCACTCAAATTTGAATTGGTTGAAATTGTTTCGCCGTCGACATTGTGCTAAATAGGATGAACAGCTTTTCTAATCTAACGTCTAGAATAAGTAATAGGTCACCATTGCTTATACGAATATTTTCAGCTAGAGTTAAGGCAAATCAAACGTGGATAAAAACTGATCAATTCAACCAGCTGTCAGACTTATCAAACTAGATACCTAAACGTTGAACGTCCTCAGTGAGAACAAATCGAGATGAGAGTAATTTATGGGCAAGAAAGTTTTAGCCTTATATTGAATCCATTTGTCACGTACTTCATATTTGTTTACTCTGCGCATTCTAAAATTGAGACACGATTTGTTAATTAGAAAAACCAGTTAACATCAAAGAGAGTTAGAGCGATATTTATTCTGAAAACCCTTAAATCAATTACCTATCCGGAATACTTAAATTAGTTAAAAAATGTATCTTCCTATAATAATCATCCGTTTAAAAAAATATTACGCATGGATGCAGCCCACAAAACCAGTCCATGTTGTTTGATGTTTTTCCTTTTTATTAAATATAGATTTAGTAGGTAAATTCACATTGTTTATATCAACATAAGTGGTTCATTGCACTCCATAACAAAAGCTTCACAATCAATTAAGTGAGTAGGCCTACCGATTAGCCTCCGACCTAAGTCCCTGAAACTGTTTTTACCTACATGTCTAAAGTCGCGTCGCTTGCTGAGAAGATTATAAAAGAATCAGTTCGTGCATACTTACTGATCATACAGGAGAAAATAAAAAACCTTACCCCCACCGAAGATGAAGAACAATTTCAAGTCGTGATCGCTTCACAATATTTTTTTTTTGTTCTTGTTTCTGCCCGAACTGCCAGAAGCAGCAGGAGCATTTTACTCGGTGGTACATGCACAGGAAGAGCAATTGAGTCAATTGAAAGTAGAGAAGATCAGACAGTGCAGATCATTTGCAATGGCACATCGATATAGGCGTCCAACGATTACGGATAAAATCAATAAACCACTGGTGTGATATCTTCTCACTCGCTCGCATTTCGTGAGTTGGAGCACTCTTATATGAGGTATAGGTATCCCGCAGATAAAGAACAATCACATGTACTACATCGAAATCAGAATTCAATTTGTCCATCCTCGCTCTGAGATAATATAACATAATATAACATAGCAGTAACAGTAATAAAACAAATGCACAGTATCTATATCTACAAATTGTAGGTGGCATCCCTTGTAACGTAAGTGGAATTCCAATTCTGGCGAACAATCAAATCGCAAACCTCCTCCGATAGTAAAGGTACCTATGCACGTTGTCTCTGATGTGGATCTCTTTGTCCCACATGCAAATTAAATAGAGAGACCGAGAAGCTTAGCATACAAATCGACGACAGGATAGAATCTCATGTAACTTCACATACTACCTGCCTCAGATAATAAAAATAACTAAAACAATACAACATCGAATGGAAGAGGGTGTGTGTTTAGTGCACGTCGGGCTGTGTGGCACCATTGCCGATCAGAAACGTGAACAATTCGACAAGATTGAACCATTATCTGATTGTGACTGATAACCTTTTTCCAGGTGGAGCGCAGAACTCGGTACTGGTGGTGGTAGTGTATGTATATGGATTTCAGTTTGGCAAGTCATGATTTAGATTACCCCCTTGGATCAATAGGTAAATGGCCAAACAAAAAAAAAAAAACTTAAGACACACAAGAAACAACGAGATAGAGAAATTAAGAAATGTGTGGAATTGAGTAATGGGCCGTGTAGCTTAAAGGTGGCTTCGTAAAGCGACACTGACTTGTACTTGTAGAGTAGTTTCGACTGAGCATGTGGGAAGGTTGTAAGTTCTCTTTTTTTACTCTGAACGGTGCGGTGCGCTACGGTTGCACTAGGTATATGCAAATGAGACAGTCATGTGGACTAGCTTTGTAGTTAAATGTGTATAGATCGCGTTATCGAAAAAATTACTCTACTTTGGCAGATACTATCTATGTAACCTTTTGAAATATTGTTATTCATTTTGTTGGATCGCACATCAACTGGGAAGTTGTAATTGAGGTAGTGTAAGTAGAGATTCCTTGTTATTTTATATATTTAACAGGATCACAAACAACTACCAAAACAGACTTCATTTGCCAGCAATAAACCATGCCAGTTCAAGATTGAGAACTATAGACTCGAAAAATTACGCCAAATTGATTCAAAAATATATATTTTTGAAAACTGGCATTAAAGTGATGTTTTTTGTGCAAAGAAAGTTTTTTTCGATATTGATCGACACTCAGAATCATTCAAGCGCATCAACGCCTGTAGATTCTTCCAGTCAAAAAATTGTGGACGTTTTTACTTGAACAATTGATAGCGTCACAGGTGCAATAATTAAAACTAGAATCATAGTTTCAAATCGGCAGATTGTGCCACGCAGATTTTTCGTAGGTATATGAAAAATAAAAAAAAGAATGTTCTCTAAACGAAATGTCATAATGGTCGTGAGCGTTTTCGGACGAGAGGCAAGAAGAATCGTCAAAGAAGATTCGTATGCGTAGATATCTGTCCATTTATAAAGATACTTCCATTTCTCTGTAAAGATAATTATTATCCGTTCTGGTTGATATTTCGATATCACAGCTGGGGTTTTTTGTCAAAATATTAGATATTTCATCTGAAGCTGGAGATACTGAACGAATGGCAATAGACGAATCAGAATAGCAATGACGAAGTCTCTAATTTAATTTAAAAAATAAAATATTAATTCAATTTCATTTATCCTGTAAAAATTCTGTTTTAGGATAATTAAAACCTGTGAAATGAAGAAATGTATTGGGTGTATCCCGTTTCTTCTTAAAAAATGTATGGCAACTGTAAAATATAGCTTTAAATATGTAACTGTGAAACATAACTTAAGGCTCGATTTGTAATGCTCGATATAATTCACATGCAGTTATATTCTAAATTGTGGATGCAGAAGTTCAGTGGCTAGTGTGCTCGACTAGATCGAGGGATCTCAGGCACGATCCTTGCAAAAACAAATATTTAAAAATATGTTTTTTCCGCTGTGCCACCTCGCACAAACGTCTGACAAGCGTCAGCTCCTGGGTTTTTAATCACAAATATGCAAACTAAGAATAAATAAATAAATATTTTGGCGCGACAGGTCTATGGGACCCAAGGCCTAGCTTCTCACAACCATTCGTTTTGTGTGGGTTTTCAATTTTTGGGACGAATGGAAGGGATCTACAATTTAACGCCGAGTCCAAACGGCTAATTGAGAAGCTCTTTCATGACACTTATACTCTCGGATGTTTGTCAGACGTTCGCGAGAGGTGGCGCAGTGGAAAAAAAACCTTAAGATGTAATTTGGCCCTTTCGGGATTCGAACCTGGAACCCCTCGCTTAGTAGCCCAACACACTACCACTAAGCCACTGCAAACTAAGGCCCTCTTTAATTTAAGAACGACTTCGAAGTTAAGCTCAGCAAGTGAGCCAAAGGATTTCCTATTCTATATTATTTTAAGATATTAATGCTAAACAATTATTTCGGAAATTTGCATCCTGGATCTCCAATTTTGACCCCTTTGCATATCTGACGAATGTTGCGGTTGATGTTGGATTCCATGGCTGCAATCGTTGTTCCTAAATACGCTCATTGAAAATATACCACCGAACTCCACTAACAATAAGACTTGCTATTAGTGTTGCCATACTGAACTAAAAGCTATTGAAAAAACGACTTAGTTTACGGCAAATCATTAAATATTATATTAGCATAGCAAATGTCATAATGTAGGTATATGTATAAAATTAAAAAATCACATGAACATTTTTATTGACAATCAACTCTCTTTTAATTGCAGTGTCCCGGCCAAAGGGTCAGCACTCAGCTCCAAGAGGTGGTCCTCCCCGCTCTTGGACAAATGCCGAGCTAACTGAAGCCCTTCAGCATGTGTGGAACAAAAAGATGACAACGAGTCAAGCGTCACGGATATTTGGCATTCCGTACAACTCTTTGTTGATGTACGTACGCGGCAAATATGGTAAAAGTCTGAAACTGGAGCAGCTACGCAAAGACTGTATAAGTGGTCCACCAGTGGAACTTTTAACAATGGGTCTAAATAACAATAACGGTGGAGGCGGAGGAGGCGGCGGCAACGCTAACAGCGGCAATAAAAACCACGACTTAAATCGCAGCAAGGACTCGAGAGACTTGGATTGTGGCGGAAATGGAGGTAATGGACCACCGGGTGGTCCAATGGGTCCGCGAAGTTCAAGTTCCGAGCCTGACCTCTTGTCAGGACCAAACTCAATATTCAATCCATTCCAACAAGGATTTTATCCCGATTTTCCTGGAGGCTTTCCCGGATTGCCACTCGGAATGTTGAACCTCCTACCCCCGGAAAGGCATCAGCAATCTGCGGCGGCAGCAGCTGCCGCTATGCATATGGCGATAGATGAAGACTGTAAATCCGATCGATCAAAACAATCCATGGATGAAGAATTTCCCCAACCATTGGCCCTAAATCGTGACGAACGACGGGAACTGATGCAGCAAAATGGGCAGGATTGAAATTTTTGGCAAGATTGGGTCACCAACCCGATCTTTTTCCCTCCCGCTGAGCAGTCGGCAAAGAACTGTAGACAATTCAATCAAAACCTCATCAACGAGCGACGGAGGCTTAAGCGTTTCCGTCGGAAGCGACGAATGGAGGCTGCTGCTGCAGCAGCACCTCAAGCTGTAATAAGAACATAGATGTAGACGAATGTAATAAGTAATCTCACCTGTGAAGAGACAAAACAATTGGCAATATTAATTATATTATTATTATCTATTATTATAAATCGAATGCAAAGGATTTTACGTTTTGTTAATTTGTTTTTTGTTTAGGCATTTTTCATTTTTAAAATGAATTTGGATTTTCAAAAATGCTTCAATGATTGTAGTGTTTTCTTTTTTTTTAATTATTATTAATTTACTTGGTGCTTTTTTTTATATGTAATAGATTGTGAGCTGTATATTTCTTGTAATTTAAAATATAAATGTTAGTATATAATATCGGAGAGGTTATAGGTACCAAAGGATACTGTGGGTGTGAAACCAAAGATGATACAGGTCTGCCAAATGTTAGATAAGAAAATACTGATTATAAATAGCCATTAACTTTTTCGTATTTTAACCGATTTTACATATGAAACTAAACAAATTCCTTCTCTATGTTCAGAAGCATGACGTTGATAAAATATCGAATAGCTTATTGCCTTTCGTCACAGTCAAAATATGAAGAGAATTTTTGCTGCGATTGCTCCTAAACATTAAATCAATTTTAGCATTTTATGATTTGATTACTTTCTCTGTCTCTTCTCGACGAGTGTCAAAAATTTGCCTGTTAAGGCCCTGCAAATTAAATAATATTAAATAATAATTTAATATAAAAGCAATCATTTCAAATAATGCTGTACTTACAAAAATGTCTACCCAGCATTCCCTAAGAAAAAAACTTTAAAGTCACAACAGTTGATTGCTAAGTTAGGCGCCATCAATTGCTAATCTACGTCGGACCTAGTATACTTTGGTTCTGTTACCTTTGGTATTAAATACAATATTTACTTGTATCTGTAGGATACCGAATTTGAGTGTAAATAAATGTATGTAACGGTAATCCGATTGTAAGCATTTAGAATAATTGTAAATATAATACATGTACCTAAATATTTATTTTGGTTACCTATTTATTTTGTATTCTTGTTTTATTTTTTAAATATTTATGTTTTATATGTAAGCTTTTATGAATCGCTGATTTAACTGGAAGCGTGGCTATAGTTTGTGCAATAATTTATGGGAAGTCTTAAATCAAAATTTAAACATCCTAAGAAATGAGATGGAAGCAATTTGCAATTTTATATGTAGGTATACTTTTGTTTGCATGCTGTGCAATAGATGTGTGAAATTCGACAAATTTCGGCTATGAATTGAACAACTTTTCATTTCGTTGACTTGTTAGAAAGCAGTATGGCCTAATTGCCTGAATTGCTATTGCTAATTTTAAATTTAAATTTATTTATTTTTCTCCTTTTCTGCATCAAGTCCTCCCCTTTTATTTAAGTAAAATATATTGTCAACTCACAATAATTGTTAAAAATTCATTACAATTTCTTAAAACTCAGTAAATAACTTATTTAATGTGCTTTCATATTCTTCAACTTGAAAAACCGATCTCCTTTTTAACTTTACTCATTACGTCAAAATGAAAAAAAGATCAGTGTTGGACCTTGTTAAAATTGAAAGAGTATTCAATAATTTTCTTATTTCTTTGCTATTTCTTCAATAATGATGAATCGTACAGTTCAATATAAGTTTAGCTTGCTTTTTTCAATCTGGAATTTAAATAATTTATTATTCTAAAATGTTACTAAATATATTCGCGAATAGTATCTACCAGATTCTGTTTAGTCGACTTCAGTTTGCCAATATTCGGGGTGAACATGGAATAATAGATTTTTTTTCGTTCGTTACTATACCTGAATTATTTAAATTACCTACATCTTATAGGTTTAACTTTACTTTGGGTTCCAATGGTTTTTGAAAATTCCGTAACAGCAGCGTACTAGGCTTATGGTATGATGATGACGATTGACGATCATTATGATGGCCAACGAAGTGTCTGGTTGTAAGAAAATCTTAAAATCTGGGCCCGATTTAAGTATCATTTCTTGCTAATGAATAGGCTGTTAAACAAAGGAATAGTCTTGTCAAATAAACAAAAACAACTACAGAAGCTCATCTATATCGATGTTAATATTGATGTGCTTATGTTTTACAAAGAGCACCATTAGGTCCTTCAAAGATCCAGTCACAGTTTGTGCTTAGCAAGTGCATCAAGAGTAAATTTCTGCTATTCTGTCACATGCATTCGTTTAAATAGGGTCCTGCACAAAACTTCTGTCATATGCCTTCCGGATACCGTTGATTGCAAGTCAAGTGCACAACTGTCGCCTTCTCTTCCTTATTTTTTCGACGAAATTTACGAAAAGTGTGTCTTTGCCGATTTCAAGTGTGAGACGTAAATGAAAAATTTATGTCTTCTTTACTTTTTTTGCCTGCGAATTTATTAAAGTTTACAACATTCCGTTTTTTACTTGTAAAATTACTGTCTGTTTTGTCGGTAAAATATAGACAACATTTTTAATTTACTGCTTTTTATTGTCTCATAAAGAAATTGTCAGTAAAAATTTATCGAAAAATGCTGCAAAAAATTTAAAGATTAATGGAAAATTTCCGACACATCTTATAGAGCTGCCAAAGCATTTACGACACAAAAAGTTGAATAATAATAATTGTCTCCCGTCAGTTCCAGACCAATCCTCACTATTGCGAGCCAAATACCTACATCTCAATTGATCCTTATCAAAATCAAGTAAAAAGTATATCCTCGGACACTATAAATGCTTAAGCTCTTTATAGCTCCCGTGATAGACTTCTAATTTGAATTTCGTAATAAAAATTATAAAAATTTAGTTTCAAGTACAATTTTGAATTTTAATATTATTGCCATATAAAATTGAATATCGAAAACAAATTTAAGGGAATAAAAACTCGCATTATTACAAAACAATGTTAAGTAAATAATAAATAAAAAATTAAAGACAAAACTGCAAGAAATTCACACAACTAAAAATGATAGTTTACTTTTAATTTACATTTGCAGTGGTGTCCTATTATGTGATAGAAATAAATGATTTTTTTTTGTTTTGTGAATTCCTAACTTTGTTTATGGTTCACCTTAAGTTAATATAGAAGCAACAAATTCTTCCGACGCACAGGACTAAAAAACAAACTCATTTACAAGGCAATAGACAGACAAAACGTTTGCATTATTATGCTAGCAAATTATTTTTCCTACAGAACAAACAAACCTAAAATAAATACAGTTCCTTTACAAGAAAAATAAACAGTATTATATTATTTTATGCTAAGAATGTTTTTTATTTTAATAATTTATCTTCTATTAAATAAAATTGTACAAAGTAAAATAAGCGTAAGCAGATAAAATTCCCCAATTAAGTAGCAAATGTAAGTATGAAATACTATTATTTTTAGCAAATATAGTGTAAGCCAATTTGACTGTAAATAGAAAAACAAAATATAGATTAAATAAAATAACATATATCTAACATTTGAATTAAACAAATAGTGAATACATATATAACTACACTCCTTGTAAACAATTTTTGTTGTCAATTTTAAATTCTGTTTCAATTTTGCACGACGCAATGTCGTTATTTTTGTATAACTCCTTCTTTTCTGACCTTATTTTCATACACCTTTAATAATATTACAAAGAAATATATTGTATACGCTCAAAAACCCCGAATGTACAAACAAACAAAAAACACAGAGGCATTAAGAAACTCTTAAATAACAAAAAAAATCTATTCTATAAATTTGTGAACAAAAACAAACGAGAATTACTCATGTTAAGCACTTGTAATTCAAATTTCTACAAAAACAAACTAATAGGTATATAACACAAAATATATAACAGCAACAACAACAGAAATATTAAATAAACACAAAAAAATATTTTATAAGATTAACACTTTAGCAGGTTCAGTATAAAAATAAATAATTATCAAAAAATACAAATAATTCAGAACAGGGTACTACGAAATAAAAACAATTTTTATACATAAAATTATATATATGTTAATTTAAATTATATACATATATATATTAATAGCCAAAAATAATATTTAAGAACAATAAAATGGATAACCAGCAAGACATAGTGATTTAGCAACATTTCAGTATATGTATGTACTATGTTTTCTCAAAATTTATTTATGATTTCTTATTTGTTTATGTAGACATAATGCATGTTTATTCTTATAAGAACGTGTAAACCGTTCTGTCGAAAGTTCAGTACGCTGATTTTTCTTAAAATCTTAAAATTAAAAACGAAAATACAAACACTTTCAACTGAAGTATTGTTATTAGGTGAATAATTAATTTATTACAATATTGTACTATAAGTAAAATAAATTAAATTAAATATAAAAAAATATATAAACAAATTTATATGCGTTTTAATTTCAAACGTCGAATACAGAAGAAAATTAACAGTGAACTTCAACCAGCAAATATAAACAAATATCAACTCTGTCCATAGTCAGCCATTTTAAAATCTTAACATATTAAATACAAATGTGTTTATGCCAGAGAATTTTTGACTTACGTGACCTATATCATTACGAATTTGTATCTAATAGTATTACAGCACACAGTGGCCTACGCAGAGGTTGCTCCTAAAATAAAATTAAACTCAGAATTTTATATTTGAATCTCTTTTAATTTTGCAGTGATGGATGATCTTTGATTAAAATAAATAAATTAATAGTTGCCGCAACGCACAACAAACAGGACTATGGGTCTCTAGGCCTAGCTTCTCACAGCCATTCGTTTTGTGTGAGTTTTTTATTTTCGGAACGAATGGAAGGGATCTACAATTTTATGCCGAGTCCAAGCGGAGAAGTTTTTTCATGACAGTTTTACTCTCGGATGTTTGCTAGACGTTCGCGAGAGGAAAAAAAAACCTTGAGATGGAGTTCGGATTTTTTTTCAGGGATCGAACCTGGGACCCCGCGCTTAGTAGGCCAACACACTAACTCCTAAGCCACTGCGCACGCTACTACTGATCTTTTATTATATTATGAAATAAAATGTCCAAAAAACTCACAACTTACTAAGGTTGCGCAACATACCTTGGTGGTTCTAGTTAGTTCGGCCATACGTCTTCAATTGCAATCACTTAAACGACTGAACATTTTTGAATAGATCGCTCCTTCGAAACCAGTCAACGCAAACGTAGTCAAACATATTTTACTGGCAGCTTCATTACACGACTGTCTGCGAGCTCTCAGACTTACTAATGTAGCAACTGGAACACCCCCCTAATTTTGTTGCCAGTTGTCATTAATGGAAAGTTTAGAATTGGCTCAATATAATATTATTTGATTTGAATAATATAAATCCTACAAACTATGAAAATGTCTTTTTTGGATTCCATTGTTAAACATTTTATCGCAGTTGGGCATATTTTTGACTGCATTTTTTCTTATTATTCAGGATGTTATTTTACCAACAGTATACGCTGACTCTTCGGTGCATTCAAACCAGTGCGTTTGGAATTGCAATCTACCTGAAAAATCAAGCAGCCTTATGTCTAGTCATTTAAACCCAGTTGCAACAATTGATCTTCATAACGTCAATAAATGGAATAAATGTAGCACTACACACAAAAACAAACTGTCAAACAACGTTGGAACGGAAATTTACGACACAAAGTTAAAGCTAGGCAAATCTGTTACTCAGGAGTAGAATTATGAAGTAGCCTATGGGGGTAGGGGTTTATAAGTTCAGACCTGTTTTGTGAACTATTTATTCATTAATTTATAGTATACGAAGAATGTAAGAGTTGTGAGACGCATAATAACAGTTCACTACCAAACATCCAATATATAGCCAGTACAATTTTGACTTACCTACCTATTTCCATTATTGTAAGTGAGGTGCTAATATGAAAAAAGAGAATTTCGTTTTTAACACTTTTAGTTTGTATCTATTGTAACTTTTTCAGAATTTTAGCAAAAATCAAAAAATGCGCAGAAATATTTCCCTTGTCTGTGCCCGTAGCGTTTGCGCAGTCACTCACTGTCACTTCACACTGGCTGTGAATGTTCTCTTTTTGTATTATTCCAAATACGAACCAGTTTGTACCGATATCTATCTGCTATACTGAATTTATTCATCCCAAAAACCACTCCACAAATAATATCAAATAGAAAACTATTACCCCTAGAATTATGTGCACAATAGTTTTGATTCTCTCAGTACGAAGGAGAAAAAAGTAGAAACAAATAGTTACAAAAAATTACCTACAGATGGGTCTAAATGAGAATGAAATGTATTTTATACAGCAATCTTTAGTAAGCAACTCATTTTAGTACTCATAGCTGTGTGTTGAACCTGTACAAAACTCAACGAGAGGTGTCGCTGTGTAGGAACAAAATTATTCGGTAGAACCAGATACAAGCATCCACCGCCATGCGGTTACTGAGCGCTACAAACTCGATTGCGTGTTCATGTCGATGCTAACTATAGAAGGTGATGTGTGTATCGGATTAAGGAATATCCCATTAAAACAGCGTGATTCAAGTTGTGGGATTTTTCGATGTTCGATGTCCGAAAAGAGCTTTTCTTCGGCGAAAAGGAGGAAAACAGGGAAAAAATTACTGCGCTGCGTGGGGAAAATAAAGAGGCGTAAGTACCTACTTCTAAATAGTTAAAATTATAGTGTAGGTATTTCAATATCACGAATCACGACACGATATTCACGAAACAAGCCGTGTGAGACTTGAGTTAAAACACAAACAGTCTTTCACATAAAACATTCTTCTCATACTGCGTTTACATGGAAATTTTTTGACGTGATTTACATATTATGGATTAGATGTAGAAAGGTTTTTGTGTTTTCGTTCTATCGAACGCATTCAAAAGTTCTCAACTTCTTGAAAAATTGTCGTTTAGAAACTAGAGGCTATTTAGGTAGGCTTTTCACTTCTCATCCCACCTAACTTGCTGAGGACTTAGGTATTTGAAGTTGAATTAAGAGCTCCAATCCAGAAACCTCTGCTACTGAAGCCTATTTCAAAGTGTATTTACTGATTCCTTATTAAGATATTCATTGATACAAAATCTTACGAAAATATTCATGGTCAACAAAGAGCGAGTGAACGAAATGAAAAAAACTAACATGTTTTTTTTTAATTTTTGAACATGTCTTTTAGTAGTTTGTATAAAAATTGTATTTATTGTTATCATGCTTTCACTACTTTATAAGATAATTCTATGCCTAAGTGTGTAGGTAAGCAATGAATTAAAAAAATGAAATGAAAATGAAATGTGAGTTTGAAAATACAATTTTTTAGTCAATAAGTACATTCTTTGGTGCGAACAAATATTGTCGAGTGATTAAAACAATATCCCGAAGCATTATGGGGAACGCAAGATCAAGCTCACTTGCTATGACGGATATTAATATGGATCCACATCAGGTGATGTATATTTAGGTAAGTACATAGATACAATTAAAAAAACTAATTAAAATCAAACAATTGAAATATATACAGTTTTTTGTTTAAATAATTCCTCGTAAGATTTGGCAATAAGCCCCCTGTAAACAAAATTCCGGCTACGGCACTGTCTACCAGATAATCTTTCGTTAGGTAGTTGTTTTGGAAAAGGTTGAAGGAAAATATCAACTGGAAAATATGAAAATTACGTACCTATACTTTGAAACTAGTGTAGATACTGCATCTATCTACTACATATTCTTGCATTTATATGAAAATTGCAAGACAACCGTTCGAGGTAAGTTCAGTGTCTTTACTCCACGATCTTCATGCAGGCTTGGGTAAAAAGCGTTTGAAAGTGTGTGCTACATGCTACTTTAAAGTATTAAATCGAATGTAAAGCCAACGGCCCGATTTCAAATATAGAATTTGTTTTTTAAACCTTTAATAAAGGTTTCGTCCTTTATAAACGGGTGTTCAAATGTTTACCAATTTGCCAAGCAACTCCTATATCACACTACTACGCACTTTTAATATTAGTTGTTACCATTGTACCATGAAATATCTATGAGCGGGAGAGACATGCAGCATGCTACCACCCTTCTTGGGTCACTGTTGGATTTAGAGAATTAATTGGGATTGAAAAAAATTAAGTTTCTATGATCACAACATTGAAAAAATCAGCATACAATATTCATCTTTCCATTTTATTCCTTAAATTTCAAGTTTAAAATCATTTCTTAACAAGAGTTTTTGTAAAAAAAAACTATTAGATACCGGAGTAGGCGCATCGGCCTAGTGGTTAGCGTGTTTTAAGTAGTTTTAAGTTAACAAAATACTTAAAAGAATTCCAGTTTTACAAAGTTTCTGGAAAAACAAAAAAAAGGCAATAGTTTTAAGCATAATGATAAGTTTAGAGCGCTCGCTAAAAAGCCAGTAAGTTAGAATTAAGATCAATGTTAACTTTTAAATAGATTTCATCGTTTTTGTCCAGGCTTAAGTTTAAATAATGAATTAATACCGTGAACGTCTGACTAGAAGCATCCGGGACCGAGAGTATGACTGTCATGAAAGAGCTTCTCAATTAGCCGTTTAGACTCGGCATAAAATTGTAGATTCCATTCGCTTCAAAAATGAAAAACACACACAAAACGAATGGTTTTGAGAAGCTAAGGATAGGGCCCCATGGATGTGTTGCGCCAACTATTTATTTATAATATAAAAAAACAGACTTCTGGCTGTCAAAAATGCTTTAGTTTTTTAATATTTTTTTTTCATTTAGTTCTCAATTATCCCTCCAGCCTAAAAGGGCTAGATAGACCCCTCTCCCTTATAGTAAAAGTTTTTCAGTCGTATTTATTAGATTGCCTTAGATACGACGCCTCTACGATGTTGTTTAGTTAAACATCGCGTAAAAATGTACGCAGCCCCTACGTGCCCTTTCCGAAATTGTTATTTATATGTTATGAAAATGAGTTTTTTTTCGTTTCGGCGGTTATAGCAAAAATAAAAAAGTCTTTCAGAAAAACGGAATGTCACTGCGTTGTTAGTTCAAACAAATCAACCGCCACTAATTACATTCCACCAGAAAAAAATCCTGACAGATGGAACAGTAAAGAAATGACACATAATAGTGGAATGATCTATTTTTTTGTATGGAACTAACTGAGATGTTGATCAGAAAAACTTTTTCGTTATATATAGATATGTATTTGAATTCAATTTTTAGTTTTGTTCTCAAATTTCAAATTTACCTCAAAAAATATAAACAAAATGACAATCACAAACGAAAAAAATATGAAAGCTTCACTTTTGCGTTAAAAGTTACGCAGGCTTAAAGCAAGGTGCTTTTTGTTTATAAATCACGTTTTCCCGCGTAAGAGTATTGTAGAGGATACGTAAAGTTAGGCAGGTTCTACGCTGGTTTTATAAATTAGGCTTTTTGTATTTAAAGTTAAACAACTCTACAATAAACCGTTATAATTCTTTGTTGCCTAAGTTATCGCACTTTGCTATGCAGCCGTTCTAAAAATGTGCGAATGCTTAGTCGACAGATCACAACAGTCAGTATCAGCGCCACCAAAACTTTGATGACATCCCCATTAAGCGCTTTCCAAATTCCAAGTGGCTGACAATCTGACAGTGACAGCATCGAATTTATAATCTACAGTACCTACAGGCACACTACAATACATCAGTGACATGCGCAACGCAAACATAAGCAAAACTCAACTAACCGTCTGTGTCTTTTGATTACATTACATTACTCATTCGCTCGCGTAGTCTAACCAGTTTCAGTTTAGTTGTTTTGATGTCACTTGTCAGTTGTCAGTCGCAATTTGTCTCTCTCTCTGGCCTGGTTGTGCTCGTGTCGTATCGTATCTTGGTCGTGGTCGCGGAAACAACATAAATAAATTTGCAACATATCGTAATCGTACACACGACATACGAGTTCTTACAATCTGGACTTGATTTAACCGCTCGTTCTTTTGTGTTTTTTTCCGCAACTGCTATTTCTTATTTTTCTATTTTTAAATATAACCGCGTTGGGCTGCGCCACAGTGATTTACACTGGTAAATTAAATTAAAAAAACGTTGCTTGTTGTTTTTAAACGGTTTCACACGTAGTCTACTACTATAAATTTTGGATTCTGCATTTGCCAGCGCAGGTTAGATACTCTCAAAATAAGTTTCAATTTTGATTTGTGAAATAAATCAAGTTTTTATCGGAGATAACAGATAACAGTGAACGAATTCTATACGTGAAGGAATTCTATGGTGTGATTTGAAAAATCAATATGTACGATTATTAAACCAAAGAAATAATAACGAACATAATAGCAAGTACGTATAATTTTTATTGACATCTTATTCAAGTGTTTTCAACTGTGGGTATCGAATATACACCTCCCTAGTTTTACTATGATTTTTATGTAAAAATAAACAAATGAAAATAACAAGAAACATCTTCGTGTCATGCGCATTCTGCGGCTATAACATATTGAATCTTTTATTGCTTTATCTCAATCTCTTGGGTGTCGCTATCGAATTTAAAAATACATTATAAAACTGCACTCTAATTTATAAATAAAAAAGTGTCTTTGCATCATGGTAGGTGACATGTTTATTTACTTGGTGATCAGCCAGATGAGCTACTGAAGACAAGAAGTATATTTGTAAACAACTACTGGAACTAATTTAAAAACCATAAAACGTAGATCTCTTTTGCACTACACATGTTCATGGGCATGTGTCTCAATACCATGAACGTTGTGGCCACACGCAGAAGCAATGTGTCATTCGGATAAATGACATCTTGGCAGTTGGCAGATAGGAGAACAGCAGACTGAAATCGCAAACACAAGAAAACGAGAGTCGATTTTTGTCTTCAGTTTATTAAAGCAAACACCAAGTCAGAATTTCTGTCAAAAGTGAAATGGTTTGGAAACGAAACGAAATTTTTCTTTCGTTTTGGTGTGTCTTTGTTTGTGGGATAAATGGAAGGGACCTGCTATTTCATGCCAAATTCATGCGATATAATTGAGAAGATTAACTTAACTATACGCTGTCCGACAAAAATAATCAGTAACAGACCTTTTTTTTCTACCAATGGTGCCTGTAGAGTGTAGATACTCTCACGGCACTCAAATACAAGAATTGCCACTGAAATAAAAACCAAACCACTGTCATACCGAGGTATTGTTGTTGTCATTTTCCTAAAATTTCGGATGTAGCCACCAGCCACCACAATAGTGTTCCTTAAACATCGATAGTCTATCGATACTATCGATAGTTTTTTACTATCGATACTATCGATGGTTCAAAAAAACTATCGATACTATCGAAACGCATTAATTCGCACATATTATAAAACATTTCTGGATCACAGCTGCTTCGGTATGTTAATATTTTGCAGTGTCTAGACATCGGTGTCGTCTAGATATTAATCGACTGCATCTGGTTTATGATGCTACAATAAAAAATTAACCTATAACAATAAAACTTTGGAAAAAGGGAGGTATGTAGATTAGACAAATAATTATTATCTGTAACCTATTTACTGCAAATTGCGTTTGTGGCCGCTGGCGCTGGTAAAAGTTAATACATGTGCATTCCAGCAACGCGGAACGAGTGTTCTCTAAAGCAGGTGATATTATGTCAAAAAAAAGAAATAGGCTTTAGGAGAAGAATTTAAATACCCTTTTATTCATTAAATATAACCTAAATATTTTTGATACACTTTTCTTCGAATAATAAAAAATATGTTTTTTTTTATTGATAAATTATGGACAAATTTACAACCCCATCTTTAGAAAATCGCATATAATATAAAACTATCGATAGTATCGAAACAATTAAACTATCGATGTTTAAGGAACACTACACCACAACCAGTCTGCCTTCTGCCACACAACTGCGGCTGCGGGCAGCAGATGCAGAATGAGCATGATCGTACAATGAAAGGACATCATCAAGGGTTTTTCTATGTATTTTGTCAAAGAACTTTCGGTTTTCGTGCTTTTGAGAACGAATTATTATGTGGGGTGCTGCCATTCGGTTTTAATTTGTTTGTATATCTGAAGGATCAAATAATATTCAGTTAAAATATTTTTTCAATGTTGTCTTTTAGAAAAAGGTTTATTCGTGAAGTGTTTTAATGCATTTATTTCATTCACGCAACAAGTGATCATAAGTGCGTTGTGGTGATATTGCGATAAATTAATTGTGTTTACTAGGGCAACCGGAATAATGCAAAAGCATGTTTTTTTTGGGATATCGTATTAAATATTTTAATATACAAAACTACGTATCTGCATATTTGGGTAATAATGAACATTTCACTTTGTAGAGCATACATTTTTGGCATATTTTAGCAATTTTGTTATATTCTTGCATATTTGTCTATTTTTTCATCAAATAGTTTTTCACACTATAATATCAAAATGACCAAGCAGGTAAACCTATACTACTTATTGTCGATCGTTGGGTTTTACCAAAACAAACTACTGGGAATACCTTAGAAAAACCCTCACGGGAAAAGGAAAAAGATAAACGGAATTTATTTCGTTCAGCAATATTTTTATTTTAAATTGAAAGTTGGTTACCCTAACAGTTTTTCACTGTGAGTTATGGTGAATTTTCATACAAACTACGGCATCCCTGTGAGAGCTTTAAAGAGGGACAGATTTATGTAAGTCATTGTACCCAGTCTGAGAGACAAACATCCTATCTCTCCTGTACTGACAATTTTTGTTGGACAGAGTATAGGTATAGAATTATACGCTCAAATAATATGTCAGAGGTTGGGTTACCATATTCGAAAACGAGAAAAGGTGACTTTAAACGTTAACGAACATAAAAATCTTGTTGGCTTTCATTTCCATATCTAAAAAAAATTCAAATAATAGAATATGTATTTTCAAATATGTATTTAACAATAATTTCAAACGTTCTAACCTTCAAAGAGAAAACAATTCAAAAGTGGAAGACGTATTTTAAATTTTGGGGGTGAAAATAATTGTTGATGCGTAAAAGGTGGCGGTGTAGTAGTAACTACAGAGGTGGTTCCAATAGACCATAGGAGGGGTAAAACCTGAAGGCCGGAGACGCGCACTTCTCTGAACCGTTCAATGTCGCTTTTTGGAACGTAATGTTCGTTTTTCTAGTTCTCAAAATCCTGTAAACTCAGACGGGACTGTAAATTAGTGTTTGTTGACAAGGCCTAACAACTCAATTTCTTCCTTAAGCCAGAAACCAGCGACAAGCAAGCGTATTTCTTCGCTTGATTTCCGAACAGATGTCATTAACAAAGTTTTTGTAATGCAGCCGATGTGATGAAGTTCTTAACTAGCGCAAAGTTTTACCTCCCTATTAAGACAATTCGTTCTATTTGTCGATGTTGTGCTGGTCCCATCATGTTAGCAGTATATACAGGGTTTTCCAATAGGGGCTTCTTAACGTTTACAGTTGATAGCGGCCATATTGTTAAAGCTACACTTGAACGATGTTATATTCCATACATAATGACGAAATAACTGGCGGTGTGTCTCTTGGTTCGGCCCACAACGCAGTGGTGATTATGTCAAAATAGATCGAAAATGTTAAAATGGGCTGTAATCAGACAGTAGCTACGTGGCTAGCTAGCGCAGGCTTTTGACTTACAGATCTTAAAACAGAAGTGATAAATACTTACGATTACAGTTAAAGCCAGATCGCATTCAAAAAGTCGGGAAAAACTCTCAAGGCTTATAAGAAGGAGCAATATCAAATGGACTAACCGATTTAAAATCACTCTTGTCTGAGTTCTTCTAGTCCCGTGTATTGTGGCCCTAAAACAGCGTTCAAACGCTAATTGTGCTTTTCCTTGACAGGAAACATAAACCAACCAACCAAGCAGGATCTATCGATTATGTAGGTATGCAGTAGAATCGTCTTCGTCACATTCCCAATCTTGGTGAAACAAATTTCACAACCTGGCAATGTCATGGCAGCAGCAATGACTAAAATTGTTATAAAGGAAAAATTGACACATCGTCTCAAATCAGTCGATGCACGGGTAAAACGAAATCATGGCGTGACAAATATCTGTATACCCGGTCCAATTATTGATGGGAATATCACAAACATAAAGCGAGTAGTCCGAATAGGGGTAAAGCTACGCTAAACACCACCCCCGGAAAATAGTGCAATAAGCCTAGTGCGCTACCATAAACTTCAGATAAAATAAGAGTGACGGGACGAAATTATGAGCAAAAAATGTCTTCTCCTTTTTTTTTGTAATACGCTGCTTCCTGCTTCACAGCGATGTCATACTGCAGTGGGAAATTGTTGAAAGATAACTTGGTAGAAGTCTCAACTCTGGTTTTCGCACACAATTTATTGTCCCAGACATTTATTGCTGGAGAATTGTCGACATGTTTTACGAGTAGGTAGGTACCTAGGTACTTTATGACAGCTAAACGTCGTCGCAAAAATATGGACAACCGAATAACTGATAAAGAATGCACCTAGAATACTTCACCTGGCTGGCAATATTTTGTACGGACATTTGGAACGTGAGACCATGGTTGCCTTAGGAAAGATTTGCACTTTCCAATTTAAACTATATTGTACCGGATTCTCTGATACCGCCACCAAACAATTCCGTCCTAATCCGTCGTCTGAAAGTACAGACACAGTCGAAAAAAATGCTGCCGTAATTTCCGGGAGCCAATAAATTACCTGATTACCAAGTTCATAATTATGGAGTTCCAGGAATGGTCGAAAAAGTTCATCAATTTTTATTAAATCAAGCAATTGTCCAAGAAATTATACGTTATTAAAAGCAAAAAAAAACCGTTTTGTTCCATGGAATCGTAGAAATGACTGTGTTGAAACTAGATTAACCCCAAGGTCAATTTTTTAAGTCTAGTGGAAACCCAGTTAGGGGTGATGTTGGACTTGGAAATGATAAAAATCCATATATATTAAATAATCAAATAGTAGATAATTACAATCGTAAAATTGAAAATTGCTGCGCATTTCATCCAACAAAAGGTGCACCAAGTTTTCAAGCTCAACCACAGGTACCTACACATTGGCCTTGTTGCTACTTGGTCCAGGTTCATTTGCAGTTACTTCCAAAATGCACCTTTATAAGTATTCAGCTTTAAATATTATAAAATATTGACCATGAGGTCATCTATAAGCTTCGTATATTTGTTTAACTTCGTCTCCTTGTTTTAAAAGCTTCATAATTTACGTATAATTATATAAAAATCAGGATTTTTACATAAATCAGCAATATTTTTTTCACGACGAACAAATACAGTTCGTGATAATGAATTTGTTTTACCACTCATTTTGAGTGTACACACTTCCCAGAATGCCTCCACATGGACAACCCACTCATACCGATGAGGCACCAGGATCTAACGGTATCACGGAAAGTCTTCGTTCAATACATTAGGGATCAGTTCCTTACTGGTAACCCATTTCATGCGAGCCAGTTCGCATACCAAGCCGGTAAATCTACCGAAACTGCTATTACACACCCTCACAACGACGATTGAAAAGGCTCTGGGCTGGAAAACAAAGGAAACGGTTCTCTGTGCCTTCATAGACATTCAGGGAGCGTTTGACAATACCTCCTTCGATGCCATAAAGAAAGCTATGATAAGGAAAGGCATTGCCCCACTAATCATAAAATGGGTTCATAACATGTTAGAAAGTAGAATCATTAGTGTGGTGTATGGAGGCTAACAAACGACCGTAAAATCCACTAGAGACTATCCTCAAGGGATCTACTGGTCATACAACACGATCATCAAACCAGTGATCACCTATGCCGCGATATCATGCTGGCCAAAAACCGAACAAATAACGACCCAACAAAAACTTAACAAGATATTTCGCTTAGCATGCGTTGGTATACCGGGGGCAATAACAACTTGTCCAACTGCAGCCATAGGGGCAATGCTCAGCCTTCTGCCTTTACATATTTCTGTAAAGAAGGAAGCTGGTCTCAGTGTCCTCAGGCTGCCGGATATATCAAATCTTAAAGCAGGAAACCTCACAGGACACTTTCGGGTACTACAAATGTTTCAAGATGATCTTGTGATCAAGGTATCAGACACCATGTTTAAAAGGCTTCGCTTCTCCAGAAAATTTAAGATAGTCATACCAACGGGATCACAAATCTGGTACACCGACGGTTCAAAGATGGAAGATGATTCCACCGGGGCTGGGGTCTTGGGGCCTAGGTTCCAAAGAGCTATTGTCACTGAGAAAATCACCAGACATCTTTCAAGCGGAGGTAGACGCCATAGAGTTATGTGTCCGAGAATGCCTACGAAGGCGCACAAAAAGTGCGCGCATATACATCCTCTCAGACAGCCAGGTAGCTCTCAAGGCCCTAAGATCGTATTCGATCAGGTCAAAGCTAATTTGGTAATGTTTCGATCTGCTAGAAGAACTGGCCAAGGACAACATTGTCACCGTTGCTTGGATACCAGGGCATGAGGGGTTTGAGGGCAATGAACGAGCGGATTGTCTGGCGAGAAGAGGCTCCTCACGCCTGCTCGCTGGTCCTGAGCCCTACTTCGGTTTACGATTGAGTTACGTGCACTCAAAATTCAGAAAATGGGAAGATGATACTGTACGGAATCCAAAGGACAGAGGCAGGCAAAAAGATGCATAAATCCAGCTCGTTGTAAAACAAAAACGTTACTTGAGCTAAGCAAAGAAGACCTAAGGATCCTAATGGGTTATCTTACTGGTCACTGGCCACTAAGATACCATCTCAAAAAAATTTGACTTTCCGACGATGACTCCTGTCGACTCTCCGGAGAAGAGGAGGAGGCAACGTAACACATAATCTGCGAATGCCCTGCAGTGGCATGGGGTAGAGCGATCCATATGCAAGGGGCGTTTTTAAGTCCTGCAGATATAGGAAACTTGTAACCAAAAAGCATACTGAGGTTTAAATAGTAGAGGCCAACACAAAATATCTCTTCCGGTCGCAGTGTACAGGGCATATTACTTACACTTACAATTACAATTACCACTCATTTTAGGATAATGCACACCAAATACACTTTCGGCACTATATTTAAGTCCTAATCCAAAAAAAAGCTAGATCCACAACACGTCGCTGTAACTTTCTAGGATTTCTCACAATAAATTGGTTTCTTTTTGATATTGTGAGCGTATTCGTTAAGTACCTATAGCAAAATTTTTATAATAATAATTTTTTTCCGATCACAAAAAGGTTTTTAATTTCTTTCATATCGATCAAAAATCGGTTAGAGCGGATTTTAAAATTTTCTACGGTCAGAGATCAGAGTAAAGAGAATTCGGTCAGATATGAGCAGAATCCGTCAGAATGTCAACACTGGTATTAAGTTGTCGCTCAATAAATTTTCACGTTCACTTCTAATAATTTTCAGGTCAGAATGGACATTTTTATACGATAAATTTCGTGTACCCTGGACTCCTTTAATGATTTGTATTAAATAAATAAATAAATTGTTGGCGCAACAGGTCCATATATGTAGGTACTTTAGCCCTAGCTTCTTATAACACTTAATTTTTCGGACGACTGGATGTGTTGATAGGACTTCCAATTTTATTCCGAGTCTGAATAAGAGAATTGAAAAGCTCTTTTTGTCAGATATTCGCGTGTCTTCCGAAGGATCGAACCTTAGACCCCTCGCTAAGCAGTAGATATAGTAGATACAGTAATCAGTAATACCGCGCAATAAATCATCGGTTTCATCATTCGTATTCGTAGGTTGGTAATCAATGAAAGAATTGTCTTGACTTATACGTTTCAAGTGTAAAATGAAACAAATTAATTCATCGTTCTGTTGCTGTATGTTAAGTTCTGCAGATAGCTTAAGGAAATGACCAACAATAATAATCACACATATAATACAAAGGCGTAAGATTTATATTAGGTTCTTATTGTATATTTAAGTTCTTAATCTTATCTAAGTTACTGGTTTTAGAATTTTCTATAGCAGTTCAAGTGTTTCGTTTGTCCAAAATAGTCCAAATTCCGCAATAAAAAGATAAGAATTGTAATATGGTTTAGTATTTCGACTATTTTAGTTAGGTGTTGGGATATTTGCGGTTGAAATTGATATTATGTGTCTGAAAGTATCTTAGATCAAAAATCCCATCTATCCATGCGACTCTTGCACAATTGCTTTTATGGTACGTTCGGTTTCAAGAGTTTAGCGTCATAGTTTCGTAGATAAATTCGTCCTGTATCTACCGCAGTGTATGGAAACATTTTCCCCGAGAGTTTAGGCAGTACACAAGATAACCTGGCAATACGAACGGATAAATAGGTACCCGAATTTAACATTACACGTTCGAATATGGACTGCGGAGTTGGTGCTTCGTGCGGGTGTATATTACCTGAGGTTCTTAACATCTCAAAATCCTTTCAGATTCTGTGTGTACCACCAGCGTGTTTCAGGCGGAATGACTTACTATTTTAGAGCCCCGCGCGCCGTCACATCAAACTACGCACGAATATATCTCCGATGGCAGCTATCGACGATATCGCCTCAGACAATCGGCCCTAGCGAGGTATCCGTCGGAACGGAAAATTCTCCGCAACGCATACTCTGTCGGAGGCTCAAATCCCAATCGTAAACTAATTCCGCAACCAATTTCTGTCGGAGGATATCGGAACCTAGCTGTCAAAAATTGAAGAAAAAAATGCACTTCAACGTAATCCGCCGATATGCGTTACAAAATGTCGGAGAAATATTCCAAATAGATGTTCCGAAGAATACCTCCAAGCGAAAATCCTCCGAATCGTATAAAATCGGAGAATTTTCCGTTCCAACGGATACCTCGCTAGGGCCAAACATAACCTTCAAGTAAGTGCTAAAATTACGGAAAGAGATGTGCCCGCTTGATCAGTTCAAGATCACCCTGATTTGTGACAGGCAAGCCTTAGCCCTCCACCGTTCACTTGAAGAAGTAGTCCATATTGCGTCCGGACTAGTCAAGGCGAAAATATCGAAAGGTTCCATGGAGTAGTCAGACGAACTGCCATATATTTAGCGCATCCAATCCTAGGAAACACCTTTTTCGCCTCGAACAATAGCATTTTGGAACAAATTACCTTCTCCAATTTCCAAATCTCCAAATTGCTAAAAATCCTCTCATATCAAACCTTAATTAGTTATAAATACGTATAGAGAAAACAGATCGCAAAGAACTCCCTGTGTTATAGAGAGTTTCGAACGACCCATGCTCTTTTTTTGCAAATTATTCGCTTATTAGAGCTTTTGAGATGTCTGAAGATATCATTCGCCTTGATAAGAAAATTGGGCAGTTTTGTAATTTGAGTTGCCTTGTATTTAGATGTTAAGGGGGTTGGAAAAGAAAATCACAAAATCCGTTAAACTCATATCATATAGCTCCCAATATACACCCTAAAGTAAAATTCTTTATCGAGTTCCAAAAGAAGACGTTTGAACATTTTAAAAGAAATATATTTTGACAATACATAAGTTAACTCTGATAGCGACTCTGTACCCGCTTATCTACTGATAAAACAAATCAAGCTGCCGACGTTAATGCCTTATTCTTCTTAGTCATTATAACTACGCATTTAGTATTAAGAAGACGCATGTGTTGGTTACAAACGATTGGAATCTTATCAACTCTTAATCTGAGAATTTCCTATTTTGACAAAACTTTTTTTTTATAAAACAAGAACGTGTGTTTGTGCATATTTGAAAATATATATTGGTAAAGAACCATAAACCACTGACTTGATAAAATGTTCGGTCTTTATACAGCAGAACCCGATTTGTAGCGTATATTCATACAATTTCTGTGATATCATTATCTTACTGACAATTATTAGATATAGTTGGGCATCAGTTTCTGTTTATATTCCACCAATGTTAACATTGTCAACTAGCTCATTAAAAAGGAAAGATAGAACAATGGAAAACAATAACAAGCAATCAATAAACCAATAAATGCAAGAAATACCATACGAACTAAAAACTATAATCATCGTTGTTGTGTAAATAGTTGAAAACTTTACCTCAGCCCTTATTAACACGTTGTCGCATTGTATTAACCGTCAAATTGGAAAAGATAATTTATAACGAGGGAGTCTACTATTCGACCCTAATAAGGTATCCGTCGGAACGGAAAGTTCTCTGCAACGCATACTCCGTCGGAGGCTCAAATTACATTACAGGGAACCCGCTTTCGAAAAAGAAAACGCTAGACTACAAATCGTAAATAAATTCCGCAACCGCATTCCGCAATTCTCGAACCTAGCTGTCAAAAATTTAACAAAAAAATGCAATTCATCGCAATTCGCCGATAATGTCGGAAAAATGCTTCTAAGCAAAAATCCTCCGGATCGTATAAATTCGGAGAATTTTCCGTTCAGACGGATAGGTACCTTGCTAGGGCAGATTATAATTGGAGTCTGGCCACAGGTGTCGCGTGGTTTTTGTGCTGGTTTAACCTCTGTAGAAATACAAATTGCACCATATGAATTTGTTTCACTCAACCAGCCCTAGGCTGGTATATTAAATATTAAATTAATTATTAATAAGCCCCTAACTTCAGGTTATTATCACTGGCCGTCGCCTTTCCAACATGCCTTCGAAACCTATTCAGCCGAGCCCCATTTTATAAGGTCTTGATGGGATAGTATTTTATTTACTTAGATTCAGCAGCCCTACGTAATATGATCAAAGTCACACTGCAAAAGATTGTCAATAACCTCGACTTTTACACCTTATCTTATTCGCCAAAGTACGCTGTAGCATGTCTGAGGGAACCCACCAGTTTGCTTGTGTTAATATACACAAGATCGGATAATTCCTCGCTCCGTAAGGCGTTTTTAATTACAAAGACTTTGCTCGAAGTCATTCTGTCAGCTTTGACAGCGAACTTCTTTCCCACAACCATCGTACATATCAATGCCGATATGTACCAAATCTGGTCAGCTTATAGAAGAGCCCCTCTAACCACACGTTGTCGAAGGTTTTCACAAAGTCGGACACCTGTTTGCTTTCTTCAACCCAGTTCAAAAGATTTTATCAAACATCTTGACAATATTCGGGAGCAAACTAATTGAACAAAGATTTCCAGGGGTTGTCTTATCTTTATCCTTTTAAGGGATAGGGTGTATCACTGCTATTTTTCATTGTGCCGGATAATATGCGTTATCTAAATAGATTAATTCAAATTCTAGTAGATCTGTTTGCATACAGATTTTCTAGGCAATGATTTCCGATATTCATCCGCTGGCACGAGTCACTGACATATGCCTATAATTATGTACTTCCATCGAAGATGATACGATGATCATTTTAAACACAAACAGTGCTTAAAAAAATACTGTTGCACACAAATACAACAAAATCGATGGATACGGTTTAGTAAATCTTGAACAAAAAATAAATGTATAGTTTGCGCAACAGGATCGTAATGGACCCTAGGCCTAGCTTCTCACAGCCATTCGTTTTGTGTGTGTTTTTCATTTTTGGTAAAAAGGGAAGGGATCTACAATTTAAGGCCGACTCCAAAATGCTAATCAATACGCTCTTTCTTAATGGTTTTACTCGCGGATGTGTTTCCGACATCGGCGAGAGGTGGCGCAGTGTAAAAAAAGTTTAAGAGGATGTAACCTGGGACCCCTCGCTTAGTCCAATACATTAACCACTAAGCCACTGCGCCTACGAAATCCTTAACAATTCACATTAATTTTGGTTTAAATTTGTTTACGGAAGCCACAGATATGAAGTGATAATAAGACCGTTGACATTAAATGCATTGCACAGAATTACAAAATAAATTTTAATCCGTTTGGTAAAAGTCAAGATAAAGTCAGATAAATGTCTAGAAAATAATCTTTTTTTTTGTTTTTCTTCCGTTGCATTTCGTTTATTTATAAACATTCAGGTCTTTATAATTCCGCGCCTTATCAATTTCTAGATTCCCGCTTTTATTTGCGGTGGAACTGAAACATGTAAATAGAACCTTAGATTTTATATCGAGTTGTTGAAGCATGTGCTAAAAATTTTCAGTTTCAAACAAAATAACAAAATACGTGGCACGACTTCTAGAAGCTAACAAAAGCCAAACATAAGAATCTCACAAACAGCAAGTGCAGGGAAAATACAATCCGATTTTGATAAAATGTTGCGGTACTTCCCCAAGTCCAAAGTACTGCACAGTGTAAAAATAAAACAGAAAATTATAAAATCAAGTGACAAAAACACACAAAGAAGAAGGAAAAAGTACCAAAGCAAAATATCCACTGAACTAAAATAGATTGGATGTGTTTATATATTTCATCTATTTTTGGATCAGAATTATTGTAATTTCTTACAGCAGGGGGTGCAAAAGTCTTGCACTTGTATTAATAAAATTACTGATGCTAGGACAGTATTCAGAAAAAATTCGAACCAAAACTTGGGAACATACAAATTTGGGTTAAGTTTATATAAATGTCAGAAACATGAGGCGCCATGTTGGCTGTACAGTGTACACACATGCTTCCTCGTTGACTGGAAGGTTGATGTCCCCATTATCGAGCAAGTACCATAACGTAACGCAATCAATAAAATAACCTTTGCAATAGAAAAATGATTCTGCAAAAATAAATCAATCGATGAAATGTAACTATTGCTACGACTACGATTATAAAAGCAAGTTTAAATATTGTCCGCGTATTGGACTATTACATAAAGAGAATGCAGAATCATATAATTCTTTGATTTTAAACAAAAATATTGCCAACTGTTAGAAAAACTTGATATTTTTGCCTTTTTGTTGAAGCCAAAATTCATCCCAGTACTGCTCTATGGCGCTGAAACGGATGCGGGCAGATATCCTTTGAACGCTGCGAGAAAAAGTTTATTTGTTGAATTGCCGGCCCATTTACGTTTACGGGCTTTGATCGAGAAGAACCTTAAGGACTTCATCGACATTAAACTATTCAGTCAGAAAATGTTCATCAACCATTGGGATAGGTATAGGTAAGGTGGTATTCGATTGGGCACTCTCTCATTTTTTACAAAAATTTAAATTTTTTCCGGATTTCAGAGCACTTTTGCGAATCTGGATATTTTCGCAGAGGTGCTTCAGATTTATCAATACTCTTGTATTTGCGCTTGAAAACTAGTGGAGTTTTTTTTAACGTTTTCGGGAATTTTTTAACTGCAAGGAAAGGCATTGCATCGGGTTAATCTATTTATGTTAATTATTTGTGTACCTACAAATGTTCAGAAATCAATCGAGTGCAAATTTCGAATGGAATATCAACAAAAAACAGGCGAAGTGGCGTTTTTATGTTCGAATAGACACACAAATTCTGAAATCTGAGAGTAAATCTGGAAAAGCCCAATCGAATATTACATAAAAATGCACTCCGGAACGAAGACTTTTCTACTCTAGCAGTGTGTGGAAACTTCGCTTTGACTGCCATTAGTGAATAGGGAACTTAAACAAAATGAAGTGCGCAACTAGATAAACTTGACCGGTCTAAATCAAATAGAATACTGAAACCCCCATATTTACAGTTTTAAGAAAATAGTAATATTTAGAGCCAATTTTCATCAGTTATTTAAAAAAAAATGTGCACATGCAATTGGCGAACATTTCTGTGGGACCCAAGGCCTAGCTTCTCACAACCATTTGTTTTGTGTGGGTTTTCAATTTTTGGGACAAATGGAAGGATCTACAATTTTATGCCGAGTCAAAACTCCAAACGGCTAATTGAGAAGCTGTTTTATGACAGTTTTACTCTTTTATTTTTGCGATTGAAATTACGCAGGCTTAAAGCAAAGTGCTTTTTGTTTATAAATCACGTTTTCCCGCGTAGTGGCATTGTAGAGGATGCGTGAAGTTAAGCAGACTCTACGCTGAGTTTATAAATAAGGTTGATATTGTCTATGTGTCTACATATAAGCTCTCTCTCCTCGCTCTCTGACTAAAAAAAACTTGGAGCAGAGCTGATTAGGCAAGGCATATAAAATATTGAAATTTAAAACACAGGCTGATTACTTACAGCCGTATTAATAATAGCTGCGGATCTTCGTGTTATCCGTAACTAATGCCTAACACATTGGTTAAACTCAAATTCCTATTAATAAACATTTTTAGAAGATAACTAAGCTTTTGTAACTTCTACATAACTAACTAACGCTGGTAGGCGTGTTAGCGATTTGTTAGCCTTGCAAAACATGGTTCTCGCGCAAAATGTCAAATGGTGATAAATATTATTTGAATAAATTTTCAAAATTCTGGAGCAAAATGGCCCACCGTTTTTTAGTATTTTTCGATAATTTGAATATCCTAGAGAATGATTCGGTTATCGTCCTGCACCATTACGAAAAAAGCGTAAAAAAACGAAAAAAAATCCTATGAGAATACTAGATACAAATAAAACATTCAAAAATAAATATGGATTTTCAAAGCGAAACATGAAAAAATACTTCTTTAGTAAGAGAAGGATGGCAGCAGAAGAGGAGACGCATTGCCGTCGATTTGCAAGTGATTTGGGGAAGTGCTGCCAACGCAAACACACGATAATAGGAAACACGTCAATTAGTAAATATATGGGTTAAATTTCTTTATTAATAAGAAAATGTAACTAATGAGTTAAATTTTTAACTAGCAGTTACGAAACAGATGAGTTAGGCAATGGTTTAAGTTTTATTATTAATACGGCTGTTAATGTACAGACACAGTCACTTCATAAACATTTTTCAAAACTCGATGCACTTTAATTTTTCTAATTTCGAATTTTTGATTTGCCGTAAAACCTAATTCAAATTATTACAAACATTTAGAATAAAATTGGGTCAATTCGGTCTGTCCAATCTAAAGTGGTCCGTTTTTTTAAAATGTGATTCCAAATCTTGGAGCACGAAGACCAATCCCAAAAAAAATCCTAATCTTTTCTCTTATATGTTTGAGTGGCCGAGTGTTGCTGTTCCCGGTGGGGCTCGACCTGCGCCCACTGGTTTACAATACAAGCAATGACTACTCGAAAATCGAAATGAGCTAATATTGAAAAGGTATTCCAGAACAAAAAAGGAAATTTTAATTCTCTTAAAAGTTTACTTTCATTTTCTTGTTCAACTTCAACCAAATGGTTTTTTATAAACTATACATTTTATTTTATACACCTGAGTGCGTCCATGAACAACCACTTGTTAATCGGGTTTGGGAAATACCAAATGTCAAATAATATAATACAGCCGCCGTATTTTCATCGCTTTGTCATAATATATTTCTTAAATGTCGGTAATATTTTCAATTCGTTAATATTTTTATTGTAATATTGTACTATCGATGTGTTAATAAATATTTCAGGGCAGGGTACTGCAGTGTTTTTTGCGTGATTGAAATTTATAATGTTCGGTAAAGTCTTGCATTAAGTTTTCATTGTTATTAGTGTAATGTTTATTTTTGCACATGTTTTTAATTTTAAAAAAAAATATGTCTACACATGGTAAGCACTTTCAGTCGAGCTAGCTTGTCGACAAGGTGTTCGCCGCTTGGTTCTGACCTGCAGCAGATGACGATTTTCTGTTTTCTTTATGTAAAATATATGTGGGAAAATCGGAGGTACTTTTTCGCGCCAGGCTAAGGAAAAAAGGGAATTTTTGGTAATGGTGTAGGAATGACAAAACACTGGCAGAAATAGCTCATATGTCAAAGCTTAACTTTGTTTGATTTCTAAACGGTCGCATGCATTGAAATGTTATGCTACTATTTGAATTTCGAATGCCAAATGTTCTCACAGTCAAGGAGATAATTGGAGATCGTTGCTACCCAATAGGCAAATGTAATAAATATAAGTAAATATATGAGAATGCCTGTTAATCCACCTGCAATATGTGTAGGTCATACCTAGCAGCTTTTGAATTATAATTAAGGATTACTTTTTGTATTGTTTTAATTTTTTTTCCTATTTACTTTCTTTTTCAGAATTTTGTAGCAGCACAAAATTAAATCAATGCACTACTCAAAGCGCTTTATATTGGAATACCACCAAAGTTAACGGATACATAACATTCTTAAATTAATATTTGGCAAGATAGATATAATAACGAAAGACTGATGGAGTCCAGGGAATTATTACTTTCTGTAATCTGCCTTTTCGTGATGATCTCGAACTTTCAAGTCCAAGCCGTGTCAAAATTGAACACGGAATTCGAGCGATACTTACGAGCGATGAACTCAACAACGACTATACCAAATATCGAGGAGCGTATTATTATGGATAACTTCATATTAGCGTTTCTCAATTATTCGTATATAAATATAGAGGGGACAATTGTAAACTATTTTGATACCGAAGAGAATGCACGCTATGGAGAAGGACAAATTTTTAATGTGACGGGACTACTTGTACATGTGAGCAATAGCGCTGATATCCGCGATGATAAGGCCTGCAGTGCAGACATCCTTGGAACGCAAGGAAATCCTTTCCCCACTGATCGGCCATGGATCGCCTTAGTACAAAGAGGTAAATGCAACTTTGAGGATAAGGTGAAACACGTCGCTCAGAAAGGTGCACTTGGAGTGATTATTTTTAATGACAAACCGGTGACGAACTTGGAGAAAATGCAAATTAAGGATAAAAATCGTAAGTAAGGCAAGATGAGCTAACTTTCTAAATAAAAAAAATTAAATTAATAGTTTTAAGCGAAATCGCTACACAAATTATTAATTTATTGACTATATATGGCTTGCAAATTTTTTGATTGAAAAGTACCTATATGACAAGATTCCAGTCACAATATCCCATCCCTTAACGCTTAACAGTGTTTACAGACTACATAGTTGCAATTATATTTCAAAGGGATTAGATTTATTTTTCCCTAACTGCAAATTTTAATCTAATCTTACATTTCGATGAAAGAAAAACTCGAAAAAGTGGGTCTCGCAATTCTGTCCGTCTGTCCGTCCGTTCCTGTGGTCCACAGCGCAAAAGGCTGGACGGATTTCTTTCAAACTTCGGATTTGGAGTTTGTGGGCTGTAATCTTAGACTGTAAGTTTGGGGACATTCTTTTTCGCATGGTTACCCTATTTTTAATGGTACTTCCATATAACGGTTTTAAACAAATTTGATTTTTTAGAAAACGGCTTTAACGATTTCCACGAAAATTCATACTTGAACTTAATAAAATTAGGTTAACATGACTACATACACAAATTTTCGCTAAAAATCGAATAACGGTACTTTTAAAAATTTTACTTATATCCAAAAAGACCCATATGACTTAAAAAATATGACTTAGCTCGAAAACGGTCAATACTATTGGAACTAACATTTATTTTTAAGGCAATATGGTCATTCCTAACACGATAGCAAACTAAGTTTTTCTCTAAATTGTCTATAGTAGATTTTTGAAAAAAACATATTTTTTTAGAATTTGGTTTTTACCTTCCATTCGTCCCAAAAATTGAAAACCCACACAAAACGAATGGTGGTGAGAAGCTAGGCCTTGTGTTCCACAGACCTGTCGCGCCAAAATATTTATTTATTTATTTATAAATGAAAACGGCTAAAACAATTTTGACCAAAATGCATTCTTGGAGTAAAATTGACGTTTTCAACATTATTGGGTCCTTCATTTGCGATTAGAATCACCGTAAACGCTGATTTTGAAAACTGTTCTTATCTGTAAAACGCCATTTTCGATTTGGATACAACTTTAAAAACCAAGTATTTGCTAACATCTTGAACTGAACCTGTAATAAGTTTTTAGGTTAATAGTTGAGCAAAACTATTTTCTACGCTCCATAGATTTTGACCAAAATATTGAATTAAGAGTTCAATTGTTTGTATTTATTTTTGAATGAACAAATTATTAAAATTGAACACTGAAAATATTAAGCGATTTCGTGGTTGTTAGACATTTCGTTACTGTGCTTTGTAACATCTAAGGCGTATACTTGCTTTTTTTTGAAAATGCATTCTGCGTTGTTTTCTTTTTGCAAATATTACCCACATATCGAAACATATTCGATTGCATTTTATACATATCAGGAAACCACGTCTATTTAAAATGGAACTTGGCTTGTATTGCCCATATAGAATCAATAAAGAACCTTTGTGAATCTTTGAAGGTTTAAAAGATTCCCACGGTATTCATAAAAATCGTAAAATCGTTAATTTCTCCACAAAATAAACATTTTGACAAATTCCGGTTCGTCTTTTCATGGCATTTAAGAACAGAATAGCTGCGATGATCGATGTACTCCTGGAAGGGTTCTTTGAAGTTGAGGAAGGCAATACGCGTGATAGTCGTCAACAAAGACCGATAAATGCTGGAATCCACTTATTTATCGGAATTCAACATTGCCTTCTTCAATTTTTCCGGTGTTCGGGGCTTGTGCTCGTTAACACATACCTTGAGCATGGATAAATCAGGGAACCGAGCAGGCCAGTGGAGGAGCTATTTCAAAAACGTTTGACCTTATTGCCGGATCCGGTATAATGTGTAATTAAAGGCAATTTTTTTTAATAGGATCAACTTTCAAAATCATGATTCAATTGCAACATACAAACCAACCTCAAACAAAACACACATACGACATACCTAATCTAATAGTATATCAATATCATTATTTTCTTAACAGGTAACATTACTGCTGTGATGACGTATCAAGAGATCGGTCAAAATATGGCTTCTATATTAGACCAGGGATTTGAAGTGGTCGCATCTATAAATAAAGGTAGAAGTGGAGACCGACCAATAGGCATGCTCAACGAGTAAGTTGCATCTATTTTTTTAGTAATAACTTATTATTTTAATAAATCAAAAATTAATATCAGTTGTTCACTCCAATCTCCAAGTCATTTAAAGTCTCATTCTACTTGCGTGCCTAAGGCTGGATCTACCACTACTACGTTGTCCCTCCGGACTAGACTTAAAGACCCGGATGATATTTATTTATTTGCTCTACTTATCTAAGGCATCATGGTGCGTATTTTTTTTTTGAATAAATCAATTTCGTTAAACGCTGAGCTTCGTCGTTCCTCAAAAACTCGTCAGCGCAAAGGGGACCAACAATTTTACGAGGAATCTTCCTCTATAAGCAACCGAGGATATTTTTATATGCATTTGACAATTTTTTCTGCTTATGCACTAATACTTGCAAAGAACTAGTGACAGCTCGCTGCGTTCTACAAGAATTTGCACAGATCGTGCGAAAGATCTAGCTTTAAATTGACCTGTGACATTTCGCTCAATTCTGTCAATTACGATCTTATAGCGATTTAAATTATTTTTCAACAGCTAAGGTTCCGGTGATTTGCCTACCGATCACGACCTTGATAAAGCAACCAACTTTCTCCATCGTCAGCTCGTTACTATAGATGCTGTCAAAGGCGGTCTATCCCAGAATCTGTCTGATCGCCCGTGGCCTTACCGGCCCAGTTAAGTTGCTTACAAAGGTTTTTGAAGGCATTCACACTATATTACAGATAGGATCTTGTATGAGATTTTAAGGAGACTGACAGTTCTGTATTTGACGAATCTATAGGGGTTAATTTTCTTCATGTCCATAATGCTCTATAAATAACTTTTTAACATTCTCAACACCGGCTGGGCCTAACGTTTCCTTCGTCATCTCTAGTCCTCTTGCCCAGCGCCATCTTGTATGCCTCTTGTCCTCAGGAGCTTTTGGTGGTGGTCAAATGAAACCCAACCCAAAAGTTGTGACATTGATGAATGCTTTCTATAAGTGTTGCTTCTGGTCTTTTGTAGTAGCTGTTACTGAGCTAAGACTGATCGCGAGTCATTGGGACTCGGGAGTTTTGTACACGATCGGCGAAGATTCTGGCAGTCTCCTGCGACAGCTTTTCGACGTCATATTTTCTTACAGTTTTTAATGAAGCATTTTTATTAAATAAGTCATACAAATATTTTTTGCATTATGAATTGCTATGCAGATCGTTTTGTGGCCAGTTGGTTTGGTTATTCCGATACCTTTGTACCCGATGTCTCCTGGGGTCCTGGTAACCAAATAAAGATAATTTTCTTTGAGGTAGCTAAAGGGGTTTTCAGTAAGGATGGGTCGACTCTGTCCTGTTGGTGCCACGTTGTTTTGGTGGCGTCTGTCTAACATGGTCTTTATTACTCAGTCACTGGTTAATCGTGTAAGTGTAACTCGCCTTAATGATAAAACTATATTTACAAAATGATTGTTCGTCAGTGCAAAAATTGCGCCCATTTTACGGCAGACGCTTTGCCCTTCGAAGTCGACTCTCCAAGGTTTGGTGGCCAAATTGACAACAATACGCATACCCCATACGTCAAAGGAACTCCAGATCGGCTGAGAGCATTGCCACGGTCCGTGAAAGTGTGTAGGAGAACCCAAGACTTCAACTTGGCGAAATTTACTTCAGGACTTGGACCTACACCCGTACAAGATCAAATTGTCCAAGAAGCTCAAACTTAATGACCACAGACAACGCAGTTTGGAAGAGGGCCCCAATTTTGGCCGAAAAATCATTTTAAAGGACGAGGCGCACCATCCAAAAAAGGTTCTTAAAAGGTGCGGATTTTGGGCCGGCAGCGTTATTGCTTACCGATTTTTTTGACCCAAATTAAACAATATGGATGTGTAGACGATATGTGGTTTGAACAGGAGGGGGCTGCGTGTCACAGAGCAGGTGCCATAATTAACATTCTACGATTTAAAAGCATATGGTTATATATCGTAGTGGTGACGTGAATTAGCCACTAAGATCGTGTGATTTGACACCGCTCGACCTTTTCTTGTAGAGTTTCCTGAAATCCAGGTCTATGTCGCAATAAGGTTATTCCCTTAAAGCGAACATACCTTATGCCATAGGTCCAATTAAGCCGGATCTATGCGGCAGAGTCATTAAAAATTTGAGCACTCAGATCCGTGCCACCCTTAGAATCCGCAGCGGACATTTGAAGAATATTATATTCCATACATAATGGCACACATGAGCCTTTCAAATAGGAAAATAATTTCGTTAAAACCTCATACACCCAGCTTGTTTTATTACATATCAGCATCGACCACCCGTCCTTATTTAAAAAAAAACTCCTCTTTTTACAAAGATACCTATATCCGCTGAAACTGAGAATGCTCGAAAACATTCCATTTACTTATGCATCCAAAAGAGGGCGTTTAGTCAGTACATTCTCATTTCCTGGTCCTTAATTGTTTTTTTTTTTTGTAAAAACAAATTACGTTTACGATTTGAGGAAAATGTGAGCCATTTTTCGGAGCACTGAGCCAAAGCTGAAATACTTGAGACACTGCTGATTTTGGAGGTACCTATTTTTGGGCAAATGTACAAAACAGATATACATTTTCATTAAGAACAATTTCACGAACTTGTTATTGAGGTTATAAACTCGTACAAAATAAAGAAACATTTTTTATTTTTCTTACAGAGCGTCAATGCTATTCGTTTCAATATCGTTTATAGTCCTGCTGATTATATCCGTTGTTTGGCTTATATTCTACTACATTCAGCGATTTCGATATATACAATCTAAAGATCAACAATCGGTAAATAGCCCATTCATTTATATTGTTGAATTGTTTAAGATATTTATTTATTCTGTTTATATTCCAACAGCGCCACCTATGTTCGGTAACGAAACGGGCTATAATGAAAATTCCTACGAAGACTGGTAAAGGAATCGACAAAGATGGTGATAATGACTGTTGTGCCGTCTGTATCGAAACATACAAATCGTCGGACTGCATACGAATTCTACCGTGCAAGTAAGTACTTACCAATGGCATGTTATCAGGATTCAATACCTTTTTAATTAACACGATATTTTTCCTCAATTTACAGACATGAATTTCACAAGAACTGCATCGATCCGTGGCTGATTGAACACCGCACATGTCCGATGTGCAAACTGGATGTACTCAAGTACTATGGCTATGTGGTGGGTGAACCGTCTTCGACATTATCGCCAGTAAACGAACGAGTCATTACTGCCAATAATCATATGAATAATAGTAGTTTTGAAAATAGCAATAATAATAGCAATAGTGCTAGCAGTAGTAATAGTAACAATGGCAGTTATCCAGTTAATTTAATTGTGATTAGCCGGTCTATTCCAACGGCTGTAGATACAACACCAATTAGTGATACTAGAGTTAATGTAAGTAGTTCTATTGAAAGTAGCAGTAATGCTGTTAATGCTGCTACCACCAGTACGGCTAGTCGACAAGTGACTGATGTTTAGTTTTTTTTTTCATATAGCTTAAGTTTAAGGAAAGTACTGTAAACTGTATATGTTATAGTTTTTTTTTTTATTGTTAAACATACCTGCCGATAATTACCTACATAAAAATCATAATTTTTTATAATGTAAAAATGAAGTAGTTTTAAGTGCAGGCTGAGGATATTCTTGGAAAAAGTGTAAGAGACGGGGGTAAAAATACATTTAAGGAGCATATAGATGGAATTGAGTTGGTAAATGTTGATGACATTCATTCATAATACTGAAACGCACTTCTTTTTACCAAACAACTACTGTTTTAATCAGTATAAAGTCGCAAAATGCTCGCAAGATTTAGTGGTGGATGAGTGTTGGCAACCACAGAAAATAAAAAAATAAAAACAGTTGGGGCACAAGAAATGTAAGTCTTAAGAACAGTAAGTAGGTACCTATTTTGCCTAAATTTTAAAACGTCAAAAAATGGGACTGCGTACTGCGATCATAATGCATTCAAATGATATTTGTATATGTATTGCTTTTTATCTGTGATGCTTTTTGATATTGACGTTTTGGAATGACATTTGATGAAACTATACGCATCAATTGATTTCTTACTCATTTAAAACAGCAAAAATGTCCACGAAAGTGATAACAATTATAGCTTATAATAGGTCTGTTCCCTAACGATAATGCATTCGAACACATTAGTCAAACTTTGTTCCTTTAGGCCCCAGTTATAGCTATCATTGAAATGCATCATTGGAACAAATCAGTGGAATGGTGGTTTCATTTTTTTGACAAGTCAGTTATAGCAATCATTGAAAAATCGGTGTCAATTTACGCAAACATAAGTTTGATAAATCGTCTTAAAATCGAAAATCAAAATTTTCAATGATGCATTTCAATGATAGCTATAACTAGGGCCTTACATAAAAGTTGGACAGAAGAGAGCCACAAAGAGAGAACAAAACATTTCCCTTCATAAAAAACCTGCAATAATAGCCCAACAAATTTATTTGGGCTAGTTTGTTATAACTGACTTTAGCTGTCAAATCCCTCAAAAGTCAATTTGAGTTTGCAGTTTATTTCGGTTTGCTGTAGGTATGGAATGCTGAAATTTGTTATTAAAAATGGATAAATCCGCAAAAAAAAATTAATATTAGATAAACTAAACCCGAATGTTTTTCAACGTCTGCAAACTGATATATTTTTTTAAACCCACTGACGTTTAATTTTGAATTTCTCGCATATGTTTTCAACAAACGTCATGGCAAACTTTTGTTCCTGTAGTTTTTGGTTATATTCTCTTTTTCTGAGAGAATATATCCCCACTCCTTGATATCTGACAAGAATTGGCCCAATAAGTAAGGGAACAGACCTAATACTAGCGATACAACTTACAATAACTTTGTCTCATACAGTGGCAATACATATTGTTATTATAAGAGAAAACAATTTAATCGGAGAATTGACATCATAGCTATTTATTCACAATACATTTTGAAACACTTTGAATTGCATCACTGTGATCTGTTTATGTTCTAGAACTCTTTACATACTTCGCTTTGGAATTTAGCCACTTCAAGTATTGACACAGGAATTAAGAATAAAGAGAGAGAGAGAGAGTTGAATGGATGTTCAAATAAAAAAGAAAATAGCCGGCGGAATAGGTAAAGGACCCAAGGCCTAGCTCCTCAACCATTCATTTTTGGGACGAATGAAAGGGAGCTAAAATTTAATGCCGATCCCAAACGGCTAATTGAGGAGCTCTTTCATGATTGTTTTACTCTCGGATTTTTGTTAAATGTTCCCGAGAGGTGGCGCAGTGAAAAAACCTTCAAGATGTATTTGGCGTTTTTTCGGGGATTGAAGCTGGGACCCCTCGCTTAATAGTCCCAAACAAATACAACTAAGCCACTGATTGTACTGAGAGTTCGTTGAACATTAGAACGTAGTAGCAAATGCCTGATCCTGATTTTCCGAGCAAAATCATCCTAAGCGATAAAGCTCAGTTGCACTTAAAAACTGTGGATGCCATTTGCCTGCTATGTTATTCCATAGCCCTATTCTTTTTTTTTGATATTAAATTAAAAAAATACAAAGAAAAAACTGTTTTTTTATTTAATTCATAACTTGCGAGCATTTTGGGACACCCTTTACTCAAACAGTATGTGTTGCATGATTAACTATCACCTTAGGTGCTGTTAGTGCAATTATTTCGTATTATTGATGGAGAAGAAAGGCGAATTTAGAATTAGTGCCACAGATTTAAGAGTGACATGAATACCTAAAATGTAGCAAATTGCTTTAACTCTAAAGCATTGTCAAATTAAAGCATTAGCTAGGTTTCGTATGAATAAAAATTGATTTGAGCTAGCTCCAACTTTTGACATGTTCGAAAATCTGCGCCACTTTCTTTTTACTCAGATCGGTATGAATAAAACATCTGAGACAAAGCAATTGATACGAAAATTCCAAGTCTGCTATTTTGATGACTACTGAGTATTTGCTAAATATGTTGCACGCAAAATGTTTACATAAATCAGTCTAAGCCTTGTGAGAAGCAACAAAGTATGGATTCATAACTTTCGTGAAAAACAGCACTTTCAGTTTTACTTGTGAAAGTTCTTCTTTACATTATTGAATTTTTTGCCTGTCAAAAAAATGTCCAACAAGCCGATGATCGGATATAATTCCCGCCACTTAAAAAAGAAATGAAACATCAGCAAGCTATTAGGCAAATAAAAATGCATGCTTCCAGGTGCAATTTACTAGTCAGGTTTAACTGAAATTGCATGTCAAGTATTCTTATAACGAAATAAAAGGTTTCATACCTATTCCAAGTAACTGCCTTGGTGGATAAAAACTTTTACTCAAAGCTAATGCTAGTTTTTATTTATACGATACAAGAGAATGTTTTAAATTTGATCATATATGCGAATGTACATAAAAACAAAGCTAGAAACTCAGCACAGCTTAATGCGTGAGAAACTACTGAAATATGAAAGGATATTGATCGTCTTCCAAAGTAACATAAGCAAAATCAATGCATTGACGAACCGAATATTTAATATTGTTTAGACAAAGATCGACTAAAAATGTTGGTCCTTCTTATGAATCAAATTGATAAAGCTGTTTCTGTTTTTTAATCAAGCTCCATTTTTAGTAGATACATAGTACGTTTAAAAAAAAAATACATAATAAAATATCTAAAGATGTGTTTTCTGGTCTTGTTTCCTATAAGATACATTTACTTGAATGGCTTCTCAGCTGAAGGGCTACAACTACAATACAACGGCATGGTATATTGGCATTGGGTATATTGGGTATGGTATATTGGCATTTTGAGTATTGTCCTGGGGAGTGTTTCCACTAAGGTTACGTTCCGTAATTGTGCTTTCGCCAAATCGTTCCATGAACAGTAAAAAATATTAACAATATACTAATGTGTTAAGATTAGTTTAAGGGAGGCTACAATTGTGTAGAGTCTGTTGAAAAATTTCTTGAGAAAACTTTTTCTAATGGATTGAATTTAATTGCTCCGTAAATTGATTTCAAATGCGATGTGTTTTATAAAACAAATACCGATTTTCAGGTAATATGTATTTAGAAATAATTCAAATACTATAAATGGTTATACATTTTTTCATGTCATTTCCCTCAGTCAATATATAAATGCATGTTCACGTTTAATGAAATTTGCAAAGCTATGTTTCCATAGGTAAAGATTTTGAATCTCAATCAACTGGGCTTGAGGATTCACGAAAAAAATAAATAGTGCTTTAGAAAATGCGCCCATGTGAGACGCTCTTGCAAGAGGTACGTGATAGAAAGGTCCCAGAGTTGGATGATATTAATGACCTCCAAACCTCCCTCCTATAGTCGTACTCTGCAATAACCTTGAATCTGTTGAATTCGGATCGTTTAAGCTTTCTTTCTTTCGGATCAAAAAACCTAACCATTTCAGTAAAAGAATTATGAGCTAGGTACTCTGTGAATATAGCCCTCTTCAATAACCCTGACAATTTAATTAAGGCGTATCTACAAGGCAAGTACGAGTCGGTTTTGAACGACTTCGCTTGTATGGGGCTTAAAAATACTAGAGAAAGCAGAACTCCACATTAACGATCTCGAAATTGAATGAGTTACTACTATACTGCGTGTTACAGACAAGTTTATGACAACATGAGTCGAATGCTGAGAAAAAAAACTTTTTACTCATATTGTGACCTATAAAATCTACAAGGTGAAGGTTAAAAATTATTACTAGTAAGGCCCTGTAAGGATTTTCAGCACGCAATTACAACAAATTCATCCTACTTGAAATTTCTGAGATTCACAGTAGGTATTACTTGACAGCAGCAGCTTACCTATGTTGGAACATTTCTGGTACTTTGGGGGAAAATTGCAAGTAAACTGCAAACTAAAAGTCGAGACACGCAACCTTTTATACTATTCAAGCATAGAAGTATGACTGCAACCATTTTTTTGCGAATTCTTCTACTTTGCATTGCTTTGGTAGGTAGAAGCAAAAAAAAAACACCTGATGTATTGGGCTTTTCGTGCAATTGATCAGAGCTCTTTAATTGTAATCCATTTTAACATCATGAATCATGATCTATTCATAGGTCGAAAAAAAGTTTTTGATTTGCCAATACCTATCTGGATATCGGACAAAATGGTCTTCGGTACACATCGGCACCTTTAAGCAAAAGCTTCAAAACCCTGGTAATAAATTTGACAACAACAGTGAAAGCTCGCAGAAAACGGCTTCTCTACTGTCCTGTGATATTGTGAAACGATATCTAAAATTTGTGAATGTGATGCTTGTTGTTTTAGGTATATAAAAAAGAAAAATATAATTCAAAGTTTTTTTTTTCATGTTATAAAATACAAGTCGTGCTTTCCATGAAGCGAATTTTATTTAGAAGATTTGTGAAAGATAGTGAATGAAAGTAAACAAAATGTTTGGCTTCACTGTTTGTTCACGAAACAATCGTCGATAAAGTCATATAAAAGTGCGGTTAAAATCATACTTTCAATAAGGATCTTGGAAGTGGTTTGGAAACAGGCTGTGAAGAGAGGAATGGTATCTCTGTCACTAATCTTGTATTTGCTGAATTCTGCCGGAGCTAAAATATATTTTCTTGGTTCTTTCAGGCCTGATGGTCGCAGGACCCTCTGAGTCAAGCCTAAGATTTTCTACCACAAGTTTTTCTCCCTAAAATTTCCACTTGCAAAACTATTTTGGCAGTGAAACATGAAACACTAGGTTAGGGTTAGTACGTTAGGTAGATACGTACATTCGTGAGGAATTGAACACAAACTCCTCGATGTTAAGTTCTTATGTCACGATCTTCCTTTATTTTCTGTATATAAGGTATCCTATGTCTACTGGAATTAATATTTAATTCTAAACATTATTTCTACATCTGGACATAGCTGTTGTTTTTGTAATATTAGGCTTCAATTTTATTTGGGCTAATTTTAAAATAATTGCTTCGTCGATGATAACGCCTGTAGCGAAACAAATGTACTACCTATTCAAAGTTTATGAAAAATACAGTAAAAAAAAAGTCGAAAGGTGAGTCAATAATAAATATAGGTCAATAAAAGACCCAGAAACGAAAAGGTTTTCTAAAAGAACTAGCACATATCCGGAAAAGTGTTCTTCAGGTTTATTATTAAAATCGCTGAATTATTGGAAGCTTTGAAAAGATGTAGCCGATATGGTTATTTTTGACATGGTTATTTTTGACATTGAGACGGTGAGATATTTATTCCGTGTAAAAAGTTATGACATAAATATAAAAATCACCACTGAACAAAAAAAGGCTTTTAACCTTTTTCGGATCGTTGTCTGAAGAAGAAGCTTCACCGTAAAAGACTTTTTTAAATGCAGTACGATTTACCTATGATATGGCACTATTTTTGAGAAGCACGTAAGCTAACATTCACTAATTGCTTTTCACGCATGTAGGTATACATTTCCAAGCCTAACAGGTCATCATATATCTGAGATAAATAAAATGTCAACATTTTTAAAGATCTTTGGTAGCGAAGAAAGCATTATGGAGGTTAATAACAGCTCCGTTGTTGCAAATGCAAATCTTACTGAGATTTTGGCGGAATCACCACCAAATATGGAAAGTGTAACTCTAGAAATCGAACATTGGGAACGACGTTTGGGAAATTTCAATATTAGCACACCTCCAGTGGTCTACCGCCATCAGCTACTCGAACGTTCGCAGTCGTCTATGTCATTTGTGTATAACAAGGAAATGAACTTCTCAATGACTAATAAACTAGGGGAGCAACAAGGAATAGTCCAAGTGATGAAAATTTCCAAAACAGAAGTAAGTATTAACGCCAATAACGTGCGTGTCATGCTCGCTTTTAACTCATTTAGGAAATAGGGTGGGTGGGTCGGTTTGGTTGATTATATATTTTACACATTCCTCTCACTCTCACGCTGATCGATCGGATCTCCGTCAACCATAAAGACCAATTTTGTTGTTCCTACATTTTGGGCATTCTGCATTATTGACATGGTTTTATTTTAGTTAAGGACTTAATTAAAGTGGCATGAAATGCACAAGAAAATTGGTAAGCTATGAAGTCTCATTTAAGTCAATTCCGATTTAAATTCGTTCGGAAATCGGAACTCGAATTTTTGGTGAGCTCTCTTCGCGTTTTATACATTTTCGCACCATCAATTTGAATTTATTTCGTGGATTAGAGGTAGGTACTTTATAAGCGAATATAAAGCGAGTAATAAATCGCCTAATTGACTGGTTAGATCTGATCGATCTGAGTGCGAGTACAGAAGAAATCATTATGATATATCCATTATTCCAATGGGTGCCTACTGCCTAGTCCTTACAGTTATTAAACAGCTGAATGATTAAAATTTTACATCTTATTAGGAGAACATGAGTTTGGCTGACACACTAAAAAAGCGTCGCTCCAGCTCAGCAGATGGTCGATTTAGCCAAGATTGTACCCGAAGGGAAGTTCTTGGGAGAACATCGATGCAGAAAGTTAAGATGCCATCTACCTCTACAAGATTTAGACAACAAGACGTCAGCACCGTTCTTGTACCAGATGTCAAGATTCAAATCAATGGAGAGGGTGTGGTTATCTAACTTTACTATGTATAGTAATACATTGGGAAAATATTGAATTCTAAATATTGCTTAGTTTAATAAAGTGAACGCTTAGTAGGAATAACCCAGTGTGATGCCTTATCAATAGATATGTATACTTACTTATGCATTAATTTACATAGGTATATTTTAACAGGGGCTATCAAGACCTTTACAATACTTTACATGGAGCGAGCATTATTTTTGTTTTAAGACCAAGGACAAACTTTTCCGGAATATCAACTGAAGATTGTGCTGTGGTAGGGTTAATTCGATATAAGTAAATACGAGTTACCAAAGAAAGGGAACCCTAAAAACTGTAATAACTGGCGCGGTATCACCATTCTGTCTATTTTTCCGAAATAAATGGCAAATATTGTTCTCGAGAGGATAAAATTCGGGATTGAGTCTACCCTCAAGAGCCACAAGACGGGGTTTCGTAGTGGCCAATCATGCGTCGATCACATCAACACCTTGCCAATCATAATCACCGCTGTACCTGTGTTTTTAGATTTTGAGAAGGCGTTTAATCGGGTTAATCGTGAGAAAATTGTCGCTCTTATTAAATAGTCTTACAACAACGCAAGGTGTTTCGTGCGTCAAGGAGTGAGACAAGGAGATGTCACCAATTCTGTTTTTGCTGTCAATTGACGATGTGATGAATCTCGAAATGTGTCCTTATGTTGCTTTGTGAAAGTGATATAAGGCCAAATTCAAGCATTTGGTACATGCGATTTTTTGTTCCAAATTTTCATTATTTAGATTTTAATGGTTATTTTCTTTTACTAAAAATTGAAATTGAAAAATATTTACAGTATTTCCGTTATTTTTCATTTGGATGAATGAAAATGTTACGAAGACATGTTGCAATTATTAAAGAAAGTGCAAGTCTTTATTTAATTAAAAATACATAGGTATTATAAAAGATGGTAAATTTATTTCTAAGACAATATATTGAATAAGCAATGAAGTATACCTACAATACAAAAACAACAACAAAAAATTGGGGTGTTATTTAATTTTTGAAATCGGATATCGGATAAGGATATCGATACCTCATTGTACTGAAATTTGTGGTCATATCGATACGTCCCTGATATCGAAACAACTCTAGCGCCAAGGGTAATGTTATAACTACTAAAACGTTCGTTAATCATTTCCAGATGTTGTTTTCGCAAAGTTAACCTGCTGATCAGTGAACTTACGCTAGGATTTTTATATAATATATTCATACGAAGAGTCTTGTGGAATTAGGTCCATTCAGAGAGCAAAACTGTATCACCGCAACCAACTTTTGTAAAAAAAAATGCCCACGTAAATCATTTTCTTGAATCAATAAGTTAGGTAAACTTTTTTTGGGCCGATTAGGTTACGATGTGCGAAATATGAACCTAATGAAAGAAGATTTTTTGTAGATTTATTTTCGCTTGAATTATTTTTCAAAAATTAATAAAAATTAGGTAGTTCCAGTAATAGTGTTGATTTACATAATAATATTTTTGTGAAATCAAGAAAGGAATCTGTTGCATATTAATAGGGTAGCGCGACGGATAAAGTAGATAAATGCTGACTGTCTACTTCAGAAACATTGCATAATAACAGGCTACATGTTTATTTATCCTTCCGATTGTGAATGAAAAACAAAAATAATACATAGACATGCCAACGTGACGCAACTCTTGTTAATATGAATTGATCTTTCGTTAACAACATTTTCAGTAAACGATTTTGTGTTACTCTGTCGAAATGACAATGTTTTAAAAAGAGGATGGCGATGGCATTGTCATTTCACGTCCTGGAAAACTTTTAATTTGAAAATCGGTCAATTAACAATAATTAGTTGGAGCAACAGGTCCGTGGGTTCGTTTTGTGTGAGATATTCATGGAAGGAATCTTTTTATGCCGAGTCCAAACGGCTAATTGAGAAGTTCTTCCATGACAGTTTTACTCTCGGATGTTTGTCAGATGTTCGCGAGTGGTGGCGCAGTGTTCTTTCGGTGATCGAACCGGTGACTCCTCGCTTAGTTGATCAACACACTAACCACTAAGCCACTGTATTGTTTTTGACCTACCCATCTGAAGGATTATTATTTGTATCGTAGATGAATTGTGTGGGAATGCCAACAAAAACTTAATGAACTGCGTAGGAGAAACAAAATAACCCTCTGTTGACCGTGTGGGAATAGAGGGTAATGAAATGGCCGACTCCCTAGCAAGAAAGGGAGCATCAGAAACTTGCATATGTCCTCAACTTCTGCGTAATAGGGGATCACACCCTCAATGAAGAATTTGGAAAAATACGGAAAGTAAACAGGGCAAGAACCTGGCATGGCACTCAAGGCATGAGGCAGGCAAAGAAAATTCTGGGACAATACAACCGGAAAAGATTCCATCGACATGAGTAAAAATAACCTTCGCATCCTAACGGGGCATTGTAGACTAAAGAAACACCTCAGGAAGCTGGGTATATTTGAAGAAGGTCTCTGCAGATTCTGCGATGAGTCCAGTGAAATCCCATCAAAACACTTGTTGGGATCATGTGGGGCACTGATCCACAAAAGCCTGAAATACTTGGACAAGTACCAATTATTATCTGATGAGGAAAAACTGTCAATGGAGGACTGGAGCCAGCTCTCATCCCTAGATTCTTAAACGAAACTGGACTAGAGAGAGTGCTATAGGACAGATTTCTTCCGCCAAAGATAAACAAGGGTAAAAAATCGTCTAAAATGACTCCGAAAGGAATTATAATGTGAGTTGATCTCTTATGAGGGAATATACATCTCTGGGGCGTAAGAAGGGGGTACAATAACCCTTTCACATAATAATAATAATTGTAGGTAAATTGGCACACCAACAACCAAGACTCAAGCTTATCTGTAAAGCTGACGGTTGCAGACCTCAAAATTGATGCAATGATTGGAATAAATTTTCGCTTAGAAATATGAGAATATATCTATTACTACATGCAAGATAAATACGCAGAGGAACTATCTCTTATGTAGATATTCTTCTTTTATGTAAGCTTTCCTTTTAACGCAATACGGTGATTGTTTTTTTTGGAGTGAGGTCGTTAATTATTGGACAGTCATTTTCTGAGACTTTTTTATATTAAAAGCAAGTTTCGTAGTTGTGTTTAGTATTTTTATTTTTACTTTCGTTTTCTTGAAAACGCTACCTGTAGTACACAGCAATATAACTTAGTTTGAAATATCAAATAACTTGCTAGAACACACACGCTATTTGCATTCTAAGCATGAGAACTACTTTCCGAGTACTCCAAAAATATAAGCTTTATTTTAGAACCTATGTATAGTTTGAAATATAAAGTCTATGAGTTATTCTATAAACTTTATGAGAAAAGTAGTGATATTTTGAACCGGTAATCTTTTTTACGACGGGTGCTACATTTGATTGCTTCCATTTTGACCTTCAACTTTTTAAGGTGTTGGTTTTGCAATGAATCATTTGTATTTGCTCCAGATGAGTTCGGTAGGGTTGCGATAGGCTTAGGTGGATCGAATTTTAATTTCACTTCTGCTCCTTTTGATATTACATGTAGTTCGGTTTGGCTGACCTTAAGGCTATTCAAATTAAGTTGAGAGTCTCGTAAGTACCTTTTTGCATTTCAAATTCCAAATTCCATCGAGATGTCTTCTATTATCTTTAAGCGTTCCGCTATGCCCGTGTCTTTCTGACTGAAGCATCCTTCCCTTTTGAAAATGACGTATTATGTAGTTGCGTCTTTCATTTGTTATATTTATTTAAATTGATTTCATTTTGTTCACATTGTTCACTACCAGTGTTGGTCTAAGTGACAACGCGTTATTATCTAAACTCGTATGGTTAGCGATTGTGAAGAGTCCGATACGACGTGAAGAGTCTCTGCCTGCGAAACTGCACGCCATTCATCCTCAACGATCCCGGGCACGCTGCTTCCAGTTGGCCAGACCAAGCGCTCTGGCATCCGCGATGGCTTGGATTTTGAAACGAAGGTTCGGTCTTTCTTGTCTTCTCGAACCTCGAAGGAGCCCAGTATCAGCTCTCCTTTCTTGCCTATTGTCCAGCATTCGGCGCCATAAAGCAGGATTGTAGACTACACATTTCGTCATTCGAGTTTCGAGCCCAGTTTTTTGCCAAACCGAAGTAGCAACGGTTTCCTTAGGGTAATTCTTTGCCGGATCTCCACTAGGGTGTCATTCGTGGAGTTTATGTTTACACCCGCTGCAATATGACTATAACTACATCAATATAGTGACGTTTTCTCTGCGGTGGACAGATGCTTCTTTGTTTGTTGATAGCAATGGTCTCTCTTAACAAAATAAGTTTTAATATCAGAAAATGCTGTTTCAGGAAACAACAGGGGTAGGGTAAAGGCACTAGTATCCGGACAGTTGTTAACGTATTTGGTAACTTTGACTTCCAACAGTTTTGTCACTATTAAAGCTACCGCAAAAAGTTAATATATTTGTTAAAGTGACGATATTTGTTAATAATAATAGACTAACATTTTTTTCAACTGTTTCGTTCTGAATACTTATAAAAAATAAATTCAAAAAAGTTCGATTTACACTAGTATCCGGACAGCAGAATTTAATTTCCGGACACTTTTTTTTTAGTATCCGGACACAAAGTTTTATATGAAGAATCAGCCATTTTTGCCTTTATTTAACAAAATAAGACGATTTTATTTTTTTTAAATATATGTATATATATGTTCCTATTCAGTACATATACTCCGAGTCTTCCTTGGAACCCTCAGTTTAGCATGCACGGTGATATTCAGTTTTAAAGTTGTTTGTGGCTTGTTCGACAATTTTGAAGCTTCGAGATTGACATCAACATCAACATTTCATAATTGTTCTGACAGTGCCTCAATAACCAGGGTTAAATGCGACTTGTGCCTATCTATCTATCTGCAACCGCTTGTGACTTGTGAGGACAATTGGCGACATATTCAAAAAAATTTTCGCTTTTAATCCAACCGTTTTTGCTTCTTCCCAAAAACCATAATTTAGGCATGCTGTCAACGATGTCTTTTGGCGGACGCTTGTATGGAAACACCACCATGGATTTAAAAAGGGTTCCGTCTGCTGAAAAAAACAATTAGCACCGGTAGCGTCTCTTTTTTAATTTTATAGGATAACTTGAACTAAAAACCGAAAGTTGCATGCAAGAAAAAAAGTTGTCCGGAAACTGAAACTGTAGCAGGACAGTGTGTCCGGATACTGAAAATGCTCTTCAATTTTAGTTTTAGTATCCGGACACTAAAAATTAGGCCAACAAAATAATTTTATTCTCTATTTTTATTTAAATTATGAAAGTGGGTTCTATTTAAAGGAAAACAAAGTATTTTCCAAAAGAATAAGTTAAAAAATACTCTTTGAATAACTAACTTTTTGGAAATGCTCGCACTATTTTTTTGGTATGCAAAATGACAAAACAACTACAATCTCGAAGCTCAGCCACAACAATGCCGATTAACTTTTCCATTATGCAGATGATTGATTTGAAACTTTGAATATACATGAGTGACACATAAAGGATTGTATTATTGTTGATATTTGAGACTATTTATGTGTGATGTACCTATTTTTCTCAAATAAAAAACATAGTGTCCGGAGACTAACCTGTCCGGATACTAGTGCCTTTACCCTACTCATTATTCGCCGGATGACTTGCGTATCAAATAAATAAGGGCCCACCGACATGACAGTCACGCAAATAGGACATACCTAATCGCAAGTGAGTTGTATTTATGTCACTAAATACTCAGCGAAGCAGATAGGAACATTTGTAATTGCCTTATAATTTCAAAATTCAGGTATAAAATTTTCCAGGCTTCCTTTAAAAACATCAATCTACCTCAACATAATGTGAGAATTATTTTCGCATTGGTACGATCGGTAGTCTACCGATGAGCGGCAACAATTTCACTGTCTCTCCATTCGCGAACGAACATATATGTAGAAACGCTACAATACAAAAAAAAAAAACGCAGTGTCCGCTGTCAGAGAGACGTAGCCAAATCGGAATGAAACTTCGCGCATCCGATACCATCATCAGCCCTATCTTTGTGGTCTCTGTTTAACCGGCCACCACCGATCGGGTCCGGAACATGATCAAAAGACTCAAAATAACAATCAATTTGTGATCCCTGATCAAGCAATTTTATAAAATAATTTTCCTCATTTTTCCGCTCTCTTAGAGTAAAAAAATATCATTTTGTTACGTCTTCAGTGTGCAGTGCTTGTGTGGTGTGGTTGAAGATCATCGTGAAGCGCGAATCGCGAACAGCAGCCAGTCGTTGAAGAAAACCTGGAAAGGCACATCGTCCGGCGAGTGTGCACATCGCGTACGCGAACATGAATTTGCGCACGTATCTGGCCTCAAGAAATTTGAATTATATCTCTCTGTTGCACGTAGATAGATACTCTGTGGTGGCGGCTGCACTCTGCTTAGATGAATTGAAGGCCGCGTTTGAGAGAAAAGTTCCGAGTAAGTTCTTTGAACGACCATTTCCCTGTTTTACCTCCTTATCTGGAATAAAACACAAAAAAAAAACTGGCCGATCAGCCTGATCGTTGTCAATTCCCTCGTCATCGGACTGCGCGCTGCCTTGTCGGCTGGCTTCAAAGTGTATACGGACGTGTGCGATCGATTTGCATATTGCACTCGGTGAAACGATAATGGCCGATTAGTATCTCTCCTCGCTCTAAGTTGTCTACGATTGTAAACTAGGAAGATTGACCGGCACCAACAGGCCGCTCGGATTACACAGCATGATGGTGGTGATGGTGGCGGTGGGTGCTGTAATGTTGGCTCTGTTCTTGTTTTTTTTTTTGTTGTGTTGGACATTCGTCGATCAACTTATGATTTGTCCAACTCTGCTAAAAAGAAGATCCAAAAAAAGAACCCGATCGGATATTTATTCCTCCTTAATGGATATCAACACATCCGACACATAGGTACGAGGTCTGAGCTTTCTGCAAGATCGGGCGAATTCCTCTCAATGCTATATGCGGTACATCTATATCTACTGAATCTGACTCTGGCTCTTGTAAGTTTTTTTTTCAGGGGGAAGAAGTTGCGCCCGCGTGTGTGTATGGTCGTGTGAATATCTCGAGCAGAACGCCGTCAGTCGCATAACGTCGGCATTACAGGTGATAACTAAAGGCTCTGATGCTAATGTGATTACAGCCTTTAAGTTTATAAACACAAGTTCCGCGCGCAGAGAATTTATCTTCTCTTTTTGTTCTTTTTTTTTTGCTTATCTTCGCCTTCTTCGTCTTCGTCTTCGTCCTTCTGCTTGGTGATGGATCGTCGTTTGATTTTGAGATTCCATTGGGACTGTTCTCATTTTCTTTATTTGGAAGAAAGAGGAGGTACATATCGATGATCATGGTCCTCTGCACTTGGGGTCTCTCTGTTTGTGGCTGGATTAAAGAAAAATTAATATCGCATCAGTCTCCATGTGGTGCAACTCTTCTCTGCTTACTGCGCGGCCGGCTGCGCTTTTGCATTCATCCTGAACTCGTTATAATCCCTAATGGAATTTTTTTGATGCGCGGCTGTTGGTCATTTTGGAACTATATGGGGCCATTTCGGTTGTCGACAATGTTGAGAACTTCGTTTCTTGCATGGGGGCGGACGGGGTAAGTCATCGGGTTTCGGCAATTTGTGTTGAATCTGCGTGGAGGTTTCCGTTTTTTTTTTTTGTTTTGTTTCTGTTTTTGCTAGTATCTTCGGGCGATGTATGAAGAGGCGGATTCAGTTGAAAAGTAATTTAGCATCCCTGAGGGAGATATATGCGCGCGGCTGTTGGTGGTACAGATTTTCAATGCAAAGTGTGCCACCGCAGCTCGCCGGCCGGCACTGAAAGGTGTTTCTTTGTTGTTGAATCCGGGATTTTTTTCTAATTCTTGTCTTTTTCTTTTAGTGTCTCTTTGGTGAGGATTACTTGAGTGTGGGATATAAATTGGGTCGTTGATATTTAGGAACTAATCAAAAGTCAGTGAGGTATACGTATTTGTGACATTTGGTTTAGTTTTTTTTAGTTATTAGGTTGATACTTATTGTTTGTATTAGACCAAATTTGTTTTAACTGCATTTTATAGAGGAGAATTAATTAAAAACAATTTAATCAATTTACGAGCCATTTAATTAGTTGGGTAAATGGACTGGACTGATAAGATCCTATTCCGATGAAAATTGATGTTTAAGGTCGACATAAACATTGGCAGTTGAGTGTTGGAATATTATTGTCATAAACGTGGCGGGTTTAAGTCGCCGCAACTATCTTATGCACATCGAAAGTTCAAAAAAAAAATAAAATGCCTTATAATGCTCTGTCGGAGTGACTGGCTAAATGAGTTTTAAGAAGTATAACATAAAACGGCAGCTCTCGTACCCCGTCAACCAAGTTGATGATGTAGCGATCGATGTAAGGCAAGGCAAGGCACGTCTTCCAGTATTCTCGTATTCTAAAAGTTCTGAGGTACCAATATAGATTAAGAGCATTTACCCTGTTGTCAGACGCCACATTGAGGATATAGTGTGAGGAGACTTAACGTTGACGAACTAGAATCGACCAAGTTTTCCTCAACCTTTCGAACAGCCGGATAGGTCTAGCTCTATTTTGGTACCAATGACCAATAGTATATATTGATATTAACAACTGATGTGTTAGGTTGCACATGAACACCGCTACAAAACCCTGGGTTTATTATAGACGAGCAAGCATAAGCAGAAAAGCAACCCGCCTACAATGCGGCGCTTCAAGAAATAACCAGAGAAAAAGAGAAGGAAAGAGCATCAGCTTGTCCGGAAGAAAAAAATCCCACAGGAAATGTTTTCCAAAGTTGTATCTAAATCAAATGCGTAGTGATTTAGTGGTTAGTGTGTTGGACTACAAAGCGAGAGGTCGCAGATCCGATAACTGAAAAAGCACAGTTTAGATCTTGAGGCTTTGTTCACTGCATAACCTCTCGCGAACGGCTAACAAACATCCGAGAGTAGGTACCTTTATAAATCGGACTCGGCATTAAATTTTAGATCCCTTCTATTCGCCCCAAAAATAAAAAGTCAAACAAAACGAATGGTTGTGAGAAGCTAGACCTAGGATCCCTAATGGATCTGTTGCCCCAACTACTTCTTTATCCAAAGAACGTGCAAGGCGGCAAAGCAATTACACCTGTGTAAATGAGTAAGAAAATCCTGTATGTAGTAGAATCATAGTTGAAACAAATATTTGCAGCCATTTAGGCTGCAGGTCTCAGGAGCAGACAGACGGGCTCAATTGCGAGACTCACTTACCTAACACTTTTTTTTGCGGTGGAAGGTGGAAACCTTGCATAAGTCAACGGTCCGAGACTAGTCCTAGAATTTCTTTGTTTTGCATCTTCGGGTATGTATTTTAAGTGCGGAAATATAAAAACAGCTTACGCAAGCTCTATTTTGCGAATGCAACTAGCTTAATTATATTTTTACGTGTTAAAAGGTAGGAGGCCGGCTCAAAATGTTTCCCTATTCTGACGGGCTAGACCAGTGATTTCCAAAGTGCTCCAGGTCCCCAGGGGTCCACGGAAGACTCGACGGGGGTCTACATTGGCATGAAAAAAAAGGGGGGTTCACCTGTTGTAAGTGACGAACATTTTTCTGGTTTCGATAGCAAATAAACATTTTTTTCAGTAAGGCTGACATATGGAGAAGATAGTCTGTTTAAATTGCATTATTTCCGTTTTTCGAAAACCTCCTTTAATTTTTTGACTGGTGCATTTCACGATTGTTACTTGTAAAAACTTGCATATTTGATATTCGGTGTAACGCGTGCTGGGACTTGATAAGAGCCGCCCGCAACGCTTGAGAGAGAAAGAAATATGACTTGTGTTTCAGAGATTAAAACGAGTCGAGCTGATCGTACAAACATCGAGTAATCGCTCGAAAAAAAAAAACTCAAACAAACCGAGTCCAAACGCCACTGTATACTCATGGATATTTTCTACTTGAATGCTCGCTGAATCATGAATCCCAAGTACAATCAAACGAACTCAAACGAGTATGTATGCTTACTGGTTCGATCTTTGCCAGTTTGATTGCAAGTATTTAAATACGAATGCTGCCAAACGCTACTCATTTGTTTCCGGAATTTTGAAAAGAAAATTGTGTTCTAATCTTCACATTTTTTTGACGAGTTTTGGAAATATGGTAAAAATGAACCAGCAGGGGGTCCACCGAAACCAGGTTAATTTTGAAATAGGAACCAGTGGCGTAGACAATGTTTGATGTTCGCTTTATTTGTCTTCGATATGTGATTCCTAGATGGATCTTAACGTGTTGGCTGTCCTCATTATAAAGTCGCAACTTTTTAACGGAAAATAACAACATTAAGCAAAAGTTTCATCAATAAAAATTATTCGAATGGGCGACTATAAACTAATTGTTGTTTTTTTTTTCAATTTAATAAAATGAATGTCAGCATAGCATTATTAAGAATACCCCAAACCTAGTCACGAAATGATCGAACCGGCTACTAAGTGCCATCAACTTTAAAAGACTAAAATGTCCTACCCCATGCCAACAAACGTTGCCCTCGGAATTCCAGGCCGAATACGGAAACATCCAGACATTCAATTCACCTTTAATTTTCAACAGCCGTAACGAATCTGTGCCAAAATCTTAAATTGTGCAGACTTTTGCCATCACAACCCCCACAAACATAAAAATCTATGCATCCGTTCCTTAATTTTTTAGACTGATGGCTTGGTACTAGAGGATCAAGGGTTCGACCTTCTATATCCTATGAGAACCAGGATAATTAAATATTGCCAAGTCGCGGGCATCAGCGTATCCTATTCAATATACACAGGACGTACTACAAGGAGTCTTCATGGGAAATGGAAAACTGGAAGCGAGGGTAATGCACCAAAAAACTATCGACCTAAAAATGAATGTCAATCTATAAAGCCCTATAATGTTCATGTCCTGCTCCGACGTCGTTTGTCGTCAGCTATTTGACATTTCAGCTAAATAAGCGTGAAGCGTGCAAAACCGTACCGAACAAAAGAGCTGCACACATTTATGTACACTTTTCGTTTAGAATGGGAGGGATCAGGAATATTGCAGCTGGCTGCCGCACTTTTTCTCGATGTGTGCGGTGTGGTGCGGCGTGCGATTTGGTCACTGATGTGGGAACGATGGTGTCGTACTGACTTTGATTTTTGTTTTTCAGCCTATATGCTACATTATTTTATGAACGCGTTATTTTTGAAATTGTAATGATTGGGATTGGAATCTAAGGGGTGTTTCCAGCTAAAGAGAGAGAGAGAGCATTATCCTTACGAGTAGTAAGTATATAAAACTGAAAAAAGCAAATAATAATATGGGATGGTAGGTTTACTGGTATTAAGCACGTTTTATTATTTTACGGGTCTTCGTTATGGTTCGATGATTTTATTTATTTTTGTTTTTAAGTTTTTAAGCACCAAACTGATATAGGATTTAGAACTAACATAGCGGGCTTTGTGGCTCAGTGCAATTGTGCATTGCTGAACGGGATCTTCCAGTTAGGTTAAACCCCCGGACAAAGTACAATATACCGTTAAAGCTTCTTATTAAAGCCGTAATATATTTTTCTTACATTTTTTATGGAAGAAGATTATTAATAATTTTAATTCAACTGGGGGTAGCAACAAGTTGAAAAAGTTAAAGTTGACTGCTAAATGCGAAGTTATTTTATTTATGCGTTATTATGTCTATTTATGCACAGACACAGTGTACTTAAAATAATTTAAGATTTTATTAGATTATTAGATATTAATTGAAAACAATTTTCTTAAAGAAAATTACAAAACAACTCATAAAAACAACTTTGAAAAAGTTTTTTTTTTTGCAATTAGCAAACTTGTCAGAAATTAAAAAAGGAAATAAACTCAAAATTATATAAAATCAATTTTATTAAAATAAATTTCTAAAAATAATTTGAACGCGAATATTTTCGTGTGCATTGATGCTTGGAACAAAGGTAATAAATTAAGAGTCTCGAAGGCTGAAAGGTGAAGAATATACAGGGTGCGTCATATTTTATGTAAACATTGAATAACTTTCAAATTTTTAAGCCGATTCAACGAGTATACATATTTTGAAACGTCTAGTCAGTACAATTTTAACAATGGAAACCGAAGCAAAGCGCAGAAAAAGTGACGTCGTACATTGAAGATAGTTACAAGATAGTCATATCGGTGGATGTTGGGCGTCACACTTCAAATAAAACATTGCAGTTTCCCAACGAAAATTCCTGGATTCATGCTGTCAAAAAATGGCGACATTATGGGTTATTCGAAAATCAAAGTATACGCAAGCCTCAGACTATTGACGACCTCAAGGTAAACATTTGTGCCAAAATCAGAACTATCCCGCCCGAGTTGCTCGAAAAAGTCCAAATAAAAAGTAAAGAAGTAATAAAAACACATCTGTTTTTTTAAGATAAAAGATGGCGCAACCTGTTCACGTCCATCTTATTTTTTCGAGCTTATAACTTGTTAAAAACAAACTGTACTAACAGCTGGCCGGAAAGAAATGTTGAATATCTACAAATAAAAAGTCATTTTTAGTGTGATAATTATAAGTGTTGAAGTTAAACTTACGATAAATAGACGTCAATCTGAACATTAGTACCTCAAAGTGGACGCTGAATAATTCTAAGGGGCACAGAAGGAAACCGAGCAAAAAAATGAACGTCCCCATAAAATACTAAAAAAAACTTAAAAATAACATACCTTTATTCATTATTTTTGCTTTTTTTACCAATTTGATTATTTTTACACAAATAGAGGCTATTGGTCTCAAAAATGGGTAACGCTACTGTTGCTTCTTGCATTGTAAGTGCATTTATAATATTACTTAACTGGATGAAGTCCGACTGGTCCAAGTGAAGAAGATGCCTAAATGCGCTTTATTTTGTGGTAGAGTTAGCTCGCATTTTGTCTGTGATTGACATCTATCGTATACTTGCCGAAAATGAGAAATCAATAATTGCCCTATGGAACTTTAGACAGCAACGCTAAATTTAAGATTTGGCAACGAAATCTGTTGCTAAATAATTTATTTAAAATCGGAACGCCTAGTTAAAAAAATATTACTTCCTTCCTAGCTCATAATTTAATTTGGCCCACCCTTTAGTATTAAAGTGTATGTATTGGAAATTGAAACTAGGTACTATGCCTTTGCAAAATCTTAATGAATTCTGTATTATAATAAATGTATATGCAACTCATTGCGCTATCTACCTATCTACATTTCTATCTTTTCACACTTATATAGATATCAGAGTTAAATCTTACATTGACAGGATACCTACCTAATCACAGAGTCACCCAAAATATTTTTTTCTTAATCTCAACAGAAATCCTTCTCAGCAGGTAATTTGAGGGATATGTTCACGATCGTACGTCACCTCAGCTTGTGCCTTGAGCCATGGTATCGATGTTGTTAAACACAATAAACCCTTGTGTAATATTTTACCACCACCTCAGCTGATCCCGATTAGCACTTGTTCGTTTTTAAGGTTAGGTGATCATCGCCACGGGCGTTTGAAAACGAAACAAACATTTGCCCTGCTTCCGTTTCGATGGTAACGCCTTCCAAAGTGAGTATTTCTATCATAACACAAACACACACGGTCAAAATAAGAACACAATCAGAAAACGTGTACAGATATATCCTTTACTCGGTTTTTTTTTCTTCAAAAACGACAAGAGGTTATCCAATCTAGATCCTTTGTTTATTATCCGATTTAATTTGGATTAGAGTAAGAATCCGGTGGTTAAGTCTAGTAAACGCCCACAAATCCATCCGCCTGGGTGACATGTTGTGAGGACTTCGCACGGATTGAATTTTCCTTTTCTTACATGTGCCCCTTTGTGTAAAAATGACTTTTTGACACGAGTCTTACAGGTTGAAAATTAGTGCAAAGGGAAACGTACGACGTAGAAGTACTTTGTTAGAAGCTGTGAAATATTTATGAGGTTTATTGGATTTTCAGATTAGATTACGCAGTTTGGCGTGGCTTAAGTCCCAAAAAAAATTCAAAAGGCCACCAATGGTGAAAGTTGATGAGGTTGTTTCGCTCGCAGAAGAACAAAAAAAAGAGGGATAGGACTGTCTGCATCCAGAAGGTAGTTGCCAGGCATAATATTTTTTTTGTAGTTGTCAATTTAGATACACATAATCGCAGAAAAATATATTTTTGCGTGCGCACAAATAGGAAGGCTTTACGTCATATCGGACGTTTGTTTTAGGATTGAAGCCACAGTTTTACTGATGACATACCTATAGATTTTAAGGGAATTGCGCGTACTGATTTACACCAATCTGGGGATATCCTGGAACTGGAACTCCATATCAAACAATTATTTTACCTCCTCGTAATAATTTCAGTTAGCTGGTCTCAAATTCGCGGTTGAATGTATGCCGAGTGTTGAGTTGTTGAGCAAGAAAAAAAACTCCACAATTTTCCAGTAGTCAAATATGGTTCCTTTATAAGGAAAACGTGGGGGATGATGAGGTAGCGGCAAGAGTCAACGTGTCAGATCAGCAATGTTCTTTACATGACGAAATAAGATTAAATTCTCTATAATATCGACTTTAAAATAGGATAGAAGGATAGCACGGGAAGGCAAACGTAGGCAAGAAACTTGACCTTAATAGGGCGAGCAAAGTTTCCATTGTCCTTATACCGAAAACAGAGTCGCAGTTGGGCGTAAATGTTAATAGGTATTTATTATATGGAGAAAACACTCTGCGGATTGTTAAGTTGATTGTCTAGTATCTAGTTGAACCAAATTACTCTGTCAGGCAGAACGAACCACTCAACACATCCACCCTTATAACAGATAAGGAAAACAGTATCTTAAAAAATACGTCTAACGAAGCTGCTATAGGTACCTACATACGTGACCAGTCTGTTTGCCATGCTATCCAAAAGTAAATTGTATTGATATGCATTTTACAATATAAGTAAAACTAGTTTTAGTTATGTTTAAGCGGATCTTTATAATTATATCAAGCTAAAAAGCATTCGATACCATTTTGTTTTAAAAATAGCTAAAAAGCTACAAATTATTTTATTCCGATTGGAAATAAGCCGTTTTATACTTTTTAACATTTTAAGCTATGAATTTCATAAACTTCAAAAATTATTACAATGTATTTAATCATTGCGAACCTATTACAGTCTCATGTTTTTAAACTAAAGTGAGTTACATTTCAACAGCCAGCGAGAAACAATGAGGGTTTAAGGCGCTTAGACTGTGAGGTACCTACACAAAGATTTCGTGTCTTTGCTGTTAACCGCTGAGGTGGTCAAGGGGGTTAAAATGAAAATGAAATAAGCAATTTCCCTTATTTCAGACGGACTATTACGCAGCATGCAATGCAGCACGAACTTTCATAGTAGGCCTGCTATATTTTATCAAAGACATGAATTGGGGTACACGTTTTGAGGATAAAGAGAATTTTTGGAATCATAGGGAATTAAGAGCTCACGGCGCAAATCCTAAGTAACAACGGGCAGAATTAACAGCGGACTAAGCATCCAAGCCAATTAGAGCCTGCCAATCCCCCGACGCGATTATCCATCAGAACTATCCCTGGGTGATGTATATATATAGTCCATAGTCAAGAAGAATCCCTTCTGTCCACCTCGATGCATTGCAAAATAACAGATGCAAAATAATAGATGATCTATGTTGAGTTAAGGAAAATATCTCCAGGCAGGGGCGGTTATTAACTACCAAAATGTGCCACAATCAAAGAATGTCAGATGGGTTTTTAAAAGCAAGCATTAGAAGTACAAATAGGTGCCAACTATACAGTTTAGAATGGAGGATAATAACAGAGCCTTCCGATAATTCTCGATTGGTGGTTCCATTTTGGATATCTTGGAAATGATAGATATATCTTAAGCTATACCGAACAACTCGTAAGCATTTTAATCTGAAAACATTCGTCCTTAAGTCCAACAGTAAAATAACTAAATAAATAAAAAATTCCTTTCAATTCATACATATAAGTCGGATCTTGAGACGGTCCCATTTGCGTCGACGGGTTTTCGAAGAGGAGATTAAACAAAGAACTCTACGAGCTATACAGCGACAGCTCTTGTCAAAAAAGTGCGCATCAGTCGTCTAAGATCGCTGCGACATGTAGAGCGAATGGACACCAATGCTCTAGCCCAAAGAGCGCTTGGAATGCGCAACTGGAGGCAGTATACAGGCGTATTGGTTGAGGCCCATTTCGAACCCCGGACTGTAGCGTCATCTAAATAAATAACTAGGTAGGGCTAGTTGTTCGAAGCTCTGCCCAGAAGCTTCTTAAGAGCAGTAAACCACTTCCATACCGCCGGCCGCCATCCTGAATAATTTCTTGAAGATCAATTCTGATATTTTCTTTCCATTTCCTCGCAGTCTAACTAGGGTCCTCTTGCCCATAAAAAACAATGACACTCCAACTATACTAAGACCCTGTTAACTTAGTAAACAATTTACAGCTCCTCGCATGTCGATGGACTCTATTAACGTCTTAGCAGATATCTGGCGGCACGAGTCTCTTCCTCTTACTCTTTGTAATCTATTATCGTAATTTTTTTCATTAAAGGAGCAATCCTCCTACTTTAGTGTATACCATCTGCTTGACACCAAATCCAATTTCGCTAGTTGACAAAAATCCCATCATACCAAACTACCACAATGAAAATGTTTCACTTCGACAGCAGCAAAGCTGAAGGTAATCATAGAAACTATCCATATCGAATCGCCATTTTCTCGGTGTCCTTTTGCTTTATTTTTATGTGCATGTGCAAGCAGAAAAATGAGCATTTCTCTATTTTATTTCATTGTTGGTCGATCGAACAGAGCTGGTTGGCTGATGGCGGGTTTCGGATTTGAGCCGGATAACACGGATGCTCAAATAGTCGATCTTAATATAGGGATGTTCTATGTGCATTCCTCTTGTCTGCAGTATTCGTGGTTTCTCTACACATACAGCCGCACGCAGGCAAGCCTGTATGTGTATAGAAATAGTATGGAACCCCTATTAAAGATTTTTTTTGTTGTTGCAAATGATGAAACACCTAAGAATTTATACGGCCAATTAGTTCCGATTGGGTGTTGAATTTAGAGTGCTGGATGGCTGCTTTGTCCTTGCAGCGGCAGTGGATCAAAACGTAGAAGTATTGAAAAAAGAAAGCACAGGAAGAATTATCCTCGGTGGTCTGGTATACTGACATTTACCTACAGACGGTTTGGCGTGAAACGAGCTAAGTAGTTCTGGAGCGTGCGGCGTGCTGTGGCCAAAAATAGAAGCGACTTGTCGCAGATGTCTTTCTTTTCAATATCTCGAGTTAGCTGGGTCTTGTGGTCATTAAAGGTTTTTAATTTGATTTTATTCCTTTTCTTAGGCTCATACTCGTAAATATTTTTTCGTAAGAAATTCGAACCCGGGACTTAGGTCCAAAGCGAAAAACTGATCTATCAATTTAAATGAAGTGGTTTACTTTAACCTATGGATATAAACATGAAAGTTTTGTGTAAGCCTGTCATATTTGAAAATCGCAATCAGAAACTTCCTTCCCCGTGTCTTCATGTCTGGTAGGGCAGGGGAGTCATTTGGACAACATTTACATCAGCATTTATTAGGGAAAGGTCTTCGAAAACAGTAGGGGTAGAATTCACACATTTTCAAGAAAGAAGAGAATAAGATGACAAGCAGGACTAAATGAACCAATTGAGATAATTATCTGATAAGTTGGCCGGATGCACTCGGATCTACATAGTAAATTTAAAATGTCACAAGTACCTTTGCATAAAACTTTCTGTAAAATAGCACAGCTGGGTTGCAGTTAACATTACCCAATATTGAAACTTTTAGGACTCCTGCCAAACTTGCTGACATAGGATTTAATAAGGAAATGTAAAACCGTGCCATAAAAAACATAAGCGTTTGTTTGGCGTATAGACGAACCGAAAAATGATAATTATTTAGCCATTACCAGGGATAAAAGAAAATCCAAAAAGTGTCCAGAAAAATGCAGTAAAGGACGAAGGCCCTAAAAGGTTGAAATATATAGTAAAATTTTGAAGCAGCTTTTCAGAAAAGCTGACTTTGACATTGATCCTACTTGTGGGTGCCGAACGAAGTGTCAAATATTTTTGAAAATCGGGTATTTAACTTGAAGAGCGTAACCGGTCATCGGATAAGTGTGAAATAGACTGGAATATCTTGAGCTTCTTAATTAAGTCATTGGAAATCGGCATAAAATTGTAGGTTCCATTAATTCAGTTAAGAAAAGGGCTCATTATTTGTTACCTATATTTCAGACACACCTTTACCGCGGCGACCATCATGGGTTTGAACTACTTGTTGAGCCTCTGGCTAATAATCACCAGTACAACGGGCCCCTTTTTAGCCCAAGTATAACCAAAAAATAGATTTATGATGCTGGCTTTTCGTACCTATGGTTGGAAGTAGATATCATGACATTTATAAACATGCCGATAAAAATGATGCAAATGGAGTGTTTTGAAAGGTATAAGATTTAAGTGGCTGCAGGTTAGTTTATTACTTTTTACTTTTGGTGGCGCTTACAGTCCGGGGTGGACCACGGCCTGTACTAACAAGCCCCTCCAGCCGGCTCGGTCCCTCGCTAGCTGCCTCCAGTTACGCACACCAATGTGGTTGAGGTCGTTCTCCTTAGGTAGGGTCTTCCTCTGCTGCGCTGTCCCTCAGGGGTGGATTCGAAGACTCGTCGGGCTGGTGCGTTGTTGTCCATACACTTCACGTGTCCCAGCTATCTCAGCCGTTGTATTTTCAGCTTTTTGACTAGGTCAGCGTCGCTGTATAGCCCGTAGAATTCGTCGTTGAATCTTCTTCTCCACACTCCATTGACACAAACTGGACCGAATATCACTCGATGAATTTTTCTCTCAAAGCATCCCAGAAGGTTTTCATCCGCTTTTGACAAGGTCCATGCTTCTGCACCATACAGCAGGACCGGGAGGTTCTATGAGAGAGGGCTTTACTTCTTAGACGCCTTCTTTGCCCGAAGAAACAGCGATTGGCAAGAGTGATTCTTCGCTTGATCTCTGCGCCGATGTCATTTTGCGAAGTGATAGTGGGGCCCAGGTATACAAAGTCTTTAACTACTTCGAAGTTGTATCTGTCCATCGTGACGTTTCGTCCGAGTCACCGATGTTGAGAGTCCTTTCTGGTTGACAGCATATTCGTTTTGTCCTCATTAACAGCCAGACCCATCTTCGCCGCCTCCGTTTCGATGTTTGCAAATGCGCCAACTGACAGCTCGCCGCGTTAGTTTATGGTTTACAATTATTGCAAAATGGTAGTTTTGTGTAGCTGTTATTGCATTTTTATAGAGAGTGGGTCTATTTTTTAGAAATAAATATGTCACGATGAAATTTTTAGGGATATTGAAATTTTTCAAAATATATAAGAAATTCCAGAAAACGAAAAAATACCGAAAAAGATTAGATCCTTTCGAGTATTACACAGATTCGGAATTTAAAGGGAATAACAGGTAATAAAAAATAAATAGTAAAACATATATGATTAAATAAACAAGAATGTTTTTTCATGGTTCTTATAACGATACGCCACTTTGCTAAAGTCAGTTACCAACTTGACACGGGTAAGCATTTGAATTGAACTTGAATTCACTGATGAACGTTGCGTTTTCTAAGCTGATTGTTTGATTGTTTTCAATGTGATTTGAAGTTAGCAATTAATTAATTAATTTTTATGTTATCCAGTTTCAGTTTTCTAAGCTGCACTTTTTTCTTTGGATCAAATAACTCAGCCTCGTGAAATATTCCAAGTCTATTTGATCAATCCTTTTTTGCAACAATTGCTCACTGATGCTTATTTTTTGACTTTTTATGGAAGGAGGTGAATATCTTTCATCCACTCCTCTGAACTTAACTTCAGACACATTTTTTTTGTTTGCATCTGTGTCAACAGCTATAGCCCCTAAATGTGCATCGCTGTCAAAATCGGCACTATCCTCTTCAAAATCTATTGGAGTAATCTCTTGAACAGCATAGTCCAATCAATCGGGTTTCTTAGGTTCTTTTCCGCCGTGCGCCGGTTGCATGTTGTAAGCAGAAATATTTGAACGGGCATTCGTTTTTAACCGTCTCCATTGTGCTTTCAGCTTTTCTATTGGGAATTCCATGCCGTAAGCTTTTAAGTCTTCCGGAATCTTTTTTCATGCTTCATTCTTCTTTGCAATCATGTTCATGTTATTTATTTTGGAATCCACCACTGCTACGTACGGTGTTAATGTATCCTTTAAAATCACCTATTTCTCCCACGTCCAGTTGCGTTCCCTTTTGCGTTTTTGAGAGAAAATTATTACGACACGGATTTAAATAAAAATTTAAATAGATTTTTATTTTATTTGTCAAACTCAAATGAGTTGAAGTTCACAATGGTAAAACAGCAGAATTGAGTCACAATAGCGAACAGAAGTTGACTTTTGTTAGATTTGTTTCATTTATATGAAATACTAGATGGGACTTAAGGCCTCGTCAAACAGAGCGCGTTTTAACGCTCCGTTTTACCGCCGCGTTTCACCACCGCGGGGTTGTGAAAAATTACAGATTATTTTATGACGCGGCGCGTTTGAAATAATTTTTCATGATTTTATATTCTAAAAAACGGAAAAATTAACCAAATATGTTTGAAATTACCCATATTTGTACGTTATGTGTGAGAATCGTATACAAATGCAGTTTTAAAGGCTGATATATGGGAGGAAATATCAAAAGAATTTCTCTTTTTGTAAATTTCTTGCACTTAAATCCTTTTCCTTTTTCGGGAATTACATATCACCGTAAATAAAAGCAATAATTCTTCCTCCGAGCTGCTTGACATTTTTTTAGACAATTAAAATCAAGAGTCATGGACATTAATGAGATCTTTCTGTTTGACGTCCTCTAACGCGGCGGTTAAAACGTTGCGTCAAAATAATCTTACCGCCGCGTAAATTAATCTCAACGCGGCGTTAAAAACGCGTTCTGTTTGACGAAGCCTTTAGAGTTAACTAACAAAATACAAAATAAGACTTTAGACCAGAATTTATTTTTTTCTATAGATACTTCCTAAAAGATAAGGTAGTTAAATGTTAAATTATTAAACGGTGTACTCAGTAATTGGGAGAATCTAAAGAGTTACATTATTAATACTTTAGCGTATAGGAAATTTTTAATTGAAAAATTAAAATACAAATAAAAGGTCTGTTCCCTAACGATAATGCATTCGAACAAATTAGCCAAATTTAGTCAAACTTCGTTCCTTTACGCAAAAGTTGGGCAGAAGAGAGCCACAAAGAGAGAACAAAACATTTCCCCTTCATAAAAAACCTGAAAATAATAGCCCAACAAATTTATTTGGGCTAGTTTGTTATAACTGACTTTAGCTGTCAAATCTCTCAAAAATCAATTTGAATTGGCAGTTTTATTTCGGTTTGCTTTGTTAAGTGCTGAAATTTGTTATTAAAAATGGATAAATCTGCAAAAAAATATATATTAAACTGAATCCGATTGTTTTCCAACGTCTGCAAACTGGTAATTTTTTTAAAATCCACTGACGTTTATTTTTGAATTTCTCGCATATGTTTTCAACAAACGTCATGCCAAATTTTCGTTCCTGTACTTTTTGGTTATATTCTCTTTTTCTGAGAGAATATATCCCCACTCCTTGATATCTGACATTTTGCCGAAATTGGCCCAAAAAGTAAGGGAACAGACCTAAAATTTAAATTTAAATTCCCGACAGATGACATTTATGTCATTGTCGTATGTTCTCAAAATTTTTATAAAATTGTCAAATTATTTTAAATACGAAGAATAAACTTATCACTACTATACTAGCTTGAAATTTAGTGCGAATCTTTCTCTTACTACGTATACGATAAAGTTAAGAACCTGGCAGTCTTTAAACAAACCAAACGCGCTGAGATAAAATCAGGGGTCGAATCGCGTCATCCGTGAACGAGCATTTCGTGACGGAATTTGTTTTTGTTTCACATGTAAATCAACTCAATTCCGTGAACGTAATGCTCGATCACGGAAGACGCGATTCGACCCCAGATCACATACATAAATGCATATGTCTATATGTAAAAAAACAACAGCGGAGCTTTAATTTGATTTATACTGTATACAAAAGTTTGATCTCCAATTCTTCACTCACATCCTGTGTGTTCCTCAAAAACACAATGGGATATCAACAAGAATTGTCCACCACACAACCCCCCGTCAACTTAACAACCTGACAAATACAATCATTACAATTGCCAACAATAGCACAGGCAACATCAAATCCTCTAAGCTCGCACATCCTGGTGATAATAATTCGAAAATAATTCGTTCCCTTCCGAAGACCACCAGCGCTCCCTCCAACATATATGTAGGTAGAAGACAATTTCTCATTCAATCTATATTGATAATACAAAATAAGAGCCGCCGATGCCGCCTCCCAGAGTCAAAAAAAGAATCCAAAAGAGTTCAAATACCGACAAACATCAATGACTGCGGATGACAAAAATGATTTAGCCGAAGGTATGTGTTAGACATGAGGGCAGAATGAGCACAAGTGAATGTTACTGTGACAAGGATCAGCCTTCTTTCCCTCTGCCGACAGAGAAAGGAGGCTGACAATTGAGAACAGCATGTAACACTTACCACCTACGAGGATCATCGGAAAGGACTCGTAAACTGACTTAAGTGAGTGCGATGAAATCATCATCAATTAGGTCCTTCACCACTGCCACCGCCCGAGTGCAGACAGGTTCTCAATGTGGGTGACAAAGTGACAATAATTGATCGTTTTGTTTGAATTGTGTTCCGGTTGTCCTTTATGTGGATCTTCGATTGAGCAAAGTCAGTAGCTGATGAACACAATACGATTTTCGGAACCTTTTCGGGCCACCTAGCTCGACAGATATCAAAACTAATTTATTGTTTAGTAGAGAGGTAAGGATGCGTTGATACTGTGATTTATGGGTGTATCTTTGAAGAAAAAAAAATTGCAGTAGCTGAATAAGTTAACCTTGAAAAGAGAACAGAAAAACTGCGTGAGAATATGTTTGATATGTAGATTTGTGTCAGAGGGATTTCAATCTTTAGACCTTTTTACTTTTTGAGCCATTACTTCTTCATATATATTTACAATATTTCTTATAGCACTTGTATACAGTAGGAAAAGGTAAAGAATTTAAAACCCACTCAAACAAATGGTTGTGAAATCTAGGTCCTCATGTTTTTTTTTTTTAGGTAGATTTCTCAAAGCTTGGAAGCGATCCTCAATAAAATAATAGATAACCATTTGACTTTTTGTCTGTGTACAGTTTTATAAGTTGTATGAGCAAGTTTCCTCTTTATTTGGTCAGTAAACTGAAAACGCTTTGTGTATACCTTTTATAAAAATCCCTTTCTTTTTATACTGACGCTGTACATTGAAAATATCTAGTAGTTAAGTTGTGTCAACTCAATGTGCATATCGTCGAAAATATATTGGCCAACAAGCATCATCTGACAACACTATTCGACGCTTGGTGTCAAGCTTTCTTGAGCACGGGACAGTCGAGATAGTCGGCATACTGTTTATCAACGCCCAAAACGTCCCAACTTCCAAGTTCCAATAAAATGCTTAAAACGGTAAGAGAGAGTTTTCCCGAGAACCCATATGTGTCGTATCGTATCGTCAGTATGCACCCACCTTGCAGAGCATTGGAATACGGCAAAAAAGTCACTCGAATTGTTATTTGTTAACACTGAAGCTGATTTTCGGAAGCAAATTTTGATGACCGACAAAGGCCCCACTGCAAATCCCTCAATGCAGTTTCTGCAATAAAAATAATGAAGTTTCTATTGTCAAAAAATGGCGACATCGACTGGCCAACTCTGTTACGGAAATCAAAATGAAACTAAACAACACACGGCAAAAACGATACACGAGAAATAGAAAATAAAGTGCACGACTGGATCGCACGAAACTTTCTCGTTCATATCATCAGTTTGGTTGGTTTATTTTTCTTTTATTATTGTTTATAGGCTATTAAACAAGATTTTTCAAATAAGTGATGCTGGTAGGTGGTGACTCGATGTAGGGTTTGTGATGAAAGAATTCAGAGATTTGTTTTTGAATTTACACGTGTTGAGGGGTAAATAAAGTGCGTGTTTCTGATAGTGTAGACTCCAATTGGTTGGAATTATTAATATGGTTGAAGAAAGAAAAAGTGGGTTGGGTACTATTATGCTAAATAGGAGCTTCTATTACTTGGTTGTAATTGCATTTTTACTGGTAGTACGCTAATTCTTTAAACACGGCTTTAATTCCATTTTTTTAAGAAAAACTAAGTAAGGGGTCTTATTAAGAATACTTATGTTATCATAAACAGAGGGTTTTGCTCAAAACCGTCTTGGCGGTTTTTGGAAAAGAATGCGTACAAAATAGTACCAAATATTACAATATTTAGTTAAAAAATTAGTTTGGCTCAGCTATGTAGCTAAAAACTGAGTATAGGGTATTGTTCAAGGTGTTAGTATTACTTGGTTTTTAAGGTTTTATCCAAATCGAAAATGGCGTTTTCGAGATATGAACAGTTTTCAAAATCAGCGTTTCCGGTAGTTAGAATCGAAAATGAAGGACGCAATAATGTTGAAAACGTTAATTTTACTCCAAGTATGCATTTTGGTCAAAATCGCTTTAGCCGTTTTCATGTAGGTAAAACAAAAGAAAATCAAATTCTCAAAATAAGCATTTTTTCAAAAATCTATTATAGACAATTTAGAGAAAAACTGAGTTTTCTATCATGTTAGGAATGACCATATTACATACAAAATGAATTTTTGTTCCAATCGTATTGACCGTTTTCGAGATAAGGCCACTTTTCAAAAGTACCGTTATTCGACTTTTTAGCCAAAAACTGGGTATGCAGCCATGTTAACCCCATATATGGTAGTTCAAGTATACATTTTGGTTAAAATCGTTAAAGCCGTTTTCAAGTAAACCATAAATAAATAAAGTCTTAAAAAACAAAATTTTTCCAAAATAGTCCGTTGAACGATGATTTAGGGAAAAACTGAGTTTGCCATCATGTTGGGAATGACCGTATTACCTTAAGTATGAATTTTTGTCGAAATAGTTTTAACCGTTTTTGAGATATGACCAATTTTCAAAATTACCGTTATTCGATTTTTCTGCGAAAAACTGAGTATGCAGCCATCTTAGGTACACCCACTTAAGCCCAAATATCAATTTTGGTTGAAATCGTTAGAGCCGTTTTCGAAAAACTCAAAATTGCTGAATACCGTTAGAACGGCAACACTTAACGTGCAAAAAAAAAAGTGGCCCCGAACTGTAAGCCCACCAACTCCAAATCCGAAGTTTGAAAGAAATCCGTCCAGCCGTTTGCGCTGTAGAGCTCCGGAAGGACGGACAGACGGACAGACGGACAGACGGACAGACGGACAGACGGACAGACGGACAGACGGACAGACGGACAGAATTGCGAGACCCACTTTTTCGAGTTCCTCTATCATCGTAATGTCAGATTTGATTAAAATCTCGAGTTCGATTTTTTGTACGATTACAATACCTTTCTCTTACTACGTAATGCGAGAAAGTTAAAAATATGTTTTATTAAGAAAAGGTTATAGGTAAGGTAAGGATACAGCAGGGTTATGGCAACAAAACATCATGATCCAAACGTGGATGTCTTTTTATGGAGTTATTTAAAAGCAAAGTGGTCCCCAGCAAGCCACAAACATTTGTGCCGAAATCAGTGCCCGAGATGCTCGAAAAATTGTAGAGAGGAAAGAAAATAGCTGAACAAATTTAAACAAAACACATTCAAGGATAACTACATAATCGGAGGCTACCTAGTCAGGCTAAGCAACATATTGCGACCCCTTGTATACGTAAATACGAATTTAATGACACATCACTCTTCAAAATCTCTCAAGGCTCTTAGGCTACAGGAGGTCGCATCGAAACATACTCGCGAAGAACATTTCCCCTTATTCTGTTTCCAGTTGGATTAAATAGAAACAGATTACAAAATTTAATTAATCGGCAAAATTATTTTGACAAGGTTCAAACTCTTATTTTTATGTACCTCCCTACATTTATTTTTATTTGATTAAAAAACTACTTTTTACGTACCTAACATAAAATTATTTACTTTCTGCAATCGTCTTGTTACCTTTTGTTACTTTTGTCGCTTCTCTACAGGAACGTCATCCCAGAGGTGTTTTATTCCACACTATATACAAACACTGAGTGAAAAAGTAAGTCCATTGCCGTTAGGCAACGAAATAAATAAATTGTACACTTACATGTTACACCCAACAAAATTAGTAAGCCAGTACCTTTCAGGGAAATTCTCGAATAGAGTGGAATAGATTCTAAGATTATCTGGGGACGAGAGCATGAAAATGTGTTTGAAAATGAGTGCAATTTGCTGACAAGAACTTCTTAATGAAGGCGGACGGATCGGAAACTTGGAAATTGTTTTAGGGTCTGAACTCTGTTCGCCTTATAAGTTTATTAGAAGTTGATGACTGTATCACCGCCAATCTTATATGTTAAATTCGGTTATTAAAAGGCCTTAATGATTCATATAAAAATGGAAATGTCCTTCATTGAACAATTTCGGGTGCTTGCTTTCAAGTTACATAAAAATATTGTTAGGTTTACGTTGCTCATGAGGCACATGGGTGACAATTGATTTGAACAGTTTAATAATTGTAACATTAGATAAGTTCCAATAGACAACATTCAGGGCTATAGGCGATTCCAGGGGGAAAAAAAATCCCCCATCATTTTCTGTTCCATTGAAAATATTCCTCGTTTCGTGAATCATCTCCATCGGAATTTATTTCTCCCGGGAATTTTTTTTTTCGAAATTATGTTCGAAGTGTCGGCGCAGTGGCTTAGTGGTAGTGTGTTGGGCTACTAAGCGAGGGGCTCAGGTTCGAATCCCGAGAGGGCCAAATTACATCTTAAGGTTTTTTTCCACTGCGCCACCTCTCGCGAACGTCTGACAAACATCCGAGAGTAAAACTGTCATGAATGAGCTTCTCAATTAGCCGTTTGGACTCGGCGTAAAATTGTAGATCCCTTCCATTCGTCCCAAAAATTGAAAACCCACACAAAGCGAATGGTTGCGAGAAGCTAGGCCTTGGGTCCCATAGACCTGTCGTGCCAAAATATTTATTTATATTTATGTTCGAAGTCGTTGACAGTGTTGTCATTTGTCAATCGCATTTAATTCAATTATTATAATAGCTCATATTTGATTTAATTTTGGTAATATTCGGGACGTTCGGATACCTACTTTGTGTAAAACGTCAACTAGATTTGTCTGGACTAGATATACGTACGCGTGAACTAAGTAAGTTTAGTTGTTGTTGTAAACGTGTGGTTAATTTTTGAATTTTGACGCTTTTAAATGTCAACTGAGTACGCAGGCAGGATTTTCTTGACTAGATTTGTCGGCTACCCCTCCATAAACGTCAACTGCAAAAATTAATCACATGACCACTCTGGGCCAGTAAAAACTCATCACATCTAGTCAGTCAGCTGTCAGACTTACTAAACTAAGTATCCGAACGTCCCCATTTTTCTGTAATTCGAAAATTGTGTTAATTTTATTAATTTATCCGCATTTTTACTCCTGTTCAATTAAGTGATGTGTTGTAGAAACTGGCACAATATTTATCTGCTCAGCTCAGCAATTAGATTGCTATAGTCGAAGACCAAGACTGGCAGGAAAAATAGTGGTTACCAGGCAGCAGTTGGAAAGGATTATGAGATTGGAATTTGTCATTCTTAGAAGTTATTTTCAAGGTCCTAACGACTTTTGAGGAATTATTGTGATTACTGTTCTTTGGATCATGGTGATGCCAGTGGTAGACAAGAATAAAAAGTGGGCCCATCGTGATCATTGGGGAACCATCATCTAATAGATGGAATAACCTACGCACTTTCCCTTAAGCATTTTATTTCCCTAAAGAATTTTAATACCTTTGCCTGGGCGATAAACCCTACGAGTATCTCGTCTATGTTATTAAATAAGTAGTTTCTCATAATTTCGTGTTTCGTGTGCGTGCTATGCCATAATATTCGCTGAGTATGTGTATGATGCCATTACAGAATCTACACAGATCCGTGTCCGAGAGTCCATGTCTTTTGGAATGCTTCCTGATAAGAGAGTGCTCAGACAGAATTCCTATCGCTATTCTCAGGTTTGTCCTGCTGAGTTTAAGGATTTCCTTAGTTCGTTTTTGATCCATTTGGATGGTCATGCGTCTGCCCATCTACGGGCTGCTTGCTCTTGTATGTTCCTTTGGATAATTTTCTTTACTCAAGGGAGAGTTGACGTATACTTGTTGGTTTCTCATAATTTCACCGCCCTTTTTTCCGATGCGTCGGCAAATTCGGAACCTTCAGTGACCTGGGACCCAGCAAAAGCTGACTTGGTTCCGTATGCATAGTGCCCTAAGTACTCTGTGACAATCTCTGACTATTGTCGACTTGATGCGGTTTGATTCTAGAGCAGGCTTGACTATCGATATTCTTATTGGATATCGATTCCATCTCCAGTAGTTCTGCGACTTAAAGCACTTCTAGAATCTCCGACTGAAACACACTGCAAATATCCGTCAATCTTATTGACATTTTGATTGTTTCGTTTTACAGAATATATGGCAGAGTCTGTTCCCTCCGTTGTTTTTAATCGATCGGTATAGATTGCAAACTCATTTGGTTTTATTACTGCATTTCTGTGCCATTCCTTTTTTTCTAGATACGATATGTTGTATTGTACATCGAAGTTCAGCAAAATGCTGTTTTATCCGTTTGTATTGGATTGTCATTGAAAAATTCGCTCATGATTGAGCATATGTCTGTATGTGTCTGTCTATCATTTCATCATACAGCCAGTGCATCAAAGTTGGTTTTCCTGCTGTTCCTTTAAATATTTTATTTTCTAATTAAATGTATGCATTTTTTTGCCTGTTTATCAAGACGAACAAGTTGAGTTAGACATCGCTGCTAAGACCAGCATACACATTGCTCAAAAAGGGTCCAACCAGACTTATTATGCCTTATAAATTGAGTACCATGAACCTATTCATGTAAGTTCTGCTTTTGGTGAACCCGTGCAAACACAGTTTCAGCTATACAAAAAAGGAACGATCACTAAAGATTCTATGTTATGTACTTGACCTGAAAAATATTGAACCTCGGGTCTTCTTAATACAAATTATCGCCATAATGACCATCACACAAATCGCACATTTGTGGTTGGAGAATGGGAGTTCAGAGCATTCTCTCTTGTGGATTTTATTTTCTCTTCTGACATTCGATTTATTGTTCACTCCATAGACACAGTATTGTATTCAGCGTGGATCCTATATAAGTGAGTTAGTGTTCTCTTAGTTATAATTCTTACCATTGGATGGTGGCCATTGTGCAGTCTGCAGTGAACATTGTAGCTCTCCACCATTACCCCCCAAAAAATGGATGTTTGATGCCTCTTTTTAAATTAAGTCGTTTCCGACAATGGCGGCAGTTCAAAAATCCTTTTGTTGCATACATAATGTAACTATGCGAACGGGATTGGATATTATCTATTTCTTGCCGAAATTGACCCATATTGACCCATAGATACAACACCACACTATCTCAAGAAAAAATTAAGCGACACAAAAGCACAATTTGTTTAAATACTTTTTTATTTATACAAATAAATCTTTATACACTAAATAAACCAGTCTCATTTTATAATCTTGTCTCCAGGCACATATTTATTTTTTTAAATTGATATATTTCACTAGACTTTAATATTAACAGCAAAAATTTAAGAAAAAATAAAGGTTTTAAGTTTTAATGAATATACAGTCTTGCAGGATAAATATTTTGTACTACAAATCAGCAAATGAATAGCCCAACTTCTTAATGAACACGCCCCAATTCAAATCCACCCATGTAAGGATACGCAGATTTAGCCTCATTTGGCACTCCGCCGGCATAGCTGGGCATATGCGGGTTACCGGGGAAGAAGGACGATGAAAAGTTGTATGCATCCCACTCTGAGCCTGGAATCTTATTCTGATGTGATCGCCACTGCTCCGCCGTTGGCGTGTGCAGACTGTAAGCTGATGCCCCGTTATAACCACTGGCATCGATGGACATTCCATAGGTTCCGTATGTTGTCGGGACAGTACTGTTGGATGCCGTCGTTAGTGATTGATGGGCCTGATGGTTCGGACTTAAAGAAGCCGAGCTACTCCACGATGGTGATACTGACGCGGAACCAGTAGAGTGAGCGTAGGTGGTATTTTGAGCTATAGCTTGCTGAGTTGGCCAACTTTGGCTGGTTGTTGTTGGGGCGGGGTAGCTTGCATCTGATATCATGTTGGTCATACTATTAGCAGCTGATTGCGAAGGATACGGAGCCGATGCGAACCCACTAGACGCCAATCCGGAGAGGCTGGAATTGAACGCGGATATTTGCTGAGTGTTGAGTTGCTTTCGGAGGCGAGCGCGCCTATTCGAAAACCAGACTTGAACCCGAGCTTCAGTCAAGCCGGTGGACTGGGCGAGTTCCTCCCTGGTGTAAACGTCTGGGTACTGAGTTCTGGCAAAAACACGCTCCAATGCATCGATCTGATCGTTGGAGAACGTAGTCCGTGATCGCCTCTGTTTGCGTTTTAATTGTATTCCGGGTTCAGACTCTATTTCACTGTCTTCTCCTGAAGAAGTCGGCCCCAAAATTCCATCTATGGAATGCGATCCGCTACCATCCTTAGCACCTCCTCGGAGCAAACGACTGATGGAGCTGATCGATGGAGCAGAGTTTTTGTCGCAAATTCCCAAATCGATAAGCTTGCCTCGGATTTCCCAACTAAATATACCCGGGTTCTCCTGTTTCATTTCTTCGATTTTAGCCTCTATATCAGGAGTAGCAATGCGCGGCTTTGACCCTCCAATAACTCCGGGACGAATCGATCCGGTTTCTTGGTAACGATTGAGAATCTTCGAAACACATCCATGGGAGACTCGTAATTGCCTGCTGATGACGCATGGTCTCACACCCGCCGCCGCCATCTCAACGATCTTCAAACGAATGTGGTTCGGCAAAGGGCGACCATTAATGAAAACGCCTCCCAGTTGATTAACACGTCCTTGTCCTAGAAGAAACAAAACAAACGAAACGAGATTATGATATTGTTTGGCCAAAATGATGTGCCTTCCTTTCTCTCTGCCCAGCAATTGTGTTTCAAATATGTCATTCAAAATGAAAAAGCAAATGCCGATTACCTTCGATCACTGATCTAATCACTGTTCTAATGAACCAAACTAATAATAGAAACCTAATTGTATCTTCTTTATGAGAAGATGGAGCTACAGATAATTCCGGGATTTAAAATGATCGCATTAATTTTCCAAATGAGTAAACCTTTTACTGATTTCGGCAACAAGATACAGGTATAGAAAACCGATACAGTCATTTGAAGAACTCAAGTTAAATCCAATTTAGGTTTGATTGTTGCCTTTTGTTTGCAGAGATGGGTCAGGGGATAGTGATCCTTGAGAAAACACGACCATTATTCGATCGCAATTTGCATTATCTGCCAATTTTCTGTTGCGTGTGGTTAGCAAATGTATCCAACTGGAAGTAATGGAAGTCAAACAAAAGATGGATTGCTCAATATCTGCATTGCGTTGTTGTGTAAATTAAATCACGTGGAAATTGCTCGACTGCTCACTTTGCCACCCAGAATTTGCGATTCTTCTTCTTTCTTTTTTCTAATCTCAACACCTGTATCCACAATTCGCATGCCATTATTCTATGTAGATACAAGATGTACGAGTACATATGAAATAAAAGATCGTTCACATCTGTGTATAAGCTGCCGATGGGGCAAAAATCTTCACGATGGAATTAAAGAAACAACATTTTAACAATATGAGAAGAAAAAGATAAAAAAAAAACTAAATTAGGTATATGAATGTATCTATGGATGATGTTATTCATATGGTCTTCGTACGGTATAAAATGAAAAATCATCTACAGAATTATAAGACGTGAAAGATTTGGTGGTGAGTGAGTGTGCGCGCGCGAAACAGATACAGATACGATGGGACGATCAAGATCAAAGAGCGCCGACGCGCCAAGCCGTCTGTGGGGATCACTTTCTTAATGTTGTTTTTTTATGTTTGGCTTCGCGTGCAAGTTAGGTAGTGCCCAGTTCCAGTATCATAATGATCATCGTCTCGATGATGGTAATATGCTCATGATGTGATGGAAACGTGGACGAACGCGGGCAAAAAAGGGAGGAAGACACTTCAACAAAAGAAGCTACAAAAAGATGCTGCACATTCGATATAATGTAATAGGTAACGCAATAAAAAGAAGCATACTTATTATTAAAATATTGTGTGCAACTCTATTGTTGCGGGCGGTGTGTGATGATGGTGTCATTGACTCATTTGTTTTTACCACGGATAAGTAGGTATCTAGTACAAGATTAGTGTCAAAACGTCTTGATGACAAATGCTCCACTTACTTTTATTTCAGAATGTTTGGGTGCAGTAAATAAACACACTGTTAATCAAATGACGCATCTGTGAGCCAACTCCACCTGATGTAGATTTTTGATTACTTATAATTCGTATTTCTTCACACCTAAATTCCCACCTTTATCTGTATAAAGTATAATCCATATTCCATGGTTTGGAATTTTGGTTATTATTGCAAATTTGATTGGATGCATGAACGCATTAAACTGCAAGGGAACCCTAACCCTACCTCAACTCGAAATAAACATTCGCAAAATATGTAACACTTTTAGTGTTTTTAAATGTTTGAAAAGTTTGTTTTGTACCTATATATTTAAAATTCATTTTTTTGTGTCTTCTTTTAGTGGTATCTATTTTAATTTATTTTAAAAATTCCTGGAGCCAGCAACCTCAAATTTCAGTGCATTGTACTACAAACCAGAAGTTCCAATAGAGACCCAGATACACCTAAGGTGATCTTTTCTGTTTATGGTCTGTGAGTGGTAGTGTTTCGATGTCGCCCGACGGGGCTTGAACCTACGCCGCTCGGATCATAAACAATTAGTCCATTACATCATGGCCACAGCTGATTTTCATTGTGACTTTCTAATTGGCAAATGGTTTCAATTATATTTAATTGCGTCGTTTTTTAACTATTTTCTGACTGACCTGAATGTTTATTTGTATGATTAAGCCTACCACAACGTTTTCCCAGCAAAAGGACGTTTTTAAGACTAAGCTTAGTGCATATTCCTAGGTCTATTTTAGATAGAATTATTGGGAATCACAAACGATCCATAAACGGTTAAAAATAGCAATTTCTTTCAAAAAGAACCCTGTTTTCATAATTCCTTCAATGGATTTGCAGACAAGTTTTCATTCTCTCAAACAACACATCAATAAAAACTGGGTTAAAATGCCCTAATTGTTGTCCCTTGCTTTTCATAAAGACTTTTTACTCGGTGTTCAAGTTTTGAATATCTTTCTATTTGCAAGGCCACTAATTTTTGTGGTAGATGTTTAATGAAATTAGCAAATCAATCACATTTTTAACTTTTATAAATCAAGTGCCTAAATGCATGACGTAAGTAGACATACAGAGAACGTCACTCGTAGAAAGATACATCTAATATACCAATTAGCAGGTGTAACTTAACTGATTTCAGTGTTTGGCAAGTTTTTTTTCAGGTGCAATTGGCTTCACATTTAGTAACAAAATACAAGAGTCGCCACAAAACAAGTCAAGCTTGGTAGGTATTCCCCCCTGCACTATTCTCCCTAGATTATGTACAAAATACACAAATAATTACCTTGAAATGGGTATCCAGCAAAATATGGACTCATGTTTAATGATGATACTGCCATCGATTTTCACACTAGATAGTACACGAAATAAGTTTGTTTTGTAAGTCCTTTCTACTCAGATGTAGAACTTGTATACACGTATAGTATTTATTACATAAAAATCACTTCTCTTGTTGATGATCTTAAAAAGTCAGGTTAATTTTTTATTTTATTTTTTGTTCTTCCAAAACGTAAACAACAATTTCCACTCTGAATCACGTATCTCAGTATTATTTTTATTTTTGTCCGTTCTACAACTTGGACACCTTCAACGCTTGATTGTCAGATAATAACTGACTTCGAAACGGTCACACCACAACTCAACTCCAGTAGGATTTCCAGTTTCCGATCGGTTGGTCAAAAGATACGTTCGTACAAAGGCCATTTGTAATGCGAGAAAGAGGGAGAGATGAATGCCAGTCCTATATGCAACTGACAACTACCTGCAGATGTACTGCTTTGCTCTAGCATGCACAGCATCCACATAGACTGACTGTGACTGTGAGTGCATCCGACCCATTCAAGTGAGCTGGTGTTGTCCTAAGACTTTGATTGAATTCATGTGTGAAAGAGATGAATGTTGTGTATCTCATGATCTCGAGCAAAAAGAATGGCTGAGTTTAGGCTCCGCCTCTTGTAATTTTGTTGCTTTGTCAGGTTGCACTGCACAATATCACAATCAGTGGTAGGTAGTTAGTACGTTTTTATCGGTAGCAATTGGAATTTAAAAGATGACAAGGATTCAAAAATACATATTGATTGTCAAGCTAATTTATTTATACAGATAAGATATACAGCCTACCTACCTATATTGTTACGAGAAATGCCTAGGTTAGAAATAGGTAACTAGGATTTTGTTAATTTTGCTTTTCTTTCTTATCAGTAAGACAGTACATAGGTATTTTCGACTACAAACACCCCTGATGCCAAATATTTATGTGTGAAGAAATTCCAATTTGCTTCCAGTGATTTCTTGCAGGTGGGCAGTCTATCCCAGTTAGGGCTCTATTTTATCTAAACTAATTTTCTGCCTTTTATTTTCAATTTTCAATTTTTGACAATCGAAAGGCTTGCTCTGATTTTATCTACGATACTGATTTAAAATAAAGCCCAATATTTTATTGTACATCAGTACCTTGCTGTAATATCCGGTATTACACTGTAACTGAACCATGCTCCAATATATGCACTATATTTTGCCTTCTGGACCATAAATGGGTTCTCTGCCTTTGAATAATTTGCTACTTTTTTCTTAAAGTTTAGTCGCTCCATATAAACTTGTTCTAGTTTTTAAGATAAACAAAAATAAAAAAATCACTTTAGCAATATAGAACTGTAGGACATTTTTCAGTTGCAGTTGAGAATCTTTCCTTAAAAACAACAACTTAAGACACTCTCGACATATATCTATGTCTTTTTTCCATGACAATCCCAAGCGCCGTTAAAGCATGGAAGTAGCTGCGGCTTAGATAGTGATGTCCTTTAGCACATTGGGGTGCTTCTTGGGGACAATTGTAACTTCGGAAAGCACGGATATAATCAAAATTCTTACATTAAAATTGATTCAAAATATTAATGACTTAAAATACCTAGTCAAGTAAAGAATACGTAGATTCAATATGAGACAATTTTTTGCCTGAAAATGACTGTCATAACTCATAACCCATCTTTACTTAATTTCTTAACTCGATTTCTTCTTACTAATGCAGTCAACTCCTAGATATTAAGAGTAAAAGCAATATTTTGGCTATTAAATTTACTTCGTTTTAGGAGTAAGTTAAGTTAATTAAGGATGAAACATGTTGAGAGTTCAATTTTAATTGCATTCGATCTCTTCAGCTCATTCTGTCTTTTCTCAGTTCGCGTCGCGTCTCAGTTTATGACAAAGAATATAATAATCTTTGTGAGTTGCATAATTTTAGCTAGATATATTACGCTCCTTAAGAAATATAATTAACATCGAACTTTTGTACTAAAACTAAGAAAAAGCGTTCGAAAATCAATAGCAGATGACCAATTATGACGATGGCAGATTATTATTATTATTATCAGATTAATTAGGTATTACAAAATTTATTCTTTAATTAAGCACATATCATTCTTGATTTAATATTACTGCGCTTTAGAAATAAGAAAATTTAAGGACGTTCTTGAATTTAACATGCGAGTTTCTAGAAGTAGGAATGGTGTATTACCAGCTGCAAACCGACGTGCTTATAATCCCTGCACAGATCGATATAACGCTAACAGGAATGATTGTGAGAAGTAAGACCTAAGACCTACTTACGACTTCTATTGACACATGACTCATATGAAGAATGTCCGACTTCTAGGGGACTAAGCACTTAGGTCTCCACTCTAAAGTGTAGCGACCGACGCGACGAGACGGCTACAAAATCCACACTGCCTGCCGGTTATTAAGCGGTGGCCTTTCAGATATATTGTAGTTGTAGATTCCTACTTGAAATATTTGTTAGATTATAAAAAAAGTAATGTTTTTTGGAATAATAACAGTTTTTCTTTATGTATTTATCTATTATATTTTGAGGAAATTAATTAATTGTTAAAAAATTACCACCATTTCATAAAAGATCCTTCTAATTTCAAAATGTATCGCGAGTACATACATTTTAAACTAGTTTAAAGTTTTTCATTTAGTAGCTTTAAAATTTTCTTCACAAAGTATAGGTACATATGGTTTTAGGACGCCGCTTTATATGGTTTCAAGACGCATCAACATTTTGAATAATAATTTTTCTTTTTTGATTAAAATTATAGAGAAATCTTAAGGCCCATTCAGACGATCATTTCAGTTTCAGTTTCAGTTGAGCTATCAGTTAAGCATTCAGTTAAACTGATGTTTAAATGCAAAAATTGAAGCGTTTAACTGAAACTGAAACTGAGACCGAAACTGATGGAATTCCCATAAGTTTTCAGTTCAGCTATCAGTTAAAGTGATGTGTAAATACGTTTCAGTTTAAATACCAATCTTTGCTCCATTTGCTTCTTATTTTTTGTGATTTATTAAGCGACAAAGCTATAGCCATTGCAATTAGGTTTTCTTCGTCCATTACGCAATATATTTCTTCTGACTGCTCACGAGTAAAATGAAAGCTGAACTGAATACCGGACTGACGTCTAAATACAATGCCTTTTTTAACTGAACTGACAACTGAACTGATAACTGAACTGATAACTGATCATCTAAATGGGGCTTTATAGATTTTTGTCTATTTTATGAAGTGATTTTCGACTTGAGTTTTTGTAGTTATATCAAAAATTTATTTAGTTCTATAAATAACAAGTCAAAAGTAGTAAGTTGATATTGTATTCGATGGACTAAAAAGCCCTTAAAACTAGTTCATTATTCCCTCAGGAGCATACTCCCTGTTGATGTCATTTATATCGCAGGCACCTACGTACGACTCGAAACTGACATTTGGAAATTAAATGAGTGACCCTTGCATAAGATTAAGAGATTATTGTATTTCTTCTGACTCCCGTTGCTCTCAAGAAAATTTTCCCCTAAACTTGCCATAATAATAATTACACTGCCATTTGCTCTGTCCAATTGCAATCCTTCAAAAAGTTCAGAGGCTCAAACGAAACGCAGAAACCACTAAATGCACTGAAATTTACGAGCATATCAATTATGAATTTATGACCGATTTTTATTTTCAGTGATGTTCCGACTCAATTAGTTTTATACTTATGACCCTTTCAGAGGCGTCATAAGATAATAATCAAATTATGGGCTTATAGCCACCATGGACTGTTTATGGGCGAATTATAGGATATACAAAAACCACATTCAACAAAGAACTCCGAAAACGCGTTCCGGTTTAAAAGTTTTCCACAATTAGTAGATATAGGTACCCGCGGCTCCGCGCTTTTTTTTTGTAAATATACACCTAACCTTAGAGCTTGCTCAAAACTAAGCAAAACAAAAACGAGTAGTACATAATACAAATAGCTACAAAAGACTCTCTTTCTAGAGCTAAGAAGAATCACCAGGAGAGAGTAGGTACGATAAGATTGACTGAGTCACCAATTCGGAATAGAGCTATAGATAGAGCTAACATTATACCTACCTAACCGTGTCGGCGCAGTGGCTTAGTGGTAGTGTGTTGGGCTACTAAGCGAGGGGCTCAGGTTCGAATCCCGAGAGGGCCAAATTACATCTTAAGGTTTTTTTCCACTGCGCCACCTCTCGCGAACGTCTGACAAACATCCGAGAGTAAAACTGTCATGAATGAGCTTCTCAATTAGCCGTTTGGACTCGGCGTAAAATTGTAGATCCCTTCCATTCGTCCCAAAAATTGAAAACCCACACAAAGCGAATGGTTGCGAGAAGCTAGGCCTTGGGTCCCATAGACCTGTCGCGCCAAAATATTTACTTTATTTATTTAACCGTATGGATTGATTGAGTAGACTTAATGCTTGTTCAAAACCACTTCTAAGGAGATTAACTTTACAATAAATGTAAATGCACAAATAAGCACCTATAAAACTATCGCAACAAGTCTGCTTTGCCTTTTAATCCAAGACGGCCACAGAAAGAGAAACGGACTGGACCTGAAGGTTTGGGATCAGCGTGGGACGAATAAAGCAATCCCTTGAGAGTGACCAAGAATACAAAATTTTAATTGAAAACAAAGAAGACCACGATATTCGCGAGATATTATGCCCCTAATCATCACAACCATGCCGACCACGGCAAGCAATCATCGGAGATCCTAGAATTGGAAAGTCATGGCCATCGGGGAGGCTAATGTTTAGTTAACTAAGGATCCTTCAGAGTTTGGGTGCAGATTTGCTATAAGGGGTAATTTTGGGAAAACAAGTTTCCTAAGTAAACGCATAATATCATATGAATCTGTATCGCGGCTAAAGTAATTTCTTCCCCAGTAAGGATCACGACTGAACAGAATTACTACGAGCTCCACAACAAGACGTACGAGCAACTTTCTGAAAGCTAAATTATATGTCTTCAAATATTTTTGTTGGTTCCCGCAGCTCTGTTTAATGTGTTGTACCCTTGTAACTGAAAGCATCGCACCTTACTTCTGGTTATAGGAGCCATAAAGTTAGCAGTTGATGTAGGGGAGACCGGCGTTAGTTGGCCTCAGGGGCAAGGTGACTCACTGCCAATTACTTTAAAGATTTTTGGTTAGCGTTATCCGTAAGTTACTATTTTTCTTTCTCTTTTTTTTGTAATATAGTGTAGGTATATGTATGTAGTAGTTGTCCATGGTCCATGCATTTCTTTTATTTTTAGTTATTTTCTGTTTTTGTTTCTGAAAAATCTTGTTATTTTACAAATGGTTGGGCGGGGTTAGTTGACTCATTTTTTTCGAGGCTAATTAACTCGATAATTTTCCAAAGGAAGTGGTTTTATTTTATTGATTTAGCTTAATTTAAAATTATACCCCGGTACCGGGGTTGGTTGATACAATCGAGGTGCTCTGGTAAAATTAAGAAAACATTGTCTCCACGTTGTTAAGAAAGACCAAAGGATGTTTTTTTAATGATATTTGGACTGTCTTGATATCAGTAATAGTTCAAGGGAAAAAGAAAAAAATGGTAAATTTTGAGACAACTAGCCACGGTGTCCCCTACCGTACATACATAAAACAGAGGTGGCGAATTTAGTAGGGCTATCTCAGCTCTGTAGTCTCCTGACTGTATTCTCGATAGCCGCCGCGCCCCCGACAGGAACTGCAAAAGATGGTTGTTGCAGGTTGCAGCCTTATAGTGTGTTCTTTGTATTCAGTCCTCGATGGTGGGGATCAGTTTCTCTTTTTTCTTCTTTTACCTTGTAATGACGCTGACCTCCTGCCGGTTGACTAGTTGCCTAAGATAGATTCTTGACATCTCGCTGGGAAAAATGTTGATAACATTCCCGATATATCGCAGCTGCTTCCTTCGAAGTTGTTCGAAATCCACTAATTGTTCTTATTATGAGCAGACCCTGTATACTGACGAAAGCTTTTTCTTCGTTTTAAGAGTCCTCGCCCAGACCGGTGCAGCGTATAGAAGTATTGAGTTGATCACTCTGGATGGCAGAATCTTCCTGGCATATTCAGGTCCACCGATGTTGGCCATCTCTCTGAAACAAACTGGATTCAGAGCACATTTCATCACTTTGCCTTCCGTAGGCTCCAATGTCAACTACAGTAAATTGTAGGTTCACATGGTAATCCGGCACATTGGAATTTCGCCAAACATGGGATTTAATTGCAATTTAATTGTTCTATTCTTGATTTTTTCGCCTTTCGGGAAGTGGTCGATTTTGTGGCTGCCTAGCTTAACCGTATAGCTGGAGCACCCTCCATCGCTTGTAGTAGGTAGTAGCAAAATACTAAAATGAATGCTAGTAATTATAATTGAGAGATCCTTATTTGGGAGGACACTTTATTTGTATGTAGAGTGTTAAATGTTTACATCAATAGCATTCAAAGAAGTCTTTTTTTCTGTCCTAGGTATGCATAGGTTTAGTTCATCTAACATACCTAACATCTTTCGTCTTATTTTCGAAACGTTCCAAAAGCCAATCTACATTCTGGACCTAGGTAGCATAAACTCGTTCACTCTGATTCAAATTTCTCTTCTGAATCCATCAGAATCCATGCTTATGGATCCGAGTGTGCCGCACGTAGTCCTAAAATATTGAAACTGCTTGAAAGCAGCATTCGATTCGCTGACCCTTTGGCCATTTCACGTATTTCTAATAGAAGCTCTGTTTAGTTCAAACATAGTCGAGAAGCCTCCCTCACCTGAAAACGACATCAATTAGCACTTAGATGCAATTATTTTATTATGACTTTTAACACTCAAAATGCGCATTCGACGCGCTACGCTCCGAAAGGATTGCTTTGTTATTGAATGCAGTGCATCTGATATTATATGGTCGCGGGATGTTATTTAATCCAATTTAGGAAATTATCTTCTATGAGAAGAAGCGTGCTTGATGATCGATAGCGAAGAGAAAATCGAAAAGATTTAAAAAAAAATAGTGGCTGCAACTTAAGTACGTAAGTGTAAAATTCCTCAGTTACGGGCAAATGGAATATTACGAGTATTTCGTTCCTCTTGGGTAGGTGTGTGTTGTAGCACGTGCTTTTCACTTGTCGATTTTAAGCCTTTATCTGTGTTGCGTAGAGAATTCGGATCTAACTGCAGTTTTCCTCATCAGCGTCTTGTTTATTGTCTGCGCAAGTTCATTATTTATTTTTTATAATATGTACAACATATCAAACAACTGGAGAAAATGTCTATGGAACGCTTACAAGTCAGATTAATTTGTTGCGTTCTTCCGTACGACCAGAAAATTCGACGTTTTATTGAATCTGGGTCGATTGTACGGTGCAGTGTATAATAGTCTAATGTTGCACCATTTTCCATGGAACTTAGACTAGTAAAAGCATTGATGATCAAAGGTCCCGACTTGGAGAAGATTTAGACGCTTTGGTATTATTTATTTGTGAATGAACAAATGCTTTCGCCTAATATTTCTGAGAAAGAGAGCTCGAATAAGTATTTTTTATAGGGTATATGCTGAACCTGGTAGCCGATAGAGCAGTTTAACTGAAAGATTTAACCGGTTAATCTAAAGTACAGAAATAAACGGGGAAAACAGTGAAAATTTAACCTGACTTTGACATGTCAATGTAACAAATTTGGTATTGTTAACAATTTGGGATTGCTGACTCCTTGAGAAAAGTCTTTTAGCCATGCAATGTGATGCTTTGACCTTTGGTTTTTTACTTTATACCTAAAACTTACTGATTTTTAATATTACCTACGTAAGTCGTTTGATTTCATTCAATCGGTAGGTATTCTCGAGTTTGATTTAAAACGAGATTCTGAGTACAGCCCAAACAAAAACCGATAATTCTATTTAATTGCTTTAACTTGGGACATTTTGCCGAAACTAGTGAACAAGTCACTGGGACAATGAATTTTTCCAAAATGTTGTGGAAGATAGACTGTCTTGGTGCCTGTTCCAAAGGTTAATAGGACATTAAAATGCAAAAAAATAATGCACAGCAAACACGCTGCCCATGCTCGAAAGGATCTGGGTTCAGAAGTGATCATTCATGTGAGACGGCAGTAAACTGCGGTTGGTCCTGGAATGAAAGGGAGAGTTGGAAAGAAGAATAAGAAGTCTAATGAATTAATTGTCAAGACATGGAAAATGGAATACATATTACCGATCTAAGATGGTTTGAGAGTTATCTATCAAGAGGAGCAAAAAGCAAAATTCAATGATCATTACTCTGAAGCAGAGGAAATGGAATTGGTAAATTCGTGATAAAACACAACCAGGATATTTTGTTTGCAGATAACCACAGTTTTTCACAGAGGCACAATCTTCCAAAAATCGTTGCAACTACTAGCATACGCCGACGATATTGACATCATTGGCAGGACTCAACGTGAAGTCACAGCTACGTTTGCTTGTATAGAGAAGGAAGCGGCAAAAATGGGTTTAACGAAAGGACACACAACATCGACGAATTGGACAGAACGTCACCAATGACAGATATAACTTTGAGGTAGTACGGGACTTTGTCTACCTCGGCTCCGCTATTAACTCTGACAACAACATCTCGTCAGAGATTTAACGAAGAATTACTGTAGCCAACCGCTGCTTCTTCGGGCTAAGAAGGCAATTTAGTAGTTAAGCCCTCACTCGAACTATTAAGGAGATCCTATATAAGACCCTGATAATCCCAGTCCTGCTCTATGGCGCTGAGGCATGGACCGTATCAAAAGATGATGAAGAAATCTTTGGACGATTTGAGAGTCTCCAAGGAGTCTTCGAAAAATCTTCGGTCCCGTTTGCGTTGACGGGCTATGGAGGCAAAGATTCAACCAAGAAATATACGAGCTGTACAGCGACATCCCCTAGTTTAACCTAATATCCGCATTAGACGTTTAAGATGGCTAGTGCATGTAGAACGAATGGACACCAATACTTAACTAAATCAATTTTAAATCGGTAATGAAAACATCGAAGATGCCCAACACGACCTTGAAAGTCATTCTGACGTGCAGTCGATTCACGCCGATACTGATGCGGAAATGGGTGAATATTAGGCTGAGGATGGACTTATATTCTTTAGCTAAATACGGTACATGAAAAGCTATCTTGATTTGAAGTTGCCACGAGAGGTAATGAAATCAATCAATCTAACTTGGCGCTTACAATCCGGTCCGGGGTGGACCACTGCCTCAACCAACAAGCCCCTCCAGCCAGATCAGTCTCTAGGTGCCTCCACTTACGCACACAAAATCAATCAATCAATGCATGTTTTAAATGTTCAGTGCTTTGGCTTTAATTTAGATTGTACTTGATTTTGTGAACTTCTTTTAGATATTGGAGAAGGAATTAGAGTTATTGGATGAATTTCCTCAGGTTAATGATTTTAAAAATATATATAAACCTGTTTATGAACTCTTAGACAAAACCTTAGTACAAAAGGGCGCACTCTAAGCCTATTTTATTATTTACAAACCCAGCCACTAGAATCAATAAAGTATATTGCTTAGAATTCAGGTGATGAATGGTATTTGTAATATAGGTGAGGTAGTAAATTATCCGGTCGAGATTCTAAATAGCATTGAAGCCCATATAGCTGTTCGCTTTGTATCTTTTTCTTCGCCATTTAAAATCACCTAAGTTTTGTAATGGAACCAGATTAAAATTGGTTCTGTGGTCGTTGAGGTGTTAATTTTATCCATTTCAATTTCCAATAAATAAATCACAGGGTTGAGCTTTAGTTTAAGTATAGGGTTAAGTTTTACCGAGATAGTTTCACTCACGGGCATTATGGAGCGTGTAGTATAGTAGGTATAAAAATCGCAGGGTTGCATTGATGAATAAAACGACTAAAATATTAAAACATATTTTATCTTGTTTAACAAAGACTTAAGTCAATCTTAAGCCGGGCTCAAGCCCTTCTCTGTATAGCAGAAGCCTCTCTTGTGTTATACCTATACCCCTAAAATGTCTTTCTGTGATTTTTTTCTTCTGGGGATTCTTAGAAAAAAAAGTTTATTCCCTAAAAGACAGTCAGATGTTTTTGCATTGTTTTTTTTTCATTAAGTTCTGAAACTTATTTTTGCACGGGCGAATCCGGGGGCAATAGAGCTAGTTTTTGATACTTTATATACAAATAAAACACGTGGAAGACTAGCCGCAATGCCAAAACCTGACACCATGCGCTGGGAATCCGTTTGATGATCTTTCAAACATCAACTTCCTCAAATGCACAGGCTGGTTTAAGCTTTAATTAAATTTTCCTTCCTTTTACCTACAGATCGAGTGAATTTGGTGTCTAAGCACGACGCTTTCCTGTCAAGAAGCTGAACACGAGTATTCACTATCTCATCAAATAAACAAGCGGGAACGCATTCAAAAGCCATTTTTATCGTATGTAGCTCTGCTTTATATATGTACACTGTATTTCGTGATTCTTGTCGGACTGTCCCTATCGTTGTGGAACCACCGGCCGCCGAAATGAAGAAGAGAACAGCGCACTACTATATATATTAGGTTGAAAGCACTTTCAGGACAGACTGCCGAATCATCCACCTCCTCATTACTGCAGCTTGTTGTACCCGCGAGACTCCAAGGAGTCTTCAAAATGTTTTGAGTTCGATTAGGTTTCAGTTGTCATTCGCGCAAAAGCAACTTAACATACACTCTCTCTTTTTACGAGTATATATGAAGTGTCTCCTCTTTTCCCAGAGTTTTTTATTATCCCTTTTTCAAATTCGTTCAGAATGAGGGAAAAGGAAAAACCCAAAAAATTTCCCTGGAGTTTTTATTAAAATAGGAGAATTTGTGATTGTTTTCCAGAATCGGGCTAATTGATTTGATGGCTGGTAGTGGGAGCTATGTGCAGATTTATTCAAATTTAAAATACCAAATGAAAAAAAAATCAATTAACTTTGTCTGTTTTTATAGAACTTCGAGTGTTTTTGACTTTCTGGCTGATTAATTAGTACCTAACCCAGGGGTTGTATCGCTTCGTCCGCGTGAACGAGCATAATGCTCACGAATTTAAGTTGATTTTGCATGTGAAACAAAAACAAAATCCGTCACGTAATGCTCGTTCACGGACGACGCGATTCGACCCCAGGTCTCTGGGTGCCTACAATTTCATAATATCATATTGTATAGAAAATAGGTGCCTGTAGTATATATATTGGGGTCTTAAAAGACTCATTAGTCATAACCGAGGTTACTTTAGTAAGGCGCCAACAAAAATCTACTCATATTTTAGATACAAATTGTTTTGCCCAGTTGTATTTAGTTTTGTTTACAAAAACAATGCTATATCATTTTGAACTCTCACAAGGATGTTATTAAAAGAATAAAAAATATGTATAGTTGGCTATGCATCTTTCAAATTCGTCCAATTCCAATAGTCAACTCTTTGAAAATGACAGATGTTATCCAGTCGCCTTACACGCAATATACGTCTCCTTCCCAACTATAGGTAGGTATATAGTAGTGGTGGCTTCGGTCGTAGCAAAGGCCAATTATTATTAATCCATAACTCGATCAAAATAACATCCACAAAAAAAATACACAATAGTTCGTAACCGTCTTCAAAAAAGGCTCTTCGGTCACCGCTTGGGCGCTAAGGGTCAGGTTGTTGGGCGCGTAGCAAATAACACAATATCAATTCACCCGTCCGCTATGTGAATATGATGTGTGCGCGGTGTGTGTGGCGGGCACCGCCTTTGATGGTCAATTGTAACGCAACACGGATTCCCGTCAAACCTTTATGGTGGCGGCGGTTCTTTTGCTCACTGTTCTTCTTTCAATCATATTTTCTATTGAAAGTGAGTTCCCAGCCGCCTACCTGATATCGTTTAATGTAATCCTTGTAACGGAATGTCTTACGCGTGCCTTCTTCACATCCTAAGTCTTTGTTGGACCGCTCTTCTTTATCTACACACATCCACAGACAGACTGACTGACTTTAGCAGACCAACTGGCGTTTTGTTTCTGGCATTAAGGCAGATTATTATTTTTCAACATCAAATTGTTTTACGAGGTCTCGCAAGAAGTGTGTGAGTGATTTATTTGTTAAGCATTTATGCCACTAAGCGAGATCAATGATAGGCTGTAAATCACTTTCGTACTCGGTTACCTATATCTGTTTTTGATAATCACAGTTAATTAGTCTTTGGTTAAGAATCCTTTGGACCTTTTTGGACCGCAATGATGATGATGATTGAATTGCATTGCAATCTGGGGAGTTTTGATTCTAAAATTAAGTGCAGCAAAATTTAGAGTAGGCTTGATTGAAGATGCGTACATCGCAATAAATAATGTCCACTTTCTGTTTTCTGGACTCTTTCTACACTCCTCCATTGTTGATAAAATTGATCGCCCTCAAGCCCTCAAGGGATGCAACTTTTTTTATGTATATATTTGCGGAAAATTGTAGTAAAAAAAAGTAGGCTTTAGTTATATTTTAGTATGTGACAAGGCTACGAAGGGTGATGGCACCAGTCTTTAAAAATCCATTGTTCAGCTTTTTAATTGAGTGTTTAGTTTCTCTGGTTGTTTGAAGTGTATAGACTAAAAAATATAAAGCTTATTAAGTCCAAACCTCGTCAAACAGAGCGCTTTTTAACGCCGCGTTGATATATACTGCAATACATATCCCCCGTCATACAGAGCGCGTTGAATTCACCTCGGTGATGGAACGCGGCGGTGAAACGGGGGGCTGTAAAAAATTACATATTATTTTATGACGCGTCGAGTATGAAATAATATTTCGAAGAAATACTGATTCTAAATTGTTTAGCTATACCTACAAACTTTTCATGATTAACATAGGGCTGAGATAGTCAGCCACCCATTTCTTTACTATATGAACATGGGTTTGACTACTGAAAAACAAAGAAAATTTTTCGATATTTTTGCGAGAAGAGAGAATTAAATTTTCAATTATCGTGGTCTCCATTAGTCGTTTGGTGGGTTTTCAATTTTTGGAGCGAATGGAAGGGATCTACAATTTTACGCCAACTCTAAACGGCTAATTGAGAAACTCTTTCATGACAGTTTTACTATCGGATGTTTGTCAGACGTTCGCGAGAGGTGGCGCAGTGGAAAAAAGCTTAAGATGTAATTTGGCCCTTTCGGGACTCGAACCGAGGATCCCTCGCTTAGTAGCCCAACACACTACCACTAAGCCACTGAACTTTTACTGAAACCTCGCAAGTCGTTCCCACCGAGTTGAAGTGATTTCAAAAGACATAAGCTGTCAATTTTGAAAATATTACTTACCTCTTTTTTTTTATTCAAATTTTTTTGTCTTCAGAAACACTTGTTTATTATGATTTTTTATTTTTTATTTTTTGATTGATTTGGCTTTTACTATTTTGACGTCCACAAATTAACACAAAATAAACCAAAGTTCACGCTGTAGGCTTGTTCGGTTTGATAACCTCTCACAGGCGGATGAACTCAGAGGGATTTCGGCTAGATTTCGCTAAAATCCCGATGTATGGTAAAACTATTACAAATAATTTTAAAATCAATTTGTTCTGAAGGGTCACGCCGAATATTTGACACCTTAATAGGTAGCTGATGAGATTTTAAAAATCGCTCAAATAGACGTTCAGAACGCAGCAGCCGGTACCAATATCTACTTAATCTATTTATCATGATCTCCTACCAGCCATGGCCCAACTTACATTGTTTCCTCATGACCAATGTCGATGGAATTTCACTTCGATAATTAGCATTCATTAGTATACCACCGAATGCCACGAATTCCTTACACATCCACACCACATGCAACCACAAGAGGACTTGAGTCGAGCATTTATGAGTGCACCATAACCACAAATGAGACAATCATGCGACGACGCGCTCCGTTTGTGTTGATTGTGTTGATTGAATGGTGCACCCGCCCTTTCAAAGCATCAGGCCAACAATTGCCAAGCATCAAGTCAAAGTCATTATTCAATTAAGGAGCAGCTACCACGATCCATGGCAGCCATACGCAATGCAAAATTTGCCATTGAGTATACTCGCACCTACCGCATTTTACTTAGGGATACTCCGAACGCCCACAGCTATTACCTACCGTCATAAATATGTATAGCGTATAGGTAATGTGTTGTATGACGTGTGGACCTCTAGAGCCGAGCGCCTATATGGCAATTTGCAAACTATACTGTATAATAACGTGATCGCACACCCATAGGCCAATGTACCAAAACATTTGCTGGAATTTTCGTTTCCCCTAGAGGTTCCCCAAAGAAAAATATGTCGAGATACAAATAGTTCACATAGGCGACATGGGCCGGTACCACACTCTCCGGATGATGTATGGGCTTGGTAGCATGCTGAGGTTGACCACAAATGACTACCTTGTGTCTTGTACACAACCAACTCTTAAGTATTAGCCTGTGGGTGCCCGTTTTGGTACACAAGAGTAATCATTCAAAAACTGTGACAACTTTCCCGCTACTGTGTCTCTACTGTCTGTCTCTATGGGTAGGTATATCTATCAATAAGAATAAAAGTATCAAAAGCCAATTTTTCTCTCTTCATAGGTTTGAGTTTGGGTGGTATAAACCACTCGATCAGTTATCGTTGTTACATGCTGTAGATTATCTATGCGGCGCGGCTTGATCATGTTACACAGAATCGATTGTTACTTGTATGATTTCTATACACATTAAGTGCTACCAGGCCAAAAGATCTGTGATACCGACACCAGTGATTGTCTATAGATACCATAAAAATTGAATTTAGACGAATAATTTTGTTTTTTCTTTGAATTGCAGAAATTCTTCAGCTACCATACGTAGGTAGGTAGCTTTATTTTTTTAACACTTTCGCATCAAAATTCATTGTATGATTGAAGTAAGATATTTTTTTATTATTATTTTCTGCTCTGCGCAGTAAAATAAAAACTATTCAGGCCGGACACTTGAGGTGATAGTGGATTTGGTAGGTTTCTACTCAGATGTAATCTAAATGTATTGCTTTGTTGTATGTTGTTACCCTGGGTGGTATTTATTTTGCTAAGCGAAGACGTTCAAAAGTTTCGAATGCAATGCAGGAACAATTTAGTTCTATTGGGTACACGATAGAGGACCCACGCCTGCTTTGCCAGGCGTTATTTATTTATAAACATGTTTCTTCGGTAGACGGTAGGAATTAAGGGCTTCGTTCAAAACACGTTTTTCTTTGTAAAACCTAAATGTCAACGCACCCGGCTTGGCCCGTGCCTTTCGTATTAAGTCGTAAAAATTCAAATTCAAACTTTCCTTAAATATTTTCAAAAAATTCTCTGTAAACACATCCATTTGAAGTTCAAAATCCTTTCAAAGTATGAATAAGTCGTGTACTTTTTATATTTAAGTATATTATTTATTTTATATTAAGTTTCCAAGTTCAAGTTTTTTTTTCCTGAAAAAAAAAAATAAACTTGTTAAAACATTTTCATCCCCTTTTTGAATAATTTCCCCACCTAAAACCCTAGAAGACTCGCAATGTCCCCCTTTTAGCCATTTTTATTATGGTAACCATAGACACCTCTCGTGAACATCTGACAGCCGTTTCGATTCGGCATAAAATTGTAGATCCCACACATCGAATGGTTGTAAGAAGCTAGGCCTATGGTGTGTGTGTTTTTTTTTACAAACGATTTTAAACGTTTTTATAGAGTGCAACCCTGATCTCCGATATATGAATTCGGGACTTTATTTTCGTAAGTCGAATTGACTGAACAAGAAATTTGCCGTATCATAAGAATGCTATGACCGACCTGCTTCAATTAAGCTAGAACCGAGAGTATCATACGGAAGGATACGATATCCCTTTCTACCCTCTTGGGTATCATAAAGGGGCACAATACTCTACGGTGCCATATGAAGAAAATGCGCTTCACGGAAGAAGAACGGTAGAGGCTGCGGAGATGAGGAAGCTCTTGAGGACAATACCCACTTCCTATGTCACTGCCTAAGTCTACAACACACCAGGCACAGATTCCTATAGGGAGACACTTCTTCAAAGAGCTAGGCGAGCCTTCCAGCACACTAATAGACAAGATAATGGGATTCGTCAAATCTAGAGGATGGTTTGTCACAGTAAGTATTAATTAAAGTACTTATAGACACAAACCTAACCTAACCTATCTTATTGATTTTCTTATTATTAGATTTCTTCAGTGTTTTCAGGATAAGAGTTTTGTTTAATCTTGTTTATTGTTTGGGGAGTTGCAGGCCATGCAGCTTTTTTCTTTATTGAGTGTTTATGTTTTGTTCTGCTGTTACTAATCTTTTTGTTTGAAAATCTGATAATAGTTGGATACTTTCTTCGATTTATTTGAAAAGATCAGTCTGTATGCCACTCGCTTTAGCAGGCTTAATTTAAATTTGATAGTTCATAATAAGTTGTTTTGGCGCAATTAGGGCGCAAGGATACCATGCCCAAAACAAAAACAAACAAGATATTTCTGCTGAAAATTAACTTTTTATTTTGACAAATTTTTTAGCATGTTTTGAATTTATTATAATTTACTCTTTTGATTTGTCTGATAAAATTTGACAAATATCTCCGTACCTATGGACGGTATTTTTATAGAGTTTAATTGGAAACAGAAGTAGTAGGTATGACATTTGTACCAAAGGGCACCTAAAACAGTTTATGAATTAGGTGTTAGGTGGTCATGGCGCCGGGTGGTTCTGTGGTAGTTACCTACACTTGCCATAAATGTCCCAACTGTCGAGTTACTGAACTCGAACAATTTATCAGAATTTCTGGACGTCGCGGTATGCAAACATGATCAAAATGGTAGAGCTGCTCCGCAATTTAAACGAGAAAATCGGTTTCTTCTCGCGGGCTTCTTAGTAAATACCTATGTAGGTACCTTTCGTTTGTAAAGTTTTTGTATTTATTTTTAAAATTATGTATTCTCTTTGAGGCTGTAAAGATGCAACTTTTCCTGCTAACAAAGAACAGTATGTCTCACCATATTCCAGGCAAGCTGAAAATCTGTTTCTTAGTCCTAATTATGTAAAGGAAAGAAACAAAATCGAAATTCCTCATCTACCAATTTCAACGAATTAACGGCATGCTTCTGTTTTTTATACGCACTTCATAGAAAGCAGCAAGGGCAACAAAAACGTTCTTCCCAATCCATCAAACTCATATTTCCTATCACCATTCTACCAAAACACTCCTCAGATATAGCAAAGACAATTGGAATCCTTTCGTTTACCTATATTTTTGATAGATCGCTCTCTAAAGATTTTGCGTAGAGATCCTGTCAATGTAACAGACGAAACGAATATACATCCTGCGGTGCAACGCACAACAGTATGCAGAATGCAGCTACTGTCCATTCAGAAGTCGTGGTCATAAATGAAATAAAATCCTCCAGAATTTTCTCAGAACTATGAGAATTTTCAAAGTAGAGACAGACATATATTGGGTTTCTTGTTTTTTGTGTATGAAGAATAAAACACTCGACTTTCTTCGAACTCAGCCAGATAGCACTGTGCGAGTTTTATGACACATCGACGAGTTTATGAGGTCCTATAATCATTGATCATAGGTTCGTTGTCTGTTAAAATCACACTTTACCGTTGAAAGGATGACACGTCACCAGGGGTTGGCTAATTTTCGACGGTTGTAAATTTTCTTTCAACAGAATTAATTCAAATAAAACGGGATAGGTCCTGGAGTGCAAAGACATTCATTTTAAGAGGTCGTCAACGAGTGCGATCGGCTTGCAAGGAATCCTTCTCACGCAATCATTCATGAGGTCGAAGCACGTTAATCTCCAAGATTAGATGAGGCTCAAAGATATTGTGTGCACACTTTTATGGGATTTATGGAAGTGCTAATTATGTGCGAAGTGTGGCTGTGCTGTCGCCGCTGCCATACAAAAATAAGTAGTCCATACAATATCGGTGTTGTTAAATGTCTATAGGAGGCCAGTCTGTGGAGATTCAAAATGTTTGGAGAACTGAGCAAACATATTTCACTCGTCCTTTAGTTGATGGCTGAATCACCTTCATCTTAGGATCAAACGGGTGCCCGAATTAGATTTATTGTGATGTAATGAGCTATACAGGAGTGTTAATAGAAAGTCATTTGAAATGTTTAGTAGAACCTACCCATTTCAGAAATTTTTACTGTGGAGTAATAAATTACGCCAGCACATACTACCTATAAAAAACATTTCAAAAAAAGATTTCTTCAAGATAGCAAGGCAAAAGGAAATGAAGACAATTACCTCACCCTGCTTTAAGACCTCTTTACGCACTACAGAAGTCGCATGAATTTTAATTTAAGCGTGCGCATAACTTGTGAAACTAATTGAAGGATCATAGCATTTGCTGCTTTTGTTGTTCATAGAAATCTGATTGGGATTATTTGAAAGAGAAATACTGTTTCCGTGAGAGTATAGTTTCAGTATCAACCGGTACTGTACGACTTTATAAATAACAATCGGTATTAGAAATTCTATTAATTGTCAATCGATTATAGAAAATAAAAAAATACACTTTTCATTTAGACAGCATAACGTGCGAACATGTTTTATTAAATAAATCAGGAATACTACAGAGAGAGACAAAGAAAAAGCTGCAGTTCGGTCGAATATTGAAATAGTAAAATATTCCTGCTTAATTTCGAGGTAAGCAGTAGGATTTAATTCATTCACCCATTTTTTGCAAGCATCATTCTCCTTTCTTAGACGGGATGTTATAGACTATAAGGGGGGCCCAGACTGTTTCGGCCACCCTTCGTCTAACCAAAGACAAATGGTCACCAATGTTGGACGCAACAACAAGGCTAAAAATTCTTTATAACATCCTCCCTTTCCTCACATATGTATCATGTAGTATCACAGCTATTAAGGATTTTAAAAATATTAATAGGACAGAAATTATATCTGATGATCTAAGACTTAAATTTCTACCAAGAAAAGCATTAACTAAGCTTCTTCATATCATAGCTGCTGCGCTCAGACTAAAACACGTGCCGAGCCAATGGAAAGTTGCGGAGGTCATAATGGCTTTAAAACGTGAGCGAGCGATACGTCACTGAATTTTGTTGATTTTACATGCAAAACAATAACAAATTCAGTCACGTATTACCGCATCGATCGAGCGATCACGGATGCGGTAATTCAACCCCTGGGAATCACACACGACGCAAAGCTGAAATGGAATTCGCACGTGAAAATGAAACGTAAAGAACTCGATATCAAATATAGAGAAATGTATTGGCTACTTGGAAAACATTCCCAGCTCAGTACCGAGAAAAAATTGCTTCTATACAAGGAAGTGTTAAGCCGGTATGGACCTGCGGTATACAACTTTGGGGTGGTACCAAGAAAACGAATGCCAATATTTTGCAAACTTTTCAAAATAAAGTGCAAGCACTATGGTATATTAGAATCGACGATACTCACAGGGATCTCGGAATTCCAACAATCGAAGTTGAAACTAGAAGCTTCGCGAGAAAGCATAGAAATCGAAATCGCACCATATCAACAATACAGTCCGACAAATTTTGAATGAGAGAAATTTACTGCGCCGACTACAAAGACCGAAACCGTTCGACTTGGCAAGATAAGATTAGCCGCGTCTTTGTTTGTTGACGCACCCAAACATCCAGAAATGGGTCTCCTTGTAAAACGAAAGAAGCTCGAGGTACATTGCCCGAACACAATAAAACAATTATATCTTTTGCAAGTGCCGCTTTGTGTCAACTGTCAATGTTCCTACGGGAAGACCCTCTAGTTCATCTGGTTATAATTTTTAGGAAGTTTTTACATAAAAGCATTTTAAGACTTCACCTATTCGTGCTGTTATCATTCCTTGACAATTATTATGCATTAAAGTTCTCTCGATGATTTCGAGAGTCTATAAAGTATATAAAATATTGCGCATTTAGTTTTGCCAAACAGGCGTCAAATCCGGACAAATTTACTCGTACACAATACTCAAGTTTATCACTCTCGGATGTCGCTAAATTATGCGACAAAACAAAACCCCGCACCAATACATCTGATTCGAATTGCGATTTTCACGGCTACAATGTGCCAAATCGGTGTCAACTTCCCCCTCGGAGCAAAGACAATGACAATCCAATTAACGTGTCCAAATCGAATTGATTTCCACTTCCAAATTTAGACACCCAGAGGTTGTACAATTACCACGGCACCTGTCCGCCTCTGTTTTGACATTATGCCTGCCTGCCTACCTGTTCCGGTTCCTAATGTTTATCCCAGTTATTTATTTATGTGTTGTTTTTGTGACGTAAAATCGTAGATACGAAAAGAAAATAACGTCTGCTTAGAAACGAAAATTCAAAAACAAACAAACGAGTGATGAATAGACCATACTCATAACAGTTTGAAAGAACGTTTGCTTTTACCCTTCATAATCGAGACGGTTCCGGCAGCATTAGAACCAGAGAGGCGCCCTGCCGAGCACCACCACCTATTTCTTCTTTTTTTGAAGTGAATCTGAAGAGGATGATCGATTTTCTACAGTTACTAATGGAACGGATGCTTCCTACCGCGATTTTTTACCCTTAAAGCTAATAGATGTTTCCTTTGCGGAGCGAAACGGATGGGTATACTATATTTCGGCGGTTGTTAACATTTTGAATTACTTCCGTTAATAATTACATGCACAGACTAGTAGAATAATCAAAGTTTAATGAATATGTATTAGAATTGGTTCCCTAAACCGACAGGTGTCGTTTTCCCATTTCCACACAGAGTAACCACTGTGGACCATGACAGCACTCTGACCCAATGTTCCCACCGAGCAGCGTGTGCATCTTTTGTTCATCCTCGGTCGGCTCCATACACACCAAAAAAACTCAATTTATTTGCAATTAAAGTGGATCCTCGTAAAACAGTCAGGGTGATGAGTTCTCAGGTTTATCATGTTCGTCCGAAGTGTCGGTGTGTCGGTTCCCTTTGTTCAATGGTTTCATCCGCGCGCCATGTCACTGTGGCATAAGTCCACTAATTCCAGAATTAATTGCACTCTGGCCAGCTCGCACCGGTGTCGTAAACTTCCCCATGTTCTTAGAAGGAGACCATCGAGTACAGTTTCTACGCAAGTCTTCATTCCATCAGCGCATCCAGCAACGATTTACCAATCGAGAAATGCATGCGAAAAGACTTACCAGACGAACTGACGTCCTCGTCGATTATGGCAATTTGTTCGCACCGAATACCTCTGCAGACTGAAGACACACTCGACACTCGACTGGTGTCGATCACACAAAATCTGAAATGGATATTTGAGGGTCTCTTCTTGGTGCAACGTATGCAGAATCTACTTTCAGTCGGTCGGTTCAGGTGATTGAATCCTGTCAGACTGATTTAGATTAATGATCCTGTGAAGTGCAATGTGTTGCATATCGCTGTGTCGCCTTTGCTGGTGTCAAAATATCGTCTATGATGGAGTGGCGGGGGATGACTTTAGCTGTTTACACCCACAAGTGTCAGTGAGAGTGCGTTCTCATTTCATAATTTACAGTGACGACTTTGTGAGATTTTGTTATTCCGATTTCTTTCCTACCGATCCGCTGCGGAGTTGCCATACAACGCAGCGCTGACGAATGGGTGTACTAAAATATGGTTTATGATATAACTTTAAGGGGACTCGCACTCTCAGCAATATGTCATCTGAAACAAGGAATAATAAAACAAGGCGCTGAAGGAGAAGTGGTAACTGCTTTTGCCTTTGAAGCGGAAACGGTACATATTAACTTGAAAGACATTCCAATATTTACAAAAGTTTATTAAAATTTAAACAATTTTGAATAGAGTAGTACGGAAAGGAGGATCAACGACCATACTAATAGAGTGTTAGAAAAAGTGCTCTGTAAATAGCCACTGGCATAAACAAAGTTTTGAAATTTTAAAATAGTTCAATCGGTTTTTCGGCAGAATATTCAATGATCTGAACAAAACAATAAAAGAGCTAAACGATTGAGCCCAAGTTCTTTTTTCATAGCCCACTTTTGTAAAACAATCAACACTTCGAGCTTTTTTGATAAGCCCCACAACACACCTACTTACTCCGTGCTATAGTGTTAATTGAAATGTGCTACATCGTTTGATCGCGTTAAGCGCACTTCAAAACTGACTAGCTTGGGATTTCACTCCAATTCCCTAAGGTGGATTCATTCCTACTTAACCCATCGTATCCAGTATTTTCGCATACCTAATGATGACACGCTGCCCCAAACAATTCTTTCCCAAATTCTGCCCCAGGAAATCTAGCGTCCTTATTAACATGGACAAGAATTACCTGAGAATCCCAAGGGGATTATTCAGTGACCACTGCCTCCTGAAATAAAAGCTTCACCGGTTTTGCCTCTAACCTCGCCGGACCCTATACATGCAGAATGCATACGTTGTTTAAAGAGTGACGAATGTTCTCTTGTCTCTTCACATACTAACGGAATATCCGGGCCTCTTCAGTCTCAGAAAAAACATCTTAGGCGAAGAAATCGCCACATCGGCAAAACTTGACGGCATTTCTCCCGAAAAAAATATTAGGTAATTATGTTGTTAGGTTTTGGTGCTAATTTTTAAGTATCTTTTCTTATTAGGCGAGAACAGTTGATGTTAGTACTCTTATTTGATTAAATGAAATAAATAAATAAATAAAAATAACATTTTTAAAGTTTTTCTGTTACAACATTTTATTAAAACCACATAGATTGTAAATATTGTTTCAGAACCGAGGTATGTTTTTACCAAATCATATTTTGATCACAAGTGATGCCTAAATACTTAAACTGATCAATCATTTAAATATTTATTAGTTCATTTATGTCATCATTATCCTTGTGAATTTTTAAGAAAAAAAAAAACAATCGTATCTTTTGACAATAGCTACATTGTTTTTAATCAATGATAATTTTTACTGTGTTTAAACAATTTTTAAAACAAAAGTGATGACTTTCATGTGAAAATGTATTCCATATATTTTTAAAAATTCTTTTTTTAACTTTCTCGTATACGTAGTAAGAGAAAGGTATTGTAATCGTACAAAAAATCGAACTCGAGATTTTAATCAAATCTAACATTACGATGATAGAGGGACTCGAAAAAGTGGGTCTCGCAATTCTGTCCGTCTGTCCGTCTGTCCGTCCTTCCTGAGCTCTACAGCGCAAACGGCTGGACGGATTTCTTTCAAACTTCGGATTTGGAGTTGGTGGGCTTACAGTTCGGGGCCACTTTTTTTTTTGCACGTTAAGTGTTGCCGTTGTAACGGTATTCAGCAATTTTGAGTTTTTCGAAAACGGCTCTAACGATTTCAACCAAAATTGATATTTGGGCTTAAGTAGGTGTAACTAAGATGGCTGCATACTCAGTTTTTCGCAGAAAAATCGAATAACGGTAATATTGAAAATTGGTCATATCTCAAAAACGGTTAAAACTATTTCGACAAAAATTCATATTTAAGGTAATACGGTCATTCTCAATATGATGGCAAACTCAGTTTTTCCCTAAATTATCGTTCAACGGACTATTTTGGAAAAATTTTGTTTTTTAAGACTTTATTTAATTATGGTTTACTTTAAAACTGCTTTAACGATTTTAACCAAAATGTATACTTGCACTACCATATATGGGGTTAACATGGCTGCATACCCAGTTTTTCGCTAAAAAGTCGAATAACGGTACTTTTGAAAAGTGGCCTTATCTCGAAAACGGTCAAAACGATTGCAACAAAAATTAATTTTGTATGTAATATGGTCATTCCTAACATGATAGAAAACTCACTTTTTCTCTAAATTGTCTGTAATAGATTTTTGAAAAAAGGCATATTTTGAGAATTTGTTTTTTTATTTTTTTACCTACATGAAAACGGCTAAAGCGATTTTGAACAAAATGCATACTTGGAGTGAAGTTGACGTTTTCAACATTATTGCGTCCTTCATTTTCGATTCCAACCACCGGAAACGCTGATTTTGAAAACTGTTCATATCTCGTAAACGCCATTTTCGATTTGGATAAAACTTTAAAAACCAAGTAGTACTAACATAGTTGAGCAAGATTATTTTTCGAGCTCAACATTGCAATATTTGTTACTATTTCGTACGCATTATTTTAAAAATCGGCTCTAAAGATTTTGACTAAAATGTTTATTTAAAAAAAACCATGTACTTAGTCTTATAAACATTACCGCACTACCAGTTATACCAGTTAAAATGTAATGACAACTAGTAGGTACTAGAAACTCCTTTTTAGCAAATATTTCCCACTTCTTCTTTTTTCAGCCATATTGACCATGAACCTTAAAATAATTCCAACCAATTGGAGACTACACTATCAGAAACCCCCACTTCATTTACCCCCAAACACGTGCAAATTCAAAAACAAATCTCTGAATTCTTACATCACAAACCCTACTTCAAGTCATAGCCACCTACCACCAATTTGAAAAATCTTGTTTTATAGCCTATAAACAATAATAAAAGAAAAATAAACCAACCAAACTGATGATACGAACGAGAAAGTTTTGTGCGATCCAGTCGTGCACTTTATTTTTTTAATTTAGCGATTCAGTTTAACAAAGCAGTATCTTGTTCCTGTATACTTAACTTCTTATAGATGGTATCCATCCCTATAAATAAATGTCCGCTTCTAAGGTCTAAATCGAAAATAAGTTTTGAAATAAAAAAGAAGAAAAAATTGTGTTGTAAACTATGAATTTTTAGGAGGACAACGCATTTGCGTGATGGTTAAATAAACGCAAAACCAAAAAATTCTTTTTATACGATGAAAAAAAACCTAACGTGTCTTGTGAAGGAACGACTTGTAATATTGAACTTGCCGGAATGTTAAAGGAAAACTAGTTTTTTTATGCTTCGAATAATCTTACCTAAATATTTTGCAAATCCGCCTTTAGTTTTTTAGAAATAGACATTTACGGGACGAGAAGAAAAGCGTCTTCTTCTTGGTACTACCAGAAACTATTTCAGCTAATAATATCTTCTTAATTTTCCACGTGTCTCGTGCTTTGGAGATATTCAAATATTGCGATGTTTTTGAATTCGAAGATTCTAGTTTTCGTCCGTTTAATGAAAATCATGTTTACTGACATACATATTTGAAATCGCCAGAATTTGCCTGTAGATTCTAACTTGTCACAGGCGGTAATTATCACGAACAAAGGATAGCGTCATATATTATGAACTAAATAAGACATAATATTACAGATTGTATGCTAAATGCCCCCACCGAAGAGTCTGAAGGCTATCTATCCGGAAGCTTATGACAACCTGGACAGTGACTATCTGAAAAACAATGTGCTCGGGACCTCGGGGACTAATAAGGCACAATCGAAGGGGTTGAAATTATCGACAGATTCATAAGAAGGCATAGAATCCACGAAACATCTAACAACTACCTAATACACTTTGCAGCAGCTCGTAGCTCGTAGGGAAATCGAGACAGAAAACGAAGCAGACGAACCAACTACACCACCATAAGCATACCCCGCTTAATGTCGCATATAGGTATAAGACCCTATCCAACTCGGTATTCCAGCTACTGCGTTTTGCTGATATCTTAGACCGCTCCAATCAGGATGTGATACAAAGATTTCCTGACAGATTAACCAAAGAATATTATTTTAGATGAAATAAGAGTAATAACTTTCTTTAATTTGACAAATTGGATAACTTTATAACTTTCGATGAAATTGAGATAATTGGTTCAATCTCAAACTCGAATTTATTACAGCAGCACCAATACAATTTAAAAAAAAATCAAAACACGCCATGTGAAATTTCATTACTAAAATGTCTTCAGAACATTCTAATAAACAAACCTTAGCCATACGGGTGTTCACTTATCTTGGCTATAGTGCTTTCAGAAGGCAATGTAACTTAACCCCAGCGTTAAACTAAATACATGATTTTTGTTTTCCATCTCATTTACAACGGTGACAAAAACCAAGATCGCTCTGTCAGCCATAAAGCCAAAATTTCCGTCCTTCTGATTGCTATTTTGCTTCAAAAGAAAGATTCTTTACAAAATTGTCGGTCCTGTTTGCGTTAAAGGGCTTTGGAGGAGGAAATTCAACTATTAACTTTAAATACGAGCTAATGTAACTAGGAAATTAAGAGCGAAAGGAATTTGACTCCAGTGCCGAGGGATATCGAAAGACCTCGCCTTAGATGGCAGGAAGAAGAGGAAGAGGACCCCAATCAGCTTTGAGTGCGCAACTGAAATCAGTTAGCTAAGTACCGTGCTAAGTGGAGGGGCTTGTTAGTCGGTGAACCCGGGCCCCACTCCAAAACTCCTTTTGAAAAAAACTTGCGGCAAATGTGCCACAATGTCCTATAATAGGATTCGAGATATTCTATTCGCTGCGTTTCTTCTGGGAGACCAATCTATCAATCTGCAGTTAAAAGCTAACTCTGCTTTGGGATTTCTGAAAAGAAATTGATCGGACTTCAAGCATCCCGACACCCTTAAGGCCATTTTTAAAAGCAAGGTTCGTCCATGTATTGAATATTCTAGTATTGTTTGGGACCCGTTTCCCGCAAAGAATAGTAGTAGAATTGAAAAAGTTCAATAATTTTTTTTTACGTCATGCATTGCGCCGTTTTTGAATGTTAATTTCCATTCCAACTATTTAATTGCATTGCGTTACGTTTGTCCGAGTTTTACCAACACTGTTCGTCTATTGGCCGTGGTAATTTACTTTATTAATTTGTATATTAATATACAAATGTGGCTTAGAGTTAGTGTGTTGGACTACTAAGCGAGGGGTTCTCGGTTTGAATCCCGAAATAACCAAATTACGTCTTAAGGTTTTTTTCCACTGCGCCACCTCTCGCGAACGTCTGACAAACATCCGAGAGTAAAACTGTCATGAAAGAGCTTCTCAATTGGCCATTTGGACTCGGCATAAAATTGTAGATCCCTTCCATTCGGCTCAAAAATCAAAAATACAATCAAAACGAATGGTTGTGTGAAGCTAGGCCTTGGGTCCCACAGACCTGTCGCGCCAAAATATTTACTTATTTATTTATAATTTGTATATAGGTGTACCCCCAAAGGGTTCCTAAGTCCAGATCTCTGTTATTTGCAGTTCATCACTCCAGCCGGTTACGTTTTGTAGTAGATTATATAATGTTTCATGTGAGCAGCCTGATATAGTTTTGCCCAGAAATATATTTAAGAAACTAGCATCTATTATTTAATTTAAAACAATTATATTTCTAAGTTTTATTTTTGTCCTCGATCTATCACTATTTCGTAGATCTAAATAAATAAAGGGAAAAAAGTGCGAAGTGGATTTCTGAATAGATATAAAAAAAATGTACTCGTCGGTCGACTTCAAGGGAACGATTCAGGCTGAAAAAGCACGAGCTGTGTAGAATATAGCAAATCCTTCAGCGCACGATGCAAAGATAGTTAGCAAGAAAAGCAATCCGCCAGTGAGCTTGAATCTAATTTAAAACACTTTAGTGTACTTTAGTAGTTGCACTTGGGATCAGTTTATCAATGCTCAGTTAAAAACCAACCTTCCAAATTTGTTAATATTTTCCAAATAGACCGGATATGTCGGATAGAACCTACATAAATGGATATCCGTTTCGTCCACAGTTTTGATTTATAGGTAGGTACATACCCACTTATACCCAATATCTGCTCCTATAACTACGAATAGGTACAACAAGTATCTATCAATTCAATTACAAATTGGTAGACCTACCTACTTACGAGTAACTATAACCTCCTGCAATAAAATATCCAGCCGACCTACCTACCTACTTCCTTTCTCACATCAGCAATCCTTATAGGTATATTGATAAGAAATGTTCTACAACGCGTTTCTTAATTAAAAATCATTCAGCGCAAGATGCTAAACGGCAATTGGGCCATATCCAGGTCCACGGCGCGCTGAAACGAATCCAGAAGCAGCATTCCAAATTAGAAAACAAATCCACAATCTAATTAAATTCTTTCCGCCTATTTAAGTCGAATACTTCTTCCTTCGTTCAGCAACTCTACGGAAGGAAGGATGTAGGTATTTGCTATACAAATTTCTGTAAGAAACAGCCTCCGTATCCTTTTGAACAGTTCACGCTTTAATTTGAGGTCCAGGTGCGTTCTGCTCAATTTTCGTCATACATATTTCAATCACCATGAGGACTTCCTAACTCACACACACTCACTAATAATGTCATGGAGAGTATCCTTCACTGAGCAAGCATATGAGTTTCAGTCCGAATCGCTGGATTTGGCTTTAGCAAACCCTACCTACCTAGTGCAAGGAATTATTATCAATCATGAAATCACGGAAAGGATATTCCGCTACTGCAATATCTACTATATTTTATGAATCAACTCATCGATGACAGCACTTTCAATAGAAAACAACAATTCACCTTGGTGTCACATCCTTTTTTGTTCCCTCGGCATATCCTTCCGTGGGTGCCATTTTTATTCCCTGACAGCCTTCACGCTTTCATTAAGCGTAACAATTGATTTGCCTTAGTTTCCCCCTATTGTATCAAGGAACAGCAGCTGCATTGCCCGCTTTCAATTCCGAATGCGATCAAAACGCGCTATGATCCCAGCCAATCAGACACATTAGAAATTGTATTTCCACGCGAGCAGCTCAACTACATTGCACGAAATGCGACGGAGAAACTACATCCCTGGAAGCACAGGCAATCAAACTAACCAGAGGCGGAGCTACATCACCACCTTTGATTAGCCATTTTGATATCGAAGTGATACCGCGCGACGCGACAGACCTAGCCAACAGAACTTTGATTGTTGCCATATCGCGCACTCGGTTCGGACTGGTTTTCTCTTTTCAACTAATAACCAAGCGCCAGTTGTTTCGCTTTGGTGTGACCGCCCCAACGCCACACAGATACTTTTGGATCCACGGTGTGTGGTGACCGATGACGACCATGTAGTCAGCGATCGCGGCATGTTGCTGTTGCGCGTTTAATTTATTCTCGCGCATTGTCGCTAGCCCTGTATCTTGTGCGGTCGTTGCCCGTTCGATCACTTATCGTTGTTTTCTCGTTTTTGAATTGATTTTCCTAATTGGATATAGGTAGATAGCGAGCGTTAGGAGAGCATACGTTTTACCTGCCGTCAGTGAAGGATCGTACATTTATTATTATCAAAGTGAATTAACTGCTCGCGCGCGCGAAAAATGTGCTGCTTTCGCGACGGAAGTGAAATTTCAAAAGTGACCGATTGTAATGATCTCGAAAGTGTATTGTTTTTTATCTGAAAAGAAATAAGTGTAGGTGTGCATCAACAACAAATACAATGGATATGACGAGTGCGAATTCTCTGAATATGCGACCAATATTTGCGGGATACCCATTTCAAGGTTTGATCAAGCCCTTATAGTTGCACTTTAGGCGTGTTGTCTTAATTTTTTTGTTTTTTCAATTTGCTCCCGTTAGGACAAGGTCGAGTCAATCAACTTGGTGGTGTGTTCATCAATGGTCGTCCTTTGCCCAACCATATTCGCCTTAAAATCGTGGAAATGGCTGCCTCCGGAATACGGCCGTGCGTGATAAGTCGCCAGCTTAGAGTATCCCATGGATGTGTGTCGAAAATATTAAATCGCTATCAAGAGACTGGATCAATAAGGCCGGGTGTAATTGGAGGCTCAAAGCCAAAGGTAACGTCGCCAGAAATTGAAAATAGAATTGAGGAATTGCGGAAAGCGAACCCGGGAATATTTAGTTGGGAGATCCGCGAGAAGTTAATTAAGGTACGTCTTAGGTGTGGGGAATACGAGATTGCACGTACACGAATCAGCACAATGATTTATCTTTTAAGCCTACTTTTGCTCCTCAAAGGAAACTGTATGCCCAGTCAAACTGGAAATCTATAACTCTCATATAAGTCTGAACAAATCGCATCTTGTGAACGTCTGACAAATTTAGCAGATTTAGCTAAGCTAAGCATACCATTTGTCCCAAAACTAAAAAAAAAACTGACCCAAACGAATGGTTGTGAAAAGCTAGGCCTGTGGTTTTATACGCTCCTGTTGTGCCAACTATTTGTCAACTTGGAAAGACAAACTTCAGTAAATATAGCAGAACTGGATCGAAGATACCTATTACAAGTACTTTGAGTTTTGATCGCAGTTCACTACGAAAAATAAGTTCAGCTTGAACATGTCTGTGACAATACTGTCAAAACTCAAAATACCAGAAGAATTTATACTTCGTGATTTCAATCGCCATTCAATACCATTTCAATACCCCGCAAGGAATGGACCTAAGAGAAGCGTGAATTTTGGATCGTGCGAAAAGTGTTTTCTATGATAAATGTTTTTGGTTTTAAACTTTGTTTTATCGCCAAATAAAAAACGGATAAAATCGGTATAACGTCAAGTTGTAAACAAATTTAAAAAAAATGAATTGGTATGTTATATGGTAAAAGTAGAATTAGCTTAGAGACGAATAGAAGGGACCTGCAATTTTATGCCGAGTCCTAACGCCTGAATTTTGAAGCTCTTTCAAGTAAGTTATACTCTCGTATGTTTATCAGACGTTCGCGAGAGTGGCAGCCACTTTAAGATGTAGTTTGTGTTTTTCCGGGATCGAACTCGGGACTCCTCGATATGTAGTACAGCACTCTAGAAACGGAGCCACTGCGTCTAGGGAATTATATTTTCTTGACAATTCTCGGTCAACTTTCAGTGAGAAATATTTTGTTTATAAAATGTTCGTCGTGGACAACCCAATTGGACTTTGGAACCTATCAAAAGTTGAGGCCGTATTTCTATTCGCGAATTCTAAATCAATTGACCTTCTACTTGGAACTGTGGCCATAGCACGCAAAATTTACCATAGAGCTTATATTTATCAGTCCTAACAATGTGACCTTGTGCCTAAGTGGCTTAGAGTTATTGTGTTGGACTACTTAGCGAGGGATCCCCGGTTCAAGTCCCGAAAAATCACAATTTACATCTTAAGGTTTTTTTCCACTGCGCCACCTTAGTCCTACGAATATTTGTTTTTTACTTGGGGAATCAAAACAAATGTGAATACCTACACACCAAGATGCAAGTTAAATTTTAAAAGTAAACCAATTATTTTCTACCTCTTTTGGTTCTAACTTCTAAGTATATAATAAGGATCAAACATATCCGCATCAGTCACGGAATTCGATTTCATTCTTGCGACTGTCCCGGCTGGCTTAGCAGTAGCGCATCGTATTTACCAAATTTTTAAAAACCTTGTTGACTTTTTTAGGATACATCTTTTTAATGGATCGGACGTTATTTTTGAGGGCTTCAATCATATCTGGATTGTCGATCGGCACCCAACAAAAGCGAAAGCCTAAAGGTGGTGGAATCGAATTTCCGAAGCGGCTAATTGGCATCGCCGAAACAAAGCAATCTTACTAGTTTTTTCGCACAAACTTGAGTGCATCAGGCGATTAAATAAATTTGTTTGTTCAATAAACACACTACTTGGACGGCACTATACACTTACAGCCTTATTTATAAACCCAGCGTAGAGTCTGCTTAACTTTACGCATCCTTTACAATGCCCTTCCGCGGGAAGACGTTATTTAAAAAAAAAAACACTTTGCTTTAAGCCTGCGTAACTTTGCGTTAAGAGTTGCGTAAAGCTTTAATTTTTTTTCGTTTTTGAAATGGATGTAAATATATTGCAGCAAGATGCAAACCAAAATGTATTCCGCAGTGTAAAAGGATTTTGGTGGCCAATAAAAAAAAAAACCGAAAAGTGAGACTAGATTTTGTGTGGGCATTCATTTCGAATGCTGTGTAAATTTGTGTCCAACGAATTCAACCTTTGGTCAGGCCCTCGATATTTGAAATTGTAACACACAAACATGTATGATTGTTGGTTGTTATTTCATCAGTCCCTACAAGGACATTTCGGAATTGTTAGTTTATTGTTAAATAATGATAATATTTACGAAAGCTTATCTGTCAAAAGCATCTGAATAGATTTCGGTGTTTTTTGAAATAGCTCATCCAAATTCTTACCTATTCAGACCCAAACCCCGTTTTGTAAAGTTATTGCGGCAAAATGTGTACAAATAAAAATTTCAGAAAATGCATGTAAAGGCTGCGGTAATTTGTACGCGAAGTTTAACTAAACAACATCGTAGAGGCTCCGAATGAGGACGTTCGGATACCTAGTTTAGTAAGTCTGACAGCTGATTGACTAGATGTGTTTGAGTTTTTATTGGCCCAGATTGGTCACGTGATTATTTTTTGCAGTTGAAAACAACAAAATGAATGCAGACATTCTTTAATTCAGGATCTGCATAGCTTCATTGTGTTTGAAGGGAATTCGTCTATAGCATTTGTTTTGTGCGAAATCAGAAGATGCTTTCATTTTCGTCTTGCAAGCTGCAACTAAAAAACTCTTGTTTGTTTCAAAAAAAAACCATGCGTTACAGTGGGGATTGGGATGTCAACAAATAGCCCTTTACGGCGGTTCTGAAAATGTTTATTCTGTACCACTTTAGCTTAGGGAAGCTATACTTCCGATTGGTACAGTATTCTTCTTCATTGTTTGCGCTAAAATTTGCGGTGAACCTATTTCACTAACAAGCTCCTCCACTTTCCACTCTCTACTTAGCACGGCCCTTAGCTAACACTAACTGCCTCAAGTCGCGCTCTACAAGCTGGTTGAGGTTTTCTTCCACTTCTGTGTGCGAAGGAGACAAATTATTCGGTCCCGCATCCATCGAAAACAGGACCGAATAATTTGCGAATAATCTTTCACTTGGAATGACCAAAGATATCTTTACTCGGTTTAGATAGTGTTCAATCTTTGGGGCCGTAAAGCATCAGGACTGTAATGATCAGGGTCTTATAAAGAATCCATGACTTCTCAATTGCTTTCTCAGCTAGAAGAAGCAGCGGTTGGCAAGAGTTATCCTTCGTTTAATTGTTGAAAAAATGTCAGTTTCAAATATCCGATAGGCAGTGAATATCGAAATAGTTCGAAGAACAGAAATGAAATGTATTCAACAAGAGATGTCCTGCCTAGATCTAATAGCATCGAATAATCGGTTTCAGTTATAGACATCCATCATGTTTATACAGAAATTAAGCAATTTAAAATTATCTGAATGAAATTATGCATATAATGTATTTCTGCACTCAATTTAAGTCATTGGCTTACATAAAGTACATCTAAATATTACTGAACTGGTTATTTTCGATTTAATTTGGTAAACATTTTAAACAATTTATTGACATTTTAATGCGATTTTGTGAAAATGTCAAAGCAGAGTGCATTAACCTTTATGGTTTATGGTTGTAAGTGTCACATTAACCGCAGTTCACATTTCCTTGTGAGAGAGTTAAGTCATGTCACGGGAAAAAAAGAGCCTTAGCGGCGGTTCCCAAGCTTATAATATATTACATATTCAAGATTTATATATTTTACCTAAGCTCAATTTATAGACTAACAGTTGATGCAAAAGATGAGTTTGCAAGTAACAATTTTATTTGCAAGTAACACATATGACAAATATTTAGTAATTCATTACAGATTTAATTTGAAAGAGTCGTTCAATATTTTTCGAAATACATAAATCTACTTAAAAATATTTATAACTATTTAAATGTTTATTTTTAGGCTCATAAAATTCTCCATATTTATTGACTAGATTACCTTCTTTCAAAAAAGCTAAGAGACACCTTCGATAGGTATCTGTTCCTAGTAGTCCAAAAAAAAAACTGTTTTTCAATTAAAATAATCTATTTCGAACACTTCAATCAAGGATCTCACCTCTTGATTCATCACTTTTGGAAAATATATTTTTTTAAATGCAACTAATGTATGTGGATAGCCTAAAAGCTCCAACAAAATTAAAAATTGCTTACAGCGTCTGGTTTATTTGCATTTATAACGCCAAACAAAAATTCAGTTCTTCCCAAATGGCAATTTTTCTGTACTTTTCTGCGTTTCTTTATGACTGACACACTTTTCAAATCATCTCCTTTTCGGTAAGAACATTAAGTTTGCTGGTTTAATCTTAATAGAGTCCTGTACGGCGAGTAATTATTTAAAAAAAAGCAACACATCAAAAGCTTTTAATTAAAAATTATTAAAACTGCTATTTCATTTCAGTTTTATGAAAGTCAGTAATGAAAATGCAGTTCTTAAGAAAACTTTTTTTACGTCATTGAATAAATAAATTCTTTTACACGTATATGTTGTCATTTATCATAATACAGAAAAAGAGCTATGTGACATTCCATTGACTATTCTTATTTCTCTAAGCCTCGTCTTTCAAATCCATTTACTTTGGGGAGAAGGCTGCGCGCTGCGCAGCAAAGTTGATTTGAGTAGTTATATACAAATTCTACTCTGCTAAAGTTAGTTTGAAAAACGGAACATAACGGAAAAGTAAAGTCACAAAATTAAATAACAAAAATTTATGAATGAATTTTATAGCTGCAATTGCACCTGGAAACATGAATTTTGTTTGACAAATACCAAATAGAAATACTTACCTAAAACTCCGGTTCTCTTAGGTATACCTATTCCTTGTAGGAATTATTGTGTCTCATTTTATTCATACCACCCATTGACACGGAGACTATTGTCTTAAAACTAGAAATAAAAATGTCACAAATTGACTATAAAGATCCCTTGCTTTCGCTCAAAAATGAAAATGATCCCTTGACAATGGAGAATAGGACCTATCTTTCCTAGCGTAAATAGGTGTTACAAAATGCCCAAGCTTATGAGCTGAATCCACTTTCATGGGGTTTTACAAAATATCAACAAAGTTTCTTTAATAACATAAATCAAAATCTAGAACATGGTAAAAAAAAGGACGGACTAGTTTTAAAATTTTAAACAGTGATAAAGAGCAAAAATGCTTGCAAGTGATCACAGCTTCATTACGGTCCCATGACCAAGAAGGTGGACTTCAAGGCTATGCGACGCATTTAAAGAAAATACAAGGTTCGGCTTACACCTAACTAAATGAATATTTTACAGGAGCAGTTTGAGCTTATAATAAGAGGCTTCGTTTATCTGAAAAAAATGGCTTACAATCGATTTGTTGGTGATTGATCTTATGCCTTTATACAAATAGGCTTCAGTTTCATAACAAATCCTGAAAATGTTGAGTTTGGTATGAAAACGAACCGTCCATGGATAACAGAACATCGTTTTTAAGAAAATAATCAAAGAAAATTGGCGCCTAACTGCTGGATCAATTACTTTTTAGTGGAAAGGACGATTTATAAAAAATCATAGCGATCGACACTTGTAATATAAATTTTACAAGGTTTGTTAAATTTTACAAATAAATCTGCTGCTTACTTTACTGTAAACAAAGGCAAAAGAAAAAGCACTTTTAACATATTAACAGAGTAAAAGACGAGTTGAGTGGGCCAAAAAACTCAAAAACTGGACATTATATCAATGATGGTTCGTATTTGGAGCGATGAGTCCAGATATGCAGTTTGCATTGGTGAAAAAAGATGGATAAAAACTTATGCAAAATAAGCCTTTAGAAAAGACTGCACATGTTCCCAGCATCTTTAATGGTATAAGGATGCATGTCTGGGCGTGATATGAAAATTTTACATTTTGTCAACGGAATGTTCAATGCAGCCAAGTACCAAGACATTCTGCAAAAAAAAGCTTTTTCCGTCAATGCGAACTCGTCAATAAAGTTCGGGAGGCTATATTACCGAGCTTTCTGCCATATGGCTGCTGAAGCAATCCCTTTAATGGCATAGCCTTGCAGGAGCCCAGATCTTTCACCAATCGAATCCGTTCAGCATAAAATTAAACAAAAATTGCAACAAGAAACAGCTCGGACTCCTCCAGACTTAAGGGCCAAGATAAGAATTTAAGATTTTTTCGAAAGTTACAATCTCTTCCACTTCTTGTGCACTTTCTTTTCTTTTACGACAGCCAACTGCAGAGAACGTCCTTTTTAACCTAAAAGACTTGATACTTGTTAAAACCCTTAGGCTTTGAATGCATTGATTATATTTGCTACGGGCCAAACACTTGCTTTACACGGCACTGATTACTGCCCAAAGGGACCTTTTTTCAATACACTAACATTTTTTTATAAATTGGTGTAGTAACGATGTATATAGGTAGAGGTACGTTTTCTTGTTTTTCACTTTTTCAATAAAGAAATTAAATTCTCATATTTGAATAGCATCTGTGAGGAATTTTTACTTCCCTCCCCATGAAACCTTGGTCCATTATTCGGGAAAACTTTGTCCTTCCATGCTTTTGTACTATACATATACCTATGCTTGTTATAAATAAGAGCAAAAAGCTGGCACTTTTGAAAGAATATGATAATATATATAGTAAAGCTATAAAGACGAAAATTAATATAGGTTAATCCGATAAGCCACGTGTTGAGACCTACCTCCATCTCCAGAAATGCTTTACACACCGCTCCAATGGTATATATATTTTCTTTGAGAAAAGTGTTGCAGCTTGTATGCCGCAACTCAGAAATTATGTATAGCCAGTCGAACACCTGTGCAGTGCAGAGAGGTACACAGCACGTTCGATCTGTACAACATCTCGCCAGAGAATAGTCACGCGCTGCTTTCCAGTCAAAAGAAATAGAAACAAAAAGCAATATCCTGCTTCCGATTACCACAAACTATACAGATAAAGAATCGTGCCAGAATTTGTTGCACTTCCTCCACTGAATATCTAACAGAGCCGCCCAGGCCCACCCGTTGTCATTGTTTATAGATGTATAAACAACAGCCGACGAAACATTGAAGACAGCAAATTTGTCAACGGGCATCATAGCCACCCAAATCGATTTGAGATATTGTTCCAAAGTATACCAAGGTGAGATTTCCGGAAGGAACTATACATAGCCGCAGGGATGGTAATTTATTCGTAAGAACGATGTATTAATGTTGCCGTTTTGTTTTGTCTCCTTAGAATTGACCGTAACCGAGTCCGGATTTTGGTTATGTCACACATTATTTGAGTCTGCCTCTCTATACAGCGTACACTTTGACTTGTGCCCGTAGTGTCTGAAACATTTTTACTTTTACTTGCCGCAATTAGATACACCCGATGCGATGCCTCCAGGTGCGTTTCACGCTTCATCTTATATCAGATCCCAAGATAAGTAGGCAACAGCCGACAAATACGTGAATGTACGTGTATACAGGACACGAACAGACTATATAACATCTGTTGGGAGTAGAAGTACGGTATAGGGGTGTATTTAACTTCGTGACAAGAGGCGCGCTTGTACCCGATAGCATGATTTTTGATTATGTATTTCAGAGTCACCTACCACCTCCATTTTGTTGCTCTCGATTAAGGAAAATGATTTCTAAAGGATCCTAATCCTAAGGGATCTTTAAACCTAGTGATCATAACTTTTCGATTTGATCAATTAATTGGTGATGACAATGTCGAAAAATCGACAACTTTTCGGCGGTTATTGCCTTAAAAAACCTGTAATATATGTTTGGGATATAAGGAAGAATTTGGTGACTTTAATGGCAGCACACTCCTACTTAATGTCAGCAAAAAATTGATTGTTTTAGAACCATTTAGTACAGTTGCAGTTTCAGAATGATTGAGATTGAGAAGCTTCTCAAAACAGTGTCAATACCCCCGCATGTTTTCCAGCGGGGGTAGTAAGGCAGCGGAAAAACTTTAATAGGTGTAATTTTTTGTCACTCAGCAATGCAAATCAACTTCATGGGATATTTCCATGCATAAAAAACAAAAGGATCAATCGGGAAAAAATTGGTAACCAAATCAGTAAGCAGAGCAATACCTCAAGATGGGGTGGTTTCGGTTCTCTTATAGATTATGGTAGGTACTTAAAATGAAAGGAATAAATTGTGCTAGAGCTAGATCTTTAGCAGATCTCTGTAAGGCGGTAAAAATAATAAATGGAAGGCATTATATAACTGTGCCGACTTTTCATGTCCAACAATTATCAATAACTTACTTAATACCGAACAAATAACCTCATTTCACCATAAGACAGCCTCTATCTTTACTGATGAAGTCCTTGATGAGGCATTCTTCTACAGAATTGTAAAATAAATGTTTAACAATGCAAAAACGATCAGAGCTCCACGGAAAGACCGTATCCTGTTCGTGTTTTATAAAAACCGTACAGTTGAATTCGTAGCAACCCTTACTGCAGAATTTAATCAAATATATGAAACAGGGGTGGAATCGGCTAAGGTGATAGTTGATAGTTGACAATCAAAACCATCGCTTTACGTCCACGTAAGGTGATTATCAAATTGACAATCCCTTTTTTGCGATCAATTTCATGCGACAGCTAATTAGGTGTCGCTTTCATACATTTGTGTTATTTTCATAGGTATGCGGTATGCCCTCAACTTCTACTCCAAATAAATTAAATTCTTAAGTGATAAATCAATATTTTAAATAAATCGAAATAAGAAATTTGAAAATTCGTTAAGTGCTTCATTGGAATTTCTACATTTCTACAACTCAAACGGAGAGGAAAATGTATAGGTAATAATTACAAAAATGTCCAACTATTAAGAAGAAAACTGAGAAATGAAGCAATTATCTTGGAACTTCCAAACCGGATGTAAATATATATATAATTGTTGGAGTAGCATTGATTATTGTGTCTTCGATTTTGTTACATAAATGTTGAAAGGATCCGTATTTGCTCCTTTTTTTCTTGAGACCTTAAAAAACAAACAAATTTATTGTAATTTGTTAACATTTGTAATTCATTCACTTACCTACATTTTTCACAATAAAAACACTTCGAATATAATTGTACATATCAGATGCTCGGAATGACAGTGTTGGCAAGGAAGTGACGTTCAAAACTCTAAGTGCTGCCCATAATCAATCAGTTTTTTGTGATCGCTTTACGCAGAGCAAAGAAGAGTTGATAATCAAAAACGACAATCAAAAAACCGACAATCAACTTTAGCCGATTCCACCCCAGATTATATTCCAAAAAGTCATAAAAATGCGATAATATTTCGTTTGCACAAAAAGAGAAAGGAACAATCTGAATGCTGGAACTAAACTGTTTGATAAATAACTCTTCAGCAGGCTGAAGTTTGAAAAAATAGCGTCCTGCACGATTTAAAAGCAGGCGTTAAAAGAGCTTACTTAATAACTTAGACGCACCTATATAAAACGGAATAAATAGCTAAATGTATACTATGTTTGCTGATTTTCGAGCCAATTTTGACAGCATCCCTCGTTAGGCTTTTTTTTAAATGTCCGAAATCGGAGTTTCAAGTAAAATGATAAAAATGTTAAGGACTTTATACGAAAAGAACATATGATCTAGCATGGAATGGAAATTTCACCTCCGAAGAATTTTTAGAATGTTTCTTGGATGTACACAGCAGTGTTATGTCCCATCCTCGTCGTAAAAAAACAGTCTTTAAACATCCATATCCAAAGACCTAAGACAATTCATATTCATGTTGCGAAATGGACTATTCTTCACTTCACAACACCCAACTCTCATTGCATTAAATAGTTTTCGCAACAGATACTTTTGGGCCTTCTCACAACCATTTATTTGTCTCAGTTTTTGTTCTCTAGATGATCTTTAATTTTATGGCGGACGTACGCATGAGGCTTGGAGTTCAATCACCAACCCTTCCTTAATAGCAGTTTATACTTTTGTCGGCAGCAATAAGCTTCTGATTTATCCAAGCTCATCGACGAATGTACCCGACTGGCAATTATTACAAAATCTCTTTCCTATGTGCTTGGGGAATAATGATATGCAGGAAGCAAATCAATCACTTATCGGGCGTCTCAAGTATATAAATTTGAAAGATCACTCTCCAGGTTGGGTTTGAGCCTTACTCTTCTTTTGTTAGAAGGTGTTCAGGGTAACTCTAGTTAGCCATTTATTATATTTATCTCTGCTATAAGAACTTACACTCCATTCGTCTTTTAAGCTAAGGTAAATTAAAAAGTAGTAGGAGGCTCAAATCCAAATCTTAAACAAATTCCGCAACCAATTTCTTTCGGAGGATATCGGAACCTAGCTGTCAAAAATTGAAGAAAAAAATGCAATTCATCGCACTTTAACGCAATTCGCCGATATGCGTTACAAAATGTCGAAGAAATATTCCGAAGAATACCTCGAAGCTAAAATCCTCGCCGAATCGTATAAATCGTAGAATTTTCCGTTCTGACGGATACCTCGCTAGGGCCGATTAAAAAAGTTTGGAGTTATTGCATTTATTGTTAGAAGTTTTTTCGTTAGGAAATATTTCATTTCGACTTAATTCCTTTGCAACTATTTTGTAGAGCCGAATTTGACCGATGGAATGGGTTATTTCAGCTTTGAGGGATTATTCACATTTTGACGGGGTAAAATGGCACGATATCGGTGGCCAGTTGACATCACCTCCACGTGAGATTTGTAGCACGTAGCGCCGTCCTGTTGAAACCAGATGTCATTGGTGTCCATATCATCCAATTCAGGCCAAAAGATAATAATCATCGGCCTGGCTTGATCAATGTTGTTCTCAAAGAAATATGGACGCTCTTGGATCTCATGTGGATTGGTAGCGTCCCAAATTCGACAATTTTTTTTGTTAAAATGGCACGTTGTTCCATTTCATTGTGATTTGGCAAAACAGGCTGAATGAATGACAGCCAATTTGACGGATGTAGCTTCAACAGTACCTATGGCGCTATCAACTGTCAAAGTTCGGAAGTTATAAACTTTTATTAGAATAATTTATTTAATGTTTACATTTGCAAAGTCAAACAAATGCTTTGTACGACTGCGTAAAGTAGAGCCCGTTTTGTCTTAACGCAAGTTCTTGTACTTCACACTACATTACATAACCTATTTGTAAGACTGCTATATTTTTTAAGGAAGGCAACATTTGTTAATAATTAAGTGCATTTGCATGAGCCAAATAAATTAGTTATATTTATCCAATACGTTGGAACTTATACACTTTATACACTTATACACTCTATATACTTTACTCCCGTCAACTGGTCACTTCAATTCGTCCCTAATTGAGCGGCCCCGGGAAGTGTCCCCTCGAAACAGCCATCGATGTACTTGAAGTGTGAGCTCAGTCCTGTTGGAAACAAATTTCCCCTAAGTCCAGTTCATCAAGAACGAATTAACATGTTTGCGGAACGCAGCACGCCGCCGCCGCCGTAGGGTTGGCAAGATTGATGCTCTTTCTGCCTCAATGTTCTCAGATGATCTGATGGGCCTAGGGACTCCAGTTCTTTGTCTTGTCACACTCGCGGTTTGTCTGAATGTAACAATTGTTTCTGGTCTCAATGGGGCTACATTAAACAATTTCGGTTACGAAAAAATTCGTTCGAAAAGCAGACGTCGACGGCAAACGCACGCTCCTCACTGTTCTTCAGGATGAAAACAACTGACATGCAAGAAATCAAAACTTTAGAACCAAGTCTGTCAAATTACACTATACTCTTTCTTATACATTACCTACAACTTATTTACATTTTCTAACTAATATTGGGTCAATATGTCTACGCTTTACTCTTTGTTTATTCATGGATGGCATTTCGTGGTTGTGACTCAAATTTAAACACCCAACCTTCCTCAACAAATGAACAATCTAGCACCCATATATGGAAAAGGCCTTATCGCACCTTGAGTAACCAGTGTATAGGTATACAGAAAGCACCAGATCTCTGCGTACCACAGAAGCCAAAAAACAGTGGCGTCTCTATGTTGACTTATTAAATAAGTAACCGGAATTACCATTTGAAATTTTCAGTGATGTATTGCAACATTTAAAAACGGTTCATAAAACAAGTGCAGCAGAGATTAGCATCATACACCCAATCTACCTCCGTTTCAATGAGTTCTTCTGATTTTTATTTTTTACAAAAATGTTTATCCTGTGTAAAATATGCCCTTATCTTCAATCTCGATAAAGTATCTAATCGAATTTAATTATCAACATTCCAAACATGCATTTGGCAGTACCAACACCATCACATTTAAGTACCAATACTTCTGCTCTATTCATGCCACCGAACATGCTTTGCGTTCCGCGCAAATGCGTAGCATAACTCATCAAAACAAACACACAATTATATCAGTTTCAGTTACAATTTCGAGTGTCAATCCTATAAGGTCGACCACTCACTCCCATTAATCACACCCTGTATCAAGCAAAACACACAAGTCCAATCAAACGTTTAACATCCCAATGCTGGAATTTCCTAAGAAAACTATCCAGGAATTTAGTAGATATCTGTTACACGTAGGAGCGCACTGCGCACGTTCCAAAGATTACGAGCCATGAAGCTTTCCCGAACATGTTCACCGTTCTCAAGTATTTGACCTTGCATTCATTGCCGCTTGAAAAACTATTCGTGGTATAATTCATCATTCTATTGAAACTCCCTGGAAGAACAAATATTAATTATCTGCTCACGAAGCCGGTCTGTTCGTTCTCGATTCTCGTTGTGTGTGTGGCTGTTACTATCGGTGATTTAAATCAAAACCCAATTAATACGATTTTAAAGGAGAAAAAAGTGAGACATTTGACACATCGACCACATTCCCCTGAAGGCGTTTTTTTTTTTCTTGTAGTGCGGTGCGACTGGTAGTGGAAATGGACAACAACACCGACAGCATCGAGCGGCAACTGACCCTACTACTGACAGCTTACAACCAAATGTCCAGCAGTCATTGTTCATTCTCGATTCATGTTTTTATATTGTGCGATCACAGATCTCCATAGGACACATCGTGATCTTTAATTGGATTAAGGCATCCGTCAAGTGTGCACAGGCAGAGTAAGACGTTACGAGATCGAAAAACTAACCGATTGCCCGTCATCTTGTTGCATTGGGGTGATTGAGTCTAATCCCTTAGAAGCAGGGGTCTTAGATTGGATTACCGAGAAAGGAACACTACAGCCTTGGTCATGTTTGTAGGGGTTCAGTGATCATTGGCCATGTTTCGATTAAAATTGAACATTTGTATGCGCGGGGGGTAGTTATTAAAATCCCTAATACACTGGACATTGCGGGTTTATTGCCATATCCTCGTAGTTCATATCTGCTGATTTTTCGAGAAATATGCTAATCGGCATTGAGTTTAAATTCGGTGTTATCGCGTGTACCTATAGGCTATATGGGTGTGTGAAGTTTCAAGCTTCAGAATTGAGACCTAATCTTTTTAGCGGTTCCAATGGCTAGCGATTATTGGGCTTCGTGGTTAGACCTGCCACTCAGCATTATGATCAGAGGAGGTGCTCAACTAAGTGAAACATTAGTCGCACAGTGTCGGTGAGTAGGAACTATTTTTCTTTTTGGTCTTAGAAATCAAAAAATGGCAAAGTCACAAATAGTTCTAGTAAAAGGGTCGGATTGCTGCCATTTGTGATAGAAATAGTTTACAATTTGACATGAAATTTTATTCTTCCTCGAGTCTCGTTCAAAAATGTCAGAAGACAGCACCTTAAATAAGACAATTTTAGCATTTTTTGTACATAAAACTGTTGTTTCTGGTACCTATTGGTGATGGACACGAAGTCTCGGAGCCATACCTGGTTTCAAGTCGAGCGTATATGACTGTATTTTCATCATAATTGTCATCGTATCCAACACAAGAACAGTGAGGCTAATGACAACTGATCCTGCAGAATACCTTTAAAAAAACTTGGATTTTTTTTATTTTTGCTGGTTCCTTATTCGTTTTTGTAATTATGGGCGTGGCTCTTGGAGTGTATGTACTCGGCCTCTAAAGTCTAAATGTGCTTTGCACAGAGGGCTTGTATTGATTGAGTTCTCTCTTTGGCATTTGAAACCATCGCCATTTCACAGTCTTGCGAGATCTGTTGGTTGCAACTCTAAAGTTGCCTTGACTACCGAAGAATAGATGATACATGATAGTTTGTAACTATTCTTCTAGAGTGTTTTCTGAGCCATTTCTACACTTCATTTTAGTAATAATGTACTCTTGGCTTTTAAAGAGGTTAGTCTAAGGGTTTCTGTTTATGTATAAAAGGCATTTTTTGCAAATAATTTAGCAGTTTTGTAATAACAAGAGGAATATCGGGATTTTAAACCGATTTAGAGTTCGTACTTTGGTATACTTTGTATTTCCAAGGAGCAGCTTTGCAGCTGCATCTTCGCTCCATACTTGCTGCTTAAACAAATGCAAACAATTTTAAACAATCTAAAGCATTTTCAATGTAATATACAAATACAAAGTGCATTATTTTTCCACTAATTTTTAGATATAATGAGCGTTAAAAAAAGTGTATTCCAATTTTCTTTCATTTTTGGCAAACATACATACATACATTTTGAAATGAAAAACGTTTAGTTACTGTTATTTTTTAAAATCCATTTATATACTATAAAGAAGACTTAACAGTTTAATGTACACTTGATTTTGCATTTATACATAAATAGATAGGTAATAATAATAATTGATCAGATTCTTGGAAAATCCACTCCAATTCAATTCTAAACAACAAAATTGTGCCAATTTTAGGAATCTGATAAAAAAAACATTTAAACTAATAATTTTTTGGTCGAATTTCACCAAAAAATGAGCTGATATAAATCACAAGAAAAAATTTCATAAAGCTTGAGTACCTGAGCTTGTCTTGTTCAGGAATAATAGAATAATACTGCAATTCGAACCACCAACCAACTCTGGAGGGAAGCCGAATGTCAATGAAAGAGCGAAGAAAGCAACTAATGATTCCTAAGCATGCAACAACATCTTTTGCAGGAGTTGGCGATCGTGCGGCAATACTGACATATGGCAGCATAGTCTGGTGGCAAGCCGCAAGCAAGGCGACCAATCTTAAGTCAATGACTAAAATATTTACAAAGTCCTACAGCTGGACTGGAGGCAATTCCTAATCTGATACCTCTAGAGTCTATACCTTTACATGGAAGAGACTGCGACCAAAAGTGCCCTAAGGATCAGCCAAACTAACACTTGGAACCCTTGCAATTTCGGGCATGCATAAATCTTATGCAATTTCGTAGGAAACGCTGTCATTTCTGACTATATGTCTCGTCATCTGTACTTTGACATTCTGTCGAAAGTTCAGCTGGTGGTAAACAATGGACTGTGAAGTTTATTATTATAATAATAATAATATAATATTATAATATACTAGCTGTACCCGCCCGGCTTCGCCCGTGCAAAATGTGGTTTCTTTGATTATTCGTTACAATTAGTAGTAGTTTAGTATTTTTTTTATGAACTCTTTCACATCCACATTTCTCATAACGCGTAATTTGGCGAATAAGAGATATTTCTTACCAGTTAGCACTGTATAAAACAATTCGTCTTCCTTCTTATCAACGTTATGTTAACAGGTATTCGCTTCAAATGTTAAAATGTTAAATCATTGTCTCTCTCAATCCCGTAAACATTTCACACCGTATCTGCTTTCTACTATGTCTCTCAATCCCATGCCCCCCTCCCGCCACACCACCCATAACCAAACACATCCAGGAAATTAAATGAAATAGAAACTCATCAAGATCAAAAGAACAAAGACGGTATAAGAGTGTCTGAAACATCGCCACACACGAAACACCTCACATTACATACCTGCACTGCATCCGCTGTACTGTGTTGTGTGTGTGTGTGTGTGTGTGTGTGATTGCGCATGGCCAAGCAGGTTGAACAAAGAGGTCTCACAGTATACTCTTCTCTCCTCAGGAAAGAAAAAATAGATACAAATAAAAAATGTTCTTTCAAAATCAACTGTCCAGTGACAGTGAGAGCTTTAATAACCCGACATATTTGGGGTTACGATTGCTTTGTCGTGAAGACGACGATGATGGATGAAAATGGATACACACACAATATTTAGTTGATGGGTTACGTGTGTGTACTTTTTTGTGAATATTAAATTTATTTGGTAGGTAGGCTTTCGTGTATATTTGGTTTTTGTTAATTAAAAAAATTTAAGAATTATAAATGGGAAGTCGGTGGGAATCGGGTTATATGGACTCCACAGGGTTTATTAATGCATGAGTGAAATAGGAACTGAGCAAGAGAGCAGACACGTCTTTCCTACATATTTCACATTATAATTTATAGGGTAAAACACCCAATAATTGGCACCTTAAGAAAACTTGAGTCTTTATGTGTGTGTAAATATAAAAAATAAACATTAAAGTACATAATTCATTTACATTTATTAAGTTTTTTTTTTAATAAAAAACATAAACAAAATATAAAATTACTTAAAAAACATACAGTAAAATAAAGCAAAGTCAATTTTCACCAATTATCTGCACTTCGTTCCATTCATTGGCATTCCTCAGTCCTATTATTGGCACCTATAATATATTGTGGTATAAAACAATTAAAAAAAAAAACAGGCAAACAGTGTCTCAATTCTCAATTTTCCAATGATGGGCGGTGTACTTTGTGCCAGTAATTGGCTCATGGTGGGGTGCCAACAATAGGCTATTTTACCCTATTTTTTTTTTTGTTGCTTAGCAAACCAAACAGAATACTATCTCTGTCTGTCACAGGAGTAAAATAAAGTTAAAAGAGATGTATACCCAAATATATTGCGCGTTTAGTATGTTTGATTTGAGAATGAAGTGCATTTCCCCTCACCCAGGTCAAAATAGTACAAATGTTTCAAATTTTGTCTATTTATTTAAAAACCTTTTAAGATATCGAGTAAATGGATATCCTATGTTGTACCTGCATATGTCCTCTTTAAGTTGGCATTTACTATATTTAAATGCCCCCAGTATTTTCGAACGCAAAGCGTCGCAAAGGAAAAAACAAAAGAAAACGAAAAAATAAATTACTCTTGTCCAATTTTCTCTGGAATTTATAGAGATATAGAGTTGAAACAAAGTGGAGATTGTAGGCCTTGGTATCCTCTATAGGCGCGTGAAAAATTTATCAGAATAACTTCAGCAGTTTTTAAGATTTTTGCATTCAAAGACATGCAGTCAAATTCAATATAAGTCGAACAGAACTACACCAATTTTATTTATATGATTATTATAATACCTTCTGTTTCCTTAAAGGTCGCATCGCGATAAAACAGCCTGTATTTATTTATTTTTTTTTTCTTTTATTTTTTAAACCTTTCCTTTTGGTTTTCAAATTATAACCAATTCAATACAATCTATTATTTTCTAAGCTAAAAATCATGTTCATAGAGAAAAATAAAATTAAAAAAGTAACAAGTAATAATAGTGCAAAAAACTAAGTGCTTTAGCAGACTAATTTATATGCTGGCACACACATAGCTGCATGCTGCATTCCACAGTATGAGTGTGCTGGTCAATTTTCGCTTTTCTAAGGAATACTGGTGCCGTTTTGACACACATTCTCTGCTCCTTCCCGAGTAGGGAGGAATGGAAAAGCAATGGACTGTAGAACCGGTGCGGGAATATGCTCGGAGAATTAAATTATGCACTTCAGTCGATCAAGTCACCGCTTTGCAATCTTAAAGAACGAGTGGAGAACAAAATTCGTATGTTCTTCAAGACCAAGTTTCGGAAATTGAGGTTTGTCCTTGCGGACCTCTTCGACTCCACGCCTCCACATATTTCGTCATCTTTCAGATTTAGTTTCATTGTGTGGTTTCTTAGGAAGCTTCCGCGATTGCCAGAACCTTGAAAGACACTGCTGCTATCAGGTAGTCTGAATCAAGTTAGCTTCGAATTCAACCCATTCTCAAAGTAACATTAGACACAAAGCTGTGCCAAAAGTTAGTCGAATGATCATAGAGTAGAGTAATTAAGATTTGGAAGATCGTACTTGGCTTGGAACACTGATGGCGGCAGTCACTCAAACGATTGGCGAAAAGTGATTTTTTCTGATGAAAAGAAGTTCAACCTCGATGGGCCCGACGGATACAACTATTTGATAATATGCTTCCATGATCTTACTACTAAACTGTACTGGAAACGACTCTACCTCAGTTCCTGGACCACTGCCGATCATTTTCCAGCAGGACAATGCGCCAATTCACACAGCTGTGAAAATTCAGAAAATTCCGTTAGCTTTTTGAAACTACTGTTTGAATTTCTTCTTAGTCTAAGGAGCTCAGTCCTACAACAGGATGAAAAAAGTACAAAAAACAGTTAAATTAAAAATAAATCATGTGTGAATGGTCTGTCAAAGTCCAGATGGAGAGACTTATAGCCAGAATTGACTGTGTTTCCTACGTATTTACCTAAAATTTGTGCATGCCCGAAATTGCCGGTTTTTCAAGTGTAAAAATCCTTAAATTTTTTTCTTAGCAACATATCATACTTACATAACTTTAAATATTGATATTGCGATCTTATGTCTATGAAAGATTTTGTTCTTTGGTGACAGTCAAACAAATAAATAAATAAATAAATAAAACATGTTGTTCCTTCAATTTTTCTGCTCCCAATAAATCAAACAGTATTAGAAACAAAAGCAAACAACGTCAACATACAAAACTACTTATTCCCATCATCAGTTATTTTCTACTTTTCTATTACAAAAAATCACATGCGCAGCAACCACGCGTATAATTTGTTTGTCAACAAATCTCTGACTCCACAATTAAAATATACAAGATGCACAATCTCATTTTTTTTCTTTCAGGAAGGAATAACAGATCCCCCATCAACATCGTCAATAAGTCGCCTTCTACGTGGATCTGATCGCACCATCGACGACGGACGGAAAGACTACAGCATCCATGGGATATTAGGTGGTAAGTATAATATGGAAAGGCCCACAAGCTATCTATAATATTAATCCACAAAAATTCATCGCTCACAAATTAAATATCAGCAATGGATAGACAATAAAGATCATCAAATTATATCCAATAAAATTCTAATGTTGGTTATTGTAATGAAAATTTATTCATCAAGAAGCTATCTGCTGCCTAAATCTCTGATTATCAATATTCCCTATTGGCACCAATGTGTAGAGGATAAGAACGTTACGAGTATATGTATTTTATAATAATTACCATTAAAACCATTCGGTTCGTTTGATTCGGGATTCCCTTTTATTTTTGATGGAATCTAATGATATACATATCTACTGTTGCGGGGCCCACGAAACCCCCGTGAAAATGCATCATCATCGCATCTCTGATCGACATCGACACTGTGAATGGTGAGCTGATAGATCAGCTCCCCTAGAAAGTTCACAGTTGCTTTAGATAAAAGAATCGAAAACAATCTGTAAATCAAAAAGTAAAATGTATCTGAATCGAATAGTGGCCTCACTTCCAACTGGGTGGCTACGTATACACCGCTGTACCGCTGGTCTCGGCATCAAAGGGATTCCGAACTTTGATATGGATTCTCCCAGCCACATGAAACCTGTATCTATGCGAGATGTGCTCTTTTGTTGTTATCGAATCTGGTGAAAGGCTTTTCTTCATTGTATAGTCTGTGATATGGCTAAACATTAAACACGGGTGTTTTTTCTTTTCCTTTTTTTTTTGAATGGGAAAGGGACTCTTTATGCTCCTTCTGTGTTGCTTAATGGCAGTTGAATCACGGATACCATTTTTGTCAGTAGTGTCATTGATTTGAATGGATACAAAAAGGAAAAAAAAAACACCTTCACTATGCATTGATAGTGGCGGTAAGGCCGACTGTTATGCAGCAACGAGATAGAGAGCCATTGTGGAATTGTTACGTACCTATATTGAACGATTATATCCTTTTGTGTCGGCTTACGTTTATGCACTTGCAATGTTGCATGAACCGCAATTTTAAGGTGTATGCCGCAAAGTTGAAATGCTCATGAACAATGAGGGCATTCAATAATCCCACAAGTGGAAATAGGGTCCAGAAGTCAATCGATTGATTTCACGGTTGTTGCAGTTGTTGCCAAATAAATAGACACAGAAAAACAAAAGCAGATTCAAAATTATATAAATGGTTTCGCAAAAATGGTTGCTAGAATAAATTTAGTCTATTTATATAGAACTAAGAGGCAAATTGCGTACGTTTAGTTTTTTTCTTAAATGTAGATAATTGCAGAAGGATTCTTGCTTTCTTAAAATATTTATTAAATTCCCCTAAAATCTGGCATCTCCCAGTGAAGTGTTGGATTGTTTGCATTGGTTGCAGTTCCAATAATGAAACTATACTTCCAAGCCAGATCAGGCCCGATCGTGCTTAACTGATCTATGATAATTTTGATTTGACTTTCGAGTAATCATGTCAGCTATATAATTCTATCTGGGCTCATTAACGCATTTTGTAGCATGTTTATCCATCATTTTTGCTTCATCTCATTCAACAGTTTGTCTCCTTTGATAAACAAATCCGTGCGCTTCAGATTTCATTCCTTCTATTTTAATTCGAAATCTGATCTTAGACTGTTCATTTCTATAGCCCAAAAAAAATGTTTTTTCCATCATTTTCTTCGACAATAAATGATGTAATCTTCTGCCATGTAAAAATGTCCACAAACAATTCTATATACCTACAGGATATAAATTGGTGAGTTAACAGGAAGCCTCAGAATCCGCTTACGGAAAAAATACAGTAATTTATCAATGTCCTCAAATGTGTCAAAATCAAGTGTACCAAGACTTTAATCCGCTTTAACAGAGATACCAGAGAATGATTCCTTTAAAAAGGCCATGTCTTATACTATTGTTTTTAAAAAGCCCTGCGGTAGTGAGTCGTAGCGTGTCTATTTGTATTTTTAAGTCCAGTGGTAAAAGATTCATGAATGCTTCCAGCGTAATGGCAATTCAGGCAGTTCTTTGTATCACATCTCTTCTGGGAGGCTATGGCAACCTCAAATTTGGGCTCTCGGAACTCAGAAGAGGTTATAGTAGCTTAGGATTTGGTTATAGGCTTCCTACATCTTTGAAGAGGTTAGCTAGTTAAATGGGTCTTTTTGTAGAACTGAATTGGTTTTAAGGGTTTAATGTATAGCTATAGGACTAAAAGTTTGTGAGTTTTTTCTCTTCCTTAAAAAATAAGTCTAAAAGTGTGCAAAATTGAAATCTAGTCACCTGCGTTCATTATCATAACCCTAGCAATCGTGCTGAGTAAATCCGACAGAAATAATGTTTTCCCTTATAAGTTAACAATTTCGGTCCGGATGTGTACAGAGAGTAATAAACTTCTTTCTTAGGTTGTTCCTATTCAGAAAAATGAAAAAATTAAATTAAAATAATGTTCAGTCTAAAATTAAAAATTGTCTATCAGGGGGTAGTGGGAGGTGATGGGACAAATATGTCCCATCCGTATTTTTGGGTGGGACACCAAATATAACAAATGAAAATACAAAATTTGTTTTTTTGTTGAAAAAATTAAATTGAGCATAAATTAACAGAAAACATAACAGGAAGCACATTCACTTCAAATTTAAAGAAAATAAATGAAATGTTGAAAACTGCTAAGCCTTCAAAGCAGAGTGGAATCTGACACTCTTGAAGTATAGTTTTAGGCCTCTCTCCTTCCCTTTTCGACTACAGGACGCACAAGGCCTGCGCGCATTACCTTGTACCTGCAAATGTGTTGAAGTTGGTCCATTATTCCTTCCATATAGGCTTTAGTGAATTTTTGATGTTGTTTTTCCCTCTTCAATCAAATTTTCGGCTACGCTTATCAGAAAGTCAACACATGGAGTCTTTTTGCATCGCAACTGGGAGTATATGACCCAGGAATTGACAAGCGACATCATAAGAAGACGGTAGAATACCTTTTTCCAACAATTTGTCGATTTCCTGTCAAGCTCATACAACATACAATCCTGAAATTTGGTCTGCTCGGTCTACTACTCCCATTGCCGGCAAATATTCATCCTAACTACCTCCAGACAAATCCTTGTCATCGCTTCCTTCTTCCAATATCTCATTGATTTTATTTGGCTGCATTGACATAATGTACCGAAATCTAACAACCTAAAAAAAGTTAACATGTGCTAGGAAACCTAACTAGGACACAAAGGTCCCAACAAAAAATTCTGATTATATTATATGTCCCGAGCATATATTTAAATGCATAAAACAATAAAAACACTGAACAAAAATTGTTCTCACCTATTTTTAAATATTTCCCTAATTTTCTAAGTATTATAATTCTAAAATGTATTCCTTTTGTGAACCTTATTTCAATCTAATTTCACAAAATGACTTCCGTAAACAGGATTTTACGTCCTACTGCTGACGCGTTTTCCACAAAGATATGCATAGGTATGCGGCGCAGAAATGGCGCGTTAACAATGTTTTGGGACAATTTAAATTATAAACTACGAGACGAGACATATGCAGTACGACCCCTTGAAAAGTATACATTTTTTTCATATGAAGTTTGTTTATACCTTGGCTGGGACGTATATGTCCCATCAGGATCGAAAGGGTTGCAAATTATTGGCTCAAAATCAAAACCAACTGAAGAACGTATTCAATTATCTGAAGCCTGGTTTAATGTTTCTCAAGAAAAATACCTGCTTGTGCAATTGTACCCCAAAAAAGGGTTATTTGAGAAAATGGCAAATTTTAGTGCACATGTTGAGACTTCTGAATATATCGCGTGGGAGAGGCTTTAACTCCCACCAGCCCATGACTACCCCCGCGCTATGATAGTGAGGGAGAATGATTTGCTTTAAACTTGTAAGGGCAAGAGCTAAAAGCGCATAACCCTTATACGTTTGATCTCAAGCTCAAACCGCTTTAAAGATACTTTATCCTTCATGTCCACCTGACGCACTAATACTTAAGACGCACATAATCGCCGACTAATTGCTGTTCGATATGACCGACATCCCATAATACTTGGTCATTTTCTCCGTTGTCATTGCTGCCTTTCTCATGAGCGTCATAACATTAATAATCCTATTTTCAATTACATACATAACATGGGCAGTGCATCACACCGCCAGTAACTCATATCAGCAGCATCCTCTGGTTGTACATAGGTTAGACGTTAGACCCCAATGCATCTAACTGATGAATCGACTTCCGACTTTCGTCTCTAAGAGGACAAACGTCTATTAATTAAGCGCTTTTCCAAAAAAAAAAAAAAAACCTAATCGACGGATTTTTTATTTATTTCTCAAGGAACGAATTGATAATACAATTTTAATTGTGGAGAACTTTGGCGATGTGTCATTGTGTAGCGCGTATTTGTCCAAAAAAACATTCCCTCATTGAACGGGGTTTTTAATCTGCACAAAGCGCGCAACATCAAAGTGATTCCCTGACAATGGTCAATCGGAATCGATATCACAAGAGTTATGAAAAAATAAACTGGAAATAAATCTGATGAAGATGAAGAGAGGCGGTTGCGGTAAGGGATTTGAACTAATTTCTTTGAGTTTTGGGCGCGGTGTGTCTGTGTGTACTGACAGATCGACAATCAACAGTAGCCCGGGCATTAATTTGAGTGACACACGCCGTCTTGGTTGGATTGTGCGCGGTACTGTTGTCGATTCGACTCCTAGTTTTTCAGGTGAACCTGAGGCAGCGTGTAGTGTAGACACGATTTTTTCATCGACTTGCTACGATTAGGTTGATTGATGACAATTTTCATGTCCACATTCCTTTTGATCATCCAAAAGCAAGCAGCCAAATATCGGATCAAATTAAAAACGAAAATAAAACTAAATGTCATTGATTTGGCCCTAGGCAGAAACCAGAAATATACTAAGGGTTTCTACTACTAAAGCATCGCATAATGGGAACATGTACCCATAAGGCGCGCGAGCGGCTTTTTTGTGTGATCAACTCTCAGTCTCAGTCTCTCACATAATATTTTTATTTTCCTTTTGGATTTATTTCTCTTGTTGCGGCCTCAAATATGCGGTAGCAAAAGAGGTTGAATATTCCATTGAGAACTTGTTTTCCTGACGGTGAAGGGGAGTGTAATGTGTCATGTATCCTGCCACCTTTGGGTGTCGAATGAGTCTGTCTGCCTTCGGATGCGAAAAACGTAAATCTTTCAGCCCGTGTTCTCCTTTGCATTTTTCAATGGAATTCGCTGCCTCCTGTCCTGATTCAGATTTGTTGTTTAATCATGATTTTGGTGTTCCCACACAACCAAAATTAGCCAAAATTGGGAACTGATGCCAATAGCTGTTGGTTTATATTTATTCGCTGCTGACATGGAGTTAGACCTCCTGAGTTGTTGTGTTACCATGACAGGGTTACATTTTCCTTACCACTTTTGTATCAGCAATGAATATTCGTAAATTGAATATCTGTCAAACTGGGTGAATTTCGATCATTTTCAAAAGACGCAAAATCCGACTGAATAATAATAAATGTCATTCTTAACTTCAGGGTGACTTATGACCAATATATAGGGTCTTGCCCCTTCTGTTGTGATAATATGTCATGTAACGTATATCTAGAAAAAAGTCGTTCTCTTTATTTGTTAAACGTATTTGGTCTGCTTGCAAAGAGAATTCAAGACTTCTAAAGCCTGTATTTGTCGTTATCGCTCTAAAATAGGACAGACAAAAAAATGGAATAATCAATGAATGTAGGTACACCAAGCCAGTTATATTATTAACTGATGCGCTGGTAAGTGCTCCCTTTTAAAAAAAATAATTTTTCACAGTGTTTCATATTCAAAAATCTGCTTTGGTCACCACTTTGCTGTAATTTAGATTTATTCTTTTAATAGTATGCGGCAGTGATGTTAGTTCGTGGGTAATTACCCATTTTGTGGGAATTTTTAATCAAAAAATAAGAGGGCATTTTTATAAAATCCAGGTTTTGTTTATTCAGAAAATAATTTATTCTTTTAGTTAGTATTTTTATCAGTTATAAAATAAAACCAAACTTTGAAGCCACCTACGCGAATTCGTCTACCGATCACGCTTATTTAGAAATGCGCAACTTCATGGGCATAAAAACAGCCATTGACTGCTCCTTCAAGCCATTTGCTGAAGAAAGAGCGCTTTTCTGTATTCGAAATTGTTTAGTTTCCTATCTGCTCAGTTTGTTTTTATTTTTATACTAGCTGCCTCGTGGTGTACGAGTCTGTGTTACCTCACTTTGCCAATTTAAGTTCTAAAATCTAAGCCAACTAAATAACTTCATACATACAAAACTGCTATATGTTTTTCTTTTTTAGGTTTAAAGCCGAGCGTTTTTGATCTTTTAATTTGTTGATATTGTTTATAAATATTTGATTGCTGATCTTTCTGGCAATTTATTTTAGAGCGACATCGACAGAAAAACGTAACTAGTAAAAAGGGCTTCGAGACAAAATGCTAAATTTGCTGAAGTTTTAACGGACGAATACAAAACATCAAGCAAAGCCTGCGCTACACAATTCCTATTCTAAGTTTAACCTCAGCGCTGGTATCATTGCCTGAGTCCATGGCGAAGCCTAGGTAGACAAAGTCCTTAACCACCTTAAAGTTATATCTGTTTAAGGTGAAGTCCGAGAAGTCGGAATTGGGTGCCAAAAAACTGATGTAAGAAACAAAGTTTCTAAAAATGTTCCTACCGACATTCAGTAAGTAGCTGTCATTCTCATTTCTCTTAAAGGTGGGTTCACATGGTCTACTGCGTAGGCTTTACTATGAAACTCAAATGCTATTCAACAATGAAAATAAAGCGCGTTTCTTATAAAAAATATAAGTAAATAAATAGTTGGCGCTACAGGTCCGTGAGACCCTACACCTATAGCTTCTCACAACTATTCGTTTTGTGTGGGATTTTAGTTTTCGGGACGAACGAAAGGAATCTAAAATTTTATGATGATTTCAAACGGCTAAATGAGAAGATCTTACATGATAGTTATACTTTTGGATGTTTGGGATCGAACCGGGAGTTGTTCGCTTTGTAGTCCAAAGCACTTGCAAAAAAAATCATTTTAGGGCTGAATCTGGGGCAACAAATTTCATAACAGAAATATGGAAAATTTCGCCACTGTGAGTTCGAAAAATTTAGCCTGGACTCTGAAAATAATTATTAGTTCTATCGCGGATTATCTGCTCCCGAATTTAGGCGAAAAACGTTTAAAGTCTTCTCCTCCCTTCATTTAAATTTAAAATTGACTCTATAGGTAAGCTTCAAGCGAGAAATCGCTTATTCTGTTACTGGACTCGTGCACTTCATTTGTGTGTATGTATAACTTACTTCCGATTTAGAATTTTTAGAATGAAACGTCGTAAACTGTATAATGCTTACACAGCTACCGTTTATGTTGGATTGTATTCATACAGTTTAAATGTATGAGATGGAAAGATAACACAGGATGAGATCGATGTAGGTACTACCAAAGCCTAAGTATTGCGGACACAGAATCATCTTAGTCAATTTTTAGTAAAAGATTGCCCTAGCATTCGCTTCAAAACTTTACTAATTCCTATGTTGATAAAAAAAATATAAGTCATCTTTATGCGTTTGTTTCATTTAGGTAGGGTTACTTTTTGAAACACTTTTATGTGTAGCACATAAAAAACCTATGCCAATTTATTAAATGTTATTTGTGTAGCTGAGATCTTAAAGGTCACACTAACACTGAGTAGAAAGTGACCGATACCACCCACCAACTTCATTCTCATCGAATGTATTGCAAAAACACAAGATAATTAACACCTATAGAAATAAAAATACGGAGTTATAATTTAAGTAGGCGGTTAAAGAAAAGATATTTGTGTTTTCGACTTTATAAGTTTAGAAGATACCTACCACATAATGTAATGTAACGACTACTCAATCGCAAAACATTTTAATTATTGTACAAGAAGCTAACAAAATTCATAAATGGTTTTGTAATTAAATGAGCAATATTGGTATTGTTGTGATAAGTTCAGGTATGAATGAAATCTCTGAATGACTTGAAAGAGATTGCTTAAAACGAACTATGAAATTTTCATCAACCATAGGGAAGCATTTTTCTTTGGATTTGGATTTGTGAATACTGTGGAGTACCACATATTCTAAAAAGGCAATTTCTTCAATCAATATTATGAAAGCGATCATAGTTATTGGCTGGCTTGAACTTTTACCGATTGAAACTATGTATTTGGCTTGAGATGAGGCAGAAACTTTAAAAATAAAATATGTTTTAGTTGATAGTCTTACTGCTGAAAAATGTCAAGATACAAAGGCACGACAACAAAAGTTACCTACGCTGTTAGTTACAATATTTGCGTTACAAAAATATGACTTATGCGATTCTTAACCGGTCCCTATTTATTCTTGAATGTGGAATGATATACCAAGCTCTATTTTTCCTTCTTGTTACAATTTAAAAAAAAAAAATTGTAAGCTAATGTGCATCGGTAGGTTTTGATTTATCTGTCCCTATTTTCTTAAGATCTGCTATTTCGCACTACATTTTAAGTGTCATTTGCACGTGGCTACTATAATAACAAATTAAGTTTGGGCTCATATGTACATAGGTTCTACATTATGTTTCATTAAATAAATTAACAAGCTTTGCAAATTCACTTTTGAAATGAGTTTTTCTACAAATTTAATATTTATGGCGTTAACAAAAAATATTTTAATTATTAACTAATTCATAAAACAGATCACATCGTATTCGTGAAACCATTGCAATTGTTTTGATTTTTTATGCTACTGAGTAAAATAATATAATAAATAAATAATTGCTTACCCAAAATCTTGTTGAGTTCATGCAGAAATAAATATAACTCTTTAAACATGGATCTCATATAACAAATATTATAATTCCACACGAGCAGCATTTATCTACAATTCAACTCGACAACATTTCACATTAAAGAAGGCTACTTTCGACACCCTATGCCGTGGTCAAAAATGTATATTTTAAATTATCTTATTTTGCAAGTGCTGCAACTAATACTATGTGATAAGGTCCAAAGCATGGCATTAATCCGGCAAAGCGTATCAAGTTGATACAATAACAAATAAGTGGGAGCCCTGATGCTATGGTTATACATTTTTATATTTTGCTTTAGATTTGGATCTTAGCGACGACTTATGCGACGTCAAACAGTGAAGATAATTAAATTTGGTTAGTTTGTCTACGATTTGTTGTTTCCAGCATCCCACTCATCTGCCAGCTGCCATTGTATTAATTTATTAATGCGGTCAAGATAAGTGTTAGTTGTTAATGTTAGGTACTTTCTTATCATTGCATTTCGAATGAAATCAAGTAACCCCCGATTGTATGCGGTACAAATCATCCACAGCAAGTGTTAGGGGAATATTTTTGGAGCATTACGAAATGTTTGTGGTAACAATTTGAATTACGTTTTGCAGCCCATAAAAGGCGCTAAGTGACATATTAATTGGACAAAATGAAAAAGTTGACCACACACGGCCTCGTCTTTGGTCGAATAGGTGGTACCTAATAGAAAACTCGTTCTGATAAGAAAAAGTTTTTTGTTCTTAAGTTTTAACGTTGTTTATTGGTATCTACTGCATTCCATTCCAAACGAAGCGTTAATTAGGACATCGGCTTCTGTATTCTGTTCCATGCAGGCTTAATAGTTGATATAGATGTCAGCGTTAGTTTTGTTGACACCTATGTAGAAAGTGGCCAAACGTTTTTTTTATTGCCTTAAAGTGGTTTTGTATCGATTGTGGATTTACGGAAGATGCGATGCCATGTTTGTTATACGGTATTGCTCGAGAGGTACTTATTCAGTATATTTTATTTCAATACGAACATTCACTGCAGCTTTGGAGAATACGGATATAGGTACCGTGGGTAAAGAGGTGTTTTGAATTAAAAATCATCATCTTATTCCACAAACAATGTTGCATCTTGACAGGGACAGGCCTAATATTTATTCAGCCTGCAATGCTAAGAATAACTTGGCATATAGTCCAGGTCTAGCGCCATTGTATATGGTGGACATCGACATGAAAATTGAGCAGGATCCTAACTTGCGGCTGAATTTCGGTAAACGACTTGTACAAATTTTATCAATCTTTCACAGACTTTTGTGCCCAAAATACATGTGCAGAATTAACTGCGCAGCAAGATTAGAATATACATGTTTATATGTATATCGGCACACGTAAATTCTGCACTCACCGCAGCACTGCAACATGTCTCTATTTCTAAATTTTCTAATAAGTTTAAGTATATTTTCAATATGGTAAAAACATAAAAATAAATATTTTGGCGCGACAGGTCTGTGGGACCCAGACCTAGCTTCTCATAACCATTCGTTTTGTGTGAGTTTTCAATTTTTGGGACGAATGGAAGGGTTCTATAATTTTACGCCGAGTCCAAACCGCTAATTGCGAAACTCTTTCATGACAGTTTTAGTCTCGGATGTTTGTCAGACGTTCGCGAGAGGTGGCGCAGTGGAAAAAACCTTTAAGATGTAATTTGGCCGGGATTCGAACCAAGGTATTATTTGGGACATTCCAAAATATAGTTCAGTAAGCCTGACAGAAGACTGACTTGTGTGTTTTATGCGTACTTTGACAGGCTTTTTAGAAAATTTACGATATTACATGTCAAAGAGAGCGAGCAGCAATTTTGTAAACCTTTATGCTTCTTTAAAGCGAATGCGTTTTGATAGAGTAAAGTATGGCAGATATGAACTTCGGATACTGTCCCTTTTTAATTTTAGCTATAATTTTTGTGCACTAATTAAAAAACAAAAATAGTAAGCGTCATTTCCACACACTGAATTAAATAATTTGCATTGAATAAACATCATAGGAACCTACAAGTCCTAAAAACATGTGTGTAATAAACAACTCCAACAAGTCAAGTCAAACCTTTCTCCTTTCAAATGATGATGCAGCATTTTTAATTGGGTATTAGTTTTGATTGGCCCAGCTCGGTCACAAGAGCAGTTTTTTTTCAGTTGACGTTTATGGAGGTGTAGCCGATGAATCTAATCAAGAGATTCGTGGCTGATTACTGACTTGAAATTTCGTAAATGTGACTGACGTAGGAAAATATACGCTACAGGCCAATCTAGGTTTAGCGTTCAAGCTAGATCTAGTTGAGACCAATATAGTCGACTTCAGATCTTTAAATGTACCCATTATGCATTTTATCGTTTGCACATGTTGTTGAACGCTATGTCCGTCAATGGCGATTTTGCAGAACAGACTGAAGAAATGACAGATGAAGGTAGCTTCAACAAAATTGCCACTATTAATTGTCAAAGCTCAGAAGTCGCTATTGGAATATTATAATACTTTAACTTTAAAAAAATTGCAAATTTTCAAAACAACTTAGATAACGATTTCTCTTAAGATTTCATATTATCCTGAAATGAGGTCACATGATTTAGACCTCTAATGCTTCAGCTTCCTTAAATGAGAGATCCATACTCAATACGCATAAGATATAAGGCTTCCCTGAGTAATTAAGATCATAACAGTGAAAACAGCATCGAAATCCGTTTATTGGTTCCCGATATTAGCGACAACGACTCCTATTGGGGACTTTCCTTTATTCTATGTACCTAGCTACCTTATAATGATATTGATATCTTATTCTGTTTCTTTTAACTTCGCTTGATTTTTACAGATTATTCCGCTTGTAATAAATTTGTAATACCTAACTGAATTTTTAATTTTACTAATCGCCTCTTTTTCCATTTGGTACTTTTTTATTTATGTCTGTCAACTAAACCTCCCTCAAAGTTCTGATTTTGTTTTTTTTTTTCACCAGTTCACCATTGTCAGTTAAATCAGCGCCTTTCCTGGTACATGCAATTTGACAAATGTGACACTCGCCCATGTAATTTTTCACTCCACTTCACAAAAAAAAATTGTTTCATTTTAATTGAAATTTAATTTTCATCGATAGCACTGTGCGTGTATAATGTTCAAAAAGTCAACCTCTGTCAAAATGCCTTCTCTGCCAAGTAATTAAATAAGTAAGCCTGAGCTAACAAATTAATACTTTCGCGTCAAGCCATAGTCAAATAATTGAAAACAGGGCAGGGATATAGAACATACATACATCCTTAAAAATCAAAACTCTTAAACCCTAAAACACCAAACGTTTTATCCCAAAACAATTGGACAGTCAAAAGTTAACCTGCTACGACATGTCAAACAAACGAACACTCACCAGACAAAATGGCACTGATGTTGTGATCTCGCCTCCTTTATCAAACAATTGACAAAAGGTCAATTGAAAAATTGAATTCACCACAAATTCCATTGGACCTATTGACTACAATGGCAACCACCGTGATATCCTTAATTCGAATGGACCACAAAACGACCGCCTCGGCGCAACCACCCGCAAAATGGCTCGCACCACTTACTACACCAAAGCATCCCATTCCTATCCTTTCTACTCATCACTCTGTCGGCCGATTGTCGGCCGATTGTCGGCATCGTGTGTGTTAAGTGTGTAAATTATTTCACACCTCCCGAAAAGGGAAACGAGAAATCACAACTATTAATTTCTTTATCTGCCTGGCAAGGATCTTGGTTAAATGATTGCGCAAAAAAAAACGAAATCCGAAGCCGAACTCGAATGCAGTTCAGCGAGAAAGAGATGCACCCACCAGTCAGACGTCAGTCCGACCAACACCAACCGCAACAAACCGGCTCAGACACAATAGCCGCACACACATGGCTCTATACTTGTAGTCCTCTCATTTAACATAATTTTGGACCAGCCCGAAAATGTCAACCAAAACAAAAGCGCCGCACGCACATCAAACGATCGTAATGCGATGCGGCCGCTTTGAACTGCACATTGGAACGCAACAGGGAGTCTGCGAGGCGGTGCGTTAAGATCTTCGTGTTTTCACACATTAGGAGAGTTCGGTTCAATTTGGAACTCTGCTAATTTTGACTCTGAAAAATGATCTATTATAATGTGGACGAAGATTATCAGAGATTAATCAGGAATTCATGTCCTGGCATCTGGATAAAGGATTCATTCTTCAGCTTAAAGTTACACAGAGTTGCATAAATCATCACATCGTCATGTAAACATGTGTGGCATTATCACAGTCAGGCTTCTAAACATGCGTCAGCGTCAGCTCACGCTTGAGTAAGGTTTTATTGCTGGGCGCACTATATGACACCCAATTAAGCGGTGCGACAACGACGCAACGATGGCGGTCCCAATGAGTAACGTGATACTTAGTAGAGTTGATAGCTAAACTGTTGTTAGGTCTGCTACTATACCACGGCGGCTACCAATCGATGCATATGAGTAGAGTAACGCTAATACATTTTTATGATGTAACACCCATAATGAGGGCGAAGCTGAGGAATTCCCACAACGCGGCAGCGGTCCCTTTGACGGATTTGATGCGGTCCTTGTCGATGCGGTGGATTGTGCCCTAACCTGCAGCTGAGCTGTGTATAAGTCAATCGTGGAGTTGTAAATTGGATGACATATGTGATATAATGAGGACTCGAATGTGCGCCACCCGGTGGTCACTGGTAACTGAGAAGTGATTTTGAAGCTGGTTTTGGGGACTAGGTATCGTGGGAGTTTTTACTGGAAATAAAGAAATCAAATCAGATTTATATGGATATTTTATTATGTCCTCGATGGATTAGGTTTAATATTATTTAAATCACTTTTTTTCTTCTTCTGTTTTATACGGTATTTATCTCTTATTTACTTAAAACTTATACCGGTTTAATATAAAAAATTAAATTAGCAAAGATAACTCCAATGCCTAGATTAGATTGTAAAACGGGACACTGCGTCCTCTATTAAAGAACCCTATTGTGCCTTCTTTGGTAAGGTCCTTGAGCCATATTTTCACCAAGGATGTTTCTCCTAAGTTTGAGTAGAGCCGGACATGAGAATGTGAAGAGAGGATTCGTCACTCTCAAGACATAGTCTGCATGTTGGATCCGGAGAGACTCCAATGCCGTGGCCACTGATTATTCCTGTTAATATTCTCAGGCTATTTTTGTCTAAGTTGATCAGGAAGTAGGATTTCCTGGGAGAGAAATTGGGGAAAAATTGTCTGGTGAAATTTTGCCGAGGAGCTTTAAGCCAGACTTCATTGAATTCAATACTTGAAAGCTTTTTAATGTAGCCCCTGAAATGGTTTTTGTTTACTCCACAGAAGGGTTCAGGTCCGATAAGCGGAATTGTATTGCCGATTTTAGCCAGTGAGTCAGCTTCTTCGTTACCAGCAAATTCAAGTGGAGAATGACTGGGTGTTTCTTCAAAAGTTCATAGATGGCTGTGAATATTTCTAAGGCAAGCTTCGATTTCATTACAGATAAGTCCAAAAGCTTTGAGAGCTGCTTGGCTGTCTGAAAAGATGAATAATGGTCTTTCCACTTGAGTTATTGATTGCAAGGACTTCAGCTTGGAATAAATATAAGTTTTTTTAAAGGCTAACTGACAAATTTACTGGGGGTGACTCTCCATAGATGCCACATTCTGTCAAGGTCAAGACTTGATGGATTGGGTTTGAGTTTTTACCAGTCTTCCCTTGGAGGGCTTACTATGAGGAAGTTTTTATGGAAGCCATATTCCGGTAGCACGTCATCCAAAGGCATGCTATAAAAAGGCTTTTGGTCTCCATAGCGTTAAGCAAAGATAAATGACCTCCTTGATGATAAGAATAAGTGTCAATGTTGTTCAAATGAAGCAGTCGATGAATACTTAATCTTGCTCCCATTTGAATGTGTGTTTGAATGGGTGTCAGATGACATTTAGTGCCATGGTCGGGGTGAAGCGTAGACAGCCAGTCATACAGTTTCCGGCTATACGTTGAACCCGTTCTAGCCTTTTGACTGTGGTGACTTCGTTAGTTTTTGTCCACCAGACCACGGCAGTATAGGCCATCGCTGGTCTAACCACAAGCGAATATAGCCAGTGTATCAGTGTAAGGCCCCAGTTATTACCGCAGACTCAACGACAGATTCATAACGATCAGGTAGCCCTATTTGCGGTTCGTTTTATTTGGTTCCATGATAGTATACTGCCAAGGATGATTCTCAGGTATTTGGTATTTTTCAGGAGAATTCAACAGTTTCGCAAAACATAGGGGGCGAATAAGAACTCTGAAGTTGTGAATTAAGACCAAAATATGTGAAAAATGTATGCAAAATCAACTAAATTACTATAGGTACCTTACTCAAAATAATTATTTGTAAAGTCGGGTTTCCGATTGCTTTGCTGGACGTCATTTCAAGGTATAATAGATAAATTAGATGGGGACAATGTTACTTTTCTGGTTCTTCAAAGCTTTTCATATGGTTAATAAGTCAATTCCGCTCAGCAAAGACCTCAATTACCTCCACTGCTGTTAAATGAACGTGGGTAAAGCAGGGTCCGCCAGCCACATTTTTGTGAATTTTTCGAGTCTTCGGCAAGTGGTTAATTTTGTGGCATACCTAATTTACGCGCAATCCGTTATACTGGATGAGCCACATTGACTTTTAAAGGATTTTTTGCGCATACTTATCACCGATTTAAGCGCTCTGTAATTTTTTTTTCAGTCGGATATGCAGTTCGTTCTACAATCGGCATTTTAGTGTTTTTTTTTTTTTTAATTGCTAGTTCCTAGTAAACACTTTTGTTTTTTCACTGAAAAGGCCAAAAGTAGGAAAAGAATAAAATAAAAAATTACTACGTTCGAATTTTACTAAACCAAATTAAATATTTTGTCGCTCTTCTCTAAATGGTCCAAAAAGGCCTTAAATAAAATAAATAAAAAAATTTTAAATATAAAAATAGATTCCGCCCGAATTCTACAAAGTCACAAAATGTATATCAAGAGAAGCGTCTAATAGTTTGCTATCTAATCAACTCATATAATAAAATAATTTGTCGGTCTTCTCTAAATGTACCAAAAAATAAAAGTTAATTTTGTCTTTCCCTGATTAAATGCTAAACGACTCTGAAATTGAGTCTTTTACGAACCCTTTGGACTGCTCAAAAGTTTACTCCTCTTGGAATAAAATGCTACTTGTTGAAACGGTTGTTATTTCTGTACTTACCCACGCATGCGTTGAATGGTAAGCCGATCAACCATCATTTATCTATAAAAAAAGAAAAAAAGTTTCCGCCATCTAACCGCTCTTTGTCCGGTATTCCGCGTTTTTCATGTCTAACATTCGAAAAACATTTGTTTTGCTGCTACCCGCCTTTGGAATTCACTCACTCGCGAGAGCTAACTGATGCGCGACGATTTAAAACGAACTTAACAATTTATGGATATTAAATAAATAAATAATATATATCAATATGACAATTTTAACGTCTTTCAGATTCGTGGTTGCAATTGGGTACTAAATAACTAAGATGTGCACTATTGTTATAGTATAGTTCAGCGATGGCGGACCAATGGCACCCGACGAAATATTATTGTCACCTCTGTTTTTTGTTATTCTGAAATTGTTTTCTTTAATTTAAAATTAGTTAATTTCAAAAACTAATTAATATGTTTACAAAAAATTTATTTCTGTTCCATGTAGTCAATATAAATTAAATCAAGACTCTATGATGGCACGCCAAAGGCAGCTTAAATTATTTATTTTTTAAAATGGCACGAAGCTCTCAAAAGATTCGCCATCCCTGCTATAGTTGGTTAAAAAAAACAACATATCATGACCAAAACTGCCCATTTAGTGAAACAACTTTCGCAACTAATTAGCTTATCACAGCCTTTTTGCTTCTATTTCAATGTTTGGATTTGAAAAGCCATTGTGAGCACTTGCATATGAAGTGGTATACAAACTTTCACAATTGAATACATCAATTTCAAGAATTTATTAAAAATTGTAATTGAAAACTGAAAACCTGGAGTATTTTAATGTTCCCCAATATAAAAATTGTCCCCCCGAAAAAGTTAAATGTTCCCCTTTTTTCTGGTTTTCCAATTATATGTGCAAGTTTTGCTCTGACATGATCATCAGTTACCAGTGGCTTGGCCTTTTAAATTTCCACCAACAACACTATCTACCAAAATCCAAATCCACTTATGCATGAAACCCTACCAAATGAGTTCGATATTCACAAAATGGTACACACACGTATGGCAATTGGTTTTGTAGAAAATAACGCGCTACTAAATTAACTAAGTTAATTTTAAGAAAACATTTGCTAGTATATCTTTTTTTCATCCCTGTGTTGTTTGACATCTCTTTGTTAAACCCGCTTGGCTATGAACAGAATAACACGCTTTTCTTCGTGTTATTCGATTTTCTTCTACTTCACCTTTTATAATTTTGTGGATAATTTTGCTTAGTTTATGTGGAAAGCAAATATGATTTTCTTCAAGGTAAACAGATGTAAGGTTTTTTTATATTTGTATCCGAATAATTTTGCTTCGACTTCCTATTTCAAAGTGTTCAGCCTACGCCACTGTCAGTTACCCAGCCTTCTTAGTATTTGTACTAGAAACTAGATAATTTTCTAGTTCTTTGTAAAAAAAAATGGAAACATTGTTCTAGTTGTAGACTAAGGTTTAACATTTGACAGAAATCCTCCATTTTATTATTATTGATATATCTGGCAGTGCTTCCACAAATACTTCTATATGAAAGCACTCCGTCTGACGTATTGCATTTGGCAAGCTCGACGAATTTGTTTTAAACATTAAATCGATTTTATAAAGAACGTACAATTAACGAGTAAGTTTCGGGTGATCCAGTCGTGCACTAAATTTAGTTAGGTAAATTTTGTGAAAAAGAAAAAATCTTTAATTGAAGTACGTTATCCTTACTGTCTGATTTCATACGTATACCCATTAAATATATTATTCAAAATGTACTTAAATATTCGTCAAAGTCTAAAGAATTTTAACAATGAATTTCTTATTTCAGGACGCGGTTCCGACTCCAGTGACACAGAGTCGGAGCCTGGAATACCACTGAAACGCAAACAGCGAAGATCACGCACAACATTCACGGCAGAACAGCTGGAAGCTCTGGAGAGAGCCTTCACTAGGACTCAGTATCCCGACGTTTACACCAGGGAAGAACTAGCGCAATCTACAAGTCTGACGGAAGCTCGCATCCAAGTATGGTTTAGTAATCGACGTGCTCGCCTTCGAAAACATTCTGGTTCAAGTGGTGGCCTAGCCGCAATGAATAACGGCTTGGGTTTTTCCGCTCTGCCAGTATCTTCTATGTCCGGCTACACTCCCGCCACACAGTCTATAGCTGGTAATGAAAATCATCACCATCATCAAATGACTGGCTACGACCTAATGGCTCAGTCACAGCATGGCTTTGCTACCGGCTTCCAGCATAGCCACTTTGGTGGACAAAACTACTATCATCAAGGTAACGGCAAACTGAGCTTCTTTTATTCAAAACAAAACTCTTAATCTTCCACAAATCCATTAACAGACTACTCGAAAATGTCCATGGACGACTTCAGTAAGCTAACAGCTGAAAGTGTATCTAAGATGTCACCATCGATTCATTTGACTGACAGTTATCATCCAAAGTTAGAGGCTCCGCCAAACTGGACACAAGCAGCCTATCATTTAAATCAATCCACAGCGGCGGGATATAATCATGCGCCACCAGTGAATGACTACACAACGGCTCACAGTAATCAGTTGAATACAACAGTAGCAGCAGCGGCTGCATATCAACATCCATTGCCGGCACAAGGACAGTCCAAATATTGGGCGTGAAGACACGACGCCTGAATATAAACGGAACTAGTATTGTGAGAATGTGCAAAGGCCTTCAAATTTCAAAATAAAAATAAATCCTTTGAATTATAAATTTGAATTGTCAAAAGTAGGGTTTAAGACATATATTTTATTTACAACTAAGCTTGACGTTAATTATTTAATTGTTTCCATAAGAATATACAAAAGATAACAAACCACCTAAAAATTGTTTTGCTGATTTACTCGCTGAAGGATATCCAACCATTGAAAAGTATTTCAACAAACCAATTGACACTTAAACAGTGGGTAGGTGGGTATGTGTACTAAGCTGGTTTGCTTTAGTTGAGACTGGGGAGGCTTCTTAATTCTTCAGTTTGCATTCCCCTTAACGTCGTAGTTCCATTCCTTTCGTGAAAAAAATTTAAACAAAGATAAACAGATACTTGCGAGCGGTTGTATGAAGAAAAAACAAATTCTCGAATTTTTTATCGAAAGAGGTATCAAAAGTTGCGTATATATCGAGTAGATTCTGAATAGGTCTGTCGTCTGTTACTTTTTGGGCCAATTTCGGCAAAGTGTCAGATATCAAGGAGTGTGGATATATTCTCTCACAGAAAGAGAATATAATCAAAAAGTACAGGAAAGAAAGTTTGGCATGACGTTTGTTGAAAACATATGCGAGAAATTCAAAAATAAACGGCATTGGGTTTAAAAAAAAATACCAGTTTGCAGACGTTGAAAAACATTCGAATTCAGTTTAATATCTATATATTTTTTTGCGTATTTATCCATTTTTAATAACAAATTTCAGCACTTAACAAAGCAAACCGAAATAAACTGCCAATTCAAATTGACTTTTGAGAGATTTGACAACTAAAGTCAGTTATAACAAACTAGCCCAAAGAAATTTGTTGGGCTCTATTATTTGCAGGTTTTTTATTAAGAGGAAATGTTTTTTTCTCTCTTTGTGGCTCTCTTCTGCCCAACTTTTGCGTAAAGTAACGAAGTTTGACTAAATTTGACTAATGTGTTCGAATGCATTATCGTTAGGGAACAGACCAAATCTTAATGAAAAATAAACAATGCATTATTGTTGTAAGAAAATAGTGGCATTTTGAACCAACTTTCATCAGTTTTTTAAGAAAAATGTACACATGCAGTCGATGCTAATAATATCGAAAAATGGTTATTACGTAAGCATATGTGTCCTTATATGTTTCAAATATGTAAAACTTCTCCTGTAAATAGTTTTTTTAATCAAATAAATTAAATTAAGCGCAATAATTACAATATGTAATTATTAACCAATAGCATTCATTGTTGTAAAAAGCTAGTATTCCTAAAGTTGGGGGTCTCAGTATGGTTTGTATGACAAACATCCGAGAGTAAAACTGTCATGAAAGAGCTTCTCAACACAGAACTGTCGCGCCAAAATATTTATTTATTTTTTTAAATTTCATTTCCAAGTAGTGAAATATGCTCTTCCACCACCTCCTTCCGATAGTATCGTCCATCTTTCTCTTCGGAAGTAAGATTTTAGTCTTTTCTTTAAATACCGCAAATTACGACATTATCGCATTGTGTTTATAGGCTTTCTCTCGATTTTGACAAAGCTCAATGAATTTTATTTTTATCAATAACTAGAGTCTTATTAGCTTTTGCAATTATTCCAACGTCCTGGAGTACTGCTGAGCACAGACTTTTACTTCGGATGGTAGAGTAAGTAAACTCTGCTAACCTGATGATGTTGACGTTGAGGGCTCTGATAAAACGAGCTGTGGATGCACTACTTCGATTGGTGTCTTTATTGACTTGCTCTAATGTTTTGTCTGGCTTTACTGTATTTGAAATAGTTGAAAGTTGAAAAGTTGAAATAGTAGATTCAGCTCTTTGACTAACTGATGTACTACGCTTTCAACTTAATCCTCTTTGAATTTTGTGGGTTTCAGCTTTGTCATTAGCACTTACTTACACGATGCAAAGTCAAACATTTTTTTAAGAAATTAAAATGAAAAAATACCTTATCAAGTATGTACCTACATAAATTGTTGATAAAATATCTATAAATAAAAAATAGGTTAAATATATATCTTTGAAGTACCTAATTAATTATTTAAATAAAGTGCACGACTGGATCGCACGAAACTTTCTCGTTCATATCATCAGTTTGTTTGGTTTATTTTTCTTTAGTTATTATTTATAGGCTATAAAACCAGATTTTTCAAATTGGTGATGCTGGTTGGTGGCCATGACTCCAAGTAGGGTTTGTGATATAAGAATTCAGAGATTTGTTTTTGAATTTACACGTGTTTGGGGGTAAATGAAGTGCGGGTTTCGGATAGTGTAGACTACAATTGGTTGGAATTATTTTAAGGTTCATGATTAATATGGTTGAAAAAAAGAAGGAGTTTTGAGTAGTTGTGATTACATGTGATAGTGCGGTAATGTTTATAAGACGGCATTATTTCCATTTTTCTAAGAAAAACTAAGTACGGAGTTTTATTAAGAATACTTATGTTATCGTAAATAAGCATTTTAGTCAAAATCTTTAGAGCTGATTTTGGAAAATAATGCGAACAAAATAGTTACAAATATTGCAATGTTGAGTTAGAATAATAATCTTGCTCAACTATTTATATAAAACTGAGTATAGGGTATTGTTCAGGATGTTAGTATTACTTGGTTTTTAAAGTTTTATCCAAATCGAAAATGGAGTTTTCGAGATATGAAAAGTTTTCAAAAGTACCGTTATTCGACTTTTTAGCCAAAAACTGGGTATGCAGCCATGTTTACCCTATATACCATAGCGCAAGTATACATTTTGGTTAAAATCGTTAGAGCCGTTTCCAAGTAAACCATAATTAAATAAAGTCTTAAAAAACAAAATTTTTCCAAAATAGTCCGTTGAACGATAATTTAGGGAAAAACTGAGTTTGCCATCATGTAAGGAATGACTGTAGTACCTTAAATATGAATTTTTGTCGAAATATTTTTGAGCGTTTTTAAGATATGACCAATTTTCAAAATTACCGTTATTCGATTTTTCTGCGAAAAACTGAGTATGCAGCCATCTTAGTTACACCTACTTAAGCCCAAATATCAATTTTGGTTGAAATCGTTAGAGCCGTTTTCGAAAAACTCAAAAATGCTGAATACCGTTAGAACGGCAACACTTAACGTGCAAAAAAAAAAGTGGCCCCGAACTGTAAGCCCACCAACTCCAAATCCGAAGTTTGAAAGAAATCCGTCCAGCCGTTTGCGCTGTAGAGATCAGGAAGGACGGACAGACGGACAGACGGACAGAATTGCGAGACCCACTTTTTCGAGTTCCTCTATCATCGTAATGTCAGATTTGATTAAAATCTCGAGTTCGATTTTTTGTACGATTACAATACCTTTCTCTTACTACGTAATGCGAGAAAGTTAAAAATGAAGAAATGTAAAAATGTTAAAAAAAAAGAAAAAAAAATAGCTTTTTTAATGATTTCAGCGGGCGGTTGAGGCCCAAAAGTACCAACTGATTTTTTATTAATTTTATGCTTTTCAGTACGCAACCTTTGGGTATGGACCTATTCACCTATTGCTTAACTATATTTGATTTTAGTCAACGGTTTGAGGTTTCATTACAATTGGGTTTAAATGAATAACCTTAGGGTTGATTGATTTGTCCGACGGGTTCCAAGTTTAGCAGATCCACGCATAACCCACCAATTTTTCAAACCTCTGTCCGGGGGTTACGAAAGGCAAGTTGGCACGGATAGGGCTCCACCGATCGCTCAGCGTACTATAGCTAAGCCTGAATAATAACAAATATCTATACAATCGTCGGCATAAGTATTTTGACAAGATCAAAAGTTAAATTTTTTGAATTCTAGTAAGAACTGAAAACGAGAAAGTTAAAAATAAATGCGAGGTTTGCTTTTGCTTATCTAATAAACAGATGAAGATAATACATTTTTTTATTTTTAAATACACTTTTTTAAATTCACTAAAACCCTTGTAAAGTCATACATTTTCAATGAAATTAAATCATTCGGCTTTTCTGGCAAGGAGTGTTATAATGTGCTAATCCTGTTGTCATTTCTTCTTCAACAATAACAGGATAAGCAATTCACCAGATGGGATTGCATAATTATATAATTTATGCTGGTTTATTGTTTAATCGATTGGAACCAAATCAACAAGGCCGTTGAGCCCTGAACCGTCTGAACGACTGATGCGTTCCTGAGAAGCTATTTTCGGGATTCAAACAATTTTTTTCGATGATTCGTGAAACTTAAATGAATTCTAGTTCGTCCAAAAAACTCGACTCCATCCAGAAGCTTTACTTTTATATTTTTGGGAGAATTGAGGCCGTTTGATTTTGTTTCCATGAGTTATATACGGTACTTTCCTTACAGAATGGAATTCATTTCGAATTTACATCTCGTACATCAGGTCAGTGGAAGATTAGTATATAATTGATATTCAGGGCATGCCCTACAAAAATTAATACACACGCTCAATTAATTATCTTTTTATTTAGATCAATTTTAAGTTTCAATACATTTTAAATAAATGTTTATTACTAATTGCATTAGGTGTAACGATATTATTTGTTTTAGTAAATACAACAATGAAACATAATCAGACTTTGATTTATTTATAATTGTTTTCAAAAATTTATTATTATTGTCAAAACATCAAAAAGTCATATATATTTACATGCTAATAGATAAATACTTCTATATATGTTTGTTTAATTATTGTCAATGACGCAGTGATATACTCTGTGTTAGACTTCCAGAAATATTATTAAACAACAAATAAAGTAAATTTTGTAATTTTTTAATTATATAATAAAATTTTAAGAAGATGGAAGTATTTAATAAGAAAAATATTTATTACATAAATATTTGCAGGCATCCCTTAGTACAAATATGTACCACATTTTCCAAAAACATCAAAAATCCACGTGTTTTTTACAAGTTGTACTTTCTACATTTTTAAGAGGTTTCATTAGTGATTTGTTTATTCAACTGTTATTAAATATAAATCGTTTTTCTGTTCCGATCTTTTTAAGGACTCGTCGACTGTTGGTCAATAAGATGACCAAACAATTACAGGGCGGTGCGTTTCTTTGAGGATATGTTATTTTATTTTATAAATTCATAATTTATAAAGTAATTTAAAATAATTTTTTAATTACTGTAAAAATGAAAAAAAAAATGTTAAAATTGGAAATATTTGAAATATGATATGGTCAATAGATATGATCCGAAATCTTAAAACCTCTCTAGCGTGGATGTAATGTTTTTGGAAAATAATAAACACCCTTTTATAAATTCAAAATATGTTTCTTTTGTATTGTCTTGATATGATTTTGTTGCATGATATATAGTAAGTTGTATATTTATTGTCTCATCTATCATACGTTTAATATTAGTAAACTTTATTGTCCATTATCTTAGGAATCGAATGAATTGTAAATTTAGTAAGGTTTCATTTTATATAGTTTATTCTTAGGTAATAGGTAAGCTAATTCTAAAAAAAAAAATATTTTCTTAACATTTCTCATATAAGTTGATTTCAGTTCATACGTATATGTGTGTATAATATTTTAGATATTGAATTAGGGTTTAGAATACGTATTTCATCGGCTGCCGAAAACTCCGCCTGTACTGTGCTGTTATACGTGGTGGAGTTCCCCATGTTGTTGTCTGCACGCCTCGGCTTCCCCAACTTACAACTGGCTTATATGGCAGATAACAGCGTCTACAAACGGCTGCGGTGGGTTGTCGTAGTCGCTCTGGTTGGGGGTAAAACTCTACCTGATAAAATATTCAAAAAGACACACAAAATATTGCGTTGTAATTGAATTAAAAAGCAAATGTGCAAATATGTATATATTTCAAACTAAACATGCTTTATGCAAATTACCATTCAATATTATCAATTGTTTGCATTGCCTGGTATAGGTATACAGTTAGGTATATTCGAGTACTAATAGTCATTCCTAGTGTTCACTTTGAGTTTAATTAATTCCAGAAATACGTATTTCCGCATATCGTTAATGAACCAGGATGGACACTATGTCAACACTAAGAATGATTATTAGCGATGTCCATGGGATACATGTAATACACATTCATCTAGGCTGCATCTAATTATGTGATTAGTATACATTTAAAGAGAGAGAGAAGGGCAGCGGCAAATAATGACAACACTAAGGAAAGTTCAGGGAGTATGTAGAGCTGTCAATTAGGTATGGTTTGACATTTAACAGAAGCGATGCACGCAATTTATTTGTGGAATGTGTGGGTTGGATAGACATTTAGTTATGCCATGATTCATTCAATGTAGGCATGGGTACGGTGTGTATTGTGTCAATAAGCGTGTGTTTAAGTTTTCATTCATGCAACAATCAAACATCTGTGCCCTTTACAATTACGTCGCCCAAGGTCGCACTTTAAAGCATGCCCCTAAATGTTTAGGAATATCAAGAGAAAATGTGCCCAAAGAAAGATCTGTTTTGTTTTATGTAGCTTGGATTTCTGTCCTTCTTGAGAGGTCCTCACATTCGCATGAAGGTTGGTACAGGTGCAGAGGGAAATAAGTCCCCAGAAACTAAGTACACTCTCTTATTGGAACTTTGTACACATTCAAAAATAAGAAGAAGAAGGATTGGACAACAAACTGTAAGTAAGTTATCACATTATATTAATAAAATCTTAAGCGTATCTGGGATAAGTGCAGTCAATACGATTCATTATTAGTGAAAACAGTGTGAAGTGAAGTTGTGCTTTAAGCAATGGAAAATCGAATTGCAAACTGAACTGAATTTTTTAAATTTTATTTTGTTTGGAAAAATACTCCTTTCAAAATTCAGTTTGGAAGACTCTGAAAATAACCAAAAAAAAATCGCGCGATTTTAAATTTTTTTTCAATCATCGATCAATCATCAAACCGGACACTTCTCGCTAAGTAATCCAACACACTAACCACTAAGCCTATACAACGTATCTATTCAATATATTTTTGCTTGCACTAAATCACTAATCAATACAATGAAAGACAGAAATGAATGCAAATTAAAAATTAATCTGTAGGACTATGGGCTTGCAAAAGGTATGTGGAAAGTGGAAGCATGTGATAGTGATTATAGACTATCAAAAGAATTATACGCGTCAATGTTTTAACACAAAAAGTTTTTACTGTGGGCTAAAGTTAAGAGCTACCTTCTTCGAGCTTAGAACTTCGCCAAGAGTCAAGTCATTACTTCGCAGAGAGCTAACGCGTTACCTTCGTCCAGTGTTTTGAGGTATCGCTATCGTGGATGTAGATTTAATTCGTAATGTTTATTGAATAACAATGCAATGCAGTGAATAGCAATAAAATTGAGTTTAATTATGTTTCCGGAAGATCAATTATTACAACGCAATCAAATAGCCGTCAGCGACGGATCCCAGTTCAAACATGATAAGAAACTTATTGACCGGGCGGTATACCGGACAATGTTGGGAAATTTTTGACATCGGGTATTGTCTACATCTCTTCTTTTCTTCTTCTCTTCTCTTCTCTAATGTGGTTCCTACAAAAAAATAAAAATTCTGTTTATGCAGACCTATCTCAGTAATGGCTTATCGGATTGAAAAATAAAAAGTAGGTGAATTTAGTAATTTTCCCCTCAATAACATCCTCCTGCGTTGTCCTGAAACTGAGCAATGTTCAAAACAATTATTTAAAACATCGCCGACAATTTTCCTTCGGTGGATACCACTGCCAGTAGTCCCTAGTCAGGCGGCACTGGGTATCGTTGCAGTAGTATGTGTGTGATTATTATGTGCGCGCTCTAACGTGATCATAAATCTTACACTTCAATAGGCAGTCGTCTCTTTTCAGTGGAGACATTCAGGTTGAACATCATTTTCAGGTGTTGTTCATTGGGAAAAGTTTGGAAATGGGCTGGTGGTATTCGTGTGTCAAGTTTTTTTATTGGTTATGCTTCCTTTTCGTTGACATTTGAGGTGGGTAAGAGGGAAATAACAGAGCTTTGCGTAAATCTTTTTTTGTAGACTTTTTTGTAGGAATTAAAATTAGAGTCAGTGTTTCAACATAATGAAGTGCTTTTTGAAAGCGTAAATTTCCGCTCGAACAGTTTTGTTATTAACTTTAAGTGACTACACTTCTTTTAGTGGTCGTTGTCGGTCGTCTTCCGCACATAGTACTTCATCAATTGAGAACGGTTCAGCCGATTTGGTTGTTCGTAATTACTAGGAGAAGATTTTGTAAAAACTCTCCGGAAAAGTCGGGAAATCCGAAAAATCAAAAATTGATTTTTTTGTATGGAATTTTGTGTGCAATTGTTCAGGAATGGCTTAGATAATGCCTAGCAAAGCTGGCGTGGGTCCGCGAGGCACATTATGGCAATTCGGCGAGAACTTTTGGAAGACCGCATTATTTCAAAAACCGCTGATTTTGCGTTGAAAGATTTGACGGAGCCTGTTTTTTTTATTGTTTCTTGAAGGCACGGGCTTACGTCAACTAACCACAAAAAATTCAGGAACTAAAGCAGGACATTCGCATAGAAATTGATAAATTGGAGCCAGAAACGTTGCCCAACGAAATGCAAATGCCTTAAAAAGAGCCATTCACTGTCAACAGGAAAATGTAGGTTATTCAAAGGATGTAATTGAAAAAAAACTTAAACTTAAACTTAATTTAAAAATAAAATAAAATAAAATAAAAGACTTTAAAAATAAAAAAAAAACATTTTAAGTCAGTCAGTCCAACTTGACGCACCCTCTAATTTTTTTATAGAACTTTAGACTGTCCTGTCACGAGTAAGCTGAATAAAGTGTGAAGTATAAATACAGATGTATTAAAGTACCTTTAAGAAAAGGACTGATTTATGTTTTTATTGGCCAATTACTTGAAGAGCCTTTGAACTACTGCTACTGGACATATTCCTTTGGTTCCGTTTCGGATAAGTTGATTACTTAGGGAATATTCCTTTTCGATCTGGAAACAAAATTAAGAGAACCGCTTATGAAACAATGAAGCCGATAGTTGAAAAATAAGCTTCATTGACAATTTGCATAATTTTTCCTACCTGTTATTACTCACGTTCCTTCTTTAATTCATTAAATAAACTTTATAAATAAGGACTCTGAATTTGCTGGGGTTTCTTTCTTAAGCTAAAATAAATCCTCTTATCATTTAACAGAAACCTTCGTCAAACTTGTAATATTTCAACCAACCAAATATAGTCCAACAAATATACAAAGGCGCTTTGAAATGTACTCGTGCATACCGGGTCCGGGACTGGTGGATCCCCTATTAAACCAACTTTATCTCAATGACACCGTCATCATCATCCTGCTTGTTTACAAATTGCGTTAATATCAACTAAATTGGCTTTCTTGTTTCCCTGAATTACACGACAAATAAAATCAGAAAGAAAATTCAACCCTTTCTGAAGAGGCGACATTGGACATAATAACTCAATCGAAAAGGCGGAAAAGTTGGGTATAGGTGTTTTGAAAACTTTTCCCATTTACATTCTGAAATGACTGGAGACTTAATTCAAATGCCTTTCATACTCGTTTAAACAACCATGCAACAACAACAAACAGGCGTTTCCCATAGAATCTGTCGCAAAGAAAACTAGAAAACTTAAAGAATATATAGGTAGATACGTTTAAAGCACAAACTAAACTATAGGTACATCAAACAATGTAAGTCCCTCATTATCATACGGACGGAATTAAACATTCAAAACATTCATTCGTTATGGGTTTGTTTTTACTATTTGCCTGGCACGTCCGGAGCGACTGAAGCGTCCACTACGAATCGAACGCAATCCTGCCGGTAACCATCCTGAGCGTGCCAGGGCTCCGATGTGTCGTTTCCACTCTGAGATTGGCAGTGTTATTATACCAGATGATGCCTCAGCAGAAGAAGTTTTATCGATTTTTTCATCGTCACCGGTGTCAATTGACTCCATTTGATTGCTTTTCACCGCTTTGTTCGTGGGGAACCAAGTTGGAGATAAAATATAGTTAATGTGAACACATGTGGGAAAAAAGGACATATTTGAAGCCCTAGGATTTGCTACTTTTTGCGCATAGGTGCTGCAACTTATTGCGTCAGTTTTTCTTTTAAACTTACCTAGGAAACGTTTCTCTATATCTGCGTAATCGTCATTAGTGGGGTAGAGGCCATTCGACTGTTCCGCATAGTCCAGAATATCGCGCTGAATTATTTCTGCCAAAGCTTCTTGATCAAAAGTGTTCTTCTTCTGATGGTTGCCATGCACCGGGGATCCTTTGAGAGCTCCGAGGTTCCGTTTTTCGCCGCGGAAACCGGAGTTGTACCTTGCTAGGGCAGCGAGATTTCGTTTGGGATTACTGGCAATATTACCAGGTGTCAGCAGTCCCAAACGTGCCAAAGTAGCCAGATTGCGTTTGCCAGTCGATGGGAGTTGAAAATCACGGGCCAAAGTGCCAATGTTTCGTTTACCACTGTACCGCATGCCCCCAGAACGGGCTACAGATCCTAAGTTTCTCTTCTGTTCCCACTCGTTGTTGCTTTGGTCAGCCTCTTCCGGTTCAGGCGTCGGCAATTGTCCGTTTTTGGCCAAGGTTGCCAGACTACGTTTAGAACCATATGTTGAGGGTCTGCTTAGATAGCCTTGCCCAACAGATGCCAATGACGCAATCGAACGCTTTTCATCCTCGGTAAATTCGTAGTCATCGGAATTCAAATAATTGTTTGAGGGCGTCTGGCTACTCTTTAAGAGGTTCTTTAACTGGTTTCGCAGTGCGAAGGCCTAATAATGGGGAGAAAGTTGTACAAAGTTGAATAATTGATTGTTTTTCTTGAACTCACGTGTAATTGGTATTCCGGGCTGGGGTTAATCAGTTGGTTGACCATTGACTCCAGTTCGCAGGATGACAGGTTGCCATCGTCTGTACTTTGAAGTTGCACCTGGGGAATGAAAGAAATGGGTAGACAGATATCGTAAAAAATATAAGGACAATATTGATTACAAATTAAGGTGAAATGTTACATTTCAGTAAGTTTGTAAAGATGGACGATAATTAATCAGCAAAATCTGTCTCTCATCATAACCATTACGTCAAGAGTCTACGATTCATTATGTTATGATTAATTGTATGATAAACCTGTAGGATTCGTCGGCAACCCTTTCCTAAACGTAAACTCAAAAACTTTTCACGTGACCGAATTGACGCAATAAAACAAATAAATTCAGTCAGTGAGCTGTCAAGCTTGCCTGATTGATTTTTCTATTATATCAGATTCATAGGTACTCATAGTTTTTTTAACTTTAGAGTGTTCAAAACCTCCTACAAGGTTTTTCCGACAGCCTTTGTCAAGCTTCTTAGCTAGGTTCTGAAGGGTCAACAAATAAATTGCTCCAGATAAGTGGAAACTAATCCCAGCAACCTTTCGTAATTCCACTTTTCAAAATAGGCAATAGAAAAAACGTCTCTAACTATATATTTTATCTTTTATGTATCAGTTTGCATTAAGGTCTAGGTTATCAACAGAGGGCGCTATTCCCATAGTGTGCACTGAAGTTTTTAATAATAATCAGTTCACAATGGTGAACAAAGCCATTATAAATTGATGTGAATTGATATGACAAAGGCATTTGATATGGTTGATCACTTTACAGTTGATTTAAGCCATACTTAGCTAATAGGCAGCACAAAGTTAAACTCAGTGGAATCTGTAGCGAACCTCCTACATATTTTGAAATATGTAATATCTACCCGAAAGCTTTCTACTGGGACCGCTTCTTTTTTTGATATAAATAAACTCGCTTTTTAATCAGCAATTGAATGGTTTAGTTACTGCTTTGGCTGATGACATAACATTCACGTATTCATTTCAAACTGTATTCTATAGTTGCAGGGGAGCTACAAAAATTAGGGGTTTTGCGCTCATAAATTATTTATTACATAAAGAACAATACTAGTAAACTTTATTTTTTGATTATTATCTTCTTTCATGACAAACTCATGCTCTGATAATATAATTGTTTTAAAATCAAGTCAGTACAAAATTTTAAATGTCTAGGAGTCTTAATAGACAATACTTTAAATTTGGAGGATCCAAACTATAAAATCGTAAACTGCACCTTATTAAACCTTAGTGCATCTTATTGGACGGAATAATTTAGTACGTATTATCTGTAGATGTAATCGTCGCTTTTATAGTTGACCCTTGTTTAAAAAAAACTTTATTTTATTTTATTAATAAGACCTTTGTATGTTTTTAAGGGTTTTCAAACAACCCGGGAACATTACAAATATAAATCAACAATTTACGAATTAATAATATGGATTAACATAACGTACAACTCATTTTGCAAATTTTTATGAAGTTAAAGCCCCTGTACTATTTAGTAAGTTACCATATTCCATCCGAAAAATTTACAACCATAATGTATGTTCCTATATGAAAAATTAAGAACTGGTTATTTACTGTAGATCATGCTATTACTCAATTTGATCTTAATATGGCGGCATAATAGGACTATTCTCCTTTTGTTTTTTTTTATGTCTTTCTTAATTTTTATGACTCTTTATGGAGTTTTTTATATTTATTAGTTACATTCTGATGTAAAATTTAGACACATTTTTAATTTCACTAGCGTTGAAGTTTCGTTTAAAATCAATTAAGGAAATTTTGTCCTTTAACTTAAAAAACACGACTTATTTGTTATTGTTATTATATTATAAAAAATAATATTATGTTTATTTAAATATACATATATGGCAAACCAGGAACTTAAAATATCCAAATCTGAGTTGATGTCCAAATATAAGTTAAGCATAGGACTTAGGAATGACCTAGTCAACAGCAAAAGTTATTATGTCCCTAAATAAGAAGCTAGCCAAATATGAATAGAACCACACATATTAAGCTCAACCGTAATTGTTTTATTGTTATACAGAATTTCAGATCCTCATATTCCGTTGACCTATTACAACGAAATCCATATTGATAACAGGCAAAAAACGTGTTTATTTATTTATTAAGCGCCCTTGAGATAATTCGGCTACATAATGCTTAGAGCAACCGGCATGTCGATCGTAATTGAACTGGATTTTGTTTTAGCGATTTAATGAAGCTTAGAAGCCTGAAAGAGGAAGCCAGATTAGAGTATAAAATTGTTTTTGAAAAAAACTGCTTCGAACGCAACAACCAGTCGAAAGAAAAAAAACTTCATCTATTACCACTTGACCGGACTATCAAAAATATGTTTAAAGAAATACATGGATTTTATCGATATGCCAAGGTCATCTTATGAAATAGATCGAAAGTCCAAAAATGGTGACATCGAGGTCGTCTCTTATCAACGGAATAAACGAATATTAATTATTTATAAAATAGCTACTCGAAATCTTCGCATAAATAGATCAAGCTTTATTTTAATATCAGAATCGCTTTTAATGGGTCTACTTTAAGTCGATACTTTTATATTTCGAGATTTGTAATATACTCCATAAAACGCGTTTTCAACAGAAGCACTAGTGGCTGCCAAGCACAAATGTTCCGCGTTGAAAATGCATTTTTGCTTTATTTTCTACATTTTTTTAATTAATTAAATTTAACAGCAATAAAAAATTAAGTTTTTAATATTTTAAATTCAAATGAGGTTTAAATAGAAATCTAATTTCAAAAATTGCTTTTATTAGGTTTTCCTTAAAAAAATGATGCTGTTTTGAAAATAAATGACTACCCCAAATCCACAGTATATCTTTTTATATATATATATCTACTGTACGTGTGTATGTCACTGAACTCCTCCTTAACGGCTGGACCGATTTGATAGAATTTGTTTTTGTATGCGTTTGGGTGGCGCCCTGGATGGTTTAGATTCACGATTGGTCAAAATTGGGCAAAGAGACGTGGAAGCGCCCATACAAAAAATACATTCAAAATCTTATATTTCGAAAGCAACCGAAGATTGAACGTTGCTATTTGGTAGACGGCATTCTAAAAAAGGCGTGTTGCACCTGCTTTTAAAAAAATCACTTTGCGAAGTGTAGACGGGACTTAATACGAAAGGCACGGGCAACGTCGGGTGCATATCGCTAGTTTTTTATATTTTATTAAAATTTAAGAAAAAATTATTTTCAGCAAATATTATCCACTTCTGCTGTTTTTTAACATAGGTAGACCTTAAAATAAACCCCTGAGATCTCATGTGTGACTTCATTTGTATTCCCATACACTTTCATCGCCTTGTTTATAACTGATAATGGAAATTAAAAAATAAAATCTCCGATATATATTATTTGTGTAAAGACTTTAATTATTTGTATCACAATGTAAGCTCGCTGCAGATGATTGGGCATTTCGCTTAACTCAATCCATAAACCTTTCCAACATGTACCCGTCTGCAACCTGAAAATGATTATAAACTCCCAACTCTATTTTCACCAACAAAGAATAAAGTACAGGTTGTAAGCAGCTTACGGTCAAAGTGCAACCCGTACTCAATCAAAAACTTCCACCGAAAAATACGGTAAGAGAGAAATAGAAGTTTAATAATTTTGCTCTGAAATTTTGCAATTAGTGCCAAAATAAAATGTTCTAAACTAAACAAACGTTAATATATGGAGCCTTGAATTACATTGGTGTGCTCGTTGTTGTTAATAGAGATTTCTCGGTTCGTGATATCTATTGTTTTGTTTTTACTTCCAGGGTTCCAGGTACCTATCAATATTCAGTATAGTTTGCAGTTTGCAGTGTTGTGGTAACTCAACGCATGAGTGTGTTCACAAGATACATGTATGGGTCGGAATTAAAACGTTCGGTTGCATTACATATTACACTTTTTTACTTATTTCAGGTGGCGCTACAGTTCGGGGTCGAACCGGGCCTCTCCAGTTAGCGCGATATTTGGCTAACTGCCTCCAGTTGCGCACTTCAAGTTGGTCTTCCTCTACTGCGTTGTTCCTCCGGGTTGGAATCGAAGACTCTTCGGGCCGGTGCGTTGGTGTTGGCTAAGAAGAACTTCATCCGCCTTTTTTATGGTCCATGCTCCTCTTCGTTTGATTTCTGCTGTGGTGTCGTTATCAGAGTTGATATCTGAGCCGAGGTAGACAAAGTCCGTAACAACCTCAAAATTATAGCTGTCTATTGTGACGTTCTGTCCAATACGTCTATGTTGCGTTTACATATTATACAGTGCAAGGAAAGTCGTGGAAAACATTTGAGTGATGTCTTATTCCAAAAGTAGCTCCATTACCCAAGCTTAATTAATATATGACAAACTGATTTTGTTTTGAACTAAAGTCAAATTGCTATTACTCTTAATGGGAGACCCTATAAAAGTTCCGTCTAGCGACACCAAATTGAAACAATTAATCATTGTCTTCGAAAAAGCTATCCCCCATCCCGCAATTCGACTTTAATTACTTTATTACCCCTGGACTCGCCACAAAAATTTCAGGAAATTGAATACGCATTAGGGTTTTATTTAATAGAAATATTCAACACAATATAACAATACAATATTACACCCTTAAGAGATGCGAAAATGTTGCGGGCTTATCTTAAAATTGTTTGAATACGTTGATAGTGTTCTTTAATAGTTTAAAACACGTCAACTACCTCAACTTGGAAGCACATTCCTTTCCCTGGCAGATAAACTAGAATTGTTTCATGACTCCCCTTTTGTGAGCAGAAAATTGCTGCTATCCGTCTTTGGAATTTGCTAGTTACATTTTCTGAGAGAAGTAAGAATTCACAGGGATGGCATACTTTTCCTGTTTCCCCCCACAGACAATTTGCAATATTTCTGGTGGAGTCATTTCCCTTTAATACCAACGTTTATCTTGGCACGAGGTATTTGTCTTATTTTAAATTTAAACAGATCAAGGTTAAGTTTATTATTAAACAGGGGTTGGAAAGGTTACTCTGTAAAATTCTTCGTCGCATGGCTACAATTATATTGACGTTTTGAGCTCGGATATTGTCATGGAGGATGCCCAACCACCAGTTTGGAAATAATTGTTGTAAAGGAATTTCAGATAGCCTCAAAGGAAACAATCACAGCGGGCTGTCATTAGAGCTCACAACTGGCTGGCGCTCTCAAGGAGATAACAAATTAAAGATGATTGCACTTAAACCCAATTAAAACCTCAGCGGTATGATGAGGCTTAGTCAAATATTTTTGGAACCACACACGCAAATTTCATAGAGAACCAAAATAGAAAAGCTGGATCTTGGTCAAATGTATGGTCGGAACCTGTCAATCAACATTGCTTCAGTGGGTAAGGACAGAGGTTTGTTTTTCAGTTTTGGTCCCAATCTTATCGCTATTTCCCCATTGTAAGAAATTGAGCAACCTCTATTAATGAGAAGTTCGCATATTATTACGATTACTGATACCTAGGTAATAGTGAAATCGTACAATCATACAAAACCTGAAATGATTTGTCAATAAATCGATAGTTGCAAAATAAAACCAAAACTCTAATGCGAAAATAAAAATATTATGTTTAAAAAAAGCAGTCACGATAAGGAAACTAAGATCATCAACAAGTATTTTGACACAATTTATGAAAGCTTTAGACCAATAATTGTGAATTGAAAAATGTTTACTTGGGGAAGCTTACCGCAACACAACATACAAATCATGAATAGTCTACGATATTTGCCTAAAAAGTTTCTAATGTATACATTGTATTTTATTAGCGGTTGTAAGACGATGCAACAAAATAAATATACCAATATATAACATTTATTTCATGTGCCTACTACAGGGTTTTTCAATTGGGATGTCATTGGTCCGTACTATTTTGAAAATGACTATAGTGAGACAATTACCATCAACGGCGAGCGCTAAAAAACGATGCAAACCGATTTTTTGCAAACCAAATTGAACGATATAGAGGTAGAACAATAATGTAGTTCCAGCAGGATTGGGCGATGCGAGGGTAACAGAGGCGAGATTGGCCAACATGATCGTGCGACATAAACCAGCTAGACTTTTTTCACAAAGTCCCAGGTATATGCCAATAAGCCGCGATCGATGTCCCAGATGTCGATGCCCTTAAAGCCAACATAACAACAGGATCTATGCGGCAGAGCCCTTAAATATTGTACCACTTGCATCCGAGCCACCATAAGAAGCCGACGGATTTTTGAACGATATTATAATTATTCTATATTAAATAGCATACATGGGTATTTTAACATCGAACCGTTTTTATTGAAAAATCCTTTATACGGAATTTCGAAAAAATATGCCACAGCAGCAGCTGATCCTAACGCTAGCATGAAAATTTGGAAAACATTTACATAATAATTCATTGCAGGAATAACTACTAGTGAGGAACTAATAGTAATCGATAATCGATATGCAATTTCTCGAAAATATAGTCTGGTACTGGTATAGCTTGAAGACAGAAGAAGACATATGTGGTATTCGATTGGGCAAACACAAACCCTTTTTTTTGCTCTAGGTCACAAAAAAGCGATATTTTTCCAATTTAAGAGCTGTTTTTCGAGTCCAAACAAGTGCGCTTAAGTTTGACAACTGTTCAACAGCAAAGAAACGCATTTGCAGTCAGGCGCAAATTTTGAATGATTTAATATTAAATAACCAGTGAAACGCATACAAAAGTGTTGAAGGTTAAACATGTTTTCCAATCGCACGAAAAATTTTTTTAGGATTAGATTATGTTCGATTAGACACACGAAATCTAAAATCTAAGAACAAATCTAAGAGGCTCAATTGAATACCACAAATGTGTGACCAAAATAAGACACAAAAACAAAACCTAGCTTTCGCCCGGTTTTGCCCACACCCGACTTCACCAAACCCTTTCAAATCCATGTCCATGCAAGAATTTCAAAGAATGGCACCGAAGTTCCCTTTTTGGTCACAAAAATTAAATAAAACTCAAAGGAACTACACTGCGACTGCAGAAGAATGTTTAGCCACTGTGCAGAGCATAAAGCAATTGAGATCATACAGATCAGTTATTATAACTTACAATGCTTCGCTTGGATGGTTAATACCTATTACCCAAAGTGATCTTAGCGGGCGACTTATGGTAGCTGAGCAAGTTTGAAAAGTTTCAAACTCAATATTTAGATAGAAGAGGTAGAAAATATTGAGTCTATCTAGAAAATATTGTAAGAACATTTTGGCTCTAGAAATAATGCAGCCTGATATAAATCTGCCATCTTAAGGCTTCACATCTCCTTCTAATGAGATGCTGAAATGAAACTTCATTAACAGACTTAAAAATAATAGACAAGTTTTTGTAGAAAAGGACTGAAAATTATTTAGGAAATGAAACTCAAGAGCAAAATTCGTGGGAGGTATGGCTTCCTGAAGGACTTATACTTTGTTATTCATCAGCATCCATATGACTGTCCCTCTTGGTCACGCATGGAGGAATAAATAAAACCTTAAAAAAGCTTCGACAAAGTATCTTATTTACCGAAAGTGGTCGAGGAAGTAAAAGTGCAAATATTTGATATAAAATTGTTGATCCTTCCATTCGTCCGAAAAATGTAAAACTTATACAAAACGAATTGTTATGAGAAGGGTTCTTGTGGACCTGTTGCGCGAGCTATTTATTTATTTTTATACCTTCACTTCAATGCCGACTGGGACATCGTAGCAACAAAGCATAATTTACCTTTGCCACTATTGCAAACAAATTTGTCAAAATGATCCGGTTACAGAAAGCAATTCGTTAAAGAATAAAGAACACTATTATTTTACTCAGCGATGCAACTTCTCTACAGTGCAGTTTACCCTGTCCATACTTTAGAAAAAGAATCATTAAACAAAAATATGAAAATCAATTCCCGTGGGTTAGTCTCGCAGAAACTCAAGAAATGCTCGATCGATCTGGATGATTCATTCTTGGAAGAAAAAAAAATTCCGAAAAACCCATAGAAATAACACGAAAATCGATATTTACGCTTTGTGGGTCAATATTGTTTTTAAATAGGTACACCAACAATGAAAATTGCATGCCGACAGTGACCATTTATAAACTGACATTCGTTTCATCTGAAATAGCAGCGACTTTGTTAGAAGGCAGACGAGCTGCACATTCTGCACTGAAATTGCCACTGAACTAACCAGACACCAATTTGCAACATCGCCAAAAATAGCGCAATGTCAAAGAGTCTTCAGAGTTGAAAACTCTTGGTGTCATGATTACACTGTCCGGTGATTTTCGACACACTCCTCCCCTAATTGAAGCTGGAAACACGTGGCTTGAGGTCATCGAACTTGTATCATCAGGATAAGACAAGAATCGAACTGATGATGTAATTTGGAAGCAATTGTTGTAAAATTGGTAATGGGAAAATCACAGTCGACATCTCGACAGGATTTATCATATTGCCCACTGAATACTGCCAGTTGGCAGAATAGAAGAAAAAATCAAGGACTATAATGGTGGCGAAAACCAAAGATGACGATGATTTAAAATTTGATTGTTGTTTTCCTTTAAATCGGCTAACACAGTTATCAAAAAGGATAGATTAGTCAACTATCTCAGAGAATACTTCAATTTAACCGGAATTGGAGTAGGCTCAAACATCATTATGTCAATTAACTTCGAATGAAGAGAGACTGGCAATGAAAAAGCTTATGAACAACGTAAAAAAGGTGATAACTATCAAGGGATTAAAGGATAGGGTCTTTCCACGCATTCCTATAGTTCCTACAGACCTGCCGTGAACGTTCAAACGACTACAATATCCCGCGCAACTGGCTTTCGCGATGGCCATAAACAAATCACAAGGACAGTGGCTGGAAATTTGCAGGTCCAGCTTGGAGTTTCCGTGTCAACGGACAACGCGGCGAACTCAATTACTTGGAGTTGGGAGGATGATTGTGATTTCAAATTCATTATGAAAAATTTGTAATAAAATCAATCTTAGGCGGTACAAAGTTCAAGTTTGGACTTTTCGGGCGCCGCATCCCCTTGTCTATATTCCTTCTTTGCCATAAGGCTTTGCTCTATCTGGAATACATTATAGAAAATGTAGCAGAATAGTGAAACGAAACTGTCGAGATAAGGCACGTATTTCACGGAGTTCCATTTGATATCATAAGGTAAGTGTAAAATGGTAGTATGCCAGGATTCACCAGCACCACACTGCCGGTCATCATTTTTTTATTTGTATGTTTTTTGTTACACCGAAAAGTGTCCCACAAAAAAAGTTATTCTTTTGTTTGCTTTTCATATTTTTCGATACAGTTTTGTTCAATTGCAAACAGATACAACAACATAATACTTAAACAATGTTTATCTTTCCTGCAGCCGCGTCAAGAAACAGACTTATCGATTCAACACTGGCTCATTATGACCACATCAATGACCATTGTCAACACGCAATATCTGCTACCAACACTATGTATCGTCCTGGACGTGGACATTGAGTATTGAGACAACATCTACAGGCTGTATTGTTGTGATCAAATATGATTGCGTTTCATACGTGATGCGTGAAAGCGTTCCGTCGGCGATGCACGAGGGGAAATAAAAACAGTCAACTCATCAATCAAATACGAATCGATAGTCCTTCACAGATTAATTCTTGGTTGGAAGAGAGCAATATTCCAAGCTCATAACGTGAACTATTTTCCACCATATCGACATATTGACATTTCTCCCGCAAAACGCCGACGTGTCCTTGCACAATCGAATTTAATTAATTTCTGAAGGCTTGCCACATTTCAAATGGAACAATACCCATATGCGAAAAAGACCAACGCCGACGCTATGTAACGTTATTTGAATTGGAAATAATGTATAAAATGAAATGAAATGACTTTCCCTTTGTTCTTTTCAATTTTTCATCTCACGCTTTATCTTCGCTACAAGAGTTTTGTCGTATTGTTTGCAAGCATGCCGCTTGTATAATTTTATTACATTCTTTTGAATAGAATATCTTAGTGGATGGGGTGGATATCCTGCGAAAGAAAAGCCGACCTTTAACGTTTTTTGAGTTATATCGCTTGTTGTGGTTTCCTCATCAGCGAGCACTGATTTTTTAATAACCGACTTCCATTAAAAAAGGTATGGTTAAAGCAGGTGCTACACTTCATTTAGTAGTACTCTCAAAGCCAGCAGGATTTTTCACGATCTCGAGTATGTCGACCAAATGCAATTAAGTTCTAATATTACATTTTTAAAATTGAATGAAATCTATTTTGCAAGGAAAAAATTCGCAGAAGGGTAGGTATCTATGTACAAATGGTACCGCGATACCATAAATCACTAAAGCGTCCACCATAATTTTAACGAACTCACAATTGCGAAATTGTATATAAAAAGTTGTCTTTGGTGAGTTAAAAAAAACTTTAAAATTATTAGTGTGGTCCAAAGGTTAAACGGAAACAAGAACTCAAAACTTCATTCAGTCTTTTTCAAGAAAAACCATAACGAAAGTTTAAACAAAAACAAATCAATTGTGAGTAAAATATTTTGTGATAAAATTGAAAAGTATTATAATTTATTTTGTTGAAAGCAGATCGAAATTAAGGGAAAGCAGCAAGCATTATTATGTAGGACCCGACGCCCTATTAATTAAATTGGGGTTGCGAACTTGTAGTTGTTAAATGGCTTACGAAGACTAAATAAGTAATTGAGTTCTTAATAAACATTACATAACAATGCCCTGCAACCGTGGTCCATCGCGATAACTGCATTAGCTTGAGGCGTTGTAGTAGATAAAATACAATATTGTAAACTTACTGCGCTGAAAAACATTGAGCAGAACACCCATAGTTTAAGAAAGGAATTCCTTTTACACGCCAGACCAAAACTGCTAAACTGCATCCTTAAAGTGTTATTTCCGTCGATTCGTTTTTTATTTATTAAATCACCAATTAAACTCTCACTAAGCTATTCGAAAACAACACCCAACTCCTTCCTTGGAGGAACCGCCGCGCAAATTAATATATATATATATTTTTTTAAACAGTCACACTCTCCACACGATGTGGTATCGTTAGTCAACTGTTGGTAACTGAATTCAGTAAAAGGATTCGCTGACTTTTATATGCTCAAACTGTTGCTCAAAGTTTCAACACCCGCACATGGGATATTGCTCTTGAATGCAAGAGAAATCATACAGACATTGATAGGACATGCGCGTCAGTTGTAATGCTGAAGTTGGTCCAAAGGGAGAGGATTCAATTACTTCTTTTGGGAAATGCCATTTCACACCACTTGCGTTTGGTATTTTATTTCTATATTTTGTTCCCTCTCTCGTTATAGCATTCCCTAGAGGAAACTTTCGAAAGCAGTGTAGAATTTGATAATAATTACTTCCACCTACATTTCATACACACACAGGGTGTTCAGATTCCGATTTTCAATTGCAATGGAACGTTGTTAAAATTCTTGATTAAAATATGTTTCAATATGGCTGTGCTTATCTTGTCGGATGTACGCTCCATTTGGAGACAAATAAGATTCAAGGCGGTAATAAACAAACTGGAAGAGACCAGCAATGTTATGCCGTATCCGATAGGATGAATTAAGAAGCTTTTACAGGCCATTGGATAGAGCTTTTAATAGGAAGCTGTAACTTAAAGGTAGTTAGAGACCTCTGATCGCACGTCAACACTCACGAGGTTGGTATCTCGATATGACTCGTTGGATTTAAGATCGATCGAAAGGAATGTTGCTATTTCCACCACCGCTCTGTATAGTATTGCCGATGAATTATTACTCCTAGCGGATCCGTCAATGCTTGCTATTGCTAAATTTGAGTATATCTATGTATGGAGGAGCGGTTGGATACTTACTTACTTTCTTAAGGTGCGCTTCAGTCCTCCAGTATCGCACAATAAGTTGGTTAAGGTCCCCTTTCATTTACGCGCGTTTTGACTGCCTAAAATTCTACAAAAAATCTATCAGATCAGCTAATACACAGGCATGGTCCGAATATATCTATTAATACTCTTAAGGAATCTGCTAGACTCACTAAGATTCTATTCAAAGGACAGAGGACACTCTAGTCCATCTTTTATCAAGAGATCGAACGGTACGGAATCCACTGAAGAATCTTTAGATCTTCTACTCAACACACACTATTCTGGTTGTACAGGCTACTGCGAAATCCCGCCCAATTCGCGGGGATACTTTCAACCTACTAAACCATGTTCCTCAGTCTTGAAGGCACGTCAGTGTTGTCTTCATACCGAAAGTCGGCAAAAGAGGTCACGAATCCGCGAAGGACTTCAGACCTATAAGTTTAACCTCATTCATACTCAAAACTTTAGAGCGAATTCTTGACCTTCACATAAGGACGGGCCTAGAAAGGTCTCCCATGTGTCATAGAACTCAGTTGAGAACTCAGTTCAGAACTCGTCAGACTAACTGCAATATATGCGGGTCATTGGCCTCTAGAAACTTACGCAGCCGGGCTTGGCATCCCCACTGTCGTAGCTGCGCTGATACAAACAAGAGTGATGAGTGATACGGTGTTCCACCTTCTTCGTGAACGCCCGGCTCTAGCCAAAACCACACATAGTGCACTAGGTAATCTCTTCCATGACGACCGCTCGGTCATCTAAGGTATCCACTTCAATTGAGTCATTCAATTTCTCAACTCCCCAGGCTGATTTTGAGCTCCCGTAACATCCTTTTATCCCTTTCATCTTCTGGTTCCACTAGTTGTGGTTTCAAAATGGCGCTCATGCAGCCACATAAACCAACCAACCAAGTTCCTAATTTCTGAGAAATGGTAGAAAGGAGAGTAGTGATGATTACAACAGAGTTTTCCACACTGTTCGCGAATTTGGAGCATTCCATCTTCTTGTAGACTGATCGGCGTCACATCCCAACGGTACGCCGAAGTCAACCAAAATTTCCGCAAATCGATTTTAAGGAGAACTGCCATCCGATCACTGTAAGTAGGGAGTAGAAAATGCAGGATCTTGACATACTATCATTCCTTGCATAGAAAGGATCACAGTTAGGAGTCCTGAGTCCTGAGGAATCCTGACCTTAATGACAAAATTGTTCTGAAACAGGACAATGTCTTTCGCGTCTCTAGATAACCACAGGAAGGCTCAATCCGTATTGGAGTAATGAAGGTAAATCCGAAGAAATTACAGCATCATTGGTACATTTGATTCCAGATACCGCCACCACGGTAATCTTCTCTTCATTCGGACCGTCCATTCCACTGGATATTTTCAGATGCGAAAGCGCCAAGCAGTCCATATTAAGATCTATCCTTGAGAACAAAGTTCGATTTGAAGGAAAAGGTACCTAAACCGGACTGCATCTGCCTTCCCTCCAGCGCAGCATTCACTGCTGGTAGTCTGTATATTACCGACCGGAAGAGGCAAATGAGACTCGCTGTCTCGGACGCTGGGACGGGCGGGGGATTTCGCCTTCCGTCTAGATTACAGTATCATGCACATCGCTAATCGTCTTTTGGTTCCTCCAACTTTACAACCTTTCAGCTGGTAATTCGGAAAATTATGGTTTCTTGCCCAAATGATATCAATGATGGTTGATGTAGGGTTAGGCGAGGATCCGGAAGCGAGTTCCCGGTCCGCAAATCTTTACAGCATAATCAATAATATTCACAAGGCCCTAATGCCAAACGCTGGCGCTGTCGAGACAGGAGGTTGGAGCTCTTGGCCACCCATCCAGAACATGTAGAAAGTTTGTTGCCAAGAAGTCGCTTCTGTCAATGATAGCAAGTATTTACAAGATGTGCTGAAAGGGAGAAACTGCTGCGGATAGCTTTCATACTTTTTGGGTCCACAGAGGTTTCCTGGATCGACTTTTATCATTTTGGCGAAAAGTCTTTACTCGAATCATCAGAGGAAGTCTCCTGGATGACTGTCGTCGTCCAGGATATCAAATTCCTTTATGATGATGATGAGAGAGCTACTATTTTTTTCTAGCTACATGAATGTTCAGCAATCATTTAATACCATACCAACAATCATAAATATAATTCGTCTCGTAGTGGGAATTAGTGTACCAAATCTTGATGGAGCATTATTTCACCGTCCATCGTCGTTCATCGTGTACCATCTTCCCATGAATTGGCAAACGATTTCCACTTTATTCTCGTAAAGTTAATGTCAAAGGCGGCGTCGTTCATTAAAGTTAACAAATAGAAAGTAAAATATTTTATCTAACAAAATAAAATTAAATTAAAACAACGGTGGCTTCGCAAATACATCATTTGCTATGACCTACTATCTTAAAACAAAAGACTAAAATCACCTACAATAACAACAAGAAAAAGAACAACAGAAGCAAGAAAACTCCTGCCAAAATTCACTCCTTAATCCTTTCATACAAACATAAGCCGATTACTGCAAAAATATGACGTACCTACCTAAAATACCACTCTATCTCGTGTCGGCTAAAATGTGTGTGTTCGTTCAATTTAATGCTTTGCAAACGCACATCAATAGCTTTAAGAAAAAATGTTTGTGCTTTAAATAATAGCTAGGAATTTATTTGCAAAAAGTTCGGTATGTAGTTAAAGTCAACTACAATTTTTGACTGTCATTTGTATATGCAATTGGGTAGGGAGAAGGCAATCATTTTCTTTGAATGCAATTTATGGACTTCCTATGCATAAGTTTAATATCCCTAGACTGAAAATATTTAAATAACAGCGAAGAAAAAGAAAAGTCTTACTTTGATTTAGGTAATCGTGATACTAATTACCCCAACATTTAGCGATATTTTGCTATGCATAATTTGATTGAAGAAATAGAGAAATTGGGACAAAATTGACGTCTCTTCGAAACTCGCGAGGACTGGAAAATGTTGCGACGTATGACTGGGTTAGATATATTAATAAGAGTAGACATTGATTGGAATCAACTTGTCGGTGCTCAGTCTTTGGAACTGTCTCATACACTGCAAATATGATTATTTTACTTCCCCGTGGTAGCCACAGGGAACAAGTCATATCCATCTTGACACGACTGGCTCAACTTATATCGGTGTCGAACATGGAGAAAATAGAAAGAGTAGTAGAAGTAGTAGTAGTATAGGGACTTTTAACATTTCATATAATTTTAATCTTTTTGTTTGTATTAACTATGCTAGCATTGAAAATTTTCTCAACTGATTTGATTTAGGCAAAGTGTTTGTATGGATTTTTTGCTTTAGTTTTATTGTTGTCTTAATTTTTGTCATTGTTTCTTGTAATTGTTTTTAGTTAAGTTATAATGTTTTGGCTTATTTCCGATTTTTTTATATTCTTCGTAGCTGAGGGACATTCACGCTGACTTTATGTTAAGAATGGTCTCTTTTTCTTTCCGCTACTTAACTTAGCACTATTTATTTTCTTTTTTTTTTGTAATCTTAAGCTTTGTACTATGTTACATTGTATTAGTAGAATGAATAAATATATATAATAATAAGAATAATAATTCTTAAGGTTGCATAGTCACATAAAATTGGAAGATCGGGCCTCCAAGTTTAATTATTGTGCTTATCATTTGCAGAGAATTGCGGTTAAGTAAGTAAGAAGGAAGGGAGCAATGTTGTACTGGATAGAGTCATTGCTTGTCATCCGGTCAGCGCAGGTTCGAGTCCCACCGGGGTACAGAAACAATCGGCCACCAACATATAAGAGAAACGAATAATATTATAGTTTCTCCCCCACTTCCCCAAAAAAGGGGTTTCTGCTTGGAGTACAATGGATGGGGATTAATCTGGTCTGAGTGCTCCAGGATATAGAATCCCCTTTTTAATAAAAAAAAAAGTAAGAAGAAGTGTTTTCAATGAGGTTATAATTCAACCTATTATACCTACACCAGCCTATCAGCTATAACCCTGTCGTACATATTACTGCCCGCTTTTTTCAAGATATCGGTAAACATAGGTTTCAGCATCGAAAGCTGCATTTAAGCTGAAATATTCAAGCTCACGCCTTAACTATCTGCTAACTCCTCCCACTTTTGCACCTCTTGATGAAAGTATATGCTTCAAGACAAACCCTTCATCCATCTCCCCTATTTTTGCAATGTAGGAAGAGTATAATGCTGTAAATGAACTGAATTGTCTGAATAAGTCCCAGAAGTCCAGTATGATCCAGCCAGACTTTCTACTGCATAACTTCAATAGTTCAAACGTCTACGCTCAGCCATACGGTGATAATGTTACCATTCTTTCTGTCGTATCATGCTTGCTTACTCTTAGAGAGCTTTAGACTTGGTCGATTAAGGGGCACTGGGAACAGGCTTTCAGTCAATCCCTTCAAAACTGCGGTTGTTTTCTTCACTAGACGAAGGACTAGAAGGCCAATTTAAGACGGCGTCACTATCCTTATATCCGATGAAGCAAAATACCTAGGATTGATCCTAGATAAGAAACTTCTTTGGGCAAATTATGTTAGACCAAACACGTTTAAAGCGATCTCAGTTTCAGGCAGTGTAAAAGTGTTTTTTTAAAGGCGTGGGGCTTATCTCCAAAAAAGGCCTTTAGATCTTAACGGCTATGATAAAACCCTTTCTAGCTTATGCGTTCTTTGGTGAAGAAGGCTTTCGCGCAAATATAAAAACAAAAACAATATATACTCGTATATATTACTATTGATAATGAAAGTACAAACTAAACAATCATACAAGTAAACATTTTAGCACTCTGGCGTATACGTACTTTTTTTTCTATTTCCTTGATTTATTTATCTTTTGCATTTCTGTTTTCTTTTTTTCAAATTTAATTATTTTATTTGATGTTATTGGTTTCCACCGGTTTCGGCTCTAACTGGTGTTGTTGTATTTTTTGCTTGATTTCAACGAAAGCTGACCACTGTAGCAGTGGTTCCTGTTGCCTTGTTGAATCAAAGTTATTAGGTAGGGTTCGGTCTGTTTATGCTCACAAAGCCGAGCCGTTTGCCATCAGTATGTGCAGATGATGATTTCGTATTGCTGTTTTCGCTACCATATAACTTCTTACGCTGAGCTGCCGAAGATGCAACAAGCCAAGGTATTGGGGGCTATGGCTAACTTTCCTTCTGCTGTTGTCGCGGTGTTTGTACAGATTTCTTCCTGCTGCTACTGATGGTCTGCTGGTAGTAATGTTGAGGTCTTCTGCAAGGACCGAAAATTTACTGGGCAATCTCGAACATATACTAAGTTGGAAACTATCATCGTTTCTCCGCAGACAATATGAGGAAATCACTTATATTTTGGTATTTGAATCGGCACGCAAATTACGAGTGTAACACTTGATACTTGGCAATAAACAAGGATAATCAAATAGTATTTTTTCCAAAAAAGTACACCACTTACATAAACAAGAGCCAAACAAAAGTCGAAGTCAAAGACGAGTTTGACCAGTCCCTATAAAAAGTGACTGAGCAAAAAGTATATAAAACCGACCGTCTGACTGAGATCAGAAACGTGAAATTTGACAACAAACTGCCCGCGCATAGGATTTTTAAGTTAAAGGAGCTTTACTACTCCCACAGGCCCACACGCATTCTTAGGAAATCCTATGAACAGACTTTGTGAAGGAAATGTGTAGATGCACGGAAGCCGACACTGTTCTTTCACCATCAGCATCACGCCGGGTATGATTATCAAAACGATAGAAATGTTTCTTAGTATATGCGTTTACCCTGGTAATGCTTGAGCTGAAACATATTGTCGTCTGATCCGCTCTTCGCTCCGACATAGTACAAGCATTTCTAGGGCGAAATTCTGACTGCTAAGCAAAAATATCCCTCAAAATGTTTTTCACAAAGTTCTAGAAAAAACGTTTGATGTCAGGTTCTGATTAACAGTTGCCCTCCTGTATAAGTCGATGATTATCCCACTAATTTTAAGAAGAAAGCATAAAGAGCATATTTATTTATTTATTTATTTATTTATGCAGCCCTCCAGATTGTGCGAGACAATATTCATCACATCTTCCAACAGTTGTTAAAGACACCAGAAATTATGATTTTTGGTAGAATGCGATAATAACGCATATACTCCAAATGAAGTATCGTATTACATAAATTGAATCGTAATGTTAAACCGAATGCATCGTAAAAAGCATTAGTATCTTTTTTGTCCCCATGGAGTTATGGATATAAGAAATTCCCCTAGTCCAGCATGTATTAAAGAAGATGTTAATTTATGCGCATCTAGGGAGTAATAAATCAAAAATAACTACGCTTACCACATAGTCTGAAGATGTGTCTTTGCACATGGCCATTTACAAAAATGTTGCAGTGGGTTTAACAGAAAAATGAAAAATATAGCCACCTCCAGGTGTTCTAATAAAATCCTTTGATCCAACTTCAGCAAAACCGGATTAATCGCTAGAGACATGTTTTGCCACTAACATGTTAACCAATTATATTTTTTGTGACAGTCAATGTGTCAAGTAAAATGTCATTTTCATAGATTTGTTCGGATTTCTTGTTTAATAAGTCTGACAGCCCAAACATTAATTTCGTATTGAAACAATCAAAAATATTGTTTATTTTTCTTATTAACATTTACCCTTATTGCGAAGATCATCAACTGATTGACGGTTGATAAAATCTATCAACTGAATTGATAAAATATTGTGCTATTGTGAATGCTTTCAAAATATTTATAATACTGTGAATGGGAATGTGCGTCTGACAGATGTTTATTTATTTTTTTTTTAAGAACGTACAATCATTTAAATTAAAAACTAAATTGTGTTGACAAAAAAGGTTCACGTAAAATGAAAGTAATTAAAACGACTTCAATTCACATCCCTTGAATTGTTTTACCCCCTTAAACCTAGTATCCTGCTCGCGCTAAATTTTATCTCCCATAAAAAAATATGTCTACGAAGATAAGATTAAGCGAGGCAGGAAAAAGTTTCTGTTGTGTTTTCTATGGATTTTTTACAGGAAACCGCAGAGAACTTGTGCGTGACTATAAAAGAAAACCAAAAAAAACCGTTTGATGAGTTGAAAAAATATTGCGGGGCTTGTTAAGGTGCTGCAGCAATGATATACAATACATATCTACCCGTATCCATTGTTTTGGAGATGCCACCTACTCAACTATTGCAATCGAAAATTCTAATTACACTTACACGTAGAAATTCAGCCAAATTCAGCGTATTGCGAGTTTCGCCCGAACAATATTCCACCCGAAAAATTGACATTTCACTTTTCGCTTATTATGAGTTCCGGGCGAAAAATTGTTGATGTTTGAAAAAATGTCCCTTATGCACTGTTAATTTAAGTCAATTTTCGGGCGAAACTCGAAATAGCTTTTAAATTTTCGGGCGGACAGCATTTCGCCAGGTGAAACTCACAATAAGGCTGAATAAGATTTCTGACACTTATCGTGAAAATATGGTTTTTGTCCCATCTTTACCATGTGTCATAATTTAACGACCATTTATCTTTGGTGTGGAGAAATAAGGTGGAGACTAGGGACGCTAAACAACTCCCGGAAGCCATTTTGTTTTATAGAAAAGCTAAATTCCGCTAAATTCCATCGCTAAAAAAATATTAACATGTAGAGCTTTCTCACAAAAAAAGTCACGTTTTTTTGCGTGTAAGGTAGTGCTGTCCCTTTCAGTCAGACGGATATTGGGCATGCCTTTATTCTTCCGTGTTAGGAATGTGTGAAGGTGTAAATTAAGCATTATTATACTGCTACTAACCAACTTAAGTCTTCGCCAAACAGAATGCGCTTCTAACGCCGCGGCGAGATTAAATAACGCGGCGGTAAGATTATTTTGACGCTACGCTCTAACCGCAGCGTTAGAAGACGTCAAACACAAAGCTTTCATTTGCGCATGACTGTCGGTTTTCCTTCCTCAGAAAAATGATTGTTTTTTTATTTGCCGTGCGTGATACGCAATTCCCGAAAAAGAAATAGGATTTGGGTGCACGAAATTTACAAAAAGAGAAATTATTTTGCTATTGCCTCCCATATCTCAGACTTTAAAATTGCATTTTTTTACGATTCATCATACATAGCGTAATTTCAAACACATTCAATTAATTTTTCTGTTTTTTTAGGATATAAGATCATTAAAAATTATTTCAAACGCGCCGCATCATGAAATAATCTGGAATTTTTCACAACCCCGCGTTTCACTGCCGCGTTCCAACGCCGCGGATAATTCAACGCAGCGGTGAAAACGCGCTCTATGTGAGGGGGGATATGTATTGCAGTATATCATAACGCGGCGGTGGAACGTAGCGGTAAAACGCGACGTTAAAACGCGACGTTAAAACGCGCTCTGTTTGACGAGGCTTTAAAACTGGATGTTTATCGTATAAACATCCAGTTTTAAAGTCATCACACATAACGTACAGCGTTGAAAACGCGCTCTGTTTGACGAGGCTTTTAGGTTTGACTCCAAAGGCTTGTGTCCACTTGAGACCTTGAGAGTAAAACTACTGCAAGTACATCTCAGGCTACTTTTGAGAACAAGGGGCCAACTATGTAATTCGATTCTACGTTCGAAATCGGGTATATTTTCGAATAGAATCGAAAGTAGAATCGAACTACATAGTTGGCCCCAGTTTCGCAAGTGGACAAGTTCGTGAGAGTAACTCACAGAGATTTGTTTACTAATAGAAAAAGACATATTAACAAATCCGACCGGGTGCAGCTAGGAATTAATACGAAACAGAATACACAACCTACTTCGTCTATATTTATGGACAAAAATGTTTATTTCAATTTCTCAATGATTCAATACAACATTTTGCTTTATGTTTTTTTTCTTTAAAACTTAAGCGTTTGCACAAAATAATCAGCATTAACTAATATAATATCTTTCGTAATTTATTTATCAATGCATTTATATAATGATATATTAAAATATAAACCATACATAAATATAAATAAAACTTTCTGCAAGTGAAAAACATACAATTCTTTCGTAAAAAATAAAATATTACATTGTAATTGGAATGTAAAATTCTACGTACATATATATATTCAGATTATAGCTAAAAAACTATCTACAAGTTATTAAAAAATATGTTTCTTCTTTTTTTACCTTATTACATATATATATTAATTATATATTAAACTTTTAGGTAAATGTAAAATTTTCATTTTATTTCTTCCCTTATTGTTGCTTTCATTTTGATTTTGTTTTCTTTTTTTTCCTTTGAAAAACACAATAAACAGAAAATAAATTTACGTTAATTATACGGACAAAAAAAGGAACAGTGAAATTCTTTCTCTACATTTTTGATTTAAAAACAATTACGCAAAATTATGTTCATGTTCATCTACTATACACAGCGGGAATAAATATTGCAGCAACGGATTTCTTAAATAGGCGTATAATTTGTTTTTCTCTTTTATTTATACATCATAATCATAAGCAAGGTACATAAATATCGCGGAAAATATATATTTAAATTTATTAAATCATTATTATTTTTTTTTTTTTCAAAAAGCTCTTATTTGCAATGCATGCTACATTTGTATAAATTAATTCTAGGGGGATATTTTTGTCATAGGCGTGTTTTTAGTTTTAATAAAGCAATTATGGTTGTCTCGGTATTTTAAGGATGGACATATTTGTTACCAGAATGTTATCTGCATATTTTCAAATTAATTTTACCTCAAAATATTGAAATACTCGTAGACATTAAATGGTAATTCAAATAGGATAGGTATTCTAATTACAAATAGCAAACTTCAACAACTTACATAGTACTAAGGACAAATATTTATAAGCATATCTAGTTCACATTAGGGATTCGGACGTTTTAAATGAAAAAGAAACAAAAATATTACAACAAAGAAATATTATGAACATGCCAAACTGATTTTAAACTGCGCAAGATATTTCTCGAAAACGTGATCATGACAACTGTTTTGGGAATAAGCACTAGTTATTCAAATTCTACCTTGATTGTCTCTTGTTATCTAGAAAAAAGTATACGTATAGAGGTTATGATTTATAGCAAATGTATCAAAAACTGGTCGTATATACTTGGTGTTAGAAGGCGAAATGCTTGTACTCTGGAATATTATTTCATTTGATTGTAGGTGTAAAAGATCGGCTCTTCTTTAGGGATCCTCAGAACTGATGGTAAGGTTTTTCAACCATACCGCAACTGGTTTCGTGAAGACGAGCTCTTCAAATCAACTAAGGCTATGCAAATTACGTAAGAACAAGTGGGTAACACCTAAATCCATAAATTTAATCAAATCAATACAAACGAATGAAAAGTAAATAACTTCTTTTCGTTCTAATGGCCATTTTTTTGAACCCGTGCCATTTCTAATGTTCACCTTTACACAGAGTGTGTAAAATATTTCAATAGCGACCTCCTAACGTTAACGTGAACAATTCAATGCAGTTTTATGGTTTACAGTTTTATTCTCTTGTGACTAACGATCTTAAATGGTTACATTGTAGCTTGCGTTCTCTATTGATTTATCGTTCAAAAGCTGTAACTCTATTGTTTATTTAATGGGCTTTAAACATATGCATTCAAAATTATTATGTACTTAATATTGCTGCCTTTTAAATTAAAAAAAAATGTACAGAGAATATAGAACCCGCGGAGAAATGTTATTCATTTTAATAATGAGAAAAATACCCTCAAGTATTAAGTATTCAAGCTAGCGGAATGAAGTTTTATCAAATTTTGACTAACTGTTCGAGAGATATATCTTACAGGAACTACTACTTTGGCTAATGCTCCTTTAGGATACATTTGAGTAACATCCTGCAGTGAAGACGTCTCAAGCTTCTCATTAAAGGTTATTCAGGTGGTGTAAGTGGGTTTCGTTTAATTATTTTTCAATTAAATAGCAAACATGTGCAGAGGAAAGTAGCAACAGAATTCGACCGAATAAATCTACATATCTACGGCAATGTCGAATGGAATCGGTTTTAATATGCGCAACACCCACCGCATGACCACGTCCGAGAGGCTCTATTAAAAAAGCGTATGCTAAAGGTTTCAACTGGGTGATTTCATAAGGACCACGCAACATCCCACAATCGCTTAATTAAACAACCAACCATTCATTTGTGCGAGTTTTTATTTGGACGAATGAATTAAAGACTATATAACATAGCTATAGGTCGGCTTCCGTGCACCTACCCGATTTTCCTTGCAAATTTTGAACGAAAATCCTCTCACGCGCTCTGTGAATACATGTGAATGATGGCCGCATTTTGGTGGCGAATTTGGGAGATTTTTTACGAAACGATTGGAATAGGGTGGAGTTACGATCTGTTAAGCTGTGCTAGGATTTTCTAAGTATGAGTGCGGCGGCAATGGCACTCCCTTGATTTGCAAGGGCACAAATACCGCTTATGCGCACCAGTGGATGGGACCCACAATTTATGAATAAACAAGCTTTTTCAGGAGAGTTTTACTCTCGGATGATTATCAGACGTTGCTGAGAGGTGGAGCAGTGAAAAAACTGTAAAAATTAACTTTTCTATTTCGTGGGAAACAAACCGGAGACCCTTTGTTTAGTGGTCTACAATACTAATCACAACCTTTGTTTTCAGTGCTGTAAATGTAGCACTTGAAAGATGTACACTGCGTTAAAAATGTTTAATATATTTTGTTTATGAAACCAAACAGCTTCGAGGCGACACTATGGGCCACAGGTGGACTGTGTAAAGACAGGATTAGGAATCGGAAATAGGATATATCGCCGCCGAAAATATTATAGGAAATACAAGCGAATGCAGCGGAATCGGGTATCACCGTTTATCGGAGCCGTGCTCAAAACCAAGAAGAGAGAAGAAAACCGGGGCACATCCTCATAGAAGAACGGGAAACCTCATGAGGTAGAAGGAAAAAACGAAGTAATAGTGGTTCCCGGGGGCTGTTGAAGAAAACCCAAGAAAGAGGGGGAGTTAAGTCAGTACGGAGAGTCTGATACAACAAAAAAAAAATTCTGGACGCTGCACGGCATGATGCATTTTTTGCCCTCCCTATATGAGAAATATCGAAGCTTTCTTTCAAAACTATAAAGATTACTTGACTCGATTTGTCAAAAGTTCTAGCACTGAGAAGAGATAAACAATTCGGAAGCGGAACGTCAAGCGAAAGGCAATATGATAATATTTGAAATAATTAACACTTCCGAAAACCATGTGTCCAACACTCAGCTTTAAAGATCGCATGCTGTTTAGAGTTAGCGGACACCGCTCACAAATTTCAGCCTTTAGATAAGACAATTTTTGGAGCCCCCCAGACTTTGTATAAACAAGCTGCAACTGGATGCAGGAAACTAACTTTCTGGGCCATCGCAACATTAATTTTGGAATATGGCCTTTGAAATGAAAATATCTTCGATGAGGATGAGTTTCTCTTATCAGATTTCACTGAGGGTCCATAAATCAAAAGCCTTTATCAGCACTCACTCTAACAAACCGAATCAATTTTATGTTGTCTTCAACGCCTGCTGTAACAATGAAACGATTGTTTCAAATGCAAACCCCCTACTCAGGGAATTCGACATACCAACAGCTGCACCTCGAAAGCTGGGAGGAAAATCTTGAACCTTCACCGAAACTTCAGAAAAAGCAGAAAAAGAGATGCACTAGTTTGAAATTGAAAAATTTTCTTACTAAAGATATAAGCATTTGAAAGCATTTTACTTTAAAGAATTGGCAACCTATGAACACGCTGATTAGCACATTAGATAGGAGTCCTAAGTCGACTTTATGCGGTATCAAATGTTGACAAAAATGCTTAGAATGTTCCAAAGATACCGACACGAGCATAACACACGAAATAAATGTAATCGCACATCGGTATAGCATGTATTACAATAGAAACTGTTTTATTCAAACATGATTTGTTAACACAGCCTTTTATTACATTAATTTTAGTTAAAACTACACGTATACCCGTTCCAGACAAATAGTAAATTGCTATAACTCGTGTGTAGTAACTTATACATAGGTACGGACAAGTCATAATCCAAAGAACAAACATGTGCATGGTGCTGCATTCTATTACCAAATATTTTGCATAAATAACTGCGTCACAACAGAATTATATTTCGGTCGCATTTTACAACAATAATCTTCAATTAAACTGTATACCATGAAACGGACGGCTCTTACTTGACTGCAACGAAAATTGAAGGGCAAACATGTATAGCATTAGATACACTGGTAGACAGCCGACAATCAAATATAGGCTTGAAATTATTAGCCCAAGAAATCCGAGACTGTAATGTAATAGATGTTTGAGTCCCGGAAAGTGAGTAGTAACAATGAACGACATTTGAGTCCCGGAAAGCGAGTAGTAACAATGAACTTCCCTTGTCGGGGTATTCAAATCAAAATCCTTTTCAATACAAATGTCTTAGATTGAGTAATTTAAGTTTTTTCTAAACAAACACTTCGATATGTAGGCACATAAAAGCTTTTGTGACTTTTGGCAACAACTTAAATCACAACTGATGTCATAATTCGCCCCTTTTAAAATAAACATTTCCACGAATTACGTTTGGATCTTGAATCCGCTTGTTCTTTTACCTACCTTCCCATAAAAAAGCAATATAACTGATTTCAATCGTTTTGCCAACACTCATTCCTATTGTAGGTACAAAAGGTGTAGCACTAATTTCTACTCTTCTGCACTAAATTGTAAAAATTAGCTTGGTTCTCCAAAATTCACATCATAATTCTTTTAGAACGCTAAAATGAATACAAATTTATTCATTTGTTGAACACCTGAGTTCAAGGTTATCCAAGCAAGACCACAATTCAACTCTAGAAACTATAACAATGGAAGAAACCAAATTTGAATTTCATATGAGCATTGTTCAGGAGCAGTACAACCAAAACCGCACCGGTACGTTATTTGCATAGCTAATTGCGGCTAACATTTATTTTGATTCCCCTTTATTCTTTTTAACCCTAACTACTACCGTATTGCAATACTAATCTATTTTTTTTTCTAATTTAACTAGTTTTGAATAACATTTGCCTTGTATTCCCTCAAAATTTGTTTTGGAGGCTAAACAATTGACAGAACCACGCATAACTTATTGAACTGAATTGAAGAAACAAATGAATTCTAATTTAACTTACAATAATGTTTAAACATAAATTTGGCAATTAAAAAAGAGTAATAAATAATACCTACATCCCCTAATAACGCATGAAACTTAACCAAAAACCCTCACTGTGATCAAAATGAGTAATATTAGAATACTATTGGTCCAGCTGTAGAGCCTTGTCGAATGTGATGTGCCTGGTGTGGCAGCACCTTTCACGTGCTTCAGATTTTCGGCGTAATTTTCACGGCTTTCGTTCGGAATCATGTTTTCGCTAATGTTATCTCCACCCTCACCCTGGGAAGTTGAGGGTTTCGATTCGGACGACACCACAGATCTGCCAATGTCGGAGAGCAACACGGGTGGTTCTTGTATCGGCTTCATATCACTACTACCCAGGGTTGTGGTAGCGTGTGTTGTTGTTGATGTAGTCGTCGTAGTGGTAGTGGGTATAAGCGTTCCATTCTCAATCCAGTAGACGGGGCTGTATTCGAGTTTAACCTCTTTCAGATAGCTTTTCCGTACCTAAAAATATTAGATTAATATTGATTTCGAGCCACAAAAATGTCAACGACCACTTACCTCAGCAGAGATGTTTCTTGATACGCTCTCTGCACTTCCGTAATAGAATGCAAATAGTTTTGCAAGATATGGAGCGTTTAGGGTCTCGTAGTTTCCTATTAGTGTGACATTGATTGCTGTTCCTGGCGGTAGTGTAGAGCTGACAGATTTTGTCTCGTCGATTTTTTTACTGTATTTCAAACCCCAGTTGACTTGGGTCGGCGTGGTGGAATCCTTCTCATAGACGTTAGTAGTTAGGCCACGAGCGATACCCTCATGTGAACCCCAGTATTGAACGTGGTCATAAGAGTATGAAAGAACGGTTTCGATTAGATTTGGTGTGCCGTACTTATTCTCTAAAACACCGCGTGCTGTGAATAAATAAACAGATAATTATTACAATTGTGATTTATGTTATTGGTAATAAATACGTCTAATGGGTTTTGTTTTATATTCGTCGTCAAACTCTGCAGTGCAGATTATGTTGCCAATCTTGATTCAAACGCAAATATGTGTTATCTCATTCTGATTTAAGTTCACCTCCACATTTGGTTGTTTATAGTAAACGACCAATGAGCGTGTGCTAAGTTGGAATACAATTAACAAATAGAGCGAGATAATTGTCTTCACTTGCCAGAGTTCCTACGGCTTTGAATGCAGCTGCGTTTTCGGTGACAGCCTGGTTGTCTATAACATAAGGACCTCCGGAATAAATCAAATGCGCATGCTGTAAGCAATGAATTCTGACATATTAGAGAAATTGGCGCAGCCTATGTTGTGACAAGCCTCTGCGAAACTATTGTGCGCAAAAGAAAAACAGTCTCGGACTGATTTTGCTGTCGTCATTTGATTCCACTCTGAAGCTAGTACATATTTGACTTTGGCGATGATAGCCAAGAATTCTGGAGGTGATGAATTTTTTCCATGCATTTACTAACGCATCCACACACTTCGGTCACTATCTTTACTTTTACATTAGCGACAAGTAAGTAAAAATCGGATGGAATAAATCCTGACACCAAAAATACCTCTACCTCCACCTACAACCTTCGAACATGCGCACACAAGCTGATCACTGACATCTGTTACAATAAAAGTATTCGAGTTAGTGGGCCATGCCTAACTTTGGATTTTCCACTAACGACTCTTAATCGTCAATGACTATTCGCAATCGAGACAAGAGATTCAGGACTCAATCTAATCATATCGTCCTGGGCCTACAGAGAGTACATCTGTCTTATGGCACGGATTCCATATCACATTTTGGTATCCGAGTTTGAAACATGCGTTACACGTTACCAAATCACCTAAGAATTGTTTAGTCCGTGCAGAGAAAAACCTGCTCGACGTCGAGTATCCCGTAGTCTGCTATTTTTTTAGACGAACCCTGTGAGTCACCCCAGCAATTCAACGAAGAGGTGTAATATCGGAATTTTGTATTTGCAATCTAGGACTTAGATCGACTTAATAAAACTGAAACCAAAGCAAATTACTCGATGCCTGTAGAGTAGAATTACAATAATAAGTTTGTAGGAAGGCAATAGAGAAGCAGACCCCCTCAGAAGCAAGGAACTTATTAACGGCCGCTAAACACGCCTTTACTTTATTTGATAAAAGGCTCAGGGGTCTTGGAGAAGAGCACAAAATTTTGCTCTGCTGGGTCCTTGGACATAAAGGCAGTCCAGGGTATTTCAGGCGGACGAACTAGCACGACAAGGTTAGGCTGTTCTAGAACAAGCATATTCCTCTGTGTATATGCACAGAGTACTCCCCTGTGAGTACTCAAACTCGAAGAGGGAAAAAAAGTCACAAGAGAGGCGAACCACAGATGGACATGGACACATATGGCTACGTGTGATACCAGAAGAAAACTCTTGCCATTCCTATGTGAAGCCAGAACAGAGAAAATCATGCAGAATGACCGAAAGTCCCTATTCTATGCTTGTAGGTATCCTCACAGGAGACAACACCCTGCAGTACTACATGAAGAAAATACGAATGACGGTAGAAGACATTTTTTGCAGATAATGCCGGACACGACCTACTAGCACACCCCACAGCTAGAACTTCATCATATTCTCAGGATGGGTTGTATATTACAGCAAAGTAATAAAGATAAATAGGGTACTACGGGTAAGGGATACCATCACTTTGAGACACTATTCACCTGAGTGTGGCACGGACTACTCCTCGCGAGCCCACAAACCTAGCCTTATCTATCTTCTGTCCAGTCTGCAATAAAGAAATTTGAGAAGAAGATCATAATGAAGTCCTGTATCGGTTCAGTTATATATTTGATTGGTTAAAAATGATACAGCTTGAAGAATGTTTGGCTATACAAACAGAGGTGTAATGTTGAAGGTGCATTCTAAAATATACGGCCATGTTAGGTCAATTAGGCCGTAAGTGCGATCATATGGAGATTAACTTGATAAACGTCAAAAGAAATAACTAAATTTTCCTTTAAACTTTATGTAGCCCTCTGTATTTCCTAAGCCCTCTTTCCTTTAAATGTTCAACGAAGTTTTTTCCATTGTGTTTTCGGTGGTAGAGAAAGACCATACATTAAGTGATGTGCCCAATTGAAATTGGACCAAAATGGCGATCGAACTGAAGTCATGTTGGTTAAGGTTCGCCATGAAAGTGAAGGCAAAAAAGAGACTCCGTGATCACTAACTATAAGAAACCCCCTAGTTCTTCGGTTTGCCTGATAAACGGCTAGAAACCGAACATGGAAATACGAAATACATAATCTAAGCAGGAAAGGAAAAGAGCGAGTACTTAAGCCTCAACCCATAATATGTAGCTTTGTAAAAGCTGCTGACCCCTAAAGATTTCAATTTGTACAGAAATTACAGCAGCGATGTCTTTGATTATAAAGAAAATATAACCAAACTCAGTCTGAAGATACCGATGAAACAAAAGAGAACAGCAAAAAAGAGAGAAACAAGCAGAAAGAAACGCTGAGGTAGTAACGGCTAACTCACGTCATTTACGAATAAGAGACAAAAGGTAGAACAAAATTGATGAGTAAGTTGCCGGCTTGAAGGTCAGACGATGACTCCGTAAGACGTTTATTAGCCAGCATGTTAAGATAATGTGGCATTACTTTTTGTGCAAATGTCTCTGCATAAGAATATAAACATTTTACGTACCTCATAAGGCCACATAAAACATTTTGTAAATGGTTGCATGGTCACAAAAAGGTTTTCTATGGCTGCTAAACGGAAAATTCAAATAAAATGCATGACATGGAGTCATTATTGGCGCAAATTTATAGTCAACTAATGTTTAATAGTTTAACCCGGAACAAGTTTTATCAGCTTTTAAATGAGAAAGCTTTGATATCAAAATGGGTTTTCGTCATCGCCCATTTTGCGACTGATACGGTGGCCTTTCAAAAGTCGACTCTACAATGTTTGGTGACCAAATTCAAAACAACCGATTCGGTAAAAAAGCAGCCAACACCCGTACGTAAAAGGAAAGCTAGAACGGCCGGGAACTTTTGCTGCGGTCTGTTCAAGTATACAGGAGAACCCGAGGCAGTCGAATTCTACGTCGGAACTTGGGCTTGCACCCCAAAAAGATTCAACTGAACCAGGAGCTCGAAACTAATGGCTGACATCTCCGTTTGTTCGCTGACTGGGCTTCGAAGTAGTGTTTAGAAGAGGACCCTAAATTTTAGCAAACAAATCATCTTAAGCGACAAGTCTATATATATTAATAAGCTAAACCCCATACGAGTTTGACTAATTGACAATGCATCCACAAAAAGTTACTGTTTGGTGCGGCGAAATCATTGTTGCTTTTTTAAAAATGACGTCAGTGACGCCATCATCATCAACAGCGAGTGTTATTACACGATGGTTGGCGATTTCTACTGTCCCAAATGTGGTTGCAGCAGGGCGGTGCTAAGTGCCGCAGATGGAGATTCTACATCACCGATTTTAGGGGATTTTATCTCTCGCAGAGGTGACGTGAAGTGGCCAACAAAATAGCGCGATTTGAGCCCCCTGGACTTTTTCTTGTGGGGTTTCCTGAAGTCGCAGGTCTATGCAAAAAATCCGCCATTAAACGATGTCCTCTAAGCCAACATAACCATATCCATTCAGCCGGATATATGCCGCAGAGTCATTAAAATTTGAATCACTCGGATTCGTGCCACCGTAAGAAGCGGCGGTGAACATTTGAAAGAAACTAGGAGGTTGGGTTAGGTTTAACGGGGTTATAATATCGTCACAAAAGACCAGGCAACCTAGCGGGCCAATTGTCATCCCCAGGGAACTGTATGGTTGAAAAACCTAAACCATTTTGCCCAAGCATTCGATTGCCTCACAAAATTTAAGTATGCTCTCAATACTGTTTGAGAAACCAACCTCCTCCAAGTAATTTAAGAAGTACATGCTAATGTGCTTTCTTCTACGCCGAGCAATTGCTGGATTGGGTTGTAAGTCCTTACACTATACCTGCATGTATCTGTATTAGCTAAGTCTAGTTTCATGGCATGCTTCCTCAGAAGGCAGTGCCCCGAGAGTATTCCTATCTTTGGTCTTAACTTTGTTCTGCTGAAATTGATTATTTGTTCTGAATTGCTCCGATTTAAAACGGGCCCCAGTGCCTTTGAAACCCCATGCGTTCTAGTTGCACCCATCTTATGACTGCTTTATTAAAAATTAATTTAAAAAATCCTTCCGGTTACGGCCATAAGTGGTCTTATAACCTCAATCGTTATGTAAAGTGGTAGCCAGAACGTCGGCCCTTTCATTTACATCAATATCACAATATCCCAGGTTCAGTCTGACACGGTTCTGCGAGAACAATGCTTTGAGCACTGTGCGGCAATTCCTGGATAGCTTAGATTTGGTGGTTTGTGAATCGAGCTCCTTAAGTGCAGCCTGACTATCAATGAAGGGTGTGTATGGCGATATTATTATTTGATATCCGATCTACACGCAGACAAAATGCACAGAAGCCACAAACTTGTGAGAAGGGTAAACAACAAGTCTGACCCAAATATCAAATGTTTACATCCAACACTTCATCACTTCCTTAAAACGTTCATATTTTGGTTACAATTAACAAAAACTCACCTAGTTCCGTTAGATTAGTATCAATATCCGATCGTATCCTATCCAACACAATATCTCTCAGTTCGTACCGGTAGGGCTCGGTCTCAATCAGCACTTCTCCTTCGTCGTATTCCCTCTCCCTATGATCTTCTACGACCAAAATTTTACCAAGACCAAGTGTTGGATCAAATCGCCCCAAAGTAAAATCAGCTCCCAGATGATCACCGATCGACTGGTGATTGATCCTCCTTCTCGCAATATATGAATAATCATCCACACTAATTGCCCCAAGTGGAATGCCGGCACTGAATTTTCTCCACGGCTTCCATGATATCTTACCCAGGTGGCCCTTATTGACGAGCACATCGAACCGCTCATGCTTCTTTACCTCTTTCAGGACAGAAACCACGCACAAGTGTGACTGTTTTTGCTTTTCTGTGTGGCCGCTCGTTTGTACTCCATCGATTGTTACTCGACACACATAGATGGGATAATGTTCCTCCTCAGAGACATACTTGCCACCCTGTATGGCATATTCCAATTGTTTTACATCGGTGGCGCTATATGCCTCCCACATGAGAGTACTCGATGTCACTTTCTGGCCCAGTTGTGAGTAAGTTTGCTTGTATGTTAGAACGACACTAGCATCGACTCGGAGGCTCTGCGAGAGGATACTCAATAGGGTGATTGCGATAGGCAATGTGAAACTGTGCCCTATTGCTCCGGACGACTTTCTTCTGTTCTTGGTCTTTGTGCGGATGAGTGTGGTTGTTCCCTTAGTTACATTCATTGTGTTAGTTCGTGTGTGCTTTATCTGCAATCAGGAAGAAAAAACAGTGGTTACTTATGATGTTATAGCTAAATTCAATTCGATTTTCTTTAAAAGTCATAGTTGAGTATATCGGAGCCAGTGTGTTTAACTGCTTCTACATAGCATACCAGTATCTTACGTTAGAAAGACAGTTAAACCTGATGGTTTTCGAATAGATAAGGCAACAGTTTTTTGGGTCAGACAGGAAAAACAATATTACAGAAGCAAAGAAAAATGAGAAATGATAATATTCGGATTAATATTGATTGATTACTACAACTCTTATGTTGTTCGGGCTTAACAATATGCCCTATTGATCATTTAAATGGCATAAGGGATAACGATTTACAGTACATAAATGTTATTTCTGCAGAAGGCACCAAATGAATGGAAGCAGAAATGACGCAAAATTTTACGCTCTTCGAAATATTAAAACTATTATCTATATAAAGGCGAAAACACTAAAAAAAAAACTTAGCAAATACATGAATGTTTTTCAAAATCACAGAATTAGTACGGCTATTTTTTTTAAGCTTAAAATTTGTTTTTGTGACCTGCACACATACCTAAGCCTTTTCAATTTTTAAAATTACAAAAACAAAAAATTGCAACCGTTAAGGCTTTAGTTGTACAATAAATAAATAAATAAATAACTATTTTAAAAAATATATACATTTTTTATCGACAACTTCGTTCTTCGTTTAAATCGCAATGACAAGTTTTCTGTTTTATTACATCTCATTTCTGTCAGATGGCGACGGCGAATTATAGTAAGATGCAACCGAAAAAGGTGGAACAGTAGGAAAATGAGTTTTTTTTACATTAAGACGATCATAGCAAACAGAAAATGCCTGTCAGAAAAACTGATTGTCACTTTAATGTCAGTACAAATTAAATTTCTTCGTTCTTGTATTTTTTTTTTTTGCAAATTTTATAATTGTCTAGAGCAGGAAAGACAGCGGCGATTGATCGTCGAGTTTTATTTAGATCTTTACAACAATTATGCGATAAAAAAATAAAAAGAAGTTATTTCATTTTCTTGCAAACGAAGAAACTTTCGCCCTTATTGCGAAGATCAACCAAAATAAATAAATAAATATTTTGGCGCAACAGGTCTGTGGGACCCAGACCTAGCTTCTCACAGCCATTCGTTTTGTGAGTTTTCAATTTTTGGGACGAATGGAAGGGATCTACAATTTTACACCGAGTCAGTCCAAACGGTTAATTGAGAAGCTCTTATATGACAGTTTTACTCTCGGATGTCTGTCAGACGTTCGCGAGAAGTGGCGCAGTGGAAAAAAACCTTAAGATGTAATTTGGTTACTTCGGGAATCGAACCGGTGAACCCTCGCTTAGTAGCCCAACACACTACCACCAAGCCGCTGCGCCAGGTCAACTATCAATTATTAATAATTGACATTTATCAATCTATTTTATTAAATGGTATTGTGACTGCCAATTGTTAATATTGTTGATCCATTGTGATTTTGTGTTTAATAATCTATTGTGAATGAGAAAAATTGGTATTGCGATCAACAATTTTCATCGATATGTTGTCAGCTGTCAATTTTTCTTTCAATCTTAAATTTGCAGTTGATGAGTTCGTGCTGCTTACAATAAGTTAAATAAGTGATATAATTTTTAATTTCTTTGTTTTCAAAGGTCTCAAAAAGAAGTAAGCAACCAATCATTACCCAAACTCAACTTGTAGTTCCCATGTGCAGAGTCTTAGCACTGCTGTTAGTTTCAACATGTTTGGAAAAATTAATAAAAATGCATCATTCGATAGGATTGGATGCATCCCTCAAATTCTTCGCATTCTTGCCATTTCAACGATAGCAGGATCATCCAACTCTTCATCTTCATCAAAAAAAAGTTCAGTTGAAGTCGTTTTGTATTATTTAGTTTTTAATTTAGTTGATTTTATAGATTTCTGATGATTTCCTTAATTTTCCTCAAAAAAAAAAAATAAACATATGTCAAACGCACATTCCCATTCACAGTAGTGGAAATATTTTGAAGGCATTCACAACAGCACAATATTTTATCAATTATTCATTTTCACAACACCGATTTTTAGTTCAGTTGATAAATTCTATCAACCGTTAATCGGTTGGTAGTTGATCTTCGCAATAAGGCTGTTTGCTTTTCTTTTAAGCACTTAAATTTGATGTTTGAACTAATATTCGGTCTTAAAATATAGCTTATGAATTATAAAACTAGTTGATCAAAAAAACTGAGCAAATTATCTTTACATTTTCTAAAAGCAACATTTTAAGACCACCATTAAGTTTATGTGGTTAAAAGAGCACGTATGTCTATAAAAGGGACCTTAGATGCTATAAGGGTACTTTTTTGATCTTAAATACTCAAAACTGTTAAACAGCTCCATACAAAGTGAACACATTTAAAGAAATTCTTCCGTCATTTTTTGGCGACTTTATCATTTTTGTCATCGGTAACGCCGGACACTCTGTCACACTAAGCTATGTAGAATGTATAGATGTATTCATTCCAATTCTTTGTTGCACTTAATTCATGCATAAATTGAGTTCACTAAAGAATTCGGTACTCGGTAGGACAAGGATAGGAATAAAATTGAGTGGAATTAGTATTTAGATAGGATGAACAAATATGAATTTAAAAAGAATTTGAGGTTCTTTGATAGATCATTTTGTTTGGTTAGCACTATGACAATCTCTTTTGGTGTACAAAAAATATAATTTTCAATTACAATTAAATACAGCGGAAAGAAAAATGTTTTTTAGGTTAATCTTTTTTTCTTCAAAATAAAATATAGTGCAAGTTTGGTTTCCTTCTTTTTTGATAATAAAGAATTTGTCAGAGTAAGCCGCAAGAAGCAAAAAGAAAAACTTTTCAACGTTCAGATGAGCAATTTTTACAGACACAATAATGATTGAACGATCAATGAGATTATTGGAGAATAAATCTTAAAAAAGTTGTTTGTAAAACAAAAAAAAAATTAAGGACGATTTTTTTTTTTTTTTGAATATTCAACAAAAGTTATCCTAAGATCAGCTGCTAAGAAACAAAATTCGGGTTTCTGCTTATGTTGCTTGTCACTAGGCGGCCAAATACTAAAGCGCAATAAAAAAGTTCATCGACCGCGGGTATTCCATTAGCTTTATTTTAATAGTTGTATTTTGAGAGCATTTTAGGTAAGCTGAAAATAGATCCCGAACAGGCCGCAGTTCCTTATTGTAAAAATATATCCATTATTGCACACATAGTTTACCATCAATATAAAGCAAGCGACACTGCTTACAGACTTTGGAAACGGACCTACACAGTTTCATATAACTAAAACCTAATGGCATCTTGTGTTGGCTATGGTTAAAAAGATTTTCCATTAAAATTGATTGATAACGAAGGCAGCAAAATCGAATCAGACTTCCGCTGCGAGTCAAGTTTCTAACCACTCCCAAATCGAACAAAAACCAGAATCGATTACCGTGGAGTGGATTCAGCTACTCTATACCTTTGTTTTTAGTCAACATGCTCAACTTATCGGTGGAACCATACTTCAGCTAACACAGACTGCACACATCCACACACTCCTTAGTCCTTTAGCCTTTGCGTTACACACAATGTGTACCTACTATCGCTTTTGGTGACACATCAAATGAGATAGACAAATAGTCGGTATCGAGAAAGGATATGAAAAGGAGTGGAGCTGAGCTGGTGTCAATAAACCAGTGTGTAGTGACGAGGGCATAACTATTTGTCCTTGTTTTCGATTTGGGACCCATGGTTTTATTTTGATGAATATAATTATTATCACTATTTCCTGCGGCGACAGACTAGTACGCGCAACATGACATATGTCATGATTTGCGCCTGAGGAACATACGTTTTTGAAATTCTTTACAATTCGTCACGAGTGGAGGGTCAATTATTTAATTATGACATTTTTATTTTTTCGGATAGAGTTGGTGGGTGTTTCGCATTCTGCTGTATGATGGGGTAGTGTGTGCGAAGGATTGCACGCGACGTTTGATTAACCGTATTAATATTGCGTATAGAATTTGACCTTCGGGGCAACAATAGTTTTTATTGTTTTCTTTTATGACTATCACACGCATGTGGTTATATTAGTTTTGATACCACATCATTTACGAGTGAAAATAAAAGCTAGCTGCTCTGGATGTTAGATGTGTGCTATTATCACGCACCGCTGATTGACCCAAATTCCGTCGTCCATCCTGGATAAGATTTGCCTTAAGCATACAATAGATATTTGTGTGTCTCATTTCTAACAAATGACAAGTTAATAATCAGCTAAAAATTGAGATTCATAAGCATAAGCTGATTCATAGTTTTATTTAGCTAATAGAAAGATATTTTATTTGTTTATAATTAATTAACTTTATTAATCAAATGCTAATTTTTTCAGAATATATCTCTATTTTTATGATATTTCTGTTGACTACGTTACGTGTGTTGGAGTGTTAATTTTTTAGCTGCATACGTTTAACGATATATTGCAAATTAGTATGAAATATGTATTGAGAATTTTGCACCTAGACTAGTTAGATTTTGTTTTTTTTCTTTGGTTGAGTTTGGTTAATTTATTAAAAACATGGAATGCCAGTAAAATTGTATAAAACGAAATAGACAGAAAAGTTCAATACAAGCGTCTGAAATCTCATATCAAAATTCCAAACGAAACGAAATTAAATGACATGCGAAAAAAAGTTCGAATGGACACTTATGATAGGATATTTTTGTGAAGGAACAAACATTGTTGGAGAAGACTTTTTTTCCCGATTATATTACACTTTCACGTTCAGTTTGGCCTTTGTAAAGTAAAGAATGCAAAATTAAAAAAAAATATTTAATTCTATACAATCTTTTTTAAAACTGGGAAAATTGTTTGAAATTTCAATCTTATAACTCGAAGAAAAGCGCGATATTTGTTGAACAAAGATCAAAGAGGTGTCAACTGTCAAATCAAACACAGTACTCTGTTCATGCTCAAGCTCATTGCTCAGATAAGAAAAAAAGAGATAAAAGCAAATGTTCTCATAAAATCAACTATCTAGTGAGAGCTTTAATAACCCGACATACTTGGGGTTGGGGTAGGGTTTCATCATTCATTTATAAATGTACGTCATATATGGTTTTTGGTGGATGGTGTTAACTTGTGGAAATTTAATAAGGGAAGTCAGTAGGAATCTGGTTATATGGACGCCACGCCACTGAGGTACTGCTTCAGTGTCATTCTGTGGGCGCTGTAAGTTTTTTACAAAAACAAATAATAAGTCCGCAAAAGTAAAGAATGAATTTCCCTGTTCATATTTTTAGAGGAAGTATAAGTTTCAGTTTGCATTGGGAAAATTTTGGAAGATGCTTTCAGTGCTAGACTGTTCAAGAGAAAAATCCGGCAGAAAAAAAAAATCCCTCGCAAAATTTCTGCTCCATGGAAAATATTCTTCGTATCGTGAATCTCCATCGGAATATATTACCTCGGGATTTTTTTTTAATTATGTTAAAAGTCTTTTGACAGTGTCAATTGCAATTGATTCAATCATTTGAGGAGATTTTGATTTTTCTTTATTTAGAAAAATGTGTTAATTTTGTAAATTTATACCCTTTTTATTATACCCTTGTTCGATTTAGCAAATTAAAGTGGAACAAGGACCAAGACAGGAAAGAAATAAGGTTGTTACCAGATAGGAGCCGGAAATTTTATGAGATTAGACTAGCAAATTCTCCATTCTCAGAAATTCTTTCCAAGGTCCTTACGACTTTAGAGAAATAAAATGTTTCCAGTTTGCCTATGTTAGCTGTAGAAAGAAATAAAATAAAATATTCCCATTCGTCAATGTCACGACTTACATCCAATTAAAAAATCATCAGCTCTAATTGTTTTATTTTTAAGTGAGTTCGACCTTTTATTTTACTACAAATGTTGAAATAAAACTTAAAAGAAAAATACTTGCATGATTAAATATAAAAAAGCAGTTCTTTTCTCTTTCCATTGGAGCACAAAAAACCTACATCTTATTTCACTTTTTAGATTCAAAATAATCCAATTTACAAACAACAGACTATTTATTCCCATACAAACTGCTTATGTAATGAATTTCCACCAGCATATTTACAAAGGAAATATTCCAGGACCGTTGTCTATCACGTCCTCTTAGTGGTCCTGGAATACAACTAAGAAAACAATTTCTTACTACGGTAGAAAGTATACTACTGAAAGCAACAAGACACGTTACTGATCCGGATCAGATCATGGACATAATAATGTTTTATTTTTTTCAATTTCAATTGTATGAGCTAATCGTGAAACCATTACCTCATAAAGCCTTACACGAGAGCAAACACAAGTAGCACCGACAAATCCAGTTGTCAGTCGCGTCCACGTTTGATTTTCATTGATATAATGATAGCCGTTACATATTAAACCACTCATACCCAATCGACCACACAAAAACACAAACGTCTACCAAACATCAATCTATTTCAGAACTACAATTAAGAGTTTTAAAAATTCAGCAATTTATTGCGTTGAATAATATTAATTCCGATTATCAAAGCTATTCTAGAAAAACCAGATACGAGTATTTGCGACGATTCGACTTGAGTACAATCGTGTCTGTATAGGTAATTCTGGTTTCCCCTAACTTTATTGCGCAAACATATACAACACATGGGTATTAGGTCACCCTAGGCTGTGGAAATTTAATACTTTGCAAGGACGGAACAGAGAACCATACAGGGGTCCAACATGTGAACGGTAAATAATCAAACAAAGTTTATTTTCCATTTCTGAATGCATTTAGTGGATTAAATAAGCCGAGTAAATGCATGAATTAGGTACAGTAGTGTTTTGTGTTACGTCCGATTTCACCAATTATGTACTTTGACCAGTGCGAGCTTTGTAAAATTTGCCTTTTTCTTTAAAAGTGTAAATGTTTTTATAAAACTTTTGTTGGTTTTTCTGACACTTCATTTGGTAAGATTGTTTGAGTCAGTGTGAGAACGGCAAAAGGGATATCCGTATACTTAAATAATTCTCACAGTGTTAGTTGGCTCTTCAAGCAAAGAACAACAAAAGCTTCATTGACAGCATCTTTCCATTTTCTAATAAATCCACTTCTACGACCCGGTATTTTTATTCCGCACCGCTCGGTTTACGGTGGGTGGGTTGTAGCGTTACTATTGATTCAGTGGCTTAAGATGCCTACAACATATAGAGCTACGATATGAAGTCGTGCGCAGTTAGCCAAAAATCGCTAAAAGCATAGTTTTTAAAACCCAAGCCGATACCAAGCTAGGTAAGTAAGGCTCTTCCTAATTTTATCCAGACCAGGAAAAAAGCAGATCAACCGCAGAAAGAACTCCATAATCTCGCAACAATGGGGAGGGTAAGAAGAGCTCTTGCAACGGCCCTACATAAAAATAACGCGGACGTATATATAACGGAAAGCTTAAAGACAATAAAAGACATCTGGACGGAATTTGATTAAAATCACCAAAAAATCCAAAATTAAGGCCGTAAGACCTACATATAGAAAAATACGCACCAGTGCAAAATATGTACGAGACTCTCAAACTTAATTTGAATAGTCTTGAAGCCAGCCCGACCGAATTACAAAAATTGTCACCCGATTTGACTGTCTTTTTTTACGAATGAAAAACTTTGGTTCTGCTTTTGGACTATGTTTATTTGATGTATTAAATTTGTTTCCATTAACTCCACGGAGGCTTACTGACATAGACTCGTGACTTTAAAAAGCACCATAATAAGAAGTCTTGAAGGGTTAAATCAGGCGATCTTGCGGCCAGTAAAAATCGCAAAAAGAATAGGCGACCCGGAATTGCAGCCCTCAGAATTTCGGATGTTCCCTAGTAACTGAGGAAGGAGAAATTCGTTGAGCATAATTATGTGGGGCTCGCCGTCCACAGTCCTAGCCCTTTGGGGTAATCTGCTATATTTTCAGCCACATCTGCATTATTCTCAGTAGAACGGATTCTCCGAAGCGGGATGGCACAGTCAAGTATTAACCCATACTCTTCTTGGCAATTGGCTAAACGTCATAGTGTTTCCCAGTTGCTGAAGGACGAATAGGAATTCCGAGTTCTTAAGGAGTATAGCGATTCATGTCTTGTTAACGGGTATTTTGTGTATGTATACCAACAAATATCAAAATAAAATTGACATTTGCCGCCATTTGCAAAAATTATAGCATCTTCCGAAGGAATGATGATTTTTGCGCCACTTTTGGTCATATCAAAGGGAGAAGAAGCCCAACTAAAATTGGTTCTACCTTAGCCTTTCGGAACCCTACCAACTTCATCTAGAGCAGGTGCAAATGATTCTCAGCAAAAAAAAAACGCCTCAGAAAGATGAAGGTCGAAATAGAGGCAATCAAATGTTACATTGATGACTTCGAGGAGACATCGTCCGAAAAGAATTCAGAACTGCATGAACAATTCATGTCCGAAGCCTTAACCAACGATGACCATCAAACGGTTAACAAGTGTCTCTATAGAATAGTATCCAGAATTTCAGCACTAAATTTCAAAAGTCGTTAGCACAATCGTCGGAGACAAGGTTACCGGTTCAAAAGATTACTACTTTCAAGGGAAATTATCTTGGCGCTCTTTCTATTATATATTTTCAACAAAAATTCATAAGAAACCGTCCCTAAAAAGATGCAGTACCGAAACTACATTAAAGGCAGTACTCGATGCCACAAAGAAAGATTTAGCAGCACTCACCAACATACAACTAAGATCCTGGATCAAGAAACTCGAAACCTCTTTGAACAAGGACTTAAGCAAGCAAACAAGACGCCGTCAATCGAAACGTTGTATGAATTCTTGGAAAGATGACAATTGAAAATTGAAATGCCATTGTCGAAGTCTAACTGATTAAAGTTGATAAATTGAACACAACTGCTTCATGATCCCTTTCGTTTGGGCCAATCAAAAGAGACACAACTCAAATTTACAAATAACTCGTTAAATACCAGTTGAAGAATCCGGGCATTAGTCGAAGGTATTAATTACAACAAGAGGGTTGCTTAGGCAGAGAGTGTTTGGCACATTATATGGCTAATTTAAATTTACCCGTAAGTGTATTTTTTGCACACTGGCTGAAATTCTATACAAATTGTAAAGTTAAACGGAGAAAACCATATACATCGCATTGATGAGTTTTGTTGTTAAAATAGCAGGGCTCTCTCATGTCGTTGAAGCAACATAGGAATGGGGTAAACCGAGCTATGAGAATGAGATAAGAGGAACTGCTTGACGGCTTTTCGGGAATACATAATTTTAAGTCTCCCCGAAAAGTTTTTTTTTTGCTGCTAAAAACTGAAGTCGAGTCATGGTTGGCATAGTTTTCACGGCTATGTAGCTTTAGGATACACATGGTCGTCTGTATAGATTTGTTGAAATCATATGACCGAGTCATAAACTTTGGAGTGTACTGCAGAAGTATGAAATTGACGGTTCTCTCCTTCCATATTTTTACACAGTCTGCGTTTTATTTTCTTCTCCTTTTATGTTTATTATATAAACACTGGATGCTAAATCACAGCTGTGACGAAGAACGCGAAGAAATGAGATCTGAAAGACTTTTGGGTGAGTTATTAGATGTTCGTCATCATTTAATTTTATTTATTTTGGAAAATGTTCTCAATAAGTAGTTTTAGAAACACCTAAGATGAAGTAAGGAGTCTTTCAATAAGCGCTTTCAATCTTTAAATTTAAATAAAAAAAAGTGTGTGTGAGATGTCATTGAAATTTGTTTCGTTTGAAAGGCCTATCGATGCCAATTTGTATGGAATATAACATTTTTCTAACGTCCGCCGCGTCTTCCCTGGGTGGCGCACGTCCGAATTTGATCGATGGCATAGGTTATGTTGGCTTTGAGGGTCGCTGTGGTCCTGGCTTTTTCGCATAGATCTGCGACTTCAGAAAACCCCACAAGAAAAATGCTATTGATGTAAAATCGCACGAACGCTGTGGCCCGTTCACATAACCACCGCGATAGATAACCATGCCCTCGAATCGCTTTAATGTTGCGTGAGCTTTGTGGCACGTAAAGCCGTCCTGTTGAAACCACATGTGTCGTCGGTGTCCATATCATTCCAATCAAGCCAAAATAATTTGGTTATCATCGACCCAAGCTAATAGAAACTCCTTTTTAGCAAATATTTCCCACTTCTTCTTTGTTCAACCATATTAATCATGAACCTTAAAATTATTCCAACCAATTGTAGTCTACACTGCACTATCAGAAACCCGCACTTCATTTACCCCCAGACACGTACAAATTCAAAAACAAATCTCTGAATTCTTACATCGCAAACCCGACTCGAAGTAGGGTATAGACTATAAACAATATAAAAAGAAAAATAAACCATCCAAACTGATGATATGAATGAGAAAGTTTCGAGCGATCCAGTCGTGCACTTTATTTATTTTTACATGTTGTAGAACGCTATATCAGTCTGCACAAACTGAATAAGTGACAGCCAATTTGATATAAATGTAGCTTCAACAATATGGCCACTATCAAGTTCGAAAGTCACAATTGGAAGACCCTGGTTATAAACTGGTGTTATAAATTGTCTCGCTAAATATTTCAATTATTTCCCCATTATAATAAGCTTGTTTTATCGAAAAAGCATTTAATTTTGCCAGAGCGTATTCTCCTACATCGAAAGAATAAGTACAAGTCAGAATCTCTTTTCTTTTTTCTTGAGTCTTCTAATTTTCGCCTTCCTCTAATGCACAATCCTCCTGACCTGAGTCAAAGTCGCTTTTACTTCAGATGGTTAAGCTTCAACCCTTTTTTTCTTTTTGTATATATTTTGCTTCTGTCTTCGCGTTTATTTTGTTGCCCTTGTATCAAATGTTTTGCTGAAAACTGCACAACGCTGCGTGTATTTTTTCCTCCCTTTTCGTTTTCAATAATCCTCTTTCCGACATCATTGTTTGCCGCTCGACCTTGTAAGGATCCGAGAAGATCCGCTTCTTTTAGTTGCTTTGTTAGCATGTACGCGATAAACGGGTCGAATCATTTCAGGCGTTGTATTTGTTAGGTTACTTGTCAACGGTAGTTTTGGTGGCAAAGGTTCTAATATGGTTGCGATTTCATTGGAATGGACATTTAACTCATCTCCAATGCAAGTGCAGCGATCTTAGTAAAAATTCCAATGCTGAAAGTGCCGCGATGACGAAAGTGCCCCAGTTTACTTTCTGGTGTCAATCGGAGACAATATGCAAGGAACGTAAGTACTCAATGTCGACCCGCAAGTGCTCCGTAAGAAGCGGTTCTTCACTTCCTCCGGTGAGACCTAGTAAAATAATCTTGGATTAAGTATGCCATGACTCCTCTGACCTCCTCTTCTACATGGGGACTGCCAATGAAGAATCAGTTGGTGAAGGAGTCCCACACATGCTACCCTTAAGTGGAACATTGAAATTCCAACCAGCAGATTGCAGAGCATGATAAATAATCTCTAATCGCACTTTTTGGGGATGATGTTGAGAAGAAAACATGCGCCTCTAACCTGGGAATTGGTATTCGAAGATCATCATGGCATTATTGATATGAAACCCGGAAAGAAGGGTTTACTGCATACGAGATAAATTCTCTGGAAAAATTTTCTTTTTATAGAATAAAATATAAATAAAACAGCTAACCTAAATGGCTATAACATGAAAATCATACTATAATCACGCGACAATCAGGTATTGCATTATTATTATAAACGTCGGATGTAATAATGTAATAGTCTAGATTTTTAGTTTTTTCGCTATTTTACTTTCATTACCAAAGAAAATACGACACCATATAAATGACTACAAAAACATAATCCGTTTGTCGTTTGATGACTTTGCTACCGACAAACAAGTAGGCCATGGGCTCAGTCTCTACGTCTTTGTTATGTTCATCCGTAGCAAAATGAAGGAAAATAAAAACCGATTAAAGTAAAAAAAAAATAAAAAGAAATTAAAAAGTAAAAGACAGTCAGAGGTAATAGTTTCTTTAATGGAAAACGCGTCGCTCTGGCACAAGGGTCTAGCAATGGCCAATGGGTTTTAATGAACTAGATATTGGAACTCTATTGCAATTACAGTTAAATGTTATAAAAAATAGAAAGGATGAGAGATATGTCCAAGGCATATGGCTTCAAATTAAATCAAGCAATCGTACTAAAGCGCGCTGCTTCAAAGCAAATCGATAAGACCTTTCTAACAGGTTGATAAACATGTTGAACACAAATCAACTACAAATTCGGCGGTTCGTCTGCGCTGCCTAATGAGGATTTAACAACGCAACGGCACACGGTAATCCAATGGCTAAATGGTCACAGGTCAGGCCAACATTTATGTGATAGCAATGTTTAAATCAAAGAGATCAAAGAAAACCGGATACCTTGAAGAACATTCGCCGACAATATCTTTAAATTTTTATTTTTAATTGTTTTGGTTTTAATCAGTTAAAAAAATCATAGATCATAAAATATTCAGCGTGATTAATTAACAAAATGTTGCGCAATAGTTTTAACACGCGTTTATTTAATTAGTATCTACTGTTTAGGGCGATTCTTTACGATTGACGCCAACTTGTGAAAAATTCACTAAGATATACATACATATATAGGAACTTGGTTTTTTTTAACAAACGGTTATACTACATATGGGATTACTTTAAACCTTTAAAGGCTAAAGTATCATGACATTCTCTCGAACTACAAAAAGATCGAAAACAAAAATGTTTTCTGAGTTTTTTGATAGTTCCTTAATTTTATTAAATTTGTATTCACGGTTAAAATGATTTTAAAGAAACATTGCAAGTGCCCAACCCAACACCGACAACTCAGAGACGCTTTAGATTTTATTTTGTATAGATATTATTAGACAAACATACGCACGGAGTTGCTAATAAAAAATTGGCTAAGTTGCTTAAAAGTAGTTTTAACCAAGAAATACATTTTTTTTGTTTAAGATTCAGGAACTTTGTCTTTATCTTAAAGAACCCTGCTTTAAGCTAAGAAAATTTCGCCTAGAAAATCGTTTGTTTAGGTTACTCTCTTTCCCAACTTAGGTGGTATTCCCTTTTGAAGATATTGAAGATTATTTACTTACTTTTTTTGATGAACTAACTTTATAATTCCCAAGCAACATTTTAAGACTAAGATTGAGTTCAACAATTAAGTTTAAGTGGTTAAAAAAAGCAAAAGAATTTTTTTTCGGTTGCATTTTTCGTGTCGCTGCACTGCATCCTAAATGTAAGAACAAGGGAATTTATTGTTAAAATTATATTTAATAGAATCCTTTGGGGAAATTGATCTACTGATCTGCAGCGAATGAAAATTCAACCAAAATCGCAGTTAAACAGTGGGTAGAAACTACTACTTGACAGCAAAGACAAAGAATTTTTTTATGAGTTGAATGATTTATTTAATAGCGTTTTTGATCTATTGAATATAAAATTAGATCAAAAGCCCTATTAAATTGGAAAGTCTGGAACATTTGCGGTAAAAATATTGGTAAGGTTGATTAACACCAAAAAGGAACTGGGATGGATGAAGGTAGATAAAGAAAAATTGCAACTCTCAGAAGACAGAGCCCGTCGGACGGTTTTAAAAAATATCATAAAATCGTTAATTTGTCCACCAAAAATGTGTTAGCAGATTCTGGTTCGTCTTTTCATAGCATTTCAGAAAATCTAGTGTGGAGAATCAAATCGGTCACATGGTGCCCTCGATCAGCGATGGACTACTGGTGGCGTTCTTTGAAGTTGGCATTGGTACCCACTCTTTCAAAATTCATCGTGAATCCTTGTAGCAGCCACAAAAGATCATGATGTCACAGCGCACTAAACCTTTTTATCTATTACAATTTTTTTTTACAGACTTTATTTACTTTCTGACAGTGCAAAAAAATGTATACATTTTTTTTTGTTGTAAAACGAACTGGTATTTAATTTTATGTAACAGAAATATAAGTCCAACTTCCCCTCGATAAAACAGGTTCAACGAAGTGGAATGACCCAAGAACACTTGTAATATCTTAAACACAGCTTGAATGGATGTGGAACTCATGTTGTGTAAAAATTACTGCTGTAAGGTAAAAATGATTACAGTAACGGCGATAAATAATGAGGAATGACCCTAATCCTAACTAACACGAATTAAATTTCGAAATAAAATAAATTGAAAAACACTTGACCCTTACACCTCAACCACGACTTCTTGTAGAACATATTTTATAATTAATTCCTGCCCTGGGCCCTCACAATCGTTTTCCATTACTGGTTCAGATTTTTTTTAAGTGAAAGTTTAGATATACTTAATGGACTATTCGTGTAGACTATTGGCACTCGACATCCGTGTTTGAATAATTCCTATCCGGTTTTCAAGAACTATAATCAGGCTGAAAAAAAAAATCTGGAAGACCCTCATGGACCACCAATTGAGCTTTGGCTTCACAAGATACTTTCATGGTAAGTAAACAAGCATAAAAAAAATATATTTTCTGTAAAACCTCAAGTGGTCATCATATAAACCAATAAAATATTTAATGCATATTTAGGTTAGGACTTAACCCCAATCGAAGAAAATTAAAAACAATACTTGCCCTCTATGGAAACAACAACGAGAGTGTGAGCTGAAGCATGTTTAAATCATTTCCTTTAAGTACTTTACAGTGACTGGTTGCGAGATATCGTGCACGTAGGGGCGCACGCACCGCACGGCGCACATGTCTATAAATCACTACATATAATAAATCTCGAGGGGTACTCAAATTTGATCTGCATTTGATTTTAAAAGTGAATTCATGTGTGTTTGTGTGTCTGAATGTTTAAACAAAATAAAGGAACCCAAACGATAAATCAGATATCGATCAAATTTTGTTCAGCGATGGAAATTATTCAATTTAAAGTACGGCGCGGCTGGGCGTTGCATAGGGGTCTCTTGTTACACATTTATTTTCTGTTCAATTGGCACGTTTTTAAAAAAAAAATGCTTTTATTTTATTTTGTATTTATTTATTTTCATTTTGGGACGAATGGAGGCACCTGTTATTAACAACGACTGATTTGATAAGCTCTTAAGGACAGGTGGAAAAAACATTAAGGTGTATTTTCCGGGGATTAAACCTGAAACTTCTCGCTTAGTAGCCCAGCAGCCAGCACACTTACCACTAATCAACTGTACCGAGACAGACATATAGCGAAAAATGACTATAAGTTTTTCAAATTATTTTAACGTGCAAAATCACTTTTAATAATAAAGGGTGATTTTTTAGCTGGTTTGGTTTTGGCAACACTGGTTTTGACAGCTGACGTGTGTTTAGTACCTTGTGTCACTGTCAAACAGCTTCAGTTTGGTTTGCAATTTAACCATGGATCGTCTTACAAATGAACAACGCTTGCAAATTATTGAATTTTACTATCAAAATTCGTGCTCGTATCGAAATGTTCATCGCGCGCTGCTTCCATTTTATGGACGAAGCTCATTTTTGGCTCAATGGGCACATAAATAAGCAGAATTGTCGATTTTGGATTGAATATCAGCCAGAAGCATTGCAAGAGCTACCAATGCATCCAGAAAAAGTCACAGTTTGGTGCGGTTTATGGGCGGTGGCATCATTGGACCGTACTTCTTCAAAGATGATGCGAATCGCAGCGTTACTGTCAATGGTGAACGCTACCGAGCGATGATAACAAACTTTTTTTTGCCCGAAATGGAAGTTCTTGACTTGCATGATATGTGGTTTCAACAAGACGGTGCCACATGCCACACAGCACGCGAAACAATGGCGCAATTGCGAGGCGAGTTTGGTGAACAGTTAATTTCACGTTTCGGGCCGGTCAATTGCCGCCTAGATCGTGCGATTTGACACCATTAGATTACTTTTTGTGGGGGTATGTCAAGGCTAATGTGTATAGGGACAAGCCCGCTTCGATTGACGCACTGGAAGCCAACATCCATGCATTCATTCGTGAGATACCGGCCGTTTGTGTGAAAGAGTATGCCAAAATTGGACTCAGCGGATGGACTACCTGAGACGCAGCCGCGGTCAACATTTGCATGAAATTATCTTTAAACATTAAATTGCAAGGTTCAAACTATCGATTCAAATAAATATTTCATTCATTTTTTCGAATTTTTTGTGTTTTTTTTTTAAAAAAAGTTCTAAACCTCTTAAAAAATCACCCTTTACAAACAATATTTTGTATTCGGTTTTAAGAAGTCAAAAGGAAATCTTCTGAAGTCTAAAAGATTTCTTATTTAAATTTTAAATTAAGTAACATTACTACATATATTATTAATATGAAAACCTTATTAAATCAATAAGAATTCCCTCTTAGAACTAAATGTTTTCTCATATTATTTTAAAATTGAACTGTGTATTGACGAACGTATTTGATTTTAGATTTCATGTCTAATGCGCATGCACGTGTCGAGGAGTTCAAAATAGTAACAATAGTTTTCTTATTTTATTTTTTTTTTTTTCAGAAGAAACAAATTTTAATTTTGAGTTTACTCAAGTATCTGTATGTAATAAATGTAGAAATTAAAATACTTTCTTTAAAACCCGATTTTTTAGATTTCGCACAAAAATTTTTAATAAAATTCAAACATATATGTTATTTCGAAACGTTTACTTTCATACTTTTTCGTTAAGTTTTTCTTATTGTTGATTTGGTGCATGTTGTTGATGGCGTCATTTTGAATTTTAACAAGTTTTCTTGATAAAAATATATGGCTTCATCAAGATTTTAATAACATTTTCTATTCATCAAGATTTTAATAAGATTTTCTCCCCTGTTTTGACATCACATTCTTCTTGGATAAAAACCAAAGAGAAATCTTATAACTTTTCTTCTGTATTTGGTGTAGTGGTTTTCGCTCTGTGCACCTGTATGCATACATATGTAATCACTTTGGATATGCTTTTGGTATCTGGTACAATTTTTAAGATTCCTTGCAGCTTCAAAGTCTGATATGATGTAAGCTAACAGGTTTGGCGTACACCATAATTCCATAAAAAGCATAAATTCTTTTTATTTTTTTCTGTTTTAAGCCAAAAATTCCTCGCTGCTTACAAGTATTGGCTTCTAAAGCACGATTTTTAGTTTGTAAAAAAGCAGGGCTGCATACATGCTGATGTACCCAACCAACGAGACGCCACTGGTGGATCACCATTGAATTCGATTGCACATCTGTGACTGTAGAAAAATGTCGATTCTTCTGTCGAAGGTCTAGTAATTACTTAATTGAATCGCTGAACTGCTGACCCTTATGACAACCCCAAGTGATCTCCACTAATGCATTTAAAGTGCTATGAATAGCCATAGCATTGTAATCAGCTTCGAAGAGAACAAACCGCAATCCGCAAAAATATACGGGTTCATAGACCTTCAACGTGTGAGCAAGTCGTGTGAAGAAGTCGGTTTGCGCTCCAGAAAAAAAACACTTAAATTCTAGGTATCTACCGACATAACAAATGTCTGTTTTTAGTTGGTAGCGTATGTTCCAGTTTACAGTATCCATTCACATTGTCAAATATGCTTCAAAATGTTGGGTGTACGAAGAACAGAAAAAATTGTGTGTCCATTCAAAGGTCGATGACATAGTAAAATTAATGAAACTATACAGATACATTTCGGCATGTGGTGCATTTGTGTGTGTGTATAGGTATAATAACGTCATAACGAGTCGAGACATGGATGATGTACATTTTGGTACACACGGATCGCTCGAGTTTTGTGCATATTGTACACTTGAACATGTTCCATGGCACCTAACCCAAGGGAACATCAGTAGACATGCATTGGGCTGTAGTTCCATACTTCCATCATCACCCCGATGATGATGTCATTATAGTCTTTGTTGGCAATAACAATGACAATATGGAAGAAGGGGAGCCACAGCCAACAACTCTTTTCCTTGCCTCCTAATGTGCTGTTTCCTTCGCTGAGGTTGCCCGATTACGGGCGAGAACTCCTACAGTTTATGGAGCTAGTAAATTGCTTAAGTACGAGTGCGAGTGCGAGTGCGAGAGTCATCAACGTTAGTTCATGAGTCTGGGAAAGTTGGTGATGCCGCACGAATGCATGACCTAAGATGTCAAAGTCGCGTCGGTGGACGTTGTCGTGTCACATTCATCTGATGTTGTGCACCATGTGCACATGAACATATTTTTCACTTTCTTTTTTTATCTTGAGGGCGATTTGGCTGATTGACAATGTGGGTTTAGGCCACAAAATAATACAGTTGACAAAATATCATTTAGAAAAAGAATTATTCTTAATGCTGCTGCTGTTCTTGTTCCTTTAAACATTTAATCAGACCAAAAACATAAATGTTAAAAAAAAGAGTCAAGTTCTATATAAAAACCTCTGAGGAATAAGTCGGCCGTGAAAAGTACTGAGGTCTAAAAGCACGACAAGTTCTTACTTGGTGAATGCAAAAAACTGGAAGAAGGTAAGAGTAACTCCTTTTGCGGAGCACATTCTCTGTACCATTTTAAAATTCACGACCCACATTTAAGTAGTTTTAAGATTTATTTCCAAAAACTTTTTGTCATTTTGTCATACTTGATTTAAGGGGTTTTAAAATATATATAAGTTTTACTCTCTTTGATATTTATTCGGTTTTGTAACCTATTTCAGTTCAGTATAAATTCTCAATCTGAGAAAAAGCCAAGTATGGAATTTTAGCTGTTGGATTGAGGCCTGAATTTCAGCAAAAGCTCTTTATGAGAAAGAACAAAGTTGAGTTTTTTCCAAGTTCTTCCTTTTTAGCACAATATCCAACACGGAACGATTTCAACTACTTCAAAGGTGAGTCCCTGCCTGAATAGAGAAGCTAAACGAATACGAGCTAATAAAAATAAGGGGCATAGTTTAAGCAGCCAATGTCAGTCAAGCACCGCTTCCTGTTGTTGTTTGGTAAAAGTAAACTCTATAACATTGTTTTGCAAATCTCACTTCGTATTTGTTTTCTTTTTGAACAAAATTGTTTGTATTTAAAAAATGGTGTTTATTTAAAGAAAAATTGTTTATAAATTTCATGTTGTCTTTCCTTAAATTCATATAGCGGGTCCATTTATGAAAGAACGTTAAGAGCCTGCTTCTTAAATTTATAATGCTCGATCATTTGTACTTAAACTAAGCAAGGATGTTTTAAAAAAAAATATATCATTATCAAATTTAAAATGCGTAGTTTATTAATACAGAAATGATTATACTTAAATTAAGCACATACATCGTTCTAAATTCAATAATACTACGCTTTAAGAATAAGAAGGTAGTGTAGTTACGATATTAAGTCCTTAAAATAAGCATGCAATTCTAGAAGTAAAAATGGCTTATAGCACGTTTCAGACCGACGACGTGCTTGATTTAAGCACAGATCGAAAAAATATGTTCCAATGACGCCTCCAGACTACAGTGACATTTTGTGCATGCGGATATTATCACCTAAACGGATTGTTTTTGAACAGCCAGTTGAACCATTCTCCCTGAAGAACTTTCTTCACAGTTGACAAAGTTAATCAATATTCCGACCATACTTTGTACAAAATTTGCCAACTGATGGCAGCCAAACGCATTGTTTAAGAAATTCGCGAAGTACTCAATATTTACAAACCCTAAGCTGTCAGGTGACCAGCGCAAAAATGGCGTTAAATTTAAGTCTTACAAGAGCGACTCTAGTGGCGAAAGTGAGTCAGATGACAATTTGTAACTTCGTAACATATTTTAAAGTGAGTAGCGCAGCAGTCGAAAGAATCAGTTTAAAAATTGCACTCTTCTCTCTATCGTCGGTTGTAATTTCGAAATCGCTGTCATCTTCGAATATTTTGACAAGCTTCTTTGAAGTCTCGTCTGTTAACCTGTTGCTAATAGCTAGCTGCTTAGTTAATGCTGGGATCTTCAAAAAATCCCCACAAGTTTTCGACACGACAAAAATATAGACTACAATTTTAGACGTAGACTTTATACACGCTCCAAAAACTCGTGTCGAATACAATCCCAGGCTAAATAAAATGCAAAAAAATTAAATGAGAAAAAAGTACACTCACTGGCGGATTAAATATGGCTTCTCTTTTAAATAGGTGTAAGTATATACATGAATATCTATATGTCAAATTGTATTTCACCGTCCGAATCGCTTTTAATGCGTCTAATGGCGTTTTCGATTAAGGAAACGAATTGCCCTTTCTATATGAAAAGAGATTATCTAGAAGTGCTCTATGTTTTCCTTGTTTCATTGAAAAAGAAAGTACACTTTCAGGTCAATTCTTAGCACGAAAGTAGTGTCCGGAATATTTTTTTAAAGAATTACCCTGAATTCACCAACGCACAAGCCAAATGTCAGATTGAAATGTTTGTTGTTAAAACAAATTTTGCGGTATGTAATTGAAATATATTTATTTGGCCGATTGAAACATTTATATTTAATGTAGAAACCCAAATATCACAAAATGATGTGCATATGGTGTCTACCACTATTGCAAAAGTGCTCCAAAGAATTTAATTGAAAACAGCAATTCTGAATTCTCGGATCTTCAATGAAAAACGCCATAAGACTTTTCTTCAGTCCAAGAAAACACCCGAAGCACTAGTCCCAATTTATGTCGTTGAAGATGAATTTTCACTTCGGTTTTCGCACTTCTCATTTCTTTAAATTAAAGGAACACAAATGCAAACAAATTCACTAAAACTGACGCGCAGCAAATCCAACAGAAAGCGACGCGCACTGCGGTCTTTATTGACAGCTGGCACGCTGGGTTTTTGGCAAATAAAAAAAGAAGTATCTCCAGAAAAAACAATAGATGCAGCATCTTCTGCCAATATCTTCTAGATACGCTCTTCAAAACACTGTTGTACATCTTTTTAAAAAAAATATGTATATATTATTAAATTATCTTCGCAGTCTGTAGTAATCCAATTTGCATATCTGCAAAAAAATTAATTGACAGATATGCTGTATACAAACAAACACCATTAATCCAAACGTGTCTGCGTATCTGCAACTCATGCACGTACTGCGTACGCTGATGATGATGACATTGATGTAATCAAAACAACCAAGCGGACACCGAGTGTCGCATTAGTAAACAAATATAATATTTAGCAAGAAATGAGAGCGAAGCGAAATGCATGTTGACGATAAAATACGTTTATTACGACTTGGCACCCCAACCCAATGACAAGCCCAAGCGAAAAATAAATTCGATCAATCGAAGTTTCGAAATGTCTACATATTTGATAAGGGTATTTCAGTTGATTAACTTGTTTTTTCTACTCTCTACCTTTCATTCCAAATATAATATATAGATTATTAAACAAAATATATCTTCGAATGTGAACATTTGCGAATTAGGCAGACATTGAAATTGTCACTTTGCAGATGTTTTGAAAATAGATAAAGACAACGGGGATAAAAGACGAAATTGATTGGTTCAACAAAATATTTACAGCAGCAGCCGCTTCTCTAAATACAATCAGAACCTTTTCCAGAGACAAAGTTTCGACCACCCCAGAACTACTTACTCAAGCGGGGCTACAGTGGACCTAGTTGCACACTTCAAGTTGGTTAAGGTCCCCTTCCACTTGATAGCTGAACCTAAGGCGAGGTCTTTCTCTGTTGGGTTATCAATCCGCTCTTAATGTCCAAGCCATCTAGCTGTACAACTTGTAAAGTTCGTTCTTAAATCTCCTCTACCAAGTCCAAAATCAATCGAAGAATTTTGCGTTCAAAGCGATCAAGGAGATCTTCATCCGCCTTTGATAATGTCCATAATTATAATTATACCAAAGAGCGGGACTGGGATGATGAGAGACTTATAAAGAGTCTCCTTAGTGTATCTTGACAAGACCTTACTTAGTAGACAAGACTAACTCTTTCTTGGCTTTTTATGTAATGAGCCACGGTAGACAATGTCCGTAACTATCTCAAAGTTATAGCTGTCTATTGTCACCTTCTGTCCGATTCGTCAATGTTGTGTGTCCCTTCTTGACAGCATATACCTATATTATTTTGACTCTTTACCACTAAACCCACTGTTGCACTAATATTTGCAAACGCCACAGTGACAGCTCGATGTATTTTGCCAATTAATGTCTAAAACGTCAGCGTCTCGTTCCCGCCCCCCTTTTTGGGGCGAGAGTTCTCCATCGTCATTCTACACTATCTGACAAGTTTGACAGGAATGCCAAAACTAAATGTGGCTCTGTATATCAGTGCTTTGAGATCGTGGGAATTTCGATGTTTAAAAAACAATCAGTGGAAAAAAGGGGAAAGAACACTAAAGTTGTTAAGGTACTTCAGGGCTCTATTGGCTTAATTCATGAAACGATCGTCGTCAAAACGATTGAACAGAACGACGTCGTTTTAAGTTTGCTTCGCGTAACGTCATCGTAGCATCGTTCAATCGAATCGTTCATCGTTCCCATTTTGAACACTTTGAACACTGCTGTAATCAAACTTTGACAACAGAAAATGTATGGAATTTTTTTTCCGTTGCGTGGAAGATTTGAGTGAAATAGAAGTACCATAGACTGGATGGTTAATGAACGGGAGGAAAGAATTGGAAACAATATGCAATGATGATGTGCATGAATCATTACATGAGAATTTATTTTTCGATTCATAAAAAAGGATTCAATGAATGAAATTTTATAACTGCATTTCGTTTCTGATTGCATTACTCTTTGCCATTATAAAACAAAATTAATTTTAAATTCATTTTAGAACACTTCGTGGGAAAAATTAATAGAACCTCCAAATAACTCTCTATAAATGTTGTCATTTGCGGCCTTGAAATCGATAAAAAGATGATGAGATCGATCTGGGTATTGTAAGGAGCTGCCGTGTGATTATTTGGTCGGTTGTGGATTTCCGGACATAAAACCGCACTGGTAAATAACAATCAGGTCGTGGCAGAAAGGTTTTATGTGTTATAGTACATCAAACAGGAACATAATGTGCAGTGTCAAGTTCCAACTCACCAATCCTACCAGATTATACATATTCTGAAAGGATGTGATTTCTTGATCTAATTCTTTGCAGATGTACTAAAAATAATGGCCGTTGGAGAATGAACCTTCTGTTTTATTAGGCAGCTTAAAAATAATATAATTCTTATAGCCTTCAGCAGTTCATTAATTTGGTACTATTTTCTACGTGTTTATAGGTTGAGCAAGTCGTGTGCGGATAGACGAGACTAATTCAATCAGTTACTGCCCTATTCCAACAAAACCCAACCAAATTGTTTGCAAGGTCATTTCATTTCAAAGCCTCATTAGCTGAGCGTCAAAAAGCAAATCTATGTAGATATGTATTTAGAATATTATTTAACTTTCTAAACTCGCCACGAACTCGCACGTATGTTGTATATGTGTAAATAATGACAACATAATCGCGGCAGTAATGATCGTTAACATTTGAGTGGGTGGAATCACGATGAGTAATAAAAGGTTCAAAATATTGATTGTGTTTTTATAACAATTGTCACACAGATTAACTAGAAAACCTGTCCGTAAGTTCAACTAAAAATTTACATAATCTTTTATTCAAGCGAAATCAACAAACCGGTCGTCAAGATCAAGATCAACAGGATTTTTAAACTCGTTTTTTAGAACACATGTTCTGTGTATGTATAACGAAAAGGTCCAACAAACAATAAATTTAAATTGTAAATTATGCTCTAAAATCACGGGCCTTTAAGCAATTATTCACTTTCAAATTTGCTCATGGAGCAGTCGAGAAGCTGGAAGTTCTTTTAGACATAAGCATTAAACTTGTGTGATCACGAACATGAGTGGCTTAGCAAACACATTCACATTTAGGGTTTATTTTTTAGCTTTATGAATACAGATTTAATTGGTTCCGCAAATTTCTTAATGAAGTTGTGAACTTTTGAGTTATCTTAAACCTTTAAAAAAAACATAAAAAATTCAGAAAATATCGACGGTTTCTTTTGTAGAGCTGCAGTACGAGTTTAGTTTTTAAATGTTGAATACAAGCGAATTTAATGGCTGTAGTGTCTAGAAATATTGTATTAAATATTAGACAGTTGTTATATAGCAACACTATAATAAAATGCCAAATAGGATTTGAAAATAATAACGGCACAGAGCGGCTGTATTTATTTTGTCTCTAGGAGAATATTAAAATGGCGAACGCAATAAAATTAAACTACAGGATTTAGATTCACAAGTTGCGTCTGGAATACCAGTGTGTTCAGACAGTTAAGCGACAAGACTGTTTTTAACCCGACTGACCAATTTGGAAATTACTTTGGAGTGTTAGGCGAATGCCATCCTATTAAAAGGTGTCGCCTGGCGATAGAAAAGAACAAAATCTCAAGGCAAAGGGAGAGTATGTGCGTCGTACGTGTTTAGCTTGCATTTAATAGTCATATTTGGTCTATATGGTGACCGCTATCGGGACAAAAACGTTCACTGACCCAAATTGAATTAAGTAGGCCTCCAGAACATGCGGTTCCAACTAGGCGGTGCCACATCACACACGAGAAATTTTTCGCTGCCGAATGACGTCCTGGTTTGAACTTTCTCGATTTTAAATCAGGAATTAAAATCTGTTCGTCTAAAAATAAGGGGCCCTTGTTGACATAAATTTGACAGATATAGGTTCAACAATATGGCCGCTTTCAACTGTCAAAGTTCGGAAGTCCCTATTGAAAGACCCTGAAACTAAAACTGAACCCAAAAATTACGCAGAAGTCGTCAAAATGTGGTCTGGGAGAGGCCCAATTCTTGAGATTTGGATCGTTTGCGACGGAGGCCTCTACACAGCAATATTCTCTAAACTCCACACTGGCAAAACTTAGCCTGACTTTCACGGCAACATCAAGCACTGAATATTCTGACTCAAATTTAACTAGACTGGGAGGAGAATTGACTGTAACGCTCTTAAAGTTGCTACCACCGACTCGGAATTTCCGTAGTAAATTTGAATTATTTTAAACGTTGTTTCTTCGTGTATTCCTTCATGATAGAAATGTTAATTTTACTGAATATTTTTTTTTATTGACATTAAATGAAAGTTTGAAGCTGTCAAGTAGCTAATGAAAGACCCTTTAAAAGAAGACTTGACTTAAAGGAATTCGGCTGCCACTCCTATTAGTATAAGTACATACTTTCAGGGTTTTTAATCCAATTTTTTATACGTACGTATATTGGATAGCAAATCGGAATGAAAAGCGCTAGTCATATAGAAAATTAGCTATATCGAATATTCGTTATAATGGACGTCCAATGCATGCACTGTATGTTGGCTCGACGCAAACGTGATTTGCAAAAGCAAAATTTAGAAATTTCACTACCAAAGCAGACGGGAGTCCGCTAGTAAATAATAAGCAACAAACAAATAGGCCTAGCTTGTCGTTTGTGTAAATTTCAGTTTTTGGGACGAAATAAAAAACATGCCCCAGGAGCCAGGACAATCGTACTTTCGGATGTTTGTCACACGTTGGGGTGAGGTGGCACAGTGGGAAAAACCTCAAGGTGCAATTTTTATTTTTCCGAGGTCTGCCATGATCGAGAAAGTCTCGCGCGACCCAGTCGTGCACTTTATGTACAGGGTGGCGCACGAATCGTGCTACAAAAATAAAACGTAATAACTTTTTTTCTGTGTTAGTAATCGGCTTATATTTTTTTTATTTTGTAGGTTACTATTTAGATTTATAAAAATGGATGCTTGGGATACGGAGAAAAGAATTTGGATAGTGCAACGGTACCATGCTTTGCAGTCCGTCATTTCCGTCCAAAGGGAATTTAGGCGGGAGTTTGGCGGTAATCCCCCGAGTAGATGGACCATTATGAGGTTTGTAAACATGTTTGCCAAATCTGAAAGCATCGCACGTCTCGCTCCATGAGACGGAACTGCACCCAGAACGAGTCACTGTGTGGTGCGCAGTTTTATCAAGGTGTATTGTCGGGCCGTACTTCTTTGAAGAAAACGGTGTAACCGTTACTTTCAATGGGGACCGTTAAAAGATGTTGAAGGAGTTTTTTTTTACCCAGAACTGCGCCGAAGACGTATACCATTCAACAGCGTTTGGTTTCAGCAAGATGGAGCAACTGCACATATAGCCAGACCAGTTATGGCGGAGCTTAACAAAAAATTCGCAAACAAATTAATTTCTAGGAACTCCACTCTTCGCTGGCCCCCAAGGTCACCTGACCTGACTGCACCAGACTTCTTTTTATGGGGTTATGTCAAGCAAGAGGTGTATAAAACGAAACCCAGGAATTTAACTGAATTAAAGCAGTCCATAACGACAATAATTGAGGCGATCCCAACTTCAACTCTTCAGGCCGCAATGAATAATTTTTTGATCAGGTGCCGCATATGCGTGGGAGAGCGTGGAGGTCATTTGTGATCTATAATCTTTAAAAACAACTAACTATTTAAAATAAAATTTAATTTTCTAACCTATAAAAAAAAAAAATGAAATACATCGATTAAAAAAAGTTATTTGAATTTCTTATTGTAGCACAATTGGTGCGCCACCCTGTAGTTAGGACAAGTCTACGATTTATTTTGTGTTAATAATTATTTCGATATCTAAGTCTATATAAATTTGTATTATTTTCAAGAAATCCTAACTCGCGTAACGTTAAAAGCAAATTGTGTGTTAATTGTAAAAATTGCACTCAGACTATAATAAGTGGTCATAAATCTTGGCTAACATGAACACTGGAAAGTGCAACTCAAACAAGTATTTTTCCAAAGAAAATTTCAAATATATCGGCCAGTGGAATAGCTACACTCAATTAATTATTTATGCAAATCAAGCTATATAAACTGAGTCCAACACCAAGACTTTATAATAAGTATCACCTGGTAAGGTGGGTTTCTGAAATGAAGCACACCCAGTTCCCAGCCGAAGGCATCAGCGCTAGACCCAATACTTTATGCCTACGATGAGACATAGAGACGGGGAGCGTGACTAAATTGAACAACATTCACTTTTATCTTGAAATGATTATTAAAAGCGATCAAATTCCATCATCGTCCCCATGTAGCCTGTACACGATTTTCACAAATTGACGTCAAGTATGTGACTTATGTGGCCAAGTGACTGCCTGGCTATGGCTTACTGCCTCAATGACTTTATGCTTGTTGTGTAGTCGTCTCAAGTCTGAGTGAACGCATTCAATTAGTGGCAATCATCGAATCTCGTGTTTCAATAATTGAATGTGCTGTTTATATTTTTTTTTCTTACTTTCCACCGTCCGGTGGATGAATATTCGTGTGTAGATACAAATGTTTTCACTGAATATTGACAGAATTAATTTGCAGTTCAATTCTAAATGAAAAACAGCAAACACTTAAATTGGCTTTCAGGTATTTACTCGAAAGAGGCGAATTTCTGCATTAAAGCAGTGCCGCCGACACCACAAGGCGATTAAACTGATTGCTTGGACCCTGATGTCTAAATCATGTATCTAACTGCAGTATATGTTATAAATGTCAAGTATTGTGTAAGTAGGCATATACTTTTGTAGGCATAAAATGTTGCTATGATGTCATCATGCAAATACAAATTTAAGAAACGTAATTATTGCATGTACGTATATCGCATTAAACACTTTAGGGCCAGTTTCTTCAATCTTTGTTAAATCATTGTTCTTTCATTTGGTTTCACCAAAATGTTAATCAGAGAATCTATAATTAGATTAGTTAACCCGAGAAATCGATAGCCGGCCGGTTTTGCGCAGTTAACGCCATTTAACAAATGATTTTCTGGAATTTTGTTTGTTCATGCTTAATTTAAGAACAGAGTGTTCAAAAAATAAAATGAACAGAATAATATAGATATAAAAAAAATAAATAAATAAATAATATAAAATTGGAAACAGGTGAGATAATTTGGCCACTATGGCGTTTTTAATGGAAATTGGAAAGTGACAAGAATTATTAGGTTCCTATATACACTTTATGTTTGGAAGGAATCATTTTCTGTGAGATTGGTCTACCTATTGAAAATTCAGCTAGACGTTGGAAATTTGGGGGCCAACTATTCTATTGGAAAGTTGTTCCGATTCTACTTTCAAATAGAACAGTTCTCCTTGAAAGTAGAATCGGAATTATTTTAAAGTAGAATTAAAAGTAGAATAGAATCAAATGACATAGTTGGCCCCTTTGGTAAGCGGACATAGTTTTACAAGGGGGTCCACAAAAAGGGTGATATGAAAGTAGAAAATCTGTTTTTCTTTGCATTTTCACAATAAATTTGTATGACTATAGAAAAAAATGTAAAGTTTTGATAAATAACTTAAGAGTGGCTGAAAATTTAAGTGAAGTTTGAGAGAATTTTAAACAGGATCGTTGAATTAATTAATAAAAAAAATAATACGGGCCCATTCATTCGCAGAAACGTAGAAACGCCGATGGCAGTTCAATGGGAAACATTGCCCGTGCAACTACTTTTCAAAGGATGGCATTATATTCGGCCTACTAAATACTTCAACTGAATTGACAAATGAACTGGAAAAATGTTACCATATATTTTAGGTATAAAAATTCATCTATAAAAATATAATCTTCGTAAATTCATCTTTAGATAGTTATATATAAATATTACTACAAGCTTCATTGAAAGATATAACTGTTTTAGACAAAGGTCAATTTTTGTGCAAGTTTTGAAAAAGAAAATCTCTGGCTCTAAGTTATCTAGCAGGTACTAGATAGGTGAGCATTTATTGTAAAGCTTTGTGTATCTCTTACAAACATTAAATAAAAAAAAAATAATTTGGCACGTCTATGGGACCCAAGGCCTAGCTTCTCACAACCATTCGTTTTTGTGTGGGTTTTCAATTTTTGGGACGAATGGAAGGGATCTACAATTTTACGCCGGAATAATTATTTAAGTAGCTATAAGCCATTGTTATATCCATTGCCCCAATAAAGGGCGGTTTCGCCTTGACGTAAACTTTTAAGTTACTTCTTGGAATCTCATAACTTACGATTTTATAAAAAAACGGTCTTTACTAACGTTGTTCCATTTAACAAAGGAGTTACATCCGAGCGGAAGGTTTGAACGAACAGCAACAATTGTATCACCACCACGTTCAGTGGCAGACATGAAGAGGTCCATACGATAATATTATTTTATTAACTGTATTCAAATATTTAAAGCAAATACATTTTACTAAAGCTACCACTCGACTATGACATCATAATCCAGATGTCTAGATTTGTTAAGTAAATCCAGCACTTTAGTTCGAATTCCATTGGTTTGTCCGCGTGCAACCAGATTGGACATACTCCTACATACATATCCACATAATAATGCAAACATAATATCACACCCAACAAATAAAACATCTCTCGCAGATATTCGGTGAGCACTGCCGCCATAACGACATTTAGAAAGGTTTTCTTAATCGATTTTGCAATTCATAGTAAAGCAACATGTGCATGGTTTTTATGCCATCAATCATGACTCAAACAGATGTTTAGAGTTTATTAGAACACGAAATAGAAAGAAAAAAGCTGATTCAAACTTCCAGCCATGAGACTTCGGTGTGCCTATACAATACACTGTAACCCTTGATGGCGTGACTGTCTCGGACGTTTTTTTCTAAACCTTGTGTGTTAAATTATCATTTAATAATGCTTACTGTTTGCTTTTTTCTGCCTCTCTTGCAAAGCATTCGATATGGAAAAATGCAGTTTTGTTTTGCGTCAACTGAATACACAAATTTTGAAATTGGAAATAAAATTTATTGGAATGAAATGAATCAACTTTTTCTTAAAAGTTGTTTATTGGTTAATTTTAACCTTTATTCATAATGATTATTATTTCCAAAATTCGATTCGGCTGCTCTAGGACTCCCTGTCTCAAACAGACTGACAGACTCATAAACTGTTCGTACTAACCATCCCCAAACATTTTCAACAAGTTTCAGGTCGGGTGAGTACAGAGTATGGCCGTTAAAACAATGCTACATTCTACTGCTCTATTTTTAAACTCCCGATCCATTTATATGCTGCACTTGGAGACTAGACTGGCACCTCTGTTCCTAAATACTCCTAAATTGCATTGGATTACGTTCTTAAAGTTAATGCGATGAGGCAGGAAAGAATTCCAAGGTTGGTGCTCTCGCAAATGATAGCATAGGAGAAATGTGTTCAAGAATGGGAAATACTAAGAGCAGAATGCGGTTATAACTTTACTTTGTCACCACGCTAGCAACAGAAATCACTAAATTAAAATTTAAACATGCTAATCCATAAAACTAGTCACAGAACTTATGAAGAACTTGTAAATGAAGCCCAGTCATCTCAATACAGAGCCTACTACAGCAAGATGGATCATTATGTATCATTATGATGGATCATAAAGTTATTTTCTTATTTTGAATATATAGTACTTATTTTATCTACCGGGCAGCTCCTTAAAAAATACGTACTATATATTTAAAATAAGAAAATAACTTTTAAAACTCAATTTTATACCGCACCGCCCTGAGCTATGAGCTTCCAATTTTAGGTGACCTGTGCAATCTCAGGGAACGAGGGGATGTATTGCATTTCATTGCGAAATGACTCATACTTTGAGAATTCCGCAGTAAATTATTCGGTACTCAAACACTTGGGAGGACACATCCATTTCTTGAATGGTAGCAGAGTTTGGGACCTACTATACAACTACGCAGTGAATGCATTGCGCACCAGGAACTGCATAATCGAACGAAATTTTAAGTATTTATTACCTTATTTACCTTATTTACCTTATTTATGGGGCGTTTACCTGCTGAAAAGTCTAGTTTATGAGTCCATACATTTTTAAAACTTCCTTTATAAACCTTATGCAGTCATTTTTGAGATTTAGAACTCAAGCTCAACAGTGCCATAGTATAGCTAACTGCTCCCTATACCATAACACCACCTTCTCGACTATGATGCCGCGCTAAAAAATGCTTTTCTTTCCTCATATCGTGGAAATAATAATAATTATAATTATAACTATCAGGGCCATCAAAATTAAACTTCTTCTCATCCGAAAAAAAAATAAGTGACGCTCTATAATTTTTCCAACCAATTTGGATTCTGAAGAATTCTAAGCGCATAACCTTCCGCTGCTCGTTAAGTGGTGGTTTCCTTTGAGTTATCATTCGTTTTAGATGATTGGCACTGTTGCTTACCCTTCGCACTGTTGAAACGCTAGCACTAACACCGGCTAAATGCTGTACTTTTGCCACAGAGTCTCAAGAATTGGAGGCGCTTCTTAAAATTGCTTTCATCAACTGCTGTTGTTGCTGTTTTTGACCTTCTTTATTTTTTTTTTCGTTCGAATCTTTGTTTATTAAATATGAATAGACCACACTAAAATTTCGTCGAATTTTTTCAGTTATAGAGCACGCCCGGTTAGTGCTTGTTAATTAAGTAAATCGATTTTAGATCATTCAACACTATTTAAGATTTTGATCCACACAATTTTCTTTTAATTGCATTTAAATAAACTTCAAATACTTCAACTGTTGGTATCTGCTCAGAACGGTCATAGACAATGAAGATCAGACCATGTATCTTATCAGTTGACGCAAAACAAAACTGCATTTTTCCATTCTGAATGCTTTGTAAGAGAGCCAGAAAAAAAATAACTCCAACAAATGACAGAAAAACCATCAACAAATTTTAAAAAAAATTCACATGGTCATTTTCTTATATGATGGCACTGCTATTAACATTCATTCATTCACTTAAGAACTTCTGACATGTCCTAAACACTGAATGAGCCTACTCTGTAACTGTCAGATGTGGTCACCACTTGACCTGATTCTGCTACAACATTTTATTATAACAATATTAAGAAAATGGTCCGCCCCATAGACAATATATACTTACATAAACAAACCGTTTGGATGGACACTGTTGCTCACGCCTCAACGAAATTATTCAAAAGCAATAAACCTAGCACGTATATACAATATGCATCTAATGCACTTGAATCTTTTCTCACAACAAAATATCAAAGGCACTGTAAGTTTTGTAGCTTTATGTCTAGAGACACCAAAACTAAACCCACATAACGTACTTGAAACAAAAACAGAAAAAGAAAGTATGACTGCTCTTCCCAACCGCACCGAGCTGCGACTTTAATTACTTTTCTCACTGCAACCAAAACCGTAAGTAAGTTACTCAACTCGTTACCACAGACACTGGCTTACATAGCATCGGAAATCTAAAACCACGACCACCTTCACTCCGTTAAATCTACAAATGGACTGACCAGAGCCAGCTGCCAGACACATGCTGATGGTGATACGCTCCAAATGTATCTACACACAATTGAGAGATAATTTCGCGGTGCTTAAGTTGCGTGTCACAATTACAATTCATGCTAGACTCATTCACTGTGTGTTTCCAAGTGAATCGGTGGAGTCACTCCACACCGCACAATAAAAAAAAAAAAAGAGGGCTGCACGTCAGGGTCTTAAGAGTTAAGACAACGTCTGTGATTTAAATTGCTCGGCATTTGTTATCAACTACATCAAGAGTAGCAGCTGCGAATAATAACCAAAATTTAAAACAATTTCAAGCCCCTCATATGCAATCCACCGGTCGCAAATAATAATACGCAAGGAATGCCATCAGTAATTTCGCATTGGGGGGCTTGGAATGCAGGCCAGCACAATTATCTAGCAGTTTGACCCTAATATATTTAAAATTGAATTGCACTGCCAACGCACTATCATTCTGGCCGCGATGACGCGACGCTATCATTATCTATCACTGATGGTGTTGATATTCCTAGATGGCTTAAGTACGGGTGGGCGGCTGCCCCAGTTTGAATTTGCTACGCACTCATCCTCCTAGAGTTGACTGGAAAACTCTTCATTATCAAATGCATTCGTGTTATAGCATCATTTAAATTTATTCTACGTACTCGTGAACTATTCCTCATACGACACCCTCGCAATGACACTGTGCCAGTGTCAAATGGGTCATGAGGATTAGATTGAATGGAGGCAAATTGGGACCGCATCAGCCTTTTGTTGACTCGTTGCTCGTTGCTAGTTGGATATAAAAATAGATAGACGACAATTGAGCATGTTCCAAGAGTCAGGTTCAACTATGTGTACTGTGAATATGCCGATCGATACAGAAAACGGTTGCTCGTTGGTGGTATAGGTCGCGTCATTGATTTATTTATGCTTGATGACTAATCTGAAGGGATTTCTGGCACATTCGGCGATGTGATGAGGTTGGATGAATCACTGCAAGATGAAGAGTTACCTTTTCTCGAAATTTGTATTATCAGAGTATATCTACTCACTGGAGTTGAGCATATTGAGTCATTGGACTGCTTAAGAACGTCGTCGGTTGGAGACGATATTGTTTCTGATGTTTAATAATCTTTCTTATCATGTATGTATTTAAATGGTCAATTGTATTTGAATAGTTTGCTGAATGAGTCTCAAAAGTTAGTCTCATAAGTCCCTCAGAAGAAGCACACACGGCGAATGAATTTGCGATGTAGAATCAACGTGTCATCAACTACAGTATCTAGCTGAGGTCAATTAGATTTTTTTAGAACTAGTCAGGGTGCTGAGGAAGTGGTGATTAAACTCTTTATGGGGATGACTCACATCCCCGAAGTGATTTACCGGAATCGCGATTTGGAAAAGTCCAGTTTCAGGGACGAAACCACGGCTGGCCAATTAATACACATAACATGTCATAACGTCATGTTTTTGGCAATCTTCTTCTTCGAGACGAAGAGGAGAACCGAATCTTCGATTCAAAGATAAGGCTATCGCAGATATAAGAGACCTTGCCTTGGGTCCGGGTATAGTATGGAAGGCTCACTCGACTCTCTTGATATCGTCAACACAAATAATTGGCGGGAGTATAGTCTTCTAGGAACTGGAAATAGCTCGTCGCGTTAGCCCGCGGAAGTGCACTTTCGTTTTGGATTACTTTATAGAATGTCAGTTGTAGGGTTTATAATATAGCACAAGCTAAGATAACAACAAAGTTTCCGACCAGCTCCGCAAATAGAAAAGGCTGACTGCGCGTTATCCACAGGACATGGGTTTCGGGTATCACTTAAGGAAGATGGGCCTTGAGTTTAAATTTGTCTACTTTCACTGGAAGAAGTTGAGAAAGCCGCTCATTACCATATATGTCAGTTTTGGGTATGTAAATACTAGCTGCCATTAAAATCAAGATCTTTAGACATCACGAAATTAAAGAGATGTTACTATTGACACTAGAAATTCGAACGACAGAAGAACTGTGGAGAGACGAAAAGGAACCTGATATGGTGACCTTGATCATATTTCGGTCCTTGGGGAACTGCATTCGTCCAAGTTAATTGAGTTTCCCTTCCATTCGTGCCACAATAACTACGCTTTAAATATATCTGATCTGTGATGGGTTGAGATCGAGCGAAATTCTTCAAATGTACAGACAAATTACAGCTTCGGATGTGAGATGGGAGTCCACACAGTTGTTTTTTTAACTGAAGCGGTTTCGATTTAAAGTCAAAGTGGGCCTCGTCTTTAGTTTGATTTACAACGATTCTTCTGAATTCTTAAATCTCAATTAAATAATTTTGATTTAAGCCCTGCAGCAATTGAATCTTGTAAGGTTTTAGTAAGAGGTATATTTCCTAAGTATCGCTAAGGCCGCCAATCGGTTGCGTGTTTGACACATCCGGTTTTTCTCTTAAATAATCACAAACTTGTTGCACATTTCCACCAAAATCGTATCAAATTCTTTGACCAATGCTTTATTTAAGTTATTGCCCGGGCACTGGCGAACATTGTAAAATGTCGCACAATGCTTACCAATTGTGTTAAAATTGTTTTAAACAGAAAGCACGTTCTTATGGAAGCGACGATTTTGTAATCTGACGTTCCATGTTGGCTAAAATTCTCTAGCTGCTACTAAGGCATGCTCTACACCCCAAAAAGGTTTAGGAAGGTTAAATCGACATCATCATTTGTGCGAATAACATGTCACTATTTGGTGCGCATTTTGGTCTTTTGGACGTCACTGGAAAATATTTTTTTCAAAAACGTGATATGGTTTTTTAACTTGTTAAGAAGAATCCCTGGAAAAATACAAATGACAAATGACGCTTCACTCTTCATAATCGATCAAGCCGTTTAGGCTACAGGACAGGATGTCACGGCGAAACTTATATGCATATGCTCTAAATACATTATCCTCCTTTTGTGTCCAGTTGGGTAGAAAAAATCTAGCAACTCGTGGAAAATTGATCTGTCTGAACGCATAATTGTGATTAATTTTCACATATTTTCTTTCGAGAATAAATGTAGTTGACGCAACAGGCCTAGCATCTCACAACCATTCGTTTTGTGTGAGTTTTTAATTTTTTAGACGAATGGAAGGGGTCTACAATTTTACGCCGAGTCCAAACGGCTAATTGAGAAACTCTTTCATGACAATTGTACTCTCGGATGCTTGTCAGTGGCGCAGTGGAAAAAAAACATTAAAATGTAATTTGGTTCTTTCGGGAATCGAACCGGGGAACCCTCGCTTAGTAGTTCAACACACTAACCACTAAGCCACTGCGCCTACCAAGAACAAATGTAATTTTAAATAAAAAAGAAATTAAAAAAGGCATTCTGTCAATTTTCAATTTATTTTTGATTTTATTTAAAGCAAAATGTGACAGATTTTGCACAGAACTGTCCAGTCAAAATGATATTTCGATACATTTCAAACACGCTGAGCTAATACAAGCTCTACACAACGTTCTACAAATTTCATAAAAAAAGTTTTTGCGATTCTGCGTTTCTTATTTAAATAAAATCTTGCGGCTCTTTTGGGACACCCAACAGCATACAAAAAGACAGCACATCTCAAAAACTTAATTTTAGATTTTGATCCAAGTTGCCAAATGGCTAGAGCCTAGATACTGATCTTTTGAGTGACAAGCCGAAGTGGAATATTTTTGTTTCATAAAATTATTACTTTTCTTTGCTTAATTGTTTCATAACTACTCGGACATTTTTCTCTGATATTTAATATTTATATCACCTAAATAAAATCATGCCATTCATGAACTTATTATACATGGACAAATAGTAGACAACTTCACGTATACGTATATTCAAAAACTACAGGCGCGCTACTGTTTTAAGGGGAAAACAAAGGAAAATCCACACGCCCAAGTTAACTGTTATTCGGAAATTATTCATTTATTGAAATAACAGATAAGTCCCATCTTTTCCTTTTGAATAATGGGATTCCATTAATTCCATCGGTGGGGAAAAAAATGTTTATAAGGAAAATAAATACGAAATAAAGGTTGTGCGGTTTAAAAAGGGACTCCGTGAAGAAAACAAAGCAGAAAAGTTTGAATTCCTTAACGATTCAAAATGCAGAAAAAAAAATCAATAAATAAAAGGTAGGGTTCATACGTTTTACAATTAATTTGAGTAACTTTAAACGTATAGTATGAGAATTATGTTGCAAAAACAAGCTGCATTTTGCATTTAAACTGTCACAACTTGAAATTGACCACTTAGAGCTATTTTTTTAAATACATTATACGATTAATGGGGGTTCAATAATAAACAAATTTCTGAAAATTACAACTACATATTTATTATTTCAAAATAATGAACATTGCATAATTTATTTGAAATAACTCTTTCCATTTTTTGAAGAGATAACGTTCTTTTGTTTAAACGTTACTATGGAAACGAATATTTTCGAAGAAATGTCGCAATAGCAGTCCATATTACTAGTTTATGATGGCTATGACTAAACTCCAAAATCAAGCAATCAAGCATTCCAAAACGAAGGCGGACTACTATGATGCAAAGCGTTCTTTTCTAAAACGCATTGTGAGCGCATCAACTAAATAAATAAATAAATAAATATTTTGGCGCGACAGGGGTGTGGGACCCAAGGCCTAGCTTCTTACAACCATTCGTTTTGTGTGAGTTTTTATTTTTTGGGACGAATGGAAGGGATCTACAATTTAACGCCGAGTCCAAACGAGGTGCCGCAGTGGAAAAAAACCTTAAGATGTAATTTGGCTCTTTCGGGATTCGAACCTGGGACCCCTCGCTTAGTAGCCCAACACACTACCACTAAGCCACTGCGCCGACGCATCAACTGCGCAAATAAAAGCAAACAGAGCATCGTGAATGATTATGATGCAAATCACATTTCAGTTTTAACAGACAAATAAAATGGATTCATCGCAGGAGTCGTAAGTAAAATAATAAATTTTGTAATAATTTGCAAATTTTACTTTGATTTATAAAAAAATTGTCAAAATTGAATTGAAAGACTGTCTCTCTTCTAATCTAGATGTGTCGCACTGGAATTCTTTAAAATAAATTACTATATTATTTAATGTCATCTTGTGTTACATATCGAGTTATACTTTGTACGCTGCATACATATATTATATATAAAAAAACACTTTTTGAAGGTTCAACCATTGTCCAAGATATAAGCGTTTGTTTTTGCGATGGATGCAACAATATGTCGCAAGTGCACATTCTCTTCTAGTAACCATACACGGCGTCGCCGGCACCGTTGATGATGCCGTTGTTGTTGTTGATGTGCATCAGCCATGATTAATAAATTGCATAAACAGACACAACTCGCAAGTTCCGGCCATCAGCGACAGCATCAAGGGTGCGCACAGACGCAAGCAAAAAACAAGTAGGCTAAAATATATTTGCATCATTCATAATCATAGTCGCAGTAATTCTGACCCCGACTGGAGGAAACAAATAGAGAAAAGGAAAACAATGCGGCGATATGATATGATGACACTGCCAGTTTTTGTTTTTAGTTATCCTCCTTCTATAGGCTGCACTATCGCCCCACATTTATAAGCGAACTTTCAGTAGCATTCACCTAGAAATTGTGTACAGCTAAACCGCACTAGAAAGAAAAGCTATATGTATATTTGGATGAATGCAAATGCAACTGAGTGTCAACCACAATTTAGTGTAACGTAATCTTCCTAACCCGACTTGTGGATGAAGTGGGTCGGATGTAATAAAATAAGTTCAAATCCAATCTCTCAGTTGTTGAATTCTCCTCAGCCAGAGAAATAAATAAATAAAGGAAACTCATGCACAAATGGTGCGGTTTCATACTGTGCTTCTTAAACAATAGAGGCTGCAATGATCTAGAAAGTACAGCAACAAAACAAAAAGCAGGCTTGTATAAAGGTTGTCATCTTCATGCGCTATGGGTATAGTATTGGTTTCCTGAAAGTTGTCGAGCTGACTCAAGCTGATGACGCAAGTGGATTGAAGATCGTCGACACCATCTTCGATTACTAAGCCTAGAAAACAATGATGAGACAACCCGAGATGTATAATTGTGCGGCATGATGGATGCGGTATACCTATTGACCGTTGGAAAGGCAACAAGGAAATCATACATTCCGATTTAATGAGTTACAAATGCAGAAAACGCATTTCCGTAGCCCGTAATAGGAGATGAAAAACCGGATTTATCTTTAAAAAAAAGAAGAAAATAAAACGAACTCGCTGTCGCTGGTTGCAACTTTCTATCAGCTTATAGACTTCCTCGATAGCCGAGAACTTTTGTGTAAACTACTGTTCAGAAGTTAGAAAATTAAAAATATAGATTTCAGAAAGTCGATTTCGATTACGATTCGAAAATGCTGTCGCTTTAGGAACTCCAAAAAAAAACGGTTCTCCTATCCGGAATAAAGGACCATAGAATCCGTCGCGTCCGTTGCAGGAACTTATTTGACTGACAGTTTGATAGAATACACAATACACATCAGCTTATGAAAAGTCACCCAAAAGAAGCGCACTTGCCGGATTCGACGGATAAAGGAGGTGGGGACGTTCAAGTATCTAGTTTAGTAAGTCTGACAGTTGACTGACTTGCTGTATCTCACTTTTGATTGGCCTAGATCGGTCACATGGGCAGCTGTGTCAGTTGACGTTTATGGAGGGTAGCCGACGAATCTAGTCAGGAAAATCGTGACTGAGTACTAAGTTGACAGTTCGCATATGTGGCTGACGTAGGAAAAGTGACGTTCCCGACCATTCTAGTTTTTGCGTTCAGGGTACCTCTCTTCCAGACCAATCTAGTCGACTTAAGATAACTAAGTTTTTGAATGTGCCCGGTTACTTTCTATTTTTCTGTAAGTTGCACCCGTTGACAGTTGGCAGTTGCCACAACGTGGGAAAAAGCACTTTCATTGGTGGAGAGAATTGAGAGAATGAGAGAAACTGTCAGGCCAGTGTTTTGGATAGTGGGATTTATCCCTCTTTGTGGGAATTTCGATGTCCGACAAGTCATTCCGGAAATAGTAAAAAAGCAGCAAATTTTGGAAATTTCAAGAATCTGCCAAAATATATAAAAACATATTGCTGAAATTTCAGCAAATTATTTATATTTCCCAATGATTTTCGACACAAAAAATGTCCATAAAAAGAGATCGTGTTTTAGCAAAAGTTTTCAGTGCTAAAAGTTAATTTAATGTATTTTCTTTCCATATAATACATTTTTAACAATTAAAAGTAAGATTTTGCATACAAAGTATGTAAAGTAATTTGAAGGGAATTTGAGTTAGATGAAAAGGAAAAAATGTTTACCTTTCATGGAGAAAAATTAAGAGAGGGTGCTAATACCAAATCCAGTCTTCATCACCATATGCGACGGATTCTATGGGACTGCTCGGTGCTCGTTCCGTCGAAGAGGTTAAAATCGATGGATGCGACGGACACGACGGTGCAGTAGTGTGACCTTAATTCAACCAAGTTTTGAAAAATTTCATCACACTGAATGATCAAAATGCAGTCGAACAAAAAGAACCACATCTAAATCTCACTGTACATTCCATTTAGTGTTGTTTCGACTCTTGAACTCTAACCATCTCTCTTCAGTCACATTTTTGTTGTTTTTCGGGGAAAAAAATATAAAACGAAATCAGACTCTCGCAAACTGTTAACTTTATACAGACACCAATCACATACTCTGACTCTCGAGTTGCATCGCCGTCGCGCCGGTCTCTACCCATATGCATCCACGAGTAATTGCTTGGGTTGCAAGTTGGGTTGCAAAAAGTTAATTTTAAATTTGAAAACATTGGACTTCTATTAAAAATCTATTCAAAGTAGAGATTTTTTGTTACCTTGGTTTTAACGTCAATAAATGCGACAAAAAAAATTCTTTACACAACAAGTTTCGTATACAAAGTAAAAATACTCCTGAAAGCAAGAGTTTTTTTATTTATATATCCTTTTTACTTTCTAGCATTCTTCTAAAAGTGCTCAAGTAGCGTGTACATCACACTGCTTTATATATAAATCCGAATACTAATTTCTGACAGTTCAGACTGGTGGCAGACACTGTCAAAGGCCGCAAACATTAAGTCTTTAACAAAGATTTAAAGAATGGCCTGTATTGGCACCAATGGAGCAATGAGAACCATAGCCCACAGTGGGGCATGAGACTGTACTTAATCGTACACCTTTCTGAACATGAATCTGCTACAAACAGTGCCCTTCGACTAAGTCCTACTAAAAGTTGCAAACACCTTCAACCGGGTCATGCGCAAATCATAAACAAATACTATCAAATATTCATCGGATCGACTTTATTAATCTACACGGATAGATCCAAAGACGGATGCAGGAGTCGGTGCGAGATTCTACTACAAAATTCTTTAACTATCCAGTTCATAGAGTTTCTGACTTCAGCAGCGTGGTCGAAGCTAAGGTATACTTGCAGTAACAACAGCTGCTTTACAGGTTGACAGCCAAGCAGAAATAAAAACGATCTCTTCCGTAGCGAAAAAATCCAACCTTATATGCCCCTGTCGCGAATAACTACGGGTTCTAGGCGCGCAGCAGAACGCAAAACTCTGATACCCCACAATTTCTATGCTCCTGCCCAACACTCCGCCACATCAGAAACAGAAACCTTGTAAGATACTCTTTCGAGGAATTAAAAGAACCGAAAAGACATACAGGTCTATAAATAGGTGTAATAGTTTGGGGATCATAAAGCTCAAGCTCATCACAACGGAGCAAAACCTAACATAATATAAATCCGAAAGTATAATTTTGCCTGTCTATTACCTTTTCACTATTAATCCTTTGAATAGATTTATAGACCTGACAAATTTTAAAATATTAACTTCTGTGTTTCTGCTTTGGCAATTGGGGATATCTTCAAAAAATTGTACAGACTATTCCTGCAATTTGTTATTACCTTTACGAAATTGAACTTAACCCCACTTTTCCAAATCCTAAGGCATTTCCACAGCGCTAACTGTAGAAACAAGGAAACATCTCAAATATTGTTTTTTTTTTTCATTTTCATTTCTGAGGAATCATCAATTTGTAATATCAGATGTTTTAAAAATGCCAATCGTAATCGCAGTTCTGTTTATGCGCAGCTTATCAAAATAGTAAATTAATACCAAAACGCCAGACTCACCACACTTAAGTATAAGAATCACTTGCTTCCGCTGGAGATGAATATGTTCGTCTCACAATATTCAATTCGATTGTATGAGAGGAATTCGCTCGAAATAAATTGTGATCGTTAAGTGATGCTTCAGTGAAAAATGTAGTCGCTTGATTGTGGTTAAGATGCTGACGACGTCGTTGATGATGACGATGCCGATTTTGGCACATACTGACAAGCATATAGCATGTGTAAATAAATAATAAATCTTACTGACGATACGAAGAAATAAAAAAGGCGGGAACTCATTTAAGTTTCATGGGAGAAAATGCCACGAAATACACAACTCCAGCAGTAAAGTAAGTTTGCCCTTCATGGCCAGTGATGCCGAGGTGCCAAGCAGCATATTGTAGGCGTATTGCCCATTTGGCGACTGTCATGTCAATGCTAACTGAACGTCCATTAAACTCTGAGTCTGAGCGGGTTATGCGTGTACATTTTGGTGTATACCTACCACGGCTTATCACGATCAGAGCTAATGAACAATAGGACTGCCAAACTGAAAATATTTTGTATCAATTTTATTTCGTTCGCTCTTGTTTATAACATTTGCAAGCCATTTGACAATCGCCTAAAGAAAATTAGTCTGCTTAGCACGCCTTTTTCTGATTTTGACTTTGAAAATGGTACAACATATAAAATTGCTTCGCGGTGTATTTATTAATTTATTAAAAAAGTCTCTGCAACGAAATCAAATCCTTTGTTTTTGTAGTTTTTGTTTGCACTTTGGTTTCATGAGGTTAAAATTTTATCGGCAGCAGCCGCCACCTATCGAGTCCAAAACTAATTGTTTTTTCACATACGTACCTGCTACAAAAGAATACCTCTCCAGCAAACAAGGAATCATAAAATTCGATGTTGCCAAACTCGAGCGATAAAAGGACAATTTATATGTTTACATAAAAAGTTATAAATTGTTCGATTTTGTAAACATGGCTATCTTTGTTGGGACATTTCCGGCACGGTAACTCGGATGCAATTTATGAGTACCATGTATGTACCTTTAAAGCTTTACACCTAGCTTGTGGAAACCAAGTTCTTTAGGTATATAAATACCACACTACATTACATTTTTTATAAAAAATTAAATAATCACGACTTCGAAAACGAAAACACACGATTTCCAATAAAGTTTATAGCAACTCACACAGCCGAAATTCTCTGAAATTCTCAGAAAGCTCTGCCTTTTTATATCAAAACCTCTAAGTTATCGTGCTATAGGTTAGCTTATAATACCAGATTACCTCTATAAGCTGTAAAAACTTTATTTAAATGCGCGAAGGATTTTTATCGCAAAGTCAGACAAAGGAAAAAACTCTACCTGAAGTAAGATGTTAAATAAAAGGTAAAATTTTCATAAATATACCGAAAAAATAGCACACCGTCTTAAAGTTATCAACATGGTGATTAGAAAACAAATTTAATATGAGCTTCAGATTGTTTTGATTTGACCAAATAGCCCGTTTTTTAGATACAAATAACATGAACTGAAAGCAACTCACTCATTTATAATTTTTAAATATACCTCCCAGTACAAATGCTCGTTCCGAATAAAAGTTGGGTGAATTGAAAACAACGCAGTATCTGCAAATGGGATTATGTCAGAAGGACGCACACAAAAAAGGCGCAATTCAATATATAACATGACTTAGCACTCCTGAGTAAGTGAGTACTACTTGGTGTGCATTGTCCAAGTCCTGGAACCCTATCAACGCTTTATTCACGAAAACATAACTATCGGAATAATTTCCTCCATATATACATATTTTGTACACAAAGGTGGGTAAAATAAACATAATAGTCGGGCAGCTCTGGTCTTATATACGGCGCAATAGCGTGTTGTACTGTCATAAGGCGCTGAAAGGGTTTTTTCGTATGAGAAATGCGTGTTACATTACGATAGGTTACGAATGAGGTTATGAAATTAAAGAAAACAAATGCCCTTAGAAGAAGACGGTTGCGCTTAAGGAGTGTCTTCAGTATTGAGTTAGGACCTATTTAAGGCTATCAAGAAAATATATAATTAAAACAAAGAGTGTTCTCTTCGATTTGTGTGGCCTAAATTGTTGAGAAACGTAGGGTTAGTCGGACAGTCTTAACAAAAGGGAACAAAGTCGTTTCATTAAATTAATATCTATAACTTTATGGCCGTAACCGAATTCCAGAGAAAATTTGCATTTTTATGCTGTTTCGTTATATTTTTTTTTTTATGAATACCGAGCGTCAGAAAAAGAAAGAACATTAGGGAGTTCTTCGATAACAATGTTTGTATTTTCGATTGCTTTGAGGTCTTCTGAATAAAAACAATTCAAATCGTTTTCTTATACAATAAAAACACGAGTTCAACTATGTAGATTTGAATTGCGAGCAGCTATATATATGTAGAAACCACGCTAAATCAGACCACGATCAAACCATCAGCAGCAACCAATCGGCATCAGCAAAAGGACCAATGTGGCCCTGAAATACAACCACCTATCTTCACGTGTTGAGTTCGGTCTCGTAGGTGCGAAGATATACAATACCTATAACAGAGGGCACTCGAATTCAAAAGATTTTAATTTTTGGATCAGCAGTCTATGACTCTGTCGAAATCAGTAAAATGTATATCAGTATAAAAACAAAGTTGAAAATTTGTTACAACATTTTTAACAAAGAATTGAGATGTTGCTGTGGATTTGCTGGACGCAGTCTTTTCCAAAATCTTGGAGCTGGCTGATAGCTTACATATGGGCATGGAATAAGTAATTTTCACTTGGATCCAGCCTTAAAAATAGGTGATATGTAAGACACTTTCCATTTCCCACTCGTTAAGGAAATAACCTGGCCTAATGCAAATGCTATAATGCACATCCTTTGAAAAAAATGGGAGAGATTTGTATAAACATAAAATCTTTACATAACCCCTCACATCAAGGAAAAAACTCTTGTAGCTAAAACAGCAAATTAACACCATGTGGTCTAAGTTATTTTTTAATAAATACGTGGATCCTGCTTCCAAATTCAGGATTTCTACAAATTCCAAATTCCACAATCTACACCTAGCTACGCTATGTAGAATCAGGGTTACCTTATGTTTTCGCACAAAACTTAAAGGCAAATGCACAGGCAGACTACATCAGCAAAGTTATCCAAAGATCTAGGAATAACTTACAAAAAAAAATTCTGCTTACAGCTATAAAATGTAGCTATTGCCCAATAAAAGACTGGTACGAGTTAGCAGAAGCAAACAATATAACTGTTGAGCTAAATGAGAACAACGCTTGTGAGTGGAAAGCTACTCTCTACGATTGTATTTTTTCTGTAGACAGTAATATTTTCTAACTTTGTTTGGATAGAGCAAAAGAGTCGTCAAGCAGAGCAGTTTATAGGCAGCTTAATTTTACCTTGTACTCAAACAACTGCTTTAAGAATGAACTAACAGTTTTAGAAATGAGTTTGATTTTAAAAATTCGAACAGAAATGCTTGAACTGAATTTCAAACCGCATAGAAGCGATTTGAACCCCAGGTGTCCGCGCTGCAGCCTTCACCAGAACGAGAACGTGTATCACTTCCTTGTGATTATTCAGAAAATTCGTACACTGTACTTTGGCAAAAGCTGTGATCTAATACTAAACAGATGTAGTGGTTGGTGGTCGCTTATTCGATTTGTCATGCATGACATGGATTAGCGAAATTCTTTTGTAAGACTGTTAATAATTTGTTTGTTTTTTGTAACCCTAATTAGGAAGAAAATAAAGAATATAAATATAAATTTCCTCAGGTAGCCCTATTTAAAACCTAAAGACTAAAACCTTGAAGAGTATTTGGAGAGGACAAACTATAAACGGATTTGAAATAATTCGCTAAAAATGTACAAATGGTCTCAGTATCGCTCGATTCATTTGCAGTGTTTATTTTCTCTAACAGTTCACGATGTCTATAATAGAGTTCCAAAAATGTTTACTAGTTGTATAAACATTTTTTATTATCGCCGTTTTTGAAATATGTAAATATGTATAAATTATCTAAAATACAGATACCTATAAACGATTTTTGACAAACAAATTCCTCGCTGCTCCGAAATTGGCAACTCTGCAAAACACTCCACAGTCCACAGAGCAGATCGTTTAACACTATGTTGACTGAGAGAAACGGATAAAAGATAAATTAAGCATTGCATTGTATGTTTTTTCATCCCCATTTTCACTTGTTTTCTTAGCTCCGAGTCTCTTTGAATTGCAAACGAAACTTAACAGATAGGGTTGAGATGTGAGACGGTAAGTTCAATTTTCCTGTTGCAGTTTCAGTTGCAGCAGCGGCGCAGGGCCCTTTCTGTTTGTCTACAAAGGGTACTACATAATATAGCATGGCGTATATGCATATAATGTACACATCACTTGGTCTCGTCATACGGCAAATTTGTAAAGTGTCGGAATGCTTCCCAGGAGGATTTTCAACCCCTCTTTAATATGTCATGCACCCGCAAGGAAGTCACACACAGCTAAACAGAATGGACAGTGGGAGAAGGAATTAAAAATCCCATAAATTTTCATGTAGGTTTTCGGAGTTTGCACTTCAGACTCACAGTCGGTGGTTTGCAATTGCAGTATCAAGCTATACTGCACTGCGTTGTTCGTATCCCTCGTTGGATTCGCGCCATGACATTTTAAATTCATAAATTCATGCGTTTCTCTCCCCACAATGATAAAGCCCTTAATTGGCTCGATAACACAACAAAAGTGATAATACCAGCCTTCAATGCCCAATTTATTACTCTTGCTATGTGTACGAAGAACTCTTCGGGTCGAAACATGCATCTTTGCAACTGTCTTTGCAACTTTGCCGTCTTAGTTTGAGTTCAGCATAAAATGTGTGAAACAATTCTATTTGTGTGCCATATACATAATAACAACAGCGACTTCGGGACTATACGGCGCCATGCAAAGGCGCAAGACAGGAGACAACGCACCAACAACGAATGTGGTGACTGTCATTCCTTATGACAATAGCCGTTTCTATGGTTATGGGCATAGGGTATGGTTCTGTTTCGAATACGAGTGTAAATGTATATAGTAGTACAATTAACCTATTATTTTGCCTAAGCCCTCAGCTATTCGTTGCGGTCAATAAAAATGGTTTAAGGGTTGTTAGTGTTACGTAATCGCGAATATTGCGAGAGACAAATTGTGAAGGATCAATGGGAGCAAATTTGGAAATAGGGAGACGCGTGCAAAGTTCCACTTAAATTGCATTTTTCGGCAAAGAAATAAAATGTTTTCCATTGGGAGGGTGCTCGTAAACTATGTACATGTACGTATATAGTACATAGGTTGTATATCTAATTTCAATTGATCGATTCAATGGTTGGCAGACGAGTCAATTTAATCGTCTGCGTTGATAATTGCGAAACTGCTTCTGCAACCAAACAGTGCAAGCTCCTGAAAATAAAATTAATCATCCCGCATCTTTTATTTATAGTAAGTAAATGGGCTTTGCCAAATTGCACGCCATAGGGTTAATGACGATTAAACAGAGTAACCAGCACGTGTTGGATATTGGATTTCCCTTAAATTTAAAAGCTAAGCTGGTTATTTGTGAGCTAAAAACTCAGCGAAACACAGAAATCAGGATGTATAGGCAGTATTGTTCGAATTAATGTTTTAAAATTAAGAAATTTTCAACTCTATCTAAATAGCGTTGTCGTTTTTGCGGTCAGGAAAATGCATAAGGGGATCAGGTTGTCCAATTGCTCCAACAAAAGTGCTGATGAGCAATATTGCCATTCTGATCAGAATGCTGTCATATCTGACTGAATTCTTTTGATTCCGACCGGAGGAAATTTTGAAATCCGGTCTAACCGATTTTGACCGTAACGAAAAATATGCTTATCAGGAAAAAACATTTTTTGATCGGAAAAAAAATAATTTTTCTAGCTGCAGACTAAATATGAAGATAGATTTTCATAACTGAAATAACTCTACTCAACGAGCACGTTTTCAATATCAAAGAGAAACCAATTTATCGTGAACAATCCTAGAAAGATACACCGGCGCCACACGGCAGTCTGATCTGAAAGCTCACACTCAGTGACAATAGCAGTGAAGTGGGTAGGGTATGTCGTAAATATACATTTAGCAATATCCTGAAAGACTGATTTTCTTTATCTGCAAAACTCTTTAACGGATTATAAACTTTTTGTTTTTATCTAAGATCAGTTTTGTAAAATAAAGAAACTTAATATAACTATGTACATGCGTTTGTTTATAGTCAAAATATATTACTATAATATAGTCAAAAATTTTTGTTTTAACATTTGACCGAATTTTTGACTGAATTCAAAGAAAGGAAAATCAGTAATTTGTTAAAAATTGACCCGATTCCCTTTTTTGCGATGGCAACACTGCTTATGACTTCAGGCCATTTGACAACTTCTTGTGAGACCATGTGCAGTCTTTGAGCATTGAGTCCTTTGTGTTTTCTAATTTTCCTTATTGGATCTGTTGGATTTACCCCAGCAAAACAACGAAATAATCTTATTTTGGCAGCTTGTATCCATAATATTATTCCGTGCAGCACAAATCATATCATCTTAGGGAAGTGTTGCAACCAACACCGAACTAAAGCCCTAAAACCTTTACCCGCGTTCGGTCTTTCTGGTTTGATGTTTTTAAATTGACGTATCCCAGACAGCATTTCTCCTTTCATCGAGACTTTTCCTCATGTATCAATGGGACATACAAACGTAGCTTCAACTGGGAGAACCCGATAAGTAAATGACTTATCCTTCCTTACCCTTAGCCGTGGTTGGATGTTGTATGAATAGGGTAGACACTGATTGGCGTCAACTTGGCGATGCCCAGGCGTTGCAACTGGCTCATACACATCAATTGTGCTTATTTTACCTCCTCGTGGTAGCCACCGGATACTGGTCTTGTCCTTCCGGGCATGACTTGCTAAACTTATAAGCGCGAGTGTTGAACACGAAGAAAATAGCAACACTATAATGCTCTGTCGGATTGACTGCCTGATCGAGTCTCAGAAGTCTAACATGAGCCCCTCAGAAAGAGGACGTACGGCGGATGAATTCACTAGATTGAATCAACGATGGCGTCAACAGTCAATACGGCGGATACCTTACTTGAGCTACTTCGACATATTTGGAGCTGAGGTCAGTAAGGATTTTTCAGGACTAGTCAGGGTACTGAAACAGAGATGGTGGCGGATGAACCCTTTATGGGCCAACGGCAGCACTCATATCCCCGAAGTGGGTTACTGGCAACGGAGTTTCCGACCCGCTGTCCTAGGGTTAGTTCAGGGCCTGGCCCTCCAGGTTGGGGGTTGTGCGTGGGGTTAACTACCCAACCACGGAAAAAAATAATGGTTACGAAGCAACCAGGAGCCTCGGAAAAAAATGGATCTACTGTTGACGACCCCGCAAAACGGAAAAAGGACAACGACTTTCGGATCTGCACGTGGAATGTTCGGACCCTGAACAGGCCGCGTGCAGCCGAACAATTAGCGGATACCCTCGAATGCTACAAAGCAGATATAACTGCCATCCAGGAAGTGCGATGGGATGGTCCGGGCAAAAAGCAGATGAAAAACTGTGACATTTATTATGGTGACTGCTATAGAGAGCAAGGACAGCGCTTATTTGGATGTGGATTTGTCATACGCGGCAGACTTAGGCAAGAAGTCTTGAGCTATCGACACGTGAGCGAACGTATCGTGACAATCCGCATCAAGGCTAAATTCGCCAACATTAGCCTGATATGTGCACACGCCCCCACAGAGGTAAAGGATGATGCTACCAAAGATTGTTTCTACGAGCTCCTCGACCAAACATATGAGCAGTGTCCTAAGTATGACGTTAAAATCATCCTTGGTGATTTTAACGCCAAAATAGGCAGGGAGGACATCTTTGGTAATGCAATTGGTAAGCATAGCCTACATGACACCACGTCTGGAAACGGACTCAGGCTAATTGACTTTGCGGTGGGACATAACGTCACTATAGCTAGCACACGGTTCCCGCACCTCAAAATTCATAAAGAAACATGGCTGTCACCGGATCAAAAAACCGTCAGCCAAATTGATCATGTTGCGATCGACGTAAGGCACTCTTCCAGTGTTCTAGATGTTCGAACGTTCCGAGCGGCCAACATAGACTCGGACCACTACCTTGTTGTAGCCAAGGTACGAATGCGGATATCTCAGACGCCACAACAACGGCGAAATACTGTGAGGAGATATGACGTCGCACGGCTGCAATCGCAACAAACAGCCAGAATCTTTGCCGATCGCGTATCCCTCAACTTATCCAGAAGTCCAACACAGCCAGCATCAAATGCCGAGGAGCAATGGTATCGATGCCAAGAGGCCATCAGAGACGCCGCAACTGATGTGCTAGGTTTCACCCGACCACCACAACGAAACCCTTGGTTCGATGAAGAGTGCCGGCAAGCACATGCAGCAAAGCAACTCGCCTACAAAGCCGCGCTGCAGAGAAGGACGAGAGCGGCTCGTAAGCTTTACGAGGAAAAGAGGAGGGAAGAACACCGGCTTCTCAGGAGGAAAAAGAAAGAGCACGAGAAGCGCGCGATCGAGGAAATAGAGAGGTGCTACTCCAGGAGTAATGTTCGGAAGTTTTACCAACAGGTAAAAAGAACGTGTCGCGGCAACAAGACCCGAACAGAGACCTGTAGAGATGAGCAAGGGAACCTTGTAGTAGAGTCACAGTCGGTGTTGAGGATATGGAAAAACCACTTCTGCAGACTGTTAAACGGCGAAGACGACCAAGATCCCGCTGTCAGGCAGAACGAACCATTCAATCTGGACGATGAAAGCCAAGATTTCCGTCCACCCGACCAAAATGAAGTGAGGATAGCAATATCTAAACTGAAGTCCAACAAGGCTGCTGGACCAGACGGCCTACCAGCCGAGCTATTTAAAGCAGCGGGAGATGACATGGTAGAGAGCATACACCAACTCATCTCTAAGATTTGGTCGGAAGAAAGTATGCCTGATGAATGGAACCTCAGCATCGTTTGTCCGGTTCACAAGAAAGGAGACCCTCTAAACTGCGCCAACTACAGAGGTATCAGTCTTCTCAACATCGCATACAAGATCCTGTCTGCCATACTGTGTGAGCGCCTGAAGCCATACGTCAACGAACTGATTGGACCCTATCAGTGCGGTTTTAGGCCCGGTAAGTCCACAACCGACCAAATATTCACACTACGGCAGATCCTGGAGAAAACCCAAGAAGTCCAAATCGATACCCACCATCTGTTCATCGATTTTAAGGCCGCATATGACAGCGTTTATAGAGACGAGCTATACAGAGCCATGTCTAGTTTTGGCATCCCTGCCAAACTCGTCAGATTGTGCAGAATGACAATGGAGAATTCTCGCTGCTCCATTAAGGTCGGAAACAATCTCACCGAGACCTTTGATGTCAAAAAAGGATTTAGACAAGGTGACGCGCTGTCATGTGACTTTTTCAACATCATTCTTGAGAAAATTGTGCGAAACTCGCAAGCCAACACCAGAGGCACAATTTTTCACAAGTCTGTACAATTACTTGCATACGCAGATGACATTGACATAATTGGTAGAACACAGCGAGCTGTCACTGGTGCGTTTGCATGTATAGAAACAGAAGCGGCAAAAATGGGTTTAGCGGTTAACGAGGGCAAAACCAAGTATATGCTGTCAACAAGAAGGGACACACAACATCGACGAGTCGGACAGAACGTCACGATAGACAGCTATAACTTTGAGGTAGTTAGGGACTTTATCTACCTCGGTTCCGCTATAAACTCTGTAAATGACATCACAGCAGAGATCAAGCGAAGAATTACACTTGCCAATCGCTGTTTCTTTGGCCTAAGAAGGCAATTAAGAAGTAAGGCCTTGTCAAGAAACACCAAGGAGATTCTATATAAGACCCTTATCATCCCAGTCCTGCTGTATGGTGCAGAAGCATGGACATTATCGAAGGCGGATGAGGATATCCTTGGACGTTTTGAACGAAAAATTCTTCGTGTGATCTTTGGTCCCATTTGCGTTGATGGGATTTGGAGAAGGAGATATAACAGCGAACTCTACGAGCTGTACAGCGACATCGACCTTGTCAGAAAAGTGCGGATCAGCCGTCTGAGATGGCTAGGACATGTAGAGCGTATGGACAACAGTGCTCCGGCCCGAAGAGTCTTCGACTCCAACCCAGAGGGACAACGCAGCAGAGGAAGACCTCGCCTAAGGTGGCGCGCACAAGTGGAAGGGGACCTCAACCAACTTGGAGTGCGCAACTGGAGGCAGTTAGCCAAAGACCGAGCTAACTGGAGAGGCGTACTGGTTGAGGCCCAGGTCCACCCCGGACTGTAGCGCCACCTAAGTAAGTAAGTAAGTACCCTTAGCCGTCAACAACAAGAGGAGACTAAACGTAGAACGTTTTTGTACATAGCTTAAACAAATAAATTGTAAATTGACCATTTGCCCCACGCAAAAGTAGATACTGTTGTGAATTGCAATGAAGATGCAATGATCTTTCAACATATTTATTTATAAGTGCGCCCTGAACTAGGCTTAGTGATAAATAGACAGGCACCCGTGGCATAAGAAGGACAACTGTCAAATTATTCAATAGCCGAATTCAACTGCCAAATAGTTATATTGAAGGTAGTTTCCTAAAGAAGTATATGAAGGTAACCTTCCCTCACCGTCAAAAGTATTTTGAAAAGATCAAAAGCATTTTTTTTTTATTCTAGAAAGAACTGAAAAATATAAATACTGAAATAAAATTATTTATAAATATTAAAAAAATCATTTAATACAAAATATATCCTTTTTAAGCCTCAAGAACTTTTTGTAGGTACCTAATAGTTTTGTCCCGGAACCGTTTTGACAAATTTTTTTAGCATTTGTGTTGGAACGTCATCCCAAAATTTTTTTTCATTTCAAAAAAGGTTCCCTTTCCGCTCAGAGTCAGAGAACTGAGCAAACTTTTTGGTTTCTGGCTTAATATGGCCTAAAAAATATACATAAATAAATTACAGTCGAATCCCTCTAAGACGAATTTTCACGGGAGATACAAATTAGTTCGAGTTAGAGGGATTTTTGGAAAAATTCGAGTTAGAGGGATTTATTATAATTTTTTAAGCCAATTTATTTAAGGTAAAAAATAGGAAAGAAGGTAGGTACTTTTAACAATTTTGTTACGCTTTTCATACGGACTCTCATCCGAAGTAGGTACATGTTTTTTATTTGTTTATATTTGTTTAAAATCGCGTGGCGCTTAAAACGAAATTGCATAGTTGAATACCTAAGTGCATTTCAAAAAGCAGTCAAGCAGGCGCCTGTAAGAATGTCTGGTGTATTTAGAGGAGGGTGGCTCGCTTCGCTCGCTAACAGGATTTTAATATTTTTTTCGGCAGGGTTTAGCCGCTCACGCGACTTCAACAACTAAGAGTCAACAACTGTCAAGCAGTAGCCTAAAGTTAAAGTTTAGTTATATTTAGCAGTATAATATTTTCAGTCAATAAAAAATATCAATAAATACAAAACTAACTTTTATTTATTGTAACTTTTTGACATATGGCAAAAAATATAATATTTTCCAACATTCACTGCATGCACCACCCCACCCATTACCAGTGATACCATTCTGGCATTTTTAATGTTAGATCTAGCATTTTTGTAGATTTGAAAGCATTTTTTTTTAAAAAAGAGAAATGCTAAATGCTTTTTAGCATTTTCTCGAATTTGTTCTCATTTTTCCATTCTTGCTCTCTTTTACTGGAACTTTGGTCATAAGTTTACTTCCTTGCATTGCAAATGTTTCCCATCACTTTCCACCGCATTGAATGAAATGTGAGATGTCTACGGTCCAAGTGTGTGCGAAAAATCCATAGTGTATCATTGTATGAACGTGTATGGAAAAATATTTTTCTTTGGTTGAGCTTCTATATTAACTGATCTGTGTTTTGTTTTTCAGAGATTGTGTTATTTTCGTCATTGTGCAGTGATTAAATTTTTTTTAACCCTGGATAAATCAATTCGACGCAGTGGCTTAGTGGTAGTGTGTTGGGCTACTAAGCGAGGGGTCTCAGGTTCGAATCCCGAAAGGGCCAAATTACATCTTAAGGTTTTTTTCCACTGCGCCACCTCTCGCGAACGTCTGACAAACATACGAGAGTAAAACTGTCATGAATGAGCTTCTCAAACTCAATTAGCCGTTTGGACTCGGCGTAAAGTTGTAGATCCCCTCCATTCGTCCCAAAAATTGAAAACCCACACAAAACGAATGGTTGTGAGAAGCTAGGCCTTGGGTCCCATAGACCTGTCGCGCCAAAATATTTATTTATTTATTTAAATCAATTATTTAAGTTAGCATTTTTTGATTTTGACTTCATACATTTCAGCATTTTTTTAAATGTGATTTAGCATTTTGATTTTTAAAATTCTGGCAACACTGCCCATTACCCTCTTCAGCAGCAGAAAGCACTTAGCATAAGCGTTATGCGAATTGAACGCGTCCATTTGTGCGGTTTGTATAGGTATGAGCTCATCTGATCTCCTGTCCTGATGTTTAGGACATAGGTAATTCCAATAAAATGAAAAACAACTTGTTTTAGTCGAAAATTGCACAAGCTGCATTTCTCATTCCTACTTCGTCTAAAGTTCAATGGAAGAAGTTTGCCTCTGTCCTTAAAGATATTACATAGTAATTATGTACTTCTACCTACACTGAAAGAAAATTGATATCTAATATTGTTATATTTTTCGCACTCTTAAGTTTAATTTAAATGTTTATTTAAAGCAACAACCTCAATTATTAACGCAACTGTTCGATTTTTTACCAGTTTCTTTTTTAGAGGTATTTGAAATAGCTAGCTACTTCTAACCGAGCTTTATTTCTTTCATTTCATTCCTACCTACTCGGACTTGCTTTGTTCTTCTTCACGAAAAATGTTACACAGCTGGTTTTATTCGCTACTTTTCTATAAAATTATTTTTAATAAAATTGAACTAACAAATTTGTACGTCATGTATGTAAGGTAGGAAGTAAAAACCTAACCTTCTATGTACTAAGTTTCAAACACAAGATACAAAAAAAAAACAGGAATTCGCGAATTGGGCCAGCCAATCGATACTATCCCCAACCCCAATCATAATCGTTTCTCTCAATCAAAATCCATACAAATAAGATATTTTTGTCACATTCTACAGAGTTTTTTTTTTAAGTCTGGGTTTCTTATCTCTTTATTCATATAGGTATAGATAGGCATTGGTTCATTTGGATGAAAGAATAGCCGACTGACTTCATCTACCTACCTACCTATTCTCGATCTCGCATACATAAACCAACATCCCAATCCCAATCCCAGTGGTGAACTCCAAATAGGTAGAAAAAAAAAGTAGAAGGTTGAGGTTGAATTACCTCCAGCATACCACCGTCTGTAGTGTGTTGTGTGTACCAAAAACAAGCAGCTGTACGTTTGTCAGATGAAAGACAAAGGGGGACAAGATGAAGAAAGCGAGAACGACGTTAGGCAGATAGAATGAAAAAGATTCATCAAATGGAATCTAATTCGCATCCAGATAAACTTCTTCCTGTTTTCTTTTTTTGTATGTACAGAGATAAAAAGCAAAACTTACCTTTTATTAAAAAAAAAAAAAGGTTCTGCGACCACTTTAGCTCTTCCTTCCCGTCAATAAGAACGTCAAAGGACAATATATACGTATGTACGAAACAAAAACAACGATTGAATTTTATTAAGCAAAGAACACTACTGGCAATTAATTATTTATTTCCTATTCAAACGGAGGAAAGATATAAAACGTCGCTCCTATAAAATAAGACTGACGTCATTCAGTAAGGACAACACAATTTCACAATTTTCCGTTTTGCTTTTTTTGTCACACTTGGTAGGTATCGCGTATCGTATATAATCGCAATTTTATTTTTATTTTCAATCGAATTTCATGCGAAAAATGTCCATTCAAAGAAAGCGTCACTTGCGAGCTCCGTAGGATTCTAATTCACTTCGCTTGCAATGCGATTATGGTTGCGGAATTTTGTCTACGTTCATTCCACTTCCGATATGAATGAGTATATTTTTTTTATTTCACCGACTCGAAGGACGAATCAATTATATAATTCATAAGCACTGCACAGTGTGACTCTCTTCCTCGATCCTTGATGAGATGAGACGCGTGCTGATGGATTGGAGTAGAACATGTAAACAAAGTACGTTTTGTTGCGTATGAGCGAATAATGGGGAAAATGTGAAAAAAAACACAGGAAGACGAAGAAGAAACGACGCGCACGATGAAGAAAAAATTTCCAACTGAAAGTTACGGTCATGCATGTAACTGTAATAGCCGTCGATTTGGTCGGTCTTTCGTTGTACAATAAATAAAACGAACGAATGAGCGGCACGGTAGGAAAAGCAGATGAACAGAAACAGATTCAAATTGATTCAAATGAATTTTGCCCGCAGATGAATGATGAAGTTTAGTTTATGTGTAGTAGTGTAGTACAGTTGATATTGATAGTAGTAGAATCGCAGTTGCTTGCTTTCTGTTCGCTTGGTTAGCTCGCTGGATAGATGGCTGGCCCTGGCTGTGTGTGACAGAAGTTTGTCTTTACTTATGGAACGAAATGGAATAGAGTCGGCGCGATGAATTGAAGACCTATTCACAGTTGAACTGATTCATGACCAGTGTTTTCACATGGTGGGATTTTTTCCCTTTTGTGTGGGAATTTTGATTTTGAAAAGGCTTTCCGTGGGAATAACGGAAATAAAGAAAATTGAGGACATTCTTTCGGAATTGTTTGCAAAAAATTCCGATAAATATAATTGCTATATCGTTATGTGAGTTCTTACTTGTCCTATAGACCACTGACGTAACTTTTAAGGAGAAGGTTTTTAAACTTATTTTTTTGCGCATAATCGCAGACGGACTTACTAATAATCATTTTTAACATTCACCTCATATATTTTGTAGGTCACAATAGGTAAGCAATTTTATGTGGAAAATTTTTCCACTGTGAGCTCGTAAAATTTAGCTTGGACACTGAAAATGATTACACATTAGGTCTGTTACTTTACTTTTAAATCTTACGAATTTTTACGAGTTCTTACGCATTTTACTCAATTGTCGTTCCCTAACTGGAAAAATTCGTAAAAGAGAGCGGCTTCGAGAGAGCAGATATTTCACCTCTTACTAGTTTTTACTCAACAATTTTCTTTGCGTAAGAATTGAAACATCTGTCAGATGCCTGAAAATTTACAGCTGATTTGAATTTGTTGTTCTATTTAGCATTTGGGTGGAATATTCGCATTTGTGTTTTGCACAGATTACTACAAAAGCGTTCCTTAACTTTTGCGTAAGTTTCCCTTTTTGAGAGAGAATTCATCCCCTCCACAGACATTTTGACAGTCTTTTCCATTTTTACTACAAAAGTAAAGGAACAGACCTATTATTGTCGCGAAAAGATTTTTATATTTTTTGAAAGATGGGTTATTCGGCCAACCATACATTAAGCATTTTGCATATTATGGTTTAATTAAGTTAAAAATATAGGACAAGTTAAAGGCGTTTGCAGCGGGTAAAGCGCAAAAGGGGTCTTTTGTTTTTCTGCCTTTCATTTTTCGGGTTTTTATTTATTGTCTTCTATTCCGAGCTTTACGATACGGACGGAAAATAAAACACGGTTATACTGGCATTTTGTTGTTGAATTTTTCAAGAGGAATTAACAGATTATAGTCATGATAAGTTACCAAGCCAAATAAAAGTTTATCTATTTGACAGATCTTTCATCAAATCATCATCATCAGATAATTCGTTTGCTATAAAATCACTGCGACAGTTTATAGCACATTCACTAGCCATCCATATTCCAGATTTGACCCTTCTGGGTTATTTGAATGTACCTACGTCAGCAAGCCACTGCCACAGACCTTTGACGAGCTCCAAGCAAACATTCGTGCCGAAATCATTCCATGCGCAACTGGCCGTACGCACAGTTATTTTGGATGAATAGAAATTGTGTCTCCGAATTCCTTACTTATGTGATGGTTTAATCGACTTCCCAACTTTGACAGTTGATAGCTTCCATATTGTTTGAACTTTATCCACCAAATTGGCTGTCATTATTGAGTATGTTTTCCCAAATCACCGGACATAGCGTTAAGCAACGAATGAAAATGATAAAATTGCTTAATCAGAATGGGTATTCTTTTGGGCAACGTTTCTTATACTTCGCTGTGTGTTGGATAAAATTGAGTCCACTTGTTCAGTAAAATATAAAAAGTATACGTCGACGAAACGCAAGATTTGCCGACCAGTCAATCTAGCGTTGATCACACGAACTCGGCCTTTCGCAGACCACAACCACAACTTGACGAATTTTGTATCGCGACATTTGCCTGCACGCATACAAAATTGAACTTACCCAGGAGCTGAAGGTAAACGAAACTACGTGTGTTCGCTGAACCTAAGTTTCCTCGAAAAATCATCTTCAGCGATGAGGCCCATTTCTGGATGAGTGGGTAGGTATACGTCTACAAACAAAATTGTCGAACTTGGGAGGATATTACATCCACAATCCACATTTGATCCGTGAGCGTCAAGTGCATCCCGAAAATGTCACTGTTTGAATAGATTATTTGGGCATAATGGCCTTTCAAACAAATATAAAAGAAAATATTGTTGATATTTTAGACACTCTTTGTTTTATTTAAATTAAAAGATAGGAAGCGCTTAATGAAAGACCCTTAACTTAATTTCCATCGAAGTTCGGTGTATTAATGTTAAGGCCCCCAATTAGCAACAAACATAGGATAGGTTAGGTTAGGTAGAGTAGGGTAAGCCCTACCATACCACACTTAGGTCCCTATGGACCCATTGTGATACCCTTGTTGGGGGTTAACCGTTGATGTTAAGACGGTTAGCTCTTGTCTCTCCTCCTTGTAGTTACTCGACGTCGTCCAGAAATCCTGATGTCCTTTAAAACCTGTTAAAACCTGTAAAGATTACAGAGTGAGACATCAGAAAGTTCTTGCAAGTCATGGAAGTTATTTCTGTTCCTCAAGTGACAGAGACTCGGAACAGTGACAGAGGAAGTGAGGTGTATCCTCATGAACCTCTTCGTCTCCACAGCCTCTACATATCGTCATCTTTGTGATTTAGGTTCATCGTGTGGTTTCTTAGGAAGTCTTGACCCGTTTAGGCTCCTACCAGCTTAGACAGCGATGACCTGTCAAACTCTAGCAGTTTGATGGTACGGCCTCTGTCATACTCTGATCAAAGCTTTTGTTATACTTCGCAGGTTGATAGTTCTTTCCACCTGTTATTGGTTTTCATTCGAATGTTGTTCTCCACTAGTTCCCTGAGATTACAGAGTGGAGGCTTGATCGACTGTAGTGCTCTGTCATGATTCATTGCGGACCCCTTTCTCGCCAGCTCGTCAGCCATCTCATTGCCGGTTTTGTCACTGTGTCCAGGGACCCAGCTGAGATTTGTAGAGTGATGCGAGCAAAGAAATTTGAGCTCTTCCTCACAGAATATACCGGCACCGGTTCCACAGTCCATCTTTTTCCGCTTTGTTAGTTCGTCTGTGTTCCATTGATCCCTACTCGAAAAAGAGCAAGTCAATGTTCTATCAAAGTTCACACGGGAAGACATATATAACGTTCCCGACGCATTTCCCTGGAATCTGTGCGTGGCCAAAATTGCGTGGATTCCAAATATTCGTTTGGCTGATCCTTAAGGCACTTTTGGTAGCAGATTACTCCATGTATAAGTCCAAAGGAGTCAGATTGAGGTTTGCTTCCAGTCCAGCAGTGGGGGTAGTTCTCAACGCGCTGATGGTTGGCCCTATACATGCTAGTCTTCGTATCTTTGTCATTGCCTTGAGATTGGTCGCTTTGCTCGCGGCTTGCCCCAGTACATGCTGCCATACGTGAGTGTTGGTCGCACTATTGCCGTGTACATCCGCAGGATTATCTTGGGGTTTGGTCCCCATGTTCTGCAAAAGATGCGACTACATGCGTAAAAAGTGTAGCTTTCTTCACTCTTTCATTGAAGTTCAGCTTCCAGTTAAGTTTTCTATCGAGAATCATACCCAGGTATTTCGGAATATCTGTCACCATTAGAGGAGTTCCCTCAAAAGCTGCTGGCTCTCGAATTGTGGTATTGTTCTCTTGTTTGTAAACAAGACCAGCTCTATTTTCTGGGGGTTAACCCTTAGTTCTTACTGAAATCTCTAACAAGTCGCTTGTGGTCGGTAAGAATGTCCCTATTACAAGCAAAACTACATCGTCAGCGTAAACAGTGACCGTGACCCCCGTGTTCTGGTATTTCTTTAGTAACTCATTAATGACAAGCACCCAGAGAGAAAAGCGTATTGCCTTAGGCACAGGTCCAACGAGACTGCATCCCAAGCAACTTTTGTAAAGATTGAGTATACCAAAAGAAACCTTTCTCAAAAATCGTAAAACTGTAGCTAAACACATTGTTCACCTATTTATTCGCCTAAAACAAAAACCACACAGGAACTCCTTCTAACTTTATATTCCATTGAATGATATCTTAACCTGTGCAGATATTTTCACTCCATACTCCATCCAAAAGCTTATACCAACAATTTCTACTGGGGAAACAGACCCAATTGCCTTAGGCATTTATTTTCCAACTTCATACAGCCACTACCAAGGACTTAGTTTTGGTCTTGGTCCGTTACCAAGGCAATGAGTACGAAGGTAGTGACGAGTCGCCCCTTTTACCCCGTAGCCGCAATAGGTGCATTGCATTTACGAGTTTGTACTTTAGAAGTGCATGCAACGTTATAGTATACGAGTATTTCAAATAATGAGCATTCGGCCATTTTTAATGACGACCTTGGCGTGTTGTTTATAATTTTAGCTGTTGTTGTGTCCTTCCACATGTCCTAATGTTGGGTGCTTTGACGCTTTAGGTATTTTCCGGTTCAGTTTAGTGCACGTATTTGGAAAGAGCACTTGCACGAGACTTTGCCCGAGAGGCTGTTATATGCAAGCACTCTTCGTTTTTAATTTGTTTCTCAAGAACTACTTGTTAAAACTGTTGCATGTGTAATATTTAGTGGATGGTTTAAAATGTGAGTGAAAATGCTAATCGTCATTTGTTGTGCATGCATTTCAAATTAGTGAAAAAGCTTATATTGATCGAAAGTGAGTTACTTTGTCCCTAAAATTGTTGTAAACAAACACGTTTCAAGTCAAATTGATATAAGATGTTTCTGTTCTACAGAAAGTGAAATAGTACCCTTAGAAAAATATCAACGAGTAATTGTCTACCTATACTTGTCATGTGAAAGGGTCATCCTATAAATAGTGTATTGTAAAATTTCACGGCATGCAAATATAAGGGAACGTATGGTACATTTTTAATGCGAAAAAATATCGTCAGGCGGTGTTGGCTTGTTCTGATTGGTGACTAGTGACTGGATGCAATTATACTATACTGGGTGCGCCATCTTTCATGTCCGTATGTGAATGATTTAAAAAAAAATACCTTAACGATTTCCATATACATATAGCGAACTCCTGATATAACGACGGTGAAGGGACAGAGCTCAAATAGGTAGTCGCTATAACCGAAGGTCAGACAAATTGAAATAGACTCATTCCTTAAAGTACTAAGGGCCGTTTTCTTCACTATTGTTCAACTTCCCGAAAACTCCGAGGTTGACCAACTTCCCGGAGTTGTGTTCAACTTCGAGCAAATAAAAAGGGCCTAAATTGGATTTATTGTTTTAAACTGCAGACAGATTAAACAAATAAAATTAAATAAAAGCAAAAAATCTAGTCAAAAAAAACCTGCCTGCATATTTAGTTGATATTTCGAAGTGTCAAAATTCAAAATAAACCGCGAGAATACAACTCATTGTACCTATCTATATATAAAAATGGTGTAAAAAATGTATAGTGATTCATCAATTGAGAACCGCTGGGCCGATATGGCTCAAATCTTTTATCAGTTCTTCGTAATTACCAGGAGCATATTGTTACGAAAGAAAATTTTGGGAAAACCCTCCGCAAATGTCGGGAAATTTGAGAAATCGAAATTTGATTTTTTTTGTATGGAATTTTTTGTGAATATGTTCCGGAATGGCTTTTCGAATAAAAAAATATAAAATTCTTAGTTCAAAATTTGGAAAATTTCGAAAAAACACTAAAAAAAATTTTCGACGAATTTTTGCATTTTATCGCATGATTTGATGATTTATAGCTTTTGGTGAACATTAGAGGCCATACAACATTCGATTGCCTGCGTACTGTACCTACTGTACGCCAGTGAATCAAATTACATCGTTTGCGATCAATACAAATTGCGATCATCCTAGATGGCTGACGACATTCGAATTTCGATCTTGAAATAAACGACGAAATGCGCAACGAAGAGTTAGTTCCGATCGAAGTCGAAGACATGTGCGGCAGTCTGCTACCGAAATTGGGAAAGCCAACGCCAAATTGTTCGATGCTGTTGATGATGAAACGGTGGACATTTACTTTCTCGATGTTCCCGGTGGGACAGGCAAGCGATTCGTCATTTCGTTGATTCTGGCAAAAATTCGGTCAAGATCTCAAATTGCATAGTCAGCTGTACGTTTCATTTGTTTGTTTTTTTCCCGGAAAAGATATCAAAAACATTGTTTATCATATCGCTAAATTGAAATTTAAACTATCTGTGTTATCAGTCCGGAGGCGTTAAATTGGGGCGAAACGAAGTTCGCCGGGTCCGCTAGTATTATATATAAATAATAATAAATTCAAGTTGACTAGTCAACGCGTTGATACGCCTATGGCCTATTTTATTCAATTTTTATTCACTCAAAGTTGACAAGCTCAACTTTGGATATTCCGAAGTAAAGACTAGAGAAAACTAATTGTCGCTTAAAACGCATGTCTCCAACTGGAATCCCAAGACGTGCTATATGGCGCCCGTTCCATCCTCAAGGCCCAGGGTGAAATGAGTACAGATCAACATCTCCTCTTTACGTCTATAGGGATTTCTTTTAATGATCGAGCGAGTTATATTATTTTACATAGGTCAGACAATTGAAAAAAAAATGAATTAATAAACAAACAATTAGAACATAATGATTAAGCCCTTTTAAACGATGCCTTCCACTTTTCAGATTACCATTTCAAAGATGTCCTTCCTCTCGCCGACGTTGAAAATCGAAAACCTTGCTATGGAACCCGAAATGATTCAAGACCACATATCCGAAGAGACTCGCTATGCTAAAGGTAATGTTGTTGCCAGATGGTGTGTGCCCATCAATGGCCGTATGTATCGTATTGAATTAGATCACGGTACCACAAGTGGCCGAAGGATGATTTGGGTAAATGGAAAGGTTAATCTTAAACACGGTGTCCTCTATTCATAAGATAATAGGTCTACTTTTAATAGGAAATTGTCAGAAGAGATTGGATGTTCAAACTCGTTGGAGATGACTCATTTCAGATCGATCAGGCACGATGTATAATAAGAGTTGATCCTGCGCCTGGCTTCAAGTACGAATATTCGCTTTTTATTGATGGCAGGCCACACAACCAATATACAGATGAACAAGCACGAGCATTCCGAACATGGTTGGCTTTTGTTGATGACAAGGAGTACAGAGTTGTGCTTGGTGAAGAGAGCGATCAATTAAATTGTCAATCAGCTAACGTTTTCTTTTTTTATATTTTTAGAATTGGACTCTCTGAATATTTTCCTAAATGATAAATTACGGAATGAAACTGTAATTATACTTTAAGTACACGTGTGTGCAGCTGGATCATTCACCTTCGAACTTGGAAAGAAAATGGTTTCCACTTTTTAAACTTATAGTAGATCGTCTCGAATCGTAACTTCTTTCAAGGTCTTAACACTCGTTTTTTTCAAGTACAGAAATGAGAACCACTTTGTTCCTGGGGTAATTCTAATTTCTGGACGTTTTAATAAATAGTGAAACTACCTACATCCAAACTTTATTATTTTAATATAAACCTCTTGTATTAGTTAAAAATTAATCTTTTTTGACATGTAATCAGTTACGTTTTTGATACAACGATATAGTTACGGACGGGCTAAGATTTGTCATGTGCGTAGTGAAAGACAAATCACTCTTTTTGCACCATTTGATTGTTGACGTTTTCAATGGCTGTAGAATGAGAAATAATTGTTGCGACGTCGACAACATCGTCTTCGTTTCACAGACCAAAAATGTAACTAGTTCCAATTATGACAAAAAAATCGCGAAGGGAATAACCTACATAATTTGGGGATTCCCCTTTTTATTTTTGCATCGCTGTAGCAAAATAAACACGAAAATGGGGATCCACCGATGTGTACAATGCTTAAAAACTCAGGTTCTAATTTTTGGAAGATTCGAATTTCCGAAAGTTCTAATATGTGAGCGTCCGATTGTCAAATCTCAAAATTAGTTTTTGCATTTAATGGGAGAGGTCGTCCTAAACGTCAACCTATATTTTCCGTTTTTCTATTTACCAAAAATATGTCTCTTTTGAATATCACCCAATATGAGATATGTGAGACAACGAGCTATAATAAAGACTCTCGAAATCTCAATAAAACTTTTTTTTATGTAATTTCCTCCACGAGGAAAATTCGAGCTCCTTTCCCAGGGTCTACCACAAAGCACCCGCACAATCTCCGTATTTATTAGGGCTGTTTATAGTTATTATCGAGCAAGCAATTGCGTCAAATTTTTGTATGCAAATTGACGTCTGCTAGCTGATTGAGATGTGTATTCTGTAGGTACATTAAAAAATACTCATTCGTTAACCAAATATTACTGTCAAACTACAATATTTAATTCGTTTCGGAAATTGACGTCATTAATGTGATTCCTTTGCTAAAAACAAACGCTGTCGTTGAAGATGGTATACCTCTTCGGTTCGTTAAGATAATCTTGCCACATATGTATAATAAACTTTCTTACACATATTGTTAACTTTTGTATTGCTTCATAGTGTTTCTTGATAGTTGGAAGTTAGCTGAAGTTTTTCCTGTGCCAAAAAAAGACCTCTAGCAACTGATTTTCGCCCCATCAGTATTTTACCAACTCTGTCAAAGGTCTAGGAGGGGATTCTTGCTTACCAAATGTCAGGTTATCTGAAACAACACTGTTTGTTATCCTCTATGCAGTCTGGTTTTAGAGCACGTCTCAGCTGAGCTACAGCTTTGATAAATATTCTGGATGACATTAGAATTAAGTGACGTAACACGTAACAACCACTTTTCTTTAATATTCTTTTCTTTCTACTGTCTTACAACTATTTCTTTCGCCACCTCTCCTTTTCTTCGTGTTCTTTAGTCTACCATCTCATATTTCATTATTTTTATGTAAGTTTTATTTAAGTATTTATTTAAGTTTCTTTTTTTGTTTATGCTACCGAAAATGTTGACTATACCTACTTGTCTTACTAATCTTGTAGTGAGGTACTTTTTTTAATAAATTGAATTGAATTCCGTGTACCTAGACCTACTGAGAAATGTTGTAATTGCAGTTCCGGTCAAACTTTCGTTTCCTATTATGAATACCTACCCATTTTAGGCGATCGCATTGTACGGCTTATTTTTGAAAAATCAGATAATTTTCATCCCAGAATGCTGAATCGATTTCAGTTGCGAATGAACTACCTACCTACACACACGTGTTAAGTAAGTGTTTCGTATTTAAAACTATTACAATGCTTCATTTCTTTCAGGGTGAGTTTGTCGACGGTGGAACTGATACCCTTTTCGAAGAAAATGGAGTAAAATTTGAACTGTGTGCACGTTCGGGCAGCAATAAACGCAACGGTATTTGTCATTCATTAAAAGTCAATGGTGAAATAGTACCAGAAGCTAGTTTTATTGATTTTGATGACGCCAGCTCAGATTAAAATCTATTGCACTCTGATCCTTACTTTATTGTGATTTGCATATTTTGCTTTGCACTAAAAGTTAATTCTGACTGTAGAAACAATTGTGATTATTTGTTAATAAAATATTTGTGAACTTTGTGTATACATAATAAGAAGCCTTCGAATTTCGCGTCCAATATACCATTACTGATATTCCAGATGAAATTTTGAGCTCGAACACAACTAGTAAAGAAGAGACTTAGACCTTTCTAAATTAAAGGGTTCCATACCTAAGATCACTCTAGTTCGACACTAAAAAATAAAAAATATAAACATAATATAAATTTAGTCCAACAGGTCCTAGGCCTAAATGTCGCAACAATGGTGCCTCTTGAATGGACTCCAAGAAATTCTAGGCAACTATTCGTTTGTTTTTATTTTTTTAGTGCGAATGGAAGGAGCCTACAGTTTTAGCCGAGTCCGAACGGCTGAACTGGTAAGTTTTTTAGGACATTTAACTCTCGGATGAAGTGGCGCAGTAGAAAAAAAACCTTAATATGGAATTGTGTTTTCCAAGAATCGAACCAAGGATCCCTCCCCCCGAAGCTTAGCAGACTAACCACTGAGCCTCAGTAAATTTTGTTGGCAGCGTTGGTGAATTTAGATATTTACAGCCGTATTAATAATAGAACTCAAACCATTCTCTAACTCATCTGTTACATATCTCTTAGTTAAGAATTTAACTCATTAGTTAAATTTTCTTATTAATAAAGAAATATAACCCATGTATTTACTAATTGACGTGTTTCCTATTATCGTATGTTCGCGTTGGCAGCACTTCCCCAAATCGCTTGCAAATCGACGGGAATGCGTCTCCTTTTTTGCTGCCATCCTTCTCTTCCTAATGAGATTAATTTTTTTCATATTTTGTTTTGAAAATCCATATTTATTTTTTAATGTTTTTTTTCTATCTAGCATTCTCATAGGATTTTTTTTTTGTTTTTTTTACGCTTTTTTTTCGTGATGGTGCAGTGATCATAACCGAATCATCTAGCATATTTAAATTATAAAAAATATAGAAAAACGGTGGGCCATTTTGCCCCACAATTTTGAAAATGTATTCAAAATTATTTATCACCATTTGACATTTTGCGCAGGAACCATGTTTTGCAAGGCTAACAAATCGCTAACACACCTACCAACGTGAGTTAGTTATATAGAAGTTACGAAAGCTTAGTTATCTTCTAAAAATGTTTATTAATAGGAATTTGAGTTTAACCAATGTGTTAGTCATTAGTTACGGATAACACGAAGTTCCGCAGCTATTATTAATACGGCTGTTAATTAACAAGCAACTAGAACAGCAACACGTGTTCTTGCTCTTCATCGAGTTCAGGAATCATATCCTGTAAACTGTTCCACCTTCAACTATCGAATTTATGAATGGAATAGTTGCAGACATTTGTTAGGCCATCATGTTGCTTTTGACGGCATACCAGAGACCTCGATATGGAACTTACATTATATTTCACGCCGTTACTGATTTAGTATATTTCAGGCATATACTTCCGCAGTTAAAATTCAAAAGTTGGCTAACTGGCAGATTCTATAATATCCCTGGAGTATTTGTGACACATGGCACACAATATGTCAGTTCAACTTAAGATTTGAATTTTGCACGTCATTTCGTCATAGACAGAGCACACTTTGCGTACTTTTTATACTTTGTATTTTCATTTTAAGGAGTATCTACCCCTATCAATAAAGGAATTAAAATCTATTTGAAAATTATATTTTTCATGCGAGCAATATGTACCTGCCAACGAGCGACAATATCGTTTATTGTCGAGCTCGTAGCACAAACCATTTGGAAGTTCTGCTTTCGCGAAATAATCACGTATACTGCTTGTAGCAGTTCCCCTTGAGTTTCCGTCATACGAAATAATTGTAGCACAAGATTGGCAAATGTTTTCAACACTTGTTTTAACAAAGGAAAACGGCAGCCTTCGTGCATTAATAACTGGGTTACCGATCGTAAATTACGCGATCTATAGAAAGGGAGCTTAACAAAATACACAATAAGTTCCAAATTTTTGGCGATGCACAATATCTTATCTTAGTTTTTAAAACAGCTGGGGCACGCCGTGTTTCGTAATTCTTACAATAGACAAACATTAAAAAACTGATACCATGTTTCCACCGACATGACTTAGGTGAAGTGATTTATAAATCACGATAGGCGATTCACCCGAACTTTACTTTTAAATCACATCATTTATGAGATGATTTAGCTAAATCAAGTTGGTGGGAACATGGGAATCTAAAGTCTGACAGCTGGCTGCCTTAATGAGGACATTCTAGTCAAGAAATTCGACTGAGTATTAAGTTGACAGTTCGTATATGTGGCTGACGTAGAAAAAGTGACGTTTCCGACCAATCTAGTTTTTACGCTCAGGTTACATCTAGTCCAGACCAATCTAGTGGCATACACAAATCTAGTTTTTGTGTTCATGGTACAGTTCAGTCCAGTCGACTCAAGACAGCTAGATTTTTGAATGTGCCTATTTTATGAATCATATTGACAGTGATTTTTCATCTATTTTTATTCTTTGAATATCGCTATTTCTTCCAATGGCACTGCGGCACAGTTTAGCTTCACTTAACCACTTCGCAAGATACGCACCCCAGGTTGTTTGAGACACTTTTATATTCGTGTGCGTCACTTAATATGAGCTCTTCCTCTACTGCGTTGGCCCAGTTTATTGCTGTCGTGTAGCCTGCCCTTAGTTCACTTGATTCTCCTTTATTTTGTTAACAGAATCTTTAAGTTGGACTTAAGTTTAAGAAAATCCTACAACAAAAATAGTTCGTGTACTCTGTCTCCTAATTCAAAATTAAAAGGAATTGAATTCCGTGATGCAAAAATGACTTAATGACAATTACGAGTATGTGCGAGTTTCACTTACCATCTGCTTGGATTTGATTACACTATGTAGGTGCGTTTGTTTGAGCTTTTGGCTCAGCCAACCAAAATAAGATAGGTACACCAATGCGCCAAAAAACGGTTCCAGTCACATTTGCGCCCGAGGAGTATGATCTGCTCTAAAATGTTGTGTGCATTTTCTACCCATACCACCACATAAACTGCTGTTGTCAAATCACTTCCACTTGTGATGAATACCTAGTGTTAATCCCGGAAATGTCAAGTGGGACGTATAGTTGTTGTTATTACGTGCTAAATATCCTGCTGATTTACTTTACGTTTCTGAGATAAAAGCTAAAAAACACGCCTGCTGTTTGATACGTTGGACTACGACTTTTCTGGCAATATCGTTGTGTGTGTGAGCAATAAAATAAAAGCTTGAGATCAAAGAAAACTCTGTTCATGATCGCAGTGCACTTTCTTTTAAACGTCATTTAGCATACCTAATTGAAACAGGTCCTAAATTTCGAAAGTTTTTTAAGGAAGAATGCTCAAATATACTAACTGTCTTGATTTGGTGCCGAAAACTTTTCAAACGTTTGCCGTTTTGCCAAACAGTACTATTTTATTTTAACCTGTCTCTTTAAAGCAAAGTAGATTAATGCGGAATTTAAAAGTACCTCTCTCGACTTTAAGTTTGATTGAACGTCCTCCTAATTCCGTCTCACTGAAAGCGAAGCGCTAAAAGCTAAATTGCCTTGCGTGATTTTCGAGAGTGTCGACGTCAGGTAGAGTTTTGTTGTTATAATTAAGTACTAAAGATTTTACATTGCATTGCCTTGCTAAGATATATGTTCAATAAAACACACCTTAACGAGCTAGAAATGCAAGAAAATTCAACAAAACATACAAATAAATATAAATTTGTGTTTGCTGATAAAAGAATCGAGATTACATTCTAATATTATATGCAGATACTTTTAGTTTTATTCTGGTTTTATTGGAATGCTAATTCTTTTGTTTAAAACTTTATTCTTTTTAGTTTACATTTGCCTAGAGTAGATAGGTGCAGATTACATTTGGATTTGTCTCTTAAAACATATTAAAATTTATTCTAATTTGTTTTCTTATTATCTATATAGTCCTTTTCGTTTTCTCTTCATTCAAAACTAAAATACACTGCCATACATTTTAATGTTAATGTAAATGTTTTAGTAAAAAATAAAACAAAAGAATTTGTTCGTTCAAAAGTTCGTTGAAACCAATTTGATTTTTTATGTACCTATTTTGAAAAATGGGCGTTGTGCTTAAACTAAAAATAAAAGTAAACCAAGAAATATGATTAAAGAAAAAAATACCTACCTGAAAAAATAATTTCGCATGAAGCCCTTTTAACAAATAAAGCCAAAAGAGATCAAAGGCCAATTTTAACTTTATTTGATATTGGTATTATATTTGCACTGCAAATTTGATAGCCAGCGAGACTTGACAATATACCTACTTCCACTTTTGTAACAGAAATAATATGTGTTTAGTCTTCTAGAGTATAGAAAGCTAATTCATAGTTCATAGAAATGAAACTTTATGAACCTCTATAAACAGGCAAACTAAGAATGCTCACCCTAGATCACATGTTCCCATATTTAAACACGCAGTATTCGCAACAGGACTGAGAAAAAAAATGATTTGATTAAATTTAGACATGATTTACGTTCAGGTAATCAGGAGATAATCAAATAGCATTTCTCGCTTCTTTATAGTATGCCGCCTATATCAGTTAAAAGCAAATGCTTTACGACTCTCAAACTCTATAGATACTCTACACAAAGGTAACCCATCTTCATTTTTCAAAAAACTCGCTGTTAGGCTGCGTTCGGTTAGCACCTTGTCGCTTGTTGTCAAAAGAATCCCGCCGTGGTTGATGTGGGAGGAAAAAAAAGTAAAATGCCAAAAAAAATTTCACTACGTTTCGGGATGGATTCTTTCTCTTTCAAAAAATAGGTCTTTTGTACCTCGGTGAATGTTATAATAAGAAGCTGGAATATACACGTATAGATTGACTTTAAAGAAAGGTCAAATTAAGAAAGAAAAGCGCCACCTTACATCAAGTCTAATAGAATATGGTTAAGGAACTGCAGATAGTGATGAGTTTTCGTCATCGTCATACCTACTTATACAAAACCAGTCACGGCTTTATGCGCCCATGTCCCGTACTCGGGTCTAAGCTCTAAGGTACGGAAACGGAATGGAGCATCAATCAATGGCCTTGAGAGCTGTGCGACAATTCCTGACTAGCTCAGACTTGGTGGTTTGTGATTCTAGAGCCTTAAGTGCAGCCTGACTATCAATGAAGATGGCGATATTTTTATTGGATATTGATTCCATTTCAAGTAGTACCGCAGCTTTGAGTACGGCCAGAATCTCTGCCTGAATGGGGTGGAAAACAAAGAACGCTGTCATTTATTTATTATCAATTGTAGGTTATCCAAGTTTGCATTTGTCAAAATCGTTTTCAGAGAATACCTACAATTATAAATCCGTTAGGAGACAATTCAAATATTTCTTTTTAATTGGACTTGTCTCAAACCAGTCATTCATAATAATCTAATTCGATCAGATAAATCACAACAATCCATCCCAATTATAACGAACAGAATTGGGCATAATAAATACGCAAAACTTAATGAAACTATTTGAGTAATAAATCCGAAATTTGTGCGATTTGTTATCCAAAGACCACATAAAAGTGTTAAAGGAAATAGTTCATTTCGGTACTTTAATCATGAAGCTACGTGCAATTAATCGTTTTATATTTCTTTACTTAGCATATTTAATAAACATGTCCAGTGCTAAGGTATAACTATTTTTTGTTAACTTACTACCATTGTACAATGACGTCCCAATATGTAAAACCCTTCCAGCGGACGTTTAACTTCAATTGGATAAATATCACCTGTACCGGTAATCCGGACTGGATTTCTATAAATTGCGAGATATTGAAATTGGAGAACAAGAACGTTTTAAATTGTAAAGCAACGATCATCGCGGATATTGACGAATTTGACGTACATGCTGTCATTGACATTGTAAGGGCAAAATACGACAATATTAAAATATTGGATATGCACTTAGATGGATGCAATTTTCTAAAAGGAGGCTCAGAAGAAAGTGTCCCGAAGCTTGCTTTCAAACTATATGAGCAATTTGGAATACTGCCAAAAAAGTGTCCCATAAAAGCGGTGAGTTAATGAATATTAATGAGTGGAAATATACGCATTCAATGTGCAATGAGCTTTTCCGGACTTTGGTCCGGCTTATATACGCTTTGTATATGAAGAAAGCTACTAATTGATTTCTTTTCAAGGGTCATAATTACAGCCTGATGAATTTTTACGTAAGGCCAGAATATCTACCCCCGTATTCCCCAAATGGATTATTTACTGCAACCACCAAGTTGTCAATTAAAGATGTATTAATTGTGAAAATCAAGCTATACGGAGAGATTTCACAGAAGAGATTCCAAAGGTCGATTTTACAAAACGGTCAAACAGTCTGATGTTTTCACACCGGTCTAATTTATATTTAAGCTATGAATAGGTACATATAAAAATGCCTTGGAGAACTACAAAAATGAAAACCCTCTAAATACATATGGGCTGATCTTTTCACAGCTCTTTTAATCCGTGGTTAGGTTTGCATAGATTAAGGTTAACCCATGATTATAAGTCAGTGTTTGTTGAGCTTTATTTCGTAGCGGAAAATATGAGATTATACCTTAATCTATGGTTACTTTTTTTGTTGTCTTTAGTTAGTAGTTTGTTTAGGTATTTTAATGATGTTTTTATTTTCACTAATCCAACGGAACACAAAATTTGTTTAGTACAATAAAGTCAGAATCAAATGATACAGGCATTTTTTTGAAAACAGATTGACTCCGCATAATATCCAATTGAAAGTTGGAGTAACTATTATTATGCTTCGAAATAATAGTCAACCACGAAGATTAATGGCTTATGTAATTGAATCTACTATTTTAACTGGAAAATTTAAAGGCGAAGAAGTAGGTATATTCTATTCATACCACGCAATCCAATGATTTCATCTGATATTCCATTTGAATCTAAACGACATCAGTTTCCTGTTCGCCTTGCGTTTGCGGTTACTAGATATTAATAAGGCGCAAGGGCAAACGTTAAGAATTTGTGGAGTGAATTTAGGGTTTTCAGTTTTCTCAAATGGACAGTTATATGTAGCCTGTTCGCGTGTTGGCAAATGGCAAACCGTCGGTTTTGTATACTAACACATATTTATTGTGTACCACAAAGCATTACAATCAGAGACAATACTGAGACCAATAACTTCGGCCGGTTTACAGTTATTTTAACGGGGCTGACAAGATTAGGTGTGTTAGTATTGTTCCATAGAAATTCGTATTGACAAATGTCACGAAACTTCAAAAATTCCGGCTCACCAACAAATTCGCACCAAATCTTGCAACGTCAAAAGCGGGTAAAACGTTCATAGAATTTTATCCATTGAATTATTCGTTACATGTGGTTAGTATTTTTTTAGGAATTAGTGTACATTTGCTTAAAATGTTTATGAAAAGTAAACAATAAAGTACCGTTGTAATAAAAGAAAATTCTGCAAATTATGGGGTAATAAAATGCATTACGAGTTAAAATACAATTTGTTATTCAAATTTGTTTGGTTCCAGCTACAGGGTCTCCCAATAGGAACTTACAAACACTGACAGTTGCTAGCGGCCATATTGGGCACATTCAAAAATTTAGTTAGGTATCTTAAGTCGACTAGATGTAACCTGAACGCAAAAACTAGATTGGCCGGGAACGTCACTTTCCTACGTCAGCCACATATGCGAACTCTCAACTACGTACTCAGTCACGAATTTCTTGACTAGATTCGTCGGCTACCCCTCCATAAAGGTCAACTGACAGAGCTACCCATGTGACCGATCTAGGCCAATCAAAACTGAGATAAATCAAGTCAGTCAGCTGTCAGACTTACTAAACTAGATACTTGTCAAATTGGCTGTCATTTATTCAGTCAGTCTTGTGTTCTGTTCGAGCAACTTTCCGCGCGCTTAGCCCGTTTTGCAGTAGACCCATTTCTGGATGAATGGTTGCGTCAACAAACAAAATTGTAGATTTTGGTACGATACCCATCCACATGGGATCCAAGAGCATCCCAAAAAAAGTCACTTATTGGTGTGCATTTTTGGAACGGCGGCGTCATCGCTCCATAATTCTTCATCACCGTTTATAGGTCGATGATAACCAACTCCTTTTGGCCTGAATTGGATGATATGGACATTAACGACATGTGTTTTTATCAGCACACAACTTACGCCACATTGAAAATTCTGCACAAGCGATTCGAGGGCAGGGTCATATCACGTGAAGGTGATGTGAACTGGACACCGAGATCGTACGATTTGACCCCGTTATACAGTTTCTTGTGGAGTTTTCTGAAGTCGCATATCTATGCGAATAAGCAATGAACCACAGCGGCTCTCAAAGCCAAAATAACCAATGCCATCGATCAAATTCAGCCTGATTTACGTGCTAGAGTCATGGAAAATTTCGAAATTCATGAAATTTCGGATGCGCGCCACCCAGGGAAGACGCGGCGGACGTTTACGTACCTACATAATGGAAAAAATATTAACTATTTGAAGTAGCACAATTTCAATGCGACATCCATCGTATAAAACCTTACAATAATTTGAATTTCAACCGTTTTACTTAGCAATTATTGTTCAAAAAGTGATTTGTAGGGGGCGATACTTGCTATTTCACTTGTCTTTTATTGTCCGTCGCATTAAATTATTGACATTTCGGCGTGAACATTTCACTTTCAATTTCACAGCAATTTCTTGGAGAGGAGTGAAAATTTTACTTCACTTGAACAGCGTACCAGTCTTAACATTTGGATTTAACGAAAATGTACAATTTTATGGAAATTTTAAACAGCTGCTACACAAATACAATCAATGATGCTAATTGCGTATAGTTATGCCTTTTAAGCATAATTGCGATTCCGATGCTTGAGGCAATTCTTTTTACGAACACTCCATATAAATAACTGCATCCGTGAACGAGCAATACGTCACTGAATTTTGTGAATTTTGCATGCAAAACAATCAAAAATTCAGTCACGTAGTACTCGATCATTCGGTATTTCAACCAAATGTGCTGTGCGTCGTCCGGTTAGAACGACTTAATGTTGCCGGGTCCTTGACCTTCGCTCTATCGGTATTCTACTGTACTTTTATTTTTAAAGTTCAATTGTTCACGATGAGTTTAGTGAAGGTTCATCGAACAAGCAAACTTGAAGTAAAAAAAGTAGGTACACGATTTATTCATACTTTGAAAGAATTTTGAACTTTAAATGGATGTGTTTACAGAGAATCTTTTTAAGATATTTAAGGAAAGTTTTTAAGGTTAGGGATTGAATTAATTAATAAAGGGGACAGTGATTTGTAAAAGGGACAGCATTTTGGTACGAAAAAGTGGGACGCCTGGTAAGCCTACCTCTAAGTCGGTCACCGCGAAAAACATATATTCATTTAAATATTATTTAAAACTGTTTAAGTGTCTTTTTCTTTTATTTTTATTTATAATTTATGACTTTTTTATTTACCTAATTTATTATAAAGAAATTCTTATGTGTTGAACTGAATTTCGTTAAAATAAAAATATTTTTAAACAGTTCGGAAATACGACATTGGACATGAAAGAACTCAGCCGACGATCTGTTAAAATGTAATCCAAATCCAAATCGACAATGGGGTTTTCGAAATACCAATTAGTTGGGGTGAAAACAAGGTTAGGCGATGCCCCCATCCGCACAATAGACCAGGCACCATATCGGGCCCATCGCCATTCCAGGGAACCATTACGGCTAAAAGACCTTAACCAATTCACCCAAGCATTCAATTTCCCTACAGAATTTGAGTATGTTTAAGGAACCAACCTCTTCCAAATTATTTAAGAAGTACATGCCGAGATGCTTTCTCCTACTCCGAGCAATAGCTTGATAATCACAAAGAAGGTGTGTGATGTCTTCCGCGACCTGTAGGTCCTCTTAGTACCTGCATGTATCCGTATTAGCTAAGCCTAGTCTCATGGCATGCTTCCTGAGAAGGCTGTGCCCAGAGAGTATTGCTATCGTTGTTCTCAACTTTGTTCTGCTGAAATTGATTAATTGTTCAGACTTCCTTCGATTTAAAACAGGCCACAGTGCCTTTGAAACCTAATGCCCCTCTAATTGTGACCTTAAAGCACCTAACGTTTGCTTTATAGAAGACTTTTTTTTTTAGCCATGTCATGGGCGGTCTTATACCTTTAATCGTTGCACCAAGTGGGAGCCCAGCTCCTTCCTTGACCAGAACGTCTGCCCTTTCGTTACCGTCAATATCACAATGCCCAGCACCCCAAAACAGTCTGACACGTTTCTGGAGCACAATGCCTTGAGAACCGTGCGATAATTCCTGACTAGCTCACACTTGGTGGTTTGTGCCTTAAGTGCAGCCTGACTATCAATGAAGATGGCGATATTCTTGTTGGATATTGATCTCATTTCAAGTGCCTCCGGGGCTTAAAGTACGGCCAGAACCTCTGCCTGAATGGGGTGAAAAACAAAGAACGCAGTCATTTATTTATTATCAATTGTAGGTTATCCAAGTTTGCATTTGTCAAAATCGTTTTCAGAGAACACCTACAATTATAAATCCGTTATGAGACAATTAAAATATTTACCATACTGCTAGTCACAAATTGGTCTAAATTTATTTCTTTTTAATTGGACTTGTCTCAAACCAGTCATTCATAATAATCTAATTCGATCAGATAAATCACAACAATCCATCCCAATTATAACGAACAGAATTGGGCATAATAAATACGCAAAGCTTAATGAAACTATTTGAGTAATAAATCCGAAATTTGTGCGATTTGTTATCCAAAGGCCCCATAAAAGGTAAAAGTGTTAAAGGGAATAGTTCATTTCGGTACTTTAATCATGAAGCTACGTGCAATTAATCGTTTTATATTTCTTTACTTAGCATATTTAATAAACATGTCCAGTGCTAAGGTATAACTATTTTTTGTTAACTTACTACCATTGTACAATGACGTCCCAATATGTAAAACCCTTCCAGCGGACGTTTAACTTCAATTGGATAAATATCACCTGTACCGGTAATCCGGACTGGATTTCTATAAATTGCGAGATATTGAAATTGAAGAACAAGAACGTTTTAAATTGTAAAGCAACGATCATCGCGGATATTGACGAATTTGACGTACATGCTGTCATTGACATTGTAAGGGCAAAATACGACAATATTAAAATATTGGATATGCACATAGATGGATGTAATTTTCTGAAAGGAGCAGAAGCAAGTATCTCGAAGCTTGCTTTCAAACTATATGAGCAATTTGGAATACCGCCAAAAAAGTGTCCCATAAAAGCGGTGAGTTAATGAATATTAATGAGTGGAAATATACGCATTCAATGTGCAATGTGCTTTTCCACTCAAAGTCCGGCTTATATACGCTTTGTATAAATGAAGAAAGCTACTAATTGATTTCTTTTCAAGGGTCAAAATTACAGCCTGACGAATTTATACGTAAGGCCAGAATATCTACCCCCGTATTCCCCAAATGGATTATATACTGCAACCATCAAGTTGTCAATTAAAGATGTATTAGTTGTGAAAACCAAGCTATACGGAGAGATTTCACAGAAGAGATTCCAAAGGTCGATTTTACAAAACGGTCAAATTTATTTTAAGACTCATCCATATTGATTGCGGCTTAAGTATGAGATCAAAACCTTAATCAATGTATGCTATGAATAGGTACATATAAAAATGAATTGGAGAACTACAAAAGGTAAAACAATCTAAATACATATGGGCTGATCTTTTCACAACCATGGTTAGGTTACCATAGATTAAGGTTAACCCATGATTATAATTCAGTCAAAACCAATAAGTGTTTGTTGACCGTTCCTTTATTTCGGAGCGGACACCAAACTATAGCTATGCAACAAATTGTTCCATTTTTCCAATTCATCTGTCAATCAGCGATTATACCTAATGTATGGTTACTTTTTTTGTTGTCTTTAGTTAGTATATTTTTTAGGTATTTCAATATTTATTTTCAACAATCCAACTGGACACAAAATTTGTTTAGTAAAAATCAAATAATCAAATGATACAGGCATTTTTTAAAAACAGAAGAACGAAATCTTGTAGGTGTGAGACAATGGGGACGTTGATGAATCTAGTTTAGTAAGTCTCGCAGCTGACTGACTTGATGTTCACTCCAAATTGCGTTATAAATATATAGTGCGTAGCAGATACGTAAAATTAATACTCACGTTGTCCTTAAACAACACTTGAACAAACGAAATATGTATATGCAAAAGTGATATTGCATAATGCTTCATAAAAACAAATGTAAAACAACATAAAACTCATAATTTTTGGGGTATTAAAATACATTACGCATTACAATACGATTTTGTATTCAAATTCCATCTACATGGCCTTCAATAAGGAATTCCAAACTTTGACAGTTGCACATTCAAAAACTTAGTTATCTTAAGTCGACTAGATTGCTCTGGAAGTAATGTAACCTGAACGCAAAAGATAGATTGGTCGGGAACGTCACTTTTCCTACGTCAGCCAGTCAGCTGTCAGACTTACTAAACTAATGTCGTTTTCCATTGGTTTCACTCGGGGATTCACTCGTTTTGAAATGTAACAAGAAAACTGCATCTGACTGAGTCCACAAATGTATTGGTAAAATGCCAAAAAATAATCTACGGCTGCCATCAGCTGACCTGTATAAAATACATAAATTACACATGTGTGAGTGCTTCTTGAGTGGATTCTGACTTCAAATCGAGAAGCGAATTTCTCTTCTCAGAATCACCAGAAGAGTATTTTTTGTGCCAATGGAACGGTTTCAGAAGTGATTTTTTCGATTCCGGACTCTCCCGGACGCTTCTTTTTGCCCAATGGAAAACGACATTAAATACTTGAACGTCCCCAATGTTCAAGCTATATCTGTCAAATTGGCTGTCATTTATTCAGTCAGTCTTGTGTTCTTGTTTTCTGTTCGGGCATGAACATGAGATCCAAGAGCATCCAAATCCAATGCATCTCAAAAAAGGGCACTTATTGGTGTGCATTTTTGGAACGGCGGCGTCATCGCTCCATAATTCTTCATCGCCGTTTATAGTTCGATGATAACCAACTCCTTTTGGCTTGAATTGAATGATATGGACATTAACGACATGCGTTTTTATCAGGAATGCACTACGTGGCACACAACTTACGCCACATTGAAAATTCTGCACAAGCGATTCGAGGGCAGGGTCATATCACGTTTGAACGGTGATTACGTACATAATGGAAAAAATATTAACTATTTAAAGTAGCACATTTTCGATGCGACATCTACACTATCGTAAAAAAAAGCCTTCAACAATTTCAATTTCACTAGCTGTCCATATATTATAGTAAGGGGTATCGCGAATAAATTCCTTGTTAGCAATGTAATCAGAAAACATTCCGGGGGAAATGTTATTCCCGATAGGGGTGAGTATGTCAATGAAACAAACAAACTGAAGAGAAATATGAATGAACCAGTAGCATAAATATCCAAAGAAAGTTTAGACGATGGACTGGACTGTTATAAGGCTGGTTAACACTTTTAGGCCCCAGTTATAGCTATCATTGAAATGCATCATTGTAACAAATCAGTAGAATGGTGGTTTTATTTTTTTGACAAGTCAGTTAAAATTGGTGTCAGTGGAAGGACCTGTCAGTGAAATTGAACAGAGGTTTGCAGGTTTCGAGGTTAGAGTTGATCATTGAACGCACAACTGACAGCTGAGAATAGAAAGAGATTCGAACACATCAGTGAAACGATTGGGTTCCAAATTTGGGAAAAGAAAATCAGCTGTTCATTGAAATCGATCTCAATCAGTGATATAATAAAAGTGGATTTAAAGAAAAGTTTTAATCAGAATAAAGTAATTTCTTTTGTAAAAAAATTCTATAATTGATTAGCTTTATTTTGATACCTATTAAAGCCAATATAGTTTGATTAATCGTCTTAAAATCGAAAATCAAAATTTTCAATGATGCATTTGAATGATAGCTATAACTGGGGCCTAAGAATAAAAACAACTGTCAGTCGCCTGAAAATTGACAGCTGATTTGAATTTGTTGTTGTTTTATTTCGCATTTGGGTGGAATATTCGCATTGGCACTTTGGCGTAAATTTACCTTTCTGAGGGAGAATTCATCCCCTCCACTGTCATTTTGACAGTATATTCAAATTTTACTACAATAGTAAAATGACAGACCTAACATGTCCACGGAAGTGATGACAACTTAATTAATAACTTTGGCACAGTGGCAATATATATATATATATCTATGCATATTGTTGTTATGAAGGGAAACTCATTTTATCGGAGAATTACCATTTAATATTTGCAAATCGTATGAATTGCATCACTGTGATCTGTTTATGTTTTAGAACTCTGGATGACGGAACTGCATCTAGATCGATTCATAGTGCTTATCAGAACTACGGCGTAAGAGAATCCCTTTGTTTGGTTTTAACAAGATGGTGCAACCCATCCAACACATTACTAGGCCTGTACAGTGCTTAAGTAAAAGGTAATATTTTTGAGAAAATGTCGCAAATGTGTCAACGAGCGCGGGCGCCATTTGAAGTCAGCTATTTTTTGAAAATAATACAAAGAAGCATAAAAAAAATGAATTATCTTTCAAATGAAATAAACAAATAGCAATATTCATCAGCCACCCTGTATTCATTTCATTAATTAAACAAAAACGAACAAAAACAAAGGTATCTCCTTTAAAAATAATTTTATAACTTTAATTTTATAACTTATTCAGTTGCATTGCCTCTTATATAGACACATCTACTTTCATTAAAAAAAATGTGATTTTAGTAAGAACAAAAAATAATAGCAATAATAATAATAAGTATGCGGTGTGTAAGTATTTTATAACAATCACATTATGAAAAAAATATATATAGGTATGTAGTTTGCATCACTTTTTAACAATTAATTAAGTTTTCATTATACCAATCGCACATTTTTATATGTATTTAAAATATTCCCTTTCTTAAATTTTTCTTTTGTTTTCAACGAAAATTTTTACACAAAATTCTTAATAACATTGTCTTTTAAAGATTTTTCTTTTTAATTGAATAATATGTATATATAATAGGTATTTTTCAATATAAGTACTTGTTTTTTTTTTTTTTTGTTAATTTACTACGAATCATATTTTTATTTTACTTTCTGTTGATGTAGTTGAGTTGAATTTAATTTTTAAGTGAAATTCCTTGAACATTACTGTTTTCGTTTCTATTAAAAAGATTAAATAGAGTAGGTAGTTGTGTTAGATAGGTAATGCATTTGATTGATCTATCAATTGTTTCAAATAAAAATGTATCTACCCGCTAGGCATTTCTATAGTTTTTCTTTTCTTTTCTTTTCTTCTCTTCATCAATAAATACATATAATTAATTTTGTTATGTAAATGTGTAAGATAATTGCATTTCTTCATCATTCTGTTATATTTTTTTTTCGATTTATGTTTCTTTCTATCTTGTTTCATTCTCTTTAGTTTACTTAATTTAATGGAAGGCAAAACATGTGCTGAAGTAGACTTTTATTATTATTATTACTATTATTTGTATGACTATTAATATTATTATTATTATTATTATTAGAGGTTGGAGGAGGTAATTGAAGGATACTTATGTCATCAGCAACGGAATCGTAGTCACTGGAGTCCTCACCGTATAACTAGAAGTATTCAATTTAAACAAGTGGGAAAATAATGAAAAATATGTTTTCAACTTTCAACAAAAGTTAGTTATTCGTTTGCATTTATAATAATAGTTATTTACTTACCCTTAAATTATATGGATGTAGCTCGCACGATGCGTGATGTCAAACGCAATCTTCCAGGGACATTAGTAATGGATTCACATACTCAAATCCATCGAATTCAGTTTGATCAATCTTCTCAATGACACGACTGTAAAATGGATGACAGAATCATGAGTTGAAATAAAAACCAACATTGCCAACATACACATATTTACTACAGAATAGACATTTTACATTTCACATTACATCATAAGCAAGGCAAATAGCCAAAGAAATATGCACAAAATAGCTAAATAAAAAAAATTAAACAAGGAGGCTTGATACTTACTCATCGTCTGGGGTTAATTGAACGGCCTCCTCTGTGAATTCGGGAGGGAAATTTGCCAAATCCCTGTCGGAATCTAATCGTGGCTTAAATGGAGGTGTAACTTGCTTACGCTCTAGCTACATGGTGCGAAAAGAAAACATATGAAGATAAAAAAAGGAAAATAACAAAAGATTTAAGGAAAACAGTGAATGGAGGGATGGATTAAAATTTGAAATACTCTTATTTTCTCGAGGTTGTCGCTTCTGAAAGCTTACGCATAAATATCTAACCTTATTTAAAAATTGGTGGCTTCATGAACGACATTTTGGATAGTTAGCGTGTATATTAATAGTTATTTAAAGGCGGTTGTTTTGCACACAATGGATTATTGGAGATCTTGTAGCGGATATAGACACACTCAGCACACTTAAGCGGAGTTCTGACATTTAACGGCCTTTAGAACTCATGTGCAAGGTGGTTACCATTGAGAGATATTGTATGTATGTTAAAGTTAAAGTTTAAGTGGCTCTCGGTGAGAGAAGCACTTAGGCCGTTAGTCGGCCCATTGTCTGTACCACTGGTTTTTAGGGGTTCTTTTAATGGCTACTCATGTAAACCATTTACTTCTGTTAATGAAGCTTAGAGTGCTAGCAGCGCTGGTATAGTCTAGATCCTTTAGTATTAGATCATTGAGGAGTAGTTTCCTAAGTAAGCCGTCCTTAAGCTGGATAGGGCGGGGCAGCAGCAGAGAAAAGGCCTCATCTTCCTACTCATCTCAACAGCTTCTTCAAAAGTCATTGCATAGCAGTCCAAGTCTTTGCGCGTGTCTGCCCTGAAATGCAATGCCCGGTAATGACATTTACGACAGCTGAGAACTAGATCTATTGAGTCACAGAAGCTCCTTGCATCTTTTAGTATCGAGGTTTGGACATGTGCGCCTGGCAACGTCGTTTTATCTATGACTTTCTTTGGCAATTGCGTTAGCGTGAATGAGTTGGACGTTGAGCAGACTATCACTATCAACGCCTGAGGAGCCTTGTCTTGCCAATTCGTCTGTTGCACGGTTCCCTGGGATGTCACAGTGTCCCGGAACCCAGCTTTCTTGTAAAGAGATACATGGCAATCTTTCACCGCTTTTGGTCTTATTTTGCTGGATGCTAGGATCTGATAGCAGCTTGGCTGTCAAATGTTACGATATCTCTATATGATACTGTACAAATTCACAGCAACGCTATGGCTTGACCAATAGCTATAATTTCGGCTTGCAAGAGACTGCAGTGTTTCGTGAGCGAGAAGGAGAGGTCCAGATTTAGTTCTTCTAACAAAACCCCGAATCCTTCATGTAGGACATTGGGATCTGTCCGCTATTTCTATTGTGCCTTTTTCGAAGTTTATTTTCGTAGGCAGGTTTTCAGAAGTGAGGTAAGGGGCTTGTAGTCAGAAGGATGCTGGCTTGATGTCGTATTGAATGAACGGTCTGATTACCGCGGCGTAAAGCCAATGCGTTATATTGGGTTCGAATGCCCCATCTCGAGCCGACAGCCCTTCTAGCGGAGTACAGAGCCACTGGGAATTTCTTAGCACATTCGGCATTACTTTCTTTCCATAAAAGTTTACTGTCTAATATCAGCCCCAGATATTTGGCGTCGTTGCCGTTGAGATGGTGAGGATGTGACTAGAGGTGTCTTAACCCTTGTGGTGAATGGAACTAGCTCCGTCCGTTTTCGTCGGGTTGACACTTAGACCACAGTTTTTGGTCAAGTTGACTAGTCACCTTAAAGCGAGTTGCAGAATATCATAAAGGGTTTGAGGATACTTTCCTGAAGTGAGAGAGATGCAAACAGCAGAAAGGAATCGTTCTATACCCAGGCTGCGGGTAGACTAGCCGTATGCTCCTGAACGTTTTTAAGAAATCAGCGGCATGCAGACAATTTATTGGCGTTCTTATACCGCAGAAATCCTACTGCGACAAAACTACTACGACAACTTTCATCATGCAACGGAGTGGCTTCGGCCAGACTCTGAGCCAGGGAAAGAATGCCATCAAGTATTCACGGATGGCTCCAGAACCGGACAGGGCATTGGTTCTGGAGTCTTCGTGGAAAGCGACAACATTAGACTAGACTTTCCCTTAGATAACCATGCGTCCGACTTCCAAGCGGAGATTTTCGCTATCCTTATGGCTATGCACTATATTGTGACAAACAAGTGGAGGGCTAGAAGCATATGCGTTTGCAGTGATAGCCTATCTGCACTAAAAGCGCTGCTCAACCCTCTTACCTCGTCCAAGTTAGTGCTTGAACTCAAGCTTTCTCTGAACTCGGAAGGCTAAACACAGTGAAACTTGTCTGGGTTCCAGGTTACACCGGTATCCAGGGAAACGAGATCGCTGAAGAGCTTGCCAGGCTGGGTTCAGAAGAAGCTCTCTCAGAACCTGAGCCTGCGTTGGGTCTGCCGAGATCAGTAGCAATCAGCAAATGTTGCCAAGCATCTAAAAGTGGCACCACTGTCTGCTACGCTTATAGAGAGGGCGAAGATGCCTCGCATCACTTCCTGTGCTATTGTCCTGCTTTTTCTCGGGTCAGGGGGAGATGTTCGGTGTTAATGTGAAAGTCGATAAAATTTTGATCAAAAAAATAATAAAAAGAATAAACTCCGCGGTAATCCGATTACCTCTTCAGAGAACCTTACTACAATTTACTTAAAGATTTAACACAATTTATTCGTAGATAGCTTCAAACTTCTATAACATAATCCCAACGTTCAACTTTGTTTTGTTTTACTATACTCCAATATTCTAAAGCTACATTTGTTGATATATTCTCTTACACCTAAGATAAGACTCAAATTTGACATTGACACTTTATAATCGAAACCTATAACTCCTTTTGTCTAAACTTAAGTCCAACAAGTCCAACAAGTCCAACAAGGCTGCTGGACCGGACGGCTTAACTGCCGAGCTTTTTAAAACAGCGGGAGATGGCTTGGTGGAGAGCATACACCAACTCGTTTCCAAGATTTGATCAGAAGAAAGTTTGCTTGAGGCATCAGTCTCCTTAACACTTCGTATAAGATCATATCTGCTATACTGTGTGAACGCCTTAAACCATTCGTCAACGATCTGATAGGTCACTATCAGTGCGGTTTTAGGCCCGGAAAGTCCACAACCGACCAAATATTCACACTTCGGCAGATCGTGGAGAAAACCCAAGAAGTCCAAATCGATACCCACCATCTTTTCATCGATTTTAAGGCCGCATATGACAGCATTTATAGAGACGAGCTATACAGAGCCATGTCTAGTTTTGGCATCCCTGCCAAACTCGTCAGATTGTGCAGAATGACAATGGAGAAGGCTCGCTGCTCCATAAAGGTCGGAAACAATCTCACTGAGACCTTTGATGTCAGAAAAGGATTTAGACAGGGTAATGTGACTTCTTTAACATCATTCTTGAGAAAATTGTGCGCAACTCACAAGCCAACACCAGAGGCACAATTTTCCATAAGTCTGTGCAACTGCTTGCATACGCGGACGATATTGACATTATTGGCAGAACACAGCGAGCTGTCACTGGCGCGTTTGCAAGTATCAGTACGGAAGCGGCAAAAATGGGTTTAGTGGTAAACGAGGGCAAAACAAAATATATGCTGTCAACAAGAAGGGACACGCAACATCGACGTATCGGACAGAACGTCACAATAGACAGCTATAATTTTGAGGTAGTTAGGGACTTTGAAGGCAATTAAGAAGTAAAGCCTTGTCAAGAAACACTAAGTCGATTCTATATAAGACCCTCATCATCCCAGTCCTGCTCTATGGCGCAGAAGCATGGACCCTAACAAAGGCGGATGAAGATCTTCTTGGCCGTTTCGAACGCAAGATTCTTCGAGTGATTTTTGGTCCCGTTTGCGTTGACGGGCTTTGGAGGAAAATATTTAACAGCGAACTCTACGAACTGTACAACGACACCGGCCTGGTAAGAAAAACACGCATCAGTCGTCTAAGATGGCTAGGACATGTAGAGCGAATAGACCAACGCTCCGGCCCGAAGAGTCTTCGATACCAACCCGGAGGGACAACGCAGTAGAGGAAGACCTCGTCTTAGGTGGCGCGCACAAGTGGAAGGGGACCTCAACCAACTTGGAGTGCGCAACTGGAGGCAGTTAGCCAAAGATCGCGCTAACTGGAGAGGCGTATTGGTTGAGGCCCAGGTCCACCCAGGACTGTAGCACTACCTAAAGTAAGTAAGTATAACTCCTTTTGACAAATTCTATTTTTCGAATTTAGATTAAATACGATTTTATATGAGTTTGTGTGCATTGGAAACATGAAAACCTTTGAATAAACGAAGACACTACCCGGAAATACCAGTAAAAAAAAACAAAACAAAAGATGGACTGTTCCTGAAATTGAGTTCAGCCGAAGCGAAGGGCAACACATCTTTTTCTACATGCAAAATGTAAATTCTCGTCAAATAGTGGAATCAGGTTGGACGGTCAACGTCTGATAAGAAATAAAACCTGCCTGTCTTCGGTTCTGATACTAATGGAATGGGATAATGAAATGCAAAACAAACCCCAATGTTATTGTCGGCTTCCATGGACCTGAAAACTGTTTACTGTTTTAAGACATTCTTTAAATGTATAAAAATAAAACTGCAGGGAAAATATAATAAGAAACATACTATCAAGTAAAAATTAACCATCTATATATATTTATAGTCAAGCCAAACATAAACATACATTATAATAAACATGTATAGCATGATGCGAAAAAGGATATTGCAGCTTCTAGTTAAGTTTTGTAAGTTCAAAGGGATGGCTTTTATGATGAAGTAAGTAGTGAAATAATGGTAAGAAGGCAATAAAAACAACATTTAATAAAATGCAACCGCTTTTTGTAGTCAAAAGACATTCAGAAAAAAAAAACAATAAGAAAACAAATAATGTTAATATTTAGTATCGAAACAGCACATTTTGTCCGCTCTCATAACACTCAACACTTACGGATCCTCTGGCGTCAATTCAGCCGGTTCTCTGGTAAATTGAGGGTCAAAATTCGTTGACATATCTGGATCGCCAGGATCGAATGTCGGTATGAAAGGCGGTTCAACTTCCTTTTGTGCAATCTTAAGAACGATTTTATTTGAGTGATACATACGGAGTTTTGATTAATTTTTTTTTCTCGTATAATAAAAAAACAAAATAAACTAGAAACAAGTCAAATTTAATGGGGTAGGGGAACTTGTAGAATATATTTGTTATATTTTTATAGTTTGATTTGCATGCTGTGTTCTGTAAGGATTGGTTTACCCGCTCTTTTGAAAAAAGGGTACTTATTTTTCCATCGTGACATCAGGGGTTAAATGAACAAAGACCTAAACCTAAAATGTCCCTAATCTCTCTTGTTTTGAATAAAATAATCACAAAAAACCGTGCTTTTAATATGTGTTAGGGGAGAGAAAGAAATAATCGACAATTGGGTTAAACTAAACTGATAGCCTTACCATTTCCCAGTCAATACTCTTAAAGAATGGATGATTCACGATATCCATGAAGGCCGATTCACGATGACAACCAAGACGATCGGCTGGATTCTTATTCAGGAAACCTTTTAGGACCGATGCGGCCTTTACACTCAACGAACGTGGTACACGAATTGTCTTTTCCAATATAACTTGAAATAGGTAGTCTTCCGTGTTCTAAAATAATAAACAATACATTAGTTTATGGTTAAAGAAGCACTTTAGGTAATATTAACTTGATCGGGATTTTCAGAAGCACCAGCTATGTCGAACGGACTACGCCCGGCCAACATTTCATAGAGCAGCACTCCAAGCGCCCACCAATCAACAGAAAATCCATAATCCTCGCCTCGCAATATCTCTGGTGCAATATAGTTTGGAGTACCACAGAATGTGGATGTCGTGTCGCCAGACCTTATTCCCTCCTTGCACATTCCATAATCAGTTAACTTAATGTGGCCCTCATGATCGAGCAATACATTGTCCAGTTTCAAATCACGGTATATGATACCCTTCTCGTGCAGGAAATTCAAAGCCAAACTAATTTCGGCCGCATAGAAACGGGCATGCTCCTCGGGCAAACGTCTCTGTCTCTGCATGTGGAACATTAGATCTCCCCCACGCACAAACTCAATTACAAAGAATAAACGCGATGGCGTCTGGAAGCATGAATGCAATCCCACCAGGAATGGATGATTTGATGCCGTCTCAAAAACATGTTTCTCTGTTTGAACCCAATCGATGTCCTCGTCATCGGTTACGAGTGCTTTCTTGATCACTTTCATAGCGTAAATACGACGAGTTTTTTTCAACTCAACCATAAGCACTTTAGCGTAGCTACCACGACCAATCACCCGAATCAACTCAAAGTCATTAAGCGAGTATTGCCTTTGAGTGACGGGCTCGAGTTGTTCGTCAATATTTTGGACGGCTTCTACAGCCACCGAATCACATGGATCGGGTAGTACAGCTGGCGGATAATCGGGTATGGGTGGCAGCACTTCAGGTAGGCCAGCGTCCGCATTGATTTCATCGCGTTCCTTAACCAATGGTTCCACGTGCTCATTTGTACAATGCTTCTGCACAAGCTTGTGGCATTTCTTATGTACAAGTAACTTGCACTGAATGCACTTGAACCCCTGACGGCCTAAGCCCCATATGCGGTCTTGACAGTAGGCACAGAAGGCTCGCTGAAATGAAGGCAATTTAAGTAAATTTAATACGTGCAATCGGCGCTTATTACCCTATTGAAACGTTTAGCTTGGAAAATGTGTCCATTGATGCGGTACAATTTGCGCCATCTTCTAGCTCCGCGTCTATAGATGCTACCTGTAAAGAATCGTAATGAAGTCGTGAATTCTACAAACTGAAATCGGAATACTTACGATCTTCACCAACGCATGACATTCCTGCCGCCGATGGAACATTTGGGAATACTGAAAACAAATATCAAAAATTTAGTCTTGCGTTTCTTTAGAATTTGGTCGTTATGTATATATGTATAGGTATATAGATATAGTGTACTCCTCGTAAAACGAAAACAGGGATTTAGTTATAAATTAAACAACTATAAACAACTAATACGTGAATTGTATTATATTTGGGGACTGAAGTTCAAAATCTGTATGGTACGCTAACAAGTGGACTCTAACAAAAGTCTGCGTATCCATTTCTTACTGGTTCTGTTAGGACACATTGAGAATGCCGATATGTAAATAATGTTCGTGCGCTATAAAAAAACAAAGGTTACTTATAAAGCCTGTTATTTTGAGATCATAGTACACAATATGGCCTTGCTAAGCGTCATTTCTATGCCAATATCGTCCGAAACATGTGAACTTTTAAACGACAATCATTTGAAAAACCATTGCTTCATTACCCACTTGAAAACGCGGGTTTTCCTTGCAACATCACAATCCGCTGATTGGCTATAAACCACTTTAAATTTTACACAAAGCACATTTTTCCAAACTCTTTTAAATAGACATGATTTCATCGATTGGATTCACAATTTTATATCTAAAGTAAGTAATAACTAACACGTCACCTCATGGTTAAACAAAATCCACCATCACTCACCACAGCTACAACAACCATCTGATTACCACCAACACTATATTTGAGTAAGGTTGGTTGCTTCATTGGGGCGTCGTGTCGGTGTTCTATTCAAGTGGAAAATAGAGCCAAACGCTGCACCTTACATATGACCTAGAAAATTTACTAACGTACCACCTTTCATTCGCCCTGGGGAAGGTAATCATGTTCAACACACATTCACATCACTGATATCAATAACAAAAATGGTAAAGACAAAACACGATTCCCAAAAAAAAAAATGGTAAATGGCCAATATCTAATTACAACACAAGCTATAACGTAAAGGGCATGGCAAAGTTTTATCACTCAGGGGATTAGATCCATAGACAACAAAAAATATATAAACAGGAGTGGGGTAGATACCATACGAATTAATTTTGGAGTATTGGGGTATCTACTAACGTCCGCTGCTGATGGAAAACACCGATATTTGCGAGCCGTATATATAGGCAGCTTCACAAATCCCTTCCCACATGAAAGCTGGATATCAAGATTCCATTAAAACGTTGAACGTTGTTTATGTTGGTAGACAATCGCTACAACTGAGTCCGTTTTCTTTTCTATTTATTTACAGACTATTTTTAATGAATCAACAAGTTGCATTTGTTGAGAAACAGTTGGTTAAAACTGTCACCACAAGAGGCTAACAATACATGCGATAGGGAAGTATTTAGAGAAACGGAAAAAAAAATTAACCCCAACCCGCGGGGATCCCTAGGCACAAACATTCACTTGTGCACTATTATCTTTATCAAAAACCTTTAGAATAGATAAGGCAACGAAGGCGATTGTAAATATCTTGATAACGAGTCAGTTACCCAACGAAATAGAAAAAAAAGAAGTTTTAATCTTGTTATTTCTTTATCTCGTTCGCTATATGTTCTTTAATCAAACGCACACAAGTTAACCCGATTATATACAAATAGACGTAGTTTCCAGATTTGCGCGGTAGGTACCTACTCCGACTATGAAATTGAAAACGAATGCGAACCATTTTCAGTTCGCAGGTTGGGAACTCCCAGTGTCAAATTTTCTATTTATCTATTTGGACTCACAATCAATTAAAGGTGAAGGCTGGAAATGATTACTTATAATGCCCAATGTTATTGATAAGTTTTTTCAATCGATATTATATTCGCTAAGTTTCATAATAACGTAAGCCGTAAAGCTTAAAACAGCCAAGAAAAAAAGGTATACAAAAAGGGTACCGAAAAACACCCTCACTGCACTAAGAACCAGTACAAATCGGATTTCGAAAACGTCAAATGATTGCAAATTTAGAAGAACACTTCCACCTTGAAAACTCTTGAAATTGTTTACAACATAAACCAGAAGAAGGACGTACAAAATATCTCTTGCTCACTCATTTGAATGTGTTTAGTTTATTGCTCGTTGCTTTTTCTTCCTTCAGTGATTTTATTTCCATCTTTATTGTGACGTTGTTTTTGATTTTGGTTCTAAAAAGTTAGATAGCCTCGCGAAGACGGCAAGCCCATCGAGACGGTGTAAAAATAAATGAACAAATATTATTCATGACCTGGCCAAAATAAACGAGGACTTAACATCCATTCATTTATTCATTTTCAATGTCCCAATTATCTAACCCGCGGCCTACATTAAGTGAAACATCCGAAACTCTCGATCTTCCGCCACCAAATCTTGATCATCAAGGACAATTCCCACACGGGTAGCCTAGAGATTTTAAACTTGATCGAACAAATGAGGTTAGCTTAGTTCATCGACTCTTCCATTCGAACAACATTGACCCCTATTCTTATCAAGGAGGTCATTTATCTTTGCTTAACGTTATGGAGTCTAAAAGCCCATTCAACATGCCTCTGGATGACATGCTATCGGAATACGTCCCAGCAAGGGAAAAACTGGGAAAAATACAAACCAAACCCATCACGTTCCGACTTCGTCTGGTACACAGACTTAATTCAGGGACTGCGATTCTGGAATCTATGGAGAGTCGCCTCGAGCGAACTATTCAGTCAGTATTGGCAAAAACTCATTCACATTCCAGGTTGAAGTTCTTGCTATAAACTATTGCACTGTAAAATATTCATATTTTCAGACAGCCAAGCAGCTCTCAAAGCTCTTGACTCATCTGTCATCAAATCGAAGCTTGTCCTGCAAACATTCATGGCCATCAACGAACTTACTAAGAAAAACCTAGTTATTCTTCACTGGATCCCAGCCAACGCGGGTTTTGCTGGCAACGAAGCAGCTGACTAATTGGCTAAAGTCGGCGCTACAATTCCGCACATCGGAACCCTTTTGTGGAGTCAGAAAAAACCATGTCAGGGGGCTACATCAAAAACCTATCACGTATCGAATCCAATGAGGTCTGGCTAAAATCCCCTGGACAGAACTGTACTAGACAATTCTTTCCCAAACTCTCTCCCAGGAAATCCTACTTCCTGATCAACCTAGACAAAAATATAGTCTTACTCTCGGATGTTTGTCAGACGTTCGCGAGAGGTGGCACAGTGAAAAAAAACCTTAAGATGTAATTTGGTTCTTTCGGGGATCGAACCGGGGACTCCTCGCTTAGTAGTCTAACACACAATGCGATAAGTTGGCACATCTAAAAACAGAAATTACCATTTCCTGTCACATGTCAAAATGTTAAAACATAATCATTTCTACAGTACATAGGAGATTTGGGTTTTTAGGTTAACATTTCAAAAACCTCTCAGTAATTCATGTAGCATGCGTATCACAAAAAAAATCCACAACTAGCCAATGATCGGATACAACTAAAATTACCCCAAGGTAATTGGCAACGAAAATTGATGCTTCCAGGCAATCCATGCTAAATATATAGATTGCACTCATATTGGCCTTTTTTCTGCATTCAATTTGGTTCACTTTTGTTCACTTTTCCTCAAAAATCGCTGGACTCTCAAGGGAAATTTAAAAAATTTAAATTTACTGATTCGGTTTGACAGAAAGTGCATAGCGAAGTTATTTTCCTACAACTTTTTACTCAAAATGCTATTTTTTTCAAACGTGTGAAAAAGGTCTGAATGATTACTGGCTTCAACAAGACGGTGTGTGCCATGCCACACTTTTAGATAAAGCAATGCAATATCTGCAACGAAAATTCCCTGGACATGTGCTGTCAAAAAATGTCGGCATTGATTGGCCACCCAGATCTCTAGAACTGACCCCTCCAGACTAATTTTTGTTTAATTGTTTAAAGAGCAAAGGATTCATCAACCAGCCTAAGACGCGCTCAGGGCAAACTTTCGTGCCGAAATCTTTAAAAAGTGATGGAAAATGCACCAAAAAGGGAACACTTTGCTTCAGTCAATAGGTCTGCTCCTTTACTTTTGTATTAAAAATGGAAAAGACGATCAAAATGACAGTGGAGTGGATGAATTCTCTCTCTGAGAGGGAAACTTACGCAAAAGTTAAGGAACGCTTTTGTAGTAACCAGTGAAAAATGACAGATAGTTCATAAATGCCAAGTGCCAAATAGAACAACAAATTCAAATCAGCTGTTAATTTTCAGGCGACTGACAGTTGTTTCAATTCTAACGCAAAGAAATTTGTTGAGTTAAAACTAGTAAGAGGGAAATATCTTGCTCTCTCGAAGTCGCTTTCATTTACGAATTTTTCGAGCTGAGGAACGACAATTGAGTAAAATGCGTTAGAATTCGTAAAAATTCGTAAGATTTAAAAGTAAAGGAACAGACCTAAAAGATTGATGTGATTGATGTTGTATCCAAAAGTAGTCGATATAAGTTATGAAGAACCAAATTAAATAAAAATTCCTCCAAATACCTCGTATATGGAAATCGGCTTTTCTTATAAAGCTTTTCAATATTCACGTACCGACATAAAAGATGACGCGAAGGACAAACCCGAGTGTGACACTTATAGAGTTTTCCAAGTCGATATTCACACAAGAAATATTCAATAAAACCGTATTTGCGCAAAGAATCTGCCACTGAAAAGTCATTGAAAATATTTATTCATTGATTCACCATCTTGTTATTTATCTTCATGCAAAACCTTGACAGGGAATTTAACAAAACAATAAAAAAATAAAAATAGGTTACACAGTGTGCCTGAGTTTATTCATTTCTTTGATCTGTTTACTAGTTATGGGAACTCGTAAGTGAAAACATTTAACAAAACAACTATGTATTTGCAATTATTTTATTATTGTAGCTGTTACTTCGTCAAATAATCAACAATAATGGAGTGCTGAAACTTAAAAGGTATGCGTTTCGTAGCTTATGAACCCTTTCATATTTTCAGCTTGATTTTCGAATTTAATTTTTCAATTTTTCAAAATCATGCACATTTCTCTCAAAAACAAAAACATTTTCAATGTTCCACCATATAATTTGGTGAGCATTAAGTGAAGATGGACAACCTAAAAAGAGAAAACGGCAAACAATTATTCTATAACCGAAATCATACTGGAAGGACAACGTTCTCAACTGAAGCCCCCTGTACTATATAAGTGTTCTCGTATCACATTTGTAAACCAAAGAGTAATGAGTGCATAATACCTGTTGCATAAGCCGGTTCGATCTCATCGTCGGAGTGCAGCTGTGACATTGGCACCGTCGGTATAGGCACCGGAATAGGTAATCTTTCGTAGTGGATGCACTCGTGATGATATTGATGATGGCCATTGTGAATAGTTCCAAGGACACTGCTACGCCCTCCGTTATGCCCACTGCAGGTGCTACCAGCGCCACCTCCACTACCGCCACCCGAATCATCGGCGTTACAACGAGAGGAGCAACGTCCCAGACTTCCACTTCCACCGACAATCTGTGCCGAAATATGTCCACCCATTACAGAGCCACCACCTTGACTGGAATCTGATCCAGAATCATGGCCGGGGCATGGTCCCGCTGACCCGGGCCGTGAACCAATTAAGCTCATCGTCGAGTGGGGAGGAGTTATAGATGACGTCTGCATATAATGGTGTGTATAGGGATGTGGATGTGGCACGTCATAGTCTCCGGTATCAATGCCGCCTCCAGACAGCATTCCTACACTTCCACTTCCCTGTAGACAACCAACGGAACCGCTGCCTCCGCCACTTCGTAACGACACACCTCGGGTGAGTGTGTTGTTCGCCGATTGTATAGATGATACTGTAGCTCCACGACATAGAATATCTGAAAGCTGATTTGCCTGCAGGCCAAAATATTTGGTCTACATAATGTCGCGACAAATACACATAGGTAAATGATGACCGCATGCACGAACAAATTTGTGAAATTAATGTTTAGATGATTGAATAGAATATTATGTTCAAATGGAAGGAAAATAGTTTGCAAGGTGTGAGTGGACGAGAAGAATTCTCAACATAACCTATCAGATTCCTAGTCAGCATTTTAATAAAACAGATAGCATTTCTGAACACTGTTTTAAAAAATTAATATAACCAGTAGACAGGTTTTTCAAACTTAATCGATCAGAACCTAAACCAAGATTAAATAAATAATTTGTGCAGGTAAAATAAATCCAAACCTTTGTAACTTTTACGAACAAAATTTGATAAAGGTTTGCTTTTGAAATGTGCAGACAGGCGATTGAACTTATGGCTCAATTAAACATATTTTAACGCCTCTTGAAATAAGGTCAACGCAAGATTTGAATTTTCCGCCATTTGTGGGGTAAGTGTTGGCAACCGAAAAAATAAAGCGCACGACTGGTTCGCACGAAACTTTCTCGTTCATCAAAAGTTTGGTTGGGCTTTTTTGTTTATGTCAATTGGTAGGTAGGTTGCTGAAACGTTCTTAGGCAACCGTACATTATCTACCCTAGCGAGGTATCCGTCGGATCGGAAAGTTCTCCGATTTTAGACGATTCGGAGGATTTGCTTCGAGGTATTCTTGCGAACAGCTATTGGGAATATTTTTCCGACATTTTGTAACGATGCGATGAAGTGCATTTTTTATTAAATTTTTGACAGCTATGTTCCAATATCCCCCGACAGAAATTGGTTTATTTTTTGATATATTTTTCGTTCCGACGGATACCCCTCCAGGGCCGAATATACAAGGACTAAGAGTTAAAAAAAATTTACTTTTGGCTTATAAATAGTCTTTTATTAGCGACAATTTTAAACTTTCAGTGTTAACGCACCCTTGACTGGATTACCGAACTTTCAATGTCAAAATATTCAGTAAAATCAACATCTTCATCACAGTGTAGTATTCACGAAGGAGCAACGAAATTCCGATTTGGTGTTCGGAGCTTTATGAGCGTTAAGGCCAATTTTCGGCCGTAATTCTGTTCCCAGTAGACAAGCAATTCATAGTCAGAATATTCGTAGCTTGATGTTGCCGTATTGGCATAGTCAATACCACATTATGGCAAATTTTGCATAACGATCTTGACCTACACCCTTACAAGATCAAGCTGACTCAAGAACTAAGACCACTTGATCACATGAAGCGACGTACCTACGTTCTCGAATTGGGCTCTGGACATGATGGAAGAAAATAAAGAATTTCAGCGAAGAAGCGCATTTTTGGTTAAACGGTTTCGTCAAAAAGCAAAATATGCGTTACTGGACTGTACTAGTAAGAACCATAATGTGCCTCATGAAACAGCTTTTCATCCGCAAAAAGTCACTTTTTGGTGAGGTTTTCATGCCAGTGGGCCTTTTATTCGACAATAAAAATGACCGTCACGTTATGGTTAAACGGTATTCGCTGCAGGGACATGTTGGAAGGGTATTTTTTGACGATTGCATGAATTGGACATAAAGTGATATGTGGATCCAACAAGACGGTGCCACAAGCCACATAGCGGGTGCAACAATCGAATTATTAAAGCCTCAGTTCGGTGAAGTGAGTAATCTCGAGAAACGGACTCGTCTCTGACTCCAGACTTTTTTTATGGGGATGCATTTTAAGACCAAGATTGAGTTCAACAATTAAGTTTAAATGGTTAAAAAAAGCAAAAGAAAATTTTTTCGGTTGCATTTTTCGTGTCGCTATAATATCTGAATTTACAAAAAAATGTTCAATCTTCAATCTCATTATGCGGAAAACTACTATTTCTGACTTAACCCCTTTCTACCTGGCACTAGAGATCGAAGAAAAAGTTGGAAAAAGTACAAAAAGTGAAAACCTTTAAATCCGCACGCATGTTTAGATACATGACATCTATGAGAAAAGTCTGAAATATTAAAGGTCAGATCATTTTTCGGTATACCTACATTTAAAATTTCCAGACGCAATTATAAACAAATTTAGTCGAGTGAAGTGAAAAAAGAGCTTTTTCTTGCGAAACTGACAGGATTTATGCGCTGAAAACGTGATCTAGCGGAAGGTCAGTAACGAATTCTTAAATGTAAAACTGGAACATTTTCGAGCTTTGACCGCAGCGCAGGATGAAGAGGTTCAGCAAAAAGCAGAGCTTGGTGAGTCGGTCGAAGAGTTGACTGAATGACGTCGGTCCAAACCTCTCCAAAAGAGGCTGGATCTGACACCACAGTGGTCATGGGGATGGACAAGAGATTGTCAGTCATTCCAAAAGGCAGAAATCGTGCAAGGCCGAGCAACCTCGACCAAATAAGGTAAATCGAAAGCAGAACCAAGCTATGGGAAGTAGGGCAAAGAAAGCAGTAATGCAAAGCCATACGGTAGGAGTGAGAGAGCCAAAGATGATAAGGATGCAAAAAACCTTTGCTCAAGCTGCGCCGAACGATCTCCAAATGGGTGTTGTCGACATGATTAGAGAGGAAGGGATAGAGTGGTTGATTTCATTAATATTTTTTATTTGACCCTAGAATCCTAGATGCATATAGTTCATCATTTAAGCTGTTGGCGGAACAGTTGAGAGTTAAATATTCAACTTCGTTTAGGCTTTCCAGCGAATTGTAATGCTTATGAACTCCTGTTCTACTTTCCTATCATCAGATAAAGATACAAAGGGTATTCCGATTCCTGGATGCTATTGAAATAACAAACCTTAGGTGGGCAAGTGGTACAGCAAATCAGTTTCATCATTGGACACTGTCTTATAGCAGTAGCAGCAAGGCTATAATGCAACACTTTTTGCAGGAGTTGCACACTGCTAGGACTTCTCCCCAGAACGAAAATCCTATCTGGGAGATACTAAAACAGAGGCACTAACAAATTCTTATGCCTTATTAGAAACGCAAACTGGTTTAACTCTTATCAACACAAATTGAACAATTGATTAAAAGTTAAAAACGGACTCGACATTGATGTATTATATAGGACACTACGCAAAGGCATTGAATGTGTTTAAAGCATGTTTTATGAACAAGCGCACAACATGATATGAAAACCTTTGCAAAACCAATCAATGCGTCCTTTTTATTGACCTTTCTCTCTCAACGTTGCTTACTCCTTCCCATGTTATGTGTGCATTTTGAATTGAAACATATATACATAATCACAATGAAAAGAGGAAAAGGTCAAGGATGAACACCATCCAATATCCTTACCACACGACACAACTGCCATAGTGTAGCGTGTGTTATCTTATTCGTAGTTGTGGGAATTTTTCAGTTCAGTTCGGGTTGCGGGAAAGAGGACCGACCACCAAAGCGATGATGATGCCAAAAGATTTTTAACTCTAGCAGAACGTGTTCCTTTCTTTTATACAACAATGATTTATAAATCTCCTCTCATCGCATATCACCGCACTATATGTACAAACGAGGAAGGCCAAGATGAAAGTCATCTCCCGGAATACCAAGAGGGCAAGATTGTGTCAAGAGTGTTGTAAACGCAAGATGAACTATGTGGGTACGCGAGTCAACAATGTAAATATAGATGGGTGTGGCGTTTACTTCTGTGTTGAAGACCAGGGAAAAGCAATTTATGTTGTGTTTTTTTTACTCTTAAAGAAGACAAATCTCCGTTTCAACTGTCCACCTAGGGGCATCTGGAGAAATGGTTGATCTATCTCATAAAGTAGAGTACTCTTTTGATAACAAAAGCACTGCAGGCATATCAGTACTCGGCTGTATTATTTAACAGATACTGTCTTGCAGCTGAGTGGTTATATTGTAGGAAAGAAATCGCTGCACCTAACCCAGCTGCTTTTAATAAAAAATAGTTCTAGTTTTGATGCTGCCAAGAAACTAGGAGATTGTGCAGCATAATTGATTTCCTTACAGAAAAAAAAAACTGCAGGCATTGATTGAATTCAAGTGCGGTTGATTGCAGTAGACTTTTGACGATGGTTGCTATACCTTCTGGGCTAACCACGGTCTGGTGATATGAAAGACTCGGTTCTAACAAAAATCAGCCTAAGATATAATTGCAAAAAAAAGTGTATCACTTGTTTGAAAAGGTAAAATCTACTTAATGTGATTTTGAAATCGTATAAAAATGAGTTAAGAGTTAAAAATGCAGTTCAAAACATTTCTACATTGTTTCCTCAATCAGTTTTCACAAAAAGCTAAAAGAAATTAAGAAAGGGGACAAATCGAGCTCCAATGAGTAAGGACAAACATTTTGCACGACACGCTGTAGTTCTGAGAGGAAAATGAGGATTAAAGACCGGTGGCCTGAACTTCATGGAAACGCTGTGGTGATTGTTTCCACACCTCAGAATGAGAAATGTAAAATGGAATGAAACAGTTGAAGCCATGAACTTGGTCCGGAATTTCACTCAACTATTTTAAGGGGGCCTTTATGAATAACAAAACTTGAAGTAACTCGTACCCACCATTGAATGTACAAAAAGTCATAGCAGACACTCTAACAGGCTCAAATAACCTATTTCTGTTTTTAAATACTAAATACTTGAACAGCTCTGTGTTTAAATGTTTTTTTTTTTTTAAATGGCGAATGCAGCAGTAACTCAGTGGTTAGTTTCCTAAGCCCTTTTTATTCAGCTTCTGCCTCGCCATAGCCAAGTAGAGGCACGTCGAACTAACAAACGCTCTAAAAACGTGAAAAACGCGTCAAATTTTGTCAAAAGGGTCAGTTTTCTCTTCTCTTCTAATTTAGCTGCTTTCAGCAGAGGAGTGGCTCAATTCTTCCCTGAAGCAAATAATTTGCTCAGCTGTTTCGTCTCCGTCTAGAAAGATATAGCCGGCCATTTAGGAGTTGACTTTAGGTGCATTTTATTTAGTAAACCGTGAAGACCTGTAAGGTTAGGTAGCTAAATAAGTTTTTAATATTGTGCCTATGTAGATTTAGAATTTTCTTGGCATGTTTGTTAAATGGCTGAATTGCACTTTTGACCTGTCTAAGGCCCGGGATTTCCTTCTAAAAAGTGATACACAGTTGGGCCTTATTTATTTTACAAAAAATGCAATTTTGTATGAAAAATGTCACCTTTTTGTTAGCCTAGACTCTAAAAATGATTATTACTATCGCGGATTATGTTCCTAGCTACAACGAACTGTCCCTGTGCTATGGGGTTTCTTAACCTTTTCTGGCCAGTTCGTCAGGGCTTTCGTCTTACTCAATGTCCACCGCAATTTGGTTACATTTCTGGGACTGAGTGTCTGGAGGTACTGTGCCATTTCTTCCCATATCTTCTGACAGATATTTAAGAGCACAACTATTTTTGAAACAGCTTCTAAATAAAGCAAATCGGATTCGGAATTGAATATGTAGCTTGTAGGCCCCTTCCATTCGTCCCAAAATTGAAGGTCTATAAACCTGTTGTAGTATTCATTTATTTCTTTAATTTCTGACAGTAAGGTTTTGAAAAACAACTTCAAGCCTCTTTGGGTGGTAATAGAAGTTGCATAACTTCCCATAAGATTACGTTTTACATAAAAAGGCGAATATAAAACCAAACTAAATGTACATCGTCCTTCATCTATTACTTTACAGTTTAAGAGACATTGGGGAACTTCACTATTTTTAATGTGCATTTTGGATTTGGTTAAGAATGTGTTTAAAAAATCGATTCATAAATATTTTAACAAAAATCCTATCCAAAGGATGCCCCTAAGCCGTATGAGTATATATCGTAACTTTTGGGGTCAAATAAACCATTAAAAATCTTTTAGCAAAGCACATATAGAAATCCAAACATAGCAAACAAAACAAACTAAACTACAAACCACTACAATAGAAATTTTAGTTTAATAGATATCTTGGTACGAGTGAAGTCGTGTTTGATAGCCAAACGGCTAATGGACAATGTTTTCGATCCATTAACCTATTCCATGAGATATCGGGTTAATATTGTTTTTTTCTTTCTGTAATCAATCAACAGAAGTCCTTGCCGCTAATCTCGATAACCAATGAACAGATTTCAATGCGGTTTTCAATGTTAAGAATTAAAATTGCTCTGTCACTTAAAGGAGCTAACATTAAAGGTCTACATCAAATGTTACCCCATTTCAAGCCAAATATACTGTTATAACTCAACAACCGCATATCGCGCAGCCCATAGCCAAACCAGCTGCCCCTACTCATGCAGCAGTGACTGAAGTTTACATTGGATTTGTACGTGTTCGTGTGTTATTATTAGCCGTCTCCGGTCACTGGTGGCCGAAACGAATAATTTAATTTGTCGCTGTTTTTCAGATATAACTTTTGGTACCTATTCAACTTTCAAAGCTGGAGAGTGAACTGGTGAATGCGTTACGAAAATTGTGATATTGCGATGCAACGGAAGTGAATTCTCTCGAATTTTAATTGCTAAAATTAAAAAGTAAGCTTCAACTGTGTGAGACTGTGAGTATCATAAGCTAGGTTTTGTTTCAGACTCAATTTCAGGGTTCAATTTGCAAAACGTCTCAACTGAAAACAGAATTTTTTGTTTGGTACAAAGATGGATCCAAAATAAGTTGGAGCTGGAGTACAGTAGAAATATGTCGTCTTTTAGCCCTAATTAACTAGCCCTTACACTAGTATTGTATTTAAGATACTGGCTACTACGAGTACAATTTATTTTGGATAGATACTAAGATCAAGCGAGAACGGAAAAAAGTAGGAAAAGTGTATACCCTGATGCCAAGACCAACTTATACAATCGCAGGTACTTTTAAAACCTGGCTGATAAAAATCATTGCTACTAGGGGCGAACCGATGGTAGTAGTCAAGCAAAACACTTTGTGACAAACTCATCCCCACTAAGCTGGAGTCTGACGCAATTATTCACAAAGTTGATTTTGTTGAAGAAACAGCGGAAACTAAGCGAACGCAATTGCTTAACCAATATACGTCAACATAGCTGTCAGTTCACCCAAAGAGATAGACACGGCGATGCTAGTTTTTTACAGATCATTTCTTTTCTATACTGTCCAAAATATAAAATCCTGATCAAATTGAGTAAAAAACAAAATTAATATGTCAAACAATTGATTTTCATTTCAAATTAATGTCATCTCAGTCTAATGTCGGATTTACAACATCACGCACGCGCAGTTTTCCATGACAGAGAGATCTGAAAAACGGAAAAAATACAAAGTCTGGCGACCAGAAGCTCTCCAATCACAAGAAAATGATCCCATTACTGATTAAGCACATGCCAAATAAAATTGGTAGAATTTTCCATAATTTTCCATAATTCCTAAACGTAAAAAAGAAGGCCGAAAAAAAAGTCACGTGTCACGTTTTTTTGCATGTCGGGTAGTGCTGTCCCTTTCAGTCTGAAGGCTATTTGTATTTAGTATTGGTCATCCATTGAATCTTTCCGTGTTAGAAATATGTCATGAAGTAAATCCACCATAAAACGCAAATATCTGATAAAAAATGGGACGTTCAAGTATCTAGTTTAGTAAGTTTGACAGATGGGTGATTTGATGTAGGTATCTTAGTTTTGATTGGCTAAGAACAGTCACATGAACAACTATATCAATTGACGTTTATGAGGGGGTCGCCGCCGAATATAGTCAAGAAATTCGTGACTAAATACCAAGTTGACAGTTCGTATATGCGGTTGACATTGGAAAAGTGCTTTTACCGACCAATCTAATTTTTGTGTTCTGGTTACATCTATAGTCCAAACCAATCTACTCGACTGTTTGTTGTTCGAGCTGCTAAGAACGCCTTGCATACACGATCCTATCTATAGATACCTATCCGTCTTGTTTTCGGCCCTTGAAATATTTAGCTTTTTTTAATTCTTACTTTGACTGATACTTTTCCTTTTTATTCGGAATTATTACTATTACACTTGGCGAGAAATGTTCAAGGTTTTCAAAGAGAAGGAAACTTGGCAATGCGATCAAACGATAAACTACTCTTGCCAATTCAATCGAGAGTCTTGTCACAAGTAACTAAGCAGATAAGACAGATTATCATAGCATCATCTGTCTCACACAATATGAATATGACAAGCTTAAAATGCCTGGATTTAATACGGTCGCAGACAAAGCCAATGGACATCAATGCTTCGGTCCGAAGAATCGTAGATTACACTTCAAAGGTCCTTTAACTGGAAGAGGACATCAGATAGCATGGCGGACGAAACTGAATGAAACTAGCTGTGGACGAAAATATATCTGGAGAGTCATGTTGATTGAACCGCCAATCTACCCAGGATAGTAACGCCATAAAAATCAAAGTACAAAGACGTTTGTTGTTGCCTTTTTGCAGGAGCCTGCTTCTAATAATGTAATAGCCAAGAGAAGATAGTCATGGACGGCAATTCTGTTCAAATCAGCATAGAAATAGATTTCTAAAATCATTTTCACAAATGTATTCTGTCAACAAGACAGGACACCGGCGAGAGACTTTGTCTACCTCGATTTCTTAAGCTCAATAATTCAATACGCCTGATGACGACGCTGTGAAACTGTTATGCACAATTTCTAAGTCTGGTAGGTATGTATGTTCAAGTCATAAGCATCCTGCAATTACAAAACTAAAATCTTCAACCCCATCAGATTTCTATCTGTAAACTTTTAAAAACCGATAAACTTTTGATAAATTATTGATGCACAATAATACAAGAAATTCGTAGGTACTTTTATTATTCCGTTGGTTACATAACAATGTTTTGATTAACGCGATATTCAATCGCAATAAAAGGAAACAATTCTTCTCTACCACTTCACACTTGCTTTTTGAAGAAGAAAAATCATACGAAATGAAAGTGAGGTAAAGGAAAACGAAAGAAGAAAATATTTCTCCATTATTATACCTGCGGACTATCCAATCGATCCAATGACTGTCTTCTCGACGGATAGTCATCCAAAGTCAATATCTGCTGTGATGCTCCTGCTTGTGGGCAATTCTTATTTGAATGTTGCGGCGGCGGTGGTGGTGGTGGACTTATCGAGCCACAAGGACTCCCAGGGCATGGGCTGCCGCAAGGACTGCTGCAGCGCGACCGACATGTTGGACTGTAGCATACCGGCGCAGCTGGTTGCGGTTGTGCCTCCTCTTGTGGCACAATATTCACCGGCAACGGTGTGCACTGTGTATTACGACGTGGCGATCTTCCACGGTCAACTGTGGTAGCACTCCAATATCCCCATGCCATTTTTATTTAACAGAAATTATATATATTTTACACACTTTTTTAACTCTTTAAAAGAAAATCAATTTAGTAATTTATTTATTTATTTATTTTCACTTTATAGATGAGATTCGGCACAACACTGCAGTATAAATGTTCAGACGAAAACAACCACAAACTGGCACATATCGATTTCAAAATAAAATTAAGTCATCGGGCAAGGATACCTCAATAATGAGGTTCAAAATATTATGGGCACTCGTTCATCGCCTTTGCAGGATGATGAAAACATGTTCCACACGGACCTACAGTCAGTTAGTTAAATTGTGAAAACCACACCTATAATAATTGTGTAATATCCCCTAGGTGAATGCAGTATACAAAGGACTCGTGTACGTATGTGTATGTATGGATATGAGAAACGGGAGAGCGCTCGAGTGAAGGAGAGTTAAACTCTGCCTACCAAGTCAACCCTCCCCCATTTGACGCAAGTGGAACATAGATAAATATAAATATATTCTATCTGGCGGATATTTTTATACTCCTATTTAAATATAAATAATTCATTGCATTCACGCGCGGATCGGGCGGTTGGGGGGTAGTTTCCCCTTGTATGTAACAAGGATAACACTCGCTAAATCGCGAATATTATTCGATATCGTGCACACAAACACCAAAACCAATCTAGGGATGGACAGAAAATGAAGAAGAAGCAAAGAATTATGAGATGGTGATGACGAAAGCGATTCAGATGAGCCAACAAAAAAAATCAGCAGTCCCGCGATAGATCAGGTAAATTGGTTTGAATTTTTTCTTGTCATTTATTCTGCAATTGTGCGTTTTCTCTTCATGTTAAGTAAATTATTAAATTATTCACAATATTTCCACTTTATGTAGATTGTGTTTTTTTTTTTTTGTTTTTTTTTTATGTCACTTCACAATTTTTTCACATACAATTTACTCTTGACCTCAACCGACAAAAATCAATTGAATGTCAAGTTTATTCAAGATAATTGTGCAATGTAATCTGGAAATTGTTGGCAAATATGAAGAGTTTTGCAATTTTCGTTGCAACTTCCGAAAGGATTCTATATAGTTGCCCGATTTTCTTTTTCTCGCTAGCTTGTTCTCTCTCGCACTGAATTTCCGAAATTTTCGACAGTATGCTTTGCTAGCCACTAAATAATTTGTTCACCCATCGACTGAGAGTGAGAGTGAAACTGTTTTTTCTGGGGCTTTTGCTTTATTGAAAAACCTAGGCTCTTACAGACCGAATCTCTCCCTCTGCAGAATTCTGCGCAGGATTTATTTTACGCGCAAGTTCATCAGTATAACACTTTTGTCCTACCTCACAGAAGAGATGTATGCAATTTTAACGCTTACTCTGTCACATCCTTATTTATATATTATTTATCCACATCAATTCCATCGCAGCTTTTTTTGTTCGCTCCTGATAGATTGGCATTGGAGCAAAAGCTTATTCCGTTTTGTCTCAAACACCGATACAGTGACGACATTGCCAGGGTTGAAAATATTTCGAAAATACTATAGGGATAAGGGATACAAATTCTGTAAGTTTTATGATTAAATTTGAAATGGGCCGATTGCACCTGTGAATAGTAGAGTACTGACGAAAAGTGTCAATATTTTTACAGGTATAATTTTAAATAACATTCTTAATTAAAAGGAAAAAGTGTCAATTTAACCAATTACCAATATGTATTTGTTTATTTAGCATAATAAACTGTTAAATACAATAATTTAAGATAAACTTTTACAAAGAAAAATATGTAGTTACCTAGGTATTACAAAAATTTAAATAAAATGAAAATAAAAAAAATAGGCAAGTTAAATAAGAAATTGTTTAAATCTTATTAAAACTGATTCATTTTTAATCTCGCTTTGCAATTCATTAAATTGTAAATTGTTTGAGCTCTTTATAAAAGGTTCATCCAATAGGGACTTCCGAGCTTTGACAGTTGATAGCGGCCATATTGTTAAAGCTATACATCTCTTAAATTGGCTCTCATTTATTCAGTCTGTTTTGTCAAATCACCATGGACGCCCCCAGCGATCAACAACACGTGCAAATGATAAAATTGTTTTATCCGACACAGTTGAAAACGACCCTTTTTTTATCGAAAGATCATCTTCAGCGGTCAGACCCATTTCTGGAATAGGTACGTCAACAAGCAAAATTGTCAAATTAAGGATGATACCAATCCACATGAGATCAAAGAGCGTCCAATGCATCCCGAAAAAGTCACTGTGGATGTTGGGCTGGTCGCGTCATCGGTCCGTAGTTCTTCATTTGTGCTCTACAATATTTCTTGATATAGCACAAGTTTCGATAAAGTCTGGCACAAAGGACTGTTGCACAAACTACAAAAAAAAAAAAAAAAACACCTGCCGAAGCAGTATTCGACAATTCATACATATCTGATCGATTCTTCAGAATTGAACAAGAGACAGATTACTCAACCTTAAGAGAAATTATATCTGAACGTTTGTTTTGGTTTTACCGTCGATGCAGATAGATTCAGGCTTATCAAATAAAAAGCTTATGGTCTTTTAGCTGTGATATAATATATCGGCCATCAAGGTCGTTGGGGGAGGACATATTGTTTAGAAACTTGGAAGTTAGTTTACCTGCTGGTGGAGTAGAGGATCAAAAATTGCAGAAGCATTAGAGATTGGAGTAGGCATAGAAGAGGTAGTGGAAAAAAAACCTTAAGATGTAATTTGTTTCTTTCGGGATTCGAACCAGGTACCCCTCTCTAAGCCACTGCCCCACTATTGAGAACATGGAAGTGAATAAAGTTGGGATAATTGCAGGTCGATGTTGAGTTAACAGGGGCTAGCGAATAATCAGAGGGAAGGCTCGGATCTGGATTTAAGTTAAATGATAAGCGATTACGTCGAAGCTTAGGTAACTTTGAAATTATCCTGGGGTGATGAGGGGTACCTTGAGACGTATAAGGAGAAGTGGTAGTTTGAGAAGAGTTTGTATCGGGATTGAGAATAGGTGAGTTTGAAGTTATCGTGGGGTGATGAGGGGTACCTTGAGGAGGAGCTAAAGAGGTTGGTTGAGAAAGTGGCTGAAAAGTGGTATGGGAGAATAACGGAAATGTTCCAACTTTAAAACTCCAGTTTGGGTCAGGGTTAGGACTAGATTAAGAGCTATGATTCTTAGACTTACGTTTTCTTTTATTTGGCTTAATACTAGGCTTATTGTTATATCTAAGCTTCACCTCTCCTGTGTTGTTAAGCTTGTTGATAGTCATCTTTCCCAAGCTTAAGGTCGAGTTTAAATTAAGAGACAAAAAAGCTTCAAACTGAGATAAACAGTATCTCAGAATGAACTAAAATTAAATGAACTATATGAATCGATGAAAATTGTTGATCGCAATACGGATTTTTTTCATTCACAAGAGATTATTAAGCAAAAATTCACAATGGATCAACAATATTGAAAGTTGGCAGTCACAATACAATTAATTATTGATAGTTGATCTTCGCAGTAGGGCTGATTATTTAGAGTCACATTTTAAAACAAGAATTTATTTAAAGATTATTTTTCTAATGATTTTTATTAAATTTAATAAATTTTAGTTTAAATAAATAAAAAAATTTACTTCAAAAAAATTGATATTGGTTAGTCAAAACTTAACTTAAGACAAGCTGATAGTACCCCATGTCAGCTACTTTTGATTTTTATGATTGTTTTGTTGCCTCTCATCTCAATAAAAATCAAATTGAATTGAATTGAATATTTTTTAGAACTTGTGTGAATGTTTATAATCAAGCAAGATACCCGGCGGTTCTAAAAGGCCGGTCGGTTTTTACCACATCGATCTGGTCTCCCGTCGCCAGTAATGATAATTTCTACTTCCTAGGGAACTTACGATTCTTTTTTGACGGTCATCATCTGATTGGTGATGATCGATCTGCGTCTGTCTGTTTTAGACATTGCCCAAAATAATATTTACACACTGCATTCCAAATGACAGCCGTACATATGCACAATGCATATAGTGATTTGACTGATTCCAATGATTCAACCCACAAAAGAAAAATGCAAGAAGTTGGGCAATTGGTTGAAGAGATAATGTCCAGCGAATTATTAAAAAATTGCTGCCCAACGAAATGCTCCTCAATTCTCATCCATAAGTTCAACGAGCAACACGACCTCGTGCGCTACCCGTACACTTGCTGAATGCTCATCAACGGGTTGTGAAACGATCTCCAATCGGAAAATATACTGGTTTTATAGAATCGGGAGCACTAGAGTTGAATGTGCTATAAGTGTCAAGTAGAGTACATAATTGTGTAAAGAAGAGGCGTGAAGTGTACGAAAGGTAGGAAGGATATAATTCTTCTTTTTTTTTTGTGCAGATCAGTGAACCTTGATTCCCAAGACCATGATCAGTATTCCCACTGACAGAACACTAGTTTACTTGAAACTCCAGCAATGTATAAGCTGTAAGTTGTATGTTTTGTTATGGATAATATATAGTTATTTCTTAGCCCGTTGTTCTTGATCGTCAGTACAACAAATAAAAATCCATTAATTATACAGAAACACACACAACATTTGGTGGCAAATGGTAAGCTATTCAGATACGTTAGATGAACACTTGAAGACACATCATTTGACCTGATACCAATTAGAACAGTTTTGCGTACAAAGCAATTAAGGACCAAGAAATGGCCTACTTATTTCAGAACAAAACACAAGTGATACTTATTTATTAACCCATTAAACAATTACAATTTACAACCATTGTAAGACACTTGATCGCAAAATAACAATAAACAATATTTATGTAAAACAGCATTAGGAAGAGTATGCAACATTGCTTTTCTTTGACTACTCTACATCACAAAGATAAACGAGTTGATGGATCGAGCGATTGTTGGAAACTAGTTAGAAAAAAAAAACAATTCGATGCGACATTAATTCACAGACCCTGCATCACTTGGGTACTGCTAATTGAACTACGCAATATTATGCTGAGTAATTTTGTCTTTCTATAAGAAAGTAGCATGAGACCGTTGCTATGTAGAATAAAACGATGACACATTACACTACGACACTTAAATCGCGAGGATATAATTATTATGTGAAAGGGGTTATTGCACTGCGACCTTTTGGTCTACTGTACCCCCTGCTAACGCCTCAGGGTGGTATATTCCCACATAAGAGTTCCCCCTCATATTGTAACTCATTTCGGAATCGTTTTATATGATTTTATAGGGTCTTGTACTCTTGCTTCTTCTTGGTGGAAGAAATCCGTCCAATAGCACTCTCTCTAGTCTAGTTGACAGTAGTCCCTCATCAGATCCTGCTCCAGTTCCCTCTTCAGTTTTTGACCCATCTGTGTACCACTTTGTTACATGCTTGCTCAGCCTGTGAATTGTGGATTCATTGCTCCAGCTTTTCTTGTTGCTGAGTCTAGTAACAAAGTTCTTCTCTAGGAAAGGCCAATAATTCAGTGTGATACACTTTCCTCTTCCTATTCCTTCTATTCTTAGAATTGTTGTACTTGCACATTCCTCAACTGCAAGCTGTAAAGGAGTCAGTTCCAAAAGCACTTCAAGAGCTTCTCATAAAAAATATAAATATAAATAAATAAATATTTTGGCGCGACATGGTCTCACTTTGTGTGGGTTTTCAATTTTTGGGACGAATGGAAGGGATCTACAATTTTACGCCGAATCCAAACGGCTAATTGAGAAGCCCTTTCATGACAGTTTTACTCTCGGATGTTTGTTAGACGCTCGCGATAGGTGGCGCAGTGGAAAAAAAACCTTAAGATGTAATAGGGTTCTTTCGGGATTCGAACCCGGAAGGTTTTTGCCGGATTTAGGCTAAGACCAACCGTCGCGCACCAATCCCGAGTTATTTCGAGTCTCCTTTGTATATCCCATAGGGTTTCCTCGAATTTTCCCCTGGCAATAATGTCATCAGCATATGCTTGACAGTTGATGCCCTGGTTTGTCGAGTTATCAAGTAGCTCGTCCATAACAAGACTCCACATTAAGGGAGATAGAACTCTGCCTTGCGGACAGCCTTTTGCTGTGCTAACCTTGATAATACCTCTGATGTGTGTCTTTGTTGATCTTGAGCTCAGGAGTATCCACCTCGATACTGTGTTATTAACTCCTTTTCTATCTAGAGCTCGTAATAATTGCATTATTCGATGTGTTGTCGAATGCTTCCTCGATCTCTTTCGATTCAAGAGCGCTTTCAATAATCTCAGTTAGCTAGTACAGAGCAGTCTCCGTAGATCTGCCCGCTCTGTAGGCATGCTGATGATGACGAAGAGGCTGTTCCAGCACGGTCAGGAACGCAGATAAGTTTAAACCTTTTTGTGGTTTTTGATGAGCTGTTCTGTTATATATTGGATAATTGGGATTCTATTGTTGATGTTCTTGTCAGCATTGAATAGCGGTGGAATAGCTGTCTTTAGATATAAGAGTTTTCTTCTTTTTGTATATTTTGGTTGCACTTTTTCGGGTAAGCAAAAACTTCACTAGAGCACTCAGACACATCTGGTCTATTGTTCTACCAGGAAGCAAATTGCAGTATCACCTATTTTACTGGACTTTGTTAGAAAGCTGAGAATACACTTCAGAAATGGAGAGCTTACAGTATCAGCACTCACCACATCACCAGATCTGCCACCTGATCCGAGAAAAATCACAATACAACTATGCCGACTTTAAATTTCAAATTCGTTGGTGGGAAGCCCGGAACATCCACGGAATTTAAAAATCTCGGGGAGTAGGCAGTTGGTGGCCTCGTTCTTATCCATCCCTGAGTCAAAAGATTTGTCCGTATGTATCTACCGGCGATTTATTTTAGAATGAGGAAATTCAAATAAAGGACATCCTCGCTAGTCGGCTGGAATCACGCCATACCCATTCGCCAATAATTGCCTAAAGAAATTTGCAAATGAAGTGGTCATTTCGTAAAGGAACTCGCATGTTCGTTTTGCAAACGGAATTTCTTCACGTATCGCCATTAAGAAGGCACCTCCAGGCAAGCGTTCAATTCATCTGCCGGAGTTGCGCCACCGAAACATCGTTTATCATTTCGTGAATCTTTGTTTTTGAGCCATTGTGCACTAGTCCCAGATGATAGACTTGCATTGCTGCAATACTATCGCCATCGCAGACTTCTTTGAAATGTTGTGTGTAGATTATTTATCCGCTTGCAGATTCAATGGAAATTTCAATGCAGAGTAAGCTGTCCGGCCGTAGAGGCGAGGTGGCAAAACAATCTCAGATCTCGAACAAGTCGTAGCCAAAATCAGTGAAATGATTTTCCAGTCCCGCCGAGCGCATTAAGGAGAAAATGCCGCGACTGCGTTTAATTTATGTTAACACTTTTTACCCCTACTATTTGGATCGGAGCATTAATCGGATTATTTCGTCGCTTTTGACTCGCCAAAGCGATGAAGAGACTCGTCGACATATAAGATCTATTGTGCCGAGATTGTCAGAAAATAACATTTAAGTTAGCAGAATTTCTACTTCCCTGATGTAGCTGATGATGTTTTCAGCAGCGGATTTCCTCAGTTCTCCTTAGTATTTCCCGGAAGAGGAGTTTCCTTCTAATTCTAGAAAGAGTTGGGCATTCGCACAAGATGTACTCAGCTGTTTCGTCTTCTTCAAATATAGCGGGCACTCTGGGGAATTGGCTATGTGCAATTTCCGACTCACTCAACACATTTAGCAATTGTGATGTTTTGTTTAATGCTTGTGACACACATATGATGGTATCGAGATGAACCACATGTCTGTCAGGGTATACCACGCTAATACCAGGCGAGCAATTGTGTTTAAGTGTAGTATCGATACTAAGGTTACTTGCGTGGAATAGCCATCCCCCTAGCGAAAACAGTGCCACTTTCATGAAGTGGATCATAGTTTCACAAACAGCAGCATACAAAGCTTAAGCCTAGCTTCAGATTTATATCTTCCATACAAAAATGTTCAGGCAATTCGCATAATAAATTCTTTCTAGCTGTCGAAATAAATGTCCCGTACATTAAATCGAAGTTTAATGTTGACATAAAAAGAGGTGGGAAAAGTTTGTGTTGTGTTTGCTAAGGATTTTTTTGGAGAATACCGCAAACGACGCTGAACTTGTGTAGAGACGACCAGCAGTATGGATCTTGCAGGACAAATCCCACTGCATTAATGTAGGAGAACTCATTTCAGATATTATTTCAGCTGCTGCGGCTATGATGATATCTTCTTAAATTTTTCTTGTAATGTGTTGGAGATATTCAAATATTATTATGTCTTTGAAGTTTGAAATTCGAAAATTTCAATTATGCGAATAATTAAAATTGAGTCTACTGACATCAGTCATGAACACATGATTTTTTTCCCATCTGTATTTAGGGGTATTGCGAATAAATTCCGATGGAAATTGTTCGGAATTTATTCGCGATACCCCTAGTTATCTTTTAATTATCTTTAGCGATTTTAGTGTGGAGGAACAAATTGGATACTTTTTACGTTGAAGATGTGACATATTAGGTTATCAGGGCATCGGTTACATTATTTTATTTCATCTTTAAGCGCAGTGGCTTAGTGGTTGGTGTGTTGGACTACTAAGCGAGGGGTCGAAGGTTCGATCTTAAGGTTTTTTCCACTGCGCCACCTGTAGCGAATGTCTGATAAAAATCTGAGATTATGAAATAGCTTCTCAATTAGCCGTTTGCACCGGCATACACTTTTAGATCCCGCCATTCGTCCCAAATGGTTCTGGGAAGCTAGGCCTTGGGTCCCTTCTTACAGACCTGTTGCGGCAACTATTTTTTTTTATTTTTCCGTGAAGCAGTCAGCGTCATTTGTGCAACTATCTGACGAACTTATAAAATCCACAAACAGTTTTGTGTTAACTACCTACAGAAGAATTTTTGTTCAATAGCGGACTTAGCGGGCATAAAACCGCACTACGGGGCAGTCGTCGACACATTGTTTCAGGAGTTCGCACAATTTGGTAGATCGGAACCGTGGTAAAGAAATGCACAGTTTAGAAAGTCACTGAGATAAGATACTCTGAAATGAATTAGAACATGATGTCCATCGAGTCATATAGCGACGGCCTTAACTTCTAACTCGGTAAGCAGACTGATCCAAAAGCCTTTTTTTAACTCTATGTTAAGATATGTTAAGATATTGCTCAGTTAGTTTTTGCTGGATGAAGAGATATTTCGAAGTTTTCATCGCCCAGATTGAATAAAGCGGAATTTTGATCGTCTACGCCGTTTTACAGTCTGCAGAAGTTTGCTCATATACTCAGCATGACTGTGAGTCTATCACAAGGTTTTCTGTTCCCCTCTACAGGTGTCGTAAACTTTTAATCTTTATGTTGGCGAATTTAGCACATCATTAAGTTGTCCAAGTGTACAGGACGTATCAACTCACCAATCAAATAGCCTTGCTTAATATTTGCAAACGCGTCGGTATCAGCTCGCTCAGTTCTGCTGGTATGCGGAGTTTGTATGGAAGTTGTTGTTCAGACCTGTTGTCCTAAATTTTCCCGAACATTAAAGCTTTCAGCGAGATTCTTTCTGAACTTAATGGAACATGCTTCAAAAGGACAAATAAATTGGATAAGGAGATCGAGGGGCACACTTTATAGATCTATATTATGTCTTAGGGTTATTTTCATGTCGGGGGTACATTTGAGTACCTATAACAAACAATTGAGAACTCAAAAATTCAGAACAAATTTGCAGACGGTTAACAAATTAAATAACAACATTTTTGTACTCACCGTGAATAAGTAGTTCCGAGTCCCGGTTGACCTCGTATAGGCGAATAGCTTCATCTAATTCTATTTGAGTTGATATAGTACAAGGATCGTTCTCTTCGTCTACCCATTTTATAGTAAACGGCTGAAAGGCGGATATAATACATACTCTTGTAAAGCGGTATTTTTAGAAACTACTCACTTGATCTGATGGAAAACGACAGACATCACGAATTTCATGACAAAGTTTTTCATAGGAGATATTCTCATCGATGTAAGTGTGTATAACTTCGCCGTTGTACGCTGTTTTAACTTTTATTTCATTTGGGGCACTACTGCCATCTGTTATTATTTGGGATGGCATTTTCTGCATTGAAGATCTGAGAAAGAAAACAAAATATTAAATCATATCGCTAAAAAAATTGCGCATTTTCGTCGGCTAGCTCTCCAGTGCTACGCTTAGTGAAAGGATTCAAACTTTGGCGCAATGTAAATTGTACGGCTTCTAACAGTTGCTATCAGAATTTATAATTTGCGTATTCCTTCAGGAATAAATTTATGGTACATCTTATTATCATCACTATCAATGTTCATAGATAAAGATATGTAGTTCTTGGCAACCCATCAGCCGGAAATATCGTTAAGAAGTCAAATAGTACCTACTTCGCAAATAAGCGTACAAGAAAAATGTGTAAATAAAACCGGCATTAATGCTGAATAAAGAGAAAACCTGTTGCTACTTCTAGGCAACATTATTGTTTCTGTTTCTGTTACCGATGCGGATATAATTCGAGTAGCGATTTGATGTGGTATGACTCGGTTATGCTGTGCACGCAAGATAGCACCTATAACATGTGTAGAACTACAAATAACTACATAGTACTTGCTGCCAGTTCTCCAATACCTATTGGGAAGGGGCGTAGCGTGCCGTGAGTCAGCTCAATTTTGAGTTTCTTTCACAGCGGAAAACCAAATTTCCTTTTGCGATCCAACACTGCTACATTACCTACAAAAATTTACAATCTAATTACTTGTAAGCTAGTTGCCCATCCAATTAAAAAGTTATTGACCCCCTTTAAGAGACAAAGAAAACACCGCATTCACTTAAGGAGCAAACCCGTTCTTATTTTTCGAGTAAACGAATAGTTTAAACAATATTGATATTGAACAAACAAAAATAACTTCATTACAAATAACAAAACGCAAAAGTTGCCCCTTTATTCTTTGGTTTGGTCGGCCATTTTTCTGTTGCACTGTGGGACTCATTACATTCTTATTTACATGCCCCACAAAAAGTTTATTATAAATGTACTACATCCAAATTGCATGAACAAATTTACCAAAACTCAGCTTGCAATCGAACGTACATTTAATTCTTAACGCAACTAACGAAATAAGCAAACAACTGAAACTAATTCGTGTTTATTATCCACTGAACGTAAAAAAAAACGCAACTTTTTAATAAAAATTAAAGAAAATGTATAAAAACTTCTTTACTTGAATCACACAAAACATAACAAATTACTCCACACCTTTGAGAATTGAAACAAATGTCATTTTGTTGGATGTCAGACAGCGTTGCCATACACTCGGAATTAATTAACTCGATATTTCATGTCCTATGTATCTAATGGTTTTCGGAATTTTAAATAACGAATCACGTCTTTTATGTGGGTTCCTATTGGGCACTTACAAGAACAAGATTAATAGATTGGGACTGTTTTTTAAGCTTCTATCCGCAAACTAAAAGTCGAGACACAATCTTTTATAGCATTTTATACCATTCAAGCACAAATGTGACTGGAACCGATTTTTTGCACCGTATGTTACTTTGCTTTGCTGAGGTAGAAGCTCCAATAAAATAACCTATCTTTAAGCTGTTTTAGGAGATATTCAAACTCTGAGCATGCCTGTACATGGGTCGAATCGCATCGTCCGTGAACGAGCAATACGTGACGTTTTTGTTTCACATTTAAATCAGCTTTATTCCGTGATCGTAATGCTCGCTCACGGACGACGCGATTCGACCCCTGATTTCATACTGTCTGGTTATGACGTTTGTTGATAACGCAATGGAATCCATCTGTTTCTGTTGTGGCACCGGACATTAGGTGGACCTTCTACGGTCTGGGTTGGGTGTATGTATTAGCTTAGATAAATTGCATTACTGTGGTTAATATGTAAAATGTATCAATGTGGCGTTTCAAGGTTGGATACTTTTATTTTATTTACCGGATCCACCTCGTCTAGTAAATTGATCAGCTTCACAATTTCCTGGGATGTTTAGAATGACCTGGAGCCCAGCAATTGTTGACTTCAAATTGTTTGACAGTTTTGTTAAGAGGCATGTCTCTAAAATCCCTAAAAAAAAAAAGCATATACATCAAACGAAGTTTATAGACAGATTTCCTTGGAAATATTTGGGAAACACAAGACTGATGGATGGGAATTAGTGTTTACCGATAGGGTAAAACCGGCCCTATTATTGTCCCTTTAAGTTGTACCCACAAAATGATGAAAACCTATACTCAACTCCTAGGGCACACAATACTTACGCACGAGTACCTCATCACTAAAAACGGACGTCCATTTTGCCATATGCGCAGTTCCAATCAAGTACTCTCTACCTACCACATAATCTACGAATGCAATGCCAATTAAAACAAAATTCGGAACCTATCTCCCTCACCTGCCCTATAAAATATACTCTCACTTTCCACTGAATCCAATGTCAAAATATTCATTTGCAAAACAATATTTAATTAAGTTTAAACCATTTTAAAATTGAGCCGAAAGTCCTAGTAGCTAGTGCTGTTACCTATTAACAGTACGCTGCTCGAGCTAAACTAAATTTTAGCTGCTCTCCAAATGTTCTCTCCAAACATCAGCTATAATCCTAGCTACATGATACATCATTCATTAAAATCACACATCTTTAAATCACACATAATTAAATTAATTAAATTAAACTAAATTTTGACAGATTCACGAATGAATGTGTCACATGTGGTATAAACTAGTACATTTTGTTCTGGGTCTAGACTTCTCCTTTGATTGATCGATCTACTAGTAAATCCCGCTCGATGATAGTGAGTGAAAGCAATATTCTAACTTAGTAAATGAACACATTTCAAATGGTGATACAGCCAAATTCAAAATTCAAACTGCAATATTTCGCAAACAATAATAAACTAGTACATTCGTATCAGCACAGCACACATTTAAGTTTATATTTTTTTCATCTGACACTGACACTTACCCTTATGGTGACCAATGCGTTGCTAAGCGTTTACGAGCATTCTCTTTTCTAGGTGTCTTCTTATCCACCATTACCAAATGGTGGTGTTGTATTTTCGTGACAAGAGTATTTTTAGAATTTTATATCTTTGAAATAAGAAAAAAAAGTTTGCTAATCCCCTAATGTTTTTATTTATTTAATTTTAAGTAAACAAATGTTTTGGTTCGTCGTGTTTTCCTGTATACAATTCCCAATAACAAAATTATATGTGATGCGAGAGTGCAAAGTGAAAAAAATTTAATGACACATGACAGGGTTGCATTTGTGAACCTGAACAGTGAAAAAGAAAATGAAAAAAATGGTGAATAACAAAATCCCAATTACATTGTGAACGAAATAAAAAGTATATTTAATAATTTGTGTTCCTGTTCTATTCCCGCAAATTGAAAATGTAAATTTTGTTTTTTCTTTTTATCATCATTGCACAAAAAGGTAAAGAAAAATGTGAACTATTTTTTTTTGTACTCCATACTCCTCCACCTTTAGTTGGCTATTCGCTTGTTTTAGCCTCATCTTCGTCTTCGCAGTCACACATATTCGAGTACAGTGGGGCTGATTATTTTATGTGGATTTAAGGATTGAGAAGCTGTAATCGTTTCCAATTGGGTTTGTTATCTGATCTGACCTATTTGTGAACTTTTGGTATAAAAACCCGTAAACTGAATAAAAACAATTTTCTTTGATATAAGATTGTTAGTAGAAATGGTATTCATTCTTAATTTACTGTTTTGGCAGCTACGTTAATTACAAAAAAAGTTAGAAAATCTTTAAGCCACTTCCGTTTTACTGACTAGACTAGAAAACTAGAAGCGAAATTTTCCTCTCAAAATCAGAGGAAACAGAACTCTCCCTGACGGTTCTGTATTTTACAATACAATCTTCCAATTATCGGAAATGTGCATTCAAATTAGCTTATAAACCTTTGCCGCGTTTAATTGGCCGCTACACGTCTATGATATTAGGTGTTGTTTTTTAGATTCTACCTCAGCAAAGTTAAGTCGACGAATGCGCAAAAAAACGGTTCCAGTCACATTTGTGCTTGACTGATATTAGCTGATATAAAAAAGGTTCTATTTCAAGACTTTAGTTGGCAATTTACGTGCAGTTTTTAGCAACACCACCAGAAATATTCCAACATAAGCTGTCAAGTCACATCCACTTGGGATAAATAGGTATTTAATGTGAATCTCTGAAATGTCAAGTAGGACGTAGTTGTTGTAAATGTGTGCCCAAAATTTACTTTGCCCTGCTGATATAGGAACCTCAAAAAACAGGCCTATTGTAATACTAATGCAGCTCCTTATGTTTCAACTTGTACTATCAATTTGTATGCATAGGTTAGGTTAGGTCGACTGCCGACTAAGGAAGCCAGCACACTTCGACCAATAATAAGCCCATTGTGATACCGTTGGATTTTTTACTCGCAAAACCAATTTGGGCTTCTAATGAAGCAAATAATACTTCAAACGTCGGTGTTCAAAAGATTGCTAGTGTCGTTAAAGTAGAATCGTTCAGGTAAAGTTTTCTCCTCTGGACAAGTACAGAGAAGGTGGAGGATAGTCTTCTCCTTGTAAGAAGTTACACCAATCCTATTTGAGAGACTTCTCATCAGGCAGTGTCCAGCAATTACACATTTTACGGTGCTTATGTGACTGGGTTTAGAGCAATCCAACTCTTAGAGCGGTTTAGATTCAGCCGTGGCCAAATCTGTTTTGCGCTAGGATCGTTGAACCACTTGCCCACCTAAGGTTTGCTTTCTCGAAGACATCTTGCCATAATTTAAGTTTGCATGTAGCGTCTGGTATACCTACTCCATATAAGAGAAAGAAATAAGAAACAAATGCAATTGAGTCCAAACTGAAATAATACAGTCAAAATAGTTTATTTTTCATCCCTAACAGAGTAGAGTATTTACACTTCAAGAAAACAAGGTGTGCTGCATAGAGAAAGTATACTCAGACCCTACTCGCAATCCTCTTGCCGCTGGCCTCCTCAATTTATCATTTTGTTTTCCTATCGGTGTTGTCAGTTAGAATCCGTGTGAAGTGATTTGCCAATGGTGTAAGAGGCTGTAAGAGACAAAAAGTTCGAAAGATCAATTACCTTCATTGGAAAATTACATCGCTTCATGAAGATTGATACACATCTCAAAAATTGGGAAAAAGTGCATTTTTTTTTTTTTGTAACTTGTGGTTTCCATTGGGATTTTCAGATTTCGAATTTCAAATGTTTTAGAATAAACGAAAGTACGTGTAAATCTGGCTAAGAATTCGACATTCGCAAAATTGATCTGAATCTAAAAAACTTTCTTTTTCTATTCGAATGGAAAACGTCATCAATTAATTTTTATTATGATTTTTAATAATATACAGCTCCTTCATAAATGTAAGAGTTTTTCTCGTGTGCGCCGATTAAACTTCTGTATAGGTATATTCTTGACTTTATCTGTAATCAACCTTCCAGTTAACTTTGCAAAAAGCGTTACTAGTGCTATACCACGAAACACATTTGGCCCAAGCTGAATCTTAAGCGCTCTATCAATCGTTTAACACTGAAAAGATCCATTTAAAGCTCAATTGTAGTGTAGATGTCATTACGGGACAGTGCATCATTGGGAGGCTTGCTCTCAGGCTGAGCCTCCCTTCAAATGATTTCTGTAGAAGCTTTATCGGCGAGGAGGAGACTATTCTTCACCTTCTTTGCACGTGTCCAGCCGTGTCTTCCCGCAGAAAGCTACATCTCGGAGAGCACTGCTTCGAAAATCTCGTAAAACTCGCAAAACTATAAGCATCAAATGCCTCCTGGGCTGTATTAATTGCTTCGTTTGGTGCAGCGAGTAGCTTTTGGTATCATTTATCCTGTGGTATCACATTGGGCCTGCGTGGCCTGCCACCCGAACCTTACCTAACTTTCCCTCTTAAACACATTTCTCTCTGTCTCTTCTGTCATATCACAGTTAAAGTATTTATAGTTTCAGTTCAAAACTACATTTCTTAGCTCTAAAGCCTTCCGAATCGTTTTCAAACTCTTGTAACTTATTTTTCCCCGACGTTTCTTTGCTGAGTGCTGAGTGTTATTACAGAATTTTCCTAAAAATATTAGGAGAATATTTTTTTACGATAAAGACATGAGTGTCAAAAATAAAATCAAAATGTCATTTTTCATAAGTCACCTCCAAACTTTGGGCACATTCAAAAATCTAGTTTTTTTAAGTCGATTAGATTGATCTGGACTAGGTGTACCACGAACGTCACTTTTCCTACGTCAGTCAACTGGTCGGCAACCCTTCCATGCACGTCAACTGAAAAACCTGTGACCGTTCTAGGCCAATCGAAACTGAGACAAGAGACAAGTCAGCCAACTGTCGTCAGACTTTCTAAACTAGATACTTGAACGTTCCCCTTATTTTATTTCAACAACGAAGTCTCTCACTGCTTTTCCAACCCAAATATTGACTACAAAAAAAGTATCTTCCGTGGTTCGGATTATCAAGAAAGAACTGTATTAGATTTTGAGCTTCTTTAAAGAAAAACTACTTGCCAACTGACCACTGATTGCGCCCACTGCGCACAATATCTGTTCCTCGTCGTTTTCATCACCATTCTTATTGTTTTTTTTTATGTTCTCTCCTTCTCTGTTCCACTGACAACTTTATAGTGATAGTTGGTTGTTGTTTTTTTTTTTGCATGAAAAGTGCATTTTAGCTAAATATAGTTAGTATGTGCTGATGTGCCTCTCGATGGTACTGCTGCTGGCTGGCTGGCCGATGAAGAAGAAGAAATCTATGTTACAATGTTAAAAGCATAAATCAATAGGTGGCTGCTGTTGTAGTTCCTTCGTCTGCTTCTTGTAAAGTGCGAAAAATAATTTTTGCACTAAAACGTTTTGCTTTAAAATCATTAAATAAACAAAAGAAAAGAGTAAAAACTTTAAATTTAATGTCGACACAGCAGTTTGGTAAAGAAACTGATTCGAAATCCGTTGGTGGTGAATCGCAGTGATATGATAAATAACCCGGTGGTGCTTTCTTCTTCCTCAAAGAGAATATAATCGCCATGGTACGACTTTTTTGCTTATTACCTACGTTTTTTTTTTGTTCCTTTTTATGGGTTTGCGTGAGTTTTGTGATTTTTTTCTGAGGAGGTTTTCGAAAACTCGTTTCGAGGAAGCACGGACTGGGCGTGGTGAAGTTTGCACTTGCATAAAATTTCGCTAATCATAACATGAATTTGTGGACCCACTTCAGATCCCTTTCTAATTAGAACAGGTGTCTCTTTTGTTATAGATTTTTTGAATGTAAATGATTCCTTGGGACAACCAATTGATATAGATGCCGGTATCGTGGTTTTAAAATAGGGTGTCTGACTGGCATATAATCCTCCTTCCTACTAACAAGTTTATTATTTTAATTGATAATATATTTTGGTTTTTTTTGCAGGCGCACTTAAACGTAAAACACTATGCATCGATCCTTGAAACCACACCCACAAGCTAAAAAGGTTGCTCCACCTGCTATACCATCGGATCATTATCAAACCACATCGCTGTTTACGAAGCCGGAAAATAGTGGCATGGTGTCATCGCCATCCATTGAAGAAGGCGGCTTTAATTTACCCAGAGAAAGCTCTGCAGCAATCAGGATTAAAGGTTTGTTTTCCCAGTCTGCAGATTTGCTTTCAGGCTATCATGCACGACTAGACCTCGCCGCTTCTCTATGAATAGTCACAAATGTTCCGCTGAAAGGTCGCCGGTTTCTAACGATTATGTCAATGTCATTGGCGTATGTGAGTGAAAGATTGAATAGGGTAAACCGTAGAGTGGTCGGCGCTCAACCAGTAGTCGGCATTTTGTTCGCCTTTTTGTTTCTAAATAGTTTGCAAATATCACTACCGCAATTAAAACAATAGCAGTTAGGGAACATTAGAGCCTTTCCCTTTAGACAATAAACTTCATTCAATTTCAGTGCTTAAGTTGTTGCGTGCAAGAGTGTAAACGATAAAATTTTAATAACAAATTAAAGTAATATTAAGGTGGCTTGACTTTGGGATACGCTTTTAGTTGGCTGGTCCAGTACTCAGCATTAGCGGCCGACTACTGGTATTTTTGTGATATCCACAAATATGGATCAAATTGATTAGGCCAGTTAATTCTACAATGCTGAATTATAGTACAGCCATTTGAAAAGTACAAATAGCATTTTACCCACTAGTCGGCCGCTTTTAAAAGTTTTTTTGTTGAGGGAGGCTTAGTTCCAGTAGTAGTGGTAAATTTAGTGATAAAGCGATTCTAAATAGTAATGTAGTACGTGCCTTTCCCAGTTACCAGCTTAGCTTCAGTAGTACATAACTAAACAGTTGAAGTTAGAGTAAAAGTAATGTTAGACTTCGTTTTACCAGCAAACATGATCTGGGCATATTGGTTGGTTGGTTTGGGTTATTGCTATTCCCTCCATCCTGATGAGGGAAAAACACAAAAAGTGCTTAAGCGTCGTTTTGAAACAACAACTAGTAGAACCTGGAGATAGAAAGGGTGACGTATGTTATGGTAGCTCAAAACCAGCCTGAGGAGTTGAAAAATATGATGACGTTGTTAAAATGGATGCCTCGGATGGCCGATAGATCGTCAAAGAATGGACTACCTACGACACTGTTTCTTGTTTTAGCTAGAGCCGGACATTCGCAAAGAAGGTGGAACACTGTTTCACTATTGTAAGTGTCAGCGCAGCTACGACAATGGGTGTTGTGGGCGATGCCTAGCTTGGCTTGGATCTTGGTATATATTTTTAAGAAAAACAAGTTTATCTACTCTAGAAACAGTAGTGTTAACAATCTGTGGTTAGTGTACTAAGACAATGGCTCATCTAGCTTTATTATAGAAATATAGAAATAGAAAGATACTTTATTTAGCTTAAATAAGCCATTTTTCATTTTGTACAGTTTACAATGATTTTTTGTTTTCTTAGGTACTAATATTACTTATATTATAATTTACATAAAAAGTTCATAATTTTATTGTATTATATTTATTTTTGTAAATTCGATAATTTTCCTTTTGAATAGTACAAAATTCGTTTCATTTTTTATTCCCGTTGGCAGACTGTTGAATCTTTGGAATCCCGTGTGGTTAATTGTTCGCTGTCCTCTAATAGTTCTAGTTCTTTGGATTCTAAAATCTCCGACACTCCTTAAGTTGTACGTTGTGTTGTCCCTTGTTGCGACATTTTCACGGAGATTGGAGATTGAGACTGCCCAAGGTTCTAACTGTAGCATTATTGGAACAATCAAACATTGAAACCTCGACTGCAATGTGGGTTTTGTCATTTAGTTCTGAAGATAAGCCAAGAAGATCGTTTTCATTTCATTTAGGAAGCCTTTTGTGTCTTGCCCAACAAATTACCAAATCTAATCGCTTTGCTTTTCAAGCTTACCAAAATCCCAGTTGTCAGTCGTTTCTCGGTAATGATAGATTTGTTAGTCCGATGACAAATGAATGATGAACCAATGGGCGAAAGTAGCAGCATCTTTCAGGGATTGAACTACCGCATCCGTGATCGAGCAATACGTGACTGAATTTGTTATTGTTTTGCATGTTAAATCAACAAAATTCAGTGACGTATCGCTCGCTCACGGGTGCGGTAATTCGACCCCAGGCTTAAATCTATGACATAGACATAGTCTCTCAGTGAGTTGGCGGAGCAGTTCAATATTCATCTCTGTTGGGTGCCGGTGCATAATGACATCCCAGGTAACTGTAAGACGGATGAACTCGCCAAACACGGAACTACACTACCTATGCTTCCAGTTAAGGATTCCTTAAGTATTCCAATCGCTACTTGTAAAATAATTATAAAGCTGGATGTCATCAATAGAACAAATCTTAGGTGGACAACCGGCTCGACATGTCTATTAACAAAACAGATCTGGCCAAAGCTGGATCTAAAACGTTCCAGGTACATGATCTCCCTGGATAGGAAGCACAATAGTGCTACAATAGGTGTCATCACAGGACACTGTCTCATAGGCAGGCATGCAACAAGTCTTGGCGTATTTTCAAACGATTTTTGCAGAAGCTGTCTTGACGAGGAGGAGGAAGAAACTATTATCCATCTCCTATGTACGTGTCCGGCTCTCTCACAGAGACGAAAACTCCATTTGGCAGAATTCTATTATAGTGATCTGAACGATCTAAATAACATATGCATTCGACATTCATCTCCTACGCTTCATCAGAAGCCCCAACTGGGTCAACGATAGGAAGAATTAAATTTTAGATTCATGTGGTATCACAAGGGACCTTATAATGGTCTAAGTGTGTCGGCTAGCAACTTCAACCTAACCTAACCTCGACAGAAACAAAACCAATTTTTATATAGCTATAATGTCAGACAACCAGGCTGCTATTATGGCAATAAACTCCTACATCATTAAATCAAAACTTGTTTAAGATTGGCTATAAAAACTCCCTAGCAAAAAAGGGAGCATCAGAAACTTTCATAGGTCCTGAAGCATTATGCGGATTAGGGGATTACACCCTCAAGGAAGAATTTAGGAAATCAGAGAAAGAAAGCGGGGAAAAAACCTAGCATAACACTCAGGGCATGAGGCAGGCCAATAAAATGTTGGGGCAATATAACCGGAAAAGATTCCAAGATTGCATGGGCATAAGTAAAAATAACCTCCGCATCCTATCGGGCATCTCAACGGCATTGTGGACTCAAGGAACACCTCAGAAAGCTGGGTATATCTGAAGAGGGTCTCTGAGTCCAGGGAAATCCTAGAACACGTTTTGGGATCATGACCCGTAAAAGACTGAAATGCTTTGCAAATACCAATTATCTGATGAGGAAATACTGTCAACTAGACTAGAGAGAGTGCTATTGGACGGATTTCTTCCACCAAGGCGAAGCAACAGTACAATACCCTATAAAACGATTCCGAAATCAATTGCGATGTGAGGACGAACTCTTATGTTGGAATATACCAACTAAAGCGTAAGCAGGGGCTACAATAGATCAAAAGGTCGCCGTACAATAACCCCTTTCACATAATAATAATAGTCCGATGACTTCAATTGTATCGTCAACAGGGGAAGGATAGCCTGTGACCCAGAGTTTTCAATCTGATTTGGATTACCTTCCTTTCAAATATGTAGTGCTGCGCACCCGGCCACATTTTGCTGAGTGTACTAGATCTAGATCCATCTTCAAAGTTTCTCAAAAGACCTTTGCCATGTGGCTGGGTAGTGCAATTGTAGAGCCATTTGGACTCACAGCTCTACCATTGCCACTGCAACTGTTAACAGTGGATGTAGCTCAAAGCTCGCGTTTGCAGATGCTATACCAATAAATTCGTCATACTTCTGATTGGTTTTAAATGAGAACTGATCCTTCTCTAAAGAGATTTGCTGTATACAGATAAGACTACCTAATCCGGAAGTCATCAGGCATCCCAATAATCTGAAAACTACAAAAGTTTAATCTTAACCTGGTCCTTAGGTTAGGTTAGGTTACTGGGTGGGTACAGCAGAGCGAGCCCTGTCGTACCCCACTTAGGTCCATGTGGACCCATTGTGATGCCCTTGGTGGGGGATCGTCCGGTGTTGTTGGCGATGAAAAACTCTTCCCTTGTTTGCAGCTACTCGACCTTGTCCAGCCATCCCGATGTATTTATGAACCTGTAAAGATTGGTTAGTGAGACATCAGAGAGCTCCTCTAAATCATGGAAGTAGTAACTTCCAAGTGTTCTATTCCTCAAGTGACAGAGACTAGGGCACAGACAGAGGAAGTGAGGTGTGTCCTCATGAGCATCCTCGTCTCCGCAACCCCTGCATATATCGTCATCTATGAGATTTAGTTTCATTGTATGGTTCCTAAGAAAATTGTGACCTGTTAGGGCCCCTACCAGTTTGTATATCGCCGTTCTATCAAACTGCATTAGCGTTTTGGTCCGACTCATACTATATACTGGCCATAGCTTTCTTGTGATTTCGCAGGTAGTTAACTCTTTCCACCTATTGTTGGCTTTCATACGGGTCTTATTTTCCACTTTCTCTCGGAGATTGCAGAGGGGTGGTTTTATCGACTGAAGCGCCCGCTCTTGATCCATTGCAGATCCATTTCTGGCCAGTTCATCAGCCATCTCGTTGCCGGTTTTGTTCCTGTGTCCAGGGACCCAACAGAGATGCGTAGTATGCTGCGAGCAGAGAACCTTGAGCTCTTCGCGGCAGCGGTGAACTAGCTTTGACTTTATTTCAATAGCAGAAACTGCTTTTATAGCTGCCTGACTGTCAATGAATATGGTAATATCTTCCCTTGGTATTGCCAACATTGACACCATATGGGCGGCTTCGGCAATTGCCAAAACTTCTGCTTGGAAGACACTGCTATGATCCGGCAATCTTATTGATCTGCGTATGTTTAATTCCTCACAGAAAATTCCGGCACCGGTTCCACAGTCCATCTTCGATCCATCCGTATAGATGGAAATTGATTTCCTTTTTGTGGGTTCATCTGTGTCCCATTCGTCTCTGCTGGGGAAATAGCAAGAGAATGGTATATCAAAGTCCATGTGGGGGGACGTGTAGTCAGAGGTGACAGTATTTGCCACGTAAATATCCAGAATCTGCGCGTGTCCCGGTCTGTAGGGTTTCCAGCTCTTGGTTTGGCTGATTCTTAGGGCACATTTTGCTGCAGATTCTTGCATGAATAGGTCTATAGGTAGTAGGTTGAGGATTGCCTCTAGTCCAGCAGTAGGTGTTGTCCTTATCGCGCTGGTTGTTCCTATACATGCCATCCTTTGTATTTTTGTCATAAGCTTAAGATTGGATGACTTGTTCGTGGCTTGCCACCAAACCAAGCTGCCATATGTCAGTATAGGTCGCACAACAGCCGTATACATCCACAGAATAATTTTGGGTTTTGGGCCCCATCTTTTTCCGAAGACTCGGTTGCATGCGTAAAAAGCATTAGCTGCTTTCTTAACCCGTTCATTAACATTTAGTTTCCAATTGAGCTTTCTGTCAAGTATAGTCCCCAGGTACTTAGCACTTTGTGTAATTTTTAGGGGGGTACCCTCAATATTTGGAGGCTCGAAGCTTGGAATTTTCCTTTTGTTACTAAACAGAACTAGTTCAGTTTTCTGTGGGTTGACTCCTAGCCCGCATTGTTTGGTCCACGTGTTAAGTGTTCGTAATGCGTTCCCTAGTAGTTCGCTTATGGTCGGTAGGAACTTGCCTGTAGCAAGTATTACCACATCATCTGCATAGGCAGTTACCTTGACCCCCATATTTCCGAATTTTACAAGTATTTCGTTAATGACAAGGACCCAGAGTAAGGGGGATATTACTCCACCTTGTGGTGTGCCCCTTGAGGCCATCACTCTTAGATCACTGTCACCCAGCTTGGCATTTATGTTCCTTTCGTTAAGCAAGCTCTCTATCACGTTGATAAGTGCTTGGTCAACCTTGGAATTTGTAAGAGCTCTTTTAACTGCACACGTCTTGACATTGTTGAATGCTCCTTCAATGTCTAGGAAAGCAGCAAGTGTGTATTCTTTCTCTTTTAGGGATTTTTCTATGGTACTGATGACCTCATGCAGTGCGCTTTCTACCCCTTTGCCTTTTATATAGGCATGCTGCGCGGTTGAGATCACATTGTCGTCAAGCCGACTACGAATAAAAACGTTTAGCAGTTTTTCCAAGGTTTTTAATATAAAGGATGTTAGGCTTATAGGCCTGAAGTCCTTAGCAGTCGTGTGGCTAGACTTACCTGCCTTCGGAATGAAGACAACCTTTACCTCACGCCATACTCTGGGAATGTGTCCACATTCCAGGCAGCGTGTGAAGAGTCTACTCAGGGCTGGTAAAATAACTGTCTTGGCTTTCTGAAGCATGATGGGGAAAATCCCGTCAACCCCAGGTGATTTAAACGGGGAGAAAGTTTCGATCGCCCAGTTAATTTTTTCCACGGTTATTATGCCCTCTGGAATTGATGCTGCAGGAATTGCGATGCCTGATATGGTCTGGTCGGTTGTCTGGGAAATACAACCTGGAAAGTGCGTCTGTAGGAGCAGACTTAAAGTTTCTTGGCAGGACTGAGTCCAGTTACCATTATTTTTCTTGAGATAACCTGGAACAGTAGGTTCTTTCGATAGGATTTTCCTAAGTCTAGCTGATTCCCTAGTATCTTCTATTTCGCTACAGAATTTGCGCCATGCTGTGCGTTTAGCACTAGTTATTGCGCTTTTGAATTTCCGCTGACCGGCTTTATATAGATCCCAGTCTAACTGTGAGTTGGTGCGTTTGGCCAAATTGAACAGGGATCTGGTTTTCCTTCTGATCTCGAGGAGGTCCTTAGTCCACCACGATGGAGATCTCTTATTTTTAATTGTCCGTAGAGGACAGGCTTTCTCATAAGCCTCGGTTAGAACTTTATTTAGGCTTACCGTGAATGCATCGATTTCGGCTGGTGTCCTCATTCTATGCTCTCCCAGCCTTCGTCCATTCCGCACTGTTTCTGAGATGTAAATATCCCAGTCTGTGAGCCTTGGATTTCTAAATTTACCTATAGTCTCTGTCTTTTCTTCTATGAAAAATTCTATGATCCTGTGGTCAGAGAAGGACGGTTCAGGGGAGACCCTCCATTCTTTCACAGTAAGAGTCTGTGAGTTGCTGTAGAGTGTTAAATCTAATACCTCACGTCTATTTCTAGTTATAAATGTCGGTTCATTGCCAATATTAGCTATCAGCAGATTATATCTAATAATGAATTCTAAGAGGGACTCACCTCGTACATTGGTGTCTGTGCTACCCCATAGCGTATGGTGGGAGTTAGCATCACAGCCCGCAATGATGTACCATTTTTCCCGTTCTGCTGTTCTCACTAGTGAACGGGTGAGCTCTGAGGGTGGATTGTCCGACTCGTGTGGCATGTAGATTGTCGCTAGCACCAGCGTACCTTTTCCTGCCCTATCCCATTTGACGGCTGTTTGGTCTGAATCGCTGAGACTAGGTAAGAGAAAAAGTTTAAGCTGTTTTCTTGCGATTATGCATGTTCTGGGCTTACCATTTTCTGGTGTACTGTGGTAAGTGGTCAAATTTTTGGAATTCAGCCCCATTATCTTCCCCCGGAGAGTCCAGGGTTCTTGGATGAGGGCGACGTCTAGTTTTCTCGTCTCCATAAGGAGGACAAGATTGGCGCTGGCCGCCTTACTGTGATGAAGATTTATTTGCCTTATCTTCATCACGGTTAGCTTGTAGTTCTCCTTTACTGCTTTCTTTTGCCGCTAATAACCGGAGTTTGCAACGCGTTATGCCTACGCGGACCTTGAAGTCTTGCTTCCGGAGTAGTGGCAGCGATTTGTGACTTAATAAGATCGTCACGTCCATGCCATCCTGGGAGTATTCACCCGTTTCTAGGACTTTCCATTCCCTGCTTTGTAATTCCGGGTTAAGGAATTGCAGGTTACGTTCTATCCTTTCTACGGGTAGATACGGACCCCTCATGCGAATAAGACCCTTTGGTCTGGTCATGCTTAGGATTTCCTTCCTGTCAACAACGCGCAGGTCAGCATTTGACCAAGGTGCGTTCATGTTGACGATGAAACCCTTCAACCAGTCCAGAGTCTCCTTGTTGTCGCACTCCATTGTCTTAAAACCCTTAAAGGTAGAAAGCTGTCCGAATAATGGGAGCTTACCATCTGCCTTCACGATGGCGTCGTTGACACCATCTAGGATCCGTTGTTCTATCAGTTCCCATTGGTTGGGTGTCAGTTTACGGTCTGGGTTACCGAAGTCGACAACTGCGACTCGAAGACTTTCTTTCACCTTTTCGGCGAATTTCAGTCTCTTTGCCTGCCTACCTACTACCGGGGAGATTGTGTCGTCATTACGACCCCTTTTGGAGACCACGGGAGCGCTACCTGGTTTGGACGTATCCTTGCCAGAGACCACTCCTTGACACTCTGAATCGGTCGCAGCCGAGGTGAAAGGCAAACGGCATATCGCCCTCGATGCAACTGATCTCATGTCGGCTCCTCCAGAGGCCCGCTGCCTACCTAACCTCCTACCAGGCATAACCTTGTTTGAGCAACCAGGCGTCTGCTCAGCCTTAGACGAGTCTTTGGCCGGGCCGGCGCCTGATTTTTCGGGTTCCGACCTACTCAAGACGGAAGGCAAACGGCATTCCTCTCTTGGTCCAGTCATCTTCCCTATCGCATTCGGTTTTTGCCTCCCTACCGTTAGGCTGCTGCGCCATGCTTCTTCGGTCGACTTGATTGTCTCCCGGGCCCTAGCTAGCTGCGCCGCCTCCCTTTCCGTTAAGGAACTGAGCTCACGGCCCTTAAGCCGCTTTAATAGGCGACGAGCATTCTTCCTCTTTTTGAGTGGATCCTCCTGCACTACAGTCCTGAACAGATTGTTGTCTTTCGTCATTTTGGCCGCTGAGACAGATGAGGCTTCGGTTATATCCAAACATTCATTGCTCTTTGGCTTTGACTTGTCAACAACAGTCCCTGTGCTGTTCAGAGTCGAGTCTGCCTCTCCCGGTGAAACACTCTTGTCCTCTTTGTCAGCTTCTTTGACGGGGTCAGATGCAGCAGACCCATGCCCCGATAGGCTATGGCATATCACAGGCATTGGCGGCCGCATAAGAGCTCCCTCGCTCGAGATTTCTGTGGAGACAGTCCTAGGTTGGGCGCTAGCACAAGGCTCACCACAGTCCATGGACTGCCTTTCCAGAAAGACAAGAGCGTTCTGAAGCCTTTGTTTGTCTCTGTCGTCTAGTTGGTGCTTTTTTTGAAGTTTCTTAATAGTCATCTTACAGTTTTGCACCCTTTTCCTAATTGAAACGACGAAATTGAATATTTGGATGAGCTGGCAATGGATTGATTGTCATCTTCCTCGAGAAAAAGATTCTCGAGTCTGAAGTCAACCGTACCTATGCTTCCCTCAACCGAAGCTGTCCTGCTGGTCGACGGTTCCTGGAGTAAGAGAGTCTCTTCCTCCTCCGTCATTATTGTATGAGAATCGGTTTTGCCTAAGTTCTTGGTGCCCGATTCATGCACACCAGTCCCTTTGTTTTGTTGGTTTTTTGATTTTTCTATTTTGGACCCACGAGTAAGGGGGAAGAAGAGGTCGTTCTGTACTCACCCCCTGTATACAGAAAAGGGGAATTTGGATTGAAACTAGAGGTCCCCAGGTATCTAGAGTTCGCCGTTAAAAGACACCATGACATTGTGCCATACATCCCATGGGCACGGTAGTTAACCCGGGATTACGGGTTTTTATCGAGCTATTCCGCTCTAGATCCGTCATATTCAGTCGAAAGCAGTGGCACCTCGTGCAGGATGTGATTCTTCACCACGTATGACGATCTTGGGAAAAAAAAACTTCCCCTGATTTCCTTCCGGAATCCGGTGCTTTCTCAGCCTGGAACGTATCCCAGACTGGGTCTACCCCGGATCTCCTGGGAAGTGACCTACTCAAGGCGAGCTGCAGTGGCATCTCTCCCTTGGTCCGGTCAGCTTCCTTTCAGAAACCTTTGCCACCTAACCTGGTCCTTATACGAGTTGCTAGATTTTTGGGGCGGGTCATACACTGCCGATCAACCAAATAGACTCACAGTTATTTTTTTAAGAAAATGGAGTTTATTATATCATTTTAAGTATATAATTTAGAAAACGTATTTTTTATAATGCACTATTCAATTCTTAAGTAAACAAAACAAAAATGAGCGTTTTAAGCTCAATGGTAAATTTTTAAATTCTGTTTTTTTGTGAGTGATCCTAAAAAGTTCACTTTTTATCGCCACCTTACCTTTTAAAACGTCCAAGATAATGGCTAAAAAAAAGTTGGCAAAAAGGGGGGAATGCATTTTGGAGCAGCTCTTTGTATCTTATTGCGTTCATCTTAGATGAAACGAATTGAATATCAAATGCACCATAATAGGATATGGCACCCCATACCATTATACCCCCCTCACAACTATGGTGAATGGTCAAATAGAGTTCTTCCTTTCTTATATCATGGGAGTAATAGTTGAAGCCATCCGGTCCATCCAAATTAAAGCGTTTTTCATCAGATTTGATGCCACTCCCTATTCCATGCCATGTGACTCCGAGCAAACAGACAGCAAGTTTGCTTACGAATGTCGGTAAGCGGTGGTTTTTTCTTAGTTTTAATCTTTTTAGATATTTTGCTTTGCGGATTTCTCGTCGTAGGGTAGCTTCACTTGCATTTACACCCAAATTCTGTCGAATTTTGGCTTCAGAACACTTTGTGTTTGAAGCTTCTCAAAGGATCCTTCGCTCCTCGCAAGGCTTAAGTGCTTTCCAGGAGGGTTTTTTTTTTTTTCATATTTTTGTCCGTAAGGCGATGGGTTTCTTAAAAAATGACAAACAACAGACTGACTTATAGAAATTTTTCCAGCAATTTGAGTGTTTGAAAGATTGCACTCTATATACGCCAAATTTTGCCTCTTTCTTCCGAAGTTTGTGCTGCTCCACGCCCCATTTTGTGTTAAATTATCTGAAACTAAAATTACAGCTCTTGAGTCTATTCTGATGATCGCCTAAAATGCACATTATTTCGGCATAAGCAAAATAGAAATATGTAATAACTGTAAATTGATTGCATTCAACTCTCATCGCTTAAATTAGTCTATTGCTTTGCTCTAAAAAAACAACAACAACTATAGCTTACAGCATAAAAAAGAAAATCAAAAAGGAAAAGAAAAAATTAGTTGAGTCTATTTGGTTGATCGGCAGTGTATAACACCTTTTTTATTCTATCCTCGAGGGAAAGAGTGTGGATAGAAGTATTTTGAATCGTGGATGATGTCACCCTAAGTATACCAATTTTGTTAGAAGAACGTGCGAGCATCTCAAAAACCTTCCATTTGCATGTTTTCAAGGCAATGAAAAGTAGGGGCTGACTACTGAATTTTCAAGGCTGGGCACAAGTGTAATTCCCTCCCTCCAGGGATTGTAGATCCCTTCCATTCGTCCCAAAAATTGAAAAACTCACACAAAACGATTGTTGTGAGCTAGGCCTAGGGTCCCACAGACCCGTCGCGCCAAAATATTTTTTTTATTTATTTTTAAGCGTTGCTAAGCCAAGTGCTTTGCATTTGTTCGATTTAAATTTAGATACTCGGGCATTTAGGACTGAATTCCTAAAGTTAATAATTAAAATGGATCACACAAAATTTTCTACTCAAACGAAATAATGCAACTAACTATTTTTCTCTATCCAACAGATGATCTAAATGAATACGGCATGGCGAATCTATCAAAAAACCCTAATACACTAGCCGGTACCGGCACATATGCAAATGTGCCGGTATTTTGTGCAACAATGCGAGAACCACTCACCCATAAAGCGGCTGTTTACTATCACCAGCAGTTGGCACTGCAAGAAGATCAGGGCATTGACCTTACGCAATCGCCGGGCCGTGATAGTCCCGGCTCATCGTCTGGTTCAGCTGGTTCTGGATCTCGACATTCGACTGCTAGCTTAGACTCAGGTCGAGCATCATCATATTTGACTGGTGGTGGTGCTTCTATACGTGGTGGACCACTTTCTAGCCCACGTTGTAGTAGTGTGAGCTCATGCTCAATCGGAAGTGTTGATCGGCAGCGCAACGACGAGTTGATAGCCGATTGGTTGTTAGAGATGAAATATGAGGAATATGCGCAGCTATTTATTGCCGCTGGTTATGATCTGCCGACAATTGCCCGAATGACACCAGAAGACTTAACAGCCATAGGAATTAAGAACCCACACCACCGAGAACGTATTAAGCTGAGAATTGATAAACTGCAGGTTTTGGATAATCTGCCGAATTTTGTTCCGGTAAGTTTTCAATTTAAATGTATAGATTTTTAAGTTGAGGTGGTTTCTCGAGAGCCTACTATTCTTAAAATGAATACCAAATTAATTGAAGCCATACCAGTACATGAGCGTCGATTAATTTCCTCCGGTTTCCACTGGTTGCCATGTTGAATCTCGACAGCTGCTCGCAAAATACGAAGCATGGAGCTAATCTCCGATAGTGATCAGAACATGTGTCCACTTGCGAGTGACTTTCAAAAGGCTCGAGAGTAAAAAGTAAACTCTCTGCGAACTACTCCCAAGACTGTGTCTACTTGCGAGATTGCTCTCGAGAGCTGCTTGAGAGTTGCTTGCAGCATTTTTACTCTCAAATGGACAGGCTTTTTATTAACTGAGAATCGCTAGAGTTCTACCTTTCTGGGTAACCACACGTTCCGACTAGCAGGCGCGTTTCTTTTCCTTGTAACCTTTATTTAACGTGATAATTCCTCCCGGTAAAACCATCAATACGGCGTTTCTAAGATGGTCACACATAGAAAGGCACATGGTTTCAAAGGCCTAATTAAATGAGTTACATTAAATAAAAATCTTGAGAATAGACAAAACTCAGCAGATCAATAGCGATAAGCATACTCCCTCCATCCATCTTTTCTATGGCAAGATATTGATATATTTAATTAAAAGTTACATTAAGTAAAGGGTGTTTTTTTTTAGAGGTATAGAACTTCGAATTGAAATAAAACACAAGAAAATCGTTTTAATGTCCATCAATTTGGCTTTATTGGAAGGATAATTTTATGCCATTAATGTTCCGCCGCGGCTGGTTCGAATAAAGCCAAGTCTAGAGGTCCAATTTTCAACCACGTTTTCGAGCATTTGGGGCTGTATGTCGGCAATAACGCCACGAATGTCGGCTTCCAAGTCCCATAACGTTTCTGGTTTGTTGGCTGGCGTAGGCGAGCGACTTCACATATCCTAAAAGAAATTAATCCAATGGTGTCAAATCACACGATCTTGGTGGCCAATTAACAGGTCCATTCCGCCGAATTATGCGCTCATCAAATGTTTCCTTCAATAAATCGATTGCGACGTATGCGCTGTGTGGCACGTAGCGCCGTCTTGTTGAAACCACATCTCATCCACTTTCATGCCATCCAATTCGGAAACAAAATAGCCGGTTATCATGGCTCTATACCGGTCTTCATTAACGGTAACTGATTCTCCAGCATCATTTCGGAAGAAGTATGGCCCAATGACTCTAACAGCCCATAGAGCACACCAAACAGTCATTTTTTATGGATGTAATGGCGTCTCAAGGGTCTCATGTGGATTTTCGTCACTCCAAATGCGGCAATTTTGGTTGTTGACGTAGAATTCAACCAAAAATGAGCCTCATCACTGAACAAAATTTTGCGATGTAAACTTCGCGAACTGAACCATTATTTTCGAAATAAATTTGCACGATTTGCAAGCGTTGTTCATTTGTCAACCTGTTCATGACGAAATGGCAAACCAAACTGAACATAAATGACATTATAGTTGCCAGATTTGAACACAAAATGTCAGTTTTATCTCTATCGAAAAACCAACCTCTAAAAAAACACCCTGTAGATGTAAATATTTACTTTATACATTATTAATGTTGATTACTCTTTAGGGTTCAATCGAAGAATGGCTGCAACTGCTTCGCCTCGAAGAATACATTCAACCGCTGCTTGATCAAAACTACAAAACTGTGCGCGATGTAACGCAACTCACATGGGAAGATCTCGAAGATATTGGAATTGTGAAGCTTGGTCATCAAAAAAAAATCTTACTTGCCATTAAACGTGTGAAGGACATCATAAGCGGCAAATGGAACCCTGGTGGATCAGCGTATCAACAACAGGTACATTTTTTCCCCAAAATTCCTGTTTTTTTTGTTTATGCAAAACATAAGCTCAAATCATTGCTGTAGAAATGATATAGAAAAAGGCTCAACAGACACGCTTTTATTGCAATACTCATGAAATTATACAAAAAAAAAACAAATGACTGACCGAAATTGTACATGTTGTTATTTGTTTCTTGTGTTACTTTGAATTTGGGTTGTAATTATTTTAGACGCCTTTTTTGCGTATTATTTTATTTTATTGCTTTTTGTTTTCTTTTTGACTTCATGTCTCTTTATTCTTTTATAATTTTTTTTCATACTACAACGAACAAAACGAACACGAATGACAATTAGGAGTATCGCAAAGTATGGCATGCCCCTTCGCAATTGCCATCACCAACTATAGTCCCTACGACAAGAGTCTCATGGGACGATTCGAAAAGTTATGGGATTACCGATCCGTATTTCACGTGTACCGGAAGTAATCATGAATGTAACGATGTGGTATTGATTAAGGTAAGCTTAACAGATTATTAGGAAAATAGCGTTGGGCATAATACAAATATTAAAAACGAAAACGTTAAGGTAATTTGCAAATTGACAAGTGCTTTTTTGGTCTGCAGGTACGCCAGCCACGTGGAAAAAGCTTGGAATCTTTAGAAGATATTCACGATAACAGTACCAGGAGCCATTTGACTTTTAGTCATTACACTACCACAGACTATGGGCATTTCACACAACCACAGGGAGCCAGATTACTTAGTAATCCCCCTGGAAATATGGTAGGCACTTACTTTGGAGTTTCATACAATATTTTACACGTTTTTTCCTTAGTCATGGCGCCGCTCGTATGACGATGGCGACATAACACCAACTAACGAGGCAGCTCGGGAGCTTATGTATGAAGAAGGCGGTGGGACATTGCCTCGTCAACGTGGAAATGCCGCTGATCGCTGTAAAGTACTACAAAGAGCCGTACTTCAAAATATGCCTGTAGATGCACAGCATCATTATATGAATACACCAGTAGAATATGCGGTTTGCGCAGATAATGCCAGTTTGAATTCTGTAAGTAGACACGATGAAAATGAATCAATACACCATTCTCATTAAAACTGTTTTATTTATAGACCTACCTAACTGGAAGCCCAATGTCAAACAAAAAGATTGCTCCCGAACCTCCACGCCGTCACTGTAGTATACGAAATCCACGGACTTTAAGTTCACAAGATCAACAAGTGGCAGCTGTAGCTGCTGCTGCACAAAATCATCCATACGCATCGTACGCAACAGGAGCACCAACTTCGTACATTCCTTCAAACATTCAGCAACCACCACAACCAATTTATGCAAACTATGCCACTATACAGCAGACAACTGCGGAGATACACTGTGAAAAATTGCACGACAATAAGGTAATTTTTATTGTGTTTTATATCCATTTGTACGTATGTGATATTGTTGCCAGTTCCTTTTACTCTGCGGACCAATTTTTCTATTGCTATTGTTACAAAATATGAGATTTCCCTAATGACAACGTTATTGTTTATATCCATTAAGGTTATCAAACTGCTTTTGGTTAAACTGATGAACATTCCTATTATGGCGTCGAAAGTCAAGAGCTATAACGTCCTAACTTAAAGAACAAGATTTTCATGGGATGCAAAACAAGAAATTCAAAAATGTGGAGACCTCAAGCAGGCACTTCAATGGACACTTTTCGTTGCTAGCTAAGACTGTATATAAATCCTAAGAGAATGTTCTAACTTGTTTGTCGCTTTTATTAAGACTTGATTGTATTTATGAGGCATTTTGTGTTGTGACGTTCTCTCCGTTGGAGCTTTCCTATCCGTTTTTAGACTCATTTTTCTCTGTCAGTTAATTTGTGTTATTTTCTGTCAAAAATAGAAGCAATAAATATTATTTTCGATTAAACTAACAAGTAAAAGAGTCCGTAATCAAAATTATACTCGCCCGAACGGACTCTGAGAACAAGATGTCGCTCCTGGATGGCTATACAAAGCCATGTCACGTTTCGGCATTCTTACTTGTGCCGCATGACAATGGAGAAATCTCGCTGCTCCGTCAAAATCGGCGAAAACATCACCGAGCCCTTTGATGGCGAAAAAGGTCTGAGACAAGGCAATGCGCTATTGTGGAACTTCTTTAACATCATCCTTGAAGCAATTGTACATAACTCACAAGCCAACATCAGAGGTACAAAAGTAAAGAGGATGAGAATATTGGAAAGGGAAGAGATGTTGCTGGGGTAAGGAAGGAGACGATGCCAATAAAGGGGTCACTGAGGCAAGTAGGTGACCATGGTAGGGTGGGTAGAGGCAATTTCTTGCAACGTTATATCACCTCAACGTAAAGACTGGCATGAATAGATGGTTTTTGTGACGTGCCTGGGTCAAGCTCACACGCCCTCCGACGAGCTTAGAGAGCGGGTGCAAGCGTGCCAGCAAGGACCCAAGACAAGGCAGCAGCACGTTTGCAAGTATTTAAACGGAGGCGGCGAAAATATGTAGGTGTGGCTGTAAGTGAGGACAAAACAAAGTGTATATGCTGTCAACGAGAAAGAACTTTTAGCATCGACGATTCGCACAAAACCTCACGATGGATAGATACAACTTCGAAGTCATAAAATACTTTGTCTCCCTGGGGTCCACTATCACCTCGCAAAAGGCATCAGCGCAGAGATCAAACGAAGAATTACTCCTGCTAATCGCCGTTTTTTTCGGGCTAAGAAGGCATCTAAGAAGTAAAGCTCTCTCTCATAGAACCAAGAAAATATTATATAAGACCCTAATCACCCCTGTCCTGTTGTTTTATGCAGAAGCATGGACCCTGTCCAAATCGGATGAAAACCTCCTGGGATGTTTTGAGAGAAAGATTCTTCGGGCGATTTTCAGCACAGTTTGTATCGATGGAGAGTGGAGGAGACGACGAGCTTTATGTTCTATACAGCAACGTTGACCTAGTCAAAAAGCTGAGGATAAAGCGGCTGAGATAGCTGGGGCACGTGGAGCACAGCAACGCACCAGTCCGACGAGTCTTTCAGTCCACCCCTGAGGTACAACGTAGCAGTGGAGATGGCGGCCTTAAATATGTTTTTAGTTTGCGAAGACTTTTGTTTTTTTTTATGGAAATATGAGAAATTGAAATCGATTGATCCTACTGCACCTGTGAACTCAAATTTCACCTGTTTCACCTTGTAGTAGTCACTCTTCGCTTTTTGGCCACCGGTGAGAGTTTAAGCAGCAGTGAGTTGATTGAATCGAATGGCTCAACCATATTTAACAATCAACACTAGCTTCTTGATTTGGACGTTTACGCTACCCGTACATTTTTTGAGCAACGCATTATGAAACGATGATGCACTAACTGCAAACTAGCGTCTATCTGCATTAATCAACTCTTTAAGCAGCGGGGATCTTATTTGTTTTGTCGAAAACAGACATATTCAATAACTATGTAATAATAAAAAATTAAATATGTAAATGGCACATTTTAAAAATAAAAACGCAAAAACTAGACTGATCGTTAACGTCATTTTTACAATGTGACACAATCGACATGTCAACTGAGCACTTAGCCAAGAAATATTCAGGCTATGTTTAGACCATTGCCCGATCTCACAAATCACAATATTGTCGGGTCTACCAATGAAACAATTATCTGAAATGTCTCGACACTCGTGTGAATTGACAATTTTCATTGTTTTATTTATGAACTGATTGTCTTAAGTATGCTTTGAAACGTCAATTCAGTACAATTTTAGCCATGGATCGCTTAACACCGAAACAGCGAGCAGAAATAGTGACGCTGTTAACTCAACGTGCGTCGTTTAAATTATCATGGCCAACAAGCACCGTCTTGCAACACTATTCGTCGTTAATGTCGAATTATGTTGAGCACGAGAAAGTGGGAGACCGGCCATATGCCGTTTATCAACACCCAAGACGTTCCAAATGAAGTAATTGAAGCGGTAAGAGAAAGTGCTGGCGAGAATCAACATGTACCGTATCCTCACCGCGCTCAACATTTCGGCGTCAGTGGAAGCGCAGTTTGAAGAATTTGCATTTTTTTTTTCCGTATAAAGTGGAATTGACTCAAAGAATATTCCCGACAGACCGTCAACGCCGCTTGGAATATGGCCCAACAGTCGCTCGATTGGTTGAAAGTCATCTTGATTTTTAAAAGCAAATGTTGATGACCGATAAGGCGCAATTCATACTCTCTGGTGCCGTTAGCTAGCAAAATTGCCGCATATGGGGAACGGAGAACCCACACGAAATCCATCAAACAACATAGCATGACAAAAAAGTGACTGTTAGTGTTCGGGCCAGGGTTTGCACCAAAACCATCATTCGCAAAGTGTACACGAGTCCATATGGCACTCAATTCCTTGCCGGGCACAAGAAGTTGCCCTTTCGCAGACTTTACTTAGCTAATTTTGCGTTCGAACTTGGGGTTACATCCATACAAGATCCAATTCAGGCAGGAGCTCAAAGTTAATGACCATTAGCTTTGGAACGTTTGGAAAAGAACCCCAAATTTGGCCGAAAAAAATCATCTTTTCAGACGAGGCGCATTTTTTTAATGAATTTACAAGTTAAGTTGCCATGTATAGGACAACGTCAGGTGGTACGCAATAGACCATAAGGTCGAAGTGCATTAAACCCTTACCATATTAATAATAGGGCGACGACGCCAACTCAGACGAGGTTCACCAGGTGGTAATGCATCAACAATTTACGGAGCTTCGTGAGAAGCCGCGTTGGACATTTGAACGATGTTATAATAATATGTAATGAATGGGCCTTTCAAATAAAAAGGGAATTTTGTTAATATCTCACACAGCTTGCTTTATTACATTTTAACACTGCCCCATCATTATTGAAAAATATTTTAATTACTCATAAGAAATACACTCAGACATATTTGAAACTCATTCCATAATAATACTAGGGCATTCACTGGACACCAAACAAATATTCAAGTATTTCCGGAGGAGATTTGGTTTATGTTTTATTTCACTCATTATCATTACATGTAATACCATGTGCTTGTGCATGCCACCCATCTAAAAAAAACAGCATAAGACTCATTTTTATACCTACACAGGTCTTTAATTGTAATAAAAATAACCGCAACCGACAAAATTCGATTTCTTTTGGTGAGACAACATAACCGAAATATAACTCTACCTGCCCTTCACTGTTTCTGTGGTAATTTATAATCTTGATCTTCCACTTGTATTTTAATTTTTTTTTCTGACGAATGAAAGAGACATAGGGGCCGTTCGGATACCTAGTTTAGTAAGTCTGACAGCTGACTGACTAGATGTGTATGAGTTTTTATTGGCCCAGATTGGTCACGTGGTTAGTTTTTGCAGTTGACGACAAATCTAGTCAAGAAAATCCTGCCTGCGTACTCAGTTGACACTTTAAAGTGTCTGAATTAAAAAATAAACCACAAGTTTAAAACAACTATTAAACTTACTTAGTTCATGCGTATGTTAACCTCGTCCAGACAAATCTAGTTGACGTTTTACACAAACTAGATATCCGACCGTCCCTATAAAATGAATTGTAATGCCAAATCAGGGGTCGAATTACCGCACCCGTGAGCGAGAGATTTTACACGCAAAACAATACGCACAGTGTAGAATTTATATTTTCGCGGATTAAAGAAGCCGTTAAAACGGTCATCAGAAAAGGCCATGTTATTCGATCGGCCCATCGCAACAATACAAATAAATTACGCAGCGCAATCTTTCGTTCTCTCGCTCGATCTAATCTATAAATATGAATACGACTTTCAACTTAAGTAGAAAGCTACGACGAATAGCACTTGACAATGTCATTTTCTCAACTAATTACTTGGCGATAACGCTCAGTAAATGACCACCCAACCGAGTCGCTCAGACTCGTCGCTCTATCTCTCTGTCGCCCCTCTGTTGCGTAGCTGATTTGTGCTAAATTTCATTTCATAGTTGTATGGCTCTGTTTCTGCAAAATGAAGGGAGTATCTCAGAAGTTCTTGGATTATCATTGGGAAATATTTAGTCATTTTAATTAAGATTAGCAGGTCCCCTTTCGTATAGGCTTTGATTCGAAAGAAATATAGGCATACCAAGCTAAGGTCGTTATGGATTTATATGAAGAGCACATGATTAAAACATTCACCCAGAAATCGAACACAACTTTTGAGATATTCGAATTAGACCACCATTGTCGGTTTTTTTTTCATCACACTACCTCTATCAATCTTACCCAGAGAGGCTGTCAGTTCTTTTCTGAATTCCATCCCTAGCTTCGTGATATTGATGGTAACGAAAGGGCCGACGTTCTGTCCAAGGATGGAGCTGAGCTCCCACTTTACGAATCGATTGAGGGTATAAGACCACCTATGACCGTGCTAAGAAGGATTATTTCTGTAAGAGTCTTCAATAAAGCAACCATAAGATAGTCAGAATTAGAAGAGCACGGGGTTTCAAAGGCAATGTGGCCTGTTTTAAATTGGAGGAAGTCTAAACAATTAATCAACTCCAGGAGAACAGAGTTGAAATCAACGGTAGGAATACCCTCTGGGCATTGCCTTCTAAGGAAGCATGAAAACAATCCGTCTGTGGACCATTCGTCAAAATGGTCATCCCAAAAGACACTGATTACACAATCCTCCAATTTCTGTTCACCAAAAAGTTCGAGACTTGCATACCCTCCATCAGGACTGACTAGGAGAATAATGCAGTGTCTTATGATGAATCCATTGATTTTTATACAGACCTGTCAAAACCCGAAACAGGAGTAGGTGGGGTGTTTTCTCTCAATAGCTTAATTGCAAAATCTCATTCCGCCTTCCTAATCATTGCAGCTTGTTCCAGGCAGAAGTTATGATCATTAAGGGGGCCTTGTCGTGGCTTTACCGATAGTCAAACCGCGATTATATTCGTGGAAGGTGACTAAATTTAAGTTCTTAACTGTCTTCAGTTGCCCCTAAATGTGTGCGTTTCCATATAAACATTTCAGGTAATCGCATGGCACGAACTTGCCAGGCAAGGGACTACTATGTAGATTTTGCCGAAGAAGGAGAAGCTCTACTTGTAAGCTCCTTATCAAACAAAATGCGATTAGCGTTACTAATCGTAGGTGGTCGAAATGCACCACGTGCTAAACGCTGCACCACCAAACACGGAAAAGATCCATTTTAAGCTCAATTGTTGGTGTCGTTACGGGATACTGCATCATGGGGAGTCATGACCTCCGACTGGGCCTCCCTTCCAATGATTTCTGTAGAAGCTGTACGGACGAGGAGGAGGAGAAAAATATTCTTCACAGTTACTAGTTTTACTTCCGTTTTTGTTCGATGATTTTAACCCAACTCTTTACCATCCACCGCTTTACTTTTCGAATGCATTCCTTTCCAATGTCTATTTCTTAAAGGTGTTTTGCAGCCACCACACTTCCAATATCATAGGCAAAGCCTACGATTTTTGCAGGATTTTTTGAAGGATTTATGGTCAATCCTTTGCTCTGACACCATCTAAAGGTTAAGTTTAGGGCTCTTTGCATGATCGCCGATATCGTGGAGTCGTGCTTACACCTAACAGAAATTGTATGGCAGTTTCGGTAGATTTACCGGCTTGGTAGGCGAAGTTGGTTACCTGTAAGGAACTGATCCCTTATGTATTGATCGAGGACTTTCTCCAAGGTTTTTAGGAGGAAGGAGCTAAGGCTGATGGGGCGATATGATTTCGCTAGTTGTTCGGGTTTACCACCTGCCTTTGGTATGAAAATCACCTTAACCTTAGTCCAGCTTAATTTCAAGCCCAAGGCTCCCCATCATACATTAATATTCCATAGGATAGGGCCTAATACCGATCGTCGTGGTCGAAAAGCAGAAACCTTTGTTCACAGTAGTAGGTCGTCATAGACCTAACGGAGTGTACTTAAACTTCCCAGTTTGCAGAGTTGAAAGGCACCGTATTTTTGGCGCCTCTTCTCCATCTCCTGCCCTTAATGGATTCTTCTAGGATTGCGGTTAACCTCCAAACGGCGTCAACAGTAGAGTGAGCTTTTCTAAGTCCATACAGATGGTTTGAGAGTGCGCCAGCCTCATCAATTGCCACTTCCAATCGGTTGCATATGATTTGCCCAAATATTATGCGGTACGACGAGGGTTTCTCTGGGGCTTTTTTTTCCTTTAAAGGCAGCAGCACCAGTAAGACACTTGTTGTATAGTTGCACAAATGGTTGCGCATTTCCTTTAATGGTTAATTTCAGGGGCTCATTCGGTATACCGTCTAATCCAGGTGACTTAAAATCCTAAATTCTTCTGCATATACTCAGAAGTTATTTTTCCGTTATACGGTTGGGATTTCATATACTTCCTGAACTAGTTCTATTTGCTCTGCTGGTTTTTGCCGTGGAAAAAGCCCCGATACAATTTTATTCATAAGCCATGAGACTAGGCTTAGTAGCTTATACGCATACATGCAGGTATTATGAGGATCTACAAGTCGCAGAAGACATCGCACACCTTCTCGGTAGTACTTTTTTAATAACTTGGAGGAGGTTGGTTTCTCAAACAGAACGTACTTAAATTCTGTACGGAAATCGAATGCTTGGGCGAATTGGTTTAGGTTTTTTTAACCATAATGGTTCCCGAGGGGTGGCTCTGGTCTCTTGTGACGATCTCACAACCCTGATTCACCGAACCTAACCTAGAAATTCATAACCGAATTCAAGAAACGTTTTAATTTTAATTATTTAGGTAACTATATTTGGAATCGTTTTATGTTCCTGTTTTTTATTTTCTCTTTATAATTTGAAAAAAAAGGAACATTTCAACTACCTTATCACTCAGATTCGAATACAATCAAATCATTAAGGTTTTGTGATCCATAAGTAATTTTGGTCTTTGAGCCAAAAATGTAAATAGACATAACCTGTTGATGTGGTTCTCCGATATTCAGCTTTGGTTTCTCTCCAATTGTTCACGCATTTTGTATTCTATGTTCTTGCTTTTGATAATTTTGCACTCACAATGTAACTTATTCGTATTTTATTTAACATTGTTTCTTTTTTATTGTTTTATCTTTCAGTCAACATCAAGCATCGATTCCATCGACACTATTCCCTTCGCTAACGAAAACACTGGAACCATTAAGCAAAGACTACTTAATAGACAAGAGATGCCGCCACAGCAGCATCTCTCATCATCATCATCATCGTCATCATCGTCGACCAATACAATCGCCAATATCGCACATTCTTTTCATTCGTTAAAATCGTCATCATCGCTGCATGATGCCACACTAATTCGCAGCGATAGCACTGGGTCAAATGCCGGTGGAACACTGCTCTATGATGCAGCGTCCATTGATTCCGCCGCCGTAGGTGGAGTCTCTGGAGCATCAAGTGCTGTACATCTTCGGTCACCAACACTAACCTATCCTCAAGTTGGTGGCGTCGCAGTCCCAGTTGGTGCTATTGCGGATTGTTCCGATTTGAGTTCCTCCTCAGGTAGTGGCGGCGTCGTCGCATATGCTGCGGACCTCGTCAGTGCCGAGGTTGGTGGTGTTCCACAAGCGAAAACCGTATCGGTGAATGTTCTCAACGATATTGGCAATATGCTAGCAAATTTGACAGACGAACTAGATGCCATGTTAGAGGAAGAGAAACGGGTGGGATTGAATATTGATAGTGAATGAGAATGAGAAAAATCAACTTAGTTTTTGGTTAAATTTTAATACCTTTTTGTTTGTTTAATATTTTTATTTTTTTAATTTTATTTGGTTGTAAGTTGTCATGAAGAGTAATAAAGCAAAATACTATGTAATGATCCAGATTAATGTAATCGTCTATAATGAAATGCTATTATTTTTATTACTATGCTATATATAAAAAAAAATATATATACAATGAGTAAATTAATCATAATGTTGAAAAATGTATTAGAATTATTATTAAACAGTTTCTATAATATATGACAAAAAGTATGTTTCGTTTCGTACGTTTTATTTAAAAACATTCATTTCGTTAATGTGGCATGTCCCTAGGCGGTATTTGCATTACCTACCGGCTAGCTCGGTCATAAAGCTCGTTTAGTTTATGGTAAAATCTTTTCCTGTCTGTGCCGGAAACGGGACCGACTATTTTACGAAGAATATCTCTGTGGAAGGACGGCTGAATTTCAAAGCGTCAAAAAAATGCGCATAACGACTGTGTACTGCGATCATGATGCATTCAAGTGATGCTTTTATGCCCAAAACACATGTGCAGGGTTCACTGCGCAGCAAAATTAGATGACACAGGGCACATGCCATGCAAAAAATATTGATTCAATGCAATTATGAACAGAAACACTGCTGCAAGTTTGCAGTAGTTTCGCGTTTCCAAAAAGGAGTTCATAAATATATGCAATGGCAGTAAAAAAAAAAGTCAGACATTTTTAATTTATCTTTCTTTTTTCAGCGACAGATGGTTGTTATTTATAAAAACTTTATTAATGTCAATTAGAAGAATCATTTTAGGACTGATTCTTAATCACTTAAATGGATCTAATTTTGAAAGTAATCAGGCAAAAATTTCTGAAAAATATACCTGGAAGCAAAATTCAAAGAAAAAGGAAGATTCTTTTGACAGGATTTCAAGAAACATTCCGAAAACTGAGAGTTTTCTTAAAACCATAGGACAATTTCCAGATAATGTTTTAGGAAATCATTTCCGTAAAATATTTTCCCCAAAGAACAGATTTTTTTTCGGCCTGCTATGAATTGGGCTTGGTTTTTTTACATTAATGAACGCAAAAATTGCAGTACTGCCGCATTTTTACCTTTATGAACTCAGCCACACTCTGCACTCACCGCAGCACTGCAACAACCCAACAAGTCTCTATTTCTAAATTTTCTGTAAAATTCCAGCGTACCACAACACAAAAGAAAATAAATTGCAATTTCAAGTATTTGGCATCATCGGCTTTTGACATTTCCTGATCGTGTTTGTTCTTGTTTTGGATTTGTATGGATGGAAGGGTACTTCTCTTGAATTTGTTAGGCAAAATTAATTTCTCTATAACAAAAGAAGCTGTCAATTTTAATGAATTTCTCAATTTTCACTTTCAATAGCAAGCAAATTTCTAAAAACAAATCATCCACTTAGTCGGCGAGTGACAATGGCCATATTAACCGATGCATTGCATGTCAAACAATTTTCTGTACATCTGTTTTACAGACAGCACTGTATTCTGCGCTGCATACAGAATTTCTGCGCATGTGTTTGGGCATTATACTGCTTTATATACTTGATGCTTTTTAATATTTAACATTTTTAAATGTCATTTGATAAAAACGTAATTTCTTGATTATAAACTATACGCGTCAATTGATTTGTCCACCAAAGTGATAACAAGGATAGCGTTAAACAACTTAATTAATAACTTTGGCTTAAACAGTGGCAATATATCTAATGGGGTATTTAATTGGGCCATTTCAGAACATTTTTTTCTCTTTAGGTTACTTTTTATGTTAGTTTGGTACGAGAAAAAGCAATCTTTTCCGATTTCAGAGCACTTTTGCGAATCTGTATTTTTTCTCCGAGTTGCATGAGATTTACCAATACAAGTGCGTTTTCGGAAACTTTTCAACTGCAAAGAAAGGCATTGCATCGGGTTGATCTATTTTAGTTAATTATTTATGTACAAATGTTTATAAATCAATCTGGGCGCACATTTCGAATGTTTAAATATAATATTTAACCAGTGAATGGAAAACGAGTAGAAAAGTGTCGAAGGCTACACAAATTCCAATCGCATGAATATATTATACTAAAAAAGAGAGCAAGTGACGTTTTTAGGTTCGATTGCACATATCTCCATATCGATGTTGCTCCACCAGCACCGCCAGATTTTTCTAAGGACTTCTCTGTCATTTCAATGAAAGACTCTAAAAGGTATTTATTAAACACAACAGAACAACAGAGCAGAGCGTCTGTCAAAATTTAGCCTGAAACAAATTTTGGAGAGAATTTTAAATGGGAGCTAAATTTTAGCTCGAGCAGCGTACTGCCTCGATTGACTTTTGTTCCAATAGATATGTGTCACAGTTTTTCATTTGCTTTCTGTCCAGAGCCCATCCCATAGCACTTTATGGATGGCAATTATGTCCTCTGTGTAGCCGTCTAGAGCCTCTGCCAGCTGTTCAGCTGCACGTTGTCCGTTCAGTATACTTACGAACTATCCACTAGCATTTCCCAAGGGTGTTTTTAAACTAAGTATTAAATAATAGAGTCAGAGCTTCCCCCCGAAAATAAAATTCTCTCTTAATTTTCCTATCTGTGAATACGTGTGTAATAAAAGAATAAACAGTGAGGCAATAAGTGCTATAACGAATTTCATTGAAACGAGCAATTCTGGGGTCAAATCGCGCCGTCCGTGAACGAGCATTAGGCTGAAAGAATAAAGTTAATTTTACATAAAGCAAAAGCAGATTCCACCCCTGAATCTCAAGACAATTCTCTCGGACGTAATGAAACACGACATAAGTGATAAGACTCGTATTTTTTCCCACTTCTGTTTGTATTACATTTGTGTTTTGGCAAAATCGCACTAAGTTTCATTGTTGCTAGATTTTAAACTTTGTAAAGCAGCAAAAACTGTAATATTCCACATATTTAAATTTTCAACGTTTCTTAACATGTGCCTACGCATCAACATCAACAACGACTACGAGTTTCATCTACGAGACTCGAATAGTTGCTCAGTTTGACGTTTGTGTTCGTGCACTCGAACTCGACCACTGCTCGTTTTCGTTGAGTCGTCATTTTGTCTCGGAATTTGTTCGCTGAACGCTGATTGACGAAAGGAAGGAACGATTTGTTTTGTGCTTTGCTTTTCATTGCTTGCTGTTCGGTCGGGAATCGGGAAAAGGTGCGATTGTTGCCTTCTTTTTCGCGACTTTCAATTGTTTTTTGTTTTTTTTTGTACTTCGAGGAAATGCTTCCCTGTGCATACATTTTTCATACAAAGTTGTAGTTGTTTAAAAATTAGAATAGACATTTTAAAACACGAACCAGTGAATCTCAATTTAATTATGTAATTTCTCAAGTAATCCATTGAAGTGTTTGCAAAGTCCTCCATCGAACTACATCGTGAAAAGCTAGTTTCTAGTGTCCCTTTGTTTTCGTGGCCTCAAAAATAACAAAAGTCGTGCAATGCCTTGTTAATGTGCGATGAGCAAAGTTACGTTTACACCTGCAAAGGATACCATAAAACGAGAATCTTTATCTGCACCCCAACGAAGAAACATGTCGAAGGAAGAGGACGGAGATCTAGATCCCCGTATTCAGGTGAGCCCAGCAATATTTTTACTTTTTTGCCAAAATCCACATACAAACGCATTAGAAGTAAATAAATATAAGTGAATAAACCTCGCGTTTAATGCGCACGATATAGGAAACAAGTTTTGGCTTGTATTCAAAGGCAAGCGCAAGACCGAATGATGACGATTGTTTTTTTTTAACTAGGTTTATTACCTACCTGTCCATTTCTTGTTTGGCATTTTGACTATGATCAAAAACATCATGATAGTGTACCTAGGTAGTTACAACTTCTTCTCAGAAGTGAAAATGTTCATTATAATTTTACATAGCCGCCTACCGTAGAAACCTGACATTGCAATTTCGTATATTTTATTTGCTAACAATAGGTAGATGTATCTGTCAGGCCCACAAAGCATAACTATACATGTATAGACTGTAGGAGTCATAGTATCAAATTGTTACCTATTTCCATACTTTAGACTGTGCGTCATATTTGCTTAAACGACCGACGATTGGGGCAACAGGGAACTTCCATTTATCGCAAAAATAAAACACAGCTAGCTAGATATCTACTGTTATCGATTAACGTTTTTAAAATCTAACAGAAACTGGCGATTTGATCATATTTTTCATATTGTTCGGAAGTTCTACAATCGTCTATGATTTATGTCGTTTAGGGCTTTCACTTACCCGGTCGGAAGAATGTGTGATACAAATATGCTTAAAAACAACAAACCAAACATGGTATAGATAGGTATATACTTGCTTACCTAGATTATGGCAGTGTTCATTCATATTTACAGCCAAACCACATCGAGAACGAGGTAAAATTGTATCTGCGCTTGGATTGGAATGTTCTGGTAGGCCGCGTGCCCGCATGCAAAACAAAACATTGATGATTGATACTATTTGCACGTCTACAGGAAATGTTATTAGTGCAACAGTTTTTATAAAGTTATGACTGCATCATAATGCGGGTGTGGTTTTGAAATGAGGTGAAGAAATGTTGTTTAAGCGGTCGATTTTCAATCATCTCTTTAGACAACAAAGAATACTTTTAGCATTCACAATATGTCTATATGGCATCCTAAGCTGTGCAACACATAATTTATTAAGTGAACCTATGGACCAAAGACTCCGTCAAAACATTATGCAAACACAGTCATTGCAATCGTTGACATGAGATCATCCGCATTCGGATCTGTCAATGAATATTTTTAGATCTGATTGAGGTTGCAATATCTTTCAGGTCTTTGAAGAACCAAACAAGATTAGCGTCGTTCTTTGAGCGCTCTGCAACTTCTGCAGGAGTCATTTGTAAACATTTACATCCTTTAATCCATGTTTCCAATGATGCAGTGTCCGGTTATTACTCAAACGAGCACTCGGAATGGTTTCTAGCCAAATATGTTAGGATCATTGTGTCAATTTTGGGCCACAAGTTACGATGCAACCGTAAGGTTCTTTTGTTAAAATGTATGTGGCATTATCATTATCAATGACTCTTAGCGGCGTTGGAAGCTGGTGGTACTTGTCTGTCACTTAAAGGTATGTCCATTTTAGCGCCCCATCTGGCCAGTTTATCCGCTGCCTCGTTCCCTTCTACACCAACATGTCCAGGAACCCAGCAAAGCAGAATTGAGTGATGTTTTATCGCTCTTAATGACGAAAAGCAATGTTGTATGTTTAGCAGCGTTTCTAGGCCTAGTTTTGGTGTGGATTTTTGTGCAACCGTTATACCAATGCAAGCATTACTCTGTACCTTGTTTAAATTCTTATGGTTGGTCTTAGTGTTAACAGCCTCCTACCAAACGGCCGAGCCATGGGTGAGAATCTTACAATCACTGTATACATCCAGTGCACTTCTTACCTTAAGCTTTTGTCCAGGGGTCGAATTACCACATCCGTTATCGAGTGAGTGAAGTGCATACGTTATCGAATGATCGAGTAACTACATTGGTATGATCACATACGAACGGTCACGTATCGAATGCACATTAAAAATTTTACCAATTGTACTAGCACAATTCTGCTACATTCATGGTTGATCTGTGACAAATGTTAAATGTATCTATTGTTTTTCTGTGAATGTTTCGAAAAGAAATTGGTGTATTTATAAATTCTTAAACATTAAATTGAGTATTTTCTCTATTTTTCATCTTCCAAATTAGAAAATGGTCATTGTGAGTCCATTTAACAAAAACGTTTAAGAGATAAAAAGCAATTCTTTGTCTTTACAAAACTCTGCGCACGTATAATCAATGAAATTATAATTTTCTTAAAAGTTTTAGAGTGCATTCATATTTAAAATCGACAAACTTTATTTTAGTGGAAGTATCACTCCCGCCTCCCTGGTTCCATTGAAACTAGCTGCAACTTTGTCCTTACAAGAAAGTGGAGGATATCAACATTAAGTAACTTATTCACTAATATTTCAATTGTAAAACCATTGAACAAACGTTTTTTGAAGGTAACGATTATATATCGGAATGTGAAAATAACAAAATAAAAATATATTTCATATTCTCTACTGAAAATGCATCAACTCGACAGCACAAACCCTACCGTATGAAAATATGCTCGATCACTGATGACAGAATACCAAAATTCGATACTCGATACTCGATCCCGTGTGCGATCATACCAAATCAACATTTATCAGTCACGTATGACTCGATAACTGATGTGGTAATTCGACCCCAGGTGTAAAAAGCATTTAGTAAATATGATACCCAGGTATTTGGCTTCAGAAGAGAGATTACTACGAATGCCCTTTTATTTTTGGTGGTTTCCATTTTGATACCCTATATCTTCTGGTGAAAAAGTTTGGTGTTGGTGGGGTTGAAAGATAGACCAGCTATTCCACTAAAAAGCGATTGACAAGTGTAATTATTCGTTTGATTTTTAATATAATTTAAGTTATTTCATGGCGCAGCTAAGGTAGAATTGCTTCTGACCTTCATAAGGCATCATGTCTTCTGCATAGTCATTCCTAATGAAAATTATTCGAGTTAAAAACACTGGACCTGTCAAAATGGGCCAATAGTGTTCTGACACTGGACCCAAAAATCATTGTCTGGCACACCAACGTTTCAAAAAGGGAATCCGGAGATTGTGCTGGCGTCTTTGGACCCAACACCAAAGTCTCGATACCTATGGAAACGTGTTCCACGGTTTTTCAAGCGAAAATTCATGCTTTTAAAATTTTCTGCCGATCTAAACTCTAAAAAGAGGAATTAAAGATGAATTCATACAAATTTTCTCCGACAGCCAATCAGCTTTCCAACATCTAGCATCCAATACAATGGACTCTGAAACAGTAATGAGCTGTAACCATGCCCTACAATTCCTAGCCAAACACAGCAAGGTCAAACCAAATTATTGCAGGCAATGAACATGCGTACAATGTGGATAGGGCTGGTTCAAAACTTGTGCTCCTGGGACCAGAACCCTGTAGGCTACCGCAATAAAGCTAATTATTGAACTTCAAGATTAATTCAACTTTACCCCTACACACAAATCCTTAGACTGGATAAGGAACATTTGAAGAAACTGGAGGGCTCTTCTGAATTCTTCCTTTTATTCGATTTTATTTATATTTGTGCTTGTTTAACAAAAGGCATGGTTTTTTGAGCTTGTATCTCAGCAAAGCAAAGCAAAATAGGATTTTCAGCACGCAATTTCAATACATTATGTCATACTTGTTGCAAAACAAAATTCGTATAAAAACCAACAACAGGTGGAAAGAACTTACTACCTGTAAAATATCACGGAAGCTTTGGCCAGATTATAACAGTTTATCCACGAGGACACACCTCACTTTCTTTGTCATTGCCGAGTCTCGGTCACTTGAGGAACAGAACACTTCGGAGATATTACTTCCAAAACGCACAAGAACTTTCTGAAATAACACTGTCTGATCTTTACAGATTTTAAAGGATATCGGGATGGCTGGACAGCGTTGGTTAACCACAATGAGGAAAAGAAGAGTACAACCGATACACCACCAGCGGTTAACCCCCAAAAAAGGGCATCACAATGGGTACATGTGGACCTAAGTGTGGTATTGCAGGGTACGCCCTGCTCTAACTTCCCGTCTACCTAACCTAACCTACGTTCTACTTGACATTTGCAAAATTCCCATTATGTGACTTGACAGCAGCAGCTTACGTTGGAATCTTTTTGGTGATATGTGTGAAAATTGCTAGCAAACTGCAAAGTAAAAGTCGACACACAACATTTTATACCAGTTTATACCATTTAAGCTCAAATGGGAACCTTTTTTTGTTACCTTTTATTCCGCTGGGCGAATTCTTTTGCACTGAAAAAAATGTGTCATTTACCCAATATTGGCCCAGAAATCATTTGAAAAAAACCTATTTATTATACCCGACCTCTTTTCGTCTACTAAAAGTTTGAAATAAAATTTAAGGAATAATTAGATGTAACTTGCAGTGTAAAACAAAAGTTCACTTCGGTAAAATATTTTTGTCTGTAGTATGTCCTCCATACTTTTTGGTCAACTTACTCTTCTTTCGCTGCACACCTTGACTCAAGCATCGTTGCTCTTCTCGCAGCTTCAGTATGTGTTCAGCCTAAGAAATTGTTTGTAATATCCAGCAGTTAGAAAAGTGTCAGCTCTATAAAGCTTCTATCAAATGTTTGACCGCAATTAATTATATTCCTCTAACAAGTTTAGATATTTCTGTAAAGGCAAGTTCATCCTTTCCTGATACTATTGGTTGCTTTGTAATTATTTGTTTTTATGTAGCTGACACATTTTTCAACCCCTATAGGTCCAAACCCTTGTTTTGTTCATAGAAAAACAGACTGTTACGTATGCCAAGTTTGTTCCACCGCACCGTTTTTCTTGCGTCCGAAACATCTCAAATCTCACCAACATTTGTTTTAGCCGAATTGCATCGCTTCATTTTCAGAATAAAGTCTTTGGGGTAATTTGTTTGCTTCTTCGTCAGAATTTGTTTTTGATAGCCCCTTAAAAATTGTCTCATCCGTAAATGTGTTCACTTGACGTTTTCGAACGGTAGCGTGGCCGAGCGGTCTAAGGCGCTGGTTTAAGGCACCAGTCTTTTCGGAGGCGTGGGTTCGAATCCCACCGCTGCCAAACTATTTTTTTTTTATTTATATTTTCTAGTCTGCTTATTTTTTAAAAGAGAACTTATCTGTCTAAAAGTTTTACCTCAATATTTTCTCAAAAACTGCATATTGAAGAAATTAGTGCGTAAAATGCTAGTTGTAACAAGGAGGAAAACTAGAGCTGGGTAAAGCAATACACACTAGTGTCTCTATATTTCGTTGTGCGACCGGAACCTGCCAGCTGGCAATTTCATTTGAGCACTGTTTGTTAAAAAAAAACAGAGTGTGCATGTGACCACACGCCAGATGTGAAACTTCTCTCGCTAAATGTGGATGTTAAATTGAACTGTGTTGTATGCAGTTGAATTTCATTAAGAAATTTAATTTAAAAACCAAATCTTTATGATATTATAATCTTAATACAGCGCAGAACATAATTATGTTCATTAATTTAAAAAGTTTTCATAAGGCAATCCAATCCTACGTTTTCTTTTTCGAGAGTTTTTGTTTACATTTTGTTTCCATATCGTCAACTGATTCAGTAGTCTAGTGTCTGTGTAAAACCTAGCTTGTTCAATTCACTTCAGCGTGCCCATATAAGTATTCATTTTGAGAATTAAGTTTAAAAAATTCAAAAAATATATCTTTCCATACAACCATACAAACCCACAAAATTTCATTGAAATCGGTTATGGTTAAGAATTTTGAAAACAGCGCCACTATCGGGTTTAAAACTGTCATATCCATCAAGTTATAACAAACCATACTCACCCACAAAATTTCATTGAAATCGGTTGAGTGGTTAAGAGGTTTTAGGCGGCGGCATTGTGATGGCGACAGGCCAATTTCCGTCACGCACTTCCGCTTGGTCATTTCGAATCAATTTTACTCCCAAGTCATAAGATGTTTCACATCAAAAAACAATAGAACACGTAACATTTTTTCAATGTTCAAGTGAATTTAAAGAATTCTCATATTCATATCTCCGATTAGTTAAATCGCATGATTTCGTCGTTTTCGGCGCACCAGACCAGATATGCGTGAGCTGTACTCAAGTTTTGACCAATTGAATGCCTTATTGTAGCCAGATCAGAAGGGGTAACCTATTTCTTGCATCGTTTGAGGAAACCCAGACACTTTTGTCAACTTCGCGTGTGCGTGTGGTCAAAGGTTGTCAAAAACAAACACACCCAGAGTGTAGAGTCCTTCGGTTTCGGTATAGTGCAAGTGCCATTCATAGATAATGGATAAAAACTCAGGTTTTGCTTTAGAGACAGTAGACACCATTGAATTCCAGTCTGTTGGTTGAAACCCATTTTAAAATGCTGTCGAGGTCGGAATTTAATGAGCTTTGCATACGTTGCCGTTCCAGTTCATGCACGTGATTCCTGGAATGATTATGAGAAACTGAGGGTGCATTAATCAGCTAAAGAGTGAATTGAATTAGAAGTTACAGACAAGGGATCACTTATGTAAATGAGAAAGTGAGCCGGAGACAAAACGGAGCCCTGGGGAACACCAGCATTTTCAGATTTGAAATCATACAAGACAACTTGAATTGAACGGCCAGAAAGATAGTTTCTAATCCATTGAACAAGAGACACATCGATCCCACGAGCACGCATTTTCAACAAAAGAGCTTGGTGCCAAACTCTGTCAAATGCTTTTGAAATATCAAGCGCAATATCGTTTCATCGGAGTGATGGAGAGATTGGTTTCACTTTTCGGTTAGATAAGCCATCAATTCACCAGTGGAAGTATTGCCACATAAATCACAGTGCCGGCCATTAAAGAAAGAAGTAAGTGCTATGGGAACGCCTCAAAGCTTCTTCACAATGGATCAGCAAACCAAATGGCCATGCCGCTATCCTGAATCCACTAGATGATTCTGGGAGGATGATGCATTTCTAGAGGACGAAGAAATCCATTTTTTCACAGATGCTTCGAAAACTGTGGGCGGTGTCTTCTCCGGCGGTGTCTTCTCAGACTTAATCTTTGTCTCTCTTTCTGTTTTCCTGATCACTGTAGCCTTTTTCAGGCAGAAATAATGGCAATAAAAGAAACAAAACTACATTTGCTTCCAACTAAGGATTCTGTAGGAATTCCAATCGCTACTTGTAAACTTATAATAAATCTAATGGATGCTATCTTAGGTGGACAACCGGCTCGACTTGTCTAGCGACAAAGCAGATCTGGCCAAAGGTGGATTTAAAACGTTCTAGATATTTGATCTCCCTCAACAGGAAGCACATCAGTGCTGCAATAGGTGTCATCACAGGACACTGTCTCATAGGTAGGTATGCTACAAGACTTGGCGTGCTCTCAAGCGACTGTTCTCCATCTTCTCTGCACTTGTCCGGCTCTCTCACAAAGAAGTTAACTCCATTTGTGAGCTTTCTACTATAGCAATCTGACCGATCTAAAGAAAGACTGATATTCGATATCTCGAACGCTTCATCAGAAGTTCCAACTGGTTCAACGAGTAGGAAGAGTAAACACGTGGATTCATGTAGAATCCCAAGGGACTTTATAATGGTCTAAGTGTGTCGGCTAGCCGACAGCCACTTCAACCTAACCTAACCTAAGTGCTATGGGCCAGTTGATGTTTGGGGAAATATTCGATGGGCTGGACAAAAGCTGTTTCCACCCAGAGTCCAGAAGAATAGGACAAGTGGAAAAGTTAACGCAATGGATTTGCCAGTGTGTAAGAACGACAGGGGAGATGCAATCTGGATCAATCTGGTGTATTTATCTATGTTGAGATGATACAGTATCTACTCTCGCGATTGTACGAGTGCGAAAATGGAATTGTCTAATGGTAAGTTCGACGCTCTTAAGTTCAGGTAGAGACAAAGCCAGTGATTGAGCAAAGAGATTAGCTTTATCTAAAGATCTGATAGCTATATGGTTTGTCATTGTAAATGCGCATTGGGGTTGATAAAGAGGCCGAATTTTATGTTTTTAACAAATGAGGGCAATGCAGTCATTTCAGGTTCGCATTCCTCTGTGCAAATCGCATCATATTTGAACTTTGAACATTTACATTTGTAAATCTTCAGTACAAACATACGTGATGGCCAAAATAATAAGAGTGAAAGTCTTTTATTACAAATTTATCAAAAAAGTATTTATTTCTTTAAAAAAATGTCTTAAAATGCCCACAAATATTATCTACCTATAAGTAATATTATTTCTAAGTGGTTATGGGAGTCTTTCTAACAAAAAAATAAAGTTTATAACGTAAAATAAAGATATAACTATTTTTAGGTGCGATTTTTCTGGCCAAAAAAATAAGAGTGAACAGATCTTTCCTAAGGATAAAGCAAAAAATCAGTTAAAATTCTACTTTTTTAAGAATATGATTAAATGAGTTACCTCAAGACGTCAGTACTTGGTGGCGTGGCCTTTGTTCTTAAGAACCGATTTGCACCTTCTTGGCATAGAGTCAATTAGTTTTTGGCATGTTTTGACAAGTAGCGTACCATTGCGCTTGGATTTCTTTCCAAATTGCCTCTGCATTTGTGGTCTTCTTGCAAGAAACTCTATTTTTCAAATCTTTCCAAAGATTTTCTACAGGATTTAGGTCTGGCGATTGTGAAGCCCATTGCATAACTGTCACGTTATTTTGTTGAAACCATCTTGTCATGACTTTAGCAGTATGTTTGGGATCATTATCCTGCTGGAATGTCCAAACTAATGTCAGATTATCTTCTGCAAATGGAAGCATTACGTTTTCCAATATTTGGAGGTACGTTTCTTTGGTACTAGATAGGACCTACTCCATTATAACACCTCCAAATTTTGATATTACCGCCACCATGCTTTACTGTCCTTATGGTGTTCCTAGGATTTAGTTCTTCATTTTTCTTCCATCTAACATTGTGATGTCTCAGCTAACCAACAAAAGTAAAAACACGTGTGGTTTCGAGAAGCGATTACAATAATATATTTATTACTTTAAAATGTAGATAGAATAAAGAAGTAAAGGAAGTGAAAGAGAATGACAAAGAAGAACATCTTGGTTATGCCAGATCTCCATTATTTAGGCAATACCCAACAAACATAAATCCGGCCATCAGATCCAAGCAAATTTATTTTGGTTTCGTCACAGTACAAAATATTTTTCCAGTTTCTTGTACTCTCTGATGCTTGGTTGAAGTTTGCAAATTCAATACGCTGCTTTATGTTTCTAGGATTTTCCTAGCTACTCTTCCTTGTACATTTTTTTCTTGCAAGCGTCGGCGAATCGTTCGTGAGTTAACATCCAACGACAAATTTGTTTTTATCAAGGTGGATGTTGCAAATGGATCCTTAAGAGATTCTCTAACTATTTTTCTGTCGGTGGTAGGTGAAGTTTTCTTTGGACGTCCTCTTGTTTCGGCTGGTTTTTTGTGTTTTATTTCGGTCCTTTAATACTCGAGCCACAACACACGGAGAACGATGAAGTGAATTTGCAATAAAATCGTAAGTGTTACCTTCATCTCTTAGTTGCAAAATCAAATGGCGTTCTTCTTCAGAACAATGTTTCGCTAGTCCCATTTTTTTTTGTTTCAGAACTAAAAACTATTATTTTAGTTAATTGGATTATTTAAAAGAAGAATGAACAATAATTTCTCAGAAATATTGCAAACTTACAGTGCACTGTAACATTTTCAGTGACTCTGGAAATTTTTGACAGCAAATGCAAAAATAATTCGTACATTTTTTTGTTTAGTTTGGAAGATTATTACAATAGAATTTATGTAGAGAAAAAAATTTATTGATTCACTCTTATTATTTTGGTTACCACTTAGGTACCTTGTCTTGCTGATATTTGACTCAAAAATTACCAAAAGTATTCTTGCAAAAATTTCCGGATGATTGAGGTGGCTCGAGTTAGATTCGAATGTCAAAAAAGGCCAATATTGTTAAAAGCAGTTAAGCTGTTTCTAAAACAAGTTTTTTTAATAAAAGAATCTTAATTATAACTAACTTTTTATATCGATTTGCATCAAGGAGATTAAAAACAATTTCTTAACTCGAATTTTAAATTGCAAAAGATGCCACTACTGTGCGTCTACTCACATGCAATGGGGAATATTAGACCTCAAGCTGTAGGTATGTCGTGCCAATTTATTCTATAAAGCAATCTGTAGGCCCTTAATTAAGTCGCATCGTGAGTGAATAGGAAGCAGCAGGTAGAACTGGATACTTTTGCACTTTGATTTAATTAAATGGTTTCTTGTGTTTCTGCTTATTCTGTCATTTTGTTTGCCGATGTGCACTTGTGCAGTCTATATAAATGCATAGATATATCCAGCAAATTGATGTTAATAAAGCCACCAAACCCGTTGACAAAAACAACATCGATAATTTATTTCCATAAGATTAAGTGAATAATTTGAATTTGCCTTTTGGTATTGACCTCGTCTGATGTCATAATTTCCAACAAAATTGCTGAGCAAAACAAATCGTTCCGATAGAATGTTGTGTTAAACAATAAATGCACCTGTATATGTGTTGTCATTCGTCTGCAATGAAACAATAACAAAGAACAGGTATACAGGGGAGAGAAAACTTGTCTGAGAAAAGCCACATACATTCCATTTACCCATCCGTGCAGATCAAAAGTCAAGTTAGTTGGATAAACGAGATGGTTCGGTTGGATGGTTTGTTGAATTTCAACTGAGAATGGTTGGATGGTCACGGCTTGGAGTGGAGGCAAAACTAACACGTGATTACATAAAAGGACAAACTGCATTTCACCGTTGTGGCTGTGTTGGGCTTCTTTACTACTTTTTCTCTTTGTTGTTTTCTGACAAAAGCATATGACGAGAGCATTGACTCATGCTACGACTTAGCGTCGTGCGTGAGCACAGCAGAGTGTCATAGTCAAGTTTCTATTCAAAGCCAAACAAAAAGGCGCGTGTCTGTTAACAAACTGCTTTGTTTTCACTTGGACTTGATACTTTAAAAAATTAATTTTAATAAGGAATTTTTTAGTGATCAAGTTTCTTTGTGCGACCGTTTGAAAAAAAGGAAAAAATTATAAAAAGCCAAATGTAATTTTTTTTCCTTATTCTTTATACATATAGCGGTCATTGGAACGCGACCATTCTCTTTGTTTAAGGCTGGGTGGCTGAGGGTATACGTTTTTTTGCAGGGCTTGAGATATAATTGATCGGAGTATAAATGGTTTTCAATATCCGGTAAATAGATGCAGGTCGCAATTGAAGAATTGAGGTCATGGGATGACCTGAGGTCATTGGGTGAACTGAGTAAAACGTTAGAGTCGACAGACGGACAGACGGACCGAATTGCGAGACCCCACTTTTTTGAATTCCTCCATCATCGTAATGTCAGATTTGCTTAAAATCTCGAGTTCGATTTTTTGTACGAATACAATACCTTTCTCTTACTTCGTACATATACGAGAAAATTAAATACTATCAATAGATATTGACATAAAATGAAAAGGGGAGACCATTGTAAAAATATGCCAAAAGTTTTGAATGAATAAATCTTTTTTACCGATTAAAATCCACGATGCACACACATCATGATTCATGAGCATGACCATAATCAAATCATGCCATTTTGCTTAAAAGATACAAAAAAAGCGCAGTCAAACTGGTTTTGAGTAACGCAGACAGAACCATCGTAAAAAAAATCGAATGCTGTATGTGCGTTGTTTTTCTTCGTGCGTCGTGCCTTGCTCACTGGTGGATGTATGGTAGAGGGATGGTTGATGCATCGCATGTCCTCATGCGATAAAAGTGGATGTCTCGCAAGGAGGTTGAAATTGAAAAGTTGGGTTCGTTTTCGTTGCATGAAGTGGAGTGTCTTTATATTTATTTTGTCTATGCTGATATAGCAATTACTTTCCAAGTTCTTTATATGAATTATCATTCTCAAGGATGTTTGTATGTTATTGAGATTTGGCTGTCTGGTAATTGATCTATTCCGTGAATAAAGACACTAACAATTTAGAATATCTTATCAAAAACATCTGTAAGTGTCTTGCTAGATATTGGAAAATAGTCTACAAGGGAAAACAAAAATTTATTAAAAAGTATTCAAATAGGTAAGCGTATTTCGAAAAAGTGAGTGAAACTGATTGCAGATTCGGAATCAGCGACCCAAAATTACTTTTCCTCACGTTAGTCTTCAATGAGCACGTAGTTATGGCCGCCTTTGTTCGAGAGATGCGGCAATCCCTTTTTGAAACTTTTTTATTTTTTTATGATTTCATATCGTTGCCAATCAATTAATCTGGGTAGTCATTGAGACACACTTTCGATTTCAACAATCTTTGTGGAGTAACAAGGAGCTATTGCTTTTCTCTGTAAAAAAGAGAATATACTCTTTGAATATTTGTATATCTGCTCAATGAATAAAAATGTTCCTTATAGGTATGTTTCTAATACGTAAAATATCTCCTGTAGACAGTTTAAAAGAAATCGAATTAATCGCCTTTTGAGAATATATAACAACTTACCAATAGCTTTCACAGCCCACCACTGTTGGCAGCATCTTTTAATTTTTTGAATTTTTTTGCACGTCATGTCACACGGATTCTTATTGACAAATTTATTTTCGTTTCTGTTGTGGTTCGTTTGAATTTTGCAACAAATTTAGAGTGCAGAATTTATGTGTGCCTTTATAAAGAGTGTCCCATAATTTACGCAAAATTATACTTTTGCGCCATTTATTAGTACAGTGATGCCAAAGTAAAAAAAAGATAACAATGTAAGAGCTGACAGTTCGAGGTTAGTAAAAATGGAACGCTATACGAAATAACTACGCATTTTCATAGTTTTATTTTAAAAATCAGCTACAGTCCGCAATTTTTCGAACAAAATCATCTTCAGTGATGAAGCTGATTTTCATCTTGATGTCTTCGTTAATCATGAAAATTGTCGCATTTGGGGTTCAGAAAACCCGCCAGTAATTGTTGAGAACAAACGCATCCACAAAGCGTGATTTTATTTTGCGGATTTAAGGCCGAAGGCATTATTGGACGATTATTCTTGGAAAATGCGGCTGGTCAGGCGGTAACAATTAATGGCGTTCGTTATTCTGACATGATAAGCCAGTTTTTAGTGCCTAAAATACAGGATAAGGATGTGCCACATGCCATACCATAAAGTCAGAGAAACAAATCAATAGTGTTTATTTATTTCAGTGTTTATTTATTTATTACTGCATGAGTCATTTCCTAATCGTGTAATCGGCCGTTTTTTGTGATCAGAATAGGCCATCCAGATCTTGCGATTTGTTTTTGTTTAAAGTGAAAAGTCTATGCAAAGAAGCCCACGACCATCAACTCCTTGAAAGAGGAAATTGGGAGGTGAATTGATGAAAGAAAGAAAGAAAGCAATATTGACTAATACCGAGTACGATTGGTGGGCGTATAGGGCCAGCAGAAATAGATACAGGACAGAAATTAAGCAGAGCAAAAGCAGATTTATAAAGCAGAAGGTGGAAAGCGCAAGAAACCAAAAGGATATGTGGAGAAACTTGAAGGAATATGTACTAAAAAAAGGAAATAGAGGTGACATAACAGATATAGTGTTTAATAATGTGAAGTTTAAAGAAAGCAAGGAAATTGCGAACCGATTTAATGACTTTTTTGTTGACAGTATCGTGCAAATAAATAACTCTATTCAATATGTCCCATTTGTAAGTCGTGTTAATGAGCTCAGTGTAAATTTTAAATTTGAAAATGTAGCGTTACAATGTATACAAAGTGTTCTAAAACAAATGAAAAACAAAAAGGATTTTGAGCACATGTGTCCAAAGACGTACTTGGAGAATTTTAATTGCGTTGGACCTGCCTTACTAACGGTAATAAATAAATCGTTGGAAACAGGTGTTTTTCCAAAAACATGGAAGCAAGCTATGGTGACACCAATTGAAAAAGTATCAAATACAAAAAAATGTGAAGAGTTTCGTCCTGTCAATTCGTTACCGTTGTGTGAAAAAGTCTTAGAAAAAATTGTGTTTCGTCAACTAAATGATTATTTCGAAAGGAACAATTTAATAACTGTGATTCAGTCGGGGTTCAGAAGGAATCATTCCTGTGAAAGTGCAATTAATTTAGTGGTGACGGGGTGGAAAGAGCAAATCGCCCAAAAGAAGCGAGTTTATTGTGTTTTTTTGGATCTAATTTGAAACAATTGACAAAACAATACTCCTGCAAAAGCTCGATAAATATGGCATTAAAGGGGTTGAATTGCAGTGGATGCGCTCATATTTAGAGAATAGAGAAGAAAGAGAGGTGCCATTTGGTGTTCCCCAAGGATCGGTGTTAGGAACATTATTGTTCATAATTTATATTAACGATATTCAAAGTGCAGTAAAGAATGGAAAAATTGCGCTATTCGCAGACGACGCAGTGATATATGAAATAGATAAGGACTTTGCAGAGTGTCACAATGGAATGGTGGAAGACTTAAAAAGTGTTGATTTATGGTTAAAACAAAACAGACTTAAACTGAACGTAAAAAAGACGCAGAGAATGATAATGAAGGAAAGAACAGGAGAGGATATAAGACTGGAAATTTATGGTGAAGAAATTGGGAAAGTTGACGAAATTAAGTATTTAGGAATTGTGATTGACAATAAATTAGATTTTACAAAACATATCGACTATACATGCAAAAAAATTTCTAAAAAAGTGGGTTTCTTAAAAAGAATACGAAACGATTTATCAACATTAAGTGCAATAAATATTTATAATGTAATTGTCAAACCACATTTTGAGTATTGTTCAACTGTTTTGTTTCTATGTAGTGATAACGTAATACAAAGGCTTCAAATTTTACAAAATAAAGCAATGCGTTGTATTTTAAAGTGCAATAGATATGTATCGATCAATGTTATGTTAAATTCGTTAAAGTGGTTGTCCATAAAACAAAGAGTTATAATGAATGTCTTATTATTTATATTTAAAATTAAAAACAATTTAATGCCAGAATATCTAATTAACTATGTGCAATATATCAAAGATGTTCAACCATACTTATTAAGAAATAGGAATGATTTTAGGCTACCTACCATATTAAGTGCTAGTGCACAAAACTCATTAATTTATAAAGGTTTCAAATTATTTAATGAAATTCCAAATAGAGCGAAAAATGAAACAAACATATTAATATTTAAAAAACAGTGTGTAGAATTCGCTAGACATAAGTATTAAATATTGTGAAAAACTGTATTTTTAAATTTCAATAGCTTCCATGAAGCTAGTAAATAAAGTATCAATCAATCAATCAAAAACCACATTTATGTGAAACGGTCATAGAAAATTTCAATAAAAGCGAACGTACTTGTCAGCAAAGCTGTGGCGGCCATTTATCCGATAAGCTATTTCATACATAACCACAATCTGTATACTCTATGAATCAATTAAAAATGTAAGCTTTCTAAGTAAACATCTGTATTTTTTAACAAAATTAGATTTTGCGTGCATGATGCGACACCCTGCTGCTGCGCACTAAATTTCGCACATGTGTATCGAAAAACAAACTGCCGGATTTTTGAAAAAAATTGAGGGGGCCAACGGCCAGAGGATTGCGATTTGGGGGGATCAGTCCTCGTATGCTTTGCCTATGTTTCTTAAAGCCATTTTTCTATGTGGTTCGAAGGTTATTGCGTTTAAGCTGCGATTGATAATTTGTTGGACAGACAAGGCTCTGTCTTCCTCCAAAATATCAATAACAAGTCGCTTCTTTTTTACAAGACTTAAAATAAATAAATATTTTGGCGCGACAGGTCTATGGGGCCCAAGGCCTAGCTTCTCACAACCATTCGTTTTGTGTGGGTTTTCAATTTTTGGGATGAATGGAAGGGATCTACAATTTTACGCCGAGTCCAAACGGCTAATTGAGAAGCTCATTCATGACAGTTTTACTATCGGATGTTTTTCAGACGTTCGCAAGACTTAATGTTTTAAATATTTTACCGACTCAAACGGATTTTACAAATTGTATGATTTGCAATAATTGTAATCAAAAAATGAAATCAAGAAATCAATTCTTTTACGGAGTGTATCTGTATATTTTACAGTGTATACAGTATACGCATTAAGCTATTGAAACGCATTAAGTCGACATCACTTCGCTTAACACTCACCTCCTAGCATTTCCCCTGTGGTTTTGCTTGTTTTATCTCGAGAAGAAAATACCTAAATAATTAGTCGATCATCATTACTTTTTAACTTTCTAAATACACGTAGATTTTTTATTCCACTTCGTTTGATTGAAAGTAAGCTATGTTGTTTATTAAGTTGTATCAATGATCATCATAATTGAATGATGAGTATAATAATACACAACACATTATCCGTATAATGGACGCCTGTCTTTTCTTTTCTGTATACAATATCAAGTCCAATGCTCTCTATATTTAAAACAATTTTCAATCACCATCACCCGTGTTGAGTGTTGACTCTCAATGAGTTTCACTTGGCGGCTGATACAATTGCTTCTCACAGTAGACAACTACTTTTGCATCTCTAATGGTTTTAACTCATTAAATATACGATTTAGCATTAGCAATTGCTTGCAAATTTATAAACTTGCAAATTTATAAACTGCCTATGCAAACAAACCAACTGTGTACTTTTATTTTAAATGTTAAAGCGGTACTAGACTATAGGGATGTATAATTCATTGCAAGCTAATGTTGTGAAATTCTATCTATCTACCACTATAACATTTGACGTGCAATCGTTGAAATAGTATAAACGCAATTAGAGTCGAAGGTTATGTGGCTATAAAAAATGGGAATCCAAATGCGAGTACTATTCACACTCGATATTTGTAGGTACAACCAGACAGGGAAATTCCTTTTTGTCATCGGTTGAACAAACGTTCACATACATTCGTGTGGGTTTATTATATGTGCATCATTTCTCTAATGGTTTTGTAGCTGTTGGTGTTATTCCGCTTAGAGCTTAAAAAACCTACTGTCAAATGTAAATTAATTAACTATCCATAGTTGCTACTGGACTGGAATGTCAAGGAACGAAAATTTGGTTAGGGAATGTCAGGGAAAGTCAGTGGAAATTCATACTTTCCAATTTTTTTTTTAAATAAATTAATAAAATTATTTGCTCTGAGCTCCACGCTCCACCCCTGATTTGTCGGCTGCGGATTCTATATCGAACACATGTAAAAGAGTCCGTCCATATCATTTGGTCGCTTTTGCTCCTATTAAAACTGAATTGTAATTTAAAACAATTATGTTATATTGTATGTTCTTTCAAGTACCCATTTTTATTTACAGTTTTATTTCGTTATCAACAAAACCTAATCAAAAACTCCGACTAACGAGTCTTCCTAAATTTTGAAAGTTGATAGTGGCCATATTGTTGAAGCTGCATCTGTCAAATTGGCTGTCATTTATTCAGTCTGCTTTACCAAATCACAGCGGACATAGAGTCCAACAACACGTGCAAATGATAAAATTATTTTCTGTTCGGGAAACGTTCCGCGCGCTTTGCCCATTTCACGCGAGGCCCATTTTAAAATGAATGGGTACGTGAAATTGTCGAATTTGGGACTATACCAATCCGTATGAGATCCAAAAGCGTCCAATGCATCCTGAAAAAGTCACTGTTTCGTATGAATTTGGAATGGTGGTGGTGGCGTCATCGGTCCATATTTCTTTGAGAAGGACTTTGGCCGGGGTCATCACCGTCAACGCTGAGCGCTAAAGGGAAGAGAGTAGTTCTGCCTTTCTAATAAAGGAAATATTTTTTTTAGTTAACCTTAGAAATTCTTTTTTTTCTAATTACACAATGGGGTGGTATAATAAAATTCACCAATTGCTTTAACTCAAAACAAAATCTCAAAACATTTGCTAAACTTCGTGTGAATGTGGACTGACTTGAGTCCAACTTTTGATCATGTATGTTAAAAAAGCGGTGTCACTGTCTTTATACTCAGATCGGTATGACTAAAACGTGTCAGGCAAAGCAATTTCCACGAAAATTTCAAGTCTGATATTTTACTGACTCCTAAACGTCTTGAACGCACATTTCCAGATCTGACAATATTGTCTGGTCTACAAATGTTCTGACAATGAGCTACAAATGAGCTGACAATAGCGAACTACCTTACAATGCTAAATTGTCAGTTTACACGGTTGCCAGATTTTTTCAAAAACTCTAACAATTTCATCGTCAGATGGTTGGCCTGGCAATAATTTGTCTGAAAATTGCCAGTTCACACGGTTGGCAAATGTTTGTTTACAAAAAAATTGTAGATCCGTTGACAGGCATTGTCAGACAAATTAAATATTTTTTTTTATTCGGGCAACTGAAGTTTTTGTTGAGGAAGGTGAAATAATAGAATAAAAACAAAATGAAACAAAAAGATGCACAAGCAAATGTTTGTATTAGAAAGCAGCGATGAGGATTAATTACCGCACAAACGTCGGCGTGTTTGGACGAAGGATTGGGTGGCCCGCCGACAGCAGCAGGGACAAACAATTCTGAATTCTATGTTCTTCTAGCTTTGGTGACTAGACATTTAAGCGGCTCTCCCACTGGGGCAACAAGCAGTAAGCAATAAGCAATAATCAATACACAACTTTTATTTTAACCTATTCTCACATTGAAGCAACAGTGTTGCCAGAAATTTATAGCTCTCATGTCATCTGACGACTCCGATGATACGATTTTGCACCCCTCATTTACGAATTTAATATATCATGGTGGAAATTATTTGCGCAAAGGAACTCTGAGCACACTCCACCCAATTTCAAAATTAATAAAACGTGTAAACCATGCGCAGAATTTTCTACCGACCTGTCACTACTCGCAAATTCTGATACTACGACGCGATATTTATCGCTTTTCAACATGCACTGTGTATCGCCAGCAATAATGTTGCCGCAATCAGCAACATTTTTCGTTCGACCGATATTGAGTTGTTTAATGTGAGACGTCTAATTTGATTCAATGTAAAATAACTGTTAGCGATAATATCGCATGTTTCCTATTGCCAGTTGCTTGTTGCCTCAGTGGGTGAGCCCTATTCAAAAGCAAGTCCACATATACGAAATAAATTAGTTCATACATTTTGCACAAATCTACAGAAAACCTAGAGACAATTGCACCGAAACTTCGTTTTGTTCGTTCAAATATGAAAATGAAGCAAACTCCTCAAAAACTATTCACCACAAAATCCTTTTCTTTTAAACTTTCTTCTTCGTCCACGTATTCGAAATTATTTAATTTATTAATTTTTTACCAATCTACAGAAAAATGTAAAGAAATGAGCACGGAAACATCGTTTATTTCAAAATACCTATATGAAAAATATTTTTCAACCAGCTAAATGTGAATGCGACAATTTGGCATATATCATTCGGGAAAAAAAACTGCAATAATTGTTTGTTGTTTCATGCGTTGAAATGTTGGTCTTTTTTGTTGAAGGGCTAGATACCCTGAAGGGCTCCTGACCTGTCTTAAACCTGGTATGTTTTCCTTCGATTTCGAGATGTCATGGTTCAAGCCGTTTTAAGCCGATGTCTGGTAGGCTATTGACGGCCCATGAACCCCTGTTTGGGATTTCCCTTATTGTACCCTTGTAAGCTTTATGATTTCAACCTTTTGGGTTCCCATAGTCCACCATATTACAAAAGCATATTATTGTTTTGCGTTTGCTGACCACCACTTGTAAATGTCTGCTGTAACTGAACTTTTCTATTCCACACCTTCATCTGAACGTACATTTTCTGCAGCGACTTCCTCAAAACAATTCCAGAAACTATCATGTATCTTATGGTTTTGTCATTTTCATACGTACTACTTCAGCGATGAGCTGCAAAGGAATTGACTCCAAATGAAATATTTCCTAACGAAGGAATTTCTAACAATAAGTGTAATAACTCCAAACTTTTTTAATGAAACAAGTTCTAAAGCAAATTGAAATAAGTCCCAATCCAAATCCATAAATTAATTTTTAATAAGAAAATATGAAAAAAGGCCCAAAGTGATGGAAAGCAACATTAGTATTTATTTAATGAAACATGTTTAAAAAGTTATTAAATATACACTTGGATGTTGTCTACTACTATCGATCTGTATATAGGACATCCGGAAGAACACGTAAAAAACATGTTAAAAACCTTCCCTCAGCATCAAAGGCATTAACGTTTCCTTTTTCTCTTATCTTATCTGCATCGCTGGTAGTAATGGCAAAGCAAAAATTTTACGATAGGCCTGGAAAGCATGTTTAAGATCTTTTGAAATATGCTAAATGTTTAAATTTAATAATAGAACCAACAACCGTAAATTTGACCAAAACTGAAACTCTCTTTTATTGCACTTTGAAGTGCTACCTCATAGTCCGTCATTTTGGATGTCACACAATGTTTTTGTGCATGTATGTTAGAAACGTGGTGTAACACTTCCTTGATTTCTTGTTAACCAGAATAAACAGAAAGGAAAAACCTGCAGATATGTAAATCGAGATATAAAAATGTGATCTATCTTGTGTGTGGGTTGCCGCGCGGGTAGAGGTCAACAGAGGGCGACTAGTTGTATTACCTTTTCCAAATAAAGTAAGTGACGAGTTGCGACTTGTCACCGGCGGAAAGTACTAATTGTTGCCGAATATTCGGCGATTCTGCCACGAGCCTCGCCGAATGTTCGGTATTCGGCCAAATAACTATTCGTGGCATCTATAATTAATATACAAAAATGGCCATATTACAGAAAGTTCCCACTTCAAATAACTTAAAGAGCAATTTACCACGAAATTTGTTATGCCCGTGCCCCCGGAACTAATTTGCTCATGCTTTCAACCAAATTCACATGCGTTTTATACGCATACAAAGATGTACATTTTATTCAAAACGTGATTCAATTCTCTTCACTTAGATGTTTTTTTAAAAAGGGTACTTCGACCTTTTTTGTTCGTTCATATATATAAATCTCTTGCTGTCATTGCTTTAAATAAAATTAATCATTCAAGTGAGCAGTAAGTAAGTGGATATCAAGTTATTCGCCGTTTGCCATCAAGAATTCTCATCCCACAAACATTTTATTCCACCTCTTCTCGTTTTTACCCATCCCATCGGAAATATTAATCAAGACTTTACGGTTTACGGGCCAGTAGGAATTTACCTCTATTATTAGTTAATATCACACAGAATGTAATGAGATTAAAAATCATTAACCTACATAGTTTTTTCTTAATCGTGCATTCCTTGTCACGACACGATACGACGAAGTTCAAATTTACTTCGGCATATCACGAAATTCGTGGTTCAATCAACTATTGTTGTTTAGCGTTGATTTTTGTCAGTACATTATGAATACACCTCTACGTTTATATACACGTGTGTCATGCATAGCACAACACATTCAAATTGTGTACGAATGTCGTAATCTAGCTGTTCCGTTCTAGGCCACTTCGCTGTACATCTTCTGTGATGACGAACGGAGAGGTAGTGATTTTAACAGAGTGTGATGTGAATCGGCAGTGGCGCTGGTCGTTAACGCGCTGTCGTCTTCGTGTCAGTTCGGGTTCGAATACCGATGGGGGGAACTGGAATTAATTTTTCTGTAGGATGTAGTTACTTGTGCCCCTTGAGCTAACAATGAATCGCTGTTCCATATGCGGTTTTCTGTAATTGAAGGGCTATACTGAAGGGCTTCTTATCACTCCACGGGGTTGTTGTACTAAACAAATGTGCTTTGACCCCACTAACGGAATCCCACAATTTTTTTAATTTTTTTTTGTACAGGGTGCGCTATCTTTTAATGTCGCTATGTGAATATTGAATAAAATAAATAAACAGTTGGTTGGCGTAACAGGGGTATGGGACCCTAGGCCTAGTTTCTCGCAAACATTCGTTTGTGTGACTTTTTAATTTTTGGGACGAATTGGGTGGATCTACAAATTTAAGCCGAGTCCAAAAGCTAATTGAGAAGCTCTTTAATGACAGTTTTACTCTCGGATGTTTGTCAGACGTTTGCGAGAGGTGGCGCAGTGAAGAAAAAACCTTAAGATGTAATTCGGCTCTTTCGGGAATCGAACTCCCGGGGACCCCTCGCTTAGAAGTCCTTTTACTTACTTATATACTAAGCCACTGCGCCACTGAATACTTGTATAAAAAAACTATTTCCATGCCTCTATTTAACCAAAGGAAAATGTGCCCTTTTTGCTGCGTTTTCCATCAGTCTTTCGAGCATTTAGGGCGGTATTTCGGCAGTAATGTTTGCCTTGAGCTCGTCAATGGTCTGATGCTTGCTGGCGTTAACCTCCCCTGGCGATACACACCCCACAAAAATAAGTACGGTGGCTTAGGTTTTTTTTTTAAATTATGTACTACATTTTTGTGGTTAACGTACTACATTTGCTCTCGATTTTAGTGGCAACGTTGATCACTGATGCTAAATTTACATGTGCTCTCTCCCATTAAAACGTGTGTGTTCTATTTCCACTGCAAGCAAAATTCTGCACATGTGTTTTGGGCATGAGGGTGATTTACATGGCCTTTCGGACAGAGATGAAGCCGAAGTTGCTATACTGAAGTTAAAAAACAATAGCCTAACTAGAAAATGTTTGTGTTATTTGCAATTTGTGACAAACGGATAAACTTGTATAGATGCCACACTTTACACCCGCGTTTTATTGACCGGTAGACTACTAACGACAACAATAATTCAAATCAATGGCTGGAAAAAACTAAAAATCTTTTTAAGTATCCAGTTTAAATTTTATAACCTCACATTACCTACCTCACGATAAAGTATTTCTTCTTTGAATTTCAGCCATTCGAATTTGTATTATACTTGTTTTTATCGGTGGTTTCAGTTCAGTTACAAAAAATGATATTTTGAGAAAGTTGTAAAATGCCTTTTATTCTCTTTCCTTGAGATTGTCTTAACTTCCTCTTTCTTGTAGGCGAAATATTTTTTCGACAACTATATTTTTAGTGAAAACCTCCCTAAAATTCTTTAAGAGAATGTCCCTGTTAAATTAGATCACATATACAAGCCGTCCACATACAAAGTATTGATCTTGCTGCTTTTAGACATATTTCTCTTGTACTACAACAGTGCATGGCGCTGTTTGAAACATCAAAGTTTGCTTTTTCAAAGAGATGTGAATGGGATATCATCGAACTTATCGATGACATTATGTATGGAATATAACATCGTTTAAATGTCCGATCCGATATATTCAATTTTGCATGACTCTGACATATAAATCAGACTGAATTTGACCAATTGTCTGCGTTATGTTGGCTTTGAGGCCCGCTGAGGCTCGAGGCTTATGCACTTGACCTGCGACTTAGGAAAACCCCTCAAGAAAAAATCTAGCGGGGACGATCTCGGTGGCCAGTTCACATCACTTCCATGAGATGATAAGATTAAATTAAATAGGGGGGGAGGTGGTATTATATCCCAAATCACTGTAGCTACAAGTGGACCTATTGTGATGTCCTCCATTTAGAACTTATCAATGATCCCACAATTTGTTAGGAAGGCGGTAGCTCTTTGAGTGAGCTGGCTGGCTTCGATGTAAAATTTACTTTAGGTAAGGTTGACGTGTTTTGGTTAGGCAGTTGTAGTCACGGATTCTTTTCTGGCTAGTTCGTCTGCTTTTTCGTTGCTTTCATATTCTTACTTTATTTGTGGTGGCCAGTGTTTGTATGAGTTGAAGGCAATCCCAAACCAGTTTTGATGTTATATCAAATGCGTTAATTGCAAGTAGCGCTCGCCGTTGACGGTGCTGGCCTGGCCAGAAGTATGGAACAATGACGCTGTCAGCCCAAAATCAAAAGCAAACAGCGACTTTGTGATTGGTATCGTCCCAAATTCGACATTTTGTTTGTTGACGTGCCCATTCATCCAGAAATGGGCCTCCCGTGAATTGGCGAAGCGCGCGGAAAGTTGCTTGAACGCAAAAACCATTTTGATAAAACAATTTCATCATTTGCAGGTGTTGTTGGAACGCAATGTCCGCCAATGGTAGCCAGTTGCCCCAGCGAATTTTCTAAGCGCTCTGAAAAAAAAATGGTGAAAATTTTGCAGTCACGTCAAGAACAACTGAGAATATTGCTGCTGTAGCCGAAAGTGTTGAAGAAAACCCAGGCTTGTCCATTCCTCGTCGTACTTTGGAATTGGGCATTCCACAAACGTGATTAATGATTTTTTATGGCCGGAGTTGGATGGTATTGATCTGGACAACGTTTACTTTCAACAAGACGGCGCTACGTGCCACACAAGCAACGAATCCATTGATCTTTTACGGGAAAAGTTTCCGGACCGTGTTACCTCTCGAAGAGGTGATCACAATAATTGGCCACCGAGATCTTGTGATTTAACACCTTGCGACTTCTTCCTTTGGGGCCACGTAAAAGATAAGGTCTACGCCAACAGCCCAGCGTCGATCCAAGACCTCAAAGATGGAATTCGTTAGTCTATCGACGACATAGGGCAGCCACTTTGCGATTTTGTTATGGAAAATTTCGTGAAAAGGATATAGTCCTGTAAGCGTGACCATTTGGCTGATGTTGTTTTTCATTATTAACGGCATACCTTCCTCTTTATTATGAAATAAATATCCGATCATTTATCTCAAAAAATGGCATTTTTACAAACTATACAAACTTCGATCCGCAAATTCAACTCAAGCTTGTTGGACTCGTAATTGAAATTAACCTACCTTTAAGTCAAAAACATTGAACTATGGTTCATTCTGCGCCAACAAGCGCATGTTCACATATACATTTATTAGCACTGGTTTAATCTAGGATAGCAACACACATATCGGAAACTACATAGTTCAAAAGCGTATTTTCTTTTCTACAAATGCATTAGTTCTTTTCGTTTTGGTATGGAAAAAAACATAATCTACTGTCTGTGGTCAGTGTGTGGTGTGTGTGTGCAACGAATTGTCTTCAGGTAAAATTAGTAGTCCAACGCATCTTCAAGGCAAACGTAATGAACACGAACTTTAGCGTTTAAACAAATTCATATCCAATTCCAAATTGGAATCCATTTATTGCTTTGTCGCCTTCGTATTTCTGTATTGGTACGCAATAGTTGAACTCGATTCGCGCACGTTCAGCCAGTTTAAATGCAAGTCCGATACCGGCAGCACTTCGCATGTTTTCTGAAAGAGATACATTTCAACTATACGGCATGTTTTATTGTGTTAACAGGGACAAACCTGTTGTGAATGAATTGAAATTGCCAACATTGTAGAAGGCATGTGTTCTGAAGTTATTCGCTAAGCCTTTGAAAACGCCACTAAATGGCAGTGGTGACCATAAATGCAATCCAGCTGACCAGTAGCTCTAAGATAAAAAAGAAAAAGTAAAAAGAAAGACCTCTTCAAGGACATGGAGAAATAACTCACTTGCGCACCAATTGCAGTGCCGTCGACACGAGGTCCGGCGCCGCCAAATCGAAAGCCCCTTAACGTCTGTGGTCCGCCCACGTAGAAAAGATTGCTAATTGGCAGATCAAGTGGTGATTTTGTAGGATTTACGACACCCATTCGCCCGCAAAGCTGTGCTACTATTCCACCGATCAGGGGCACACTCACCTCGGCGTGCGTATTGTTGCTCATGTAGGAGATATTGCCACCAAGTCCGCTATACTCACATGTCGACTTGATCATCATTCCTTGTGAGGGAAAAACAGGATTGTCTCGCTGGTCGTAGCTCACGATATAACGCAAGACCGAGGCTAACCTCGGGCCGCAATGCTCTCGAATCGCAAAGGGCACTGCTTTGCCTAGCAGCGAGATCTCACGAACAGACGATTCGTATTGAAACGAGTGGCGGAGCTACAAAGAAAAGAGTTTTTTTAAATTCATAGGAAAATTGGGACTTTGTGAAAGAAGATGAAATAATTTGTGTCCTCACCTGAAATGGGAGGAACGTTGTGATTGACAAGTCCCCCAACAATCCCAAATTTGAATTTTGAAAGGAACTTATGTCCATCCGATCAATATGTCGAAACACTGATACTGAAAATCTAAGAAAGGTTGTTACAATTGCTCAGGTTACATGTCCTCCAACTTACTCTGGTCTATTTTCGAACAGCCTGGTGTGGAAAAAGGATTTCCAAAACTTTAGCGTTACTTCGTTTGCCCGCGTACTACTGTACGAACCCTGCAGTGACAAACTCTCACCTCGCCCGAATATATTAGGTATGGTCAGTTCAGTTCTCAGTGAGCCTTCATTTTGTCCGACTTCTGTGCCAACCGACCCAACTAGTCTGGAAAGCTCTTTGCCCTTAAACGTCACTTCATAGCCATTTGGTGAGGCATCTTCGCCATGACTCACGTCGATTTTGATGCCAACGTCCTTGAATATACCGAGTTCGTGGAGGTAGGCATTTGCGCTAAAACCAACATTAGTTGTAGTTGTGATGTGAAAACACCCAAGGGTACTTACTTCATACATTCAAGCATGACATCCTGAAAATTTGTCGCCTTGAAGAGTCCTTCTGCAGCTTTTGAAACGTAGTCGTCATGTGTTCTCGACAAACCTGTCACGATAACACGATCTACACGTGCCTTCAAAAAATAGAATACCCTTTAGTCAGAACATTTGGAACACAGTCTTGTTTATATACCGATAGCTTTGTGAGATCCACTTTTCCCTCTGAAGCAGGTGCATTTTTTTTATTTCGTGGCATTTGTGTGATGCTTTACAAAACCTGCAAGTAAGAGGGTACATGTTAAAATGGTTTACTAAGTCTTGTCTTCTTTATCTATTGCAGATTGAATTGGAGAATCTCAACACAGCAACTGATCAAATCAACAAAATCGAGATTGAACTGGAAGTAAGTTTAACAATATTGATAACGTTCTTCTAACCAAGTACAAATTTTCGTAGGAGGCCAACTCGACGTTCCGAATCCTACTGAATGAATCTACACGGCGACTAAAATTATCATCGAAGAAGCTTGGAAATTGTATCGAGAAGGCGCGCCCCTACCACGAGGCCTTGGAAAAAGCGCGGGAAGCCCAAATCGAATGCCAGAAGGCGGCCGTAAAATTTCAGAGGGCAAATGGTGTGTATCAAATGCCAACTTGTGTCTTTTTCAACGCATAACGTTTTGTGTTCTTGTAGAAATCCATGCAGCGGCGAAGGAAACTGTGGCTCTGGCTGAGCAACGTTTTATGTCAAACTCACACGAATGGCAGTTCGACAATGCTTGGCAAGAGATGCTAAACCATGCCACCCAAAAAGTGATGGATGCTGAAAAGCAAAAAGCCGAAAGCCACGCCGAGCACCAGATGAAGGCAAAGATTTTCAATGTTGCCGAAATGAAAGTAATAATCTGACGGGTTATTTTCTTAATTTTTTTTATAATTATGCGTTGTGTTTTCTGTCCGCAGGTACAACAACTCGAAGAACGTTTTCGTCGCAACATAGCAAAGTCTCGCCCATATTTCGAAGAGAAACAAATCTGCCAAGACCAACTGCAGACACAAAAGAACCGCATTCAAGAGCTGCAGGCACAAGTTCAATCCGCCAAACAAACGTACTCAACAGCGTTGCGCAATTTGGAGCGCATCAGCAATGAAATCCACCAGCAGCGTGGGGACTTTGTTCGAATGACAACCCCACCACCGGGTCCGCGTGAACCAGGTGTTGGGGCTGAACTTGTGCCATTGCCTGATTTCAACTTGGAACTAGAAAAGTGTGACCTGCCATCGATGGGCAGTGAGATGTCTATAAACACGAGCAGCTCGGTGCGCAGCGAGAGAGGCGATGGCGTAGACATGGAGACAGACAATGAAGAGGAGCAACAAATCGACGAGGACCTGGTGGAGGAGCTACGCAAGAAAGTGAAAACATTGGCAGTTCGCCCGGTGGAAGGTGGCGATGGCCAGCAGGAGCAAGACGTCTGGGAGAGCGAACTAAACGCCACCGTTGACAAGCTGGACCATCTAATGATGATGAAAGAATGCGCCGCCATGAGTAGTAAGCGAATCGATAGTTTTGTAACGCCCAGTCCTAAATTATTAGAAATGGTTGCAGAAACAAAGGGACCTCTTATCAAAATTTCACCAGCTGAGCTAAGTGAAACCGTATCCAGCCTTCCAGCTACTCCGGACAAACATGCAGATGTCATTAAGAAGTTGAAAGCACTAGAACCGCTGCCTTCGGTTAACGTTTCCATGCGTGAACTGCCACTCCTGGCTCGTCTCGATACTCGGACTGGTGGTTATTCCAAGCAACGTCGGAGATCACTTGATTAGGACTCGAAATAGATTGCAAGCATGTTTTGTTACTACTTTTTGTTAGACAACTCACCATAGAATACATAAATACTATCACTATTTAGAAAAGTGAGCCACTGGAATCAAATGACAGTGGCGTAGCTATTGCAACTTTCTCCAGAGTCATTCCTTAACGATTGGTTCGTGTCTAATCACTAACTATTCGATTTAAAGAAAAAGAAAGCAGTGCAAAAACCTTTAAACCATCAATAAGTGTTATTATTTTGCAATATTTGCATAGAATAGATAGATTTAAAAGAAAAACTAAATAGTTCCGATTCAAAAACACTTCCCTTTTTTATTTAGATCACAAAAACATATTTATATAAATTGTAAGCAAAGAAATAAAAAAAAAACTACATAATTGAAAGAAGAAAAACCTTGTTGAATATTTATGCATTTTATGTCTGTTATGCAAAGGCGTTTCCGTTCTTATTCGTTATAATCAATTATCTTAAACATTGTATAATGTATGTATGTCCGTTTTTTTATTAAATAGAAAATACATAAATCAAGCGCAAATTAAAGTTAGTGTAACACAATAGTAAGTATGCTGAAGATCAATTATGTGATAGAAATATAAACGTTTATAAAATAACAGTTACAAAACACGAATATTAAGAAACAGTAAACAAATGCAAAAATAGTTATGGATGTGCACACTTCACACATAGATAAAGAATACAAATAAATAAATGCGAAACATTTCAAAATGATTGTAAGGCTGGTTATATTTGTTTACATTTGCTAGATGTTCATTGGGATTGTCCATACTCTTCGGAGTTACTACTCTATCTGTGCACAAACTAGAGGCCTATATAAGAGTTAACATTTTTGTACGTATGATTTTTTGTTGGAGGTTGCTACTATCCGATAGACACCTTACATTGCTGTACTTAGTTTTCGTCTTTCGAAGAAAGATGAGAAGGAGATTCAGTGATGAAGAGCTAAGATGTTCGACACTCACCACGTCAACCCCAAAGATCTGCCACCTGATGCGAGCAAAGGCAGGTCAACGACAGAGGAAGTGTTTCGCTGTATCATCATCCCCTCCACAAGCAGGACAGATGGTGCTGTCGCTCAAGCCCAACACATTTAAGTGTTTGGCAAAAGCTTGGTGGCCCGAAAGGACACCCACAAACAGTATACATTCGATTCTCCTGAGAGACAGAAGGAAAGACGCGGACCTTTTGCAGATGTCCGGTCGCAGTCGTTTGGTCTGTTTACAACTAGCACAGTCACGTCACCGACACTCGTGTTGACGAGAAACCCAAGTATTAATGGATGACCTAACCACAGATGCCAAAAGACCTAACGCAGGTTCAGGTTCTGAGAGAGCTTTTTCTGAACCCAGTCTGGCAAGCTCATCAGCGATCTCGTTTCGCTGGATACCAGTGTGACCTGGGACCCAGACAAGTTTCACTGTGTTAAGCCTACCGACCAAATTCAGAGAAAGCTTGAGTTCAAGCACTAACATGGATGAGCGCAGCGCTTTAAGTGCAGATTGGCTATTAATGCAAACGCATATGCTTCTAGCCCTCTACCTGTTTGACACAATATAGTGCATAGCCATAATGATAGCAAAAATCTCCGCTTGGAAGACAGACGCATGGTTACCTAAGGGGTAGTGTAGTCTAATGTTCTACCAAGACTCCAGCACCAGACCCCTGTGCGGTTCTGGAGCCATCGGTGAATACACGATGGCATTCTTTCCGTTGCCAGAGAAAAGTAGAAGAAAGTAGACGTGGTAGTTTTGTCGCAGTAGGATAACTCATTGGCCCCTCACCCTTCGTGAGTTGAATATTTAGCGCAAGACCACTTGCGTCGGACAAATTGTATAATAGTATTATGATGAGCATTGACTTAAATATGGACCGCTAGTAGCCAACTTATCGCTACTGTTTTACAGCAAAAAATGAAGTTAACTCCACACGTTCAAATTAATAATAATTCGTAAATTATTCATTGAGTGAAAGTACAGCCTTAAAGAAGAACGATTGAATTCCAAAACGCAGTAATGTAACGTCAAGAGTTCTAAAACACAGGGATGCAATTCAAACCATTTAAAAAATGCACTGCATATGAATCAACTGCGCAAATTAAAGCAAACAACGCATCGTGAATAGCTATCAATGATGCAAATGGCAATTCTTAGTGCTTAGTGCTGTTTTGGAACACATTTTCTTGAGGAAATTTACGAAAATAACATTCCACTAGTCGTCCAAATTTAGTATGTAATGCAGCTACAACAAAAAAAGCTTAATTGCAAGCAAGGAAGTAAACAAAAAATGGCATCAAATCCAACTTCTTCTGATGCATTTTTTCCAATTTAACGAAAAAGGAGGTCTCGCAAGTAACTCTTAACCTATATTTTCATTTCCTCAATGAGAGACATTTTTGAAACTGACATCTAGGGGGTCTGTTCCCTTACAATAATAACTTCGAACACATTAGCCAAATTAAGTCAAAGTTTGTAGAATTAATACTTTTCAAATTGTCTGCCCTAGGCTTCGAGCCCATTTTGCTAAAACCCTACCTTTGCCAGCACGGGTGCTCCTAGGGCGTTCCTTCTCTTCATCCTAACAATAAACGATCTTGAAAGGGTTATTCAACACTCAGCACATTCTCTGACGGCAACACCCATTGCATCCAACATGATTTCAGTAACCTTCAAAAAGATCTAAATAGTTTTTCCATCTGGTGCCGTAAAAACTGTTAATAAGGACATCGGTAGAAGTTACGTAGTTAGTAATGGGCTTTGCCTAGCTCGGCTCCTCGTCTCTGCTTTTAACGAATAAAAACACTCGTCAATCGCTGATTATTTAGCTTTGGGAAGGAGCATCGCGACCTAATGAAGTGCATAAAGTATTTGAAAACAATTGCATCTTACACATTTATGGCTGTTAATGGAGTAGTTATGCCACATGGATAAAAGGAAGAGATAAACGAATTTGTTGCACCCAAAAACTCATAAGTAAGTACCTACTCGACTACCTTCTATAGTTTTAACTACAATTCGATAAGAATATTCGTGCTAACGAATACTAGTAACTGTAACAGGCAGGGACAGCCCGTGAGTCTGTGGTAAGGGCAATACCACCTGAAGGTATTATAATAATTAAACCTTAAGTGCACCAGAAATAAAATCCAAGCTTGTGAAATGCTGTCGCGAAGAACTCAAGGTTTTTGGCACTCAGTACAAGATATCGCTCTGCTGGGTCCCGGGACACAAAGGCACTCCAGGCAATGAGAAAGCGGACGAATTCGCAAGACTAGGTTCGACTAGCTGATCCCGCTGTGAATATCCCGCCTTATCCAGTCAAGCTTGAAGCAGAGAGAAAAGCCACAAGAGAGACGAACGTTAGATGGACTGCACAAGAAACTTGCCGTACCATAAAAACGCTATGGCCAGAACCGAGAGTCTCATACGGGTGGACCAGGCACAGCCACTTCTTCCTAGACCTAGACGAGCTTTCCAGCACACAAATAGACAAGATAATGGGATTCATCAAATCCATAGGATGGTTTGTATTTAACAGCACAGTAAGTAATTAATTACAGTACTTGTAGACAGGTTTATAATTGTTAAGGGACAGCCTCTTTCCCCGACGGGCATCACAATGGATCAGTTTTGACCCTAGTGTGGCACGGACTACTCCTCAACAGCCCACAAACCTAACCATATATAAGATTTGAATCAATCGCTGTCAATTATAGGAGCTGTATAAAAAAAGGCGATTGGAATTAAAAGTAAGTTATTTAGATTTTCCGAAGAGGTGCTTGTTTCAAATTGTAAACAAATATCAACTAAAAGCATAATTTTGGGAAATGAGTTCTGGGTCTGGCGATATCAAAATGTATTTTCACATTCTTGGTTATCCAGTTTATGGTATCGACTTTGTAAAAGTATAGTCCTTCAACTTGCACAATTCACAATTTGATCAAATGGTAGACGCGATAGATATTCCAACAAAAACATACACTTCTTCGTCGATGATATCATGCCCATTATAGTAGAATAGTGTGTAAGAAGTTGTTGTCAGCAAGGTCGGACACACTTAGCCCAATAGATGGTCCGTAGCGATTCGTTGCAAGTTACTACATTCTTAGATTTATGTTTTGTGCCAATAATAATTAAAAGTAACAAATTTGTCGCCTACCTTCCCATACAAAATGAATTTCAACTACAGTAATGATAAGTAGCAATTCATTTAAATTGTATTAAATATTTGCTTTGTATTATGCATCATATTCATAGCACATGTAAATAAAACACAAAATTTCTAAAAATCACAGTTCGCATAATGTAAAAAGCAGCATATTACATAATTAAAAAGGATTGATTGTGTACCTTAAACTTAATGTTTAAATGATGTAATAATTATACCAATTATTATTGCTTCAACTATTGATCGTCTAATTCTCAAAGTACATTATTTTTTTAACCAAAATTATATTAAGACTTTGGCTAAGACGGTCAAGTGATAAACCCAAAACCCGAGACACAAATTTTCGAATTAGAAATTAAAACTGACTGGTAGTGTTGTCAAATTTGACATTTATGATTTCAACTACATTTCGAGCCTCGAAAGGTTTCCTTTATAATTAATGATAGCATTCAGGCAAAAAAAGCAAGCGTGTAAACCTAGGTAGGTACCTATTCAAGACATGTTTTCAATTATTTGTTTTCGATTGAGCAGATGAAAAGCAAACTGATTGGCTTCAAAAAACAAAAAACAAATTTGCGAATTATTGAATAAAAATGCATGTTGAACGCATCACACAACGAATATTAAGGCATATAGAAGTTTTGGGTTCGCGACCGAGACATCTGAACCCGCTGTGAATCTGGATGTCGTTTTCAATTTAATTAGGATTAAACAAATCAAGCTGAGACCCCCAAGCCCCAAAATCAGCCGATTTACAGTTAATTGCCTACAAGCTATAATTTGGACTCCGTGACAACGATTAGGCGCGCTAGTATTGTTACAATGAAAATAGTATTGACAAATGACACGTCCAATAAACTCGAACCTCATCGTGGCCACTTTACTATTGGTAAAGCGTTCATAAAATTGTATTTGGAACACCTGGATAATCAATTTTTGTTCGAATAAATTTACACATGCTTAAAATGTATACAAATAATAAACAATGTAGTAAATAATAATATTGTAAGGAATAATACAAAAAATAACATTTTCAAGAGTTATTTAAGATAGGTACACATGCAATCGATGTTGAATGTTGGTAGCATTTTTTTATGTTTTAATATGTCCCTCGAATTCTAATTCACAAAATATAAACGAATAAAGAAATACATTTAACTGCAAAATTACATGTCACAATAATAAATATAAGAAAGAGTGGTAAGGGATTTATTTTACAAATTATGTTGTACTGGGTTGTCTTGGGCACTTTGTTGGTGGTCCTGATGAGGTGAAGGGAAGAATGGTGTCAATAAAATCGACATTATCTTCATCATTAGCATTTTTCGCACATATAGTGTGCAAGCTGCTGTATAGCACAAGTCACAAACGGCTGTAGTTTTGTTGTCCTTTTTTCGGTTTTGCATGTTTCACAAGGTTTTTTTTTAATTTAGGTAACGTTGTAGGAGTTGGTAACGTTGTTCAAGTTGGCTTACATTATATCAAACATCCGGTAAGCGGCGATTCCTGCACAGTCTAAGAGATTGTAAAACAATTTTACTGGCCATCGATTAGTTTTCCGCTTGCAGGTGTAATCAGTTGTAAAATGCGATCGAAAGTATCAACGCCACCTTTAGTAGGATTATAGTATAGTCCAAAAGTACTGCTGTTTTTTTTAGATGCTTCATCAGTTTTGTCTTCGTGATGAGCAGTTTTCACTCGGTTGCTGACCAACATAAATTTCGCCTTGAAGTGGAAAGCTTGTTTTGGCATCTCCAATCCAAAAAAAATGTATGCCATATTTACCAGGTTTATTGCGCATGAACATTTTGAATGGGCACCTTCTGTTGTATCATACCACCTGCGCATTTGCTTCGGATTGCTGGACAAACGATTTTCCTCATAAATTCATTTAGCCTTTCTGGTTGTCTCAATCACTATATTTCCAACTAAAGCAGGAGTAACAACAGACTTGAAAGCGTCAGCTTTTCCCAAAAAAATGTTCGAACATCTCGGAACGTGGTTTATTCGTTTGCAACGATCTCTAGTGGCTCTCCGATGTTTACATGCATCAGGCAACGACCACCAAATGTCGTTGAATTTCTAGCGGTAACCTCTTTCCTCGATTGGGTGCAACAGGTTCTTTATTCATTTCTTCCTCACATCTCTTTTTAAGTAGTCTTGCATTTCCACCTCTTCGTCTTCCTCTATATCTTACAAAAAACACTTCGATTTCTGGTCTCGCACTCAAATAGACACTTATGTGCTAATCTGTAATAAGACAAAAGTACTTTGACTTACCTAGTTTAAAATACCGCACAAAATGTAAAACGAAACCGTTACAGAACAATAATTCTCACATAAAACTCTTTAAAATCACGTGGGGCACTAACTGCCCAAGAACACGATATCGGCTTATTTTCTTTGCAACCACAGTGTGTCAAAAAATCGAGTCGAAATCGATAACAGATTTTTTTTTCTCCTTAACCAAATATCACATCAGATTTAGAGCAGCTTGTATGCTCTAGAAATCAACTTATATAATATAATAACTTCAACGAAGGTTAGCACAAGTCTCAAATGCACTAGTCAACCAAAGATCAAATCGCGATCCCCAGGAAAATGGACGGTATCAATTAATGTGAAAGCCTACTAAATTTCATTTCATAGTTTTCATAGTTTTTGAACGCATCCAAAATTCGGTTTTGCCTGAACAGAATTATTCTAGCAATTTCGTTAGACACACTTATTCTAGTAGCTTCATCGTATCTATCGCGCTGAATGCTAAACTTTTTCTTTCTTTCCCAATCTTTGTCAAGTGCGGACGAAATGGCTGCCCACAAATCGTTTAGAATTAAACAAAAATTAGCTAAAAAGCTAAAGCAAAATAGATCCGTGCCTCAATGGGTCCGTCTGCGTACTGGAAACACAATTCGATACAACGCTAAGAGGCGTCACTGGAGGCGTACCAAGTTGAAGCTGTAAGGTGCCTACCATCCACGATGTTTTTGTACGAGCTGCTGAATATCCTTTTTATCCGATAATTGTACGAGCAATGTGCTTTCAAATAAAAAAAAGTTGTTAAAAAGGGAATTTCTAGTTTGTTTGATTTTATAAATAAGTGACGAAGGCGCGGGTTTGCGTTTTGGTAAAAGTTCAAAAGTTGCTGGAACACGTGTATTTTCATTTGTGCAAACTGGTAGCGTGTGCGGTTGCGGAGAGTTGCCTCTGAGCAAATTCCAATTGGAGTATTATTTTGCTGTTGTCATCGCTTCATAAAAATTGAATAACAGTGCACACATTATTCAAATTTGGTATAAGTTTGTTTGCTTGGGATCTGCGATGCTTGTGGATTGTATTTTTCAGTTGGTTGCCGGTTATGTCGTTGAATAGTTATCTTTGTTTTAAGCCTTGTCGATTTAGACGAACTTCGTTATTTTAGCCGTACATAATAATGTCCGAGCGAAGAGTATTTGCTCTGGAAATAGCGATTTTCTTAGGTGGCGATTAAGCGCGGGATAACGCAAGGTGAACAAGATTCCAGTTAGCCCGATGCTTAGTCAACCTGCTTCGATTTGGGCACCTTTCCTGTTCGGGCAAGATTTGCCTCTATTGCGCCTTCCGGTTGGTCCATGGCTAACCTTAACCAATTCGCCCAAACATTAAATTTGAGCACAGAATTTAAGTACGCTTTCAATACTGTTTGTGGAACCAACCTCCTTCAAGTTATTAAAGAAGTGGCGAGGTACTTCCTTCCATTCTGAGCAATTTCTTGACAGGCATTCAAAGAGAAATTATGAGTTGTCTTCGCGACTTGTTGGTCCTCACGACAACTGCATGATATGCAATATGCTTCCTAGACGGATGCTGAGAGAGTATTCCTATCGTTAATCTTAACTTTGTTCTGCTGAGATTGTTCTGTTAAGTTTTCCATGATTTTCCGCAGGATTTCCGGTGATAACTGTTCGCATCCCTGTCGAATATTCTCCTTAAGGACTGCGATTGTCTGAGGCTTGTTGGTATAAACCCGAAGCTAAGAAAGAAGTCTTAGATAATATCGCGACCAGAAAACTCTTCCTTCACAATATCCATTGTGCCTCGTGCTGGTGTTATGTATGCGGTTGCACCGTCTTGTTGAAACCACATGCTCACCAAGAACTTCATTTCATTAAATAGCTTAACACCTTAAGATACAATATCTTATAAAATAGCGTAAGCTTCTATAAGTATTTTTAACAAATTGGACTCGCTTGGTAAAAATAATAACTTAATGTTGAACAAATAATAATTACAATTATCAACTCCTTGAGAAAAGAATGGTGGGTAAACTAAAAATACAATTAGAATAAAAATAGAAAGAGAAAAATAAAGGAAAAAAAAAAATAAAAAATATGTATACTAAATCTCTTCATCATCATCATCATTTTGAACTTCTTTTCTAATTCTGGCAGTAAGAAATCGTTTATCGGCCCTTAGCGTTCGCCAGTAATAGTGACCGTATTGCCGATGGCGTCCTCAAAAAAAATACGGTCCACTCCTCACACGGGAACGCCGCACCATACATATAGTGGGTTTGAATGGATGTAATGGCTCTTCGTGCACGCAGATTTTCAGTGCACCAAGAACAAAGATTTTGCAAATTGATGATTGAAGATGGCTTGACAGTAATTCACACAAGACTGACTTCCAGCAGGCATTAACTGATGCACTGTTTGCACTTTGTATGGGAATATGTGTAAGTCTTTCACTAAAATTCGCTGTAGGGTCCGTCTTTTGATGCCCTATTACGGGCCCTGTCGTCGGGTTGATGTTTCTTCGTTCCCAGCGACATCGGCAGCCAAAGCCACGATATTCTCGGCCGAACGACTAGTCCGGTGGCGGCCAAGCCCTGCATGGTCACCTGTGGCTCCAGCCTGCTCGAGTCGGGAAGCTTAGCTCCGGAATGTTTGCCAAGTTGGCGCGACACGATTGGAAAATCGACGTGGAAATTCACCCTGCGCTAACACCACCGACCGATTGATTATTGGTCAAAAAATCTTCCAGCTGTCTAGAGTCGGCGCAGTGGCTTAGTGGTAGTGTGTTGGGCTACTAAGCGAGGGGGCCAAATTACATCTTAAGGTTCTTTTTACACTGCGCCACCTCTCGCGAACGTCTGACAAACATCCGAGAGTAAAACTGTCATGAATGAGCTTCTCAATTAGCCGTTTGGACTCGGCGTAAAATTGTAGATCCCTTCCATTCGTCCCAAAAATTGAAAACCCACACAAAACGAATGGTTGTGAGAAGCTAGGCCTTGGGTCCCATAGACCTGTCGCGCCAAAATATTTATTTTATTTATTTGTCTAGAGCCTAGTTCACAAATCTTAATGGCGTTTTTCATTGAAGATCCGAGAGAATTGACCCGATATTCAGAATTGCTCTTTTCAATAAAATTCGTTGAAGCACTTCTGCTATAGTGTTTGGTTTTCTGTTGCTACTTTTTTTGTTTTCTGCATTAAATATGAATGTTTCAATGGACCAAATAAATATATTTCAATTAAAATTTAAATTTGCACTCATAGTTGGATATTTTCCGTTCACATAGCGCAAAATTTGTTTCTATTAGCACAACAAACATTACAATCCGACATTTTGCTAGTGTTGTTGGTGAGTCCAGGGCAATTCTTTAAAAATATTCCAGACACTTCTTTCGTGTTCCGAATTAACCTGAAGGTTCACTTTCTTTTTCAATGAAACATGGAAAACATTGAAAGAGCACGTCTAAACCTGTTTTTTTCTTCAATCGAAAACGCCATCATAAGATTATCTTTGCCCCACTTTATATTTAAAACCTTTTTCAGATATTACTTCTCACAGCTTCTCTGTGACTAAAGTCTAAAATCCTTTTTCAATATTGCCAAACAATAAATGGAAATGAAAGTAGATGTAAAAAACCAATCAAACTAGTTTCGTTTGATAAATTTGCCCGCCGTCCGTTTTGGAGGAAGGCAACACACTGCCCAAGTGTCCACCAAACAAACAAGAGAGTTCAATGCGCCAAATAAAGTCTTTTAATATTTTGATGCAACAAGACTGCAAACTGGTTAACCTTTATTACAAAAAAAACTTAACATAAAACAAATCACTATTTATTTTTCTTTGTAAATCGTGGTCCACCAAAGTTCTTGCCCTTGTTGAACTTATTCTTGCCAGCTTTGTTTGCGATCTTCACAGAACTTGTCTTCTTCTTTGACTTAATCTTTGACATTTTCTGATGACGATTCGCCTCCGATCTAAAAAAAGATATAAATATTTGGCCATTAGCAAAAGTTCTGAATGCGCACTATTTAAATATAGACAAATAGCCGGGGATTTAAAAAAGGTATCAATCAAGATGTGAACTTGCAGAAGATTGGACATGTGTACAGAAAATGCAGGAAACAAACCATCAAGCGAGAGCAATAGTAGAATAAAAAAAAATCCTGTCTAAGAACATGTTTGAAGTCTGTTCCCTGGCGGAATGCCATATTTGTCCCAATCTTACAAGCGTTTCAAACACAAAACTGTAGACCAAATATACAACTAGCACAAATGGTTACAGCTCTAGCGTGACTTACGCGCCAACGACCCAATAAAATGCTTACCTCAATCTCAACGCTCCACTTCGACTGACATCTGTTAAATCATTTGTAAAGGCTGAGTGCGATTTTCGTTTTGGTTTTCGTGTGGCATCGCCACCCTTTTTAACTTTGTCAGTGACTGTGCTCAGTTTTCCCGGCCTTTTGCGAATTTTAGCCAATTTCGCTCGAACTAGGGATACCTTTTCCATTTCTTTCATTGATCTTTCCCTTGCCAACTGCTCGGGAGTTTTCTTTTGCTCCACTTTTCTTTTCTTTTTGATTTCTTTAACGGGTGGACCATCCTCACCGTCGCCACCATATTCTGGTTGCTTGCGTTTGTTACCCTTTCCAGGGGGACCGTTTGTCTTCGGTTTTTTCGATTCGGACTCATCTGTTAAAGATAATCTAGCTTTCTCTTCCTCCCTCTGTTTTTTTGTTTGGAACCATGAACGATTTTCACCTTGGCCACCAATTAGCTTACGTTCGGCTTTAGACAACTGTTGCTCTGCCTTGGCCAGTTGTCGTTCGGCTTGTTCTTCATCCAGGATGTTTTCTGTAAGCGATTAAATAAAATAGAATATTTGAGTACCCTAGAGTTCATCAGAGGAATAGACAGAATACTATCACAAAGTTTATAATTTGTACTTACGAATTTCTGGCTCCAACGCAATCAACTTCCTGCGGTACTTTTCTATAATTTCGGGTGGAATGATGCGATTCTTTACTGAATTCTCCGCATTCTTGATTATGTCCTTTACAATTTTGCGCTCCTTTTCTCCGGCCAGAGATACTGAGATACCAGCACGTCCGGCACGGGCAGTACGACCGACACGATGAATGTAGTGTTCCGTTGTGATGGGCATAACGAAGTTAATTACAGTCTTCACTCCAACAATGTCCAGACCGCGAGCAGCCACGTCAGTTGCAATGAGTACATCAATCTGTTCCTCTTTAAACTTCTTTAACGATTCTAAACGCTGTTGTTGCGTTAGGTTTCCATGGAGTTCTCCAGCCCGAATGCCAAGCAGACCTAACAATATGTGCAAACGATGCGCCTGTTTTTTCGTCTGTACAAATATCATGCAATGATCGTGAAATGTACGGCATATTAAACTGGCCAAAATAGGTTCCCGGTCGGCTTCTTTGTCTTCTCGAATTCGAATAAATTCTTGCCGGAGGTTAAAGGCAACTGTTTGATTCGTGTTTACAAATACTTTGACCGGTTTTTCGAGGGAAACAGCAGCCAAGTCTTTGACCTGTTCACTCATTGTGGCCGAAAAAAGCATAGTTTGACGTGTCTTCGAACACGAATTGATAATTTCTTTCATTTGTTCGGCAAAGTATTCGTCAAGCATTCGATCAGCTTCGTCTAGAATCAAAACCTAGAAAAAGGAAAAGATATGGTAAGAAAATATATTTACAAACCGACTGTAGTAGAAAATGAATTTATTTAATCAGGACGCCTAGCTTAACAGATAGACGTCACCAGAAATGTTATCTTCTTTCGGCTGCGAAGCCTCAGAGCGCAAGGATTAAATTCATCACATATTTTATGTTTTAGATTAGAACTTTTTTGAAACTCACCTCAATAGAATCCAAGCTGAAACTGGGACAATTCTTGATGTGATCTATCAAACGTCCAGGGGTGGCAATAACAACGTCGGGATTCTGTCGCAGTACCAATTCCTGAGCTTTAACGTCCAACCCACCAATAGCCAGACCAGTATCAACGCTTGTAAACTGACTTAACTGCTTCGTCACTTGATACACTTGAGCACCCAATTCACGAGTTGGTACCAAGACAAGGACCCTAGTTATTGTTCTGTTATTCATCGGCCGATATAACAAACGTTCCAGCGTAGGCAACATATAAGCGGCTGTCTTGCCAGTACCTGTGGCTGCACAACCGCATATATCGCGTCCAAGAAGTGCAATGGGAATCGTCGCTGTTTGGATTGGCGTCGGATAAATGTACCCAAGTACACCAATGGCCCGCATTAAGGGACGTGACAAGTTCATTTGGTAGAAGGACGTAATCTGTTCATGTGATTCGATTTCTTCAAATGCCATTTTCTCGTCTTCTTCCTCATCATCATCTGTCTTTTTCTTCTTCTTTTTGATTTTTTTCTCCCGCATACGAAGACCATCGTGTTTTAGTTCATCCTCCGATAGATCAATCTAAGAAGGCACCAAGTCATAATTTAACTGTTTTTAGATTGAATAATATAATTTACCTCATCGTCATCTTCGTCACTTTTCGCTCCACCAATGTGATCAGCATTTTTTAATCGAGCAGCAATTTTGTCATCAGTCTTTGTGCGCGCCTTGCGTTTCACATATTTCATAAGGTCGTCCCACGTGTCCTGATTGTATTCCTTTACTGAGGAAACAAACTCAAATCCTTTTTCGAATTCCTTATCTTTTTTATGACGGAGTTTTGTTGGTTGGTACTAAAGTATAAATTTATTATAAACCACGCACATTTACAGGTTATGTATTAGAATGCTCACCTCAATTTCGGCATCAGAGTCCTCCGACAAGTTTTCTACTATAGCGTCATCTTCAATAGTTGTGATTAGATCCAGCGTGTTAGTAACCATTTTAGTCGACAGTTAGTTAAGGAAACAAAATCAATTTTCCATAAACCAAATATTATTAACGAACTGTGTTGTAGTCTTTTCTGTGAACAAAATATATGTTTCTGAAATCTGAGGAATGAAACTTGACTTAACACGTGAAAAGAATTGCTTAGAATGAACATGTAAAACAAAATGTCAAAAACGAGAAAGAGGAGGATAGAAATTTAAAAAAAGTACAGCCTTGCCAGACCAGCGCTGTTCGAATGAAAATACATTTTCGCAACTCTCCAAACAGTGCTCTGAAATCGTAAATATTTTTGTTGAGAAAATTATTGTGGGTGAGGGCCTGAGGGGTGACTGGTCTTAAAAGTATTTTTTTTAGGTACCTATAGATTCATAATATTTAAATTTAAAATTTTTTTACTTCTATTTTACAAATGAAAACCAGTGGAATAAACAAATTACGAATTTTGTGTTCTAGAATCCATTGACAGCCGAGGACAGTTTCTCTTATAACCTTATTATTCTACCAAGGAAAGTTATTCCTCTCAAGCTGTGCCAAATGTCATCTGGTGCAATAGACTGAATCCATCGCATTTAACACCGATTAAAATTTTAAAATAAATAAATAGTTAGGGCAAAAGGTTCGTATACACTAGGACTAGCCACTCGCATTCGTTTGTGTGAGTTTTTTTTTTAATTTTTTTATTTTTGGGATAAATAGAATGGACTTATTGAGAAGCCCTTTCATGTCAGTATACTCCCGTAGTGGAAAAAAAAATTATGAATGAATAATCCTATCTGTTTTCTGTCTCCGGAAACAGGTCCATAAGATGGTATCTTAGGCCACAGTGGCCAGTGAGAAGTTGAGGATTTCCTTCTAGGAGTAGGGCCTAATAAATCGTTGGGAGCGTCTTAAATCCGAAACATTTTCCCAATGGTTTAGACGAAGAAGTTTATGTACCCAACCGTTAGTTAGCCTAAAGCAGTAGTCCAGCTGACTCTGCAAATTTGGTTCAGGCCCACAGAAAATGGATTCTGAATTAGCCCTAGCTAGTTCGTCCGCCGATTCGTGCGTGCAATACCTTGATGACCATCAGGTACCAATCCAAGTGTTATAAAAAAATAAATATTTTGGCGCGACAGGGGTATGGGACCCAAGGCCTAGCTTCTCACAACCATTCGTTTTGTGTGGGTTTTCAATTTTTGGGACGAATGGAAGGGATCTACAATTTTACGCCGAGTCCGAACGGCTAATTGAGAAGCTCTTTCATGACAGTTTTACTCTCGGATGTTTGTCAGACGTTCGTGAGAGGTGGCGCAGTGGAAAAAAACCTTAAGATGTAATAACCCCTCGCTTAGTAGCCCAATACACTAACACTAAGCCACTGCGCCGATCCAAGTGTTACCCTATTGTATTTGGATAGAGTTTGTAGGGCATCATAACAGCTCTTTACTGTCTTTGAGTCCAGTGTGTTGGACGATAGGGCTTGTAAGGCTGCTTGACTATCTGTGAAGTTTTGTATTTTGGCACTCTTAATACTATTTTTTGAGATTTTTTGGCAGATTCCAAACCAGACCTTTTTGGATCTACATTCGGGACACCATTGGCCCATTCTGCACCGTTCAATATATCTACCTCAAACAATTTCCCTAACCATAGTTAATGTTCCAAGCTAAGATTAGACTGTATGCCAATTTAGCATATGAATGCCAACAAGCAAATGACCAGATTAGCTGTCAAATGACCAAAATGCCAGGATTTTTTAAACTGTATATCAGACTATATGACCAAAATTACAAATATGGTCATATTTGACTTGATGGTCATTTAAGGCATTTCTTATTTATAACCAAATGTTGTAGTAGGGTAATGCTGTAAAGAAAAACAAAGTAAAAAAAGGGACCCGATATTTACGACTTGCGACATCGTAAAGTCCGGGTTGGATCTCGACAGCCGAAATAAATTTGCGGATAAGATGGTCGGACCATTCGCCTTTAATATGCTTTGTCGGTCTCTTCCTCGCCCTGTCAGCTTTTGCTTCCTCCATAATCCTGGCATCGCTAAAAGCTTCGATTGAGCACCCCAAAGACATGTAAATTGGTGTTTCACAAAACGAAAAGGAAACACACAAAAGAACTTAAAAGGGTAAAATAACAAACAATATATAGGTACACCAAGTAAATTATATTTAAACCAATTACATAGGGAATATTAACAAAAATACATATAACTATCACAAAACAAATAGATAACAAACAATTTCTTCACAAACAAAATTTCACAACAGGAAAAAAGTATATTTAACCACAATTACAAGAAAAGAACAAGACCACAAAATAAACTTAAACAAATTACAAAGAAAAGACAATTAAATAATTTATAAAAATGGAAGATCATTGATTCAATAATCCACAAAAAAAGAGAACGAAAATGAAAATTAATCCTATCCCAATAGCACGAATCTCAAACACAGATGACAACAAAAAAATTCTTGTTTCATCAAAAATGCCAGCAATGCCACAACGAAAATTCAATAAAGAGCATATGGGCATACAGGCCTTTATGCTGGCATTTGTGCTAATTGTCCCATTACACTATATGCTATTTGGGCATTTTTATCTGTCAAAATCAGCCTGGTCATATGTGGCATTTAGGTCATTAGGGCATATGAGATATGCCCATTACATTGTATGACCATATTTTGACAGGAGAACCGTCAGAAATTGGCATTTTATGACCACTTGGCATACCGTCTAATCCTACCTTAACATGTCCATGTTTGGGATGGAGTTAAGTATTTTCAGATGTCCCACATGGTCAGCCTGACGGGTTATCCAAAAGCATTGCCAACAAATTTTTGTCAACGGCGTACCATGCCTATTTTAAAGGTAAATGCCCTCCGTCATAAGGAGTATGCCTGGAAGCTGGAAAGTTGGAAGTCACAATGTGATTGTTTATGCGGACGACGCACGCGACGTTGCCATTGCCGTGTCAGAGAAAGTAGGTACTTAAACACGTTAAAAGAACTAATACAAAACGCTGTTAACAATGGACAAATAAATGCGGGTTAGGCGCGAACCCTCATAAAACTGGGGTCGAATTACCGCACCCGTGAGCGAGCGATACGTCACTGAATTTTGTTGATTTTACATGCAAAACAATAACAAATTCAGTCACGTATTGCTCGATCACGGATGCGGTAATTCAACCCCTGAACTTGTCCTCTTTTCAAGATTCCACACATTGATCCTCCATCTATAAATGGCACTAGTTGCCCATTTTCAAATGAGGCCAAATACTTGGGCCTTATTTTTGACAAGGAAACTAAGCTGGAAGCCTAACATCCAGGAAAGAGTTAAAAAAGCCACTGTGGCACTTTTTTCTTGCAAAAAAGCACCAGCCCCTCTACCGCAGTTGACATCCTGTTTCATCTGACAGAAATCAACATCTTCAGCAGGCAGCTTCTCGTACTCTCTCTTTCTATGGCATACTGCATACAGGATCTTGTATGCGATGCTAAGCAGACTGACACCTCTGTAGTTGGCGCAGTTTAGAGGGTCTCCTTTCTTGTGTACCAGACAAACGATGCTAAGGTTCCATTCATCAGACATACTTTCCGACCAAATCTTGGAGAGTTAGTCAATACTCTCCACCATGTCATCTCCTGCTGCTTTAAATAGCTCGGCTGGTAGGCCGTCTGGTCCAGCAGCCTTGTTGGATTTCAGTTTAGATATTGCTATCCTCACTTAATTTTGGTCGGGTGGACGGAAATCTTTGGCTTTCATCGTCTAGATTGAATGGTTCGTTCTGACTGATAGTGATAAAACCGGCAATGAGAGTGCGGATGAACTGGCGAGAAATGGGTCCGTTATGGATCGTGATCGAGCTCTTCAATCGATCAAGCCCCCACTTTGCAATCTTAGAGAGCGAGTGAAGAACCAAATTCGACCTATGGAATATCACAAAAGCCTTGGCCAAAATATAACAGAGGCTGGACCAACAAGCTTTTTAAGTCTGACATTTCGTCTCTATCTAAGTTAGTACGGGCTCTAACTGGTTACAACTTCCTAGGAAATCACACAATGAAACTAATCCTAACTAAATCAAAGATGAAGACCATTGAATAACTACAAATAGAAGTGGACACCGCTCATTTTGAAGCGACATACGGACCTTCAACGCGGCGGAAATTTGAACTAACTTAGTGTATGCATATACCATCATTTCTAGGTTCGTTTCATAAGGAAAATTAATTTCCCAAAATAATCCCATGTTTATTTCATGACAAACTACCCCCTTATTTTTTTCTTATTCCTCTCATTGACAACATGCAAATGAAAGAGAAAGAACAATTATTTTTGTTATCTTTATTCTCAACTGTTTGCGTACTCATGATTGTGGCTGTGGAGTGGAAGTTATGCAAAGGAAAACTAAATGGAGTACTTTTCGCATATAGCAAGTGGGCATAACAAAACTGATGCGGTTTTGTATGAGGATAACAATATGGAAAGAGGGAATATGAAATGAAGATCGGATAGATTCTTTTCGCATACAGTAGGCGTTTTTTTTATTTTACGCCAATGATCCATATAGATCACTGATTTACATGATCTACAAGAACATTCCCCTGATTGTCTGGATTGTCTGTACTAGGAAGGTATATCAGTCGTTAGAAACAGAGCTTCATATGAAAGAAATCCTTCTGCATTTCGCCTACACAAAAATTTAAAACAGATGAGTTTATATAATATATAGTTGCACCTAATATAACTTCATGTGAAACATCAGATTCATCAGTTCTTTTAAATATTGCAGATGTTAAAAGTACGTTCAGAATCAGAGACAGTTCCAATTATGCAAAACATGGCTACACATTATTATTCGGGATATATTTCTCATGCCATATTAAAGTTTTCTGCACCTGATCAAAATGAGTCGATCGTCAATATGAGGATATGAGGCAACAATTAATGGTGGTAATCTCTACATTTTGTAGAGTAATACCATGTTCCCACCAACGTGATTTAGCTAAATCCACTTGATTTAGCTAAATCATCTCATTAATAATGTGTTTTACCATACATTTTCGTGATCACTAATTACGTGATTTATACCTGTTTAATTTTTAATTACGCACAAATCCACACAAAATAGAATCAAACAGACACAAATAAAATCAAACCAACCTGTTATCGACTTTAGATGTTCACACAAAAACAAACTGTCAAAAAATTAAAATTAAAAATTTAGATATTAATTGTTTTAATCATTTTTGGATTTATTCTGGTAGAAATAAATTATATCCAAAGCATTTGAACTCATTTTAAATTGTTGCAAGTCATTTTTCTTTTGCACCTTTATATGTACGATATTGAAAGTTTGCCAACTAATTTCAAATGTCACACTTAAACGCTTAAAAGTTCGGTGGGAACGCCTGTCGTGATTTATAAATCACTTCAGCTAAATCACGTTGGTGGGAACATGGTATTATTGAAAAAAATAATCAAGTGTTTTGAGGAACGTTTTGAAACGCAATGCTTCGAACAAAATGTACTTAATATTCTTTTAAATTTGTGTATACGAATAGCAACCAATTTGAGCTTCCCTGTTCCTTTGAACAGCACAATCAAAAATTATTCAAGCACACCATGCGGGTTCTTTTACGTGCGAAAATAATTAACCCCAAAGCAAAATGCACGAAAGAAATGGAACAGAAGTGGTTCTCAGCTCACTTTGCATTTATTTGGCCATGTTTAACTTCAAAATAAGAATTTGAAATTAGGTACCTATGCACCACATATTATTTTCCTATATATATTTTAATTTTACATGAACTTGTCTGATTATTTTAATTAACGGCAGAGTAAAAAAAAAGTCGCAAAATGATGCATGCGCACCTACATAGCTATGTACAATTTGTACATGTACAATATACACATACATACCTACCCTACCTATGCACCTACATTACATACTCCGAAAAACAAAATCATATCTAGCTAGAATTATTCAAATCTGCAATCATCTGCCAGGCCAGTAGCAAATACAAAAAAAAAACACTGCAATAAACCTCTAACAAAAATTCCAAAAGTAACAAGGAAATAAGGACAATCAAAGCGTACCGACAGAAAGATAAGCATGAAATATCGTACCTGCTTCAAACTGGTTTACAACAACAAATTACCCAGACAGCATTCTTCAGAGGGATATTTTTTTGGGATATTATACATTTTCGTGTTTTCGTTTTTATGCCTGGATCCATTTCACAAACCCGCACAAGCGATCGCAGCGACGTATGGACCGCGTAGCGGTCGTCGTCGGTGATGCCGATTGCCGATTCTATGTGTAGTTATTCAATGATGAAGACATATGCAAATGTATAGAGGCTGTGAAGACGAAGAGGTCCTCGAGGATACACCTCACTTACTTTGTGATTTCACGAGTCTCTGTCCCTTGAGGGACAGAACACTTGGAAGCTTTTACTTCCATCACTTTCAGAAACTTTCTGATGCCTCACGGTCTGGTGTTGAATTCCCGCATGCGTGATCGAGTAATACGTGACTGAATTTGTCATTGTTTTGCATGTAAAATCCACAAAATTCAGTGACGTATCGCTCGTTGACGGGTGCGGTAATTCAACCCCTGATCTTTACCGGTTATTGAGATATTCGAGATGCCTTGACAGCGTCTGGTTACCACAAGGGGAAGGAGATGAAGTCCACAGATTAACCAACAAAACGGCTCCATGTGGGCCTAAGTATTGTAGGGTTCACCTTGCTCTACATATCCGTTAACTTAACCTTACCTAACATTATACTACAAGAAAAAAAAATGTATTTAATGTTTGCTTTATTTTTTTTATTCTCTCACCATAGAATACTTGTTCATTTTGTTCGGGATCTTAAAACTAGTTTATTATTTACCATGTACAGTAAGTTAGTTTGCATATTTAAATTTTGAAAGACAATTTATCTTGTATTTCTTATATATTATCACTTGGAACTCATACTAGAATAAATTATGTTATTGAGAAAATAAATCAATTCTTTCAATAGACTCTATTATAAATATTTTTGTTTAATTAGACGATATACCATAAAACTAAACTTCTTAGCTAATTTTTTTATTTCATTTATTTTTATAGCTTATACAATTTATTTTTAATTTGTTTTTTTATTTTATTATTTATATCATATCACAGATTTTTCGAAAAAAAATTCATTCATGACATTTACTGAAAAAAAAACGCTAACGCTTATATTAAGCGAAAATAAATTGAAAAATATTTAAAAACGCGTTTATTTATATCCGATTAATTTACACATGTGAAGACAATTGAAAGTGATTTTATATTATTTTACATTTATGCTGCTGTCTGTTTGATAATATTTGTTTTTATTTTAGTGGGCTGGTGAACATGAAATATTTTTTTTTATTAAATAGAATACACAATATATTTATTCTATTCAGTGAATATCTCTTATAATGTAATATTTATTAATTTTGTTATCCGTTATCCGCCTCATATTCCGCTTCATACTATATCCAAATCACAATTTTTAAGTCCATTTAAATTTCCTTTTTTTAATTTCCGTTTTCAGTTTAATTTTCATATTTGCTTCCTATTGTTTGTTGAAAAAATAAATTATATTAGTTTTAATTGTATATTCTTTACCTTTTAACATGTAAACATTTAAAATTTAAAAAAGTCTTTTCATAAAAGTTCGTTTTGCAATAGAACGAATTCATTTTTTGTTCATATCTGTGTGTGTGTGTGTCTATAATACAAATTAATTAGCGGTTATACCTACTGCATAAAATTTGTAATATTTGAAATAATTATGTACTTATATTTTGTAGTTACATATTTCCGGTCAGAAATTTCCTTCTTGATTAATTAACATTTACAGAACACCGATTTTTTTATTTTATTTATTTTTTTGTAATAAAAGTCGTCCATTTTCATGATTTAAGATATCTATCGAAAAGAAAATGTCTACCATAGAGTTTCTCGGACAGCAAATGCACGCTGATTTTATTTATGTACTGTTGCATTAGTTAATTGTTGTTGTTGTTGAAGAGATGATGTCATAAGGCTGACTCTTCTCCACTATTGCGCCTATCGTGTTTATCATCTAGAAAAGAAAACAATGCAGAGTTTAAGAAAATTAATTGAAAATTTAGTTACAAACTTAGGTAGCAAATTGGGATATATCTTCCCATGTTAAGACAGAATGGGCAATTGGAAACAAAACAATTAAAATTAATAAAAAACAAAAATTTTTAGTAGTTTTGAAAGTTAGAAATCCTATGGGTCAAGAACTGGAACAGGAGTATTCCAAATATTCTGAACCAATGGGCCAAAGTACCAGTATCTTTCAGGCTGAAATCTATGCCATAGATCGATGTGTCCAAATCAATCTCGACAGAAACAAAACCTACTGTGGTATAGCTATAATGTCAGACATCCAGGCTTGAGTGGGAATGCTTACAAAAACTTGATTAACTAGGTAGGAGAAATTAAAATAACCTTCTAATGGGTGCCTGGCCTTGTGGGAATAGAGGGTAATGAAATGACCGACTCCCTAGCAAGAACCTACCTGAACCATTCTGTGGAATAGGGGATCACGCCCTCAAAGAAGAATTAAGGAAAATAGAGAAAGAAAACAGGGCAAGAACCTGGCATGGCAATCAAGGCATGAGGCATGCAAAGAAACTTCTGGTATAATACAACCGGAAAAGATTCCAAGCTTGCATCGGCATGAGTCAAAATAACCTCCGCATCCTAACGGGGCATTGTAAACTTAAGGAACGCTTCAGGAAGCTGGGTATATCTGAAGAATGTCTCTGAGTCCAGTGAAGTCCCAGAGCATGTGCTCGGATCATGTATGGCATACACAACAGAAGACTAAAATACTTGGCCAATTATCAAATGTCTGATCAGGAAATACCGTCGTTGGAGCATTTAAGAGGTTTAAGAGGTTCTTAGAAGAATGCATTTTATGTACCTACTTGTGTCTAAAATTGACTTACGTCGAAGAAAAAGAAATAAGCCGTAAACTTTTGTGAAATTCAAGAATGTCTTTAAATCGAGCTACGGTTACAGTTACTCTAACGTACATATCTGAATAAGAAAACCCGTAAATGGGGAAGTTCGTATACCTAGTTTGTGTTGTGTAAATCGTCAACTAAATTTTTCGGAACTAGGTATATGAACGCGGTAACTAAGGGGTCAGTTATAGCGATACGTAATATGCAACCGAAAACAATTTCTTTTGTTTTTTTTAACCACTTAAACTTAATTGTTGAACTCAATCTTGGGCTTAAAATGTTGCTTATGAATTTTAGAGTTAGTTTATCAGAAAAATAATTACCCTAAATTTTCGAAAAAAAGAACATTTATTAATTTTTGTCAACTGAGCATACAGGCACGATTTTCTTGACTAGATTTGTCGGCTACCCCTCCATAAACGTCAACTGCAAAAACTAATCACGTGATCAACTCAAACACAATCAGCTGTCAGACTTACTAAACTAGGTATCCGTACGTCCCCAACTTCTATGATACCGGTTACAAAGCATGCATTTAGTTTGTCAGAAGTCTCACGAGCAGTGTGACCATCAGCTTCTTTCAAAAATATTCCACTTGCTCTGAAAAGTGGAATATTTATATAAATTTATATTCCACTTCAGATTTTTTTTTTGAAATACAAATTAAAAAAAAAATAAGTAAAAACATGTTTTAAGCTAAAAATATAAAATAATATAATTCAGTAGGTCCTATAGGTACCAGTCATTGCACCACTCCCCTCATCAATCTAGGGCAAGCCCTTTCATTTGATACCCATATTGAGGGGGTTGTGAGAAAATGTATGTAATCCGCCATTTTGTCGTGGCAACCATCTTATATTTACAATGATACTGATTACATTAGATTGTATTGTCATCAGAATTAAAGGTGTATACCAAATTTCGAATCAAGCCGACAACAGGAAGGGGGTTCATTTTGAGTTACTAGATTTGATCCAAATAAATAAACAGGTCAAGCTAAATAAAACCCTTTAATAAATAAAACGAATTTTTAAACATAAATACAAAACAAATAAACTTTTATTTCAAACAAAGTGAGTTTTGCGATTTAGATGTAATAAAATCAATTTCAGCTAAGAATTGAACTTTAATTTATGGAGAATATTTTGGTATCTAAAAATTCCTTTTGGAGAACAAAATATTCCACTTTTATATGCGAATATTTTTTGGAAAAAATATATTCTCTGCAGCTTAAAAATATTCCACAAGTGGAATATTATATTCCACTATGGTCACACTGCTCACGAGTTCGTCAGAACAGATCGATCGGTCAAACCAAGTTGATTTTTCTGAAGCGTTTGTCAGAACTAAGTATGGACGCAGACAAATTGTTTAATCTTGTATTTAAAAAAAAGGTTTTTGTGTTGTGAATTCCGTTTAGAATATAATAAAATGTTTCTGGTGACATTCTAAAATATTTAAGAAACTTTTTCAGTTGATTTATCAATTCCTTAAAAAGAGTATAATATTCTTCATATATTTTTCTTGGTGAGAATATTTTATTAACATGATATGATCTTTTATTTACAGACAATATTTCATTAAAGATTTTCGAATAAATCATCTGAACGTCAGAACAATTGTTGGTCAGAATTATCCTTTGTAACCGTAGCCTAAAAAAATTATTCTGTTGGAAAACGTTGACCGCTAATCTGCGTCACCCAACCTCACATTACGCACAAACTTTGGAAAGTCAGGGCTTTTGAATATTTTTCACAATTTATCTCTCATGCAAAGAAAAAAGGCGCACGGTTAAATGAGAAACATTTTGTAGCGGATTTTAATTCAAAAAAAGGCCCTAAAAATAGTTAGACGAATGAAAAATGGGTTGAATCTTGAATGTATAAATATCGTGTACAAATGCAATGTTAATTAATCCAGATATTTATTTAAAAAATAATGTTTTTCTCTCTGAATGTCAGTCCTCTATGCGCTTCCGATTGTGATAAAACTCTGGTGAGTTGTTGCTGAAACACCTACCTGTGTTCGAGCCTGGTGTCCAAATATGTTCTCTGGAATATGGACTTTTTACCAGTTTACAGGTACAATGCACGAGCGGGATACCTTCTTTCCTAATCTTGTCCTAACTATAGAATTGAGTGTAGGGTCACAGAGTTTTGACCTCCAGAAGTGCACCATTTGTTGTTTTTAGGGTTTGTAAAGTCGGAATACGGAGGAAAGAATGAATAAAGGACTAAAGCTTTTACGCCTGCACAAAACTTTGGGGAAGAAGAGTGGCTTATAACCGAAAATATTGCATTGGATGTACACCGGGATTGCAAAACCAATTCCGATCTATGGCTCGGTCGTTTAGTGAGAGGCTGTTAACACTAAATCTTTACTCAATAATTTGAACAAGGTACAGAGGATTGCTTGCATAGGTATAATGTGTCTCAACAAGGACTAGAATCGCTGCTGAACCCACCACCTTTTGAACTTTTCACTGAGAACTTCGCAGCCAAGGACTGTCTTAGCAAGGAAACTACGAGTAATGAAAATCACCCTCTGTGTAGACAGCCAAGCAGCACTTAAAGCGATCAACTTCAGTCTGGTAAACTCAAGATCTGTAAGTCAGTGCCTTCCGTCATTAAGAGCAATACCGGTATGCTGCGTGCCTGGACATGTTGGTGTGGAAGGCAGCGGCTCTGTAATAGACATACTTTTAGCTGACATACAAGTACCTATTACCAGCTTTTGACGTAGCTAAAAGCTTCAGAAGAACTATGGAACAACACTCACGGTTGCATCATAACTCGTAGTTTGTGGCCTATAATTGACACTAAAATGTCAGTGATCCTAACATCTTTTGTTAGAAACCAAATCCGAACGCTCGTCGGGGTAATTACGGGACGCTGCATCATTGGAAGAGGACATAAAATCTGTGCAATATCTCCTGTGGCACTTCCCAGAACACCAAGGACGCCGCTACTCTTATTTGGGAGCACATTTCTTCGAAGACTTGGAAGATCTAGCAGCGATATCTCTATCAGATCTAAGACGATTCATCAACAGACCCGAATGGTTTTGTTAGTTGCATGTCCTACCATGTACTATATAAGGTTAAACACAGTGTCTCTATGGCTTTTTTAATGAAATTGCATATAATACAACTGCCCCTCTAACCTAAGTGCGTCTATCTCATTTAGTTTATAAGAAATTACTTATACGTTTAAACCGTTTGAAGATTATCTGGAAGGACAATTAATTCCTTAATCAACTAGGTATTTTAAAGTATTATGTGCTTCATAGTGAATATTCATACATTTCAATTACATATCGTTCTTCATGGAGTCTATAATGCTCTAATGGGGCAATGGTTAGATTGCGTAAGGGTCCATGCAAACTCTATAAAAAAAGGACTCTATGGCTGTCAAATACAAACTGAAAATGCTTATGAAACCGAAATGGGGGAGAGCAACATTGACCTGGTATGACACATAGTAATACTTAAATCGAATACCTGCGTAAGAAGCAGACTCGCATACTTCTTTCTATTAATAGGAACAGAGCCAGCCCGCTGGGATCACGTTGTGCGAGTATTAACGAGAAACTATCTGAAGGTAGGCAAGTCCGAAGAATGGGAGTAGGTACCCTTCATCGATTTCTGTAGAAGCTGTAGAGTGAGGAAAATTTCGTACTAACTTTTACGGTACCAGAAAATTCGTTACCGACATCAATGAACTCCAAAACGGAGCAACGCCCTAAGGAACGATTACTAAATTTAGTACACAACAGTTTTCGCTGAATCCAGTAGCACCATTCTCCTTTCTTCAGACGGAATATCAGATGCTATACCTAATTGGGGGAAGACGGTTTCGATCCCTCCCAACAAGACATTAGTCATAAACTTCTGTCTTTCAAGACAGCCACATAACCTAACCTACCTTCATTTCCACTTCCCAGCCGTCGGACTCTGGGCAGAAAGAAAGGAGCAAATTTTGTGCATATTGTGTAATTATAGTTAGAAGACCAACATTGAGTTGAAATTCAATCGTAACTCAAACCAGATTTTATTTTTCGTGAAATTATGATGAACCCCTTGACGGATTTCGTTCATTCAAACAGGAAATCATAGGAAAAATAAAACTGAAAAGCCAAACAAAAATATCAGCAAATATATCACAAACAAAGGTAAAAGCTAAATTTTTCATAATTTAAATAAAACAAAGAAAATAGTATACATTTTTAAAAAATAATCAAGTAACGTTTATTTTGCCTTTAATTGAACTAAAATAATATTATGTATTATTATTATTCTTATATTGTAGATTTATTAATATGTATGTAGGTATAAGGTGTTTCTTTTTTTTAAACTACATTTAATAAGACACAAGTAAAACAACAAAAATAAAATATGTATGTACGAAAGAAAAACAACTTAAAGGCTAAGCTTTACATAAAGAAGAACAGGAAAACGAAAGAATGATTTTTTCAATTAAAAATAAGAGAAAGTATACTTTTGAAATTATATATTTTAAGTGCGTTATAATTGAATGCATTTAATGGTTTATTAAATTCTTATTAATTATTTTCTTGTATGTAAATAGTTTCTCTTAAAAATCGTTTGTATATACAAATAAGAATACAAATAACTTAAAAAAAGTATGCTACATAATATATATCATTTTATATTATTTATTTATTTTGATTTTACTGTTTAAAATTATTTTAAATAAAAATAAGGCGCATGCGGTGTTGAATAGTGTGAGCGTTGCATACTACGGGTTACTCTAATACAAGTTTGTATAAATAATTCCGTCGAATATAAAGTTTTTTCAATGGTTGTACGAATTTATTTTAATTCATCAGTTTAGAGAAAATGCTAATTTATTTTTGATATCCAGAAGACATCACATTTTCTAAGCGGTTATTCTTTGTTTTGTTTTTAATGTGATTTAACCTTTAAATTAAATATTTGATTGAAAATAAACCAAGTGCAATAAAGTAGAAATAATAATAATTAAAAAAAAAACAACAACGAGCACGCCATGTCAAGATAGTTATTATTTTTTTTAAATATTTACAATACAACAAAAAGTTACTGTCCCGTGATGGATATTTCTACCGAGACGCTTCGTTTGCGCTTGCACTGGATACAACCTCCTCAGAGGAAGGTGTTACCGAAATATTTGTGCTACTACTGACGACAGGAGGACTGGTAGTACCTCCTGTAGTCGAGGTAACACCGGTGGCGTCACCTAAAGGCGAGTTCTTTGAAGCGGTCGTAACATCGGAAGGCTTAGGGGATGTCTGCTCATTGCTCGCAGATGGAGGTGACAATTGTGTGATGCCGTCGGGAACTGTACTGTTAGGGGATGGCTTGTTAGTATTACCTGCAGAAGTGTTAACACCAGCGGATGCCTGATCATCTGGGCTACGCCGGCCGTCTTCTGGTAACGAGTTCACAGTGGTTGTGGTGGGAGTGGCTGTAACAGGCGTTGAAGGCTTCTGCTTTAAAGCATCATCGATTGGTGAACTTTTAAGATTCTCGGTATCCTTATTAGGAGTGCCAGTAGATGGTGCCGCGTTTACAGTTGCATCTTTACTAGATTCGGAAGCGTCACTAACGATTGTTGTGGTTGTAGTGGCGGTGCCATTTAACTCATGCGATGGGGGAGTGCGGTTATTTGCAGGAGTACCTCCACTGCTGTTGCCCCCGATGCTCGAGGCGTGATTTGAGTTCGATCCGGTAAGATCTAGAGTGGCTGGCTCATTGGCTGCCACCGCTGCAGGGAGTGACCCAGATCCAATATGTGGCTTCTCAAGCGGATGCCTGGGACTGTTTGATGCTCGGCCGCCATTTTGATTGTGCGTGCTTGGTATCATGGACTGTTGACCAGCTGACGAAGTAGGTGTTGCGATTTTCATACCACCCGATGGGGAAGAGTGGTGGTTGTGTGCGGCCAACGACATTGAAATCGACGAAGACTGCTGGTGAGCAGCAGACGGTGGCATTGAGCTGACCGAATGCATCGAGGTGTGATGACCGGGATGATGAGCGTAATATAGTGAGCTATTTGGAATGCTTGTCGGGGGCTGTGCAGTTATGCTATGTGAGGAGTGAGACTGAAGTGCAGAAGCCGACGACGTTATTATTGTGGCTTCGGAGTGCTTACCAGCAGAACTCTGAGTTAAGTTCAGGCTGCCATGTGGCGAACTATTTGTGGACACGTGCGAGTGCGGTGCCGAATGCGGTGGCAATTGATGAGCGGCCGTAATGGGTGGATGATGAGGCGACATATGGGGATGAGACAAATTTAACCCATGGTGAGATAAACCCAAAGCAGAGAAACTGGGATGAGCAAGTCCGGCGCCAGGATGGCCTAAGCCCAAGCCTGACGACTGCAAATGATGGGGTATATTTGGCCCATGTGGGAGATTAGGAACACCGGGCAATGAAAGACCCAAATTTAGGCTCATTCCAGCATGTGGGCTCTGACGTTGGCTGCTGGTATGATACGGCGACATTGAGGGTAGTCCATGCATGCCGCCTTGAGATGGACGCAGGCTTAACGCGATATGTGGTAACATTGGACCGATTAAATTCCTATTCAAAGGTGAGTACAACGGATTCGAATAGTGATGTGTGGCGGATAGAATGCGCTCGCGCTCCCTAGCTTCACGTTCCTTCTCGCGCTGCTCACGGTCGCGCGCCTCTTTCTCCTTTTGCTCCTTTTCGCGTTGCTCTTTTTCACGCTGCTCACGTTCTCGCTGTTCTTTTTCACGTTGTTCTCGCTCTCTTTGCTCTCGAAGCTCGCGCTCCTTTTCCCTTTGCATTTCACGTTCGCGTTCTTCCTCCCGCGCGATTCTTGCTCTATGTTCCTCCTCCAACTTCATGCGCTCATGTAGGACGGGTACACTGATAAACGGATACAGATGGGATGCGTACGGCGATGCCAATGGCCCGTACAACGAATGAGCATGGGGATGGGAATAGTGAACTCCGCCACGCAGCAGCTGATGGCGTTGCTCCAGTAAGAATTGCTCGGAATACGGCAGACCAGCTGGATTGAATATAGCACCAGGCGGCATACCAGACAGTCCAGTGAACTGCGAATATGCATCCAATGGGAACGGTCCAGCTGGATGCATGAGACGTTCATCTGATCGATATGGTTGAAAGCCACTGCGAGCCAACAGCTCGGGCTGCATACCGGACGATGGGCCGGCATTCATTCGAGCAATCTTTTCCGCTGGCTGAGGGGACGGAGCTGAGCGTTTTTTTGTAACCGACCTTTCATCAGCACTATTACCCAAGCGACTGTCTACCAGCCTGGAATCATTTGCCGACGGCACACGCGATGTAGATGTGTTTTGCGCTGCCGAAGTGGAGGATGATCCGTCTCTTTGGCCTCCACCACCGCCACCCTGAGCACTGGTTCGATCCCGATCACGGACAACACCATCTTCGTCTTCTTTGATATCAGCTTGTTTGGCTAGATTTCGAAGAGCAGATGCAAAGGGTTGATTTATACCCGCTGGTACTCCACACACCTGCTGTGGTTGTTGCTGTTGTGATTGCATCGAAGGCGACTGCGCCCCAATGTGATTGTTGCCGACATGATTACCGAGCCCATGTGCTGAATTTTGCTGTCCACCTGTTGCGGAAGATGACTGCAAATGATGGGGCGACGGTATATGCGGTGCAGGACTGGTTGCAGGTCGTTTTTGACCAGTTTTTGGTGGTACTGAAATGATAGAAAACAAAAAAGTTCTTTAATTAAAATTGAACGATGCAGTTGAAAGAGGAATATTTTTAATTGTATTATTTAATAGGAAATTACCACCAAATATGAAGAAAACAGATTCTTATTGTGCAAGATGATAAAACCCGATTAGTTTAAGATTACAGGTCTGCTCCTTTACTTTTAAATTCACCGTCTCGTCATTGAGAGAACAAGATATCACCCCTCAACTGAGAATCCTACGAATTTTTATTCAACAAATATTTTGGTGTAAGAATTGGAAAAGCTGTCAGTCACCTGACAATTAATATATGATTTGAAATTTGTGGTCCATCCTGGCATACCTACCCGTACGTATGTTCTGTTTTCCTACGTAATAAAATGGAATCAAACAAAAATTATTTTAGCTGCCCATGGACATTTGTTTATGCTTATATAGTTTGGTCAGTGCAAACTCTTCCACATACTCGGACTCATCAAAACGAAGTTCGATTATTCTGAATTAAATTAGGAAATTCTTTGCATTTATCAAATATTTTAAATATTCCCTACCACTTTTTGAACTATTTGTGTAATTTTTTATAGATTACTAAAAAAGCGTTCCCTAATTTTTTTCGAAAGTGACTCTCTTGCTGAGAGATATCCCCACCACTGTCATTTTGACAGTCTTTTCCAATATTATGAAAAGGAACAAACCTGCTAAGTTTGCTAAATGTCAAAATTGAAAGGTTAAAAACCAGAAAATCTCAATCTTGTGTTTTGCTTTTCATTTTGCGATGCATCAGCCACAGTTTACGGAGTTTATTTGAAATGTCCTGCGGCATTTGTTTAACTAAATGCATACCTTCAGAAGAACTTATTTTCAGAATAAAACGGCGACAAACAGAAATTTGAACTCAATTACTAAAAGCCAAGCATTCTATGCCATCTATTTCAAACTTTGCCAGCAATTTGGTCATTTGTAGTTTAATTTCAAAATGCTGGAAGAGGTATACAGATACTATGTAAGACCTTAAACATCCCGGCCCTGTTGTGCAGAAGCATTGACCTTGTCCGAAGCGGATGAAAAAGAGATAAAGATTCTTCGAGTAATATTCGATTCAGTTTGTGACGGTGGAGTGTGGAGAAGAAGATTCAACGAAAGCTAAAAATACAACGACTGAGATGGCTGGGACACGTAAAGCGTATGGACAAAAACGCACCAGCCCGACAAGTCTTCGAATCCACCTCTTAGCGACAACACAACAGAGGAAGACCCCACCTTAGGTTGCGCGCATAATTGGAGAATGACCGCAACAAACTTGGCGTGCATAACTGGAACTAGGGAACGAGCTGGCTAGAGGGGCTTGTTGGTTGAGGTCCACCCCGGACTGTAAGCGCCACCAAAAGTAGATAAGGATAAGTATAAAGTGTTTATTTTCAATTTTTATGCTTCATTTTTTCACTGATCCAACAAGATTCCCGATCTGTGAAGTGATAAATTATTTCATTTCAGTTTTTAAAGCAGTTTTTTCATTTCATTACTTCACGAACACGCTTTATGCGATTCTCGAACGTATCATGATAAACTGCTGTCAAAAGTGAAATTGCTAAACCCTGTCACTTAGCGACTGAACTCCCAATTTTTTACCTTTTTTCGAAAACATGTCCATTGTTTTTGCTATTTTAAACCTTTCTTAGTCGTTCATTTTTCAAAAAACTGTATTTTCCAAATAAATTCATTCAAAATGTAATGCGGTCGGCTGTCACAACACTGTTCTAGTGTTAAGCGAGCCAACGCTTGTGCGAAAATTCTAAATTTGAAGAGTTGTTTTAGAACTGGTAGATTTTCTCTCTTCAGAATTCTGCAGGTGTCACCCAGAAGTATGTGCCATTTTTTGACGTTAGTTTTATTTGTTCAGTGCATAATGTAGGAAATAATAATACGAGTAATTATTAACAATAGGCTTCTTACTGAACAATGTTGATTTATCACTTCGTTGTATTGTTTTCAACAAAATGAATGTTCCCTTCGAAATGGCCATAGAGCCCATTCAAAGTTTTATTTTATTTTTATTATTTTCAAAAACATCTTTGTATGGATCAAATAAATGTATTAATGTCATTTATGGATTTGGGGATTCTGAACCTTTGTCTGCGTTTATTTTTCGTTCTCTCTGCTGTTTTCTATAAATTAAACGGCTAGAAAAAATGGCTATCTGTATATAGCAGAAGTGCTTTGTAGTTAAACGATGAGGATTATCGCCCAATTAGCCAGTACATTTTATTGTAACCCGAGGTCAGTTCCTATTTTGTGTCCTTTCCTCGCGTCCTAAAAGATATTTAGCTGCTTTACTCGGTCATTGTTTATAAGTAAAGTTGATATATACTGACTTCAGACCTAATTTGTAATCCAGGTTATAATATTTGTTACCGCATTTGTAGTTTTTTTCGTCGGCCTATCAAAAGTTTGGCCACAGCAAGTTGCAGTATAGTCTGAAATTTTAGCTACATCCTTAAAAACCGGTAGGTATACTTACTTCAACTTTAATACCGAACTAAAACTTTCTGTATTCACATATTTCATATTATATGCTGTCGAATCGGAACCGAACTTTCTAAATAACATTTTCAACTGCTCACATATTTTGTTTTTAAAATCAGTACGAATAAAATCTAGATTTTCTATTGGTATGCAGAAACAACTGTACAAACATCAACTCCCCTTCATCTATAGAATCCTGCACTATCTTGCATTGGATACACAATGTTTCACTATTCCTCCTCAACAAATATCACTTATTTGAAAATACCACTTGTAGTTCCAGTGCTAGTCGTAGATACTACTATTCCAGATGTATACCTAAATGTAAAGAGTTGTGCGGAACAGGAGCGACCAAGAGAGAGCGATATCGAAAAAGAGAGGACAAATGTACATAATAGACAAGTGGCGCAAATACAAAAGACTTTGGCAAAGCGAAATACTAGAACAACAGCATTGAGTTTCTAAAATGCTCTCCCAGCATTCAGTCGGTGCAAGTTTTTTTGGTAAACAAAACCCAGTCGAGCACCTATAGTACGGGCACATGACGACGATAGTGTGCGGGAGTGCTGGAGAAGGGTTTAGCTTATCCTTTATCCCTAACTTTGCATATTTGAGTGTAAGCTGGAGAGGAGGATGGAAGGTGCTGCTTTTTATACAATTTTGTGTACACATGCAATAGGGGCGCCGCCTATTCGTTTACTCAAATGACTGTACCCCACCGTCATCCTCGTCGATTTCTCTCGATAGCTGCACCTACCTACGTCCATTTTTCGTTCTTGTTCTCGTACTCGTACACGGTTGGCAGGACAACAACTACTGCCTCATCTCTGTTGCAGCAGTACAGTATCAAAGAAGACAGTTGATAAGTGAAACTTTAGGGGTGTGGTGGTTGATGTTGGCATGCAAACATATTTTGGTGATGATCCTGCATCCCTGAGTGGCGGTTTTGGTTTCACATTTGCGAACTTCGATTTTTGATCGATTCCTCCTCATTATATAGCCGGGGGTGGAGGTGAATCCGCATGCAAGGACAACAGCTTTTATTGTATCTAGTCGAGTGTGACTGTGCTCCATCCCGCACTCATCCTTAAAAGGATACACTAAATTTTGGGCGGATGCTGGTGGTTTTTCGATTTATATTGCATCTAATGTGAAATAGATGCGTCCCCTTGCATGCACAGCACATATGTGGGTTAAATGCATGCAATTTATCAGGATGGAATAATAACCATCTATCTGTTTCGCTTTACGGGGCTGCTTCTCATCCCCCCGCGGTATAAGTGAGAACATTTTGCAGGAGCCATAAGCCGCAAAATGTCAGATTTCATCCCAAACACCATGGAAATGGTGGTGGTGCCACTTGAACCTCCTCGGTATTCGTTATTACATCTGGCTATTCACGGATACATTCAAAAACATATACACAGTCATAATGCGTATATGCATATTGGGTCTCTCGAGTCCGAAGGTGGAAGGAATGTAGTGCCGTGTACTGATACTGACCGGGGCAGTTTCAAGCATTGCCCACACACTTTTCGAAGAAGACTTCTGTGAAAGCCCACGAGATATTTGGAAATTTGTCGGGGGGGTTCACATGACTGGTACTTGGTCTTAAACTAAAATCCTTAGACTATATCCGACATCAAATTTGGAACTCGAATTAATATTGTTTCGAAGCTATGGGCGTGGCTACCGATAGAGGCTGTTGCAAAAGGTAAATGACATTGAAAAGAGTAAGAACGGAATGGGAATTGAAAAAGCAGTATCAAAATCCGTCGGCTTTAAGACACAGCGGAACTTTGGAAATACGGACGAGATGTTTTGTTTCCTACAAACATAACTTTGCAAACTTATACCCATATCTTGAATGGCATCACCAAATAGAGGCTATTGTAGGTAACAGCGGGTGGCCATAGCTCTTTAAGACGCGGTTCTTAACGAACTTAATTTGGGTTAGGTATGGACCCGGACACAAATATCAAGATACCGGCTAAACCACCTACGCTTGTTTACCAGCAACGCTTTATCATCTAGTCGTTACGGTTTTGCTACTGCCATAATATGATAGCTCTTTTTTGCACAGATCTGCTTAGGGTAAGGCTGCTTTGGCATGGCTCATAATACAACAAGTGACAACTGACAACTGCGTCGTTTCTAAAAAACAACTGAACTGCGGCTATGACGGCTCTGTGTTGGTCTAAACAATCCTCTAAATTCGTTTATATTGCATTTAGTATTGAAGAAATCGTGCCGTTCCGACACGTTATTAATTTCGTCATTCCTAACTTGATAGCAAGCTCAGTTTTTTCCTAAATTATCGTTCAGCGGACTATTTTTAACATGGCTGCATACCAAGTTTTTCGCTAAAAAATCAAATAGTGGTACTTTTGAAAATTGGACATATGTCAAAAACGGTCTATACGATTTTAACAAAAGGTTATATGGTCACTCCTAACATGATAGCGAACATAGTTTTTCTCTAAATTGCCTATAATGGATTTTTGAAAAAAGGCATATATTGAGAATGCGGTTTTCTTTGGTTTGGCTACATGAAAACAGCTGCAACGATTTTTACCAAAATGCATATTTGGAGGAAATTTGACGTTTTCAACATTATTGCGTCCTTCATTTTTTATTAAAATCATCGCAAATACTGCTTTAAAAAAAACTGTTCGTATCTCTAATACGCCATTTTCGATTTGGATAAAACTTTAAAAACCTAGTAATGCTAACATCCTAAACAATACCCTATAATAGTCAAACAAGAATAAATTTTTCGAATTAAACATTGCAATATTTGTCACCATTTTTTTTTCAAAAAAAAGCTTAAATAATTGCAACCAACTCCACTTTATTTGCAATCCCCAAACACGTCCACGGGGATTATATAGATATCGGTATATCACAAACCCTACTTCGAGTCATAAACACCTACCAGCATCACCAATCTACTTTTTGAATTTTACGTAAATGCTATAACATGTAGAGGCTTTGCTATGTGTGTATGTAGAGACAGCGGATTTTAAGGAATAGAGGCTTAGTAGAAGTGGCTTACAAAGCTTTAGGAGTATACAATGTTCACCAAGATAGACTCTTTATATGAGGGTATTAGAATATTTTAACTAGGTTCTAACAGCTCTGTAGATATATGGGTACTACAGTGGCGTGGTTTCCATAAAACCGGATTCCTACCGACTTCCCTTTTTAAATGTTCACCAGTCAGCACTATTTACCAAAACCAAATAATATATATATTTAAGCATGAAACCCTACCAAATGAATTCGATATTCACAAAATGGTATACACAAGTAAGCCATCAAATAAAATATTGTGTGTGTATCCATTTTCATCATTCATCGTCATCGTCATGACAAATCAAAGATAACCCCAAATATGTCGGGTTATTAAAGCTCTCACTGGATAGTTGATTTTACGAGAACATTTGCTTTTATGTCTTTTTTTCTTATCTAAGCACTGTGTTCTCTTGACACCTCTTTGTTTAAACTGCTTGGTGGTTAAATGTTAATATAATGATATTATGAACAAAAAAAGAGAGCGTGCTTGTGACCACACGCCAGATGTGAAACTTTTCTCGCTAAATGTGGATGTTAAATTGAACTGTGTTGTATGTAGTTGAATTTCATTAAGAAATTAAATTTAAAAACCAAATATTTATAATATTATAGTCTTAATACAGCGCAGTAGATAATTATGTTTATTAATTTAAAAAGTTTTCAAAACGCAATCCAATCCAAAGTTTTCTTTTTTAGAGAGTTTTTGTTTACATTTTGTTTTCATATTGTCAACTGATTCAGTAGTCTAGTGTCTGTGTAAAACCTAGCTTCTTTAGTTCACTTCAGCGTGCGTATTCACTCTGACAATTAAGTTGAAAAAATTAAAAAATATACATATCTTTCCATATAACCATGCAAACCCACAAAATTTCATTAAAATCGGTTGAGTGGTTAAGAAGATCGACAACAGCGCCACCTATCGGGTCCAAAATGATCCTATTCATGAAGTTACAACCAACCATACCCACCCACAAAATTTCATTGAAATCGGTTGAGTGGTTAAGAAGATCGACAACAGCGCCACCTATCGGGTCCAAAATGATCCTATTCATCAAGTTACAACCAACCATACCCACCCACAAAATTTCATTGAAATCGGTTGAGTGGTTAAGAAGATCGACAACAGCGCCACCTATCGGGTCCAAAATGATCCTATTCATCAAGTTACAACCAACAATACCCACCCACAAAATTTCATTCGAATCGGTTGAGTGGTTGAGGAGTTTTAGGCGGCGGCATAGCGATGGCGACAGGCCAATTTCCGTCTCGCACTTCCGCTTGGTCATTTCCGCTTTCATGAATCGATTTTACTCCCAAGTCGCGCCATAAGATGTTTCACATCAAAAAACTTTACTTCGAGTTATTCGATTTTCTTCTACTTCTCATTTTGTGGATAATACCGAAGCCACTTTTACTATGCTTTAAGCTCATTGTAAATTTTAAATATTAATGACTTGAAGTATAACCAATGGAACTAAAGGTTTCACATCTTTACCTTTGGTTATAGCAGCCACGAAGTTAGCAGTTGATGTACCCACATAAAACATAGGTGGCGCTGCATTTCGTAGCTCTGTATTTTTCTGAGTAGCCAAAAGTTTAACCGATAATTGGACTGTAAGAAACATCCGGCAATACGATGGTACTGAAGTCCAATTATATCCTCAGTAACTTGCAAACTTATAAAGATAATCATAAGGTTCGAGATGCTACGAACCCAAAGTTTAATGATTTAATCGAATTTGTAAGCTTCTGATGTTGTAAGCAACATGTCGTTGGCCAAATTCAGGAGTCAGACTGACGCAGCAAAAAACACGCAGAAAACAATGCTGCCAAACTGTTCCAATTCTTATTTTCATTTATTTTTGTTATTTAAGTAGATATTTTATATTTAGATATATTACATCTTTTAAAACAGTGATAAGCAAAGTTATTGATTTAAAAGAAACAATAAGGACTACCATTTAACGAAAAGCATACCGAGGAGAGAGGAGTGTCAGTTGTCAAATTTTTGAACGACATCGTTTTGTGGTGGTGAAAATCTATTAGAGAAAGCAGAACTCCACCTCAATGATCTCTAAAATTAGTCAGTTCTTAGAGTCAGCAACATATATATATAATGTTACTTGGAAAAGGTTGGAAAATTTTTGAACGCGCTTTTAAAAAATCATAGATAGCAGACAAAACAAACAATTCATCCTCAACATTCGTTCTGCAGAAGTTAAGTCTTGGTTAGTCAAATTTAATGATAACTGTTTAACTGGTTGGTACTACATTCGCGAACTCATCTAATAAGATTATAATTCCTTCTTATGTTTAGGTTTTAGGAATTGTATTTTCTAACGAATTGTAAAATATTTTATGCATCGTATTACAATCCTTTTAAGAACGTAAATATCGTATAAAAAATCAGCAAGAGATAAACCAAGCAAAAGTCGAAGCGTATTTGAACCTCAAAATCGTAACGAATACGATATAAACACCGATGGTTCCAGTGTGGCATTAACAATAACAAACTGTTGTTCGACAGAAGTAACTTTTGAATTCACAAATTTCTACTAAACATCGGAAAACAATATTTGCATAATAATGCTTACTCAACTCATGTGACATATTCAACTGAGTTGAGTAGGCTCACGGAAACCTCGAAAATGCTGGCGAAAAAAAATCTTTCCCGTCGGGAAATTTTCTTTTGAATAAAATCCACGAAATCATTTCATATCCTTCTCCGCAAATTTTGCGCATTCCAACTAGAGACTCTACAGTGACAGCCTAAAAAGAAAAAAAAACTACAACAACCTGCTGCTACTTCCCTTGGTTGTTGCGTTATTCTTATTACATCCTTGTACGACTACTAAGGAATGCAGTTCCCTGTCTTTTTCGCACTTTCTCTGGTCGTAATGCTGTTAGATGTTTCCAACCTTTTTTTTACCTCAACGCCAACAATCCCGACAGGAGTGAACGACTTTCTTCATCTATGCCCAGCCCAGAGCTAAAGAGATGGTATTCCAAGTGAACTGCAACGAATGCTTACATTCCAGAAACACATGATGTTCGCAATGCGAAAAAATTCCAAGATACAGTGAAAGGAATTTTTCATTTTTCTGTGCTGCATTCTCCCCAGGAACAAATTAAGGAATCATCGGACGTGAAATTATTTTTCTTTAAAACTCAGTGAGGAGGTGAGCCGTGCTGGCATTGTGAAATTGACGACTTCTTGGGATAAGTCAACGCTTGGACAAATGGATGATGCGTTCTTATTTTAAAAATTCAAATAACCCTATTTCCATTCGTTGCGAAAATAAACAAATGTGGTTGCAAGGAGCTATAACAACCTGCTGCATATAAATGGTGATTCATTTAAAATATTTTTTATAATTTAAATAAAACACTCAAATGATTGAAAGAACAGTTCCTTACATTAACTTTTTGAAAATTATTTCGGGTAAATGATGCCCGCGCTCCAATTTTGGACCACTGCTTGCTTCCAGCGTTGCGTTCGATATTTGACTAATTCCAAATAATGGATCGTACCTGGCATAGAGCGGCAAAGAAAACAAAGAAAAAAGTCTAAAGGTGTGATATCATAGATATTAGTTCCGAAACGCAAAATTATCTTTCCACCAAAGATATTTTTCAACTTAGCCATTGTTTCGCGCGGTATGTGTGGCGTAGTCCCGTGTTGCTGGAACCAAATGTCACCGACGTCACGGGCTTCAATGTCAGCCAGCACAAAGTCCGCGGGCAGCGCTTGCCATTGATGGTTATCTTTTGTCCGGCCTCATTTGTAAAGTATGGGCCGATGATTTCACCAGCCCATAAACCACACCAAACAGTGCATCTTTGTGGATGTAACGGTAGTTTGAAATACTTTTCAGGATGCTCAACTACCTAAATGCGGCAACTGCGTTTGTTGACATAACTATTGAGTCAGGGATGGGACTCATCACTGAACAAAATTCGGTGCAAAGGCCGCCGAACGGCACTGAGCTGAGTCCATTGAATGACTTTAAGCGTAACTTAAAGTTTGACGGTTTCAATTATTGAACGAGTTGGATTTTTTAGGCCTGTAAGCCAAGATTTGGTTAGGTTTATTTCTGGCTTCAGCCACACTCGTCAATACCTTCTCACCGCAATATCCTTCTCACTTTGGACTGGATGTGGTCTATTTGGTCGCGTATCATCAAATAACGTACCTTTCCCGTATTGGCACTATAATGGGTCAGTATTGACCTGAGTGTCTCACGGAGTACTCCTCGTTGTTGAGGTGTGAGTCCTTTCATTTACTAAAGAAATAGATAATTAGGTATTCGTTACTGAAAACCGGCAATTAATTGCGCATACGGTTAGAGGAACCCACAACTCGATTATTTTTAAACAACTCGGTAAATGTTGAACAACTCACCTATCATAGTGAATTTTTAACAAACAATTCACTGCACCATTAAGCCCAAATCAATAAAGGTAGTTATTCTTTATGTGTTCCAATTTCGTTCACACAGGGCTGTCCGTTTTCAAGACACGTTTGAAATGTTTGAAGTAACAATACTGTGTGTAGGCTATCCAAAATTGGTTTGATTTTAAGTGAGCTACATTATTGGAAATAATGTCTCAAGTATCTACGAGTATCACATCCCGATAATGGATGGTTTTGTAAAAAAGTATTTTTCTATAAGAAACCAAAACAAACGACCGCTTTAAACGTCAGTTAAAGTTCCTTCTTTATTTGTAAAGGGTTTCCCGAAATTCACGCAATATTTGAATCACACTAAAAACAAATGAAAAGTTCACCTACATAGAACAACAACAAAAAAAGTGTGCAACTGTCAAGTCAGCCAAGAAAAGTAATTAGATCTAAATAATATGCCAAGTTCTTAGTTTAAGAAAGTTCAATGCTTAGAAAATTGGTAGGTTCACCGGTGAGGATTTCAAAATCTTATTCATTATTACATTTATAATGAAGTTATAAATGAAAAACTTGCTAAGTGAAGCTACAGGTTTTCTTAAACTTAAACTTTCTTAGAACTTGTCATCCATTTAGATTCATTACTTTTCGTGGCTGACAAGTTACATATTTTTTTATGTTTTTATGTTTATATGTTTATGTTCAAGTTTGAAATTTTTATCTGAATTGGCTCCAATGTTAGAGGGAAACAGAGTTGGTTCCTGTAAAATTGTTGTAAAGTCTTTACTTGGGAACTTGACTGGACACTACCGTCACATTTGATTTGCCATCATTTTTGCAACCAACAAAAAAAACAGTGACAGCTGACAGTTTAGGGTAAGTAGAAATTAAGCACTGCTAGATTTTTGCAGCCTGAAGAAAAATCCAAAGAAAACCAAACTTTGTCCTAGCTTTACTCACAATCAGCGTTGCCACTAAAATCTTTAGCAAATGTAGTACGATAGCTAACAAAATGTAGTACCTTTTAAAAACCGATCCATATTTGTTATTTGCAGTTGTTTGCGGGTGCCGCACAATAAAACCTAAACTTTTGAGTGGTGCTAAGTTTTTAAATCTATTTATTTAGTTATAAAACGAAAAAGGACAAAATTAAGGACAGTCGAAAAGTTGTTCGTAAAAAAGTAAAATGGTTCGTCCGATCTTAAGAAATATAGTATGTCGTAAGGCGTTAAAAAAATAAGGAAATACGTACTTACCACATTACTACATATGTAGTACAAGTGGTAACGCTGCTAACAATGTCAACTTTGTATATTTTTTTAGCGATAGCATGCTAAACACAAACAGGTGATTTTCTAAAGCAGGCCTGTGTATATGGATTCCCATTTACCATACTGATTTGATGCGTTCAAGTCACACGCTTGCTGTTGTCCTTTCGAAATTATGCACACTCTCGGTGCCTATATCTATTACCTATTTATACATTTCACAGTCCTCGCCGATACTCGATATGGGGATATGTCAAACTATATCCATGTAATTGGTACCTATTTATTTTCATTCTGATTGTGAAATATTTATTTAATTTATGCACCGACCCGAAGCTTGACAGGTGGTTTAGTTTCCTGGTCGTGAACTTAAAATGTTCCATTCATTACATGTATATGTGCATGTATATGTGCATATGGGTAGGGTAATGGTTAATGAACGGTTATTTGTTGCGAGTTCTACTCTTGATAAAGAATATATGTAATAAGTATGCGTTCATGTGTTTTACATTTCCTAGTTGTGTTGACTTTACAGTGCATGACACTGATACAATTTTGGTGGGGATGGCGAGTATCAGCCGCAACAATGTAGTTTTGAATTTTCGAATTTTCGTTCCAAGAGTCAAACTAACTAAATATCCGCAGGGCATTGATTTTATTTATAGGAATGATTTAATTGAATTTTAACACGTAGGCAACCTACCACTGAGCCCTAGCCATTTAATTTTCATTTCTGCGATAAATTTACCACGCGGTTAACCCCAAAAAGACCGAACTCACTTTGTTCACTATAGGAAATAGAGAATACCAAATTTGAGAGGCTCTTTTCATTCTGACAGAAATTAACTATCTATAAACAGAGAATTGCTCTTTTCGGTTCCTGTTTGTTTTGGAATTGGACATGATATTAGGATAAGCGGACAATGCCTACTTTCATCTTTCAATTTTTTTTGTTAGTGTCGCTAAGGAACAATGGAACCCAGTACCTTGTAGACAGTAACCGATAATAAAAGAACAAAAATACGTACTAACATTGTGACCTACAAAATTTATAACGTGAAGGTTAAAAATGATTATTAGTAAGGCCCAATATCTTTTCCTTACTGCATATACGAGAAAGTTAAAAATACTTCACGCCTGCCTTACGTGCATAAGATAATCGATAACCAAGATGGCATTCGACTACCTTGCCGACAGCTTTTTGGTTAGTTATTCAAAATCGATACATCCCATCATTGATTGATAACCATCCACTTAGCCGTGAGCATAAGGAACTTAAGAATCGTTCTTTTAGGTTTTCTATGTAAATACTGAACTGAGAGGTCGAATAGAAGAATTAGATAGTAGGGAAATCGGTTTAAATTAAACACCATTGCAGGAATGGATTAGTTTGCCGGTGCCTCCTTTTTGTCTTTTCGGACATCATCTCTACTTTCATTGTAAATTGCTCTTTTTTTGGGGATAAACAAAGATTTAAGTCGAAAATGGAAAACGAAATTCTCTTCAAGAGAATAGAATATTTAAGTCCTAACCTGAAATTATAGATGGGCTTACATTCAAATTTGATAAAAAAAGATTTGTGTTAATGCCAAAAGACATCTAAAAGAAACTTAAAATTTGGCACTAAAAGAAAACCCAAGATTCGACAATTTCGCCCGAGTTAATATACAATTTTGCTTAACACTTAAACTATTTATACGCACTTGCCATGCAATATTTGTTTATACAATTTTTTTTATTTTTCGACATAGTCTCCTTTTACATCGACAAACTTAGCCATACGATATGGCATTTTTTTCGTATTTGGAATCAAAATAAAGTGCACGACTGTTTGGTTGGTTTATTTTTCTTTTGTTATTGTTTACAGGTAATAAAACAAGATTTTTCAAAATGGTGATGCTGGTAGGTGAAGTGCGGGTTTCTGATAGTGTAGACTCCAATTGGTTGGAATTATTTTAAGGTTCATGATTAATATGGATGAAAAAAGAAGAAGTGGGAAATATTTGCTAAAACGGAGTTTCTAGTAGTTGTGATTACATTTTAACTGGTAGGGCGGTAATGTTTATAAGACGACAATATTTGAATTTCTCTAAGAAAAACTAAGTACGGGGTACTAAGTACGAATACTTATGTTATCGTAAATAAGCATTTTAGTCAAAATCTTTAAAGCTGATTTTGGAAAATAATGCGTAAAAAATAGTAACAAATATTGGAATGTTGAGTTCGAAAAATAATCTTGCTCAACTATTTAGCTAAAAACTGAGTATAATGTATTGTTCAGGATGTTAGTATAACGTGGTTTTTAAAGTTTTATCCAAATCGAAAATCGCGTTTTCGAGATTTGAGCAGTTTTCAAAATCAGCGTTTCCGGTGATTTGAATCGAAAATGATGGACGTAATATTGTTGAAAACGTCAATTTTACTCCAAGTATGCATTTTGGTCAAAATCGTTTTACCCGTTTTCATGTAGGTAAAACAAAAGAAAACCAAATTCTCAAAATATGCCTTTTTTTAAAAATCTATTATAGACAATTTAGAGAAAAACTGAGTTTTCCATTATGTTAGGAATGACCATATTACATACAAAATAATTTTTGATGCAATCGTATTGACCGTTTTTGAGATAAGGCCACTTTTCAAAAGTACCGTTATTCGACTTTTTAGCCAAAAACTGGGTATGCAGCTATGTTAACCCCATATATGGTAGTGCAGGTATACATTTTGGTTAAAATCGTTAAAGCCGTTTTCAAGTAAACCATAATTAAATAAAGTCTTAAAAAACAAAATTTTTGCAAAATGGTCCGTTGAAGGATAATTTAGGGAAAAACTGAGTTTGCCATCATGTTGGGAATGACCGTATTACCTTAAATATGAATTTTTGTCAAAATAGTTTTAACCGTTTTTGAGATATGACCAATTTTCAAAATTACCGTTATTCGATTTTTCTGCGAAAAACTGAGTATGCAGCCATCTTAGTTACACCTATTTAAGCCCATTTTCGAAAAACTCAAAATTGCTGAATACCGTCACAACGGCAACTCTTAACGTGCAAAACTGTAAGCACGAACTGTAAGCCCACCAACTCCAAATCCGAAATTTGAAAGAAATCCGTCCACCCGTTTGCGCTGTAGAGCTCGGGAAGGACGGACAGACGGACAGAATTGCGAGACCCACTTTTTCGAGTTCCTCTATCATCGTAATGTTAGATTTGATTAAAATCTCGAGTTCGATTTTTTGTACGATTACAATACTTACTACTCTTACTACGTATACGAGAAAGTTAAAAAATCACATGGGGCAGTAATTCGTAGCCTAATGCGATAAATTTTGTAGCGGCGACCTGACACGAGTAAACCGGTGCATTGTCGTGATGGAACGTAACTTTTTTCTTTGCCAAGTGGGGCCGTTTTCTCTTCAATACCCTGAGAATACCATAAAAAATGGTGGCTATGGCCTCTCCGGCCGATGATGGGTCTGTTTTCGCCTCTTTGGTGCTGTTTTGATTTTTGTTTTTTTTTTTCATTTCAGGCATATATAGATAGCGATGGATCCAAGTCTCATCAACAGTCGCATAGCGGTGCAGAAATTCCTTCGGATTGCGCCTCAAAAGGTTCAAATTCAGCTTTGAAGTGGTTATTCGAATCCGCTTGTTGTCGACGGTTAGCAAACGCGGCATCCATCTTTCTCAAATGGTGATGCAATATATTCTCCACACGGTCAAATGAGATGCCTATTGTCTCAACAATCTCTCTTAACTTCACTCGCCGGTCTGCCAATACTATGTCATTGATTTTGTTACCCATTTCATTCGTAGTCACTTCAATTGGACGCTCTTCGCCTACGACGCCGACAGAGGCTTGAATTTATTGTACCAATATCGAATTGTTGTCTTCGAAGGAGAAAGGTCCCCAAAACGGTGCCCAACTTTTCTTGAATTTTACTGCACGTTTTCCCTTCTTCATACAAGAATCTAATCAACGATCGGTACTGCATTTTTCCATAATAATAGAAAAAAGATTAAACTTGCTCACTTCCAACAGCTTCTTCTAATACAAAATTTATCAATGAATTGTTCGGAAATTTTGACAGTCGTTGTTTGACAGATGCCACTAAGCAATGACATGTAGATTACATCACTGCCATAACCGACTAGATTATTCGTTAAAATTAATACGTTTCAAGTTATCTGCGAGCGTTTGTTCTTTATTCTAGTACCTAGGTAAGTTTCTGTTTGAAATTTTTGAATGTAAGAATACAGTCGAAAGTTGTGTATTACAAAACAGCTTCGCACTTGCTAATTAAAAAAGTTTTTCTAAAACCGCGTTCATCCATCCTCGTTCCACCACTTTTATATTTATGAGGAACAACTTCTAGATGAAGATATGAACTGAAAAGGAAACTCCCAACCTCAGCATTAGGTACTATATCGTTTGTCCATTACCATGAAATACAAAGCGGAAGTAGTATACTCTGCAGTTGTTATTTTTCTCTTACTTAAATGTCATTCCATGGAGTTCTGTGGTGTCTGGTGTGTACCATTCAATTTTACTCATTACATAGACAAGGGTGTGCATGTTGTCCTCTGTTTTAATCTCCTGCTGTGTAGAAAAAAGACGCACCCTACGACAAAACAGCTGTCAATCGTGGGTTTTTCTTCATAGGAAAAGGAAAACTATTTTATGTGCCATGTGAAGAGACTCTAAAATCGTAGAACTAGTGTGCGCACGCAATAAAAGAATGATGACGCCAACGGAACGCAAACCATGAAACACTAATGCTTATTCATTTTCAATTTTTGTATTCTTTAGTCTGGAATGAATTATAATCTGCATCCTTCTCTGGTTCGACAGTACAAAATTTAAATAAATTATTTAATTTTTTTTTAGCTTGCTGTCTTGTCTTTTGAAGAATGAACCACGGACTACTGTTATTTTTTTTATCGGTTCTGTTTATTAAAAAAGGACTCCAATTAGTGGATGGTCTCTACAGATATATCTGTGCGCATATATTCTGAATTCAGTTTTTCCCTTCAGTCTTTTCTTTAAAAACTATTTTTGGAGCTGTTTTCAGTATATTTGAATGAGCTAATCACATTGAAAGTAAGTGCACAAGTATGGAGTCCTTGAAAATCTGGAAAATCTGTTTTTAGCTGATGTGCCCAAACAGTGACTGTGTGGCTGAAACCAGTTAGTTTTATGGTGTTCTCATTTATTTTCTTTGTTTGTTAAAATGCTTCGTTTTGTTGACTTAAGCAATCAAGTGCGGTGTGTTATTTACGCTTATTATAAACAATAAAATCATCCAAGCAGAGATGATTTGAAAATGCCAAAAGCAATGAGCCGACTTCCTCGTTGCGAACCAGACCCAGTTCTATTCCGTAAAGTGATATTCTTATGACCTAAAAAGCTGTCGAAAAACTGTTGAAGTCTTCTAAAAGATCTTACAGTCAAAGATACCTTAAGCCAGTGGTTCTCAATCTTTTTAAGCCCGCGGAAACTAAGGTTCGATCCCCGGAAAATCTCCATTGCTTTAAATCAAACGTCTGACAAAAATATGGTTTGTAATTGAATTTGTGCGCTACTTGACATCGTCATCAATTTAGATTTTATTTACTTGGCAACTTTCACTTTAAGACAAAATAGTCGCATAAATTAGTGAAGATTACAATTTTTGAAATACTATGAATAACTATGGAATTTGTTTACAAAAGAAATTACTTAATTCGGATTCTGACTTTTTCTTTAAATCCGCTTTTATTATTTCACTGATCATTGGAAGTTTCAATGATCAGTGAAATAATTAAAGTCGATTTTCAAGAAAAGTTTAAGACAGAATTAAGTAATTTATTTTGTAAACAAATTCCATAGTTGATTACCTTTATTTTGATATCAATTAAGCCAATATTGTTGGACTAATCGTCTTAAAATCGGAAATCAAATTTTTGAATGATGCATTTCAATGATAGCTATAACAGCTGCCTTAAATCTCTAATCAGGCTTGCTGCTTTTAACTTGCATTCACATCCACTGAACTGAATTATCTTTGACGGCTTCCCGAGATTATAGTTTATATTAACAACCGAGACACCATCCAGGAGCAAGTTTCCAAAGTAAGACCGCAAAAAACTCTTAGGAAAAAAATGCAAAATAAGAGAGTAGTTTCAAAATAATAACTTTCAGCAAGTTACAAATACAAAAGTTAGAACGAAACGGCGCTGCGAAGAATTCTTAATTCAATTATTTTAGTTCCTTATCATTTGTTGAAATTAATTGAGCTTCCATTACATAGCAGTACAATCAGCTATCACTTACCGCGCTATAAAACACTCATTATCCTTTATCTGGGGGAAATTTAAGAACCCCAATTCCAACCGCGAGAACATTATCAAATATCAAAGGCGAAAAATGGAAATTAAAGAGCATTAAGACGTAGATTTTCAGCCTCTGGGGCTGTGGTTAAAATTGTCCTCTGCAGGATACTATCCGTACGAGCGTTATAGTTGTAAGGCAAATACACGCAAGTCTTTTTAGCATCAATTTGCTTCTTCAATTTTGTCCTGCTCTTTGGTTCATAAATCGTTATAGTTACCAAAGCATGATGCGAAATTATAATTATACTTTTCAAATGCCTCGGGGTTTGGTCACGTAAAACGCATGTTCCCAACCCAAGTGGAGTGGAATCTCTGACATCAGGGGGATGGGATGATTTTGTAAAGTTAATTGTGGAAGGTCGAAGGTTATGGAGAGTACATATTTGAATATCACACAGCGGCGACCCATTTAATGGATAGAAGGGATATTAAAAATAATGATAATAACGATTATTTTTAATGTTGTACCCATCCTTTGAATGGCTCCAAAAATAAGTTTCGAAAACAGATATACAACTGAGGAGTTGGGTGGCCGGCAGATTGAATTGATCATTTTGTACGGAGTTCTTAATAGCAATAGCGAAACAAAACTTTACGGCGAGGTCTAATTTCATCTTCCCATTTCGGTCTAAATTCAGTGCGTCCGATGGATTAAGTTCGCGCGCTAAATTAACTAAATTTATGAATTAATATTAAAGTAGTCATAAAACCTCTCTCACGCGTGTTAATTATAAAAAACCGACCCATCATACCTAAATTATTTTCAATCGCTGTTTAATTTCTTACAATGTGAAGATTTTAGTAATATCGTATAAATTCACACGGCCATCATTTTCAAAGCTAGAGTTTAGGTGGGTTTTGGGTTTGTACTTATGGAACGACGCAATAATTGCAACAGTGATGTATTGAAAGTAGCTAGTAAATATGTACTCCTATAGCCAGAATGTACGACTTTTCCAAAAATCTTTCAAGAAAAATCTACACGATAAAAGTAGCTTGAAAGCGAAATAAAAACCAATATAAAAAACCACCCATCCTTAGGCGTGAACATGAACATTTACAAGATCATTCCTAAAAATACACATACATATCATAAAGTAAGACATCCCGTCATGAAATCGTGTTACATGGTGAGGTTAATCCAAAAGATAACCAACAAACGGCAATAAATATCATTACAAACAAATAACATCGAATTTTGATTGGTGCTGTCATGTTCCACTTAAACAGATGTTGTGTAAATGTCACGATTGCATTTATGCATTGGCATTCTTATTCCTTTAAAAATGTTCTCCGGAACTGTCATTAATTAGAAATAAATAAAGTCACAAAAATTTAAATATTTTGTATTTTACCAATAAAGGTTGGTTTGACGTTTGAAAGGAGTACCGTTCTTGTACTTTTCCAAAGGTTTTCATAATCCATCAAGCAAACTTAAAGAGTTATTTAAAAGTCCCACTTCGAGAGGAATTTATCTTTAAATGGGCTGAACAATAACAATGGCCGCTAGTACATAACTACCCAGATGAATGAACGCACGACAGAGCTCCAGCCCCTACTTTTGACAGCACATTTTCTTTTCCTACTTTTTCACAATCTAGCAGGTTGATTGAGAATGTCCCGTAAAGGGAAATATCAAATGTTATTAAAACCCAAGAGTTTGTTAATAAAGTGTTTGTTCTTCCAAAAAGCACATCAAATTAAGAACCGCCACCAATTCCTCAATGACAATTTTCAACGGGTTGCTGCCCAATGAAAACGCTGTCAATTGGCCCTCGCATTTCCCTATTCAAAAATCAGAACATTTTGAGCCAAATTGTCATGGAGTGTCACTTCCATTAAAAATGACAGGAAAAGATGCAAAATGCCATTGCGGTCGCTTTTAAAAAACCAAATTACTCCTCGAAGAAAACGATACGAGTCATCATAAGCATACTTCCTTTGGTTCGTGTTTATGACTAAAAAGAAATATGATCGACAACAATAATGGGGAAGTTCAAGAATACAGTTTAGTAGGTCTGACAGCAGACAGCATGATTTGTTGTGTATCATTTGATCGGTCACTTGAACAGTTTTTTTTTTTAAGTTGACGCTTATGGAGGGGTGGACGACAAATCTAGTCAAGTACAAGAATTTTCCGACTAAGCAGATAGAGGAATGGAGGTCTGTTCCTTTACTTGTATAGTACAAATGGAAAAGACTGTCAAAATGACAGTGGAGGGGATGAATTCTCTCTCAGAGAGGGAAACTTACGCAAAAGTTAAGGAACGCTTTTGTAGTAACCCGTAAAAAATGACAGATAGTTCATGAATGCCAAATGCCAAATAGAACAACAAATTCAAACCAGCTGTCAATTTTCAGGCGACTGACAGTTGTTTCAATTCTTACGCAAAGAAATTTGTTGAGTAAAAACTAGTAAGAGGGGAAATATCTTGCTCTCTCGAAGCCGCTCTCTTTTACGAAATTTTCGAGTTGGGGTTTGAGGAACGACAATTGAGTAAAATGCGTAAGAATTCGTAAAAATTCGTATGAAATAAAAGTAAAAGAACAGACCTACTACATTTACAGTTTGTATAGGCTTACGTAGGAAAAGTGAAGTACAGACAAATCTAGTTTTTGCGTTCAGTCAGTAATTTGCAGTCGACTAAAGATAACTAGATTTTTGAATGTGCCCAATCTTACGATTTACAAAATGGAATCAAAAACAGCTATTACATCAATTTGTGCAACTATTGATACAAAGGTTCCAGGCTATACCCCTAAAAAGTAGGTAGACTTGAAATGGCAAGCCATCAGGTATTATTTCCAATCGTAATAAACAGTTTTTTTTTTATCTTCAATACTCCATCCATCATAACCCGCAGTTTTGTGGATTTTGTTTACCGGTGGTACTTTCATAAATGTTGATCTAATGACTAAATTTGAAATAACAAAAGAGATTAGTATCTCATAAAAGACAACAACTTCTGGTTACTGATGATGGTGGAAGCTTGTGAAATAAGTTACCAAACCTTTTAATAAATTCCTCAAAAAAAACATGTTTAACATAATATCGACCCTAATTCTGTCCAAAATAATGACACAGTACCATCGCCTGAACGAATTATTAACACACCAATCCGTAAGTGATACGTTACATATTACATACATAACATAATGTGTATCATCTGGGTAAACGAGCCAAATCGAAAACAGTGCCATACATAAATACGACACATACACTACACTCACAGAGTAGTCAATTCCTTGAGGGCGTATAGTAATGATACAAGAAACGGTGACGGCGGCCCTCGTTCGTCAGCCGGCAATGAGCAAAGCATACCAACCACATCGATGACACTACACATATGATCCACACATAAATAACATCAAGGGATATTGATGTAAATTGTTTTGTTTTTGGGGTTCAGTATTTTTTTTTATCTATCCGTTTGTTGTGTATTTAAGGATTGTGTCAAAACACATTTACATTTGTGTTAAATTCGAATGTTTACAGGGTGGTCAGGTTCATTTATTTTGTTAAGGACGATTAGTCCAATGCTCAGGGCCAGTTTTGCCATGATTCAATTTTAATGAAAAAAAGCCAATGTATAAACAAAGCATCGATGGTTATTCTGGATTATAGTGAAAACTGTTTGCTATTCATGACCAAAGTGGGGGATACGTTCGTAAATTCTTCAACTCTGTATTCTAAATAACTTTTACGAATCTTATATAAAAAAAGTAACGAGTAAATTTTTACTCGCTACTTTTTTTGATAAGATTCGTTTCTGTAGGTTTTGCTCCTCGTATTTTTTCTGAAACACCAAGAAAATCCTCTTATGGAAAACACAGCGATTCATCTTCACCAAATCCGAAGAAGGAAGTCGACAAATGACTATTCTGTAAGTAACAGTTAAAATTAAATCCCCTAATGCAAATACTTTGGATAAGTTGGACTTTCTTAAAAAATGATAAATAAATTTTCAAGAAAAATGTGTTTTTCATAAAGTTTTTTTGATAAAACAAGAAGACAATAGGTACGCAGTTTAAAGAAAACTACAAACAGTCGTACTAGCTGTTTTTAACTAACTTCTATCTTACTCGTAAATAGTCGCCCTTGGCATTAAACTTTGCACTATAGTCCTTATGGACTTTTAGTCGTAGTAAATCAACTTTAATCAAAGAACTCCTTGCATTGGTTCGACATTTTTCAAAAACAGTAAGTATCATTACAGTAAGTACACTAGCAGAACTTTATTAGAATGCCCTCCCTGCTATCCACGGTTTCAATATCAATCGAACACCCTGTATTCGCAGGGGGACAATAGACCATACAAAGAGTGGGGCTGAAGGGCAAAGACAAAATAATGCTCAATTGAGCAGAAAGTAATCGTAAAACATTTTCTTGGTCTGGAAATTTGAAACGAACATTTGCTAAATGATTTTGGAATGGGGCTTTGAAATGGTATTAAGAACGTAGTTTTAGGAGGATTATATCTAGCAATCTAGTGGTCGTATTTCATCACAAGAAGGATAATATCATTACGTTGAGTTGGTTTTTCGGTTCTCCGCTTGTTTATTATCGTTTGCTTAAATAGATTGGGTTTATTTCGACAGTAGGTAGGTATACGGCACGGGAATATGTAGGAATAGATGATGTGTTCAACAAATACGTCATCAAATGAGAATTTGATAGGAAGAAGCTTATTACACTGTGTTTATTTTGGAAAGTTGGTATTGGTCGGATGCCCATAAACTCGAGACTTGGTAGTATTTTGAAGCTAAGACCCTTTTGACAGTCATTTCTGCTTTACAGATTATTAGCACGGTTAAGGTTGATGCACAAAAATGCATACAATAAAAAATCACAAGTCTACGAGACTACTTCTGCGTTAAACAATCCCCTATCTATGCTACGCTTAATCCTGACCGAAGCAGCAGAGTGTTTTTTCACAGAATAGAAACCCGAGATCGCTGACAACGTTGAGTTCAAATAGGCACAAACATGAGAATTCATACAGGACACGATAGATGAAAACACAAAACAGCAACAAATCATCCCGAAGACCATATGGTCGGGGGATCACTTTAAATGATTCTAGGGAATAGTTTGCACAAATGCCTTCAACTGCTCAAGGTATACTGAAACCCAACGCATTACTTATGCAGTTCGCACCCAAGTAAACAAAGGTAATTAGGTTATAAGCTGATAATCAGTGATAAGGCTCGCTTTCATCTAAGCAGATTTTAGAACACACTGAAAAATGTGAGCCAGTAAAAGCTAAGAATGGTTTTCAATAGATGTGTATGGAGCGGTGTTACCTCAGAAAGTTCTAGCGAGGGTCAGAGAGCGCTTAATAAGCAGGTTTGCTGATTTCAACTGACTCAAATTCATCTATTTTAACAGCCCAACACTATTTTCGGGGTATTTTAATGAAAAGGTCTACGAAAAGATATATCAGAATAAAAATCTGAGGGCTATAGCCTATAGAACTACAATCTATGTTGACAATCCATATTAGTACTCCGACGGAAGAATAAGACGACAGTGCCAAAGAATGACTTGTTGGAGAGGACCATGAGAAGTTTCACGAGATTTAAATCGCATTTGGAGAATAGTTAGTGTATACCAACGGACAAACTTCGCGACGCGAAGGTGCAAAACATCTTTTGACATAAGCAGACATGTCTGTCATTTTATCACATTGCGATCGACAGAAGGCATCCCTGCAGTATTTTAGACTACCAAGTAACTGCCAATGCATGCGTTCGTACAACTATCACCAACAAAAAGTTCATTCTTGGGAGAGTGCCTAAAACTGCCGAAAAAACGCTTCTTCCGTGTGGGGACAGCGAAGTACGATACTTTTCGTGCAACACCAAAATTCCAATGTTGTTAGAAATGTTAAAATAAACTAGGTAAATATTGTGGCGCAGGGTCATAAGTCCACAGGCCAAAAGTCCATAATGGAGTTTTGACTCACCTGAGTGGGTTTTAAGTCCACAAATAAATTGTGAACTTATAACCCACTCAAGTCGGTCAAAAGTCCACAATATTTCGGGTCATAATCTCACAATTCTAAAAATGAAGTGGGCCAGAAGTCCACTTCTCTTCGTTTGACTTATAATATGTATTAAAACGAAGTGAAAAATACGAAAATGTTTGTCAATTTAATTGTGTGGTAAAGTATACATAAGTACATATTAATTGATTAATCTGGCACGTATATCCGTTTTTTTCAACTCAATATTTACTGATAACGAATGTAACAAAGCAAGTGTTTGAAGCATACTTAAGTCAAATTTTAATAAAATTATTTAACATAAAATTCGAGTTTCATTCGGGTTTGAGTACAAAAAATATTGTTGTTGGTTGTGCTGTACACATGCTTCTTAAAAACTATAACTTAAGTACTTGCTTCCTTATATCATTATTTAAATATAGTTTCTAAGAAAAACTTCTTTCTTAGAAACTAAATTGCATTTATTTTAGTTTTTAAGAAAAATTCTAAAGTTATTTTGAACAATTCGCGCGAATTTTTCAAAATAAAACAAGTTTAGAATTTTTCTTAGAAACTAAATTGAAATATGTTTTTGTATTAATTTTGGTTTCTAAAAAAAATTCTAAAGTTATTTTGAACAATTCGCTCGAATTTTTCAAAATAATTTTATCATTTTCAACAACTAAGTTTAAATATTTATATAGGAAGCAAGTTTTTAAGATATACTACATAGTATGTAGTTTTTGAGAATCATGTGTACAGCACAACACTATTTCTCTCCAAACCCGAAAGAAACTCGAAGTTTTTGTTAAAAAGTTTTATTAAAATTTGTCTTAAGTATGCTTAAAACACTTGCTTTGTTACACTCGTTATCAGTTAATATTGAGTTTATATTAAGTTTGCCGGCATACACGGCTGACTGAAAAGAAACACTGTTTCACAGGTACTAAAGAAATTCTACGATAGTGAGCCAAAACACCACAACAGATGAGTCAAAAGTCCACAAGAATTTCGTGTGGATTTTTGGCCCATTTGAGTGGGTTATAATTTCACAACTGATTTGTGAGCTTATAACCCACACTGGTGGGTCAAATGTCCATTATGGACTTTTGGCTTGTGGACTTATGACCCTGCGCCAAATATTGTAGGTACATTCCGAATCGTAAGCTGTGTTCTATTTCAAATTCTAAATTGCGGAAACCCGATCTTTCCTTTTCCTTCTGTCAACTTATGTACAAGTGGAACTCATAAAACTCGGTTTGATGAATTGGCGAGAACATCACAGAAGGCAGCTTTTACTCCAAGGTAATAAGAGACTTTGCCCATCTCAACTTGGTCTAAAAACAAGTCCTTCAAGATACCTATGAAACGAGGGACAGAGGGACAACTCTTAACGAGTTTCTTGATGACAGTGCCTGTTAAATCCTAGTCCTGCTACGAATCTGAAAGGAGCTTGATTAGCTATATCTTATACTTAGATCGGAAAATATATAACATGATCCTTTGACGATTGTTGCTATAACACTTAACTTAAGAGTTTTCTGTCATTGAAAAAACTGATACGAAACATATTTAGTTTACTTCCTCGATAATAACCTGAATACCAAGAGCAATTGGTGAATGAGAGTACGAAAAAAATATGCACGCACATTCAAGTATGTTTTTTTAACTAATATTTGAAATAAAATCCGATATAGTACCAACGACTCACCACAAATGGGTATGGGAGCATGAATGCTGGGTAATCCTCTTGGTATCCATTCCATTATTTAATCCAATCGGCACAATTGTTGTACTTGTAGAATATTTTTATTTCGATGAATTTGTGTTCCCAAAAACTGTTTTATTTTTGTATATTGTTTTTCAGAAGCCCATAACGACTCAATAAGGTAAAATCATCCGATTAAGAGCTTTAGCCCGAACACTTATGGCCGATGGGAATATTCACAACACAAGGAACAATTTTTTTTAATGATCTTCCTGTCTAGATGACTCATGTTAAGTTAATTTAATTTCTTTTTTTCAAATATGTAATGCAATGCATCCTTTGGTTAGATATTTTCGATATTTCAAAGAAGAAAATTTCCATACAAGTACACTGAAACTCGGGGAACGTTGTTCGCACAGATATTATATGTTTTAAAATCGGATCAATGGCGCAAGGAACACACACATAATATCAGGATAATACCACACCACGACGATGGCGATGACGACGAAAAGCGATACCAACGGAAACGACAACTACGAGGGCTATCCTATAACGGTTGAAGGATGCTGCTACTGCTGCTGGTGTTGACTCTACTGCAGCTATTGCGGTTGCATCTATACCGAAATGAAATATGTAAAACTATAGTCCAACGATGACACGAATACAAACACGAAAAGTTACCGCGATGATGTCGAAAAACTCGGCTACACGCTACACTCGTCGCATATACAACTCTTAGGAGGTGGCTTGCAAATATACGCGGAGATTTTTGTATCTACACCTTGGCGAAACCACGAAAAATAAGGAAACAACAAAAAAAAAATTGTTTGCGTCGCGGATTCACAACTTGGTATAAGGGTACACACAAAGCACGAATGCAAAATGTCGTTCTTCTTTAACGAAGCTAAATTTAAAATCCCACACCGGAACCGGATATACCCATCGATTTGTGATAATTAATTTCACCCGGATGTTAAATAGGGGTTAAGATGGGTTTAATGATTTAAATCCTTTATGGCTTTGTCTATACCTCCACACAAAGATATCTCTTTCCTTATTACAATATCCTTTTCAACAATTTTTTTTCTTTCTTTTTTTCCGTTTCGTCCGTACTCGTTATCTGTGTGCACACATTTAGTGGTGTTAACCGAAGACGACCACACTATAAACTGACTGACATCAATCTTGGGTTGTTTTTCCTACAGATTTTCCTGCCACCTCCATCCGTTCCGTACATACATTTTTAGTTTCCTTATGTGTTCACAGCAGATACACAAAGGCAAGAGCACCCACACTAGTATCTAAGAAGAGCACAGCGACCGACACGGTGTCGATATTAAGCGCATGGAGATTGCTGCAGTGTGCTGCTTCATAAGAAGCGCGACGGCGACGTTAGTTGTTCACTAAGGCTATAATTATCAATACCCCAAACGAAGGGTGGTCCTGGTCCTCGTCCTATACGTTATACAATACATTGATACGCACTCCATACTTAACCCGCTCCATCCATGCTCGTTCAACAGACTTTGGGCGATGTTTCGCACGCAGGAAAAAGAAATACGAACGAATAAGCAAGGAAACAGGATAACACACAGGGAACACAACAGATAAGAAGGCGAAAACAATGCACAAAGGTACAGTACGGAATGGAAAACACCCCTACGCCATGAATGTTCTTTGTGGCAGCAGCCAGGACGTGGGGTTTTATGTTGGGAATTGGGATAATGTGAAATTTCCCACATCCTTGTGTGAGAGAGGAGAATATATTGTTTTCTCTGAGAGTCGTATAAATGAAAAATAGGTAGGCAAACCGTGTACATATATACAGATAGTTTTTAAAATTCTCCGTGAGACTGTTGGAAACTGTCACACGGACACGAATCCTTCTCTCCCATCGTGATCCGTCACCGTTCTATCCTGTATAAAGTACGTGAGAGGTGAGACGTGACTGTGAGAGCAAAGGGAACGAGAGAAATGGTAAATTCTCTCATTCCACGAGTCATTCATGAGTTTGAGTTGAGAAGTAAACGAGACCATGTTTTATTCTTGCATTTCTGCAAGTCTTTCGCTACGGGAACCGGAACGGGAAACAGTATACAGAGGCCGTTCAGTTAGTGTAGCCGTAGAGTACTATACCAATTCCCAACTACTCTCTGCATGAAAGTATTGAAGAATAAATTCAATTGAAGAATAAACAAGAGAGACGGCGTTGGAAAATACCGAGGCATTGACGAAAACGTAATTTTTGTAAAGAAAAATACCAAAAAAAGTGGGTGGGTATGGCACAGAATTCGATCTTTAAGAACTTTTTAAATTTGTTGTAGCCGGTTTCTAAAATTAGTGCGAAAGACGGTCTTTACTGAGCTTTTTGCAATAATTCGCGTGTGCAAGATTCATTTTTGGAATCTGATTTGAAAAAATTCCCATACCTACTTTTTTAGAGCAGAAGAACTTGCAAGCTTCTCAACTTCTAGCTCAGGAGTTTAGCTTTTTAGCACAGTTAATCACAAAAGTTCAATCGGATTGGAACAAGTCGGGCATAAATCTCTTTCAAACAAAATCGTGACCGATTATCGCCTCGGTTTGTGCAGCTATGGCAACAATGACTTAAAAAGTCAAGTAAAACGACCCCTTCGCACTACCAAACTACTACGTTTACAAGTTCTCAAAAACTTACTCAAGTTTTCCATTACCAAACCGACAACGATATAAACTCTCCTCCTCTCTTCTGAGTACTGTCCTGACTCCTGAGCGCTGAGCCTGACCCATCCCCATTGCCATTTTCCCCACATTCACTCTCTATTCTCTACGTGCGGCGGTGCATAGCACCCCAGCGCCCAGCGTCTAGCCTACAAGCTACAAAAGAAAATTGCCTCTCAAGTGAAATTCGAAGCACGCGCGTGAAATCCTTTTGCCAACATAACCGCTGGGTATTTTCGGATTTCCATTCCGCTGTCAGTTGAGGGGAGGGAAGCTATAGGTATAAGACTCCGTCATTTGTTATAGTGTGGTAGTGTACAACGAACAATATTCATCCATGCATATATGTATGAGAAAAAAAAATAATGGGAACCATAACGGAAAGTGTGGTGGGAAACAGAATGACTTGCTTGTCATCGCAGCCACTAAAGAAGAGAAGGTACACAACCACCAACAACAAGAAAATTAATATTACCTCGGCTGCCGTACGATAGCAAGAGCAACCCCTACAATTTTAAGGGTGGCACTGGACTATATTGGTGTCCTGGAAAAATAAAGAAAAACCGAAAAGTATAAAATACAAATAAGAAAATATGCTCCCCGAGCAAAAAGGCCGAAGAGCATACCATTTGCACTCAGAGAAGAAGTTATAATATACCGAGACCGAGACCGACCCATAGAGATAGAGATGGTGGTGGGGACTGAGCAGAGGCCAAGCGGCAACAGAGGTCACCAGGGTGATGGAGTGTTAGCAGGGGATGCTGTGGTTTTTAACTAATATCAAGTAAATTGATACGTGACCCTGCATTTAAATACCTTCATTGGGTGGGAGCGGGAGGCCCAGTTTGGTTCCGCTTAGCTTCGTTAGTTGTTGAGCGATTTTTCTCCAGCCACCAATCTCGAGGGGTTTTTGTGTACTTTATTGGTGTACCGCTTGAGCCCTTTGCACTTGTGCAATCTTTTCGGTTTCATATTTACTTTAACTTTAGTTTTGCACACCAAACATGGCAGCGCTGTATACAGAAATAGAGAAAGATAGAGAGAGAGAACAACAAATAGGTACGTTCTGCTACAGGCGGCAATTGTCGTTGTCAAAATAGCTAAAGTTGGAGCACGGGATCAAATATGCGGTGGGGGTGCGGAGAATGCTCGGTACTAGAATATACATAGTGCCAAAACAAGGGTTAAGAAGCGATACACAGGAAGTTCCCCTTTCCGTCGTCGCTCATCTTGTTGCCTGTGTGTTGTAATTCATTGTTTATAAGGACGATAGTAGGGTTGTGTGCAGTGATAGGTTGGCGTGAAAATATGTAACAGGGATAGGACTTTGGTACTTTCAATAATTACGCAAGGGTCGGTGGTTTGTCGATTGCATAGTTTATGGGTTAACTATATTTTCTGCTTCCCTGTAGCTTGCATAAATTTATTTTCGTGCGCACGATCCAGTTACGATTCTGCGAGATTTTGAAATAGACTTAATTTTCCCCTATCATAGGTTTGTTCAATATTTTAGCGGTACAAACAATCGCAAAAAGTTTGCCCTATTCGATGGTCGTAATGAGTGCGAAATTATTAAAAATCGATGACAGCGGCAGATGTACATGAACGCTAAGCCCTTTGACACTTGAAAGCCCATAACCTCATTGACGTCTGTGTTGTTCTATCCATAGTTCGCTTTCATCAACTTTTGACGGGAGTTTAAAGGAAACCAGAGCACAGCTCAGAATTGACTGAGCAGTCTGAGACTCTGAGTAAACATCAACGCCCAAAATACATGTGCGTATTTTTCATGCAGTCGAAATAGAAAACACGCGTTTAATTCAGGCAAATTCAGCATGCATCGCAGTACTGCAAGTTGTCTTCTTTTCTAAATCAACTGCAAAAGATAATGTCACCACAACACAGAAAAAAACAAATTGAACGTATTTGGCATCATTGTGTTTGACGTTTATTTCAAATTCAAATGTTTTGCGTATACAAATAACACCGGCTGACTGACCAAATGGAGGAAAATCACATGTTTTATAATAAACGCAGCAAATATAACAAAAACATGGAAGAAATTTCACTTAACACCACAGGTGTAAACAAAAGAATGACGTTTAGTTATTGTATGACATAACTCACTGCAAATATGTCAAACAAAAGTTCTGTTCGTGTGTTTTGCTTGCGTCCAGGAATTCTGCTAATGTATTTTGTGCTTAAGCTTAGTACGCTGCTTGAGCTAAACTAAATTTTAGCTGCTCTCCAACTTTTCTCTCCAAACATCAGCTAAAATCCTTAGCTAAATTTTGACATAGAGAGCGCTGTGGATAAGTGTCACAAAAAACAGCGGTTCTTTGAAAAAACCTCACTTGATTCAAAATCTGCAAGCCTTCGTGTCGATGATTGTTGCTCCACCATCGCTAACTTTTTCTGAGGACTTCTCTGTTATTTAAATGAAAGACACTAGCTCCCGGTACTCCTCATTCATTAAAATCACTCATCTTTACACAGCAGAACAACAGAGCAGAGCCATTGTCAAAATGTAGCTTGAAAAAACATGTCCCGATCCTTTAATTGGGTGCGCTAAATTTTGACAGATACATGAAGGACATTCGGAAACAAAAGTTCGATTTTTAGCTCGAGCTCCGTACCACTCGGCGCAGTGGCTTAGTGGTAGGTAGTGTGTTGGGCTACTAAGCGAGGGGCTCAGGTTCGAGTCCCGAGAGGGCCAAATTACATCTTAAGGTTTTTTTCCACTGCGCCACCTCTCGCGAACGTCTGACAAACATCCGAGAGTAAAACTGTCATGAATGAGCTTCTCAATTAGCCGTTTGGACTCGGCGTAAAATTGTAGATCCCTTCCATTCGTCCCAAAAATTGAAAACCCACACAAAGCGAATGGTTGCGAGAAGCTAGGCCTTGGGTCCCATAGACCTGTCGCGCCAAAATATTTTTTTTTTTTTATTTTCCGTACCACTCGGCTAAAGGGGTTCGCTTAAATTTAGCTCAGCTGAATTTTGGAGAGAATTTTGTATGGTAGCTAAAATTAAGCTCGAGAAAGGGATATTTTGATAGAAAAAATGCGATATTTTGACAGCTAAAGCCTACGATGCGGTTGTTTCCGAAAGAAATTTTCCAATGGTCTCCAACAAATGCATAGCGAAACATCTGTGAAAATAATTTGTGAAGAGTTCCATCGGCTGCTATAGAAGTATACAAGTGACATTTGACAGATTTTGTATTTTGCAATTGATAGAAATTATAATTAAAACTACACTGGTAGTGCTAGTGGTAATGCTGCTATTGGTAGTTGGCCATCTTTCTAGTGTTCCTGCTTCAATTCTTCGGAATATTCCATTTGTTAAATCTAAATGTCAAATTTTCGCAGACAATTAGTGTCTCAGCTCAGACAGTAAATGTGTTCGAAAAGAGTGTGGCGAATTGTACTAAACCGTTTTCACCATCATTTCGCAGCAGTACCGTACTGCAAAACGAAAAGAAGAGCGAAATTTTTCGTTCCCAATTTCGTGTGCCACTTTTGTGTGGGATATTTTGTTCCGAAACAGCAGAGTACTGGGCTTAACAATAGATTGCTGATCATGAATGTGAATGCTGGTAAGGAAAATGAAAGAAAATAGTAGAAAAAAGGATATCAGGCTTAAGAATCTAGTCATATGAGAGTTAGTAGTCAAATGTGTTCCATGAATAAATCAAACAGTTCTTAGGAAGCTTGGTTCAAAGCGTGCCCCAGCTCTGTTTCGTGATCTACTCTGAAAAACGCAGTGTTTCACGAAAAACCAGGTCTAGTTGCTGGTAAACTGAGCCTTTCTGCCGCTGTAGACGAGTTCCGAAGAAGCCCAAGGAACTCGTCGCGCCTCAAAGCTCGTTCTGAATGATCAACCTTTCTTTTGTAGATTGGGTTGGCAACATCGTGCGGATGGTAGTGGTAGACTGGACCTGTGACGTAATGTTCTTTTTAACGTATCAAAAAGTTAACCTGGTCCTTTATAACTCCTAGACCTAGTACCGACACTAATTTCATACATGGAAGATGCAAAGAGGCATATTATGTTTGCTCTGCTGAACAAAAAACAAAAAAAAAAGAACCTCGAGAGAAACGAACTAATACAAAGGACATGTTTTTAGGGTAAGTGCATGCAGAACAAATATAATTTGTCAATAACGTTTTATTTTAATGCTGGTTCCCTCTTCTTTCTCTTTGACACAGACACAAATGCCCGTGTCAGCTTGGTGTTTTAGAGATGACAGATTATATAGAATTAACGCATTCGTAACGTTACTCATAGTAATGCTATGAACCCTGGGTTTCACCACATCCATTTTTTGTATTGTAAAGCAGTTCGTTCAGGTGGAAAGTATATTAACGATGATGATGGGTTGACGTTGTTTTGTTGTACACGTGCGCGTCAGTTAGGGTGTTTCACAAGCCAAAGATATGATCAAACGAGTGTGTGGTTTGTAATGTAAGATAATTGTTGGATTACGATTTGGATAGGGGAGGAGAAGCAGGCAGCACTTGAACAGAACAAGAGTAGGACATTGTAAACTATGAGAACAAAAAAAAAAATTTTGTATTGCATAGGCACCAGATGAGGTTTTAAAAACCAGAAATACATCCTCTTGCGTTTAAATAATAAGGACTCCGCATAAAAAAACTGATGAATTTATAGTCTCAAATATAATAAATTGCAAAAATAAATGGAGATTTGACACATTTCACGAATCTGTTCATATTTCAAAGTAGCTCCAAAAATCGGAGTGCGAAACTGCGCAACCGCGGAAAATATCAACCAATAGGACAGTTTAAAAAAGCCAAGCGTTTTTTTTACTGATAAATCTTCCAACAGAGCTGTAATTTTATAGCTCAAAATTGTTTGACAAAAATTATCATGAATCCCAAAATAAATATTCGATTTTTCTCATCATTCAAATTTGACTAAGTGCCTCACTTTTGGGTAATTTGTTTTGCGAACTTCCAAACTTGGCGTTTGTGGAGTTAAAATGGAGCAAATCCGAGCGCAAAAGTATACAGATATCTGTGGTCTTGGGGCTGGTGATATAGTCGCTTTTTTTTTTTTTTTTTGAAAATCACGATTTAGAGCTTATTGCTTATTATTTGTTTCAAAAATATTGCTTGTTATTTTTTTTTCAAAATATTTGATCTGGATGATATGTGGTTTCCAAATGCAGTGAAGTCTTATTTATATGACCACTCTGCATATGAAACGCAAAATGAGTGAAAGAGCTATCGAACGTGGATTTAAGAAACACTGCCCAAGTTAATATTTTTTTTTGTTAAGGTTGCCAGACGACCGGGTTTCGCCGGGATTGTCCAGATATTTTAAGCGGTTTCCAGAGTCCCGGTTAAAAATGAGTTGTCCAGTCAAAAGACCCGGCAAAACTTATTTTTCAAATTCCATCATTTATTTTAAGATGTGTATGTAATATGTACCTATGTATGTATTTCCAAATTCATCAAATTAAAAAATTTCAATCACTGTGAAATATTTTCATATAAAATCGTAAGAATTTGACTGAACTCATCCACTTTACGAAATTGCAATCAATTTCAAATTTAAGTTGAACGCTACCATCAAACCCTGTCATGTTTTGTTATGAATTTTCAATTTGCGGTTAAACTTATAATACTTCAGTCGAAGGTCGAAACTAAGGGGTTTTATTTCGGCCTTTGACTGGTGTATTTTTTGACCCTAGGAGCGACTAAACTTCAATGTTTGACTATGACATAATAAATATAAATGTCAATATGAAGAGAAATGTGAAAACTTAGTTTGTTTTATTCTTGTAATTATTATTATTTTTTTATTGAAATTAATACGCTTATTTGCACATTAATAAGAACAAATTATTTCCCTTTTTTATTAATAAAAAAATGTAAAATAGGTTAACTTTGAAATGTGAGACGATTCAACATAATGTCCACATATATACTGATTTCAAACTGGCAACCCAACTTTTTAAAAAAGACAACTGGCTTCGCACTAGTTTAACATTAAACGGTATTTAGCCATGCGACATTATCCGGGTTCGAGAATGTAGTCAATAGAGAAAATTTGTTGATGTTGGATGTTAATCTGTCTGTGTGTTAATATTTAATAGACTTTGAAACCGTTTAACCAATCAACTTAACATGTACTCTTCCATTGAGAACGTTGTTAGTGTTGTACCTACATTTTTCGCTCTTGGTCGGAGAGAAACCTTAATTTTAGGTTCCCGGTCAAGTAGTGAGAGATTCCCCTGACACAACGCTAAGCAAATACGGATTTTTACCTACTGTCAATGAGATGCTTAAGAAGCTTTAGAATACCTAATACCTTTTAGAGTTTAATTTTATAATAATTTATAAACTTTCATTTTATTATAGCATATTTAGGTGTTTTTTCGTATTTATAGTATAAGTACATAGGGTAGGTGTACCAGTATCCGGCCGCTTTTCGTTAAAAAGTTAATAATACTTAAATTTTTCGTTGTATTTACGGGCCAACAATTGTGGCAGTTTTTGACCTATTTAACGTGCTGCTAAAATTTTACAGCTGTGGACAAGACTTAGCCTCCAAAAAAATATGCGCAATCTTTGTAGTTCGTCCAGGAAGTGAAAAGTGCGTTTTTTTAGTTCCAGAATTTTAGTGGAGGTATCGTATCGTATCGTATATTGTTTTTCTGTTAAGTTATGTAAGGACTAATCATAAAATGTGAAAAACAAGAAATTTTTATTTTTATTTAAGTATTAGAAGGTGGCCCGTCACTAGAATTTTTATTTTTTGAGGTGTTCAGGTGTCCGGCGCCAAGGTGGTCGGATACTAAATCTTTGGTTAAAATAAAATTCGTTGTTTCAAATGAAACCAAAACATATAAACTAGCTTAAATGTTTAGTTTACTTTTTAATTGCAGTTTTTTTTTAAAGTAAAAAAGTAAAGAAAGATTTGGCCGGATACCGGTGCAAAAGTACTGAATTTTGCTGGCTGGATCTCGGTGAATTTTGACTTCTTTCATTTTTTGATTATTTTTTTGAAGATCATTTCCATTTGATTTATAAAAAAAATTCAATATAGGAGTGCCATATTCGAAATAACAATGTTACTATCAAGAAAAGACCGATAGCATTATATAAATATATCTCGGAAGACCTAAACGTCAGTGCAGAATGTGAGTAACCAAATAAAAATAAAGGTTCCAAGTTATTTTCAGCATCTAGGGGCGACTTAAGTCACGGTCCTTTTTTAGATGATAATAGAAAAAAACATATTTAAGCAACAACATTCTTGGGCAAGGCAAAACCGAGAGGGTATAGCTACTTCTAAAAGTACTATTTTCCTTCCCATTTGTTGGTTAAAATTTTACTTATATTAATTCAATTGTAGAGTCAGTCGACACAAAGAAGTCGATGCACCTTCATGTTGAAGACAAACAGCTATTATTTAGAAAACGTAACTGCTGTATGAATTTCTTTTGACACACTTTGTTTGTTAAGATTGGGTGGATTTATAAATAAATAAATATTTTGGCGTGACAGGTCTATGGGACCCAAGGCCTAGCTTCTCGCAACCATTCGCTTTGTGTGGGTTTTCAATTTTTGGGACGAATGGAAGGGATCTACAATTTTACGCCGAGTCCAAACGGCTAATTGAGAAGCTCATTCATGACAGTTTTACTCTCGGATGTTTGTCAGACGTTCGCGAGAGGTGGCGCAGTGGAAAAAAACCTTAAGATGTAATTTGGCCCTCTCGGGATTCGAACCTGAGCCCCTCGCTTAGTAGCCCAACACACTACCACTAAGCCACTGCGCCGACGATTGGGTGGATTTGAGTACCAGAAATGGTAAGCCAGAAGGTGCCGTAGAAAATGTAAAATTTACTTTAACGCAAACGAAAATTCTTCCACTTTCAAATTTACTTACATCCAAAAGTTCGTGCAAACAAAAACGACTGAACGTTTCTATCTTAAAATAAGGGCGGTTTCCGGGGCACCCATATGACAGTGACAGACAACTACCGTCTTGTCTCGTATTAGACATCGGGCACATTCAAAAACTTAGTTATCTTAAGTCGACTAGATTGGTCTGGAATAGATGTAACCTGGGGTCGAATTACCGCAACCGTGAGCGAGCGATACGTCACTGAAATTTGTTGATTTTACATGCAAAACAATAACAAATTCAGTCACGTATTGCTCGATCACGGATGCGGTAATTCAACCCCTGAACGCAAAAACTAGACTGGTCGGGAACGTCACTTTTCCAACGTCAGCCACTTATCCGAACTGTCAACTTAGTACTAGATCATAAATTTCTTGACTAGATTCGTCGGCTACTCCTACATCAAGTCAGTCAGCTGGCAGACTTACTAAACTAGGTACTTGAACGTCCCCATCGTTTTAAATGTTGAGAACACTTTTGTTATGAAATAAATACGGCGAGTTTGCATTGTGGCCATAGAAATACCTTTTCCAGGCCACATCTCTATTGAAGCTGCCAAAAATACATGTTGCGCAAATGATAATCGACCGAATAATACTACATAAATGAATATGTGCCCACTTACACAATTCATAAATGAAGGTTTTGGTTTTTCTGTGTAACTCAACTCTACACTAATTTGAAAAAAAAATTCTCAATTACAGTAGAGCTTTTCTTGTAATCCCCTTTCAGCGTATCACAACAAACCACGCAATCATTTACCCTCCACCACTATCACTTTCAGCTACACCACTATACAGCATACTTTACATGCTATGCTTTCAAATTTTATAAATTTCATTGCAAATACCAACAGAACCGAAAAAGGCGAAAAGAACTTGCAAATAAAGTGCCAAAATGTCAGCACTTATACACTTGTATAAAATGCGGTTTTGGGCCTCCTCATATCTTTTACTCGTTCTCTGGGTTCTGTCTCGCCTCGACCCCGTGACCTCCACCCCCACCCTCAACCATTTTACCGCTCAATTCTGTAACATCACCCACAGCCACAAGGCAAAAGTGATAAAAGTTTTGCGGAAAAATGCTGGGTGCGTTTTTCATTGCATTAACATTCTGTGTGGTGGACTGGAGGTATTTTTTTTTGTATGTATGGATTCATACCCATTCTCACTTTTCCACCCTGAAACTGAAACCCACGACCGCCACACAAATCGAATCTTCAGACTAACACATGTTTTGCTAAGAATATTTTTCTGGTGTAGGTTTCAAGGATTCTCTCTCAGGCTACGCTCCTTTCCTTCGCTTATCCTTTATATCCACTTGAGTTCTCTCTGGAAAAATGTGTTCACAAACACATAGAGAAAGATGACTGAACAACAAAAAACAAGTCACTCCAAGATTTCCCCACGACCGACGACACGGTTAACTCGGGGCAATGCTTTTTCATGCAACACAAGATGCTTACGATTCCAGATATTCTTCAAGCTTTCAATACTCTCCTCTACTTTGTTAATGTGAGTCGAGAAAATAAAACAACGGATCAAATCTCTACACGCTGTCTACTTTTGGAGATGATTCTGCATCTGCAGCACGAAGTTGAAGAATGTATGTGTGCATCAATATATATTGACGGGTATTTATTATTAAATAAATAAGACAAACATTCAGGATCAACATCACTTTTAAGGATCATAGTTTAGTAGGTACCTACTCAATTGTGTGAACGGGAAAATCGCAAATTTGGTCCGCTTTCTTTCGCTCCACATTGACAGTAATTTATGAAATCATTGTTTCCATACACTGAAGACTGAACACGACGGAAGGAAAAGTAATACACACATACCTACCTTACTTGTGCATATGAGGAATTTATTTTAATCCCACAAAAATGCGAGTAAGTTGGAGATTAAAAAATGAACGATTACTTGTCCCTATTGGAAGGGAAAATAAAAAATATATTGTGAAGAGAATTGGTGTAGGAAATTGGTATTGATTACCAAGAAAAGAAAGTACACTTCGCTTCAACTGGATAAGCACACGCATTTTCTAAGGTACGTTCAGTGTTGCCAGATAAATTTTTACGAAATCTGCATTTTTTGACTTCGAAAATCGTAAAAAAATCCTCATTGTCATAAAAACAATAATTCTCAATTACAAATTCATTGTTTTTTTTTCCAAGTACATATTAGAACTGAACGTCTTAAAAAGTTGTGTGTCGGCCTCTTTGTGAAATTTTAAGTAGGCATTGCAAAAAAGCATGGTTTTCAGTGATTGATAGAAAAAAAGTTCTCTCATCATTTTCACATAAGTTGGGAAAATTTAGAGCGCCAAAAATAAATCTATTATATTATCGCCGACACAATTTCTTTCGGTACATATTTACCCTACTTAAGAAGGACTAATTCTAATTTGTTTTTACCAAATTGTAGCGATCCACTCTTAGATGTGTCGAAAAGAATAATAATTTTAAAAAAGAATTTGCAAAACAGGTAAAATAATGTTTTTGACTTACCTTGGCTACAAAAACAACACTGTGCGCATACAAAGAAAGAACTTTGTGGTTGATTTTCGACCACTGGGCGAGCCTAGTTTAATTAAAAGCGGAAATGCTTGTGATTGATCACAACACGTCACTTGCGATTGCTTAAGACCTAAAAATCTACAAATGGCTGTCCAAAATCGGCAAATCGTCATTGAGGCTGAAAATCGGCAAAATGACGATAAATTTGCAAATATGGCACCACTGCCCACGTTTCCCATCTTTTCCAAACCACGTGCGTTAAATTATCATTTAATGGTGTTGACATAATAAATCAGAAAGAATAATTCAAAAATTATCGCTCTTTTTTCTGCCTCTCCTGAAAGGGATTCAAAATGGAAAAATATAGTTTTTTTCGTGTCAACACAAATTTTCAAATTGAAAATGATGACTTAATAAATTTTGATCTGGCATGCAATGCCAAGTTAATTTTCCTCCAGCCCAATTTAATGGTTGCAAAAAGGGGTTCCCTGTCCTCAAACTGACGGCCAGATCATAGACTGTTCGTACTAATAATGCCCAAACATTTTTAATAAGGTTCAGGTCGGGTGAGCTCGGCGGCCGTTGAAGATATTCCACATTCAGTCCTATATCCAATTTTTGACTATAGGTACGCGCCATGTGGATGGGCATGTTGTCTAGCTTTTGTAACGAAGGGATCTGTAACGTGCCGCCGAGTCCAAACGGCAATTTCGACAAGCTCTTTCATGACAGTTTTACACTCGGATGCTTATCAGACGTTTGCGATAAGTGGCGCAGTGGAAAAAAAACCTTAAAGTGGAATTCGGTTTTTTTCGGAGATCGAACCTGGGATCCCTCGCTTAGTAGTTCAATACCTAACCTCCAGACTCGAGACAGCAAGAAAGACCGAATCTCCATTTCAAATACCCCAGCCACTTAGGCAGATATTATTGCACTAGTCGAAACTTAGAACCCGTCAAGTAAGCGAGTATTGTATGAATTTTTCTGCACTGCTCGCCCTTAAAATTTGGCCACATTTTTAAGTGTACAAATATTCCAACTATGTGCCACCCAGCTTCCTCCTCAAAATTAAAGTCATTTTTGATCAATATTTTTCTGTATGTGCCTCATATTTGGTCTGCCATTTCGCACTTCAAACTTATTGTGTGCACTTATTAACTTATCTATACAAACAGCTTTATATCATAAGCCCGAAACGAGTTTGTGAACTAAAAAGAAAAGATTTGCGATATCATAAACCAACTCTGGTCATTTCTTTATAAAAATAACCACAGGCAGGATACACAAAATCCACACCAATGGCGATTAAAAAAAATATATATATAGGAACAACAATTCCCATTTCCCACCCCCAGTTAAAGGGGTGTCGTAAAAAAAACTTTGTGCTTGGTTTTAAGAGGTGTTTTTATGGACCGTAAAAAGAAAAGCTAATAAAAAACTGAAGGAACATTTTATGGCGCTGTGTTCTTTTCTTCGCACATGGCATTCGCAGTCTGCTGTTAAAATGACAATGGCTGAGGGTGGTAGCTTGGAGTATAATGCCAGAGTAACTGGTGAATGTAAACGCAAAAAAAAGTTGTAAACTGTTAAAGGACATTTTTTTTTTAATTTCCACTTGAGTCTTTTTAAATATTAATTAAAAGTACATAAAATGCTTAAACAATTATTGAACGAATCAAACGAACAATTTAGATGGGAAAAAATGTAGACACTTGTCTGGCTACTGAGTTTGCGAGATTAAAAGACAGTTCACAACAGAACCAAGATTTAGCCAAGCCAGTGAAGATTTGGAGTTTAAAAGAAGAGATTTCTAAAGGCAGACACACCTTCACAGAGATATATGTCATTCAGAGATGGCTTGGTCATCCCTGGGGCCTCCCGTACTAAGCTATAGCGGGCATTCCATTTGTAAACAAATATGTTGTAGCTTGGATGAAGGTTAACATCTAAAATAACGGTCGTATCCAAAACGTTTGCTGAATGCGTTCTGCAGGATAGAGCGTAATTAAAACAGATCTAGCGTTTAAAAGTGATACTTATGTCCTATATCCCCTTGTGCGGCCTAGGGCCTCTACAACGCCTACGCGCCATCGTGTGCGGTTTCTGGCAATGTGCCTCAGCTCTCCTCAAGTCTTTCCCAGTTGCCATGCTTGCTTCTCGACTGTTCTACGCCATGTTATTCTAGGACCGCCGCGTATCCTGCCATCCTGATTAAGCGGATTCCATTGCATCGCGTGGTTAGCTATGGACCTATCACCTTTTCGGCCACTTTCGTCGTTGTATGGTTGTGCCAATAGATGCTTGGCCGGTTCTCTCATAAAGCTGTTCGTTCGAGATACGGCTTGGCCAGAAAATCCTTAAGATGTTACGCAGGCACCTATTAACGAACGTTTGCAGCTTTCTTGTGATATATGGATCCATCGTACGTAGTCTTGATAATTGCTATTAATTTATCTGAGGCACGCCAAATAAATTCCCCGATTGACACTATCAAACGCCTTTTCGAAATCGATGAACAGCAGGTGGAGTGGCGATCGATATTCAACGCACTGCTCAATGATGATCCGCAGGGTGTTGATGTGGTCGACACAGGAGGAACCAGAGCGGAAACCTGCTTGTCCGTCGAGTGTGTCTTCAAGGTGTTCTTTAATTCGCTCCAGAATAACTCTAGCTATTATCTTAGCCACAGCAGGCAGCACGCAGATGCCTCTCCAGTTTTCGTACTGCATTAGGTTGCCTTTTTTAGGGAGCTTGACGATCATTCCCTTTAAAAGTGATAGGGAACTGTACAAAAGTTCTTCAAATGAAAACATTGAATAAACTTGTCCAAAAAACTTAACGAACTGCGCACTTGAGCTCTTGTTTTATTAACAGGTGGCACAAAAGTTGTCACGCGATGTTCTTTGGCTGAAGTTCCGGCGATGTTTCCTCGCATTCTTGATAGTATATTCTCTTTGAGAGCTTCAAGTGTCTGCAGGTTGTTGACATAGACTAGTGACTTAAAAAAAAATCTACAAAAATAAGTCAGGAACGGTTAAATCAGGCGATCTTGCCGGTACAAATCGTCAAACCGAGAAATTAGGCGACCCGGAAATATAGTCTTCACAACTTCGGTTGTGGCTTAACAGCTGACGCATTGTCTGCACTTTGTAATAAAACATCTTAGAGTCTTTCACCAATATTCTCTGTAAGAACCGCCGATTGATACTTTACAAAAATATCGAAGTAGAGATACATTTTCGGCCACTTGGAAATATTATAGCTTCTTCCGAGGGGGTGATGACTTGTACATAATGTACTCAAATTTAAATTACCTCTAAATATGCAGATGCTCTATTTTTTTTTTTTAAGATTTTTATAGGTTCGTGGATTAGGGCGTAAATTGAAACCAACTCGCTTCGCTCGTAGTTCGCAATAAACGCAAACAAAGGAATAAATTTCTAAACGTATGCCAAAATCTTGGTTAACTCAACGAAACCATCGATATCATTCAAACCCCAAGCAATACCAACTCCTTGTACATGCACATAAATATATGTATGTATATAATGCATAAATGAAACCGAATCGCAACCGTCTAAACACACACCAATAAACCACTCATTGCATAGTTGAGTTAACTTTTTGTTTAATTTTGTTCGCACAGGCCGCTGTCAAAAAAGGGCTACAACTAAAATACTCAGTCTATTCGACTTCACTTCACTTCACTTAACTTCATTCGGGTTTCTCGTCCTGCTCGACGAGGACGCCCCATTATTCAACCACTTACTCATTCATTCATTTATTCAATTCATTCAAATATAAAGCAAATCACCTCATTAGATGATGTTTCAAGGGTGTGGGGGTGCTAATGTTTCCTAAGAGGCGGTTGTGGTGGTGGGTCGCCTCCCTCGTTTTTTTTTTTTTGTTTGCTTCATTTGATCCTGTAGTGTTGTTGAGTGCGGGTTATTTTGATATACACTACACACAGATACTTATTTTATTTTGTTTCTCGTTCTTGCTATACGCTCGCTGTGAAACCCAACTGTGAAAGCAAGAGGATTTCAGAGGATAGCTGAGCAAAAGAATTATGAGTGTAATTTTGTCTGTTATTTTTTGTTTAGTATTTTAGGCAAAGTTGGTTGCGATTTTTTTTTTTTGAACCATTTTCAAGGATGAATGCCTGGGTGGAAGTTGAAGTGCAGAGAGTTTTAATATTCTGAGGGTAAAAATGACGACCGTGGGGAGAGCTGTAAAAAGTTGCTAAACTTTTTATGATTATCTCATAAATTATATTGAGTAATAGGGCGATTATAAAGAGAAAGATACGAATCAGTTTTAGTGCTTGCTACTTTGAATTACAAAATTTGGTTTGTTTCTGTTGCTGCATTTAAAACATATATACAAATACATATATATTTATGTTATGTGGCATCACGGCATAGGCAAACAATTTTGTTTAACGATTATCGAACGATGGAGACACAAAAGTACACATTTTGTTTTTATCGAAGTGTTTACGGACAGTGATAAAAAGCTTAATGGGGGTCGTGTTTTGCACATTTCGTGGGTAGGTACAATTGGGTATTTAATTTGTTGTTGTTGCTTGTGAAATTTTATGGCTGGTGTGACATTACTGTCGAAAAAATGTTGATAAAAGTAATGAAAGGGTTTATGTTTTTTGGAACACCTGCTATAAAAGTTACAAAATCAGGTACAAAAAAATAAATATTTTGGCGCGACAGGTCTGTGGGAGCCGAGGCCTAGCTTCTCACAACCATTCGTTTTGTGTGCGTTTTCAATTTTTGAGACGAATGGAAGGGATCTACAATTTTACGCCGAGTCCAAACGGCCAATTGAGAAGCTTTTTCATGATAAAATCAGTTACACTTACAATTAAAAATGTGCACAGTTTTGCAGGAAACTCAAAAAACTTGATAAATCCTGAACCATTTGCTTTAAAAATCTAATTCTTTTTTATTAAAGTAAAAAAAAAAATATTTGTAATACAAAATAAATAAAGAAAACAGATTTAAAGGTATATCTAGACGTAAGAAGTTAAAGTCATGTGATACGAGGTTAAGTTTCTAAAATGCAGATACGAGGTTTTGACTGTTCGGCGACGATATGTCGATCGTTTTCCGGGATAACTATCTACAACCTTGGAGTGGTGCTTTCAAATGTGTGCATATCCTTATAGCTTGAATTTAAAAAATATATATATAAGTAACTTCCCTTACCAAGGTGTGATAACTGGGTGCGATCATGTATGCATACGTCAAGATCATAGAAAGATTGGTTCTTTGTGATCCCTTTTTTGGGATTTTGGCGCTTACAGTCCGGGGTGGACCACGGCCTCAACTAACAAGCCCCTCCAGCCAGCTCGGTCCCTCGCCAGCTGCCTCCAGTTACGCACACCAAGTTGGATTAGGTGGCGGAAGGTGGTGGAAGGGTGGAAGGGAGGAACGGCTTGGCAATTATACAGCGCTACAACCCATTGCCATCCATCTAGCAATGGCCAGACGGAACGTATATATGCGATATGCAAACTAGAGTACAACGTATTTTATTTAAGCAGTATACAACTCCAAACACCACTACTGGTAAGACTCCAGCGGAGATCCTTATAGGTCGGCGGCTTTGCAGGATATCGTCCATCCTGATGAGGGGCAGTTAACTGCCATTCGGACCAAGGAAAGCCAAGACGTAAGGACTTCCAGAATTATGCATCAGGTCCCTCGTGGCTGGAGGGCGCGATAATCGAAATCACAGATCCAGTCTCATATGTGAAATCTGAAGACCATGATGTAGGAGATCGACATGTGGATCCGATCAAACGAAGCGTTTCAAATGGTAAGCCCTATTTAATAGAGATTTCTGCGGCCAAGGAACCAAGGCGTAAATTTGGTAAAAACGACGTCATCAAAAAACCCATCAGCCGACATTCCGCCAATGCATTCATCCCCACCACCTTTGCTGAGATCCGATGATGACATGGTCACCGGGTACGGGAGATTGGTAAAACCACCCCAACGGTATGGAACGAATTAAAAAAGGGGAGGAATATGTTAACTGCGTCGTTTAATTCACTTGGGAGATTCCTTCGAAGCTGAGTCACCAGAAAAGGAGAATTCAATTGAGAAAATAAAAAAGATTAAAAAGAAACTAAAAGTTTATTCATTTCTATTTTTCTTTATTAAGGTTGCAACACTAAAGACAACACTATGGGTATTTCACAAAGTTGCGAAAGTATTTTCACTGTACCCAAAGACAGAGCAAGTCTGCTATTCCTGAAATATCCAGAATATGAGTATTTGCAAGTGCTATGCCGTCTCTTAAATAAGGTAAGGGATGTCCAATGCGGCTTTTCCGGTGGTCTTTTACTAAAATTTTTACAAAGGTTTGACAGCAGCCTGACGGTGAAAACCTTGATATCCGTACGTGGATAACAACTTAAGCCAGTGGAGAACTTCCTTTATTACTATTAATTGTTACAACATTCAGGGTGAACAATTTATTGAGTTGCTAACTAAAGTATTTTTCAGAAAACTCCTCCAAGACCATATACGCCACACGGGTTTCGAATCGTCGTTGGTGAGTGTTGATGTTGGAGATAAAGTGTTTTTCAGAGGGAAGGTGAAACGATCTGTGATCGTCTTTAATATGCGAAAGCACAGTACTATTATTCGACCATCGCTGTTTCACGCTTAAGAAAACTCACGCGGACGCAACAGGCAAACCAAGTCATAGACTAGAATACTGCGACGTTGCCAGGAAAACTTGTCCAACCCTGGACACCAAAAGATCCAAAGCAGCTTCTGCGACTCAATGGATCTAGTGTCTCGCTAGCTAATGTCAAAACGATAACCTGACATTGTTTTCTGAACAGACACGCGCAAAGACTAAGACTGCCATGTAATGACTTTTGCAGAGCTGTACTAGAGACGAGGAAGAGGGTAAGTCGTTCTCCCATCTTCTCTGCAGATGCCCTGCCCTATCCAGCTTAAGGAAGGCTTACTTAGAAAAGTACTTCTTCAATGATCCAAGTGATCAATGCTTCATTACTATTACTTCTGAATGCGCAGCTTATAAGAAGGAGACAGGTTATAAGTTCCCTTTAAGTGTAGGTTAAGTCACTAGACGATAAAATTATCTTGCAGCCCTATACTGAGGTCTCAAAACGTATAGCCCAGCCTGTGCGTAAGCCGCACTCCGACCAACAGATTTTTTGCAACTATGGAAAGCAACAGCGGCTTTTGTTATGCGTTCTTTTTAATTTTGTGTCTAAGATAGGACCTAGGTATTTAACTTCGCTGTCAATCACAGATTCATACGCATATGGGATCACCTCAGAACCAGCTCTTAGCTGATAATAGCTACAATTGGATGCTCTGAGAAAATAATAAAACCAGCATCACCTGGGTGAAGAACTGATCCGTATAAGTTGAATGTAAATAGCACCTTACCAACTGACAGGGAAACTCTGACAAAGATAGATTAAAGAAGATCAGTTTGTGGTTATCTGGGAGAATAAACAATCCAAAGACGCAATTATTGAAATCTCTGACTAACAGAGACATAATCCACAATGAGTAACCATTTTTTGACACATTTTAGAGACGAACTTAAAGTAATTGCATCCGCAGTTACTACCAATGCAGCGAGTCTTCTTAAAGACTATAATCCGTTTGAAAAATCTATCGCCTTTTATGTATTGTATTCAAAGCCCATTAAAAAACCGAATTCCATTCAACCATATTGACCTCAAATTCCGACTCGGGGACAAAAACAATAATAAAAGCCGATCAACTTCCACTGCAATTGCAAACAGTTCAGAACTTCCCTACGTTAATGCTTCTCTACATATTTAATCCGATAACAGCTCACTTAAGTTACAAAAACCCTGCTTATATCTTCATTCATTGGTTTGGTGTAATGTGCTATGTCACAGCAAATCCTAAACAACATAAGTGCACGAAACAAATCGCATGGAAACTTAAAAATGTGTAACACGAACTGACTGAGCCCCCAGGAGCAACAACACAACTGGCACTTAACACCAGTAAAAAAGACTCGAATGAGCGTGGCAGTCGTAAGACCACACTACCTCATTTTACCACCATATCGAGTTACTTGTTCGAAGCAGCTAAATAAAGTGGAATCAAGAAGAAGACTTAAAGTGAACAAAGTTAAAAAAAAATATTCATACAACGATTTTAAAGAATATGCAGCTGGAGAAAAAAATAGACAGGAATTTGTGAAACCTCTTCTGCCCCAAATAGTGCATATTTCGACGAGACACACTTATTGAAATTGCACAGTAGAGTCGCGATTATATGAACCCGCGATAATAATATGAACTTCAGAGTTTTTATTTACTAAATTCTTTTACATCAACTCAGACTCAATAGTTTGAATTAAGTCGCAGTGGAATTTTGTGGAAAAAAATAGAAAACACCCCTTGACTTCAGTCCAGGTCATTTATAGGAAAGGTCACTAGTTTATTTATTTCCTTACATTTTAAATCATTTCTTGTGATTTTTTAGACAAGTGTGCGAAAAAAAAGAATTAGCTTCTATAATATATTCCAGAGACGCAAAACAAAAAAAAAAAAGGCCATTAGTTTGGAGAAATTATGATGAACAAATTGTTTATACATATTATTTTTAGTAAAATAATAATTTAATTTAAATAAGATATTTATAAATAAAAAATCTTTTCTCCGAGCTTTTTGTTCCACAAAAGTAGGTATCTATAATTTTATCAAAGTCTAAAGAACTTCTTAAATAGGTTTGTTAATTTTAGTTTCGAAAATGATCGTGCAGCACTAGCTTTAGTTACCAACGTTACATAAAGGTAATAAATACTCGGCACAATCAGTTTTGTAACGTTCTGCGCATCTGTCAAAATGCTGCAAAATGGCGGCCAATTGTGACTGAAAACATTGTTTACAATTCATTTTCTCAGTTTCTCTCGTTTAAACACCAGTTCTATTTCTTTATTTGTTTAGCTTATGGACAATACTTGAAAATCTATATGGTACTAATAAAGCAGACAGTAATCCGCCATTTTTGCTAGTTCACATTACCGACACCTGCGCAATATATTACCTTATGGCGTTTTCGATTGAAGAAGAGCAAAAGAGCAAATCTAGAAGTGATCTTTCGATGTTTTCCATGTTTAATTAAAAAAGAAAGTACACTAGTAAGTAATTATTAACACGAAAGAAGTGTCCGGAATATTTTTAAAGGATTGCCCTGAACTCAATAACACACTCAAGCAAAATGCCAGATTGAAATGTTTGTTGTGGTATTAACAACACATTTTGCGCTATTTGATCGGAAAATATCCAATTATGAGTGCAAATGTAATCTTTACTTGGAATATATTAGTTTGGCCCATTGAAACGTTCATATTTACTGTAGAACGCAAAAAAAGGTAGCAACAGAAAACCAAATTATGATGTGCATATGGTGTCTACGACTATTGCAAAAGTGCGCCAAAAATTTCATTGAAAAGAGCAATTCTGAGTTTCGGGGCAATTCTCCCGGATCTTCAATGAAAAACGCCATTAGATTTGTGTACTGTGCTAGTTACAGCAATTGTGACAAATAACAATTATTGCAAAATATACTTTAGGAAAGCTGCACGATATAAAATGATTTTTCATTATTAAAAAAACAGCAAGTTCTCCAATACACGAAGGCTTTTCTATTTTGTCTCTGAATTTGGACCATAAACTGAGAATTTCCCTGGCAAATGATTCAGATATGTCTTCTTTACATATATCAACGAATTATAGAGCTTTTTTTTAATAATCAGTGTCATTTCAAATTCACAGAGTTGAAGGCCGCAAAACACTGAAATCGGAAACAATTTCATTCCGTGGAAGGAAAAGCGATTTCAGTTGATTAATACTGATGTCCAATGCTCGATAAAATATGTTCCCTTTGAACAAACGGATCTTGGAGACGCTCTTCTTCGCAAAGTTCGTCAAATGGCGTTTTACCTTCCTCTGACATGATCTAGAAAATTCAGGGTTGATGGAGCATTTTTCTGCCACATTTTTAAATGTACGAATTCATGTCGATACCGTTCCAATTATTCTTGAAAATTTTCAAACGTTTTAACACATTTGAAAGATCGGTGGCTTTAGAGGCTCCATCGCTCGCACCGCCAATGTAAAGTAAGTAAAATAAAAAAGGCCTAGCTTTTCACAACCATTTTCGTTTTGTGTGAGGTTTTTAATTTTTGGGACGAATGGAAGGGATCTACAATTTTATGCCGAGTACAAATGGCCAATTGGGAAGCTCTTTCATGACAGTTTTACACTCGGAAGCTTGTCAGACATCGCGCAAGGTGTCGCAGTGAAAAAAAATCAATAAAGTCTAATTTGTGTTCTTTTGGGGATAGAACTGGGGACCCCTTGCTTAGAAATCCAATGCACTAACCACCAATGTACAGTGACAAAATATGATGCAACCGATGGATGCATTTTGTTTTGAATATGTTGAAATTTTAATGATTAGTTTTGAGTTTCTGTATGGTCTTTAGTTGTGTCTCACTTTAATTGATTTTAAGTGCTTGTTTGAAAAAATTATAATTTTTTAAGTAGAAACGTACGTACAATTTTTTTTTTTAAACGTTAGGTTATTTCAGAGCCCCGCGCCCTATAGTTACGTCACGAACTACTTGAAAATAATGAACTTTTCGATTACATGAACGGGGGTCGAATCGCGTCGTCCGTGAACGAGCATTACGTGACGGAATTTGTTTTTGTTTCACATGTAAAATCAACTTAATTCAGTGAACGTAATGCACGTTCACGTACGAAGCGATTTCACCCCAGGTCTAACATTATGTAGTTTGTTTATTTAATCGGGAGTCTACTGTACGTTGGAAACGCGTATGATGCTACTTCGTTTGACTTGTCCCGACGTTTCAGATTGAGGTACTGCGTTAAGACAGTTTTTACCAAGTTCTAATATAACCTAGTAAATGCTGTTTCAAATATGTAATTAATTTTCTTGCAAATCGTCGTTTCATATTCGCTCATTTCACACTTTCCACTGCAATAAATATCATATCAGTCATATACTAAACTTTGAATAAAAATTAATACAGTGCTAATGACCAAAAAACTCCTCCACATACATGGACTGATTTTCTTTTAAAGATAAACCTCTCTGCGAAACATTATTTCATCTCCAACGAATTGGAAATGTCTGCTTTTAAAAAGAACAAAAGAATTCGATGTTAAAGAGAGAGAGGCAGGGACGAAAAAAAGGCATTCGATGATGTTTCCAACGAGACGAGTGTGCCAATAAGAAGGATAATATAACTGTTATTATTATTCGCATTGACACAAGAAGGGGATTCGGGTTGGTAGGTTATTCAGTGCCGGAGCTGTATAGCTCTTAGTAAAATAAGCGTAAACTCAGTGGTTTTATGAATACTTTAAGCATTATGCGTGTGGGTGTGTGTGTGTGCGTCAACACAGGAGAATAAGCAAATATTTGGCAGTCAGTCAGCCGTAGTTCAGGGGGCTGTGGGTGGTAGTGAAACAGCAATTCAATTTCGAAGTCCTTTCCATAAGGGATAAACGGCAAAATAAAGATGAACAAGAAGAAGGCAATAAAACCGATGAAGAAAATGCAAAAAAGGAATTTTCAAAGAAGGCTGTAATTTGTCCGGAAGGCATTTACCAGTTTGTATCTGTTTATTTATTTATTGCTTCTTCCGTTTTATGAGTCAGGCATTAGTAAGTGGATATGCTTAAGCTCGAATAAAACCATTCTTATTGCGTATATTATGATTCCAAGGAAATGCAATGGTGGCTTAAGGATGTGGGATGTTTTCTGCGTGTTTTCTATCGTATTAAGATTGAGAGACACCTGTGAGATGAAAACCCACTTTTGTCACTCAGTTCTTGCTTGGGAAAGGATTTGGCCCGACGAGCTCTAAAATGGTTAGATCCAATTACCATTTGATGTTAGTAGAGAGCGCGTTCCACCACGTCGTAAAGAAAATCGGAAAATCACTGCAGGTTAACAATGGCTGCTGGTATCTACATTGAGGGAGACATACAACGGAACCAGCCAACTGAGTCGGTGATAAGCATGCTTAAATCAGGATCATTAACTCAAACTTGGCACATAGCTTTGTGAGAAAGAAGACAAAAACATTAAAAGTGCACGAAGGTCTAAACAAACGATATAAACAACCGGATTTTAGGTGCTATCTACCATCAGCATGCTTAGCAAGAGCAAGGGAACCTTGTAGTAGAGTCACAGTCGGTGTTGAGGATATGGAAAAAACACTTCTGCAGACTGTTAAACGGCGAAGACGACTGAAGTCCAACAAGGCTGCTGGACCAGACGGCCTACCAGCCGTTTTAGGCCCGGTAAGTCCACAACCGACCGAGTCGGACAGAACGTCACGATAGACAGCTATAACTTTGAGGTAGTTAGGGACTTTATCTACCGCGGTTCCGTTTTAAACTCTGTAAATGACATCACAGCAGAGATCAAGCGGAGAATTACACTCGCCAATCGCTGTTTCTTTGGCCTAAGAAGGCAATTAAGAAGTAAGGCCTTGTCAAGAAACGCCATGGAGATTCTATATAAGACCCTTATCATCCCAGTCCTGCTGTATGGTGCAGAAGCATGGACATTATCGAAGGCGGATGAGGATATCCTTGGACGTTTTGACCCCAAAATTCTTCGTGTGATTTTTGGCCCCATTTGCGTTGATGAGATTTGGAGAAGGAGATATAACAGCGAACTCTACGAGCTGTACAGCGACATCGACCTTGCCAGAAAAGTGCGGACCAGCCGTCTGACATATAGAGCGTATGGACAACAATGCTCCGGCTCGAAGAGTCTTCGACTCCATCCCAGAGGGACAACGCAGCAGAGGAAGACCTTGCCTAAGGTGGCTCGCACAAGTGGAAGGGGACCTCAACCAACTTGGAGTGCGCAACTAGAGGCAGTTAGCCAAAGACCAAGCTAACTGGAGAGGAGTACTTGATGAGGCCCAGGTCCACCCCGGACTGTAAGTTAGTAAGTAAGTATGATAAACTCCGAACGACAGTCTTGGGCTGTTATAGAGTTTGTAGAGACTGACTCCAGGCACTTGATAGCAGCTTGACTATCCCAGAAGATACGGATATCTTTAGTAGATATCACGTTTTCTTTCAGACTTCTTTTATTGCCAGAAGACAGAAGGAGGGACTAGGATTAAGTCTGTCGGAAAATACACCGCCTTCATCCTCCAGGAATACTTCCTCCTCCCAGAATGATCGAGTGGTTATTGGAGGTTTCTATAGAATTGAAGGACTGGTACCTGGTATGGCATAGTCAATGTTTTTGAAGTTGTAAGAATGTTAAAATGTGTTATTGGTAATATTTTGACACGCTCATGTTTGAAATTTAAACATGCGCTTATCTAAAATAGCTTTTCAGATTTTGTTATTAAATTGTGAACTCATATAATTCAAGTGGAGGATGCAAACAAGAAGAAGGTATATGTCTGTTCACAATTTTTCGTTCACGATTTGTCCAATTTAAATGCGTTTTAATAAAGGAGCTCCACATATTTAATTTAGATTTAAGCAGAAAGTTTAACTGACATTTTTGTTAATCAATCCCCAGGAAAATCGGGAATAACCAGAATTGCAGACGAATAAAAAAAGGAGGTTTATTGCAAAAGCTTAGAAACTCAAAAATGCACTCCAAATTTTATATGCGAAATGAACTTTCGATTGATAGAATGATTTTTTTATCTGTCCGAATACAGATTCTACGAATTCGACACACTTTCGAAAGAAATCGAATCTCAAAATAAGCATGAATACTATTTTCCTGCGACGTCGAAAGGAGCGTGACTAGCAAATCAAACACGACTGCTACATATGAAAGAAAACTATCATATCTTATAAAATAATTTAAATTTAAGATCCATATTTGTTAGTTAGTTCTTTGTGATAAATAAAGAGTTCAAAGATCCAACTTTATAAGAGCAAGCCGACTTAAACCATTACGAAAGGCACTTTTAATAAATGTAGAAGCAATACAAGAGACTTTCGTTACAACATACCTATTTGAGTTTAATGAATTTATGGGTCTGTTTCCTCATTGACTGTTTATTTTTATGTTTAGAAGCAGAAGTGAATTTAAAAGAAAGCATTTTCAAAAGCTGTGAAACATTTAAATATCTGCCTATCTCCTTCCAGCAATTAACTTTTTCTTAACATTTTTCCTCCATGCAAAATTTTACAATTTACAAATACCAAAATACTGTTGACCAGTTTCGAAAATCTTTGATATAAAACAGATAAAGTGACGTCTGAACACCCGCTTGCAAACTGAACACTAAAGAACACATTGACTGGAAAATGTTAGGGAGAATTATGTCTCATGAGTGACTTATTGCGAAATAGCTCTTGATCAAACGAATGCAGTTTAATATTGAATGATCCCACGTATGTTATTCAATCTCCGACAAATTGTCATGCGTATTAATACCTCTATTATTAACAATACTGAAAAAGCATAAAGTACTGACAGGTTCCACTATTCACTCCCAAAGAATGCACTACGGCAGCTATTTTTCATGGGAGCTGATGTACTTCAAATAAATTCTAAAAAATGTCAATTAACTGCATTCCCTTTACCTCGACTGCTTCAGGCCTAAGTCATGTATAGTGAGATCTCATTATCGTCCATCAACCTAGATAACGCAGTGACATTTCACAGATTTTTTAACTCTATAAACTATAACAACGCGAATTCAATTTACATCTTTTATCTATAAGCGCGTGTGCTTGTTTCATAAATTGTTTGTATACTGAGACTTAGTTTAATAAGAATAAATATTCATTTTAATAATTTTAATAAAAAAGCATAGCTGTAAGTACTCACCAACTTCTCTTGGCTTTTCGTGTGTATATTGTTTTGGTGAGCTGTTCTTTTTATTTGGTATTGGCCTTAAAGTTGAATTAATTTGCTAAAAAAAAGACAAGTCATGACAAATTGAGTTTCTTTTGCTTAAGCTAAATAGTTTTACTATTTTGTCAGATCTTTCGCCGCATGGCAGCCGGGCTACAGCAACATCAGGACTATCTTCTGGTGGCGGAGGCTGTGGTACCCAATTGTAGCCTCTTCTAGATATTGGTACACCCACTCGATCATATTGAGATGCTTGTTGCCTGTTGAATAGTAAGAAAAATATTCAAATAAAAGTGATTCACCATAATTATAACTAATGCTAATTATGGGTATTTCAATTTCCGGACACATAAGACATTTTAAATATTTATTACTATTATTCCTTGTCCGGAGTATTTCATTGCTTTTCCAGTAAATTTTAGAAAAACCTCTTCCGATATCAAAACAAATTATTATTTCTGACATTCGGTTTAGCTAAATTCATAAAAATTTCTGAATCGCAGTCAACATGCCTCAATATCCTCAATGGCTACAGTAACGTATGCTTAGTTGGTTGTGGTCTCCTTCGAGCTGAGCACCTGTCCACTGCGGAGTCCATTTAAAATGGCAAACAACCAAGTCCATGTTTTTTTTTGGTAATGGGAAGTTAAAGATTAAGCATGATTTAAGCGATGACGTTTGGCCGCATTGTTCCCGTCCAAAACCGAGTTAGTCCTTAATTGTAGTTGTATTTAAGAGAAGGATGGGCACGATACAAACTGATCGTGGATAACTTTTAGCTCTAAGCAACTACGTACTTCGCTCTTTAAAGATTGCATTGCACTTCCTGAGTTGGCCTGTCGTAGCACTTTTAAAACTAGCTGAACACCCGACAACAATAATTTTAATGAAATTTGCATCCAATGTCCTACCAACAATTAAAATTATCTTCAAACTTGGTTCTGGTAAGTGCAATAGTAAGTTCAATAGTCGTGTGAAAACTATCTGCTGCTTAAGCAGAATTCTTAGGCTATTTAAGGATTGTTCTGGAGCCTTGTTCTACCGCCTTCTCTTGACCGTATTACACTTGCAATTCGTTTGGATTACGCTGGAAATATTCAAACGTCTAGTCCTCTTGAATCGCAGCAAATATAGATTAATAGATAGATTATAAGCCCCTCTGGTGGGCTCTGGCCTCTATTAAAGGAGCGTTTTGCCTGATAAAATCCTAGAGCCATCTTTCCACTCCAGAGGCAGTCAGGAAGACAATAATCTTCTCTGGGTGTATGTCAGCAAGAGTTGCTTAAGTGACGATTTCATCGTTAAGGATGTTTTTTTCTGGTTCAAATAGATTCCATGAGTGTGTGAAGAGAGGATTCGTCACTCTCAAGACACAGTCTGCATGTTGGATCCGGTGAGACTCCAATGCGGTGTATGTGTTTTTTGTTGATGAGGCCGTGTCTACTGATTATTCCTGTTAGTATTCTCAGGTTATTTTTGTCTAGGTTGATGAAAAAGTAGGATGTCCTGGGAGAGAATTTGGGAAAGAATTGTGTGGTGCAGTTCTGACCGTTGATTAGAACCACACTTCTTTGGAATCGATGCGTGATACGTGGATAGCGAAGATTCCTAGGAACGCCACTGGATTCGTTGGTGTTTCAAAGTGCACATTTTATTGACTGCTTTGGTCAAACCAAACAAAGAGACTTATTATTAGAAGCCTATTATACTGTAAGGCGACTAACTAACTTGTTTGCAAATGATACCTAGCCGCATTTATTAGCTGGAAGTCAAAGACCGACTTCCAACGGCTGCTTTCACAAGAGACAGGTTTTCTGACATCGTTTCCCTTAAGCACTCAACAGCTGTCTGAAATCGCGTTTCGCTAAAACACTCAATAGCAGGAAACAAGTATCCTGAAGTGGCGGAGGTAATTGGATGTGACAAGTTCACCATGGTACCAAGAAGAATATATAGTAACACTGCAAATAATAATGAGTGTCTACGAGAGGTGGTCAAATATCACTGGATGTAAAGTGTCCAAGGCACTTTGTCTGCAATTCAATAGGAACAAACAATAACAACAATAGGGAAACTTGGAAGGACACAGCAAGGAGTTCAATCACGGCACTGTCTTTTGAGAAAACATACAAAAAGACTTAGACGTGACAGATACAGCCACTTGCAGATTCTGAAACGACAAGCTGCAGAAAATAATTCCACGCTTACTGTGTGAAGCAATATCTCGCAGCCGAAGAAAGTTTTTAGGTCACTTTTTCCAATTTCTAGAGGATATATACCACACGAAGTGAAAAGGGCTACTCGGTTTCTGCAGAGAAATTGGTCATGACAGACAGGCTGTTGATGAGCAACTCTTAATTAGAGTGCTCAGTAAGCTCTCGAAGCTTACTAATCTCCCTCCTTCTTCTCCTACTCCCATCCTCTAATTATCCTAATTTCTACAAAACTCTTATCCCATACCCTTTCTCCTGGCCGGACTAAGGAGTCATACGTCCCGTGCCGAGAGTCAGCTTGGCTGAGGGCGCAGTTAAAAAATAGCTCAGTCGCACACGGAGTATCCGGATACCTGGCGACCTCCGGAATAGCCAGCCTTATTTGTGTAATGCGGATCTCTGCACAAATGGACATATTTTCTCCGCTACTCGTGGGTCCTTTAAACAACGTTAACGAAAACAAAAACAAAACAAAAACAAATTCAGAGACAGGTGCTCTTAAACTACCGGCTGGAAGTACTGTCTCAAGGCTCGCTTCCAGTACTGGCACTCCCGTAATGGCGGTGACAAGGAAGTCGGCTACCGAACCTGGTTGTACCGTCGCCGGCAGGTCCGGGGTGCTCCCTGCGCAACAAAAGGGTATGCGCTCCCTACACCGTCCACTCAACACGCACCAGTCTAGGTCTGCACGCCGTACTGCCTCGAGTTCCCGGCCTGTAAGCCTATCCACAACACAGTACAGAGAGCGACGTACCGCCTCCAGACTTCTGGAGAGATATAAGAACGTCCCTCAAGACCAGCTCTCTGATAAGATCAGAAATTCGATTTCATGGGCGACGAGAGTCGTTAATGAGATCCCACTGACTCCTCAATAAAGGACTCCACGTCCAAACGTCAAAGGTCGTTTGAGGAAGTCTCCGTGTACCCCAAAAGAGCGAAGGTTAACTGTGGTAGTTCCTCCCTCCCCCCTAGGCACAACAAACCATTCAGCGATGTGCTCAAGGCACAGCTCGTGCTTGCTGTCATAGACAGAAGCGACGTTGATGGCAGCATCACTCCTGAAAAATGGAGGAAGGTGGAAGTTGAGCTGGCCACTAACTTCCTGCGGGTCTTGGATGATCACCCAGGACCTCCACCCTCCTGTCACGATGGCCGATGGCATCAGGGCCACGTGAAGCTGGTCGCATGTGCCGATCAAAGGTCTGTAGACCTTCTTAGGATAGCTATCTCGTCGTTGGGCGAAGTGTGGAAAGGGGCGCAGCTCGAGGGCTCCTGAATCCCTGTCGAACCCTCCGACCCCCCGATCATCTTAAAGATCATAAGGGCGAGTAACTCTCATCTTCCGACTGCCAACTGGAGGATTGCAAAGCTGGAGGAACCCAAAGGGGATAAACGATCTGCAGTCATCGTGATCAATATGGAATCCCTCGCTCCTCTTGCTGCAAAGAAAGGGCAGATTAACTATGGCTTCGGAGCCATAACACTCAGGGTCTACCAAAAGGATGAGGAGGATCCTGCCAAGGAGGGAGTGCGGCCTTCCGCCTCTGTTGAAACTGCAACGGTTAGTAATATACCGACCACCTTTGCAGTGAATATGGAGACGGACGACTGCAACCCCACCGGTAAGGGAGTGCAGACCTCCGCTTTTACTGGTACTGACGCGGTTTGTGAAGCACCGAACGCCTTATCGGTTAAGGAGAATGCAGGGGTATGCAATCTTCTGAAGGGAGGCTGTCTTTCTCAATAATGATTTACAAGAGCCTGATGAAAATTTAGCAGCGTAGCTCGAAATAGAACCGGGTTTAGTTTTGGTGTCATTAATTAACTTAAGATGTCCGTTTTCTCAGGCTGTGATCGGCATGTCTCATAGTTTTTCGTGCTGTTCAGTGATTTCTGCAACGTCAACGTGGAAACTGCATTTTTGAGTATTATTCGCGCCATAATGGGCCGATTCTAAGGTGAATCTAAAAAATTAGTATCAACATCAACCGAAGTATCAATCTTGCAATTCGCTGCTTCGACGGTCTATGCTAATTAAGGAGTAAACTCCTCGGCAGAGATGATACGGATTGTAAATCTTTCGAGCCTGATATTCTATTATTTTTATTTCAATTCTACACATATTTCTAGAGGAACCACAATTTCATTATAAAGATAAACAGTTAATAACATTTTATGGTTAAAACAAACAGAAGCTGATCTATCTCGGTTAAACAAACCGGACATAAGCAAAGGCGCTTTAGAGAACGAACAAAGAATGAGTTAGTTCTCCCAAGGGCATTTCTCGGAGTGCATTCAAAAATGATTGATATGAAAAAGAAACCCTTATTGATAGGCGAACATCAAGCCATCATTTTTTGTATGTCACTTTAGTTTGCCTTTGGAGCAGCATACAATTTTCTCTTATATATATGACTGACATTTATCTATCCACTGTTAACTAATAAAGTCAGACGTGGCAACATATGTTTAAATCTATGTCCAGCAATAATCACCTTAAACTCTCATAACAATCCAAACAAACAACCGCATATTCTCCATTCTCCAGCAAAAGACCATCGTCACTTTTGCGACTCTTCACAAATGGAAACTCATTCACAGGTAACGCTCTAACACGTTTTCTATATGTTGTTATACCGCATAAATGGCAAATGTAATCATGCCAATTGTACTTCCGTTCTGCCGGATTAACACTGGGATTTTGTGCTTCGTATCTGCAAGAGAAAATCGATTTACTTCGTGTCATATCGACGCATAAAAATACGAATTGTCTTACTTCCTCCACTGATTCAGTAACGAATGATAACAGAATGTGCAGACTAACGCTGAATAATCGGAGCGCAATTGTTCGGCATTTGGCGGTGATTTATGTTTACGTAAATGCGGGAAGTATGGTCGATTACCCTGAAATTACAAGAGCAATACATTTTATTAAAGTTAGACAAAAATATAAATGATTTCCAACCTCCTTGCTGGTGTATAGAACTCTAGCCAGAGTCAAGTCAGAATGTAGGCCACAAAGGAAGCAATAAATTGAGGTGCTAGCTGGTGTTGTTGAAACCGATGGTGTGGATGGTGGTGTATTTATGCTCATGCCACCATGTCTTGAGCCATTTGGTGAACTAGATGCCATCATTGGTGATGGAATGTTATATCTATAAGAAGAGCATTAAACTTTATAGCTGTTATGAGTATGCTAATTCAACGACCTTCGATGCTCCAATGGAACCCTTTCCGCATCCATGGTATCCCACTGACGTGCCAGATGATTTACACAGTCCTTGCATGCTAGAACTCTATTGGAATTACCAGCTGGATCACTACTATTGCTGCCCTTTAAGCATGGAAAATGCATTGCATGTGAATTCATGTGCTCGGCACTGGTTGAAAGCCATTCCATTTTGTTGGTTGCACAAAGTGTTTTACAAATGTAGCAACTGTAAAATCAAATTAGTAAGTGACACAGACAGATGGATTGATTTATTGACTTACGGATACTGCCCGTGACCATTCTCAATGGTGCCTTGGGAAGATGGCGGTGTATTTGGTCTGGAATCACGTATGTATGGTTTTGGATCACGATGTGCTGATGAGGAGTTGTTGGAGTTGGACTCGTAGGGCTGAAAAAGAACAAACACGCATTATTTTAAAGTGAATAAAAAGATGTTGCTAAATAGGGCACGAGAATAAATAAGAACAACCTTCAGATATGGATATCGCCGTATCAGGATCAGGATTCGCAAATTGTTGAACAGTTGGAGATGTTTATTGGTTTGTTTTATCACAATTATACCAGCGATTTACCAATATGCAGTAGGCTTTCAAAAATGCCGACGTTACAACCGACAGGGAATTGATCAATATAAGCCGGGCTGTTGGAAGTGACTGTATTCGAATTGAAGATACATATGGTGGCCTACAAACAAGCAGAATGTTTGACTGAAGCTGGCACAAACCGAATAAAATAAAAGAGCACTTATCGCCTACAAATTTGCCAAAATGTATAGTAACATTCCGGTTTTCTGTGAAAGCACGTCACGGAACCGGTTACACATAAGATACTAGTACACCATTCTTACTCATCGAGCACATTTAAGCCTACGGTCTTATCTCATTGTCAAATAACGCGAATTGACATAAAGAAATCGCAAAAATCCTGTTTTTTCCAACCACGCTATAAAGGTTTTTAGTATCCTATCTTATCTGAGCAATTCACACAGGTATATGTTGGTGTCGCCCGGGTAATTTGCATTGGAACGTTGCTAGTACGTTCGACCATAGAGCGGGAGCCTTAAGGTTCGAGTCCCGCACAAAAAAAATCGTATGCGGCCCTACATAATGCAAAAATCTGCTCTGATCGTTATGAGAATGGTTCCCAATCATATCTTAGCGTCCGTGAAGTACAAATTTGGATACCCAACTTTAAATGAACTGCTGTTTTATCTATCTATTTATTTTACTATTCCATTATCAGTATCCCCAGGGAATATACAAAACTCTATTTACCTTCATAAAAAAACAAACAATTCAACTTTATATTGTAAACATTGACAGACAAATGTACAGTACACAATTAAATGTGCGATGTTGTGTGCTTTCATGAGTAGAAATTTGTAAAACAGTGCAAAGTAAACATTTACACCAAGCAATTAAATAGAGGTGTATGCAATTATTTTACGAGAACCTTAATTGCATTTGAAAATGTGTACGTCTGTACGTGCGTGGGCAATACGAAGGAATTTGATATGTTCTTGAAAAAGTGGTTTGAAGTGGATGAGCAAACAAGCCTCGTGCTGGTAGTTGTTGACTTTTAGCATTTTGTTGGTTCAATTGTTCTAAATAACCGCTTTTCACTATCTTGAGTAGAGTGATTGATGACATGGCTTTCGGTAGTTATTATTTCATGCTTCTGATATACAAATTGAAAGCTAAAGACTTTAAGTCCTATTCCTCTAGTGAATCATTTAAAGATCGAATAATCCCTTCACTATTTATGTATGGTATGGTTTGTGTCGTTTACCTTGTTGCTGAGGTCATTCGCACTTTCCTCAAGAGTCACTAATGATAAAAGTCTTAAAATTAAATTATAGCTTGTCATATTTATTCCTCGCACTTTTCTAGAAGTTGAAGCTAGTGGACCTTTGCTATGAGTCATTAGTTTTCAAAATCATCATGTCGATATGTCAGTTGGTTGCTTTGTGTATTTGTTTAAAGCTTCTGACTGGCCTTGGAGACAGAAGATATTTCTGTAGAAAATGCTTCCGGAATGAATTCACGTCTGTAAAGGGAGTTTCTGAGCTTCTTCCGGCTATTTCAACGGCTTTTTCGTTCTCATAAATCCCCTTATGATCAGGAATCTATCATAATTTTGCTTATTCCTGAAGCTGAGTGTTTGGAGGATGTTGACTAGACTGGTTTGTAAGTCAATGGATGCATCAAGGACTTTTATACAGTTTTAAGTGCTTGATTGAATGTAAATGCTGTAAACACAGGAGGGCTGTTCCCTTACTTTTGTAGTAAAAGTGGGAAAGACTGTCATACGACAGTGGAGGGCATGAATTCTCTCTCAGAGGGGAAAACTTACGCAAAAGTTAAGGAACGCTTTTGTAGTAACCTGTGAAAAATGGCAGATAGGACAACAAATTTAAATATGCTGTCAATTTTCAGGCGACTGACAGTTGTTGCAATTCGTACGCAAAAAAATTTGTTGAGTTAAAACTAGTAAGAGGGGAAATACCTTGCTCTCTCAAAGGCGCTCTCTTTTACGAGTTTTTCGAGTTGAGGAAGACAATTGAGTAAAATGCGTAAGAATTCGTAAAAATTCGTAAGATTTAAAAGTAAAGGAACAGACCTATGGTCTTTCAATAGGGATAGCGGCCATATTGTTGAAGCTACAGTTGATAGCGGCCATATTGTTGAAGCTACATCTGTCAAATGACCATGAAGCAAATTATAAAATTCGTTTATTAAAATGGGTGTTCTGTTCAGGCAACGTTCCGCGCGCTTCATCCATTTCATGAAAGGCCTGTTTCTGGATGAATGGGCACGTCAACAAACCAAATTGTCGAAATTGGGACGATACCAATCCACATGAGATCCAAGAGCGTCCAATGCATCCTGAAAAACACTCTTTTTGGTGTGGATTTTGGTCTGGCGGCGTCATCGTTCCAATTTTTGAGAACGACGTTTGCCTGGCCATAACCGTCTATAGGTCGATGACTACCAACTTCTTTTGGCCTGAATTGGATGATATAGACACCAACGACATGTGGTTTCAATAGGACGGCGCTATGTGCCACCGAGTGGAGATACTGGCCACCGAGATCGTGCGATTGTACCCCCGTTGTACTTTTTTTTTGTGGGGTTTTCTAAAGTCTCAGGTCTATGCGAAAAAGCCACGAACCACAGCGGCCCTCAAAGCCAACATAACCCATGAATACATTTGACAGTTCCCCCATTGGGAATGCGACATTGTGGTTTCATCCGTGGATACCACAATCGATTTTACTTTGGCCACGTTAAACTAAAGTCCCCAGCTTGCATTTCAAGACTTACTACTGAATCAGTTCGTGCCATCAGCCAGGGGATCTCCGCGATCCCCAAACGGGTGTCGATTGATGGTTAAGAGGGGGCCATTATGTACCCTACACAGGCGATCCTTTAAAAATGAAGGAATGATAAAACACAGACACAAGAACTTGTCCCACCCGAATTTTAAGTTGAACAAAAGATATAAACCTCTATTTCTCCCCGTCTATTTATTCCACGCAGGTGTTTTAATTACCCAAGAAATTTACGTTTATTTTTTTGTTTATATGAAAAATGTCGATCAAATTGTTAGAAAGATACGAAACAATCATTGTACCTAGTGTACAAAACTCAAGTACATTGTACATGTAATTGTATAATGGTATTTAACAAAGGCAACTGTTGAATATCCCTTCCAAACATGCGTAATCGTAAAAGCTTATTCCACATGTGCTGCCTTAAAGATTGAGAATTTCACGCAAAATTTCGGAATAATCTGCGCGCCATAGGCAGATCTAATCTTTTTCTGCTTGATCCGATACTAAATACAAATTAGAATAGGATACAAAAATCAAAATGAGTGCGCAACCAAATGCACAGGCGCAATAAAATAAATCAGCAAAAAAAAAACTCTATGCACATACAAAACAAAATATAGTAAAATACTCACACTAAGCGGTTTGTTTGACAGTCCAAAAATGTGGAAAGAATACACTGGCTTCAATTTTATTTACCAAAAACACAAAATTGTATGAGCCACATAGCACTTCTGTATATAGCGGGAGCGTATCACAGGGCGGACTTTTAGATTAACGAAAATGTGAGCTACTCGTATCTTGTGTGGTTATCGGTCGACTTGTGTGTGTGTTATTGTGTTTATTTAACCAATGGCTACTACTGAATCAAGGTTAGCAGAATATGCGTCCAACAAAAAGGCACTTGACACTTTTCGCCTGCTACAAAACAAATCCACTTCAATAATTATAAACAAGTGCAAATGCGAACAACTTTTTACCGGTCTTTAAACGTTCTACAAGTCGAATAAGCTTACCGAAAAATTAAAGGCAAGGTTTTCAAATTTATCATAAAACCATGTATCTAAGATCGCTATTTACAATTTTTATTTACAACAATCACAATAACTCACTCAAGTGCTTGTCAATAGCGTACTACTTTGGAGCTTGTGATGAAAACAATTTTTTTTTTCGACAACAAAATTTTACTTTTACGTGACGACATTAAACGCTCCCCCTGAAACTCAGAGAACCGTCTTATCTAAAAACCGGATCTGACCGGATTATTTTTTTTTTTGTTGTTTTGTTCAAGATTCGTCGGCTTTCGGTGCTCTGTTTGTCTTGGAAGTCTCTTTGGCTTCTATACGTTTGATATAGGGTGCTTATCATTTTAGCCGGTGTTATCTGTACAACAAGTTTGCTTTATTTTCGGAACATTACTTTATTTGGTTTAATTCTCTCGAAACCAGTTAGCTGTGGAGTATCACTTAGGTAATCAAACAGAAAAAAAAATATATGTGATAAGAATGCGAGCAGTTTTCTGTGGAAATGAAAACTGACATATTTGAGCTGGAATTACAACACGAGTACACAAAATTTAAACACGTTGTTAGCAGGGACAGGAATCAGGTCAGTCTTTATAGTGCAAATATTTAAGCCGTCTGTCTGTTTAACAGATTGTATTTAAGTGGAATTCAGCTATAATGATCAAAAATGGGAATGAACTGCATTTCTTAATATTTGCACAGGGCGAGGAAGGTTTTAAAGTGATGGACATTTTCCTAAATTCATAAACTTCACTTTATAGGGTATGTTATTTTGGGCGTTCCATCACTAGGAGTTGTATGGAAAAGACATATGAACTGCGAAGTATTCACGAAACGTGTGAAGAGATACAACGTAGAGTAAGACTGCTCAATTGACACAACTGTTGTGCCCAAAAATGATGATTTAAAACGTTAGCTAAAGGAGATAGAGGCACACGCAGTCAGTGTTGCCAGTCGGTGAAAATCTTTTTCCCTGTATTAGTCGGAAAAACCCCAGATTTGACTAATTTTCCCAATAAAAATATTTCACAGGTTTTATGTTAAAAAAATGTAACATGTGCGTGCATGTAACATGTAACTTGTAATGTATATGCAGCATGTGACAGGTACACTTAAAAGTAGGAATTTTGAATTTGCAACTACAACGTTGCACCGAAGTTCTTTGTATGTTTATAAAGAACGTTTATGTATGAACCGCAAGTCGACGTTAAGGAATTTTTCGCATAAATATATCAAGGTCATGACTTTTTAAGCAATCCTGCTGCGGCCGAAAAGTGAAATACTAAATTACTTAATTTTCATACTTTTTCTTAAGGGCGTTTTGTTAATAAAGAGGGGCTTTTTACCAAACAACTTATTTACAAAAAACCTTACCTAAACTATGTATTTAAAAAAAAAATATGTACTAAAAAATGTTTTAATAATTTCAACTGCCAAAGTCAAGAAAACGGCCTTTGTTTCTGTATGCAATGATAGATTTGTGATTTTCTTTTATTTTTTGTCTTTAATGACAATTTTCTGAAAGTGGGGCGTATTGTATAGCTTTACCCTAAGCTTTTCCCTTTTTTTATTGAAAGGCTTGTTTTGTTCACTGTCCAATAACGTTTTGGAGATTTGATATCTTCAAAATCCTTATTCCTTACCCTTATGTTGTCAAATCATACCTTATAAGAGTTTTAAAAGTGTTATTGAATTAAATCAAAAAGGAAGATCAATTATTGGTTGATTTATTCGCCTACTACTGTCATGTTCTATTTTGGTAGTCGACAGACAAAACAGAACATCAAATTTCTACGCTACCTCTAAAGACACATTCGCCCGTTTAAGTTACTCAGCGTTTCCAAAGTTTGTAAAATGTATTTTTTCCCATGGCGGCACTTTCTAACGGTTAAATTAAGCGGGCTTTGCTTTGTAGTTTTAAGTGCGTGTTGTATTACATTTAAATCTCATTTCAGATAACAAAAAAGGACATTATAAGAAAATAAAAGAAAAATTTAATAAAAAAACATTTCTCTATAATTTATACCCCTAAATCTGTGGAAAAAAACCTAAACTGGCAACGCTGCATAAAGTTCACTAGATTGGGAACGTAGAACTTTACATTTCTCTCGGTATAATGTCATTAAGAGAAAACAAGTGATGGCACAAGAGAGAATAGTCTGTGTTTAATAAACCAGCACATTAGGAAAACAATCTAACGTGTGAGGTGTGACCTTTTTGGCTGAAAAAGTCAAAATGGCATGTATTTAAATTGGTTCATCAGATTAGAATTATGTAGTCGAAGCAATACTGTCGTTTGGCAAAGTAATCTTTATAAAAGGCAAAGTTCGTTTGTGTGTGAAGTTAAGATTGAAAAAATAATCGCCTGCTTTTGCAGAAAATTAAACAGTTTGGTCTTATTTTTGCCGCCAGTGTTGAGAGAGTATTTTGTATGAAATCTGATAGATGGCGCTAAGGTTTTTGCTCTCCAGTGAGTATTGATATTTAACACTGTCGGAGAATTCAGTTCCGATTCGTAATGTCAACTGCATTCGTAATGTTTGTCGCAATGACATATTTTTCTTATATTTAAATAATCGGAATACCCCGAAAAATGTTCTCCGACAGCTTTAAATATTAACAAACCTTGACGTCAAGTTTAATCTTTAATCTTTTGAATCATGAATTATGTTTGTGGTGTTGTACTCCATGTTTGTTAAAGTTTTGTATCGTACTCGCAACCCCTGTGTCACTTAAATCTGGAACAAATGTAGAATTAAAAAAAATGTCTTAAGTCGCTGCCCTTTTACCCGAATGGAAATAGAAGGAGGGTAATGTTTTTCGCGCGTATGTATACTTGTTTCGGCATGACCTCCTGTAGCCTAAACAAATAGACAGGTCTTGTTCCCCGGAGTGTCATAGGCTTAAAACCACCTTAAAATAGAAAATACAATTAAAAATATGCAAACAAGGTACATTCAAATATAAGCTATTTTCAGTCGGAGGCTACTAATTTTTGTTAGGTTGGGTAGGTAGCTTCCATGGGCAAATGCACCAGCATCTTCCAAGATAAATATGCGCTATAACCTAAGAAGATTTAAAGCATGCATTGGCCTAAACAAAAACAAGCTGAGAATCCTCACAGGTTCCTAAGGGACACTGTAAACTAAGGAAACACCTGAGGAAAATAGGCTTATCAGTAGAAGGTCTCTGCAGATTCTGTGATGAGAGCGTTGAAACCCTAGATCACATTCTGGAATACTGTCCGGCGCTGACCCACAAGAGGATCAAACATCTGGGCAAGTACCAGATGTCAGACAAGAATATACAGACCATAGACCCGCTACTTATTCTCAGATTCATAAAAGAAAGTAGACTAGATAAAGTGCTCTAAAGTCAATATTCTCGCCAAGGCTAAGACAGAGCGATGATTCTCAAATACAGTCCTGAACGGAACTGTAATGCAAGGGAGTTCTGGAAAAGAGCATGAACCTTTTCAAGGTATAAGCAGGGGGCAAAATAGACCAAAAGGTCGCAGTGCACTAAAACCTCGCCATTATTATGAAGGTAACCTCCGCCTAAGAAAACATACAAAATAATTGGTATTTACAAAAATTTAAGCAATAATATTAGCTCTTTAGCTTGCAAAATATTTTTAATTGTTTCGGAGCATAACCTGTTTCTTATTACACATTTTTTAATACTTAACAGGGACGAATTTCGCTCAGCAAAATTATTTACTTGTGGAAGGCAGTACTATAGGTTTTCCTGCAGCCACAAGATGATGAAGATGAAATGTGGCGTAATGGTCTGTGCTAGATTTCTCATTATGGTAGGTACAATCGACTATGTGTTCCAAAGCTTAAATAATTGAGGAAACAGTGACAAGGCGTTTTGCGTTATTTTTTTAATTCCACAAGTATTTGGGGCACTTTTATTGATATTCAAACACAACAAACAGCTCACGTTAGTAAATTGCCTGTCGTCAGTCTAAATGCCGAGGCCGGCCACCTTATACCATTATCGAAACAGTCTAGGTTTGGTTTACACAAAAAACCTATAAAAGAGGAAAGCAATAAGGTGATAAGGACGCACTGGAGTCCAAATAACAATTTTTCAATAATGATTTATTTAATCTTTCCTTACCGAAAACTCAACTCTCTTAACCTCTATACAAGTTGATATAATATTAAAAAGAATGGTGGGTATTCGTTATAAATTTGACAGCGACACCATAAGTCCCCAGGTAATATTAATGCAAAAATGTAAAGGGCGTCCTAATTTCCCTTATTGCCTGTCATACTTTAAGAAACTGCTTTGAAATGCCACTAATCTCATCACAGAAGCAGCCTCCCGTTTGAACTTGATTTACCTAGTTTAAAATATGTTTGTGCAGAACTGCAAAGCCACCCTGAGCTATTTAAAAACTGATTAAACAAGACCTGCCCGACTTGACTTCCGAGCCATAACATGAATTAATTCGATGCAATCTTTCTCGCAAAATAAATTAATTCAAAATAAAGAAAAAACTTGCCCCCTATATAGTGAACTACGTCAGTCATATCTACAATTGTCAATACCCGAAGGTTAAAGACTGCCAATGACTGAATTATCAGTTGAGAACCATCTTATAGGTATATCGCCTTCTGGGACTTTCAATACCGAATCATCATCGAATCGTACAACTCGTGAAATAGCCGAAAGGTTAATTAGCTGTTGCGATAACCCCCTGAGCTTTCGTTACGGGAATACATACAACAAGTACTTATATAGCACTTATATTCCCCTCGTATTTTTTGTCGCTCTGTGTCGTAATCAGTGATTCGGGCAATGAATCGAGCAACAAAAATAAAGTTCAACCGGATGATGCAATGAGAATGAATCTTTAATAATTAAATTCAAGTGTATTAGGGCGTTAAAGGAAAATTGAACGAGGGAAATGCAAAGGAAAATTCCGGAGCATCCTGAAGTTGAGTATAGTTCGAGAAAACAAGCTTTTTATATAGAACAGCTTCAGTGAGCACGGTCAAATTAGAAGATTGATGCAGAATAAAATTTAAGATTAAAAACGCCGCCATCGGAAAATATACCTTTGCAGGTCCGTTCATGAAAGGTCAGTAGTCAAATTAAGAACGTGCTTCTTAAATCGTAATCGTAACAAGAAATATTATTACTAACTTAAGAAGGTCAGATCAATCTAACATCGACCGTTTGTTCTTAAACTAAACAAAAAAAAACGTTCTAAAATCAATAGCAGATCATAACATTTATCAAAAACGATTTTACTTAAATTAAGCACATATCGTTCTTAATTCAATAATACTGCGCTTTAAGAAAAAATCGCTATCGATTTAAGGACTTGTAACTACAAAAGAAATTCGTAAATTAAACTTGCAAATTCTAGAAGAATGGCGTATCACGTGCTTAATTTAAGCACACAGCGGAGAGCGAATGAATTGAAAATTGATTAATTTAAGCATGTTTTTGTTAACTGGGTATTACTCTATTTTTCCCTGGGTTAAAACAGTTGTGATGTGTGTTGAAAAGGGAAAACCGTGTTTGTTGTTCGACTTGATGAATCTTTAATCAACTCAAGAAACCTTTTCATTTAGATGCATTTCGCTAAGTATTTGGCGACTTCATTTAAAGAGTTTTTCAATAAGAGGTGTTATTTTGAATAGCCCGCTATTTCGGTAGCTGTCACTTTTGAAGCTGTTATTTTTTGACATTTGACAAGTAGAAACTACGCCCTTACTAAAAATGGAACGATACACGCTTCAACAACGCATTGAAATTATAAAAATTCACTACAAAAATGGTGAACATTTTGCAGTCACAGTTCGCAAAACTAAAGCATTTTTGGGTCGTCGTGAAGCACCTTGTCGAACCGCAATACATAAATTGGTGGAAAAATTCGAGCTGTTGGGACACCCGTGCACGTCGCTCAAGAACAACTGAGAATATTGCTGCTGTAGCCCGAAGTGTTGAAGAAAACCCAGGTTTGTCCATTTCTCGTCGTTCTTTGGAATTGGGCATTCCACAAACGTCATTATGGCCGGAGTTGTATGGTATTGATCTGGACAACGTTTACTTTCAACAAGACGGCGCTACGTGCCACACAAGCAACGAAACCATTGATCTTTTACGGGAAAAGTTTCCGGACCGTGTTATCTCTCGAAGAGGTGATCACAATTGGCTACCGAGATCTTGTGATTTAACACCTTGCGACTTCTTCCTTTGGGCCACGTGAAAGATAAAGTGTACGCCAACAGCGTCGATTCAAGACCTCGTGAGTCTATCGGGGGCATAGGGCAGCCACTTTGCGATTTTGTTTTGAAAAATTTCATGAAAAGGATATGGTCCTGTAAGCGTGGTCGTGGTGGCCATTTGGCTGATGTTGTTTTTCATTATTAACGGCATACCTTGCTCTTTATTACAAAATAAATATCCGATCATTTATCTCAAAAAATTACATTTTTCTTTGAATATTAAAATAACACCTCTTATTAGAAAACCCTTTATCTGGTCGTTCCAGATTTGGTCGAGAAAGGATACACAAAGTGAAGCTACGTTTCGTCCTGTCTCTCATCCATGCAGCTTTTGCAAATATGGTAACGTTTGACGTCCTTATATCAGTTCTGTTGTGAGAGATCAGAGTTGAATTACGTCGTTAGACATATGCTGTCGCACGTAACTGTTCCACGTGCTGTTTCCCCAAAAAAATACTTCCCCCAAAGGTGTTAGAGAGCTCTGCCTTCAGGAGAGTGGTGGCACTTCTCTTAAGAAAAATACCTGCCGTCTAATTTTCGATTTGTCAAACGATGGTAAAAACTCCTATCTCCATCAGTTCTTTCTTCTTTGAGCTAAGCAAAGAGCCATTTGCGGAACGAAGCTCTGCTGCAAATGCTGTCCTTATCGCAGCAGACATAAACCGAAGAGTTTTCGACTAAACCGCAATTAAAGATGAGGTTGTGGGATAAGCTAGTATGGTGCGCAGTTCAAATATTAGTTTAATCATATACCTTAAAATAGATTCAAATGTATTGATTAGCAGTTATCAGAACACTTAAGAAGATTGGAAATAACCAGAACTTTATCGCTGTTATTACCATCGATAACACCAGGCTGTTTATTATTTTTCTTTCCTTTTTTTGTTTGCACCCTTCCGAGTATGAAGGCCGTTTATCTAATCTCAGGAGTTGTGTTAAGCAATACAGCACGTTTGATGCAATCGCGCAGCCATTTATAGGAGACATGACAATTTTTCGGCGGCTATATTGTGATTTCAGATACACCTTCAAATCACATAAATACACTTTGATATGACACGGTGTTTACTTTAAAAATTAACGCTTCGATTTCGAAGGAAGCTTTAAGTGTGAACAAACAGACGCAGTGTGTTTTATATCTGAAAATGTGTAAGCAATTTATCAGATCGCAGGTTGAAAGCGCAAAATAAATCTATATTTGGTTTCCCATCCGATATAAGTGGAGATACGATGAACTGCGTACTATCGAAAGCAAGCAATCGTCTGTGTAGTTTTTATTGTATTCCACGAATACTATTTTGGGATCAATACTACCCTTAGCTATTTTAGTACATATTTTCGTATGGAAAGCAGGCACTTTATCAAAAAATGTATACTTTATAGCAACCGATTGTAATTTGTTTGCTCTACAAATTGGATAGTGGGTCCTGCGTTTTGTTTTTGCGTTGGAATCTTTGTATATATCTGTTGGAGCACTCAGACTAAAACACTGGTGCACTGTGCTCCCAGAAAAAGAATTTGTAATTTAACTGATTCATTAAGAAAGTCAACAAGGCGTTAAGATTGAGTTCTTGAGTTGTCGCACCATTTTAGAGGTGGTTAAGGAAGTTACACAGGGTGATCTTTAGATTTCGCTTAGAAAATGCAATTCAATAAAATAACTAGCTGTACCCCCCGGCTTTACCCGTAATACCTATATAAATAAATACTTGGCGCAACAAATCTATGGGACCCTAGGCCTAGCTTCTCACAACCATTCGTTTTGTGTGAGTCTTCTTTTTTTGGGACGAATGGAATTTATTTACCATTTTACGCCGAGTCCAAACGACTAATTGAGAAGCTCTTTCATGACAGTTGTTTTACTCTTGGATGTTTGTCAGACGTTCGCGAGAGGTGGCGCAGTGGAAAAAAACCTTAAGATGTAATTTGGTTCTTTCGGGCATCGAACCGGGGACCCCCCGCTTAGTAGTCCAACACTACTAATACCACTAAGCCACTGCGCCTGTACCCTTGCCTTTCATATTGAATACTGCCACATTGTGTAGAATGCCATTTACAAAATTTCAAGCCTTCATAAATGTCCAGATATAGTATTTTGTTATATGGTAAGTGCCATTCCCCGTTTTCCTATCCAGCTTGTTTTTTGTCTTTACAAAAATGCAAATCAAAGTTCTAAACTTTGAACAAAAGTATCGAGAATTGACGTTTCAAATGTTTTTTCGCAGAGAAAGTGATCTGATTTTGATCTTAAGAAACAAATCTTTATAAAACAAACAGTAGAAATGTGTTTATTAAATTAAAAAGTTTTAATAACGCAGTCTATTTTTATAGTTTTAGTTTGCACTTTGTTTTCAAGTTGGAACCAACCATATCCATCCACAAAATTTTATTGAAGTCGGTTAAGTGGTTTTGGAGATCGACAACAGCGCCACCTTTTGAACGGTAATTGAATTGAAATGAAATGTGCGCAACCTGTTGAGAGTTCTCCGACTTTGCTTAGTAATTACAAACAAACTTGCAGATCTAAGTATCCAATTTGGTCCAGTCGTTCAAGTCGTTTTCAAGTTTTAAGCATCCGAACAAAACAAGATCCATTTTTATTCATTATATAGATTTCATTGATCGAAAGTATGATCTTAAGAGTTATGTAAAGAGTGCGATGGTGATCAAGTGACGATCTCTGGTGATCGCGCAAACGCAAACTCTTTTGGTGATATTTCAGCTATCAACTCTTGTTGAGTACACCTTATCCTTTTCAAGGATACCTCCGTAGAAAGAAACTGAGAGGGATCAAAACAGGGTATCGTAAGGGGCCTATTATATTACCACCGTTTTACATATCCGCCTCCAGGCTACTTGATTTTTTATAATAGTGCTGCCACTTCAAAAAAGCGAATCCGGTAAAATCCGACCAAATTACCGATTTCGTCTTTTTTAAATTCCGTTAAAAAATCCTGTCAAAAGTTAAAATAAGAACTTTTGACAAGAAAACCGATCAAAAATAGATTATAGTAACATATTCTAGTCTGAAATCTAATGAAACAAAAAACAAAAAAACACATTTCATAACAAAGTTTTGCGGAAAAAGAACTTTCAATCAAATTCAGATTTCCAAAATACTGCTTACCCACTTCACTTCAGTTGTCACTACACTACACCACTAAAATGGCGGCCAAACAAAATCGAACATAAAAACCCTGTAACTACTTAGTTTCTGACACGAAGTATGAATGCACCTTCGTCAGAACGCTGATTAATCCAAGAACCATTTCGGCCCATTTTTGACGCCGACCAAAATTAGTCCTGACTACGCGATAATGCCGCATAAAATCTGGGATGCAGTATCGCTTGATTCAGTACCGCGTCACGGATAAATTCAGACGAAATAACGCTGGAATTAAATTCTACCGCCGCGTCTCCTGAAACGTCCCTTTGCGTGAAGCTCCTTTGGGCGAACAGCTAAGACGGACGAACTTTTCCAACCTTTATGCTTATGAATTCTTATACGATAAGGAAAACGCTTAATAATTTATCAAACTAATTCCCACAACTCACTTGACCTGGTTGTTATATTTTGTTAACGAGGAAGGTCTATATTCAACCTATGGAACTCAAAAAGGTTATTAGTTCTAGAATATTATTTTTCAAAATTTCTTCAATTAAGTCGAAGAAGAGATTTTGAGTTTATTCTTCTGTTGCTTCATTTCAACTGTGATTCTGAGGAGTTTTTGTGCTTTGACTGCTGCGAAATATGGACTGATTCCGCAAGTGAACATTGGAGGACTGAGACTTGCGTGGCCAGCTCATCAGCTTATTCGATTTCATAAATGCTGAGGTGACCTGAAATCCAAATCTGTGGAGCACTAGATTTTAGGTTATAATGATTAAGGCTTGATGATGGTAGCTTGGTTTTCAATAAATATTTCTATCTTTTCCTTCCCATATAAGAAGTAGTTCCGCCTAAGAGACTTAGAAACTATCCCACTATCCATTTTCGAACCATCTGTGTAGATAAGTTAAGTTCGAGTGGCTATATCTAGGTGCGTCTTGACAATCAAATCTATAGAGAATCGTACAAACTGCTTTGCGAAGTGCACCTTTGGCCATAGGTTCTTGAAATCACCACGATCCACGATTCTCTGAGTCTGATCGCGCAACGTTCTGTGGCGTTTGTAATATGAAGGTCTTAAGGTGAGAGATGCAATTGTCTGATGGTGTTGACCGTAGAGCTTATTCATGCCGTTCTTTGAACCTTGTTGAGTTTGGTTATGTTATTAATATTATTATAAGCTTTTCTAAGACCCATGAGAGGGAATTGACCAAGGCTGTGTACATCCATCAGTTTTGTCAAATGTTCTATTACAGGCTTAGGAAGCGTTGCATGCTTTCTTCAGCCGTTGGTCAATGATGAGTTTGGAATCCAGGACCACTACCGGATAGCTAGCACTGGGAGAGCTCTTGGGACCGTCTTAGCGAGGAAGGATGAAATCGGGTATTTTGGTTTTGGTGGTGAAGCATCAGTTCGGGTTTACTCGGGTTGAAACACCGCCTTGGGCTGTACCTCTAACGACAAATTTGGTCATGTTGCTAATTCTTAGAGAATGACTTCAATTCCATAAGACGCACAAACAAAGCCCCCGATTTCCTTAGCTTCTTGTTGCGTTCCGCACTTTAATAAAGTTGCGAAAGAAAAACCAACCTTTCTCACTGATATTTTCAATAGGTTAAAATAATAATTGAAAAAAAAACTTGTCACTGTTTAGAACGTTTTCAAGAATTAAAATCGCAGGATGTGCGTTTTAATACCTTTTTGGCCCGGGCAAACATTGTGTCACCTTCCCTGTCCGTTTAAGGGAACGACAAACAACATATACTCAAGCTTACAGAGCCCATGCTGTAAAAATGTCAAATAATAATTTAATCTCCACAATTTAAAAGTCATTGGCACCTTTCCTCAAATAACTCAAATGCTATCTACATGTGTTTGAGTACCCTCAGTCATTTTGACAGATACACAGAACTCGTTTATACTGGATTACTAAACCGTCATTTGTTCGCATTTCAATCATCTTTGGCTGACCTCATTCACTTGAAATGTCGATTGACTGAACTTTAAAAGCACGTCAATCGAACAATCAGTTTTTTATAAGGCGCCATATCTCATTTAGGCAGACTCATGTTGCTATTATGGACACGACAAAACGCCTCTGCGATACACCAACTGTCAGTAAAAAAAAGAACTGAATCATTAATGAAAATAATTAAAAGCAGACAAACGGTAGGTACAAATAATCTCGATATGGTCTTAACCGATCGCTTGTAGGCGATGACCCATATACAAGTTGAGTATTCACCCAACTGAGACCTCTCTGAGCAGTCAAGTATTTATAGCTGACGAATCACTTAATTTGTATCGCAGCAAACGCGTTAAAATCACAAAAGTTAATTAATAAGACGATCGAAGGGGGGAAAGCTGAATAAAACCGATTTCTCCCGGTTCTTGGGTGTCAAATGGTCAACTCGAATCTCAATTGTTGTCAAAGCACATAACATATCGTGCGAGGTTGGGTCTTTCCTTTTTTTTTGTTTACATGAAAGTGATCACTTGTGGACACGATACCAAAAGAGGAAGAATAATTATCCTAATTAACAGAGGATCCTCCAACGTGACGTTTGTTGGAGACTGCCCTTGCGATTTGTATGAAAATAAAATATAACTTACCTTAAATCTAACATTACTCGTTGAATCCGAATTGGCTAGAGACTTCTCCGACGGTGTATATCGTCCACCTCCACCGCCTCCTCCGTTTCCACTGCTACCACCAGTCGGGGTGATGGTTTGCTGACCAGCGCCCGTGCCACTGGTGGCATTTTGAATGGTGCCGCTACCCATTATCGCACCACTTGCATTAAACATCAAACCGCTGCCACTACTATTACTATTGTTAAGGCCCTCTATGCTGCCTATAGCTGGTGTACCACCTTCTGCTAAATGTGAGTGCTTATCATAACACGAGGAACATATTTGCACCATGCCTGAAATATAAAATTAAAAATTTTAGTATGACACCGCTTTAGAGTGCGATTAATAACAATACAAATTTTAAATGTAGGTACTAAACTAAACCTGGTAATAATCGTTTCATAATTTAATTTTGGTGGGGGCGGTACCCGCACATATTTGGCTTCATACAAGCTTAAACTAACACATAGGCTTAAAAGACATGAAAAGCTATAAAACTAAGACTTGAAGATATGGAGAACGCTGAAGGAGATCGAGTTTGAGGTGGACAGTGCTGCTGTTGAAATCGAAAGCTGAAAGGTTAGAATTAACCTTTCGCAGCATATGGAAGATTGGTTCATTGGAGCCATATGAGGTACGATGGGTTGATAGGTAAAAGAGTTGAGGGCAACGTGAATTAAGGGGGTTTGTGGAAAAGAAAATAGAGTTATAGAGAGACGCACAATCGACGGAGCCAGAGAGAAGGCGGTGAATGAAAAGAGTGTCTGCGGCGTCTCGGCGTTCCTCAAGGGTATTCAGGTTAATGAGATTGAGTCGGTCTATGTATAGTGGCAATATAAAAGGATCGTCCCGTGGCAGACCACGAAGAGCAAATCGAAGAAAGCGACGTTGGACGTAGCCCACACTTGGCTAGCGTACTCAAGGAGGGGGCGAACAAAGGTGATGCAGAGGGATCTAGTTACGCAAGGGTTGGAAAATTCTTAAGACCGTCGTTTAACAAATTATTTCGTCAATGTACGAACGAAAATTTAGCTCTCCGTCGTACGATACGCCAAGGTCACGAATAGATTGGTTAACCGTGAAGAAGGTAAAGCCGGTGAGGGGCCTTTTTGCGCTTTGGCGATAGGGTAATGGATTGGCATTTGGTGATGTTTAGCTCTAAGCAATTTTTCAAGCACCAGGTCGAAAAATGATCGAGGAGTCTTGAGGTGAAGAAATGATTTTTAAGAATTTAGTGTCATCCGCATTAAGAGAGAGAGAGACGGGTGTCTCATATATCATATATCGTTAGAATGAATAGAAGGGGACCCAAATGGCTGCCTTGTGGAACACCAGATGTTGCTTAGAAGGAGGACGAAAGTACGGACCTAAAGCGAACGCTATAATACCGGTTTTCCTGGTAGAAAGATATCCATTTTATTATCAAATGCTTAACTTAAATCAGTTGCAATAACGTGGACTTCGTTACCGCTCTCTAAAGGCTGAGAGGGCAAAGAATACAAATTCCACGAGATATGTGGTTGTTGCTCTAAGTTTCAGAAAGCCATGTCGGTGGGGGAAAATAAGAGACTGGCTCCGAAAACTTAAGACTTCGTTTAAAATACTTTCGAAAAGTTTGGGTAAATAAGAGAGTTTAGCATCGCAACTTATTTTGATTTCGACTTTCAGTCATTGACAAAGATGTTTTGACAGAAATGCAAATAATTTATAACAGTTACGGATTTATCGTATCACGTTTCACATGTATTAATGATATCATTTGAGTCCCATCACTGGACAGGTCGGACATATACATATGGGGTTAAAGCGATTTTTTGATTGACAAAAATATTTTGACAAACTCATTTCTAAAAATTAGTATATCGACAAATATGCTTATCGTTTAAATTCAAAGTTATTACGATAGATTTATTGTGTACAGGTACATTTCTGACTCCTTTGGACTTATAATACATGAAGGATCTGCTACCAAAAGTGCCTAAATGATAAGCCAAACGAACATTTGGAATCCATGTAATTTTGCCCACGCACAGATTTTAGGGAAAAACGTCGGGAATGTTGTCACTTCTATACCTCCACATCTGAACTTTGATATACCATTCATTTGCTCTTTTCCGAGTAGTGATCAATGGAACACAGACGAACCCACAAAGCGGAAATCGATATCCATCTACGCAGATGGATCAAAGATAGACTGTGGAACCGGTGCCGGTATATTCTGTGAGGAATCAAACATACATTGTTCCATTAGGCTTCCTGGCAGCAAAAGTGTCTTCCAAGCAGAGGTTCTGGCAATCGCGGAAGCGGCCCGTAAAGTTTCATTGTAATATTACTATTTCCATTGATAGCCAGGCGGCTATAAAAGCAATATCTGCCGCGAAGAGCTCAAATTTCTTTGCTCGCAGCACTCTACGAATCTCTGATGGGTCCCTGGGCACAGTGACAAAACCGGTAATGATATAGCTGACGAGCTGACGAGAAATGGGTCCGCAATAAATCATGACAGAGCACTACAGTCGATCAAGCTCCACTCTGTAATCTCAGATAACGAGTGGAGAACAAGATTCGTATGAAAACCAATAACAGGTGGAAATAGTTAACTACCTACTCACGAAAGTTTTGGTTAGAGAATGACAGAGGCCGAACCATCAAACTGCTACAGTTTGACAGGTCATCACTGTCTAAGCTGATAGGAGCCTTAACGGGTCATAACTTCAAAGGAAACCACACGATGAAACTAAATCTCAAAGATGACGATATATGTAGAGGCTGTGGGGACGAAAAGGTACATGAGGATAGACCTCACCTACTCAGTCACTGCCCGAGCCTCTGTCACTTGGGGAACAGAACTCTTGGAAGCTATCACTTCCGTGACTTACAAGAACTTTCCGATGTCTCACTCTCTAATCTTTACAGGTTTTTAAGGACGTCAGGATGGCTGGACGACGTCGGGTAACTACACGGAGGAGAGACAAGAGCTAAACATCTTAACATAAACGGTTAGACCCCCAACAAGGGTATCGCAAAAGGCTATCAGCTATTCATAATTTTTTAAAGACAAAAATATAATAAAAAATTATAAAAATGTTAGCAAAAATGCTGGAATTTTTCCTTTTTTTAGAAAAACACTTTCAAAACAAACATGATGAAATGAAATCACTGGTGGCCACTGCTGCCTTGATATTTGTTAATACTATGCCTGTGTTAATGGACGTAAGTCTACACATTAAGAGATGATGATTTTGAAGGGACAAACATTAAAACGTTTAATGGTAGTGTTTCCCAGTTTATGATATTCATTTCCTAAAGAAAACAAACTGTACCTTCTGGCACCATTTTAAAACTTTTTTTGTGTTTGTCTTTTTCTTCAGTACTTTGTGCTTATTTGGAATACGCGATGACGATTTAAAGAGCAGGGTTTGCGAGTTTTTTTTACACAAAGTTATTACAATTCTACTGGCAAAAAATAAATATGTCAAAATGTTTCAAGATTTTATTAGGTAGACAAATGAGGAAGTCAAATGGTTTTCTCAATAAATGTTGGCTGGAACACATGGCATGGAAAATCATTCCTAGAGCCTAGAGACTTGTCGTATAGCATCAAGAAAGTAACAAGATACACTGCTACTGCTGATCCAAGTTGAGCACTTTTTGTACCCTTTTTCAGAAGCTTATTATATGAAGTATGAAACTTTCAATGGGGCTTTCTTTTGGGAAAATATGTGCCAATTGATCGGTCACAAAAATTCTGGCCTCATCTAAGTACGATAATGTGATCAATAAGCCTGACTACTGACCCTGGTTAACAATTGATGTGATTCCCTGACAATTAAATATAATCAGGAAAAAAAATTATGAGTAGAACTTACCCTGCGGACTAATGGGACTAGCATTTTTAAAAGGTTTCATAGTTTTTATGAAAGGATAATAAGGCTCTCGTTCCGCATTTGGACAGCAATAGACTAAGCGTAATTGAGACGATGGCGTGTCGCCGCCACATGTATAACAAACAAATGTGGTACGTTCCGCCACTGGTGCCGGCCGTTTACGCAGCGTATAGAAACGATCGTTCTCCGCTGACCGCGTTGCCTGTAAGAAAACAAAAATAAAACATTATTCAAGGAAAAATTCATGCACAATATTATAAATTGAATTCTCTTGTTTACAAATTACATTTCAGACAATGCCTCACTAATAATACCCAGACAAAAGAAAACAATTTCAAACTGAAAACCAAAGATAAACAACATTCGAGAGGAAAACTGAAATATGTACACTCATATCTAAATTAGCAGGCATTCGAAAAAAGCTGCCGGGATATTGCAAATTGATGCTGCATTCTTTTGAGTTTATTCACTGACCTAATTGCCAGACTGTTTAAGGCGGCATTTGAACGAATCTCTGGAAACCATTTAATATGAATGAAAATGGTTTTTGAAATCAATATAAAGTCGGAAGGGAAGTGCAGTCCTACTAACTCTTACGTAAGAAATATTTATTCATAAAATTGTGTTCCAGGAATCTACTGTGGACGAGTTTTAGTGAAATCCTATTTAGGACTGAGCAGTCGCCGTATTCCGTAATATTTTTTTTTTTAAGACAGCACACTTCAAAGTTTTTTAGTAATGTTTATGAACAATAATACAGACGCACGGATAACGTGTCAATCGTTACGTATATAAAAGGTCTTTCATTAAGCTTTCCAATCTTAAAATTTAAATAAAACAAAGTGTGTGTGAGACATCTTCGACATTTTTATTCGTTTTTTAAGGGCCTATCGATGTTAGTACGTATGGAATATAACATCCTTCAAATGTCCGCTACGGCTTTCGGAATGTCCAATTTTCCATGACTCTGGGCGCATAAATAAGGCCAATTGCATGGGTTATGTTGGCTTTGAGGGCCGCTGTGGTTCGTGGCTCATTCGCGGCTTTAGAAAATTATACAAGAAAAAATCTTGGTAGCCATTTCACATGACCTCCATTTCAAATGACCATGCCCTCTAATCGCTCGTGCCGAATTTCTAATGTTGCGTGAGCTGTGCGGTACGTAGCGCCGTCCTGAAACCACATGTAGTTGGTGTCCATATCATTTACACGTATTGTTGAACGCTATGTCCGTTCCTAGTGATTTGGTAAAACAGACTGAATAAATGACATCCAGTTTGACAGATGTAGCTTCAACAAAATGGCCGCTATCAAACGTCAAAGTTCGGAAGTCCCTGTAGTAAGCCCACAGGTGAAGTTTTCTTCTCTGATATAGAGAGAAGGAGTAGAGAAAGTACAAGAAAGTCGTATGATAGTCTCGACCTCCTCATCTATACAGCTTCTATTTGTATTCCTATCAGGCAGTGTCCAGTGATGAAAATGTCCGCAATTGCCGGTCTTACACAATTTATAGCCACAGCTCCAAATCTTTCGCCATTTATGGTTACAGTATTCGTCTTCTAATACTAACTTTTTTTGATATAACACCTTACAAGACTTTTCGGGTAGGGTTGGGTAATTTTTCTATTTTCTAGAAAAGAGTGTGAGCTTAGTCTGCAGCGGTTCTTTAATTTGCTTAAAAAATATTTAAAAAAATTCGCTAAGGACTAGCAACGCCATCCGCTTATGATATCACAGCTCCAGAAAATAGGAGACAGAAGGACACCGTGTGGGTGATGTCCAACGACATATCTTGTTGCAAAGAGTGACAAGTGAACAGCCAATTAATGAACACACTTAGTGAGATATCCGCATTCAAAGTGCATTAGCGATTGTTAATGAGCAGAAGCTATTAAAACCGCCTTTTATGTCTAAGAATGCACCAATGGAATACCCGTTTTGATGTAGGAGTCGATGGTACGTGTTATCGTATGTAGAACAGTTTCTACCGATGTTGAACCGTTTTGTGTTTCGTGTTAATGTGGATCTCAGATGGAATTCAATTAGCCTGGGATCTTTTATTATAGAGTTACATAGGAATCTTTCTAAGGCTTGATGCCAAAATAATAATATTCTTCCATAGGTATTTGAGGAATTTCTTTTAAGCATCACAGTCGCTTACTTTTCTCGTACATTAATTAAAACTGCCCGACATTTATTTTTAAGTGCTTGAATGGACATAATAAGTGGTTGAACTCTGAACTTGTTAAGTCGGAAGACTGTTCTTTGTTGTTGACCAAAGTTATACCTTTGCCTTTACGGTCATGTAGTTATGTTCCTCTATGTTTTCAGCCTTGAAACTTGCTCAAAAGAAACACAACACCAAAAAACTAATTATTTTAGTGCATAGTCAGTTACAACAAAGCTTAACTTTATTATTATTACCCTACTGAAACGTCGTGGAAAAGGAAGCAACAATCGAAAAAAATCAATAACCTCAAGTCCATGTGTAAATATTTCCCAATGAGAAACACCTATCAGCATATAGCATTGAAAAATTGTGTGTGCTGTGGACGACCAACACTGCCGTCTGCCGTCTTTCAGGAAAAGTCTTCATTCATATATCGATGAATAAAAATTAAAAATACTCCCTCATGCGAAGCCCTTTCTTTTCAGCAAAAGCCTTACGGATTGAGGTCGTAATTTTTACGTGAATCGTAATCAAATCTTCAAATAAACACCAAGCTTTTAATTTTGTAGATACAGATTGTTTGTGCCGGTGGTCTGAACAATGTTCAGCTTATACCTCCAAATTAGAAGTCGTCTCACTCATGATTACCATGATGTGCATTTTTTTTCTGCTCGCATTTCAAAGTGAAGCTTCACTTCAGTGGGTCGACACCAGGACTTGTTGGATTCAAATTTTCTACATCCTCTTCTTAGTCGAATTGCTTGTCGCGTACTCTTTAAATAACTTTCAGGTTAGGGACGGGTGAATGTACATCTTTTCTCTTAATTGAAATGAAATGAAGGTTATTATAATATGTCAACCGTGTAGCCCTTTGTGTCTCGGACTGACACCAAGTAGAAAATTATGCGTCAAAAGAACAAAAACCTAAGAATTGCAATTTCCGAAACAAAAATGGACAGTGGTGCCCTATATTTTCTTTTCAAGCTGTAATATAGGAAAACGTTTAGACCAATATCGTAAATCCAAATAAATAATATACATAGTACGCAACTGTGATTAATGCCCCGGGGTATAGACTGCCGTAAACGCCAGCTTGAATAGGTGCACTTAGTTAATTTGTATTATCTAATAGAATCAAGGTCAAGTTTTAAAAGATAAAACCGACTGAGATCTGAGAGAGGTTGCGAGGAGAATCATCAGAAGATTTACTAGGCACTTTAACGGGCCCTGTCATTAAATAGATGGAAAAACCTACCCACTTCCCCTAAAGCATTCAATTTCCCTAAAAAATTTAAATTCTCAGAATTTTGTCTCGAGTGCATGCTATGCCAGTGTATGACGCCTATGTTACAGAATCTAAACAGATTCGTGTCCAAAAGTCCCAGTCGTTTGTCAACCTTCCCGAGAAGACAGAAAACTCCTATTGGCATATTAAATTTTGTCCTGCTGAGTTTAAAGGTCCATTCGGTCCATTGCTGTTGGTCCCATTACGAGTTTTCATTCATTCAATTCTACATTTTTGTCTGTCTTATTTTTATTTGTTCAGAGACTTGCTAAATGTTTTGCTTTTTTGCTTTAAACTTGTTTTCAATCAATTTATTCAGAAGACGTACACATGCCGAGCTAAAAAAAGAAAGAACATCAGCCACTCTGCAGAAAAGTAAATACAATAAAGTCCTCGGACACGTGAGGAGGAGCGGCTTTTGTTGTTGGGTCGACTTGAATTCGTGTAAATGCATTTAAATTTTCGTCGTAAACGCACGCGGAACGTGTTTTCTTTTCTCTTCAGTGTGCATGTTCGCATTCGCATTGTAAACATAAATCTGGATACTGGCAGATCAATTAAAATATCGATTGGATAGTCCTCGATTTCCTTGGAATTTCGTTGTGAACTCAGTGCTTTTGTATTTGTTAAATAGAGAATAAAAATATGTATTTGTGTGAAATCAATCACATGGATGAATCTGATTTTGAATAGTAATTGAGGTAAATATTGAACATGACCAAGGCACATGAATTCATTAATGCGGACTTGCAGTTGGTGATCCAATAATATAAATAAATTTTAAGCCCATTAGACCAACAACCACGAGCCCGCAACTACAAACGAATGTATTAGTAATTAAGCTTGTCAAACAGATTTGTAGATATTTAGATATTTAAATACTAGCTGACCTGGCGAACTTCGTACCACCTAACAGTCAATGAAAGTAGTGATACATTTAAGCTTAACTTAGTTTATGATTTTAATTAACCTTATAAAATGAGTGCAAAAAGGTTATAAGGCTCAATAGTCCATTAGGATAATATATATACAAAGTACAAAAATCAAGTACAATTTCAATGGCGTATTTGGCAAGACGTTTACTTTGATGAAGCTATGTATTTTGCTGAATGGGTTACACTTGGGTTAATACTATTCAGTGAAGCACCTTGTAATATACGACATTTTTCGTTTTGTTATGAGGCCCAAGAACAAATAAACAAATGGTTTGCCGCATTTTCTAAAATCAGACCACAATCACTCAAGGATCGGCATTGTGATTTGTAAATCGTCATGGTGAGTGCAAGACAAATCGGTAATTCAATTCGTTTAAACTCGAGATGATCATGGGAATCCTGGGAATGAGAACTTCATCATACCTTTGAATTTTCCCTTGAGTATCATACCTCAACGAGATACGGTACAACCTCACCCTTTGCTGGGTTCCGGGACACAGTGGCATCCCGAGGAACTGTGCAGCTGACGAATTGGCGAGAAAAAGGCTCTTTCGGCGTTGATAGTGCCAGTCTGGACAACGTGCATGCACCGCTCTCCTACGCTAAACAACTCATTAACGCGGACGCAACAGGTAAAGCAAGTCAAAGATATGGAAACATCTAGGATACTGCGACGTTGCCAGGTATACAGATCTAGTATCTCGCTATTCGCTAATGTCATTACTGGGCATTGTATTCTGGGAAGACATGCGCGTAGACTCGGACTGCCATATAATGACTTTTGCAGAAGCTACATTGATGAGGAGGAAGACGAATCTGTCACCCACCTTTTCTGCAGCTGTCCTGCCCTATCCAACTTAAGGAGGTCTTACTTAGGTAGCTTCTTCCACAATAACCTAAGTGATCAGTCAATCTAAACTTTATAAATGGTAGCAAATGGTTCACATGAGTAACCGGTTAAGGCTGGGTGTCCCCCAGCTATGAACTCCGAGCTCATGTAAACGTGTTTACATGTATTAGTGCACAGAATTTCAAATAGCCGAGCACACCCTCCCCTATCAGGATCACAATTGTGACTACAGAGTCTGCAAAGTGAGAACTCGCTCAACGAACACTAAATAAAAATAATACAAATTTCGCTGCACAACGAATCAAAATAAAAAAACAACAAAAGGACAAGCTGTATAGATGTGTGGCAAACTCTGTATGTATAGACTAAAACCGATAATATGTGTGATATCAATTTTCCTAGGAATAACGTACAATCCCAAATTCTCAAATCCAATCACAAATAAAAATAATATTACATAAGATCCAAAATCTATTATTCATTTTTCGTTCATTGGGTTAGGATTTTGGCTCATTATATAGAATCGGTTTGTGCTGGTTTGTTGCTATAGCTTAGTTTTTGGGTTGGGATGGGTTTCTTGTATATAGTTAAAACATAATACCTATGCGGAACGGCTAACGAACCTAACCTAGGACGATACGCTATTCATAGATGTCTCTTCTATTGTCCATTTACAAAATTCTAGCCTAAGGGTTTGCAAGATCTCTCTTTCCGTTTATAGAGGATTTTTTCATAAATATATTTATAAACCGAAAGTTGTTTTACCTTGTAACTTTATATGCGTTGATATAAACCGTTGCGGTTTAGGCCTTTGTGTTACTGATAGTATTCAGTACTACTATAAGGTGATACCTAATTACCCTACAAAATTTGAATGATAAGTTGGATGACTTACATTTAGGAACTAAAAACGATATGTTATGGGATGAATTTTATTCTAACCATAAACTTTATTCTTATGCTAATTATAGAAGTCTGAATTAGATCATGCTAAGCAGGTCTATAGTACTTTTCTTACTTGCCTGGATTTTAAGAGTTCCAAGACGCATACCTACTGTACACTTAAATTGTTATAATTATAACCGTTCATTGATAAGCGAGAGAAAGCCAGTTTGCTAGCCTTCTAATGAAAGGATTTTTTTAAAATTCTTTCCTCTCAATACCCAAGGCTTTCCAGGCACAACATAATGAATAGTCATCTGTGCGCCAGAGTACATCACCTTTAGATATTCAAATCGAAGACAAGGAGTCCGTGATCACCCCGTCGCCTTCTCTTCTCTTCATATAATAAAATTGTAGAATAAAAAATGCTGCACCACGCATCCCGCGGAAATTACTGGACGGATTATGATGAAATTTAACATAGAGATTGCCTATGTTCTGGGTCGGGATCGGGGCCTAAGATACTTTTTATCCCGGAATATAACGTGGTTCTTACAAAACATTCAAAAAATTGTATATCTGTAAGGAAAATTCTATTTATACAGACCTAGCTGAGTAATGGCTTATCGGATTAAAAAAATAAAAAATAGGTGAATTTAGTAAATTTTCCCCTAATTCATTTAAGATATAAAACATCCTCCAGCGTTGTTCTGAAGTTGAGCAAAACATCGGGTAGGAACATATATCGGTGAAAATACTATTTGTCTTAAAAGTGGCAGGCGGTTGAACCAAGGCGAGCGCGCGGGTCAGCTAGTCATATATATACTTTATACTTAACCTAGTTTAAGGTATTCTTTACCATTCTATTATATTGACCACTAGGTTAGGTTAGGTTAAAGTGGCTGTCGGCTAGCCGACACACTTAGTCCATTATAAGTCCCTTGTTATACCACATGAATCTAAAATTTAATTCTTCCTACTCGTTGAACCAGTTGGAGCTTCTAATGAAGCGTAGGAGATTTCGAATATCAATGTTATTTAGATCGTTCAGATCACTATAATAGAATTCTCCCAAATGGAGTTTTCGTCTTTGTGAGAGAACCGGACACGTACATAGGAGATGGAGAATAGTTTCTTCCTCCTCCTCGTCCCGACAGCTTCTGCAAAAATCGTTTGAGAAAACGCCAAGCCTTGTTGCATGCCTTCCTATGAGACAGTGTCCTGTGATGACATCATTGTAGCACTGATGACAGATAAACAATGTAGAAGTTTTTTGTGTAGGTGTATTTAATAAAGAAAACGTTACAATAATGTACGTATTATGTATAGTCAGTTCGATATATTTCTTAACTATGTACCGACTAGGTTTTAGATTCAATTTTCAAGCGGGAAGTTACAATGGGAACCGAGTGCTTACAGCAATTACCTACATATTTTCTTTAATAACATAAGGACATACTAAGCATCTCCACCATGACAAGGTAAAAAAAGAAAAGGGGTTAACAAATATAAATGCGATAGAATATTAAAAGACATTCATTTCGTGGGTATCTTTATTTATACTTTGTATAGGTACTTTATTTCATGGTAACTGAAACCCCAAACATTGAACGCTTTTGTATCCAAATGAAAATATTCAATAATTGCTTATTCGAAGAAAATATAAAACAAAATACTTGAAACTAGGTTTCTACATCTGAATACAAAGCAAACAAATTCAAATAAATCTACAACAAAAACATCATCACCCATTTCCCACCCACTCTCATATCAATGTTTCCCACATTATCAACGTATATCTCGTTGTTGCTTTCTTGACTTTATCAAACAACAATAATAATATCTAGTATGTACCTATCTACCGAAAAACCAAACAAAACGAAATAAACAACTTTTTGTCATTCCCTGTTCAAACAGCTTCAGCGAGCGAAAATCTGCAAACTACAGATTCTCCCTAGAGAGTAAGATTACTCAAAAAGAGAGTAACGCCCTGTCGGATATTTCGTGAACTATATTGCATATGTGGGCGTGAGCTCTAAAATTAAATTAAAAATGCAGTAAAATAGTAAACTTTTCAAAATTCCAATTTAATTATTTAATGAACCAAATAGCTAATTTTTATTCATTGAGCAGATAAACAAATATTCAGAGAGCAATCTCTTTTATACAGATAAAAAAAATAGTTCCTTGTTCCTCTACAAAGATTGATTACTTTTAGTCATATTAAACTGCAGTTTTAGGCCGTTTAACAAAAAAAATCGAAAATGTGGCTCAATGACTACCTGCATAAGCCCATTGGCAACGATATGAAATCATAAAAAAAATAAAAAAGTTTCATCTAGGGATTGCCCCATCGGGGCGCAGGAAAAAACACCGAAAAAAGGGTGTTTTTGGCACTTTACGGAATGTCAAAGTCGAAAATTAAAATTGTGCTTCAATAGCGACCTGTAACTCTGTACCGACTATTGAACACCGTTTACTCCGATAGATTATCTCTTAAACTCTGGAAACCAAATCGGGATGAAAAAACGTATACGCCAGCCACCCAGCCTTAAGGAACCCCCAACACCAGTGGTATGCATATGCACAATGGGCCGGCTTCCCAAAGTCAATAAATGCAATGGTTCAGGTGGCGGAGTCAAAAATATCAGTTAAACTTTCCCATTAAGGCAACGCTATCCGGGCGTTTCTTCAGGAAAATTCAATATCAGCAAATATCGTCCATTTGACCTGTGTGAGCGAAAGGATGCGAGCTGTAATCAATTATTTAATCAATTCAAATCATTTTTTCTTGCGTGTCGAAGGTGTTGAACTGAGCAATAAGCTCGACGATTTCTTATTTCCATCGGAGCCGTTAATGCAAACGTTCTATAAGGGACAAAAAAGGAGCAACGAACATTTCTCCAAAACGTTCAAGAGTAGCGGAAATATCCGGTGGACCATATTCTGTCTAAGTGAATCAGTCCACATTCGTCGGATAAATGCCACCTAGCCTAACGCTTACATATCAGAACATTGTCATATTAACTCGACAAAAATTACTATGGAAAATATCGAAATGCAAAAATAGTACGTATACGACACCGAAATATATTAAAAGGGTTTTGATTGTGTCGGCCTCATGATTACCGGCCATTGCTATTTTTCGTACTTCAAATGTACTGTACCTGAGCTTAGTATCCACATTTAGAAGACAGAAACATTGCTATGAGAACAATCAAGATTATTACAAGTTTAGCACTTCCACTAATCGAATGATGTAAAACGAAGATTGAATTGCTCTGAGTAGAAGGAGGCACCTTGGCAGGTATTTCTTTAATAACTTGATGGAGGTTTGTTCCTTAAACAATATTGATATTATATATGAATGTTTGGGCGAATTGGTTTAGGGTAATTCAATCGCAATTATTGTTCCCTGGTAATTGGTTAGCTAAAATGAATAGCAAGCGACATTAAATTATTTTTCCATTCGGATAGACATTGGAAAAAAAAAATTCGATAACCAAAACCAAAACCAAGGCAAACATTCCGTGGCAATTAATGACCATGGGCCAGCTGCGCTACCCGACCTTTTTTGCCGAAAATGGTATAAGTCATTCGTTAAGTGGAAGAATAATTAGATAAGATTAGATTGTGAAGAGGGAGAGCCCTCAAGAGGGCTCAAGACTCTCCAGAGTCTGCATGTTGGATCCGGTGAGTGGCCACTGATTATTCATGTTACTATTCTCAGGTTATTTTTTTCTAGGTTGATCAGGAAGTAGGATTTCATGGTAGAGAATTTGGCAAAGAATTGTCTGGTACAGTTTTGAACAGGAGATTTGAGCCATTGAGCAATTGGATTCGATACGTGATAGGTTTTTGATGTAGCCCCTAAAATGGTTTTTGCTGACTCCACAGAAGGGTCCGATAAGCGGAATTGTAGCACCGATTTTATCCAGTAAGTCAGCTTCTTCGTTACCAGCAAAGCCCGTATGGGCTAGAATCCAGTGGAGAATGGCTAGCTTTTTCTTAGAAAGTTCATGGATGGCTGTGAATGTTTCTAAGACAAGCTCGATTTCATTACAGATAAGCCCAGAGCTTTGAGAGCTGCTTGGCTGTCTGAAAAGATAAATATGACTCCATCTTAGAACCGTCTGTATACCAGACGAGGTGAAGACTTGATGGATTGGGGTTCAATTTTTCCCAGTCTTCCCTTGGGGGATAACTATAAGGAAGTTTTTATGGAAACCATATTCCGGGAGCACGTCATCCAAAGGCATGCTAAAAGCCCTTTTTAAGAATCCATAGCGTTAAGCAAAGATAAATGACCTCCTTGAAATGTTCGATTGAAACAGTCGGTGAATACTCAATCTTGCTTGACGGGTAGACAACCAGTCATACAGTTTCCGGCTTTACGTTGACCCCGTTTTAGCCTTTTGACTGTGGTGACTTCGTTAGTTTTTGTCCACCAGACCGCGGCAGAATAGGCGATCGCTGGTCTAACCACAAGTGAATAAAGCCAATGTATAATCAAGAGCCCCAGTCATAACCGCAGACTCGACGACAGATCCATTACGATCTGGTAGCCCTGTTTATGGTTCGTTCTATCTGCTGGTTCTATGAAAGAAAGTTACTGTACTATTTATCTAGTTATTTTTCACTTGAATTGAAAACAAAAAAAGGATTCAGTTCAAGTTGACACTTCGTCACCTCCTCGGAACACTGGAATACGTCTTGGAGTTGTTTACTGCTATGCAAATGTCCTATGTGGTTACAAGCGCTTGCTGCTACGTCTCATAACGAATTATGTGCTACTGCAACTGTCAACTGTTACATAAGAGTTTATGTGGAACCTAAGCCGTACGTTTCTATTCCTTGGAAAATTAAAGATGCTTCTATGATTCGCCGCTACCCCGATGGCTATCTGATGAACGATTTTGTTAACTTCACAAACTGCATCTACAGTGTACCACACCCATTTCGATTTTCACAGACTTTCACAGTAAGGAAAATAAAACTAAACGCCCAAAAAGAAAAGGAACTATAAATTATTTCCATATCACACATAGGTAGATATTTATGCAATAAAAATTCATCACACAAAACACGACAAAGATAAATGCAAATGCAGAATCTCCCTCAATCGTACGTAGTATCCACGTATGGATATATATGTTTGATGAGGCTATACGTATTTACACTTCGCCATGCCATCGCGTGGCCTGTGTTGCCATTTGTGCATTCGTGCCTGCGCTTCACACGAAACGATTGGGATGTGTTAACCTTAACCCTGTTCTGCAGTTTTTTTTGTTTAATTCTCTGTTTTGTTCGTTCTTCTTTCATTTTCAATTGTCAATAATGCTTTGTTGTTCTCTTGTTTCAAATCAAATTGCGAGCTTTGCGTACACGGCATCCTCGGGGGTGTTCTCGGGGTGTGTACAAAACAAAGCATTATCAATGCAAGCAGCATTGAGCGGACTTGTTTATTGCATTGTCTGTTTCCCAAAGCGTTCTACATAATTCAATTTCTCTTACCCCCCGTCCAAACAAACAGAGATTGTGTCACAAAGATGAAGAATATGTCTGCATAAACAAATAACAAAACGCTGTGCGTTCTCAATTCTGAAAACCTCGAATGAGGACAAAAGAAATAAAAAGAAGGACAACAAAAGGAAGAACACGGTTAAATTGTGTATAATGTCCAATTCAAGGAGAAGCATCGACGGCCGGCAATCATCGGCGAGAGATAAACTTTTGGCACGCAAATATTCCATTAAAGAAGTTGCCGCAATAACAATAAAAATGCAATTCAATGGGTACGACTCGATGGATGCGCTGCATCTTTTCGCTTTGCTGTTGTTGTTGTTGTCAATCGCGCCTATTTTAGACGAGAGCACAAGTGCATCTTAATCCATCTCAAAAAATGTTTTTTTTCTTGTTCTCTTTTTTATATTTAAACACGAACAGCATCCGCTTCTGCAATGTTTCAGTAAATAAAAGTTAAGCGTACTGTGTGTGTCTGTTTTTTGTTCGTATGCACGATATTCACAGCATGTGAGGTGGGTGTTTATGATGAGAAAAACCATATCCCGCTGCATCTTTTAATATGTATGTATGATAATTGGTGACGGTATTCATAAAGGAATGCCATGCATGACTGCGTTGCATTAAGTAATCGTAATGAGGGAATATGTACATGTACATGTGGCCGGTTGTATATGAAGATATACACGCGAGAAAACGGGGAAGAAAAACAAGAACAAAATGCCAACCAGTGTGCTAAGTAGAAGCGTTTTATTTCAACTGAACTTAAAGAGAAAAAAATGTACACCGAGTAAATGTGGAAACAGTTGTTGCATTTCAAGGTCAAGAAAGATGAGTTATTGTGGTGTTGCCGATTGCGTTTATCTTATACATTTACTGCCCGGCTGGGCCGGTAGGCTCAGGACCAATGCTGAATAGTCGAAACACCTTCTGTGCCGGTCGCGTTGTGCTCTTCAGTTTGTCATCCAAGCAATATTGAACAGTGACGTTGCGAACAAGACCGTCACTGCCCGGATGAACAGCAATAATGCGTGCCAGTCGCCATTTGGTTGGCGGTAGATTTTCGTGACGAAGTACGACGACATCTCCAACCTTCAGAGTTTCGCTTGGTCGCCGCCACCTTTTGCGCTGCTGCAGCGAGGCCAAATATTCATCGTGCCAACGATGCCAAAACGATTGATGCATTTGTCGTAAAAGTTGCCAATGTTGAAGTCGATTTGTAGGCGCTTCTCGTATGGTAGGTTCAGGTAATGCCACGAGCGAACGACCGATCAAGAAATCCGCCGGACACAATGCCAAACGGTCATCTACGCCATCATGTACTGCAATCAGCGGCCGCGAATTTAAGCAAGCCTCAATTCGCACAAGCAATGTATGCAATTGATCGTAATATAGCGTTTGGCCACCAACTACGCGCAACAAATGCCTTTTTGCTGACTTAACGGCAGCTTCCCATAGACCGCCTTGATGGGGGGCTGCAGCTGAAATGAAATGCCATTGAGTCTGTTGATTCGCCAATTGCTGTTGTGTGTATTCGCTGTGCCATTCTGCCAAGTCGGTTTGAAGAAGTTTGTTCGCCCTTTTGAACTGTGTGCCATTGTCGCTGTAAAGATGACTGCATGGGCCCCGTCGACCAACGAAGCGTGCGAAAACGTTGAGAAATGCTCTTGCGGATAGATCCTCCGCCAGCTCGATGTGAACAGCTTTGGTTGCCATGCAGACGAAGATGGCCACGTATGTTTTCTTCGTCGTACGTGTGCGCGGTGCCCCAATGCGGATGTTGATAGGTCCACAGTAATCGATGCCAGATGATGAGAATGGTGGAGATGCCACAACTCGCGCCGCCGGTAATGATGCCATTTGTTGTTGAGCCATTCGCTGAATGTGTCGTCGGCATATGACGCATTCATAAACGCATTGTTTTACGATAGCACGGCCACTGATGATCCAATATCGATGTCGGAGTACTTGCAGCATGAGGGTAGCCTGTGCGTGGCAGTTATGGAGATGAATGTCTCGTACGATGAGTCGCGATAGGGTGCTTTCTCTTGCCATTATGATGGGATGTTTTTGGTCAGTCGATAATTCAGAGTTCCGTAATCTACCACCGACTCGCAATATGCCCTCTGAGTCCAGATATGGAGCCAACGATGCCAATTTGCTCGTTACTGCAACCTGCCGAGAATGGGTTAACTGATGAATTTCATTCGAAAAGTACCTGTCTTGCTCTGCTCTAAGATGCCAGTTCAACGCCGTAGCCATTTCATCGCACTCTACCCCGGTGTGATGCCAATATTGTCGTCGCGTTGGATTGCCACGAAGCACATACGCAGTTGTTCGTATTAGTCGGCCAATAGAAGAGAAACGTTCGACTAAATCGATGACGATGACCTTGTCGGCACAGTGAAATCTCGTTTGTATGATAAGCTGTGGGGAAGTACGCGCAATATGAGCCTTAATAGGTCTAGACTCCACTGCCATCGCCTCTACGTCTGCTTCTGAAGGAGATGGAATATCACTTGTTATGTTGGCTCGCATTAGTCTCGTCGGGCCATGCCACCATAGCGGGTGGCCGATTAAAGTATCCGTTGAAATCCCGCGGCTCGCACAGTCGGCTGGATTGAGATGACTGCGGACATGCCGCCAATCAGCCACGTTGGTATGCTGTTGTATGTAGCCAACCCTGTTAGCAACATAGGGTTTTAGCGTAGCAATTGGTTTGCGTAGCCAACAGTGTACAATCGCTGAATCGCTATGTAGCGTACAGGGTGCCTGCTCCAGGTCCAATGCATGTCTAATACTGCCAATAGTCTCCGCCAAAAGTCGTGCAGCGCACAGCTCCAATCGTGGTATCGTAGTCATAGGATTGCCTTGTTGGTCAGCTCGGGATGGTGCAACACGAGTTTTCGCAGTAACGAGTGCTGATGTAAAGTCGCCATTGCTGCTCGTCGTACAGACATACACGACAGCTGCATATGCCTTAATGCTAGCGTCGCAAAAGCCATGCAAATGAATAATAACTGGTGCTTGCATGTGTAAACACCGTGGAATTCGTAACTGTTCCAAACGCTGCAAATTATTGCGATAATCCATCCATTCTTGAATCAAGTTGGTTGGTAGATGTGAGTCCCATCCTAAGCCAGTACGCCATAAAGTCTGTATAAATATTTTTGCCACTATTATAACGGGTGCAAGCATATTTGTTGGGTCGTACAATCTTGCAGTATCGCTCAGCACCTGTCGCTTGGTAGTAGATGTCGTTTCGCCAATGTCGATTCGATAGAACAACTCATCCGTTGTGGGATTCCAATGCAAACCTAGAACTGTCACCTCCGGAGATTTCAATTCGATGTCAACTGCTGTCCCCAGATTGCCTGTGATTCCAGCCACTGCTATTTTGTCGTTGGACTGCCATTTTCGGAGGTTGAAGTGACCTTGCCGCAATATTATGTCGACGTCGTTGGCCAATTGAATCGCCTGGTGAGTAGTTTCAACGCTCGTTAAGTAATCGTCGACGTAGAAGTCGCGAAGAATGCTTGTGAGGGCGGTCGCCGCTCGGGTCTCGTTCGCCAATATATGACAGTTGTCGCGGCCGCACTGCTGCATTGCTCGAACAGCGTTGTGCGGACCCGATGCCATGCCATATGTGACAGTAGTCAATTGATACGTGCGAATCGGTTCAGTAGTTGATTCGCGCCATAATATTTGCTGCCAGCGTTGATGACGTTCATCTATTCGGACCTGCCGAAACATTTTCTCGACATCTGCCGAGAGAGCCACTGCAAAGCGTCGAAAGCGGACGATGATAGTAGTGAGCAACTCTTGTATGAGCGGTCCACTCAATTGTGTGTCATTTAAAGAAACGCCATTTGATGTCTTCGCCGAGGCATTGAAAACAACGCGGAACTTTGCCAATACCGGATGGTGTGGTATAACGTATCGCTGTGATGGTTCAGATGGGAAGTCCAAAACATGCTGCATATGTCCTAAAGCCATATATTCCTGCATGAATGCAAAATACTTCGCCTTTAGTTGTGGATCGTTCGCCAATCTACGCTCCAACTGATGAAATTGACGTAGAGCCAATGGATGAGAGTTGCCAAGAGTCAGTGCGTCCGGACGAAAGGGAATTTGAACGACGTAACGGCCATCGGAATCACGTCGGTGCGTAGCCATGAATATTTTTTCGCATATATCGTTGTCGACACCCGTTGCCTCGTTGTCTGCGTCAACTCCGAATATACGAGCCAGTGCCATGTCGAGGCGTTCGTCGCCACCGTCAATATTGCCATGGATTGTGTGTAGTGAGCGAGGTGGTGCCGCAAATGAGGTGTCGACTGTGGCTGGTCCAAATACCACCCAGCCCAGTGAAGTTGATTGTGCAAATGGTTCATTCACTGAACCACGTACTATGCCTTCTTGTAAGATACTACCCCACACGTCAGCGCCGATAAGAGCATCTATTCGACCCGTTCTGCCGAACGACGGATCTGCCAAAGCCAATGTGCTCAAATGTTCCCAGCACGACGGTGTAATGTCAGCTGCTGGAGTCGGTGTAGTGATGGTAGTGAGCAAATAGAAATTGACATCGATGTCAAATGTGCCATCGCATGACGCCAGATTGAGTATAGCGCGGCCACGCGTGTGCGTAATGGCCGAACCGACACCTTCTACTTGAATTGTACAGGGTTTCCTGCAAATAGCCAATTGATTAAAAAAGCGGTATTTCATAAAACTGACCTGACTGCCCGGGTCGCAAATAATTCGGCAACGATGTGTAGTGCCATAGCCATCCTTTATGTGAACAATTGCAGTAGCCAATAACACCAATCGTTCGCCAATTACCACAAACGTCTTAGCCGTCGATGGTAGTCATGCTGTGTAGTTTTGTGGTGGTTGAGATGTTGATGCCGCAGGTGTTTGCGCAGCTATCGATGTTGGTGTTGATCTTGGGGTTGGTGCGGTTGCGGAAGAGTTACCGCGGCACAGCAATGTATGATGTCTGCCTTGACAATTTCGACAGTTGCCTCCTGAACACACCTTAGTTGCATGTCCCGGCTTCAAACAGTTGAAGCACAAGTTAGAGCTACGTAGTTTGTTGAACCGTTCAGCCACAGATAAGGCCAACAATTTCGGACAACTACTGATGCGATGTATACTGCTGTCGCAAAATTCACAATTACCAGGCGAAGTCGCTGCCAACTTGGACTTCACCAACCTTGGGGCATTCGTTAAACGCCGTTGTGATGAGCCAATTGCGGTGCCATTGTCCGAAGAGCCAGGCCAATGGATAATGTCCAGTGATAGACTCTGTGCTCGTTTCTCGACGAATTCTAGCAAGTGATCCAATTGGGGAATGTCCTTTTGACTTGTGTGCATACCCCATGCATGTTGTGTGATCTGTGGCAATTTCGATGTAACGATTGGTACGGATAATGCATCCCATTGATCGACCGGTAATGCCATTACACGCAATGCACGAAGCGATTCGCGCACGGTGTCCACGACCGTCAAGAGTCCAGCGCCAGTTTCGATAGCAACTGGTTTAATTCCAACGAAGCGAGAGACGTGTAATTCAGCCAATTGTTTTTTGTTGTCGTAGCGTCTCATCAACTCATCCCAAGTAGCCTGATAGCCGCCGGTGTATAGATTGCCAACAAGCGTTTCGAGTGAATCGCCAACTAATGACTCGCGCAATTTCTGCAGTTTATAGTACTCGGGAATGCCTGGTTTGTCAATGAGCGTTTGAATTGCATCCTTGAACGCTAGCCAGTTGCGAAGTGAGCCATCAAATTTCGGAATGGTAACCGGATCCAGTTTTAGATTCATGGCAGCGGATCGCAGTTCTGCCGAATCCTCCTGCGTCAACGGCTCAGTCTTAGGAGCCATTAATCGCTTCAGTTTTGCCACCGCTGGGTTGTACAAATCCTCCAGATCGTTCCACAGCCGCTGATGTGTCTCTAACTCGTCATTATTGTCTGCGTCGTCAACTAGCACATCATGAGCGGCAGTAAAACGCCCAAAATGTAGAGTTAAACTGGCTAATTCCTGGGAACATGTGTGGTAATCGCCAGTGAATTCAGCCGCCAAAATTGCCGTTGTCTTACGGCGCAAAATGTTCGCTTGGGATGTGCGTCTATTCAACTCAGCCATTGTCAATGCGCACGCCAACTCCCAATCTACTTATCTGTCGCACGAGTGCCAAAGTCCAACCGTTAGCAAACCGTAAACCAATTTCTCCGCCTAGTGGAAAATTCCAAGAATGTTCTGCAGATGTGTAATCGATAGGCCAGTGGCTTTTATATAATTCGCACTTTAACCAAATAATCTTATGTTAGAAATTATTTTCCGAGATGTACTCAGGGCAAATTCAATTCATTCCTCACAGGAGGCACCAAAAAATGTATATGAAGATATACACGCGAGAAAACGGGGAAGAAAAACAAGAACAAAATGCCAACCAGTGTGCTAAGTAGAAGCGTTTTATTTCAACTGAACTTAAAGAGAAAAAAATGTACACCGAGTAAATGTGGAAACAGTTGTTGCATTTCAAGGTCAAGAAAGATGAGTTATTGTGGTGTTGCCGATTGCGTTTATCTTATACACCGGTAATTTATGAAAGGGAAATATTTTTCTTGCCTCTGTCGCTGTTGGCTCTTGATGGCCGTCTTCATATAGGAAGGATGTAGTTAAATCGACGATGAGAAAGTCGCATCTTGTAGAGGAGCTAGTGCAATTTTAGAGTTCACTTTGTGCAGTGAATTTTTGTTCTCTAAATCTGTGCGTGTTCTTTATTTATTTAAAAAAAACGATTTCCCTCACGATATCGGCGTATTCCTTCTGATCCCACTTCTGACGTCCGAAATTTAAATTGTTAAACCAACATCTAGAGATGAAATCAAACTGTAGGGCTTTATGTCTGTTACCGGTTGACTAAGATTAGATTTCGAGACGGGGGAGTATTTCTGGTGCTCTGGCACTGCGGCCTCTTTAAAATGAGTCTATGTACCTTCCCTGATAAGGTCAATTCTTTTTACTCCGGAGGCATTCAGGAAGACGAGGATCGTCTATAGAGGAACTTCGGCCAGGTTTGCCGATGTGACGATTTCCTTAGGATTTTTTTACTGAGACAAAAGAGGGCCGGACATTCCGTCAGTATATGAATATGCATGTAGGGTCCGGTGAAAAGCCAATGCTGTTTTTTTTTTTCAAGAGGCAATGGCCACTCAATGCTCCTGTTAGGATTCCCAGGTTAATTAGGAAGCTAAATTTCTCTTTTCGCAAAGCCTGTTCAACGAAAACGAATAATCCCAAAGCGACCGGGGTAAAGTTCACCCCCTTAAAAAAAAAACACGCTTCTTTGGCAAGAAGCAGGACTGAGATAAGAAAGTTCTAATACAGAATATCCTTTCTTGTTTCGGTGATATAAATTTGATTATCTCCACCCCAAGAAACCTGATGTTTTTTTTTTTTCGTCTCTGCTGAGATGTTGCTAAAAGAATTTTTATCGCAATAGCGGTAGACAAGGTCCCTCGATTGTTGCTTGTGACGGTTTGTGCAACTCATAAAATTACCCACAAAATTCGCCTTGTGATTTAATCTATCTGTATTTAACCTTGTTGAATGCCGGCAGCAGTGTCCGACTCGAATCATTCCATCGTCAATAATAAATCAGTAACTATGCCAATCAAATATTGTCTTGCACTTTTTTCTCCCGATTTTCGCGTGATTAAAATAACAACTTTGTATTTGGCATATGCCCACCTTAACCCGTTCGTATATGTATAAATAAAAGACGAAAAAGAAAGCAACACGACTGCCCGCCTCGTCTCAGTAATACATCAAGTTGAATAATTTTTATCACGTCAGCGATATGTGCAATCGACACTTAGTGCATTCTAATCATTTGTCGATAGTTATGTAGTTGGAATGTCAAGCTGTGGTTTACCGGGAGAGGTTTGTAATGACTCAGAGGAGTGCTGGCATTACTGTCAAGTCGATAAACCTAATATGTACACAATTGTAGTGGGTAGTGTAAAGTTGTACTGATAATTAAATTGAATTATAGCTCATTGAAAATACAAAATAATTGTAGCGCGTCGAGAATACTCATTTGATATGTATCTAATTAGCTGATTGTTTTTTAGTGTTGAGACGTGATTTGGGTTGAGATGGTAGTGGCGATATGGCTGATTTTATTGGGAGGGTGGAAGCTATTTCGATCATTAGCAGTTTGGATTCTTTTTGATTGCGAAATATCCAATGATATTGACTGCGATTGATATTCATTTGGAGATATGTCATTTATTGTGTGCAGTCCTTTCCATCAGAGTAGGAGCACTAAATGTTTATTTTCCATAGCCTAATATATACAGGGTCTTCTAATAAGGACTTCCGAACTCTGTCAGTTGATGGCGGCCATATTGTTGAACCTACATTTGTCAAATTGGCCGTCATTTATTGAGTATGAGCCCATTTTACGGAAGGCTCAATTTCTGTATGAATTAGTACGTCAACAAACAAAATTGTCGAAATTAAGACGATACCAATCCACATGAGCTCCAAGAGCGTCCAAAGCATCCCTAAAAGGTCACTTTTTGATGTGGATTTTGGGCTGGCGGCGTCATCGTTCCATTTTTCTTTGAGAACGACGTTGGCCAGGCCATAACCGTCTATAGGTCGATGATTAACAACTTATTTTGACCTGAAATGGATGATATGGACAATGTTGTCCGATGTTGTTGGCGATAAAACTCTTCCCTTTTGCAGCTGCTCGACCTTGTCCAGCCATCCCGATGTGTTTATGAACCTCTAAAGATTGGTTACTGAGACATCAGAGTTCTTGTAAATCATAGAAGTAGTAACTTCCAAGCGTTCTATTCCTCAAGTGACAGAGACTAGGGCATAGACAGAGGAAGTGAGGTGTGTCCTCATGAGCTTCCTCGTCTCCGCAACGCCTGCATATAACGTAATCTATGAGATTCAATTTCATTATATGGTTCCTTAGAAAGTTGTGACCTGCTAGGGTCCCTGCCAGTTTGTATATCGCCGTTTTATCAAACTGCATTAGCTTGTTGGTCCGACTCATACTATATTCTGGCCATAGCTTTCGTGAAATTTCGCAGGTAGGTAATTCTTTCCACCTATTGTTGGCTTTCATGCGGGTCTTATTTTCCACTCTTTTTCGGTGATTGCGAGGGGTGGTTTGATCGACTCAAGCGACCGCTCTTGACCGTTTTCAGATCTATTTCTGACCAGTTCATCAACCATCTCGTTGCCGGTTTTGTTCCTGTGTCAAGGGACCCAGCAGACATGCGTGGTATGCTGCGAGCAGAGAACCCTAAGATCTTCGAGGCAGCAGCAAACTAGCTTTGACTTTATTTAATAGCAGAAACTGATTTTGTAGCCGCCTGCCTGTCAATCTATATAAAATCGTCCTTTGGTATTGCCAACATTGACACCATATGGGCAGCTTCGGCGATTCTGACTAATCGGCGTATGTCCAATTCCTCGCAGAAAATTCCGGATCCGGTTTCACAGTCCATATGGGGAGACGTGTAGTCAGAGGTGACAGTATTTGCCACGTAAATATCCAGAATCTGCGCGTGCCCCGGTCTGAAAGGTGTCCAACTCTTGGTTTGGATGATTCTTAGGGCACTTTTGGCTGCAGATTCTTGCATAAATAATTGAATAGGTCTATTGGTAATAGGTTGAGGATTGCCTCTAGTCCAGCAGTTGGAATTGTCCTTATTACGCTGGTAGTTTCTATACATGCCATTATTTGTATTTTTGTCATAAGCTTAAGATTGGATGACTTGTTTGTGGCTTGCCACCAAACTAAGCTGCCATATGTCAGTATAGGTCGCACAACAGCCACAGAATAATTTAAGGTTTCGGGCCCCATCTTTTACCAAAGACTCGGTTGCATGCGTAAAAAGTGGTCTCGTCATAAATTTGCTTTTCGTAACTATATCACTATCGTCTCTCGTTTATTTGATACTAAGTTTGAGAACCTTGAGTCACAAAGTTTGAGAACCTTATGTTTCTCTGTAGCTAACAAACTGTAGTTGGAATAAGCACCAGACGTCATCGCTTCGGTTGAAGTGTTTGGTGAATGTATCCTAGACGGCAACCGCCTGTCAGGTTTATAGTTTCCAAAACCATCAAAAAGGCTTCTTCGGATAAAATAAATTTAAAATTAAAATATAGAATAGCAATAAAATGAAGTTTATAATTTGCGTTGGAAGAGAAATTGAATTCTTGTAATATCTCCTTCTTCGTATTTTTTGTCTTTTTTTATTATTCCATTCAATTTGTAAGTGACAATGCCAATGTTTTTGCGAAATATTCAAATTGCAGTCGGGTGCTAATTCGTTATTACTCACTATTGATCTGATTACTTTTACAAGTCAGAGGCAAACGCCCCCATCTCTCAGAAAACCAAGTGCCCCCTAAATAAGAATGAAAGCGCATATTAAAAGACCCATTTAAGATAAGTCTTTCCACGACAGATGGTATCAAAGTTTAATATCTTTCTGTTTGTCGTGGCATTCTGATTAGCAAAAGGCGCTTGATATTGATCGCATTATATGGCATCAAATTATAAACCGCTCAGATAAGATATTGTCAGCAAATTAATAAAACGCCTCTCCTTCAATTCAGTATTCGTGTGCAGATAATCTTATCTCCATTCAAATGCGATATACTCACATCAGCCAATCTTTTTCTTTGGCCTTTGATCTGCAGGATTTAACGTATAATTAAGCAGTAAGACGTGAGACCTACGCTCATGACACACACAACCTTTCAATGATATGTATCATTAAGACCATCATTAATCTTTGCGTATTGCCTTATACTGTGCCAGTGTGCATGTGTATGTGCCTCTGTCTCGCGGAATCATTTAAATTATTATAACAGTGCGTCTCCGGTGTATGTCTGGTCGGTTAAGTTTTTCTATTCGTAAATGGTCTAAATCTGAATGCGAACCTATATACGTAGTCACTCGTTAGAGCGGGGCTTAGTTGACAGTTGCTTGGCATGTCTGTGGGGGCAATTACCCACTTTCATACTAATTTACTACTTAATAATAATTGTGGGCCGGTTTCGCTGAGTGAGTGTGTGAGTTCAGAGCTCTCCGCGAGGTGAGTGACTGGGATTCACGTTTTCACGCGTGGGGTCGCTTTAGAGGGAACAATTATCTTTTGTGAAATGTTGATGAGATTCAATTATAGTAGTAGGTCATCAGCTACCTAGGGATTGACTTTGCACATCCATTAATTATTTAAATTGTTCTCAGTAGTTTGAAAATTATACAAACACATAATATATGCAGAATACTAGTTTTTTCAAATAGGTACCGTGATATTTTGTATCAATTATTGCGGAACTGTAAAAAAGTGTTTAGTAGGTAAAGGAAAAATGAACTCATAAGGATCATATTTATTTCTATGCACCGTAGCATTATCATAAAAATCATCTAGTACCGTGGCACATCCTCGCATACAAAATAAAGTGCACGACTGGGTCGCTTGGTTTTTTAAGTTTGATCCAAATCGCTAATAGCGTTTTCGAGGTATGAACAGTTTTTGAAAAGAGCATTTTCGGTGATTCCAATGGAAAATTAAGAACGCAATTATTTTGAAAACATAAAAAAATAAGCTTCTCAAAATATGTTTTTTTAATCTATTGTACGAAAATTAAGTTTGCTATCAAGTTAGAAATAACAGTCGCACTTAAAGTTCTTTTAAACATCCCACCACTTCATCTAGAACTAATGAAAGAAGCAATGGTCAACGCCTATATGCTCACCACAGAAGATGAATTAAATTGCAACCTGGCCCACACTATTATCCTTCAAGAACTCAGAAAAAGTGAACTATTTCGAATACACCTTACAGACAAATGTGTACCACGACAACTTCCGACACAACTTTAAGACTACATATCCAGGGCGTATAAACTGGGAACAGAATAAATCAACATTTGCAACAGATTCTTATGTATGGTTACGGTGACCATCTGTTCATTATTTTAATGAACTGTTCATTATTTGAAGTAGATGTTTATTATGAATTTTAATTAACTAAAGCAAATACTGAATTCTTGATTTATTTCTGGTAAATGGATTCTACGATTGGACAACGAGCACCGAAAATTGCCAAGCACGAGGCACCTATACAAAAAAGGTTTAAATTGCATTGAAACAGTGGGAGATTGCTGTGGTCTATCATTTAGGAGGGGGGACAACAGATTACTCGACCCAAAAATTGCTAAATAATTTGACGACTTTTAATACTTTCAATAATCTGTACTATTAGTAAAAGTTCTAGCTCTGCCAGGGTTCCTAAAACGTTAAAACTCATTTATCTAATAATTTGCAAACATCCTTTAGAAGCCAACTGCTGAGGCCAACCAACTGCGGGAACACAAATATTTAACAATTTCAAAAGAAACTGAAGAAGAAGTTGATTGGGGAGTCTAAGTTCTTTCTTAGACCATCCGTTGGCAAAAAGCCCTGTTCGATTTCTGATTTTATCCACAAAGTACTTAAGGTCTGAGTGGTCAGAAAAGAACTTCTAGTGTAATAAATCATATCTGAGGCATATGAGCCTGCTGTCAATTGATCCAACTGCAGAGCAAATGCATATTCATTTTTACTCAACTTATATTGTGAATTGTGATCATCTTTAAAAACCACCCCATAACTCGCAGATAAGTTTGTTTTTGTAAATCAAAAAAAAAATTGCGTTTTAAGTGCAATCTCTTGACCACTTTCAAAGCTTTTTCGAAATACCATCTGAAATCAATTGAACTACGTTTCTTGATTGATATCTCACTTCTTGAAACTTCTTCCGGATTACATTTGTATAAAGTGTCATTTTTACTATCAAATAGCTGTAATAAAACAGATAACACTTTTCGAAAAAAAAAACAATTATCCTCAGTTTTTCCTTCACAGATATAAGCTTACGGGTTTCCAATTAATAACGCCCGAATGGACAGCGATCACCAGACAAACCGTAGCGCATATAGAAAATGTGTTTAATTCAGCAATTTAACAAATGACTTCCTAATCATCCGTTAATTTTTGCCTAATAGAAAACTAGCAAATCAAATAGCTTATGTGTATAAATTAAAGATTTCATTTCAACCGGTTTCAGGCGGGCTACGACCACAGTAATAATAAAATCGAATCAGTATGTTAATTTTAAATCTGAATAAAAATCTCCTCCAACTTGTGACTGCGACACAAATAATATAAACAAATATTTAAATAAACTATTTGCAATCTAATGGTAAACAAAAAGTAATTTGCTAACTCGCCGACAATAAAATCAGCTCTTTCTTGATTAAGAAAAGTCGAACATATCATATCAATTCAATATTGTAAAAGATTAAAGGAAACAACGACGCAAAATCTGGCAGTCTAGGGATCCCGAGTGGGAAAAATGTGAAAGTCGCAAAACTATTTTTCAACTAGTAGAATTAAACTGCTCACAATTGTTAATACTTAAATAAAGTAAAAAGCTATTATACGCCACAGGAAAATCTCCCCTTGACACTTTTAAAATAAAGTAAGAGAAGAGAGGATAATAATAAAAATGGTCGAAGAATTGTTCGAATTATCTTTAACTTTGTATTTTTTTTATTTAATATTCAGAATCGAAAATTGTACGAAATACAACAAAATGGAATAACTTATTGAGAGCCCCTTTTGATCGTAGGTTGCTGTTTTTTATAAATTCATAGCAAACTTTAAAGAGGAATAAGTCTCCTCAACGTCGCGTATAAGATCTTGTCGGCTGTATTGTGTGAACGCCTAAAAACTTTTGCCAACAACCTGATCGGCTCATATCAGTGTGGTTTTAGGCCAGGAAAGTCAACCATAGACCAAATTTTCACACTCCGACAGATCTTGGAAAACACCCAGGAATTTCAGATCGATGCACACCATCTATTTATCGACTTTAAAGTCGCCTATGATAGCGTATACAAAGCCATGTCAAGTTTTGGCATCCCCGCCAAACTCGTCCGGTTGTGCGGGATGGCGATTGAGAAATCTCGCTGGAGGCGGCGAAGATGGGTCAGGCTGTTAATGAGGACATAGCGAAGTATATACTGTTAACGAGAAAGGACTCTCAACATCGGCGACTCTGTCACAATGGACAGACACAACTTCGAAGACTTTGTATACCTGGGCTCCACTATCACTTCGCAAAATGACATCGGCGCATCAGAGATCAAGCAAAGAATCACTCTTGCCAATCGCTGTTTCTCCGGGCTAAGAAGGCATGTAAGAAGAAAGGACCTCTCTCATAGAGGTACTATATAAGAGGTACTATATAAAGACCTTAATCACCCCGGTCCTGCTGTATGGTGCAGAAGCATGGACCTTGTCAAAAGCGGATAAAAACCTTCTGGGATGCTTTGAGATAAAGATTCTTCGAGTGATATTTGGTCCATTTTGTGACGATGGAGTGTGGAGAAGAAGATTCAACGACGAGACGAACTATACGGGCTATAAAGCGACGCTGACCTAGTCAAAAAGCTAAAAATACAATAGCTGAGATGGCTGGGACACGTGGAGCGTATGGACAACAACGCACCAGCCTGACGAGTCTTCGAATCCACCCCAGAGGGACAGCGCAGCAGAGGAAGACCCCACCTTAGGTGGCGCGCACAATTGGAGAACGACCTCAACCAACTTGGTGTGTGTAACTGGAGGCAGCTATCGAGGGACCGGATATCTGTCTAACATCCAAGGTTTAACTTGGGAAACCCCACGTCGACTATATCAAGAAATTGTTTCAAGTTAATTTTTTTTTGACTGCGGTTAGAAAGTATAAAAAGTAACATTGATAAATCGTATTACCAGTACGCTGCCTTTGGCTTTAAATCGTCGTTAACATATCATATTACCCTATCACTCAAGGGAATAATTATATGTTACGTATAAATCAAGTTTCCAAGCTTCGGGCAAGAATGCACAACTTGATCTGTTTTGGTTTTATGATAAAAACATATGAAGTTTTAAAAAACTTTTACAATATTTTTGAATTATTTTATTCTTAGGACATAAGAGGCTACCAAATATGAGAACATTTTGTTTGTGTCTATTGAGACTTTTTCAGAATTTTAGCCCAAAGTCCAAAATACGCACTCTTACTTCAAACGACTCTACACCGGACAAAAGGTGAGTTTCCATTCCCATTTCTAAGAAAATAGGACACATTTTATGTTACGAAGGTGTAACCCAACAGCAATAATTGTTGCAAGTGGCTTCACTTTGCGGCATTGTGACTCACTAATATTGATTTTTAACCTTCACTTTATATATTTTTGAATTTTTTAGGTCATAAGATGCAGTTTTGTATGAAAAATTTCGGCATTGTTAATTCAAAAAGTTTAATAAGTGCTTAGGAAATGACACAAGTTTATCATGAAAAAAAAAATTGTTAAGACAAGGTTGTCAAAAATTAAGTTTAAGTATTTTTTTAGATTTTATTTCTCGAGTTACTACACACACTGAATGTAAAGGTTCACAGGTCATTTTTAATTTTATCCTGGTTTGTCTATTTAGAGAGGAACACGTACAATTAAAAATGGCTATGGTCGGTCAGTTCGCATTGCAATTAAAAGTAAACTGAGACTCTACTAACATTGCGCAAAAGAATAAAATCCACTATTCAGGTATAACGAAGGTCGATCAACTTGAAGCCTCCGTCACCTTCTGGAACACGTCATTACCCCTAGATCGTCGATTTTGAATCGGTTGGCCTAAATGATCATCACAAAGACAACAAAATACATGGCACCTATTCAAACAGATTCATTGAAACTCCATACACGGGGAGCGGCAGGCCAGCTGTGCCAAACTCATAAAAAATCATAAAACGACACAACATTTCGCATTCGTTTGTATCTTGCTTATCGTATTTCTTTTATGGTGGCATAACTTGTGATGGTGAGAATAAACACAACCTCAACTGATGTATGGATATATACAGTTAAAATAATAGAAGACGCAGAGTAAAAAAAAATACCAAACCAGAAGTGTGTAATTGAAAGAAGACAGAAAAGAAAACTAAAACAAAAAAAAAAATGTGAGGGGGAGTTAGGTATATCTAAAGGCGAATAATGTGCAGAGATGGAACGACAAACAAGGCCCAAGGAGTTCTTTGACATTTTAAGTAGATATAACAATGTGTTTTTGTTGTTGTTTGTATGTAGATGTATAGAGCTACTGCTGTCTCTTCACCTTTCTTTATGCCACTTTGAAGTTACTTTCCGAAGTTGAAGTTGCTTTCAGATGAAAAGGAGATATACTCAACTTTACTTACTGCTAACAAAGAAGAAATAAAGCACAGGGCTAGGTCGAGCGTAACTTTAGCATACCACTTGACATAGCACAATAAGAATTTTAAAAGCTTAAGACAAGGGTTTCAGTTAGCAAAGAGCTTATTTCGTTTTCTTATTTATGCAGATATACATTTTTGGCGAATCGCCCGGTTTGGATAACAAAAAAATTAAAAAATTGCATGGCAGGCGCATCTTAACTAAAACGAAACTCACTAGACACTAGAGGCTTAAAAGCTAAAAAGTCTCGGCAGGAGTTCCACAATGATCGGTACTCGTCCGCCTTTTATAGATATATAGCTGTACCCACTCGGATTTGCCTGTCAACGGGAGGTGTAGCGTGCCTTTTCCACTTTTACTGACACTTTGTGTAGAATACAATTTACAAAAAAGAAAATTGCACGTCCCTTTATCTGATTTTGACTTCAAAAACAAATCTTTATTATGCAATATATTTATTATTATTATTATTTATTACCCAATAACATAAATGTAGAGGTTAATCTTCATCACGTATGTACTCCCCAGCTCCAGCGTGCCTATAAAGATGTACATATACATTTTAAAATACTGAGCTGTGCTTCCTTCTTCAAATTATTCATTCCGGCAACCAGCGACTTCGAATAATTACACACAACAAATCCCAGGGCAACGTAGGCCACTGCTGCATGAAAAGGGGCAGCTGGTTTGGCTGTGGGCTACGCTGATGGAACATTTTTAGTGCAGATTTAATAACTTCTTTGGAGCATTGCTCGGATTAAGGACTTAAATAAATCAGGGATGAAATAAGTATAACCATTTTGTTGGTCCTTATTCCGGTAAGTCGCTATGGAGTCGGAACCGTCCGTGTAGCGTGAAATGAGGTAACATTTCATTTAAACTTCTAACGCCGAGGTTCTTTAAGGTATAACACATTTTTAAATACGCATAAACCTTCCCTCAAAATTCAAATCATAACAGTAAAAACCGCATTGAAATCCATTCATTGGTTCTCGAGGTTAGCGGCGACGACTCTATTTTGGACTTTCCTTTATACCACGTATATATGGATGGATGGATTACGTACAACGGAGTCGTAGGGGGTTAAAAACACCATAATGAGATAGAGCCAGTTACAAAACGAAGCAAAACTCCGTCTCCGTATCCAGAATTGGTTAGTCACATTTGTTTTGCAACTGACTGACAACAGTTTAAAATTTTAAGAGCGAAGTATAGGGCAGATTGGAAATTTGCTGTTTAAAAATATATTACCAACGTTCGAGTGCTAAAAGTTTGTTCATAAGCAAAAATCCTGTCCTTTGAATGGAATTGTGTACCCCAAGCATTAAAAAGGAGATAATTTACATCAAATATAAGGGAATTTGTGATCGGCAAAACCTTTCGTTCGTAAGCTTAAACAAAGCGCTGTATTTCCAGATCAATATCTTCGTACGAACGAGTTATACAAAGCTATGTCAAATTTTGGCATTTTCTCCAAGCGTTTGTACATCAATAAAGAAATCTAGTTGTTTCATCTAGGAAAAAACACAGTCGAAAACTTTCGAAGTCGAAAAAGACAGCTTGATATGCTATTATGAATCATTTTGAAAATAATTCTTTAAGTAATCGTACGAAACTCACAAGCCAATATCAGAGATACAAGATGACGAAGATACGTCTGTTTTTTGAGAGAACAAAACGAAGTACGGCGAGTCTTTAAATCCACCCATGGACAAGGCAGTGGATGAGCTCACCTCTAGCAACTTGGTGTACGGAGCAGTTAAGACCAATCTGCCTGTAGGGGTAGTAGCATTCAAACTTCCTTTCTTTATCGAAAAAGGCGTAAGTGACGACGATCACTTTATTCAATTGGTTTTTGAACAAGCAAAATGTCCGTTTCCAAAGTAAGGCAAATCTAAAATAGACTTGCGAGACTCCACTCCACCGACAAACGCGCACTGTTTGGAGTAGTCTTGACACTGGCGGCATCATCGGCCATCTTCAAAAGCAATTATAGCTTTGTTTCTTTCGTCCCTATCAGCGTCTCTATCAGGGATTGCCGAAAAAAAACGAATATCGAAGAATAAAACCATGAGTTGGCAACGCATCAATCTGAAAGTCAAATTGACATTGACAGTAAAATTGGTATTTGAAAAAATTAATTTGATAAAATGTTCTTAATGGAAAATTCTAACGAAGCAGAGGCACCAAAAAGTTTATATTCAAATAAAAAATGAATCAATAACATATTGTATATTGTTTCATATATTACATCTCTTGGTAATTTACCTTTTTTCGTTGGCTTGCTAATTAATTTTTTTCAAATTCGAATTTTTTAATTTTAATTTTTGTCAGCATGTCAAATGTCATTTATGAAATATCCATACAAGTTATCGATAACATACATAAATTTGTGTTGGCTATACTTTTCTCTATCGCCGCGAAGCTGTTAACCCCGATAATTATCCAGGTTAAGCATTTGTTGTATTTAACAAGGGATTTTTTTATTTTGCTTATCCTATAGCCGTGACGGGGACGAAAGAAACACAGCTTATGGTTGTCACCTTAAAATATAAATTTTTCAGATACAATATCGTGCTTCAAAATACTGACGCTGTCTGGCATACATCAGTCAATGGCCGACAGAATGCATTGAGTTACAATTTGCATGACATAGCACCGAGTGTGAGTGATACTATTCCCTCAAGTTAACCTCCCTCATCGAAGTTTTTACATGTGCACATCTATATGGCATATTTTGAAGTGCCGACAATCTGAAGAGCAATAGATACAACTGCACAAGTACACACATGAACGCAAACAATAAATCCACTTGAATGTTTATCAATTTCAAATTCATTCACTGTAAATATTCATAATTGGATTCGAGTGAGAGATAAACACGCAAAACCGTATAAAAAAAGAAACAACAAATAGTTTGTTGTTATTAGAATCAAGTCCAAATGAAATATTTCAGATGAACATAACGAGTTAAATTTTGTTTTGTTTTAAAATTTGTTGTGATTTTATTTGGAAAATCAAAACTTTTTGTTGTTTTGTTCTCCAGAATTATTCACAGAACTTTTTTTGTAGGGGAATTTTTTATTTATGTTTGGAATGTCATTTTTTTTTTGTCAAATAAGAGCCATCAGCGTGACCCTTGTGCGACTAAAGTCACAATTTGGAACTTTTGGCGCTTTTTTCGAGCAGTTCTTTTTTTGAATGGGAAATGGCGAGCCAATAGGTACTTATTATGTATTAAATATCGTGTGAAAATTCTAAATTTGCAGAGTACCCTCAGAAATTGAACTTTTTTGCTCAGCGACCTTTTTTTATGCGACTTTTCAGACTTTCTGCAGCGACCACACTGTCAATTGTGGTGTACAACTGCCAGAGAACTGAATGCTTTGAAAATGCAATTGGTGCAAGATCTAAGGCCAAACTTACGAAGTGATTTCAGCAGTTGAACCTTAAGCCGGAGGAGGATTAATTTTATCATAGTCAAATGTCTTTTTGGAGGTAAATATTAATACGGGTACGTTTCGCCCCCTTTCGATTGAAGATAAACCATAAAAGGTTCACAAAACGTCTTTACACCCACAAAAATGAACTACTTGATAAGGGATCCGTCGCGATATCGTTGGCGGTTGGCCAAACTCTTAAGTATTTGGTTATACAACTATCTCACGACATCGACCTTTAAATTGACCACAAAAATTATGTCTCTGGCTAGGTTAGGTAAGATTGAGTAGGGTTGTAGGATCGTCACAACAGACTGGGCACCACAGCGAGTCCACTCCCATTCATAGACAATTTTTACGGTTAAAACCTCAACCAATTAGGTCAATTTCCCCAACAGAATCTAGGTATGGCCTCAATTTTGTTTGAGAAGACAACCTTCTCCCAGTTGTTAAGGGAGTACATTTCGAGGTGAAACCTTTTCCTAATATTGTTCACTATTTTGACAATAAGAGATGCCAGTTAGTTCTCTAAATTAAGATCGGGACAAAAGCTTAAAGTGAACTTGGGCGTATTCAAGACACAGCTCACCACTTCTTCTAGAAAAAGACGCATCGACTGTACTCCAAATTGAAACTTTCAATCTGTGCACCTTCTCAGAGTCACAGATAATTGAGGAGTAACATGGCAGCACCAAATATCCAATAGCACCAGGGGTCAAATCCCGTCGTCCGTGAACGAGCATTACGTGACGGAATTTGTTTTTGTTTCACATGTAAATCAACTTAATTCCGTGAACGTAATGCTCGTTAACGGGAGACGCCATTCGACCCCAGATCGGTGTCCTCAAAGTTGAGTTGCATATTTGCAGAAGATGGAAGAAGATTGGAAAAGATTCACTTTACCTCATTGACATATGACATCCTGCACATACATGCAGTTCGACTTATAGGAGATGCTTCACTAACATCTAACCTACAACCACTGACACTGAGTATAGACTTGTCATGGGCCTATGACTATGCGCGATGAACTTGACGAAATGTATCCCCCGAACTGTAAGTACTCTACGAGACACAAAATTAGCGCAGAAGTAGCACCTATCTTTAAGCTCAGATAGGTTATCGATTGACCTTCCGAATGGACTATGTGAACGGGTAGCTCGGTGCACATGTGCCCGAAATCGCATTTTAGGTTAGTTAGGTCACAAAGAAATTTATTTTCCAATAAAAAGTATCATAAAGCTTTACTGTTTGAGATAGATTTGAATTGATATCACTTAACTGATATGGGAGTTATATATAAAACATTGTACGCAGAAAAATGTGTGTAAGCTTGTCTAGGCATGAAGCGATATAATATGTACCTATAGCAAATCTGACAGTTGACCACTTGCGTGTACTTCCCATAAGAAATGCAGAAATGTTGCGATTTTGGTTGTATCAATTTCTAAATGATATTGCAGTATATTGCTTTAGGTAAATACATAAGTGTGAAAATAGGGGTGGAGTCCCCTAAGGTGATCGTTAATAGTCACTCCTGCGATAGTCAATTCGTTCTACTACTACGTAAGGTGACCGCAAAATAACTGTCAAAGGTTGGCATCACATCCTCTTTTCTAAATATTATTTTGTTTTCAACTGTCATTTATACAGCAAATCTAAACGTGTCAAAATAAAGTATGTTTCGTAGGAATATTTTGGAGAAAAACTCATATTTATAAGCTTGACAATTGTATAACTTGAAATGTAATTTTAGCTACAGTGCTCTGAACCACTGGGGCAGGCCAGTCAGCGCCAACTTGCCTTTGGTAACCACCACCCCCAAGAAAGTTTAATGTTGCAGCCAGTTGAAGAATAGGGATATGAGTGGATCTTAACCCATCTTGAAAATCAAGCTACCTTTAAAAATACCAACGAGACTAAAATAAAACTTAATTTATATGACGATGACACATAAATAGCTGTCGCAAGAAAACTGACGCAAAAAAGAGACAATCGCAGTGGTTATCAGCTTACGTAGACCAAAAAATTGTATTGTGACTATCAACTATCGCAAATCACCTTACAGAATTCCACCCCAGGTGTTATTACAAGGAAAAGTGAAAATATAATAACCGTCCGTCGTGTGCCCATTAGTAATATTAATTATGGAAAAAGTTCCAGTTGCACATTTTAAATTTGCCTTAGAACATTTTTTTCCTTAAACCTTCAGTTGTGTCCGACTTCGTAAGTAAACTTTTGATACTTATTTCCTTTGAGGGAAATTGCTTTTACGAACTTTTGTTTAATATCTAAAACTTCCCTTCCCATTTTTCATACAAAAATCTGTCAGCTGTCCGATTCTATTCTCTCATTTGGCCGTCAATTTGCAACCTCCAGTCAACAATATTTAGGAATAGTTTACTAATTCTAGTATAGTGTAAGCTAATTATTATTTGAAAGGGTTTGTTGAACTGCGACCGTTTGGTCTAACGTATACCCCCAGCTTAACGCCTCAGAGATGTATATTTCCTCATAAGACCTTCCTCCACATTGCAATTCTTTTCGGAATCATTTTAAAGGTTCCTCAAGCTTCCCCTTGGCAGAAGAAATCCGCCCTGTAGCATTTTCTCTATTCCAGTTTCCTATAAGAATCTAAGGATGAGAGCAGGCTCCACTGACAGTATTCCCTTATGAGATAATTGGTATGTACTTGATGCCCAAGTATTTCAGTCTTTTGTGCGTCAAAGCCACACATGATCCCAACACGTGTTCTGAGATTTCAATGGTCTCATCACAGAATCCGCAGAGACCTTCTTCAGACATACCCAGCTTCGTGAGGTGTTCCTTGAGTCTACAACGTTCCTGCCGATGCAAGCTTGGGATCTTTTTCGATTGTATTGCCCTGAAGTGTCTTGGCCTGCCTCATGCGCTGAGTGTTTTGCCAAGTTCTTGCCAAGGGTTGTTCCCCTATTCCACAAAATGGTTCAGGACCTATGAAATTTTCTGATACCCCCATTCATGCTAGTGACTCGGCCATTTCTGTACCCTGTAGGAATTCCCACACAAGTTTGGACTTAATCATGTAGGAATTAAGTGACATAATAGTCTGACATTATAGCTATATATATCACAAGTGTTTTTTTCTGTTTATTAAGACACATCTATCTATGGCATACATTTAAACTGGAAAGATAGTGGATTGCTCATTAGTTCAGAATATTTGCCTTTAAGGGGCGAGTACTCCCACCCCAGTCCCCTCATAAGTTCATTACCAATCTGTGTACCACTTTTTTGTGTGAAATGTGGATTCATTGCTCCACTTCTTTTTGTTGCTGATCTTGGTATTAAAGTTATTTTAAAAATTGAATGTTTTAATAATATTGTCTGTTGGAATGGACAATATTAGGTGTTTTCCTCTTCCTATTCCCTCTCTGGCCTTTCTTATATATAAAGATTTCAAGAGATAGTCGAATAAAGGCACGATTGTCGGGTGTCTTTTCGTCTTTCTACTCTACCATAGAATCGATTTACTTGCACACTCCTCAAACTCAAACACAGGATGCAAAGGAGTCAGTTTCGAAGCACCTCCATAGCTACAGTTTGGCAAGTTCTCATGATAGTGTGAACTAAGTGGCAGTTTAGGTTGGTGAAGCAATGAAAGCCATACATATTGGAGCCATACATAGTGGACTTTCGATGAAGATGGACCTTTTTCCTCCGCACTCGTTATTTATCTAGCGCTCTCGTTTTCACAGTCGGTTATATCTCTCACATATCACATATCTGACAGGGAAACCTTGAATACACAACCTTTTAATAAAATATGCCGCAAAACGAACCTAAAAGTGTAATTCTGGTCAGTTACCCAAACAGTTGCTCAATTCTACCATCCCAAACTTGTAAAAATTGTTAAAAAAAAAATCTAAATCGCATTATAAACTTTGCACTGAAATACCTTTTCACTTTGTTTATCCTTTAGTATAAGATACGTCTTCAGCTTCGTATAATCCTTCCAGACGTTATGTAAATCCTTGTCATTTGCTACCGCATGACCAGCGGACGCCTGTGTCGGTGTTATTAATCCATCAATATCCGCCATTGTAAGTAAATTGCAAGCCCCCACCAAACCCAAATTAATTTTCAACACAATGCATTCACCTCCAACTAATTACACACTTTAATTATAATATTTTAAATATGTGTTTCACTATTTTCTCCCCAATTACACACATGCACGTCTTAGGTAGGTATATCTAATTGAGGTATTAACATTCCTCGTCTGTGGCATCACTCACACGAACACCGACGTGGTACGAGGAGGAGAATGGGGAAAACTAATAAATCTCCCCACATGAACGAGAACACGAACTCATTAAACAAATTAACTCTTCAAACGATTTACGATCCTCCGTTTTAAAATACACGGACCGATGACACAACCGATATTATTTAAATAATTTTAATCTTCATCAACTTGAATATTTTTTGTTTACATTAGATATGCGAGAACTGATACTGCAACAACTCACCGAGTACCACGCGAATATCTTTCGTTTTATGGGGACTTTATATTGTTTATTTAAAATTAGTTGAGGACGTTATATATTGCCCTTAAATGATAATTTTTTTGTTATAAATCCAAACGACAACAAACAAGACACTAAATAATCTCGGGTGACCCAGAGAAAACGAATAAACAACAAAATGGTATTAAAAGAACTGCTGCTATTCCTTTTGTGTATCTTTCTCTATATGATATTTATTTATTTATATTTTTCTTTGACACACGCGGAATCAATTTGTTTCTAACAAACAAATTTTGCGCCGCACATAACCTCTGTCGCGATGCGCGTTCACAGCCTACAGCAGTTCGGAACTCACTGCTCTAGAGAGTGACTGTATACACTAGAGGCGATTAAGTTGCCAGACCACCACCGCACACCGCCACCGCATTTGCGAGTTGTTACCATCGCATCGCACACGCCACACCATGGCGTGTATCATGAGTTTTTCCAATCGTTAGCACGTTCGCTATGACGACAAATCGAATGTACAACTAGAACGAGATGTAGATACACTACATAAGTTCATCGATACTATATTTGTATAGATGTAGCGATAAAGCTTATTTAGGCCTTTAATGTCAGGAGCAACCAACATCGGTATGGAAAAGACAGAAAATGGAATGTTGGATGTTTGGCAGGTACTTAAATTGTGTTCCCCAAAAATAGCTTTGTATGTAAGGAAACGCGAAAGTTACTCTAAGTAAGGGCGCACGATTGCCCTAATGTACTCGCCCGACTCGGTATCTCGGTAACAACAAAGTTCCGTCATCGCGACCGAGAGATCTCGATTGAAAGTCGCTCCTAATTGTATAATGTGTTGTGTCTACTACGTTACGTTTGTCCCAGGTCGCTGTTTTGATGTCGGTGCTGCCAGCAACTGCCGGCCGGGCTGTTACCTTTCGATTTTTGTTGCAGACAAAGAAAGACTGTATCTCGTTGTTGGAGAATGCGAATGAGAATGCAGAAAGACAGAAAGACAGAAAAGAAGAACCACAACAAGGGGGTGGATGGGGTGTGTTGTGATAGAGGCATGGAAGTGGAAAGAAAGCAACATTTTTCAGACAAGAAAAATAAATAAACATAAAAAGTATATAACTACAGTATAGCCATGGAAGTGATGTCGTTTTCTGACAGAAAAATTACAAGGAAGGAAAGATGTGGAGAAGTGGAAGGCAAAAATAACTAGAATTTAAAAAGGAACATGAGACATGACACTCGTTTGTTTATTTGTGTAGTTGCTTCTGTATGACTTTGGATATCTACGATGGGTTTTAGTTGTGTGTTATCGGTTTTTTTAGGCAGTACGGTGTTGCCAGATTCCCTGGATGACGGTTTGTTTTTAAATATGAATTTTAAGTAATACCATACCTCCAGTTGTCTCCTTCGACGATTAACTTAGTATTTTATATGACTTTGCGAAAGTTTAAGGAAGTAAATGTCAGTATGCTTGTTAAATGCTGATCTTATCAGTTTGAAAAGTATCGCTAGCACGATTCGAATGAATTGATTGATTTCGTATTCTACTCGACCGCACAAACATTTTCAATGCGGCGATTATGTCTATTTCAGACTGACATCTTTCGGAGAACAAAGTATCGTAAATATTCTTAAGAGAGTAAGTGTTTTTGAATTTAAATGTCTAAGTTTTTTATACACCTATTTTTGTTGAAAATTTCTAGCTTGCATTAATCAATTAAGAGGAACCGGAACCAGTGGGCGGCTGCAGGTTTTTAAACTAAAAAACTTCAGTAGCTGTTTTTATATGCCTCTTATTACAACATTTTCTTAAGACGACAAATGAAAGAATTAAGGATGATGTGTCCGCTGGAAGTAGAAGAATGGTTTTGTATGATATAAGCTTAATACTTAATAATTGTTCCACTAAAGGGCCTTCCAATGGGGACTTCCGAAATTTGACAGTTGATAGCGGCCCTATTGTTGAAGCTACATTTGTCAAATTGACTGTCATTTATTCAGTGTCTTTTGCCAAAATACCATGGACGGGACATAGCGTTAAACGAATACGTGCAAAGCATAGGTCGATGATTGCCAACTTATTTTCACCTAAATTGGATTGATATGGACACCAACGACATGTGGTTTCAACAGGATGGCGCTACGTGCCACACAGCTCATGCGTCATTGGAAATTCATCACGAGCGAAACGAGGGCATGGTCATTGGTCATCTCACGTAGAGGTAATGTGAATTGGCCACCGAGATCGTGGTGTTTCATATATAATGGCATCGATAGGCCTTTCAAACGTATAAAAACTGTCAACGATATCACACTTTGTTTTGTTTAAATCTAAAGTTAGAAAGCGCTTGATGAAAGACCGTTTAGACGCCAAAAGAAATCGAAGATTTCTTCCTATTTCCTTATCTGACGCGATGTCCGAGGCCGCAAGCGTATAGTCAAGATTCGACATAGGTATACCGGTCACCAACACTTGACCAACGTTCTCACACCCAATGACGGGGCAGTCAGAGGTCATTTAGAGACCGTAAGCTTCAGTTACCCTCTGTCTTTCCGAAGACGAACCGTTCACAAGATCAGGCGTTAGGTACGCACCAACAATTTTCCCAAAGTATTACCATTCAAGAATTCCCGCACTTATGTGGTACATATTACAATAGACTTACAAGTCTCGTTTTAACTCCTTCAAAACAGCCACATCACTAAACCTAACCGAACTGATCAACTGATGGGCTTTATGGGACAGGAAGTTACCTTTTAGATGCTCTCAGCCCGAATAAATAACGATTGACGGGAATCGGATGGGTTTTTCGCTTGTTCTCAGCGCCGATGTCAGAATTGTAGAACATAGACAGTCAAAGTCTCTAATTACTTCAAAGTTATATACGTTCATATTATATGTATTTAGTTTGAGACCGAAACTTGATGTTTTTAGTTAATCTGAATTGGTCCTCTCCAGAAACTGACCTGCCTCCTATAACTTCCTGCTTGTTTATTTTCATGCGACCTTTTTTCAAAAATTTTAAAAATTGGACTTAAGTCGCATTTTACGACGCACACCTACCTCGGGTAAAATTCTGACCCCTGACTCGAAGGGATTGAGGATTAAAAGACAAAGGGATTGGGACCGGCAAGTAACTTTCGGAACCAGGCGGAAGTTTGACCTTAGTGGCCACTTACTTATGTCAGCAGCTCGGGAATATTCTACAACCCCTATCATCGAGTAGTTATTGAAATGAACCAGTACAGTCAAGTTTGGGATTTTTTAAAAGTTGTGGCATGGAAGTGATGATGGATACAAAATATTACGAAGAATTAAACGAAGAAACACATTTCTGGGCGCTCAGCTGAAGTTGTCTCTAGTTGGTTTAAGGGGTTTATACCGAAACTGTGCATAATAAGTAATAGTGTTCTTTAAGATTCTGGCTTGTCTCGGATTCTATTCCTAATCTTCATAAATAACCACATTTCTGTAACATGTAATCGAATTGGTTACTTACTTACTTACTTAGGCGGCGCTACAGTCCGGGGTGGACCTGGGCCTCAACCAATACGCCTCTCCAGTTAGCAATCGAATTGGTTGCTTCGTTAAAAATTGATTAGAATGGTAGTCAAATCTCAGTAATTTGAAAGTGGGCTTTCGTTACATGAATTGAAAATTGTATCTTTCATAACAAAGTTACGAACTGTGATTCATGTAGTAAATTATGAACTACATCGAAAAAAATATGTTGTAAAATGTACAAAAAGTCGAAAAAATCGGTTGTACTCTTCGATCACAAAGTACACTTTGTATATTTTTTCTTAATTTCAAATTTTCAATCTTTTAAAGTGTGAACATGCTTTCACTTTTCGCAAAGCTCTTAAAATAAATACACTCAAAGAATTCGTTACTGACTTTCCGCTAGATCAAGTTTTCTTTGCACAATTCTTGTCAGTTCCACAGGGAAAAACTATTTTTTGACTTTATCTACTTTCACTCGGTTTAAAGTTTGTATCTGGAAATTTAAATGTAAGTAAAAAAGCTGATCTTTCAATGAATTTCAAGGTTTTAACCTTTTTGTACTTTTTTTCCAACTTTGATTTTGATGTAGTTCAGGCTTTACTCTTCATTGTTAGTTTTTGTGATTCAAAATTATTAAAGCTGTTTAAGCCAATTTTGGGTAAACAAAGTTTGAAGTAATTACGTCGGAGACAAACTTTTCTGAGCTCCTTGTCATCGCAATAATAGAATTCCTTCCCATCTCGAGAGATCGAAATTTTACGAAAACAACGTCTTACTCTCACTAAATTTTCACCGTATTTAAATTGCAAGTCCTCCTCGATACAAATTGTCAATCTGGCAACGACATCCCGACCTGAGTGGCAGATGTATTAATATCTACATGCCATTGTTTTTCTCTTGCGTTTTGTCATTATTATGGAAGAAACGAGCGAGGTAGTAATAAAAATAAAAAATCAACATAAAAAAACAAGAACAGTATTTACTCATCCAGTAGCGCATAGCAGCACGAACACGAAGTGGTCGCTTGAGAAAAGAAACAGATATCATGACGGGCATGGCGTTGTGTTAATGAAATAACATAAAACAAACGTCAGCCAGATAAAAAAGTCAAATAATGAACGAAAAGGAAGAAGAAAATGAATCGAAAAAAACAAGTCACCGCACAAAATCAGCAAACATAAATTATTTATGGATTATACTATACCCCTTTTCCGTGTGCAGCACCTCTCTATCTGGGAAGCGGGAACAAATACAGGCTAAAATTTACTAACAGTCATGGACCCCATAATTCCCCCTGCCCCTGCAATCAATCCATTTATCGATTATATTGTTATTATTACTTCGTATGCTCCCAATAAACGAACATAAGTACACAGGACAGGCCATCGTTAATGGAATTGGACACCGAAAACCCCACAAAATATTCAAAGTAAATAAAAGAAGACCAAATAAAAATGACAGCGGGAGACACGCGGACAAAGTCAATTTATAAACCTAACAAGCGAAGGAGAATAAAGAGAGAGAACTGAAAAAATAACAACATTTATCGCAAAATAATCAAATCGACTCCCATTTTGATTAAACAGCGCGACACACAACACTTGATATCTGCCGCGATACCCTAAATGAGAAAACCAAATGTGCCAACAACGAGGAGCCATTCTAGTGAAGAGGAATAGGAAGCGTAGGGGCAACAGCAACAGTATAGGGTGCGTCTGCCTTAGTCGGCTGAATGTGGGATAGTGGATAGTGGAGGTTTTAAGAGCATAGTGTTTTATTTTTTTTTTTTTAGGTATGGGAGGTGCCACGCCGATTTGTTCATTCCCGCCCTTAATATGCATTTCAAGGCTAAAGCTGTTATAAATAATATGATATGTTTTAAATAATTTTATTGTATGGGATGTGCTACGCCCCGTTCTTTTATTTCCCATTTATTTTCCAAAGTGGTACACAACAATGTTAAAAATTTTACAACTTGAGTTCCCTTGAGCGTAGGGAAATAGATTTTGTATACTGAAAGTGCCACGCCCCTTTTCTAAAGTTTTAGTTAATTTTACTACAAAAACTCGCGCTATACGATATCTTCCCTTGGGGATAGATAGACCTATAATACAGAAATATTTAAATCGTAAAATAAAAAAGATGTTTGAAAAACTATCAAATGAGACGAGTCTTCCAAATCTTAAGCAGTTGCTGCAAGTTTGCAAAAAGATATAGGCCCATTCATTATTTAGTTAATACGATTTAATCAAGTAAAGGGTTTTCCAATAAGAGGTGTTATTTTGAATAGCCCGCTATTTCGGTAGCTGTCACTTTTGAAGATGTTATTTTTTGACATTTGACAAGTAGAAACTATGGCATTACTAAAAATGGAACGATACACGCTTCAACAACGCATTGAAATTATAAAAATTCACTACAAAAATGGTGAAAATTTTGCAGTCACAGTTTGCAAAACTAAAGCATTTTTGGGTCGTCGTGAAGCACCTTGTCGAACCGCAATACATAAATTGGTGGAAAAATTCGAGCTGTTGGGACAAGTTAGTGATGTGAAGAATAAAACCCGTGCACGTCGATCAAGAACAACTCAGAATATTGCTGCTGTAGCCCAAAGTGTTGAAGAAAACCCAGGTTTGTCCATTTCTCGTCGTTCTTTGGAATTGGGCCTGTTGCGCCAACTATAGTTAGGCGCAAAAGATCATTTTTTAAGAAATATTTTATACGCGTTTTTCGACACATTTTTTGACACTGGAAGAAAATTTAAAGTAGTCAAATGATGGTTTGTTTTTTGTTTTAGTTTTTGAAAAATTGGGAGCAGCTCAGCTCAATCAAATAAGCTCGCTCAAATAAATAGAAGACAGAAGTAGTTGGAGTGCATAGCGGGGGTAAATATAATCCTAGATGAAAGTAGCAGGCTGATGGTTCCACAAATAATATTTATCAAGCAAAGAGAAAGAATTCTTTTCTGAGCCATAGCCTCAGGAGAAGAGACTATTTCAAGAAAAGACATGTACTATTCATCAAATTAGCGCAGCTTTATGGGATCCTACTTAAAGCTTAAACGATGGAAAATGGTTGCATATACGGTGGAATAGAATTAGATTAATGGAAGTTGTTTTGACAACACCGGATATAATTCCAGCAAATGGAAAATTTGATAATAATTCTACTATTTGGTAAATGAAAACAGAAAGTTTATTCAGTCAATCACCATAAGTCATAGCGTTTACAAAACGTGAAAAATATGAAATTGTTTTATCAAAATTTGTCGAATTTGGGACGATACCAATTCACATGAGATAATAGAGCGTCCAATGCATCCCAAAAAAGTCAGTGTTTCGTGTGGATTTTGGGCTGTCCATTTTTCATTGAGAGCGACGTTGGCCAGGCCATCAACCTCAATAGGTCGATGATCACCAACTTCGTTCGGCTTGAATTGGATGATTTAAGGTTTGCTTAAAGCCGTGTTAGGCCATAAGAGCTAAAATCTTTATTTTGCCTACCACGACCGAAATAAGATTGACTTAATAGATGAAACGTTAGACTAAAACAAATTTAAATTAACTTTATTTTCATACAACTTTCAAGGCGATCAGATTTTCCGCGGAGCCATTTGTAATTTAAATTTTTAAATCGAATCTTAAGAGTCCTAAAAAATTATCAAAATCGACTCTCCTTGTTGCCACAGGTATAAAAGACAATTATTGGGTGCTGATTTTTGAAGAAATATAGTACCACAGTTGGATAGATCAATTTACGTAAATTTGGCAGTGTCGTTGACGGGTTCATAAATTTGACAGTTCTACTTATAAGCGTATACACGTGCGAGAACTCCACAGGGGAAAAAAACATCCCATTAATTATCAACTGATTCAATACTATCCAAAGATCAAGAAGAAAATTATTTTAATTAAATTTAAGCATTTTTTTATAAAAACAAAATGATCCATCCACCACCTTATTTAGCATTATTTATTTTATCGATCAACAGAAATTGTAAGATGACCATGGTGGTCGCTGATTTGATCAACAAAAATTAACAGCTTCTCACTGAAGCTTAGCGTATTCACTATACGCTTACGGTCATTGTGCAATAACTGATGATACGATTTTGGTTTTAAGTGTATTTTTCCTGTTGTCCGTGTTTTGGTCAATACGTTTGGTTGTTAATTAACTTTGATTGATGATATTTCAGATTGTTGCTAATTCTTGTGATTGTATTAATTTTTTTTTTCAATATCCACTCTCTTTTTTGTTGTCAGTCTAAAAGAATCTGGTTTAAGCCAGTCAACTTGATTGAATTAGGGCGAACTGGTGAGTGTGTCATTGTGTGATGTGTGTAATTTGGTCAGCAATATGAAATCAGATACTGACGAGTTAATCTTTTTTTGGGTAGAATGATCAGCAGAAATTGCTTGTTCGTAATGGGTTTTGAGGTCATTGTGTTTGAAGTTTTGGATTATTACTTTTTGGACCATTAGTATATATTTATTTTCTATGTTGCTAAGGAGGTCGGTAAAGGGTTCTGTACAATATTTTGATAACATACCAACATATTTTGTATAGTTTACGCTTGAATTAAAAAAAACTTTCTACATACTTTGTTCTTTGGAATCGATTTGTGCCAAAGCGTGTTCAATTTTGTAAGTAAGAGTAAACTTTGTTTGTAAGGTATATACAGCCAAGAAAACGTCTGCGAATAGTTAGCAACAGATAAAGACCTGCGAGTCACAAGAAAAAGTCCAACGCACCATCTCAGTGGCTAGTTCACCTGAGATGAACATGCCGTCGAATTGTTTCTGCAGAATTTTCAATGTAGCATAAGGTGGGTGGCACGTAGAGCCGCTCTGTTGAAGCCACATGTCGTTGGTGTCCACATCAACCAATTCAGTTCAAAATAAGTTGTTAATCATCGACCTATAGACGGCGATGGCCTAGCCAACGTCGTTCTCAAAGAAATATGGACCGATGACGCCGTAAGCCCAAAATGACACCAACAGTCGCTTTTTCGGGATGCATTCGACGCTCTTGGATATCATGTAGATTGACATCTTCCCAAATACGAATATTTTGTTTGTTGACGAACCAATTCATACGAAAATAAGCCTTCTGTAAAATGGGCGAAGCGCGCTAAGCGTTGCCAAAACATAAAACCATTTTTCAAGCTATAAAAAAGCTAAAGAACAACAAGGCCGCCGGTTCTGATAGAAGCGTTCACGGCGATTGAAGAACAAGCGAAATCCGTTGGCCTTGAAGTAAATGAGGGCAAGACCAAGTACCTACATGCTATCAACAAACAAACAAGCATCTTTCCGCCTAGGACAAAACGTAACTGTTGATAGCAAAAATTTCAAGGTATTTAAGGAGTTTACCTACCTCGGAGTAAGCATGAACTCCACGAATGACACCATAGTGAAGATCCGGCGAAGAATTACCCTAGGAAACCGTTGCTACTTCGGTTTGGCAAAACAACTGGGTTCAAAACTCCTAACTCGAAGGACGAAATGTGTGTTCTACAAGACCCTTATCTTGCCAGTTCTGCTTTATGGCGCCGAGTGCTGGACCATAGGCAAGAAGGGAGAGCTGATACTGGGCTCCTTCAAAAGAAAAATTCTTCGGCGGATTTTTGGTCCTGTGTGCGAGGAGGGCGAATGGAGGAGAATGCACAACAGGAAGCAACGTGCCCGGGATCGCAGAGGATGGAAGGCTGTAGTGTCTCAGGCAGAGACTCTTCATGGGTCGGGAGCCCGATAAGTAAGTAAGTACATATATCAATTCTCACTACCACTTATCACGTTATTAACTTTATTTGCATTTGCTAGTCAAATTGTATTCACAATAAAAATATGCACCTATAACGACTGATGCACGGTATACACGCCGCGCCTGCATTCACCTCATTATTCGATGATGCTGCAAAAAGCAAAAGGATACTTTAAAGCGACTTTAATCCTCTTCTGCTGCTGTATACAAAGTGAGTTCTACTATACGTCTGCCATCCACATGAATATTGATCTCTCTGCAAAACTCCACAGCGATAAACTGAGTATGCAGTGTGGTACAACTAACAACAATTTAATTTAAATAAACGATTGTCTATCATTCAATCAAAGTGGTTTATTTATAACAAGATTCCTCACTTAACAGTGACTGCATGCGGAATGCCGAATGCTAGATGAGGTCATGTGGCTAAAAATGCACTCAAGACTATATAGACATAGGTACCTATATAGAATAAATCCTGGTGGATGCATAAAGCGTTCATTTATTATTATTTTGTTTTCTTTTCATCTCACTGAAACATTTTTTTGCGCTGATCTGAGATTATTTCTGGCGCTGATAGTAAAAATAAAATCAAGTCTTTGTGATGAAGTGGGGCCAGCAATTGCGACCTTTTAGAACATTTTACAATTCCGAGACGATACTTTCCAAACCAACTGTGACCTGCGAAAATACACTTGTCGGCAAAAGTATTTAGACACAAAAATTCAAGTCGCTCTTCAAGGCGAATAATTTATAACGGCAACGGATTGAGCATTAAAAGTTCTCACATATAGTATGGCCTATGATAGTGTGTGTAAATGAGACCATTAAGTCCCATCACTGAACAGGTAGGACCTATTTGTGTTCAAAGTACGAGTTTTTCAATGGCAAACAAATTTTGATAAATTCATTTTTCAAGGATTGTTTGTCGAAACAATATTCTTATCGATTGAATTCAAACATATTAGATATTAGACCTTTCTAAAAACAATATGAAGCAAAAACAAAGGCAATAAAAACATAATTTTAATTCCTACTAAAGGGTCTGCACAAAAAAGATTTACGCAAAGTTCTGTTATTTGTTCCCTCTTATCCACCTCAAATGTCGACGAAAAGAAGCAACACGAATGAAACATCGCGACATTGACACACGAACCCCACCCAAGCCCATTTCCAAACTTTTCCTAATGAACAGCACCTGAAAACGTGTTCAACCTGAATTTATGCGATAAAAAGAGACGACTGCCCATTGAAGTGCAAAACATATGATCACGTTAGAGGTCGCACATAATAATCACACACACACTACTGCAACGATACTCTGCAACGATACTGCATGACTACTGACAGTGTTGGGCAATGTTTTGAATAATTGTTTTGAACATTGCTCAGCTTCAGGACAACGCAGGAGGATGTTGTTTTATATCTTAAAAGATTCAGGAGAAAATTTTCTAAATTCACCTGTTTTTTATTTTTCAATCCGATAAGCCATTACTGAGCTAGGTCTGTATAAATATAATTTTCCTTACATATATCCGTTTTTTTTTTACTATTTTGTAAAAACCAAGTTATATCCTAAGTCCCGACCCAGAACATAAGCAATCACTATGCCAAGTTTCATCAAAATCCGTCCAGTAGTTTCTGTGTGATGTGCGGTCAGGCATTTTTTATTCTACAGTTTTATTATATGTAGAGAAAAGAAGATGTTCCCTAACGATAATGAATTAAAACACATTAGTCAAATTCAGTCAAAGTTTGTTCCTTTACAAAGGAGAGAACAAAACATTTTTCTTCATAAAAAAACCTGCAAATAATAGCCCAAGAAACTTTGGTTTGTTATCACTGACTTTAGTTGTCAAATGTCTCAAAAGTAAATTTGAATTGGCTGTTTATTTCGTTTTGATTTATTGAGTGCAAAAATTTGTTATTAAAAATGGATAAATCGGCAAAAACAAAAAAACTGAATCAACTGACGTTTATTTTTGAATATTATTTTTCTTTTTCGCATGTGTTTTTAACAAAAGTCATGCAAAATTTTCTTTCCTGTACTTTTTGGTTATATTCTCTTTTTCTGAGATAATATATCCTCACTCCTTGATATCTGACATTTTGCCGAAATTGACCAAAAAAAGGAGGGGAACAGACCTATTATTATAGATTTGGTTGTGTCAGGCCCACTTTGATAAAAATATGTGGAAAACGGCAGAGTAAATTATAAAATATCAGGTAGCATTTGTCACAAAGTAAATGTCCAGTCTTTCGGTTAAAAAAAATAGGGAAGAATTTAGTTTATCGAAGCAAACTTTAAATTTCCAAGCACAAATGAATAAGCTCTATGAAAAATTCAGCTCGCACGGGTAAAAACGGAAAAGCTATACCGAAAAAGATAGATAGATGTATTTTGCGGGAGTATATTGAAAGTCCATGTTTTATTCTTTAAATCTCGAGCTTGAAATGAAAAAAAAAAATGCTAAAACCCTAGGAAAATTAGCCTTAATCGGATGTGCCTTGCTAAATTTGATTTTGGTACATTTTCTGTTATGAAAGCACTGTAAATAACTTTCGGAAACAAAATCGGGTGGCTTTAACTCGCCCTAGAATGTACAAATAAATCAATTAGGTTCTGTAACCGAGTTTTGTGGACGGACGAGAGTTAATTTGAGTTTCATGGATGACCCAAAAAAAATCGTTCTGGCGTTGAGTACCGTTCAACGGTTGTACAGATTTGGTTCAAATCGATGGAACAATGATCAATCACGCATTTGAATCTGAAGAAAGGCTAATCGGAAAGTCAATTATTTTTCAACAGGATAGCGCTTCTTGTCACAAAAGCCGAATGGTGATGCAACTTGCTGGATATAGATCTAGAAACACAACGTGGATGGTTACCCAAAAGCCTTAATTTAATGTAATTTAAAGAAAAATCATTTTTTGTCTAACTCTGTGCAAAGAAGAAACTTTTTTTTGAAATAAAAGGCTACAGAAATGATACAAAAACTCGTCGAATTGGTCCCAGAATGATTACAGAAATTTTTTGAGGCTTAAGCGGATATATTTTCTGTTAAATAACATTATGTTATTCCCTTTTGAATCTCTTATGTTTTTTTGGTTTGCCAAAGTTAAAAGTTAACTTTATTTATTTTAATGAATTTAAAATAATTATATTTTAAAATACAAAATTAAACATTTACATTTAGGAACATTTACAATTGATTAAACAAACTGTGCATCTATTTTATTTCAATTCTTTCTAGAATTTAAAGCTTTTTTCGACGAGTGTATATTTCCAGACCACTACAACTTACAATAATAACTTAAGTGCAGAATTAACACCTTCCTTTAAGCAAATCGGGGAATTTTTTAACAGAAAAAAATTAATAATATTTAATAAATTGTGTGAGTAGCGGCAATGATGCAACGGAATGTGAACCAAAATCAGTAGCTCAATACGTCTGCCGTAAACTGGATTTAACCTCATCGACAGAAATTCAATCCAATATAATAGTCCAGAAAGTTCAAAAGACTTGTTCGACCAACCATAACCAGATTTTAAATGGCATTCATTATTCATTTGACCAGCGATTAAATTCAAAAAAACGTATTTTGTATGAGCCGAACATTTATCATACGAAAAGTTGAATGTGTTCCAACTGTTATCTTGATACAATAATTTAGGTTAATCCGCAAAAGTCGCGCTGGGAAATACATTCGATTTCATTAAATTTAAACTCTTTTAACCCTAGGTCCGACGTCTGAGTTCAATCGAAAAAAAGGGAAACAACCTTGATATCCACAGAAAAGGTAATTTATAGCTTTGTACCAGGAATGGATATCCCGCGGTTCTTTAATATGGCACCGCGCGCAAATGTATCTCATCCACTCTCTTCCTCCCTGACTTCATCCACGGCTTTATTGATTTTATATTTTCTTTTGTTTATGATTTGCTGGAACCTATGATACATGTGCAGATTTAATCGATTTCAGCTTAATTTAAGCCACCTCCTTTGAAAGCACATAGTGCATTTGACAGGCAGCAAACAGAAACGGCAATAATAATTAAAACAATGAACGTGCCTCCACATTGCACACTCATAGTTTTGCATAACTTTTTATTTACATAAATTAACTGCGTTGCAAACAGCAAAGCGAATTAAAGTCCGATTTTATGGGTTTTCTGTTTGGGAAATTTATTTCCAAAAATCGATTAACTATTTACGAGTAAACGAGTTTGTTAAATCCATATAAAGCTACCTTCAATTAATTTAAGACGGCTATATGGAAAATCCTTAACTACAACGACCAAGCTACGGCTGAAACTATGCGTCCCTTCCGATGACTATAAAATGCAACTTACTGTCAAACAATCAGGAATGGTTGCCAGGAGCTTGATCTTACGGCCTATAAAGTGTGGTTTTCTCATACCGTTTTCAATAATCATAAATAACCCTTCATGACTGGATAGAATAGATCCAAATCTAGAAAGTTTTGACAATTTAAAACTCATAGCGTTGCAGATAAAAAAAAGAGATTAGCAGCTACTTTTTTGAACCTTTTGGAACCTTTTAAAGAAAAAACTTGCACTAGTTATTCAATTAAAATCAAAAAGATTTGTATTAAGCGGTTGGTTGGTTTAGGTGGTTCGAAGCAGTTCGTCGGGTTCACCCACCTAGTCACCGCAGGAGGATTTCGCTTTTAACGTATCCCAGCCGAGGGAAAACTTCTTTCGCATAGGATACGCAAAGTTCATCGGCTTTTTCATTTCCCTCAATGTTCCTATGACCGGGAACCCAGACTAATTCAAGAAGTCTTGAGCTTAGTTAGTTAGTGAAAGCTTTGCAACTATATACGCATCAAGGCTAAATTCGACCTCGTCACCCTAATATTCAGCCAAGCCAACACAGAAGATAAAGACGATGGCAGGAACGAGCATCCCCATCAGCTTCAGCCTAGGTTAAATCCACATTACTTTATTTTGATCTTAAGTAGATATCAGTAAAAAATTTAAAACCAGTTTTAAAATCTACGTTTCTATAAAGAATTTTTCAGTTCAAAAATTAAAAAAATAATTAAAAGTTAAATAATGTTAAGCACTCAGATGCAGATATGCAAAGAAATTTAAATAAAATAAATAAATATTTTGGCGCGACAGGTCTATGGGACCCAAGGCCTAGCTTCTCACAACCATTTGTTTTGTGTGGGTTTTCAATTTTTGGGACGAATTGGAAGGGATCTACAATTTTACGCCGAGTCCAAACGGCTAATTGAGAAGCTCTTTTATGACAGTTTTACTCTCGGATGTTTGTCGGACGTTCGCGAGAGGTGGCGCAGTGGAAAAAAAAACCTTAAGATGTAGTTTGGCCCTTTCGGGATTCGAACCTGGGACCCCTCGCTTAATAGCCCAACACACTACCACTAAGCCACTGCGCCGACAAATTCACCGAGAATAAGTATTCAACCCAACAGGCTTAAAATTGTTGTCCGTTCTTTTAGAAAACATATTTTCCCAGAACTGCAACTAATTATATTATCTCGTAGCTGTTGTAATTCTACTATTTATATGAAGGCAATTCTTTCGTTCGATCTATACGAGAAAACTGCAAATGTCCAATTTGCTTAACTAGTGTAAAATTAATTTACTATTCCCCCTACTCACACTATGAAAAAATCAACGATATGGCAAGCCTGGCTTCCTTGTCAACCTCACTAAATTAGACAAGATAAAAAAAAACTTCAAAATTCATTCATGCATCGAAAACAATTCCCCAACAAATGGCCCATCATTATCAATTCGCACCTTTCACTTGAAATACTTCAAATAAGTGCAAATAAAAAATGCAGTAGTTTTAAATAAATTCTAATTTAGTTTCACGATCGCAAAAGATACACTGTGCTAAATTGTGTAAAAACTAGCCTGTAAATATCTTTGGCGTTTAGGAACTTGTGTAGAAGCAAATTATTTTAGTTGTTTACATTCGTGTTGCCAAAAAGATTTAATGGGTTGAAAGGTGTGTGATAAAACAAACGCTGCTATATATTTTGTAGCTAAATATGCCACCGAAATTAGTACCTATTTTTATTTTATACAGAGAGGAGAACCAAAAATAGAAAATATAGCGAGAAATGATGCCGACTACCAGTGATTAATTTTATCTAAATGTAAAAATGGATCGTGGTTTGTTGGGAGGCTTAAAACTTGAAAACGACTGGACCAAATTGGATACTTTCTTCTGCGGGTTGTTCGTAAGGTTTGGGAAAAATAGATAAGTCGGAAAATTCTCAAAAGATGGTGCGCTTTTCGTTTTTCAGAACTGTTTTCGATTTTCAAAACCGCTCAACCGATTTCAATAACATTTTCTGAATGAATATGGCTGTTTTTTGTAAGAACAAAAAATAAGCCGGATACGAAAACGGGGAATCGTACTTACCATATAACAAAATTATTAAAATACTATATCTCGACATTTAGAAACGATTGCAATTTTGTAAATGGCATTCTACACAATGTGGCAGTATTCAAAGCCGCGTGGTTACAGCTAGTTTACCAGAATATCTTTCTCTAAGCAAGCAAAAACAAAACACATGAAGGTGGGAAATATCATAAAAACGGTTCATGCGAATATTTAAATTTAAAATTTACGAAAGGGACTTCTCAGGACTCTCAGATTTAAAGCTTCTTGAACGATTTGCTGCCCACTATTATTTTACTTTTTTGGTTTTAATGCAGTTTAATGCGAAAAAAACTTATTAATAAAAAGAGTTACCTTAATTAACAATACCGTGAAAATAAAATTTAGCTCTGCGTGCTTTTGTTCACGTTGCTGATGGACAATAGGTTCACTTTAGGTCCGAAAGTATTTATAAAACACATGCTTTTGCAATATACTGTATTGGAAGAAGTATAATTACCTGAAAAGAAAAAAAAAAACAAAGTTATAAGTTAACATTTAACTTGCAAGTAGACTTATTTTCTACAGACAAATACTGCGACCTAAATTAAGAGCCGTAAGTGCAATTTCGGTTGTTCTTTAAATCCTCGATTAGAACTACGAGTTATTTGTTTGCCAATTTTAATTGAAAAATTAAATCTCCGTACAGCCAACCAGTTGGAATACAGGGGGTCTGAACAGTAGTCATAACCTCTTAGCTTCCATCGCCTATTGAAAAAAATATATAGGGTGCGACATTTTTTTATGTGAATAAGTATTTATTCGGACTAATTTTTGAATACAACATCAATGGCCGTCACTTTATGGAGCATTTCGGGCGGTGCGATGATTTCAGCACGAGTGTTCTCTTTGACATTTGGTCGGAGGTTTGCTGGCATACGCTTCGCTTTTCAAATAACCCCACAAAAAGAAGTCGGGAGGGGTCATATCTGGCGATCTAGGTGGCCAGTCAATGTCGCCATTTTTTTGACAGCACACGTCCAGGGAATTTTCGATTGTGTGGCATGGTGCACCGTCTTGTGGTACCATATTCGTAAAACAAAAGTTTCGTTCTGGAAAATGTTATTGTTTAAGATTGTTTTTTGTTAATTTTTCTTGTTAAGTTTGCTATTTTAGCTTTTTTTGTTTGCCGTTTATTTTCGAACATGTTTGTTAGAAGGGCATTGTAACGAATTGAGCGTTTATGTAAAATTTAATCTCGTCCACTTGGATTTCAGACTCAGCACGGTAAAGACCCAATAAATTTGTAATCTCTTGTTGTCGAGATCTCGTCGTTTTTTTTTCTGTTCTTCGCTCGACTTTCGATGGTTTTTTTTCGTTTCCTCCGCTCGTTTTCTTTTCTTTTAATAAGTGAACATTTATATTGCACAATACAGAACAATAAACAAACGAACACGGAGTTTAACATTTTAAATCAACAGTCAATCGTACAAATCGAGGAGGTAGTCGGCTCAACTCGCATAATCGTCGAGGTCCGTTTAGTGGATTTTAGCAGTATATTGCGAATGCAATTCTATGTCGTTTGCGGACACGATACCATCAACGAATTGGTGGCAAGTTCTTTTGAGACCAGCTGATGTACAAAATCATCCCAAGTTCGATTTTAACAGTATGGAGCAATGGCTCTTGTTGCAAAGGGCCCAATCGCAATATTGTAAGCCGCTTTGAGTGACCGCTACGTTTACCTGATTCAAGCGCGTTAGACTCTTTCGTTAAGGCTTATCGAAGAACGCGTGCACGGCAGTTAAGAAGCAAGCGACCTCAACTCTAGACAAATATTTGCAATGAAATAGGTGTCCATATACTCTAAATTTGGCGAAAGGTGGTGGAAAGCACGTCGCAAAATAAGACAAAAATGCGAAGCAGAAAATCAAAATAGTATTTCTTGAGAGTCGCCATTTTTCGCTTTTAGGTGATTAAATTTCCCGTTTTGTGTACTTAAATTAAAAAGAAAACAATTTGAGCATAGAAAAATTCTGCGAAATGCGAACGTCTTTTTTCTTGCGCCACCCTGTACAATCGAACATCTGTCAAAGTCAGCACTATATCCCCGTTTCTCTTTTATAAATGTGCATATTGCAAGTTCACGACCTAACGCATTAAGTTTTTCTTTAAAAATGTAACCTTCCGTGCAAAAAGATTTTGTGCGTCTTCATTTCGCTGCCTCATCGTTTCGTATCTTTTTGTTGTTTTTTTTCCCACGGGTAGGTATTAACTTTTACGTTTCCCCTTTCACTTCAACTCTTCCTATTTAAAATGTGCCAGTGTCGGAAGTATTTGAAATCCAATTAAAAAATAGAAACACACGACTACATTGGCCATTAGATATGCTGACCTTTCATGACGTCCAGATGATCCTCTGTAGTCCGAACCCTAACCCTCGCTATGCCCGTCACAGTGAATTTACCAGGGTAGCATTTACGCGTAATCATTTGGCAGCCAGCGATATGGTTATGTTTCTCAAAATATGGTTTCCTGCCTGCTCACGGTTCAAATGAAATACTTTGTATTTCATTGAAGAATCAAGAATCGTGATTAGGATTTTTTTTTCTTTTATTTTAATGTTCTCCGAAAGCATACATTTTTTAATGGAATCCAAGCGCAATTATAAATCAATTTTGTAGGAATACATTTCATTTGTTGAAGGATTTTAATTTGCTTTGGAGTTGGAAGGAGATGGGCTATGTATGGCATCGTTAGCTAGAAAGCAATTAAGAAACGTATGTTACATTGATCGCAGTATTTCTACGGCGCGTATGATTTAAGGGATTTATTTTGAGCAAACTGCTGGGACACATCGCATATAATGGTAAAGGAAAACGGCTTAGCGTGTGCAATCGTATTTCACTTTAGTGAAATAAATTATAGGCTCACTAAACGATGTTGGTGATATTTAATTTTACCCATAAAGTATCGTAGAGTTAAATTCCAGTAAATTATGTTTCATAAACTTAATAGAGGGAAATAATCGTAGAGAGTTAATGTCAAGCATTGCGGTTTTAGACTAGGTAACCTGGGCCAGCAATCCGCGTTACCGAAACTCACCCGCTACGGAAACCGAAACAATGCCTCGTATAAGGACTGATAGATTGGATTGCGGGAGAGCCCTCACGGGGGCTCTGGCACTGCGGCCTCTTTAAAGAGGACTGATAAATCGTTGTACTTTTTGCTATCGTACCCGGATGAAGATTGGTTTCTGGAATGTAAAGACGCTCCTTGACTCAGAGAGTGAAGGACCTCAGAACGCCAGATTCCTCCAACTTGAACATGAGTTCATGCGATACAGGCTGGACATGTTGCGAGTAAGCGAGATAAGATGGTTTGATGTGGGTGAGTACCAATCCCCAACGCGTAACACTATACTACTCTACTCCGGAAGACCAAACGGAAACCCTCGTGTATATGGAGTTGGACTGCTATTAACACCCACAGCACGCAGAGGTATTATCTCCCGGAATCCTCACGGTGATAGGATTTTAACGGCCAGATTCCGGACTAGAGTACGTCGCGTCACAATTGTACAGTGTTACGCCCCTACCGATGATTCGTCTGAGGAAGAAAAGGAGACCTTTAACAACCAGTTGGGAGTTATATTTAATGCAACACCCAACGGCGACGTGGTCATAGTGATGGGGGACCTGTATGCCAAGGTCGGCAATAATAACGGCGAAAGATTCGTTGACTTTTGCAACGCAAATTGCCTTGTCACAGGTGGCACCATGTTTGAACACAAAGCCTGCCATAAAATCAGTTAGGTGTCAACTGACAGGCAAGCAAACTCCAACCAAATTGACCATTTTGCCATCAGTCGCCGTTTTAGAAGTTGTCTTCTAGACGTCCGAAACAGACGAGGAGCGGGGTTGGCACGAAATCACCATCTTATGATAGCGACTGTCCAATTACGCACTGCTGCCGTTCGAAGATCTAACGACACGAGAATGCCCAGGTTCAACATTGACCGACTAAGAGATCCCACAGTGCGCCAAGAACTAAGGGACCATATCTCACTTGGAGTGGAAACAATCAGCAGCTCATTTTCCACCAATTTCGAAAAAGCGTTTGATAGTGTCAATCGGAAATTTATTTAGCGTGCCTTGCGCAGGAGAGGTATCCCAGATAAATTAATAGCAATTATCAAGGCTACGTACGATGGATCCATATGTCACGTTTTGCACAGAGGAAAGCTGTCTGAGAAATTCGAAGTCCAAAGAGGGGTTCGGCAAGGCTGCATTCTTTCAGGAATATTGTTTTTATTGGTGATCAGCGATGTGCTTAATGCGGCTTTATCGATGGAAATGAAGGAATTCGACTCTTTTATCTGAACTCAAGCACCTTGACAAAGCTGACGATTTATGCCTACTATCTCACAGAAAAATGGACCTTCACCAAATGACACCAAATGTGTAGAGGGAAGCAGACGTGCGTCGTTGGGCTTGAAGAGTGCCCACTACTATCACAAGAAGAACATGGCGTAGAACAGTCAAGAAAGAAGCATGGCAACTGGGAAAGAGTTGGGGAGAGCTGTCGCACATTGCCAGAAACCGTACACGATGGCGCGTAGGCGTTGTAGAGGCCCTGGACCCACAAGGCGATATAGGACATAAGTAAGTAAGTAGTAATCCACCACAGTAAAGTAAAGTAAAGCAATGTACTTTATTATAATTAAAAGTAAATTTGCAAACTGCTTAATTTTACGAGTATGGTTAAATACCGAAATACAACCTCTTCCGAAACGGCTAAATATATTTTAAAAATACTAACTTCCGGTTCTGTTGAATACAATTCCACAGACTTTGCAAACATTTACAGCTTTTTATAGAGTCAGTTTTATTTGTTGCTTTCGAAATAACAAGTTGTTCTCTTGTTAATCATTGAATGTTTCCGCTTATCAATATTCAAATGAAAAAGTAAACTGTCAGTTGCAGGGGTTAGGCAAGGGTTATCGCCAGATGTATTAAACTTTTCCGCGGAAAACATAGAACAACTCATAATTCCGAGTCGATAGTGATGTTGATTTTCCCCAGCCTTATGTCAGAAGGCATATAGGTATTACAGATTTTTTTACCTACACATAAAAAGCAATATATATGGTGTTCCATATAGGCATCTTCTTATTATTTTGAGAATATAACATATTAGGTATGTTGATAATCACAGAATTAACCTTCAATCACAGCAAAGGCTTACTAAGCTTCCCATAAATGAAAGAAGCAAACGTTCAGTTGTTAAGAAAAAAAAAATCCTCATAGTCTTCTATCAAATTAAGGAATCCAGCAACTCAAGCAACATACTGAGCTTATAACTGACAGCACCCAATTGCATCATGTTCCCGCTTCCATATTGTGCTTTGCGATTACGGAAAGCCTCATTAATGTCGCATATAAGGCCTTGTCGGTTTTATAGTGTGAAGAAAGTCGAACTCAGGCCAAGTCTAATGCTTTATTAACTTTAAGTTCACTTGCGACACTGTATGCTCGAAGAGATTTAGGAATTACTTTACGGGGTATAAATGACTAAGGTGGCTAGGTAACGTACGGAAAGTGTGGACAAGAACGCATCAGCCTGTTTCTTTCGGTAAACACCCCAAAGAGAGTCTCTAAGGTATAGTTCTCAATTGGAAAGCCACCTCAATCAACTTGGCGTGCTTAACCGAAAGCAGGTAGTAAGAGAGTTACCGAGAGGCTCCTTTACTTCAATCATAATTTTTTATTTTATTGGATTTGCTTATACCCTTAGATGTGCAGAAGATGTCTGCACATCCACATTTTTTATAATTCACAAGCTGTTAGTCGTATTAACTTTCCGAGGTGATAAAGAAGTACAAACTATTTAACATTTAAAAAAAAAAATAAAGGTGCACAAGAATAAGATCCACTAGTAGAGGTATTCCAGTTAGCCAGGTCCCACTTAGACAGGTTCGACTATACTAAAGTAAAAAAAAACTTAGTAGCACAGCATTTTACAAATTCAATCTACAGGGGTTCAAGACCACCGTCGCACAGTGTGAGAATTCGCTCATCTAGCGGAATTAAATTAATAGCACTTCCAAGTTAAGCTTTTTGATAATTTTTTTTTGTAGGATTGATCATAAATATCTATAGTATCAAATTGAACTACAACATTATATATATTTTGCCAAATTTTTGATCAATGGGGTTCTGAAAGTACATGTTTTTTGTACAAAAGTGGACCCATAGAAAATAATTGATAACGCTCGCTGAGAAAAGTTTTTAGTTAATATTTGCTAACATTTATCAAAAATAATCATTAAATACATACATTAAGTAAAGAATCATTCATATTTTTGCGCAAAACAGACTCTAAAAGAACTTTCTATTTTCGGTTGGTACATGTTCAATAACACTTTTTTTCCTGTTCGGAATGCTTAGAGACTTGCTTAGAAAGGGTTTGAAGTTATCAACAGTCTATGAAGAAGATCTGTCATTGTGTCCAACCGCGAATTTTTTCTTGTAAATTAAATTTTTATTTTTTTTTTTTTATTATTTTTATTATTTTTTTTTATTTATTGCGCTCCCTCTAAAAATTGGCCAATATGAAAAACACAAGAAGCAACCACTTGTTTGCAAATACAACTATAATTAATGGGCGATTACTGGCATATAATACCACCCATACTTCCCGAGATACAAATCCCGAGTCCTTTTCGCACATATGTCTAACGCATCTAAATTAATCGGAAACCCAGACGCCAGGGCTTCTAAAATAATATGGAACTTTTTTATAAGCTCTATATCAATACCAGTTATCTCAGGAAAAACCGCCTTGCCGTTCGTATCCCAGCTTGTTGGGTTGACATATCAGCCAGTTTCATTCCTAAATCTGTCTTGGATAAGATTTTTTCTGGTCAAGGTGCTTACCACTCTTGGCCCACTTCTCACTTAACTTGAAACAGATAAGCTTTATATTTGCCTTAAGTCAGTTGATGACACCTTCAGAAAATATAATTTCATCAAAAGAACTCATTACAAATGAAAAAAACAGCATCAATTTTGATATGGAAATCCAAACCTCAAAACATTTTTTTTTTATTTCGAAATCCATTCTAAAAATTATGAAAAATGCTTTGTATAAAAATCCTATACACTTGAAAAGGGCAACATGTATGTACATATGTACAGTCAAGGTCGAAAATTATGACATACAAAATATAAGTAACTAAATTATAACACATTGGATGAAACTTAGTACGACTGTTACTTAGTGTAGGTAACACTTTTGTTTCATAGCCAAGTCGAAAGTGAAAAAAAATGTATGTATTTAACAAAAAAAAAAGTAATATAAACACCCTATGGAATGTAGTTTTTTTTTACTTTCTAGTTTCTTGATATTGTTTTTTTATAAAATCCAAACAAAATTTTCAATAAATAACACCTTAAGCACTCGTAAAAAATAAAATCACCTACCTTCACAAGCCAATTTTCATTGAAATTATAAGCAACTGCAACTTCAAGCCCAATTATTTTTGTTTTACATGACTCCCACATAACAGTTCTTTCATAATCGCTTAGTAGAAGGTTTAAGCTGCAGACAAAACCGGTTTTTACATCAATTTGTGCAAGTCATTTTTTGAATTAAATTCCGCAACATCAGCGAATTCTCACACTGTGCGTCGGATTAGGGATATTTCCTTTCCTGTTCAATTTTATACTAGTCGTATTAAAGATCAGAGCTGCCACTTTACTGCATTGCTGTATTTCTACTAAATTTTGCGCAAAACAAAAATGAATCTTCTGCCATAACATCATTCGCAACCAAAAACCGCTGTAATTATGTACTTTTTGGTTGAAGCATTCACTTTTCTAAGCAAATCTATTCAACCAAAACAAAGGGAGTCTTCCTTAACCACAAAATATTGTCTTCTGATAGCGTTTACTTAATAATATTACATGCTGGTGCGTAACAGCTGAGACTACTGCACTTTTTTTAACTTATCCACTGTGCAATATTTTGTTGAGGTAGCAGCACTGTTAAAGAGAAGTCACAAATTAATTACAACTGTGCGGAACCATTCATTTCCTCCTACCCCATTTCATTCTTATACTACTGTAAGTCAAAATAATAATCTCTGACATAATACGATACCACGTTTGCTGATTCTCTGACATTATTGATTCGCGAAATAAGTTGTACCGCCATAGACATTTTTCTTACCATCAGCATACACAAGTACATAGCTTCGACCTCTTTTATTCTCTTGTGTTGAAAGTACATTCATTTTTTTTTTTTAATAAAATATTCTTCTTTTGTGTAGATAGAATTTTAAAGCACGCCTGACTGTACAACAGTATAGCCGCCCCATAAAATACTTGCACATGATTTGCAATCTCAAAGTGAGTATAATTTATTTATTTATCATTCTCCGTCTGACTAGGATCAGTGCCGGGGCTATAAAACAAAAAAAAACAAAAGAGTGTGGAGGAGCAATGCAAATAGCTGCAAAAAAAAATACAAAGTCTGCGTGGGACTGCGAGGGAGGGAAAGTGGACACACGAAACGATTGCGTTGTTTATGCATTTTTCAGTGTTCTCTGTCTATTTATAAATATTTCTCTTGTCTCTGTGTTCTATATATACCTTCTTTTTTTTTTGTACAACATTTTCATCTTTATTTATCCGTTTTTATTTTTAGTAGGTTCGCTTTTATTTCTGTTTCAGTAAGCAAATAGACCTGTATCTCGGATCCGGTCGGCTAAGGGTGAACCGATATCAACCCCTTGGGTATTTTTATTAGTTTGTTTAAATAAGCGAGAAGGGGGGGCAAACATGCATTCCGCTTTTAATGTCTTGTGTGTGACAATGTTGCAGACTTGCAGTATTCGAGGTGGAAAATGTGGTTGCAGGTTATGAAAACGGGCTGTTTTGTCCTTTGGGAATACATTTTATTTTATTTATTACACCCTCTGACACTGCATGGATAGTTTCTACAAGTGTCAGGAATGCACATGTGTACATAACGATTTAACTTAAATGGGGCATTCGAAGGGCTTCCGGAATGTTGTATACCAGGTTGGTTTCGCTCAATTAAGGGCCCGAGCTGTCTTAAATGGGCCAGCAGGTATTTGTTTATGTAATTGATATTTATTTTGAGGAAAGTTAATCAAAATCAGGGGTCGGAAAGCGTCATAGATGTGAACGAGTAGATAATACGTGGCGGAATTCGAGTTTGTCTCGTGTGTAAAATTTAGCGTATAGCTCGTTCACGGATGAGGTGATTCGGCTCCAGACTGAGGAAAACACACATTTCTGACCTGAGCGACATTGAATGTGGAATATCGAAGCCTTCAGTTTTCCAGACTTTTCATTCGATTATTTCTACATCCACAGCTTGAGAGTAATTTTTCGAACTGTTTACTTTTTTCGAAGGGACAAAGGACAAACTAGCAAACGTGACCACTAATTCAAAAAGAAGGACACATTTCTGTACAGTTTCAATTTTCACTCTTTCACTCATTGGAAAAAGACAGCCTTATTATAAGGCGACACAGTAGGGCTAAAACAAAACGTCATATCTGGAAATGGACTCTTAAATCGAGGTCTAGCGATGTCACTAGACTCATTTGTCATTTGTTTATGCCGATATTTTATTGACGGTTGGGGCTATGAAAACCAAAATCGACCTCTAAAGTAGTTACGACTTATCCTTATTTTCCAGGAAATGCAATGAGAAAGTTTGAAATCTGCCAAAATCATTTTCCAAACGTGTTTTGCTCAACTTCCTTAGAAGGCCCAGTTTCAAAGTGTCAGGTATAGCAATCAGGAACTTAAGCCGTTCATCACTAGTATGATATGTCTAAGCCTGTGTGATGTGACCACGAAAAAGAAGCATATGTTGATGACAGTTGCCAGTAATCCAATGCATCTAAGCAGGACTCGCTCACAATGATGCAAACATCAGGGAGAATGAGGTGTGGAAGAGGTACGAAGAGATGTTACTTTAAGAATAAGGTTCAAAACTTATATTAAAACTCAAACAAACAGGGGTCATCTTACAACTGTCGCAGTGGGTTTTGAGAGTTCAAAAGACCAAGAAGCCTTGCAGCATCAGCCAAGTCTCTGCTTCATTTAGATAATCATTTTGATAGATATGTATAAGGAATTGAGCACGGTTTGAACGGTTAGATCAAGAAGAAAAAGAGGTCAGCTTCAAAAGACATGCTGGATGGGACAACTCTACAAATGGCAGATGGACCTATATATAAGTTGATCCCCATCATTGAAATGTGGATCCTGGTCTGGATACAGCGGCTATTGGAAATACTTAGACCAATTTGGTAACTATAGCTCACGCCTACGCCCGCCGCCCGGACAAAGAAAAGGATACCGAACATACTGTGTGCTATAACCTCGCCAGTCCGCCAATACTCACAAATGGCATGTGAACTCGGAGGACTGGGCGAAAATTTGTACAATAGTAATTAGGTTATAGAAAATGCTGCGACGAATAGAAATAAAGTGCACGACTGGATCGCACGAAACTTTCTCGTTCATATCATTAGTTTGGTTGGTTTATTTTTCTTTTATTATTGTTTATAGGCTATAAAACCAGATTTTTCAAATTGGTGATGCTGGTAGGTGGCCATGACTCGAAGTAGGGTTTGTGATGTAAGAATTCAGAGATTTGTTATTGAATTTGCCCGTGTTTGGGGGTAAATGAAGTGCGGATTTCTGATAGTGTAGACTCCAATTGGTTGGAATTATTTTAAGGTTCATGATTAATATGGTTGAAAAAAGAAAAAGTGGGAAATATTTGCTAAAAAGGAGTTTCTAGTACTAGTTGTGATTACATTTTAACTGGTAGTGCGGTAATGTTTATATGACGGCATAATTTGCATTTTTCTAAGAAAAACTAAGTACGGAGTTTTATTAACAATACTTATGTTATCGTAAATAAGCATTTTAGTCAAAATCTTTAGAGCTAATTTTGGAAAATAATACGTACAAAATAGTAACAAATATTGCAATGTTTAGTTCGAAAATTAATTTTGAACAGTTTTTAAAATCAGCGTTTCCGGTGGTTAGAATTGAAAATAAAGGACGCAAAATGTTGAAATCGTCAATTTTACTCCAAGTATGCATTTTGGTCAAAATCGCTTTAACCGTTTTCATGTAGGTAAAATAAAAGAAAACCAAATTCTCAAAATATGCCTTTTTTCATAAATCTATTATAGACAATTTAGAGAAAAACTGAGTTTTCTATCATGTTAGGAATGACCATATTACATACAAAATTAATTTTTGTTGCAATCGTATTGACCGTTTTCGAGATAAGGCCACTTTTCAAAAGTACCGTTATTCGACTTGTTAGCCAAAAACTGGGTATGCAGCCATGTTAACCCCATATAGAGTAGTGCAAGTATACATTTTGGTTAAAATCGTTAAAGCCGTTTTCAAGTAAACCATAATTAAATAAATTGTTAAAAAACAAAAATTTTCCAAAATAGTCCGTTGAACGATAATTTAGGGAAAAACTGAGTTTGCCAACAAGTTGGGAATGATCGTATTACCTTAAATATGAATTTTGGTTTTAACCGTTTTTGAGATATGACCAAATTTCTAAATTACCGTTATTCGATTTTTCTGCGAAAAACTGAGTATGCAGCCATCTTAGTTACACATACTTAAGCCCAAATATCAATTTTGGTTGAAATCGTTAGAGCCGTTTTCGAAAAACTCAAAATTGCTGAATACCGTTACAACGGCAACTCTTAACGTGCAAAAAAAAATGGCCCCGAACTGTAAGCCCACCAACTCCAAATCCGAAATCGTTTGAAATCGTTTGAAAGAAATCCGTCCAGCCGTTTGCCCTGTAGAGCTCGGGAAGAACGGACAGACGGACAGAATTGCGAGACCCACTTTTTTCAGTTCCTCAATCACCGTTTTCTCAGAATTGATTTAAAGTAAAATATATTTCTCTAACTACGTATACGTATACGAGAAAGTTAAAAATGTATTCTGTCTACAAGAAAGGACACTCAACATGGAAAAGTTGCAATAAACTGATATTATGTTGAGCTGATAAGGTACTTCGCCTCACTACCGGGAGATTGTTAAAATGTCTTGCCAAAAGATGTTCACCCGATGAGGTTAAGCATACTTAAAAGAAAATTATGAGGACAAAAGTTCGTACCAGAAATATGAAACCAAAGTGAATCAAATTATGCAGAACGCAAGACAACAATTTTGGACATGATACTACTTTTTTGCTTACGATTATACAAAACAAACCATTTCAAAATGTCACATCGCTCTGTCACGAAAATATATCGTCTGACGCTCGTTGCTTGTCGCTCTCTGCGTGCCCAATCCCTTAGACTGGAGTTTAACGCGAACTGAACTAACTATATACCTAGTCAATTTTTAAAAATGAAGCAAAATATGAAAAGGTCTTAATCAAACTTTATATAGAAAATGTTCTACAACTTTATATCAAAAATGTTCACCAATGATAGCTCAACTAATCTCACACATACAGACTGCCGCGAGGGGTCGCTGTGAGTAATTGAATTTCTGTTAGAAATTCCGAGCGACGAACACACATGTCTTACATTTTTACACATTTCAAAAATGTTAATTAGCAAGTGTCAATTGTCAATTGGAGGAGCGTAAAGTTTTCTGCGACAAAATAAAACAAACGACGCACTTCCCTTCTGTCTCCGCCTTGGCCATCAAATTATCTATCACCCGCGTTCAATAGAGAATGCTCATGCGGTCATGCCATTCTCGGAATCGCTCTCATCTGCGCGCCATGGTGTAATTTGTTTATTTGTAGCTTTCTCTATAAAAACCGAATCTATTCATAGACACAGTTGCGCTATTATTTGACATCCGCGAACGCGCGCAGGAATTTTCTATAGAATTTAAATGAAATTGGTGTTTTTTTTATTTTTACGGCGACGGGCAAGGATACTGTCCTCGTTCTACTGCGGCTCTAGTGAACAAAACATTTTCACAGATTTAAATTTCGATACAGATTTGGTTGGGATTTTTTTTCGGTTAGAGATGAACAAACAGTTCAAGGTTTATTAATTCGGTTGTTTTATTTTGATTCTCAGCAAATTGACTGGCGCGAGATTTTGCTTACATTAATTTATGTATTTTCTCCCCCATAAAGCGTCGTATGAAATATTTGCGCGGTATGTGTCTGTTTTTGTTTGGGAAGGAAGTCGTTTTTTTTTTGTTTTAATGATGATTGGTGAGCTGAGGAGAGGTTTTTGAACTTTTTGGCTGGTGCGCATTTCTTGGAGAATAGCCAAATGTTATAACTATAGGGAATCGAGAACTAGGGAGATATTTGTTGCAGTTGATTTATTTGCGTGCGGAATTCTTATGGCTTTTTTTACGACTGTCGAACGTTAATAATTAATGTTAAAATGAAAGGTTGTAAATAATGTGATGAGGTCGTAATTTAAACAGTTTTTCGTTTCTTATATAAGTATATACAGGGTGGCACATAAGTGAATACATATTTTGTTTATCTATTTTTTTAGAATTAGCTTTGAAAAACTTGAGAAATATATGTCCGAAGGCAGACAACCTCACGCGATTCAAGGCTGGATGCAAGCGTGTTAACTGCAATGGTTGAGGCTCCGACTAACTAATTATTGATCTCAAAGCACAAGATAATAGGTATAAATGTACAGGGTGATCCACCTTTAATGATCAATTTGTTCCTTAAGCTATGTTCAGACGATTGCCAGATCTGACAATATTGTCACATTTCACAATAATGACTTTTTGTCTTATTTGACAATATTGTCAAATCTATCAGTGAAAAAATTGCCCTTAATGTCTTACAACCGTGTAAACTTACAATTTTGTATAAAATAAGTTCTGTTCCTTTACTTTTAAATCGTACAAATTTTTACGAATTCTTACGCATTTTGCTCAATTGTCGTTCCTCAACTCTCAAAATTCGTAAAAGAGAGCGGTTTAGAGAGAGCTAGTCAGCAAATTTCAATTTGTCAGATGGGCTGTGCACTGTGCTTAATAGATTGGTGAAAAATGAGCGAATTAAATAATCCAACAACGAAAAGGATATAGGAAAGTTAAATACCCGTTCCTTTTTAATCACATTTTGTCTTATCTTTATTATTTTTTTGTTTAATTTTTACATATCGCTGCTAGTCAGGAAGTTCGATTAGATGCTTAAATGTTATTGGATGAAGTATTTTTTGTATTCTTTTCACTCAGATTTCGAATCTGAAAGGTAAAAACAAAAGTTTTGTGGTGAACCAAGGGGCGCGGGTGGTTAGTAAGAGATGTTGAGGAGTTTGCGTCTTTTTCATATTTGACTGAACAAAACGAAGTTTCGGTGTCTTTTGGTTTTCTGTAATTTTTCGCAAAATGAACGAAATAAATGATTTCGAATATGTGGACTTGGTTTTGTTTTTGAATATGTTGAGTCACCAAAGCAAGAAGATCATCGAATTCTTTAGAGTCCATGTACAAAAAAAAATTACGATATAATACTGGCTCTTCAGCTCTCAATTTGAAAGTCTAATTTTAATAAAATCCCTCCTGCTGTCAGCGGGCCACCCAATCCATCGTCCAAACACTCCGACGACGTTTTTGTGGTAATTCATCCTCCTGCTTTCCAATACAACAATCGCAAGTGCATCTTTATGTTCTATTTCGTTTTTATTTTTCTATTATTTCACCTTTCTTAACGAAAACTTTAGTTACCCAATTGAAAAAACAACTGTTTTGAGTGTGTGTGACAATTCATGTCAACGGATCTGCAAATTTTTTGTAAACAAGCATCTGCCAACCGTGTAAGCTGGCAATTTTCAACCTGACAGCGTTGTCAGACAAATTATTGCCAGGCCAACAGGGACAGAATCTGGCAACCATGTGAACTGGCAATTTATCATTGTAAGGTAGTTCGGTATTGTCAGATCATTTGCAGCTTATTGTCAGAGCATTTGTAGACCTGACAATATTGTCAGATATTGTCAGAACATAGCTTTATTAGTAAATTATTTCATTGCATCTCAATAAGATTAAGCAATTCCTATTAATACAACTGTAGAAGGTCCTTTTTTATGGCAAGAAAAGGCAGTCAAAGGGATTCTATCCGTCAAGAAAAATAAAACCCATGGAACGAGGTAACCGAGATTAAGTGGTGAGCATACGGCCATTGAAGACAATTTGCAGAAAACATAGCAGTTTACAAAGGGATTTTTTTATACACAGCGTGCTGCAACATAACTTCCTTTTTTAAAGTAATGTCCATGTAGGTTTTCTATCGGAAGTGGTCTTATTCGACAGACATTGTTCTTAAGTCTAAAGTGGTGGGATGCGTGCTTTTGCTGTTCTGTGATCGCAACTCAGCGTGCCTTTGGATATAGTGTCAATGCAGCCCTGTTGAGTTCTGGGTCGGACCGCAATTCAATGGGTCCATGGGTCAGACAGAACGTTTGACAAGGCGAAAAACTGAAGTTACTTTCACTACGTTCTGCGCACAAACATTAAAGCAATCAGAGTAGGGGAAGCCGGGGTATATTATACAATAAAAAGAGCTGTAAGGTAGCTACCCGGAACTATGAAATGAAATCAAACTACTTTTCATAGATTCCTTAAAAAATTGATTTTTTGAGGCTCTAGAATAAGAGTCAGCCAAATAGCTAAAGGATATGAAGGATTTTCGGTAACTAGAATATGAACTAGCCATTATAAGAAGTAAGAAGAAACTAGAAAAAAATTTTGACGCTAAGACACGCGTGGCTGTTGAAGATTGGGCACACATCTCTCTAATAACAAGCTCTCTATACCTCCATACAAGGCTCAGCTTGAAGCTGTTTCCAAAAGTCCAAGCCCCCGCTATAAAAAAGAAACAAGTCGCCACAAAAAAGAAAAATTAACAGGAAGGGAGCATCTTTCGAAAGTGAGGAGGACGAGGAGTGTCTATATTGTGGGTACATATTTAGACTTCCAGTTTACAGAAGGATGGGTTTTTTTGGAGTTCTAATTTTAAAAAAGTCCCCAAGGCCCGTCATGCCCCGGCTTCCCCTACTTTTTAAGAGTTAATACATCTGAGGACGAGGTTAAGATCAACCCACAGCGTTATAGAGAAAACCCATAGCCTAATTTAAACGCTAATTAGTTTGACAGATGACATGAGCTGCCCAGCAAACTTTATATAAAAGTGAAAGTGTATGTCCCGCTAAAAGAAGTGCAAATAATCGCAACAATTGTAAATAAGGTAATCTTAGTAGCACTACTAACCTGATGATTATTCCACTGCTGTATGAGATGTTCGTGACATAATCGGCATGCTTGGATCATTCCTCGAGGGTCTTTGGGTCGCGATCGGGCGGGACGCGGGTGTGTTTCATTGAAAATCGTAAAGTACGGACGATCACGATCCTTTGGATCTTTCGGCTTGACCGTGCTCAGCTCGATCAAACTTCCACGACGTTGTTCGTCACCGCAAACGTAACACACTTCCGTGGTTGAGTTCTTATCTGGCATCGATAGATCGAGAATGCCAACTTCAACGGGATTGGGAGTTGTATTCGCGGACGCGTGCTGTGACGTCGGAGTACGCGACGACGACGGTTGATGTACGAGTGGCGAAGAATGGTGTGAGTTCCGCAGGTCAAGAACTGCATCATCTTCGGTGGTGATTGGTGCCGATGGGCATGTTGGAACTGCCGGAGGTGGTGGATGAATTCCCCCACTGGTGGCGCCATACAACTGCGATTTGCTACTGCTGTATTCGTGCGGAGATGTCTGTGGTGGTAAATGATGGTAGGACTGCTGCAAATGTTGTTGGTGCTGGATATACTGTTGATGCTGCTGCTGTTGCTGTTGTTGCTGTTGCTGATGCTGGTGGTACTGTTGCTGCAGTTGATGTTGCTGTTGAATTTGCATTTGCAATTGATGTTGCTGCTGTTGTTGCAGTTGTTGTTGATGTTGTTGAAGTTGTTGTTGCTGCTGCTGTTGTTGTTGCTGCTGCTGTGCTGCTTGGTGTTGCTGTTGCTGAGATGGATAGTTTGGTCCTGATATCGAGTTCATGTATGATATCTGTCCTAGTTTCAGTTTATGATGGGCGAACGAGGACGGTTTTATATTGATTCCATCATAGGGCGCCGATGTGGGACGAGATAGTTGCTGCTGCTGTTGTGGAGAAAGCGACGACAATTGCTGTTGCTGCTGGGAGATGTGAGGATTTTCTCGAGAATGGGGTCGACTGTGCGATTTATCATTGTTATTACGACTCGATGGACGCTGCCCAGGGGGATAATTCGCAGCACTTTTTCCATAGTAATCCAGTTTCTGTTGCTGGTGGTGCTGCGAAGGCGAATCGTTGCGCGATGTCGGCCGATGAGGTGAGTCGTTACGGAGCGAGGACGCGGTCGAGTGCTGCTGGTGCTGTTGCGAAGGATGTAATCCCATCGAGTGTTGCTGTGGGAGTCCATAATCCCTAGACATTGGTCGCTGCACAGAATTGGAATAGGAATACGTGGATGATGGGTAGCTGGGAATGCCGCCTCCCCGATCTCCACCACTCCTATCACCACCAGTCCGGTCTCCGCCAGACGGCGTTAAATGCTCTGCACTAAGCCCCAACATCTGAGCGGCGTACTCCCCCTGGGTGGTTATATCGGCGCCGATGTAATTTTTTCCATCGACCCGCTTCATGTGGTATATTCGCTGTAAACTTGGTTTGTTTTCGCGTTCGTATGCGTCCCACTGTTCCGTCAGTGAGCGGTAGCAGAGCAAACACGCCATAACGTATTGCTGAGTGGATTGCAGCTGGGGAACACCAATTGGAGCTTCATGACGTTCCAAAAACGGAAAGTACGGCTCCGACGGACGTTCCAAGTTCGGGCGAGCTCGCAGAGGTTCATAACCACCACGACCCCCACACACATAGCATAGTGGAATTACTTCGGGGGATGAAGATGTGTGATTGTTATGACTGTTGTTTGACTTTCCATGGTGTTGTTGCTGTTGTTGTTGTTTATGATGTTGCTGTAACTGTTGTTGCTGTTGTTGTTGTTGTTGCTGCTGCTGTTGTTGTTGTTGTTGTTGCTGTTGCTGCTGTTGTTGTTGATGATGTTGGTGCAGTTGCTGTTGGTAATGCTGTTGTTGCATATGATGATGATGTTGGAGAAGTTGCTGGTGTTGTTGGCTATCTGTTGGAGAGGTACGATGTATGGGGGGTACTACACCCGACGAAGACGATTGCGATTGGCCCAACGAGGTTGTCAGTTGTAGAGCTGATGCTGGCGCTAGTGATTGTGATTGTGGCGGCGGGGGTTCCGACTGCATCAAGGAACCCCCACGTAATTCGTTTTTTATGTACGCTTTCGCTTTTTCCATAATAACCTGCAACGAGAAAAACATTGTAAAGTTATTGATTTTCTATACAAAATTATCTGAGCTGTTAGGAATAATATGAATACGATTTTGTTTCTATATTTGAGTTATTTGAGTGTGATTCATTTAAGCTATGCAGTCCTAAAGCCGAGGAATGCTCAAAATAAGTCATAAAATTTCCACATTCTATTTTCGTTAAGCGTAGACCACAGCAGCTGTGTCTGTCGTTGCCATAAAATTTGTGCATGTGCGCGTATTTATTCGCAGTCACTGGTCGCTTGTCGCCGGAATAAATAAATTAAAGAAGAAAACACAATTCGTTAAGAATTTACCTCACATTCAAAGGGAAATAAAACCACTATGAGTTTTCATAATTTATTTCCCACCTTACATGGGAACTTACTTCACTTCGCGAAAGTGGTAGTGGATTTCCCACTAGGTGGGAACTTAGACCTATTTCCCTGCACCTATTTATTCACATAAAAAGGATTGATTGTTTGTTTGTTTATTTTTACGTAAGATACAGAAACCGAAAGCACGAAACCAAATGAGTTCAAATTTGCTGTCATTCCTCGGTATTGTTCTGGAAGTCTTCCAGTGAAGGTTAGACGAAATCAGACAAAGATTCCTTCAATTTGTCCCAAAAAATGAAAAACTCCCACAAGTCGAATGGTTGTTAGAATGCGCCAACAATTTATTTATTAATTTATATCTCGACATTAACGTCAGTTTTAGCCTTTAGATTTGGTAAATATGGACTTGCCCGCTGGAAGCATTGTGGCAGTAATGAAGAAGGTCGTTGCGCCATACAACAACAATTTTAAACGCCCTTTCTTGAAGTTAAAATTGGAAAACTTATGTTAAAATGCACACTTTCCAAAAAAAACACTTTGCTGAATGTACGAAAGATAACGCACGGGAAAATCTGCGCGGAAATACCGATGTGTAGTCGAGTTACGCGCGTTCAAACCGACACCAATTCATTTTTATATTTTTACATGTTTTCTAATAAAACTAAGCAGTAGAAATCTGAAATCACAGTTAAAAATCTGAATTTTCGAATTATAATTTAGAATGTAGGAACCGAGCCTACTCAATCTATTTTATAAAGCGGTAGTACAAACAGTTCCTTACGTACATATAAAATATTAAGCTTTCTGTATCGCATTTGTGGAGAGTTTTTTTAAGTATAATCGACAAAAATAGTATAAAACATTTATTTGACTCGTTTTCAGGTAAAATAGAAATATATATGCTTAATATTTATTTTTCTTATAATAAATTTAAGCGTAAGCGTAATTGTGCTGCACCAGAAAGCAAAGGGGGTTCCAATAGGGATTCCGAACTTTGACAATAGATAGAGGCACTTTTGTTAAATCTATATATGTCAAATTGGCAGTCATTTATTCAGTCTGTTCTGTCAAACCACCATGGAAGGACATAGTTTTGAACAATACGTGTAAATGATAAAATTGTTTTATCGAAAGCAGTTGAGAGCTGACCCTAATATTCATCGAATAATTATCTTGAGCGATAAGGCCCATTTTTGTATGAATATGTGCGTCAACAAACAAAATTGTCCAATTTTGGACGATGTTAATCCACATGAAATCCAAGAGCGTCCAATACATGCCGAAAGTCACGATTTGGTGTGGATTTTTGGTCAGGCGGTGTCATCGGTCCATATTTCTTTGAGAACGACGTTGGCGATCTCGCCATCGAGCGCTACAGGTCGATGATTACCAACTTCTCTTGGCTTGAATTGGATTGTTTGGACACCAACGACGTGTGATGTCAACTGGATGGCGCTTCATGCCAGCTCAATACTGCTATTCGCTGCTCCGGTCTGGACAAGGTCTCTTATAACTAAGGAAACAAAAAGGAAACTCTCGTCAGCATACTGGCTCTGCGCAATAGGAACAATAAGCTGATTCCGAACAATTTCGGACGAAGCGGGAATGATTCCAATCGACAACAAAATGCAAAGGACCTACCTTAGGCTAACAGTCAACAGGCAAGAGGAGAAGGATACAAGAAGAAAGGGCAACATCAATAACACTGTGGCAAGTCCGGTGGGATAACACGGCAAGAGGCAGATGTACCCACAAACTGATCCCAAACAACGAGGTCTGGACAAGAAGAACAAGCGGGGATTGCAACTACCAACTTACGCAGTTCCTGTCTGGGCACGGCGGCTATCGAAGATGTTTTCACAGATTCGGTCACGATAGCTCGCCTCTCTGCCCCGAATGCCGAGATCCGAATAAAAAGATCCGAGTCAGCCTTTCTTGCATTTCTGTGTGACTGGGGAGGGTCGCAGCAGTTACCTACAAGAAATTCGATCAGTCTATGATCAGAGTAGGATTGCTCATTCGGGACGTTCCATTTTTCGATAGTAAGGGTACTGGAGTTTTTAAAAAGCGTTATGTCTATAACCTATAACTTCCTGCCTATTCCTAACAAACCTAAAAATTATTTTCTATTTTAATCGCTACTTTTTCTAATTTACTTGAAACTCAAGTGGAACTCTCACTTCACATCAAGCAGAGCTTTCTCAATAAAACAAACCGAAAATACAATTAAGCGTATTATGCAACCCATTTTTTTCTAAATAAATCAAAGTTGCTCAGATCTTAGTGGAAGTCATGATATTGCAAATGATTTATTGTTACAAAACACGAGCCGCGTATATTAAATATACAATGTCTTTCTTTCCCCCATTAAAGTTCACATGTTTAAGCAAATATAATTTTCAAATTACCTCTTGCCACGAAAGTTACACAGGGTACGCCAGTTGAATTTACTTTTTGTTTTATTTAATGTAAGAAACATGGCTGTTTACAAAAGGTGTGGATGACCAAACATTAGGGAGAATGTGTGCACTGTCCTTTTTCATATTTTTGTATTTTCAAAATATCAATGTAGCGACAGTCTGGTGTGGCAAGGGAATTATTAACAACTACCTACAGCTACAATACATAATAAAAAATTATAAAGCAAGCCACCAATAGATAATACAAGAAGAAAAAATAAAAAGAACATTCCTGCCCGTCAAAGACCTTATGAAGCCCATGTTGCATTTAAAAAGGACCAGAAAACTTTTTAAAAGTCATCATCAAGACCTTGAGATGAACGTGATTAACTCTGAGCCTTCGCATATGATTTCCAGCTACATAGACGCTCCTGACGTTATTGTTAAGATTGCTACCTTTTCTGATTAATCATTGTTCAAGCTGGACAGTTCGTCATTGAATCTGCTTTGCCTATGACCCATCGGCTTTAGGCACAAAACATTCAACCCTAAACTCACCTTGGAAGTCCCATGCTCACAATCACTTGGAGAAGGCCCAGTTTCAATTATTAACAAAAATTAAAATTAAAATTCGTCGCTTAAAAATGAGTAAAGAACCGAACTATTTTGGGTACATGTTGATGCAAATCAACGCAGCAGGAAATATTCGTCCGGTTCCATTAAGTTTTAGAGTGCCTTTGACTTCCAACCATATCTGATTGCTCTTGAAACCATTGGGCACCCTGTAGCAGACCTACTTTGAGCTTGAGGGATAAATATTTCCACCAATTAAAGAGCAAACGGTAAGAATCCTTTTTATGTACCGTCCCTCTCTGATGATATAAAGAAGAAACTGGATTCGACAGGTGCTCAGATTGAAGCAAGTACCTATCGACATGATGTGCATATTCTGCGTTGCCCCCATTAAGAAACTCGTTGCTGGGTCACCGCCTGCTCTTTTATTTGCATGTTTTCGATTACCCTCATGAGATTTTGTTTTTTTGCGTTTGTTTTTTAATTATTACTGATCACGCACGACCTTAAATACTTTCAGTTTAGTTAGTTTATGCAACATGATTAGGCTTTCGTTACATGTTGTTTTAGAGATTGTTTCTTACATGTTGTTGACACGCAGAGCAACACATAAATATAGTTAGCGATTGGGATATTAGTTTGTGTACTCCCTCACCATCCAGAGACCAGAGGATACTATACGATTTTGAATGATCGTCACTCGTTTGTCATCGTTTGTAACTTTTTTTCAGTGAGTTATGTTCATCACAGCGATAGAGTTTGAGTATTGAATTGCGGCAGCGTCATGCGGCAATTTAAACAGCATCGTGTCATCCTTCTTAGTTGCAAGTACATATCAGGCAACAAAAGCGAAAAACCCGTTCAATTTTTTTTTTGTCGCACCCATTTTCTGTCTTCATTTGAAGACTATTCTTAATAATACGCGTATTGATTTCATTCGCGTTGTTATTGTGCCTTTTTGAATAAGAAATAAAGTGAACGACTGGGTCACACGAAACTTTCTCGTTCACCAAAAGTTTAGTTCTGCTTTTCTGTTTATGTCAATTGGGAGGTAGCTAAAAAGTTCAGAAGCAACATAAAAGTTTAGAAGTTCATAAAATGAAAGGATTTAGTGTTAAATAAAATCCGCTTATTCATCTGATATGGCAGTACATTTCAAATAAGAATGTGGGTTTTTGTTTAAGTTTAAGCAACAGTTAGAGGCATTTTTCCTTAGGCTTCAGTTAGAAACTATTAAAAAGATTTTTGAGTACAAGGACAAGCGCCCCAGGTGTTTCTGTTTTCTGATCTGTTGACTGGCATTGATTAGTGACCCTGGCTTACTATGATTGGAAGTTAGGTTCGTGATATACAAATATTTTATATTTACGGAGCTGTATTATGTCAGAATTCAGATTTTGTGTACCTTTGAGTTTGCATTTGCAGTAATAAACTGAGCATGCCGATGGACGTGTATTGAAGTGGGAGTTTCTGATTGTATAAGTTTATGTTTAATATGGTTGACAAAAGAAGAATTGGGTATTATTTGCTAAAAATAAGTTTTTCGTACTTGTAATTGCATTTTTATTGACAGTAGAGTTTTACAAAAATATGCCATGTGTGAATATAGGTTAGGATTTGTGTTTATTTGAATTTTACAAAAAAAAAACAAAGTACGGGATCTTAATTAAAATACTTATGACACCTATTTTTAATATCTATTTTGGTCAAAATCGTCATAGCGGTTTTCGGAAACTTGCGCAAATAAAATAGGAATGTTACAATATTTTGTCGAAAAATGCTATTTCTAAACTATTTAGCTAAAAACTGATGTATAAGGTATTGTTCAGTAATGCTGACGCTTGTTTTATACTCCAGCGAGTTCGAGCTACAAATGGTCCTGAAACTTCCGGACACATGCAGTGTGTTCCAGGCGGAGGTTCTGGCCGTTTAAAGCTGCGAAGGCACTTGAGATGAGATTGATATACAATAAGAATATCGCCATCTTCATTGATAGTCAGGCCGCACTTAAAGCGCTAGAGTGACAAACCACCAAGTCTGAGCTTTCTAGCTAAAAAAGGAGCTAAGCTCCCACTTTACGCAACGATTGAGGGTATTAGACATCCTATGGCCGTGGCCAGAACGAGTTTTCACAGGTACTGCAGCCCGTTTTAAAGCGGATGAAGTTTGAAAATGAATTTCAGCAGAACAAAGTTGAGATCAACGATAGAAATACTTTTTGGGCACTGCCTCCTTAGAAAGCATGCCATGAGACTAGGCTTAGCTAATACGGATACATGCAGGTACTGTGAGGACCTAAAGGTGTCGCGGAAGACATCTCACACCTTCTTTGTGAATGTCAACCAATTGCTCGGAGTAGAAGAAAGCACCTCGGCATATGGATGGCGATGGGCCCGATATGGTGCCTTGTCCATAATGTGACGATCTCACAACCTCCATCAACCTAACCTAACCTAACCTAGACTATAATACCTTAGAAATTAAATTTTTGTTACAATTGTGTTAACCGAGATGATTCTAATTTTCAAAAGTACTTTGATTTTTGATCGAAAAACTGGGTATGCAGTTCATACTTAAGCTCAAATGTCTATTCTGGTACAATTGCTATCTGGAAAGTACCTTTAATAATAGGGCTTACGTGCAATAATCTAAGATCGACAAATTTAAATGTCAACTTAGTACGGGAAAATCTTCGAGGAAAACCTTTGCTCCTTAAGGGAATTCGGATCATTCTGTGCCAACATTCTGATGGTTTACGCAAATGCTTATGAACAGTTACTTTAGTTAAAGAATAATGAATCTACAGTCGTTGCTATATGCCTAAAAAAGTATTATCACCTCTATCCTCGCCTGACCACTGCATCATAATATCATAATTTCTCGTACTCGGACCGCAAAGTTAATAAAAAAAAAACCTAAAAAGAACTGTATTGCAATACGAGAAAGCCAAGTGCGGTGGACTAAACAGCTTCATTAGGAGCTTTAACTGATCCTTATACTTCCTCGATAACGACGTGGATGGTGGATGCCCCCCTATTCCTAACAGGAAAAAGTGTATTAAACCGAAAAAAAAACTCGTGGTACGACTCGAGCTGTAAAGTGGCTATTAGAAAGGGATTTAAGCTTTCGGTCTTACAAGACCAACTCATTTGAGGAAACCCGAAAAAAGTTCAAATGAGCCAGAAAGAAATGACCGCAATGTTCCTCTTCACAGAGTTAATTATGGATACAATGAACCAATTTCTAGATGCCTTAGAGAATCCAAGAAATACTGTAATATATTCGATTTTCTTCTTAGTAGGGATTCATTTAGGAATAAATTAATTCTGTTGTTAGGCTTTGGTAATAATTTTTTAATATATTTTTTATATTAAGTAATCTAGCGAGAACAGTAGATGTACTCATTTGATTGAAAATAAATAAATAAATAAATATCTCAAAGGTAGTAACAGCTCTTGGTAATTTGTTAAGAACATTAACAATTCGACATCTCCTTCAATCCCAACGTTCATTTACAATAGCATTTCAGCGTCAGCACTTTAGACAAAGGACAAAGCTAATCTGCTTGCAGAACATTAACAATCCGGCAGACTGCCCCTTGTCACCATTTGTATTTGAAAGCGTCGAATTTGAAATTGGGTTGCAAGAGTACTTTAAGATCTCAATATACCTAAATAAATCCGCTGGTCCAGGCTACATCTCCCCCATCGTTTGGAAGAGATGTTCTTCCACGCTGGCAAAACCATTGCGTACGTTTTTCCATCTGCCCTATTTTTTTGGACTTTTCCCGAGGAGGTGGAAAACTGCATTTGTCCAGCCCGTCCCTAAAAAAAGGCAAATCTTCTACTCCCACCAAAAAATTGGGCGGTAAAACTAATCGGAGATACGAATATCGCGAATTCTAAAGGGTGTTTTTTTTAGGGGTACAGAACTTTAAGTCGGCAACACTATTTTAACTGGCGGCCATTTTGTCAGCTGCCAAGTGATTTATTTTTAGTTTGGTTTTACATTTCTACATGAATAGACTGACACCTGAACAACGCTTCCAAATTGTGCAAATTGATTTTAAAAATCTTGGTTCTGTTCGAAATACGTATCGTATTTTCATAAGCGAATTTTGTTTAGCGATGAAGCTCACTATTGGTTGAATGGATACGTCAATAAACAAAACTACGGTTACATTTACAGAAACTGACTGTTTGGTGTGCTTTATGGGTTGGTGGAATAATTGGTCCGCACTTCTCGTGCGATCGTGCGATTTAAAGCCGCTTGACTATTTTCTGTGGGGATATGTGAAGTCGCTTGTCTACACCGATAAGCCCGAAACGATTGACCACTTGGAGGACAACATTCGTCGATATACGACCAGTCATCGAAAATTGGACCTCCAGATTAGACTACGTCCGAGCAAGCAAGAATAAAATAAATAAATAAATATTTTGGCGCGACAGGTCTATGGGACCCAAGGCCTAGCTTCTCGCAACCATTCGCTTTGTGTGGGTTTTCAATTTTTGGGACGAATGGAAGGGATCTACAATTTTACGCCGAGTCCAAACGGCTAATTGAGAAGCTCATTCATGACAGTTTTACTCTCGGATGTTTGTCAGACGTTCGCGAGAGGTGGCGCAGTGGAAAAAAACCTTAAGATGTAATTTGGCCCTCTCGGGATTCAAACCTGAGCCCCTCGCTTAGTAGCCCAACACACTACCACTAAGCCACTGCGCCTTTGTTTTATTTAATTTCAAAGTTCTCTAAAAAAAACACCCTTTATAAATTCGCTTGAACATCGTAGAAATGTAACATGTCTCTCACTAATTTATCGCTTCTTTAATAGACAGTGCTCAACCGAAATCGCCAGCTGCACTCCGTCCTTTCAACCGCAATACTCGCTATTCTAGGAATGTCCATCAGTTTACCATTCAGGCTATATTTTCGGTCGTACTATGAAATATAGAGATTCTTTCATAAGACGTACTTAAAACGAATGTGGAATGCCTTGCCTAGCTCTGTTTTGTTTGCTCAGTACAATTTAAGTGCATCGGAATCTCCTCTATCTCAATTTCCTAAATGCCCGCCCTGTGTAAATCACATTACACTTTAAGGGTAGTCATAACCTCTTCAGCGCGTGTTAATTATAAAGAAAGTGCAAAAGTTACTCTCAAAATCCATACGAACTTTAATTGTATTAAATAACAGCTATTTGACTTTGACTAAAATAACGCAACTGCCTTCATCCATAAACCACGAGTCATTAAAGACATTTCAAGCTTTACATTATGTTGCGTCGTATCTGCCTCTAAAATTATTTCTATTAACACTGTATAGCTGCAACCAGCCACAAAAACCTAAAATACAGGATAATGAGTTCGATAAATATTTTGACACCTAAGTGCAAACGAAAAACTCAAACCAAACCAGCCCACATTTTTCGTCTTCAAATTAACAATCACTTAACAACTTCAAGTTTCGTGGTGTAAACTATTAAACTCTTTACACAAAATATATACACACAGACTCACTGTAGGATTAAAACAAATTAGTACTGCTGACAGCTCAGAAAAACACCAACCACCACCGGGCGCACAGTTCACGAAAGTTCAAAGACCGATTTACCTCTCGAAATACTTCTCAAGGGAGAGTATGGTGAGACACGAGGAAAACAGCAAAAAACCAGCAGAAGATTTGAAAACAGTTTCATGCGGAGTGAAATTGTGTAGAACAAAAAAGCCCACGTTGTTCTATTTCATTAACACATTACAGGTAATTTTTTTGTTTTTGTTTTCCCCCGCTTTTTCGTATTTGCTTCAAAGTCACACCTACGACAGGAAAGTTGATGACATGCGATGTTTCACTGACATGCACTGTTTCTCAGACAGTGTTTGCATGTTTTAATAGGACAAGCGCTCCCAGGTAACATATTGATAAAAATGCAGCGACCTTTAAGGTAACAACAACAAGGCCATCGTATCAAAAACTTGAATGAACACAGATTAAGTGTCACTGTTTTGCGCCAATCCGATTATCTGAGGGAAAAAGCAGAACCCCAAGTCAATTGAAACCCGTGCCGGCTAAGCTTACTCGAGTTATTGAACGCCATGCCAAACACTGGCACTCACCACCTTGCCAAGCTCGTAATTCACTTTGTATCTGGTTTCTAGCAACTGGCCACACTTGACCAATGTAATTGCAAACCGATTCACTCCCAATGCTAAATACGTCCACTGTACTGTTGTCAATGGCGTCGTCGTAAAAAAGGATTAGTCGCATTCTACAACACTTGCGAGCGGCCGCCTTGAGCGCTCACACCAAGGGGGTTCGCAGTATACAATTGTTTGGCTTCATGTGGTCGCAGCCGTGTTTGAAGTCTGATATACTATGTACCTACATTATACTCAAAGGAACAACAAGAGTGAGTGTTTTTCACTTTTTACTTATTTTGCAGACTTTTAACTGTGAGGATGATTAATTGTCAGTGGAGGAGTGCGAAACAGTAGGTAGCCTATTTTTCGAAGGCATAGTGCAGTTAAGTTATTGTTTCGCTTCATTTCTTTTGTTTACGTGGTCTTATGTTTGTATACGAGGGCCAAGACTTATCGGGTTATTTTACAATTCTTTCTGCAGAGATCAAGTGGAACAACGCTGGGCTCCTTCTTTCCTTATTCTTTGTAAGTCGGCACTTAAGTCGTTTGCGGATAGAAGTGAAGTGGGTGCTACTTTTTGAAGTCATTGCACCTTTAGTCGGGAGTATCATGCAGAAGGGGGAAGCGATGAAACTCATTGTGAGTTGGACTAGAATTGAGCCAATAGAAGTTTACGAATTTAACAAATTCGTAAAGAGGGTACACACACTACACTTGGATTTTAATCATTTGAAAGGTTTTGGTTGGTTAAATAACCACATGTGATCACCCTAAAGAAGCCATCAATTTATAGCCTCGCATTAGACAGGGCTACCATATTTCTAGAAGTTTAGATTCTCAATCGATGCCTTGAGTAGACAGTTTTTGATTTTTGACAGCCCTAGGGTAGTGTTGTGTTCATGAAAGTGTGCAACAGGTTCAACAATAATCTTATAGGGGGATATTTATTGAAAGGCAATAACATTCGATTTAAAATATTCGACTTATTGTTTACTAAGAAAAAAATGCATGCAACCAGTGGCGCAGTGGCTTAGTGGTAGTGTGTTGGGCTACTAAGCGAGGGGTACCCGGTTCGAATCCCGAAAGAACTAAATTAGGTACATCTTAAGGTTTTTTTTCACACCGCGCCACCTCTCCCGTGGACTTTGAGAAACCTTTGATCGCATTAATCGCACTTATATATCCAGATGTCTTGCTGTGAGAGGTATCCCCAACAAAATGTTTGCTTTAATAAAATAAATAAAATAAATAAAATAAATAAAATAAATAAAATAAATAAAATAAATAAAATCAATAAAATAAATAAAATAAATAAAAAAATTAAGTAAATAAAATAAATAAAACAATTAAATAAATAAAATAAACAAAATAAATAAATTAAATCTATATATATAAAAATGGATCTTGGTTTGTTCGGATGCTTAAAACTCGAGAACGGCTCAACCGATTTGAATGATCTTTGTTTTGTTTTGTTTGTCTTACATCAGCGATGGTTTAGAAGAAAAGAAGAGTTGGAAAATTCTCAACAGGTGGCGTTGTAGGCACACATTACATTTTTCATGGGGAAACGCACTTTGAAAAAAAAAAAAAAAATAAACTGGATAGAAATCGAGTAGTGACACTTCAAATATAGAAAAAAAATATTTTCAAAATCACAGTTTGTTGATCTTTTGTGATAGAAACACTTTACTGCTAAGTGCGAGAGAATCAACAGGTGGCGCTGTGGTCGATCTTCAGAGCCGCTCAACCGATTTCAATGAAACTTTGTGAATGCGCATGGTTGATTCCAACTTGAAAGATAGTATAGTTTTGGGCCCTAATGGAAACAAAGTGCAATCAAAAACAATACAAATAGAAAACCTTGGATTAAAAAGAAATAAATAAATATTTTGGCGCGACAGGTCTGTGGGACCCAAGGCCTAGCTTCTCACAACCATTCGTTTTGTGTGGGTTTTCAATTTTTGGGACGAATGGAAGGGATCTAGAGCTTTACGCCGAGTCCAAACGGCTCTTTCATGACAGTTTTACTCTCGGATGTTTGTCAGACGTTCGCGAGAGGTGGCGCAGTGGAAAAAACCTTAAGATGTAATTTGATTCTTTCGTTAACAAAGCTATTTGCACAAAATAATCGGGATATAAATCGGGATATGGCACTTGCCATATAGGTAACAAAATAATTAAATTACTATAGGTATCTGGACATTTATGAAGCCTTGAATTTTTGTAAATGGTGTTCAACACAATGGGGCAGTAATCAAAAAGGGCGCCGTTGCACCTCCCTTAAAAAACGACTCTGCGAATTGTGGCGGGACTTAATACGAAAGGCACGGGCAGCGCCGTGGGAGTACAGCTAGTAAATTAAATAAATAAAATAAATAAATTAAGAAAATAAATTTTGCAGAATGAACAGCTTTCAGATGCATTTGAAGTGCGACAAGAAGTAAGACTATAGGAAATGTTTTGTCACCGATTTTTTCATTCTTGGTCGAAGATGTAATGACTGTGCACGGTGAGTACAAGCGTTCAAGGCATTCAATGGAACCCGTTTAATAAGCTTAGCCCTTTCGACTACGCTGATGACTTCTGTTTCCTGGCAAGCAACATTGGTGCCCTTAACCAAATGTGCCACAGAATGGGGAAGTGGCTGGTTTAAGGATAAACGCCAACAAAACAAAAATTATGCACATTAGCACAGTCCTACAACAGCAGGTAATGTTGAGACGGGAGACCATAGACGAGGTCAGGCAGTTCAACTATCTGGGTGGTTCTGTGTTATTCGATGGTGGAACGGACCTGAATGTCAGAAATAGACTGATTAAAGCTCGTCAACCATTCGGAATCCTTTCTCCAGTGCGGAATTCTAGCAAAAAATCGCTACGCACAGAGTTAAAACTGTCTGATTCCAATGCAAAATCTATACTGGTATATGCATGTTGTCTGCTTCACGTTATTAAAGTTTCCGTGGCCCAAACGACTTTCAATATTGAATTGAAAAGTGGATGTTGACATCAAAAAGAGAAAATGGCGCTGGATTGGCAATAGACTGAGGAAACCAGATGACAACATACCTAAGCAGTGCTTCCAATGGAACCCTCAAGGTGTAAGACGAGTAGATAGGACAAGAACAACATGGAGGTCAACTGTTATGAAGGAAGCTCAGTACCAAAGTTGGCAATCGTGGACACACATAAGGTATCGAGCTACAAACAGAGAGAGATGTAAGGACCTGGTCGTCGCCCAATGTTTCAGGAGGAGTTAAACTTCTGCTGCCAACGCCCAATCAATCAATAAATCAATATTGCTTTGTCCCAAAACACTGATTAAGGAGTTCTCAATCATATTGTTACCAAATGCACACTTATGGCAAAAGAGTGATGTTTTCAGTTAAATGTAGCCTCTCAATCATAGGTTTCGGAACATCTTCTCGCAAAATATTGCGCACATTTCCCAAAATATATATTTTCTTATTATTTCTTCAATTTTGACACAGGTAAAAAAAAAAATAGGTATAGCTCCTGATGCGATGTACATATGTAACTTTGGAAAAGATTTTTGCATACTTCTCCTAAAAAGGGGAACCTATTATGCGCCCTCAGACGCTTGAAGTGCAGATTCTTCTATTATTTTAACCGTTGAAACACTGCTAAGTTAAAAAGATGTTTCGGTCGAAATAATCTATAATCCACGCCCCAAGTTAGTGGAAAATTTTGTGAGATTGAGACGAAAAGCGAAACAGCGACAGGGTAAGGTTTGGTTGAAGTGGCTGTCCCAAATAAAAAACCTTGGCCAATAAAGAGCCCACTGAGATAGGTACCACTTGAGTCCAGGATGTTGAACGAGTTTGAGTTTCTAATGAAGCATATTAAGACACTTCGAACGTATGTCTTTCATAGATTGTTTAAATCGTTGAGAAATCTTCAAGGTGGATCAATTATTTTTACAGAGAAGGTGGAAAAAGGTCGTCTCTCAATTCGCTTCCATAAATCTTCTAAAAAAAAACCGTATAAAAACACAGTAAGTCACTGTGCTGGGGTGATGAAAGTAGCACTTGCCCACCTAATCTTTGTTCTTTTGATATCATTCAGCTTTATCCCGGGTACCTTTATCTGGTAGAAATTGTTATGCAGTTCCATGTTTGGTGAGTCTTGGTTGGTTGGTTTCTATACGCTTGTTTTCTGACTTCCTGCTAGGGAAGACACAATAAGCACTTAAGCGTCGTTTTGAGGCCACAACTCAGAGGCTGGTATTGCCGAGAGCTCACACTGTGTCATTAACTTTGGCGTCTGCGCAGTTACCCCAGTAGGTGTTGTGGATCATCGCCAGAATACTTAGGCAAGTATATCAGTCATGCACTTTCCTCAGATATATCTTTGACCCGGCACCCGCCAAAGGTGAATATTCAATATTCAATTATTCCGACTCCCCAAGAGATGAGCAACAGTCTATGGCAGAAGGAGAGACCCATCTGTGAAGTGAATCGATTCATTATCCAAGAATGGATCTTTATTGAAACAGGTCTATGGGACCCTAGGCCTAGCTTTTCACAACCATTCGTTTGTGTGTTTTTAATTTTTTGGGAATAATGGAAGGGAGCTACAATTTTACGCCGAGTCCAAATCCAAACGGTTAATTGAGAAGTCCTTTCATGACAGTTTTACTCTCGGACGTTTGTCAGGCGCAGACGTTCGCGAGAGGTGGCGCAGTGGAAAAAAACTTAAGATCTAATTTGGTTCTTTCAGGAATCGAACCGTGGACCCCACGCTAAGTAGTCCAACATACTAACCACTAAGCCTACAGGATGGTCTTCTATATCCAAGAAAGATGTTCTGTCGATAACTAAGCACGGCTGCGGGATGTTTATGTCGAAATAATCAAAAACACCATTTTGATTTTGTAAGGATATGGGGACAATCCAGCAGAAGTTATCAAAATTCGGTTTACTATGATGGCTCGGAGTCAAGGCAGAAGTATATGCTGGTGGTGCAAAGGAAGTAGGCAGCACCGAAAATGTTACCGTCATATCATCGGTTGGTATGATCATGGAAAAAGTGATTCTGGACTAACAAATAATCTTTAGAAAACATTGCAAACCAAAAGGCACTAGCACCTAGCACAAGAATGTTGCTTTTATGTTCCACAAGTCTTACTCTACCTATAAAAAAAAAAGATGAAAATATCAAGAAATAAGTATCTCTCTACCTATCTGTACCATTCCGCAAACTAAAGTGTCCCTCCAGTACCTACAGATTTTCATCACCCCCTGCAGAGATAGAAACAGTAAATGGAACTAGAATGATATGTGCTCTAGATCTAGATTAACAATGTACAAATGAAATTAAGAAACAAAAATAAATGCACATGACACGGACTTTCTTTTCGTTTTTCAGATCAATCCCGGCCCCCTGCACTCCAAGCACTCCTATACTTTATTTATTTGGTATAGGGGCGGGGTGAAACTCTGATATACAAGACTCATCATCATAACAGAGATGATAAATGAATGCGAAGAAAATACCATAACACTCCTGAACAAAGGTCAGTTGTATGCCAAACCCATTTAAATGATTAGCGCGGCTACCAAAATAATCCAGTTCACACCAAAGCCTTTTAAAGTATTTTTAACTTACTTAAAAGTTCGTGTTGTAAAGTGCCTTCTTACCTAAAAGAGAAAAAAAAAACAACAATTAGTATTATTTTATCAATGCAGGATCCCCCTTAAAAATTCAATCTGCTAAACCAGTCACAACAAGCCGACAAAGACTTTCATCACAACAGGTTGAATATACACATCAATTATTACCTATACCAAAATTAATAATAATTATAATTACACATCCATTCATCACATTGACCTCACATGCTTTTGGGTCTTAAGTAGTACTAATAGATATCATGTTACCTACAGGTATAAAAATGAGTATTTGAATGACATTCTCCGTTAATTTGGAATTCAAGTAAATCTAGTTTTGAGTATAACCAGATTTACTGACATTCAGTATTAAATATTAATAACTGCGAGTATATGGAGTTTGAAGTTTGTACGTTTGCTGCCGTTTCGGAACAAATTTTTCCGGTGTTCTCCAAATCGACAGCAAAACGTCTGCGAAAAGACAGCGGAAAATAATTTGTAGGGAGTTTCATCGGTTGCTAGACATTTGACAACAGCCAAATTTTGTATTTTGTAATGGAAAGCAATTATAATTAAAATTATATAATTTTTAAAAAATGTATAACAAAGACATTGAAAACGATATCACTACAACAACAATACTATCTTTCGACCTAGATGCAGCTATAACAATTGAAGAGGTAAAAAAAGTTCTAGCAAGGGCAAAGTTTAATAAAGCTCCTGATAAGGAACTCTTATGAGTTTCTTAAGAATGACCCGGATTTATTTCTATTTAAAACAACACAAGCATATAATCAGATACTGCACAGCGGAGAAATTGATGAAACGTTTTCAAAGAGCGTTATATTCCCAATTTTTAAAAAAGTAGATACCAGTCTACCAAGCAACAATGGCGGTATTTCATTTATGAACTGCAATGCGAAGGTGTTGATGGGAATATTGAATGACAGGATATCTGCTTGGGTCGAAAAAAAAAACAATATTCTTACAGCATACCAAGCCGATTTTAGAAAAAATTACTCTGCAATTGACAATATATATAACCTGTCAGCGATCGTACATTTAAAGTTCTGTAGAAAGCAAAAGATTTTCGCCTTTTTCGTAGATTTTAAAGCGGCATTCAACCAAAATTGTGAGACTACTAGAGAACAGTATGGACAGGAGAAGATTTATCAAAATATTTCGATACGATGTCTGGAGTTAAACAAGGTTGTCTGTTATCACCGCTACTATTCTCACTTTACATAAATGGTTTGCATGAATGTTTGGAAGGTGGCTTATTCATAGATGATATAAATATAAGGCTGCTTCTCTATGCAGACGACATGGTTATTTTGGCAGATAGCATATCGGTTCTGCAAGGGATGATTAATAGATTAGAAGAATACTGCAATTAATCAAATCTAGAAGTGAACATGACTAAATCGAAAATCATGATTTTCAAAAATGGGGGCAGAAGTGGTGATTTAAAGAAGAGGAAATAAAAGTAATAAAAATAAAAGTATAAAAGTGACTCCAAAAAATACCTTCACAATACAAATTGACAATAGAAACTATGCGACAAAAAACAGCATAAACGCGACATGGAAAAACTTCGTCTATAAAAAAAACTATTTCCTTACGGTCTAAATGGCAGTTATTTCAAGCTGTATGCAGAGCTATACAATCAAATGGAGCGCAAGTTTGGGGTCACACGCATTTTGAAGAAGTAGATATACTCCAAAGGTATTTTGTGAAAAGGAAAAGGAGAAGGTCACCTGTATACTTTGGACCTTCACCTTAGGTACATAGGATGGGCACTTTTTGAGTAAGGAAGCAATCGGCTACCGCATCAGCTTACCTTAAAACTGATGCAAAAGGAATTGCTTTGGGTACAGAGTTTAAATAAATTGAGTGCAGACTTCAATATCTGAACAAATGCGCATATATTTTGGAAATGGAATGGAACTATAAGAGAGCAGAATTGTTAACCAAATTTAAGTCAAGTTACCATTTGAAAAGGATACAAAGAACGAAGGAAACTGAAAGGTTTTATATAGAAACTTAGATTTTGAAGCAGGTTCTAAGTACTTCACCGTTTCTGAAGGTAAAACTAAAATAATGTGGATTTTTAAAGCTCGACAGGTCAAGAAACTGTTCCTTATGTAATTTAAAAGAAATCCAAAATATACAGCATAGGAAGATGTCCTATTCTTAAAGAATTCAGATAAAAATACTTTGAAAAAACATACTTATAAGATGAGATAGTTAAATTATTAAACGGTGTACTCAGTTATTGGGACAATCTAAAGAATTACATAACCAATGCATTAGCGTATAATATATTTTTAATTGAAGAATTTAATAACTAATCATTTAAAACTACAAATAAAATTTAAATTCAAATTAACGACAGACGATACTTATGTCATTGTCGTATGATCTCAAATTTTTTTTTAAAAATACTAAGAATAAATAACTTATTACTACCATCTTCCGCATCCACATTTATTACGCTAATGGTCTTCCTGATACCCCTGCTTCAATTACATAAAATTCTTCAGAAATAAAATGTCAATACTGTCCATTGGTTGGTCGAGTCTTCAATACCTTATCATTTGATCGCCTTATCAATTGGCGAGGCTGATACGCCCCTTAAGCGCAGTCCCTTAAATAGTGGTATGAATATTCTCCGGGTGTACGATAATCCATGGATACTAAATTCGTTAAAGATTTTCTAAACGTATAAAAGACATCAAAAGTGTTGCATAAAAAAAATTACCCCAGTGTTTAAGCCTTTAGGGCATCGACTTTAAAAGGACATTGTCAATCCGAGTCCATCTCCAGTTAGGCAAATATAATTCAAGAGTGTAAGAAAGATAGTTTCGTTACGATTTGGTACTATGTATCTATCAAGCATTTAAAACAATCGCACATTTAACACGCAACAGTCTGCTATTATTAGAGAAGACATCAAATACACACTTAAATATTATCTACGAGAAATACCAATGCGACATGATAACCTGTCGCACTAATCAATCAAAACTACAAATTAAAAGTCATGAAAATAAAACAAAATCATGTACGACAAAGAGTGTGCGACTAAATGCGGGGGCAGCACTGATATGCGATTTATTGTAGCAATTTAATTGAGTGCGAGATGAAACGAGCACATTTTTCTATTTTCCCTCACTAAATAATCGAAGGTCGAATAAGTTCAAGTTGTCTAGCTTTTAAAATGTTTTCTTTTCTTGCGAAATTCTTTCTTATTCTTTCTCCCTCTTAAAACTCTGTGGTATTGGTCTGCGTTCTCGGGCCAAAATAAAGCACTTGAAAAACGTGAATTCAATTAATTTATAGCATCATATTTATATAGAAAAAAAAAAACAACAGAGATAAGAATTGAACAAGAGGAAAAGGTAGTAAACATTTCAGTTTAACAGCATTGACTGACGTTTGACACTTTGAACTGTAATAACGGCGATAACCCATGCTTGTATGTGAGATTTATTTTTATTGTTTGTTGTTACTCGGAGTCGCAGTTTAAATTATTCTAAGCGAGATTATTTTCTATATCATGCGCAACTGGAAGTAGGGATGGAAATGAGATTACATGACGTGATACGGTGGCAGTGCTTACATCAACTGACATACATATGCATGTAGCAATGAACGTCTTGGTTTCGTCAGTCGCCATTTCTATAACCCTGGCACATTTAAAAATGTAGAGAAATAAATAAAAACCGTTTTTTTTTCGGAAGAGTTAAGGGGCAGTCATTGTGGGACTGGGCTTAAGCCAGCGCCAAATATGGACGGAAACCCACTTAAGTTCTGCGAAACTCTTGAGCCACTAATCCCTTTATGGCAATGACATGAAATATCAATGTAATCGCACATCGGCTTAAGCTAGATTACTCCCTCGCAAGTATATTTGCGTGGATCGGACTTGGCCATGTGGCCATTGACCTACTTGAAAAGCTTAAATGAACGAGGCTGGATAAGCGAGTTTGTAAATACTGCGCGTAAAGTCGAAAACAGGCTGTGTCATTCAACAAAAATTTGTAACTTTGGAACAAAACGATACTTCCGATCTTTGACAGTTGATAGCGGCCATATTGTTAAAGCTACATCTGTCAAATTGGCTTTCATTTATTCAGTCTGTTTTCGCAAATCACCACGGACGGGTCAATAACATGTTTTATCAAAATTGTTGTTCTGTTCGGGAATAGTCAACGTTTTTCGGATTATATGAGCAGTGGCGCCATCTTGTTGAAACCACATGCGGGTAAGGGGGTGACTAAGCAACATTCAAAATTTCAATCTCCACTTGCGTCTTCTAAAAAATGAGTCCCTGTAATCTATTCTGCCGATATACGAGGTTAAGCTGCGTAGATCGAAGTGAAAGCATCTATCATTCCGGATTAATTTTCACCCCAGAAACGCATAATATGTCAAATGACGAAGTCATCGAGACTGGAAGTACATTTTTTGACATAATGAGTCTCAAAAAAAACAGCGATTTTGTTTTTGAAGCATCGTTCTGGCCAATAACAACCGGCTTGGCAAGTAAAGGGTCTTTCATGAAGGACTTGACAACTTATTTTTTAAATAAAACGCAAACTACTTGAGATATTTTAAAAATATTTTGAACAACTAGCAAAACATTTATGAATGGAATTCGACTTCGTTCATACATATGTCCACCACGGGAACGTATACAGCGGTCGATACGTTGAACCCACTTTTCGATGACTCGGCCGCACATTTTGACTCATACGGTCGCTATTTCTAGTTTAAACTTGGCTCTGAACTCCTCTAACGCGCCGGCTTGTTGGCATATATCAATGATTAAATGAAGCCCCATTAAAAAAGGCGTTTAATCACAGGATCTTGGCGGCCAATCGTCGGGTCCATTTCTCGAGATTACTCACTTCACCGAACTGAGACTTCAAAATATCAGTGATGTCCAATTCATGCAATTGCTCAAAAAAATAACGTTTTAACATGGCTCTGTAACAAATAACGTGGCGGTTATTTTCATCGACGAAAATAACGCAACCGGCATGAAAACCGCACCAAACAATTCTTGGCTTGCGGATGAATTGCTGTTTCATGAAGCTCATGAGGGTTCTAACCTGTCCAGTAACGCATATTTTGCCTATTGACGAAGCCTATTAGGTAACCAAAAATGCGCTCCATCGCTGAAGAAGATGTTGCGATAAAATTCTTAATTTTCTTCCATCATATCCAGAGCCCAATTCGAGAACGTACGTCGCTTCATATGATCAAGTGGCTTTAGTTCTTGCGTCAGCTTGATCTTGTAAGGGTGTTTTAAATTGTATGTATTGTTATAGTTATAGGCCCTTTACACTGCGACCTGAAGAGATCTATTGTGCTGGCTTTTATTATTTAACCTAAGGAGTTAGTGCGGCTCTTTATAAACTTCACTACCCTTTTTGGTCCCATATTTCCTATATCTGCAGGACTTAAAAACGCTAATTGCATATGAATCGCTCTGCCCCTTGCCACAGCATGGCATTCGCAGAGTACGTGTTCCGTTGTCTCCTCCTCTTCTCCGCAGAGTCGACAGGAGTCGTCGTCAGAAAGTCCCACTTTTTTTTTACTACGATCTGTGCTTATGAATCTTTTTGCCTGTCTCTGTCCTTTGGATTCCGTCCAGTATGCGGCAAGGCGATCATCTTGCCGAACGCCAGATTTGTGATCCTGTTGGTATTACGAAGTTTGTTTCTCCAGGTACTTCTGTCTGATATAACTACCTTAAATTTTCTAAAGAAGAAGCGAAGCCATCTTGAAACATTTGTCCTATCCGAAGGTGTCCTGTGAGGTTTCCTGCTTTAAGAATTGATATATCAGGGAGGCTGAGGGCACTGAGACCAGCTTCCTTCTTTACAGAGAAATGTACAGGCAGAAGGCTGAGTCCCAAATTGACTGATTTGGCTGGTTTGTGACAGACGCCTCTACGGCAGCAATATTCTCCACATTTCGGGCAAAACGTCGTCTCACTGGCACGGGAACATCAAGCAGTGAATATTCTGACTAAAATGTTTATACTTGACCATGGAAAGTTTGTCTACTGGGACCATAACTATGGCCAAAAAGGTTCGTTAACGCTCTTAAAGTTGCGACCACCGACTCGGAATTTCGGTTGTCCATTTTAATTATTTGTAGACCTTGTTCCTTCGTGTACTTCACCATGATGAAAATGTTGATTTTACTGAACATTTTGACATTGACAGTTCGGTAATCGGTTTAAGCGTGCGTTTGAAGTTGTCAAGTCGCTAATGAAAGACCCTTTAGTTCGAATTCTGCACGCTAATGGAAAATCCCTATCTAAATTCTCCGCAAGGTTTCCTTGGGAAATTTAGCTAGAATTACTGTCGCCTTGTAGTTTTAGAAGCTTCATTTACATTTTTAAAAACCACCTACAACTTATTGCTGTAAATCTATTATTGAATGCATGGATACCCACAACTATTATGTTTTATAACAACCTCTTAATAAATCAATTACACGTACGGCTGGGGATTATAAAAGTTTTCTAAGAAAAATATAAAATTCCCAACGCAAACTTTTAAAAACTTTAAAATAAAGTAAGTAGGTTCATGCAAAAACTGTAAAAGTAGAAAACTTTAAATTAAATGGTAACTATGTATATCTTTCGTTTTTTTTGTTTTTGTAAGATAAAAGTCATAAAACATAGATACACATCCACTTTAACGCCATTCCATCGACCTTCTGTCGACATCGTCTTTCACTTCTTCGACATCCCAAAAGTAGAAATTACTTTCTTCTGTCCCTTATCCACCCTTTCAAACATTAAAAAAGTAAAACTTTGTTCTTCAAATCAAAAAGCAGACACACGTATAACGAAAATAAGGACAAGAGTTTGAGAGTAAGAAAAAGACGACATCTAACGGAAATTCGTATAATAAAAACTAACAAAAAAAAATAATAATAAAGTAAGACATGAAATTGTAAGAAAACTATTTTCAAAAGATGATGAAACTTTGATAAAACTTTCTGTTCGTGCGCTCTTCCCCCAAACTGTTGCCCACTTAGGGTGTCTGTGTGAAAACTTTTCCCAATGGCGGATGAGAAGACAGGAAAACTATCATGTTTTTTTTTTTGTTTTGTGTTCTGAGTATGTCCTTACTCGTTACCTCAACTTCCTTCATTCATCCATTCATGCTTCATTCGGGTAAACTTGCTTTGTTTCTATAGAATCCATTTAAATGGGTATACGTACGTGTTCTCATAGTTGTCTTTGCGCTATTGGGACAAAGTTGCTTTGATTACTTTTAATAGAACAATTTAAAGAAAGGAAAAAGAAAACAAATAAAGGAGAAAAAGGATGGAAACTAGGACATTCTTTGAGTGCTTGAATAGGTTTCGCGCAGGGGATGCTGGGAGAAAATATAAATCCAGTTTAAATGGTGGTGTTTTTCTGGTAACAAATTTATAAACAATAATTTCTCAATAAAATGTACAGCCACAACAATTTATCAAGATTGTGATAGATAAATAAATATTTTGGCGCGACAGGTTTATGGGACCCAAGGCCTAGCTTCTAACATTGTGATTTTGATAGGTGTACGAAATAAACGGTATTTCATTAAGCGCTTCCTATCTTTGAAATTAACCGATTGCGTGGGTTATGGGGCCACTGTGATTTGTGGCTTGTTCGCATAGACCCGAAATTAAGAAAACCCCACAAGAAAAAGTCTGAAGGGGTCAAATCGCGCACGATCTCGATCAAATCATCGTTTGACGTTTCAAAAAGATGGCGCCACTGCCCATCTGAATTACATAGACTATTCTTTAAGAAATGCAGACTTTGGGCCTTATGACCGTTTGCGGTGTCGCTTAGAAACCAATGCAGTCAGAGCAGAAAAAATAGTCGAAGAAAACAACAAAGCTAATTCACTTTTTTAACATTTCTGCTACCCTCATTTTGACATGTAAGGCGCATGATTTTCACTCAATTCACCAAACGGAGAGTTTCGCTGACCGAGCACCAGGCTTCCGCTATGGGGTTTCTAAAAGATAATGCATAGGAAACTATAGTGACAGTCTCTTTCAGACCATAAAAGGTTTGATCTTTTGCCCTTGTATGGACAAACATTAAAAAAGTGGTGCAAAATTGCATAAAGTGACTGCAGTACTGCAAATGTACTAAAATGGTCTTCACTTCACATTATTAACATGCTGCAATATGTTGCCTCTTGCAGACTCTTCTTTCAAATCACTGTAGTGTGTCCAGGCGGATCTAATGGCGATAAAGAGGTTCTATCTTAACTCAAAGATTAGGCGCGAAAGAAATCTCCATCATTTCAGATAGCTTAGCAGCTTTCAAATCGTTGGAATCCTTTTCAAACAATTCGAAGTTAGCCCTGGACTTTCGATCATCTCTTTCAGGAATTTTAAAGCAGTTTAACATTCACCTCTATTGGATTCCGCGGCATAGGGATAGGGATATTCCAGGAAATAGTTTGGCCAATGAACCAGCTGCCAGAAAAATCTGAAAGCCTCTAAGAGTTGCATCTTTCTAAACAGAGAGTGCACATACTGCTTAATACGATAAAGAAAAACACGCAAATAGGCTTGAGTGTAGGTACCTTTAAAGCTGTAGATATGAGTAGGAGAAGGAGACTATACTGCACATTCTCTGTTCTCTGTTCTGTTCTGCTCTGCTCTGCTCTCTATCGGAGGAGAAAACTTCACCTGAAGCTTTTTACTTTAATGACACATGCGATCTTCGAGTCTACTCCGCTTCAAAACTTTGGTTTTTCGAGTGAGGATTTTAGATCCAGACGCTATTACTGGTTTTAGCGTGCTGGCGTTTAACTGGTAGTCCTAACCTATCCTGCAATATTTTTCTGTTTGTCAAAATCCATTTGATAAATAAAAAGTTATTCAAGTTCAAAATGGACTAAATATTTTTCGACCACCCTTTCTCGTAAATATAAAATCTTGTAATTGTAGTTTTTGTAAAAGAACTTTGTGTTTTTGAACAAATAAATGAGCTTTGGCGCTTAGATTTTTTTAGCAGTTGTTCGCTCCCTGTGCTTTATACTTAAAATACTTAGTTCGTAAAATCATTTTGTATTTGATTGAAAGTAATTTGATTTGGTATCTGAATACCGAGATATGAATTCGTTAAGAATTCTTTCCTGCCGATGCAAATATTCAAATATTAATAAGTTTGACGTCCAGCTTAAGTTTTTATGACTTTTGGATAAAACCGGCGTGGTCGGATATAATTACGAAAATGTTTTCCTGTTACGCGTTTAACCATAAAATAAAAGAAACTTTTTCTTTTAATCCTGTTAGGATTTCTTATGGTCGTGGGCGTGGGTGTTTCGCTGGAGGTTCTTTTTTTACAAAAATCATAAAAAAAATTAAGACTGGTTGACCAGGTTGATCTTGATTTACAGATGAGAGAATAAATTCATGAAATACCCGTGCATATGATTAGGATCAACCTATTTCATAGCTGCTAAGTGATGAGGAAAAAGATAAAAGTGGACATTACCTCGATGAATATTGAGAGCAAAACAGAATAAACTCAATAAAACAAAATAATCGAAAAAATCCCCCTAACAAAAACATTTCATCAAGATCAAGGAGCTGTTCATTTTGTAAGCAGAGTCCCAATTGATCCAGCTGAATCTCGTTACAATTAATAACTCAAAGAAATTTTTCTAGAGAAATCGTTATACGTATTTTAATTTAATATTAATTTAATTTTTAATGTGAAACTATATGTAATCACAGTTCTGAGATATCTGATTTTTAAGTAAACAGTAAAAATCGAACTATTTGTTCTCACGACCTTCATTTAAATACAACAAAATAGTTGAAAAAAACGTTGCGCACTTGGTTAACCCTAATATGTTCGATATAGCACTGAACTTGACCTGGTACTGAAAACCTGCATTCGACATGACTTCTATGGCGCCCTAGTTGTGCCCTAAACTGACACCAGTTAATTTGTCGGGGAAAGTATTCAGTGCTGAGTTTAGCTGTCATTTTGCTTGCTGTCATAAATTTTTCAATGTAAAACTTCAGAGCAGCATATTTTGCGTTCGATATAGTAGTCGAATTTTCAGCGTTATGCAGGATTTTGGTCAGGCGGGAAAATAAGGGGGCACTAGTGCTAGCCACGTCAAACAAACCTACCTTTTACGTCATATTAAAATTTCATAAAAATCGAGTCGTTATAATTTGTATTTTTATATATTTTGTTCAACTAAATTTTTCTTTTAATCGGCAGTTGGTAACCCTATGGATATTCCTCTCCAATTGCAGCAATTTGCCGTACATATAATATTAGCACTTAAAGAGCTTTAAATAATGACGTATTTCTTCAAGCTATTACAACAAGACTGAGAGCTATCTTTCGTCCCTCACTTACAATTTTTATAGGACAAAGTACGTACTGTAAATTAATGTAAAAAGCATCATCATCGACTTCAACGGAGAAATTTTTGGATCACAGTTTATAGCCGCAATAATAATAATCGAACAAAGAATAATTGTCTGCTTAATGTTATTCATTTATTTTGTTCAAATTGCACACTTCGAATATACCTTCAGCATAGGCTAACAAGGTAACTGGAAAAACAAGGATCGTCGCGACGCAACACTTGCGGGAGGGAGATCCTTTTTTTTGATTTTTCTTTCTTCAGACGAAAAATTCGACTTATTGTAATAGGTCAAGAATCAAAAGAATATGTTTGAGTTAGAGGGATTTCGACTTTTAGGAAGACTTTTCTATGCAAAATTGAAGGGAATGCAAAAATTGGGTTGAAAAATACGAGACAGAGGGAAATTCGAGTTAAAGGAGGTTCGGCTGTCTTCTATTCGACGAATTTTGCGTCGTGACTTGGGCTTAAACCCGTATAAAAGATCCAATTAAGCCAGGAGCTCAAAGTTAATGACCAGAAGCAACGCCGGTCGTCTGTTCGATGACTGAACTTCAGAGCGTTATTAAGAGGACCATAATTTTGGCCGAAAACAATTTAATTTGCCTCATATGTGGCGACGCCAACCCGCAAGAGGCTAACCATTTGGCGATGAACGAAACTAACCGATTTCTTTTGGCTCAAATTGAACGATATGTAGGTAGACGCGACATGTGGTTCCAGCACGGCGAGGCTACGTGTCACACAGCCTCTGCCTCTGCATTCTGCTTGAACGATTTGAAGGTATAATTAAATCTTACAGAGGTGCCCTGAATTGGCCAACAAGATCGTGCGATTCGCCCAGCTAGACTTTTTTTTGTGGGGATTCCTTAAGACACAGGCCTATGCCAATGAGTCGCATAATCCGATTACCTTAATATAAGCGAACATAACTAACGCCATTGTTAAAATTCAGACGGATCTATGCGGCGGGGTCATTAAAAATTTGACCAATCGGATCCGTGGCACCGTGAGAAGTGGATATTTGAACGAAATATTTCATAAATAAATAGGCATACGTATTACGTAGGCCTGTCAAATAAAAGGAGAATTTCGTACACAACTTGTTTTATTCCATTTCAACCTTGACCATTAGTTTTATTGAAAAAGCCTTAATACAAACTAGTGTCACTGTCAGAAACAATTCACCAACGTAGAGTTCTACATGGCGTTTACTTTAGGTAACCAGTTTGCATGCATTTTCTCATTGGTTTCACAAAGATTGTGAATATTTATCATTCACGTTATTAAATCATTAGAAAGGAAGCATTTACCCAAACTTACTGGCTTAAGATAAAACTTAAGAAAAAAAAAAACTAAACTGATTAACCTCATCTTGGTTAGGTTAATTTTAACAAACTGTTGTAACCTGTAAGCAGTTTTGTGAGACCTTTGTGTTCAACATCCATTAAAAGAGTTAAAAGACACGAAAGAAAAGCTTACCAACTGTCTGAGGTCAATGAATTGCCTCTACACTGCTCATAAAAAAAAAGAACCAGTGCGCTCTTCTTCTTTTACCATTCTTTTTTATGTGAGTTGAAAGAATATTTCTTTTCCTGTCGGTGGAATAGTTACACCAACAACTTTGTATGCCCATAAAGATCTCGAAATTGCTTTTGTTCAGCGGGGTAGTTTTAAAAATTAAGTAAAAAGCCGCTGAAACAGTGCTTGTTCTTGTAATCAGTTTGTCTGCGCTTGTCAATATTTATTCTACAGATAAAAGGAGGATTTGCGGTCTGATTGACATGAAGACATTTCAATCTTGGTGTTTGTTAATCCAACTTTATAAAATATGCGTTGGTGTTTCGCTCATAAAAAATTATTGCAAGCGCAGTGCTGTTGAAAGCATTTTATGGGGTTGGGCAAAAGACCTACTTTTTATATAAATAGGCATTTAAAACATCATTAAAAAAATATATACAGTACAGAGATAGACAGATGGTACAAAGAAGATGTTGAAAGTTATCAAGTTTTGCATGGAGATGTTGAACTTCTGCTGTTATCGACCTGGGAGTACCTGAATTTTTTAACAAGTTTGGGTTTTTTTATCTGTTTGTTTTTATTTAACGCACACAGGTAATTGACCCTTAATTCAAGTCAAAAAGTAACCATTTGACCCAATGAAATTTGTAAGGCAATGTACGATATATGTATCTCCTCAGTAAATAATCGTCGTCCCTACTGCAGCTACTGTTGATGGTCATATTTATAGGCAGCTGAAGTCAAACTGAAAAAAATTAAAATCAGGTCCGTAAACAGAATCGATTATTAAAACAGCGACGAAGGCGAACAGGAATTTGATGCCCTCTTTTGGTGGGAAGGAGGTGATTCTGGTAGTTGCTGGTTTGGATTTCATGATCAGCGTAGAATGTGCGAAATGTTGTGATGGGGAAACTGGTTTCCGATATTTTTTGTTCTTCCCCAATATAACTAAGGGAGTTATGCGATGGTGCGAAAATTCGAATTTGAGTTGTTGAGTTAACGGGAAGGACAATAGAAAGCTGGTCAGCAAGCCGTGTCTGTTTGATGTGAACATTTAGAAGTTATTAGAGAAAGAAGTTCAAATAAGAAGTGTGGGAACAATTACAATAGTTATCAAAATAAAATAAAATAAGAGCATAACAGTTCATTCGCACAGGTTGTGTAATAAGCCGAAGATCTGGGGCACGCTTGGGACCGAAAAGTGCAAAAAGGTCGGACGTTTTTGAACTCTCCCCTATTGGTACGATAAATATGCGGCAGACACAATAAGATTTAGGAAGTCTTAGCATATTTTTACCAGTTGAACCCATGGACGGTAGAGCACCGCGTACTTGCCTATGATAGTTTTGTCTGAAATAATGAGTCGGTCGCAGCAGTTCAGCGTGAATTTGTTTGCCACCCACGGTGGAAATCGAGCTGTTCCCGCGAAAAATACACTACTTCGTTGGGTTGAGGCGCTGGGTATTCGAGGTGCTGTGATGAACAGAAGACCTCCAGTGGCTCCTTATACGAAAAAACTTTCTGCGTAGTTCAGGTCGAACATTCTGCTGAACTTGTTATCAATTATCGATCGGTAAGGCGTATTTCGCCTCTGGAGCTGAATTTCCACCCCTATAAACTAACCATTGTGCAACAGTTCCAACTTGGGAGACTACGCACAACGACTGACCTTCTCGCGTGAGATGGAAGCAGTCTTAGAGCAAAAAGGGAGCCGCCAGAAGTAGATCGCTGATCTTGGCAGATATTATTTTACGCACTTAATTTTCTCAAATGTTATGAAAAGACGAACTAGAGTCTGTCAACAAAAATTTGTGTAAAGAAAATTAATGATTTTTATGATTTTTTGAAAACCGTTCGACCTTTCTGCCAGACCTTATACTAAGTTGGCGCAACAGCTTCATATAAAATTGTGAAAGAGACCCATAAGTCATTATTTTATATATCTGTTTCTCGGCGTGTTCAGTAGGGTGGAGCACAGCAAAAATTTATATTTTTTCTGTGATATTTTATTAAATATTCGCGGTTTCCTAAATCTGTAATTTGTTTCTTAAAAATTCAATTTACTTCTTAATGCTAGGTAATTTAATTTCTTCTCACTCGATGTCTTTGCATATAAAAAAGAGGTTGTGTTGATAACCAGTTAAAAATAAGGTATACGTTCACACAACAATAAAAAAAATATTATTGTACTAGGCAAAGGGTGCAAGATTTAATTTTTAAAATACGGAAGCATTTAAAGACTCATGCTTGCCAACTTTCAAAGAAGTTATGAAGGAGTTCTTAAATACTGTCTATAATCTTGAAAGTACAACAAGAAAAGAACCAACTGTTTTTGAAGTATCTGAAAAAGGGGCTCAAAGTTTGGTCAACGTATGGAGAAAGGCTTCCCTTCCTACTATTTCTCACTCCTCTGTTGTAAGGAAAATTCGGCAATACCAAGAGAAATAAAAAAAAAACATTTTAAAAACTATAAAATTAACGAAAAACGGAAGAAATTGGACAGCTTCAAAATTCAAATGGTTTTTGAACAAATCTGAGACGCTATTTGACATATATGCTCTTGCCATGCGTGCTCGTGTGATCAAATAAATAAAGTTCCTATTATGGAGCGAGATTTTTTAACGGATCAAAGAACAATTAGAAAGTTGTGTATCGAAAACATTGACTGGACTGCTACTCGGAAAATGGAAAAAAACTCTTAAAGAAAACAAGACAGAACTGAGAAAGTCGAAAAAAGAGACAGTCTTAGTACGGATCCTGATTTTAAAGCCATTTTTGTCAAAACTCAAATCGATAGTTCTGCATCTGAGAAAACTGACAAAAGCAGTGACTTTGAAGACTTTTCTCCTAAAAAAAGCAATCATATCATAAATTGTCTGTCCAAGAACAAATTTCTCTTGTTCAAGAACCCGGTGCACACTATGTGGGACATGTTTCCCCTAGCGATGGAAAATCAATAAGTATATGCGAGTCCATAGTCAGTTTCGTACATCAAAATAAGATTTCCCTAAATAACTTTGTTGCAGTTGGATGCGACGGAACGGCTGTAAATACTGGTTCAAAACGGGGTGTTATAAGATTGATGGAAGAAGCTGTGGGGAAACCTCTACACTTTAATATATGCTTGCTTTATTGTAATGGACTGCCTCTTCGACATCTTCTACAAAATTTAGAATGTCAAACAACAGGTCCATATGGCTTTTCCGGGCCATTCGGCAAACTATTGGAGTGTTTTGAAAAGTCGGATAGTGTAGAATTTTTACCAATTAAAGAAATACTTCATGTTTTACCGGATATTACTAACGCAAATGATCTAAGCTGTGACCAAAAGTTCTTGCATAATATATGCCAAGCCGTAGGTTCTGGAAACTGTCCCGTGTCTTTGTTATCCAGAAATCCTGGCAAGTTGTCAGTTGTCACATGCTCGTTGGCTGACTGCGGCAAAAAATTTGAGGCTTTATATTGGAACTAAGAACCCATCAGACAATTTAGTCATTCTAGTTTATGTTCTGTTATGGTTTCTTATTAAAAGTCATCCTTCTTGCAAAGATGGTCCCCTGTAACAAAGTTCATTGCCGATGAAAAAGCAGCAATTGTACTATTATTGCTTTCCCTCCGTTCCCATGTCATACGCAAAATGTGAAACGTTTTGTTAAGCTAGTAGCCGACTAAGAAAGTACCTAAGTAGTTAATATAGCTTTATTTTTAGATAATAAAATTGGCTGAGTTCAATTCGCAGATTAATCTACAAAGTGTTGTTAATGCGTCATGGTATACGTAAAGTAAGACCGATAAATGTCAAAGTTGTTAAAGTTGAAATGGTGGAGGACGAGAAGACGTCAAGTTAGGCTACGCAAGTTAGTTAGTAAGTTAGTTAGTTAGTTAGTTAGTTAGAAGATTAAGAAGAACAGAAATAAAAAACAAATATAAATACAGTACGTCCTCGGAAAAAGCAACCCAAACCCTAGTTTGACAACTAGGTGGGATTATTGGACGGATGATAACATCAAGCGCCCTGTGGGTGATTTTAGTGCTTTCAAGTTCCACACTAACGCAAGTCTCGCATGGGATGTCTTAGCCCTAAATTGCATTCCTTTAAACGCGGTTGTAGCGTCCTGCCTCTAAGTACAATCTGTTACTTTGTGCAGTTTTGCTGAACAACACCGTCTACATTTCATAAGCGCGTCCTTTCTCCACTCTATCGATATGCGATGTCACTGACTTCTTTGCAAAACTGAAAGACTAGCTGTATGCGACCGCAAGGGAAGATTAAAATTAAAATAACAAATTTCAAACAGACCTCTACACAACCGTTATGTAAAATTCCAACTTATCTAGTCAACATTGTTCCTGTTGTCTTGGACTCAATTATACCACAAAGTTGTTAATTAATGTTGCTTATAATCACAACTCCTTGTTCTCATGTCAATCCATTCAAATTCACTCGGCGATTAGCATTTCCTCTGACATCTGAATTTCAAATGAGATGAATTACACTTTCTTCAACATTTCAAGTCGTTGAGTAGAAACGATGAGAATTTATTCATTTATTTCTGTGAAAAGGAGTCGATTGCTGATGCTGGCGGACCCCAGTCGTAATTTTATTCAAAACGGTCACTTTTGTATTATTTGAAAATTTATTTAATTTGCCGATGAAATAAATGGAATTGACAAAATGTTTTTAATATGCTATTAAGGAGTTAAAGTCGTAGTTAAAAAGTTATCACCAGGTAAACACGAGATTTTGTGCAGAAGTCAGGCTGTAGCCTTTTGTGGTACCTACATAACCATCGCTAACACAAACTAAAAACGAATTTTTAGGGAAAAACAAGACACCAGATATAAATAGAATGCAAGCGGAAAAGGCGCCGAAGAAATCGTATCAATTCCGTATATGTACATGCGCCGTATAACCAAATGACGATTAATTTAACTCGACGACGAGCGACGGCAACCGTTTGACTGGAAGAAGATTGGAGATAACCTAAATGAACTCAACCTATCCTGATCTTGTAAAATCAATCCCATAAGCCATTAACACAAATTCTTAATTTGCTTTCAGTGTGTAAGAACGGCTGTAGGTTGAAAAACAGATTTATGGGATAGATCATGATATGTATCACTATAAAATTATACCTGCCATATTTAATTAATTATACACCATAGCCAGCTAATCAAGACTGGGCTTGCTATTACTGTAGCATTGTTGATAACGAAGATAGATTACAAAAAAAACTGGCCTTCTTCGCTCCTATTCAAATATGCAGTATGTTTAATTTAAAATGAAGGGATCACCAACGGAGCAGTGGTTTTTTCCAGACGCATCGATTTTCACATACAACATAGTTTCAGGAAAACATCGTTTTCGCGATGTGCCTATGACATCATACCGCCCGTTGGTTTTATTTCAAGATCTACATTAGTCAAGCAATGGCAAAGAATTCAAATCATACATCCATCAGTGGGGTTCCGAAAAAAAAAGAAACGAAAACACAAGAAAAAAACGAAACGAAAAACATAAAAAAAAACGAAAGAAATCATTGAAAAGCTGAAAATGGTTTCAAGTAAATCTGCCCTAGCGAGGTATCATGCGGATTGGGATTATTATACGATTCGGATGATTTTTGCTTCGAGGGATTCTTCCGAACAGCTATTCGGAATATTTGTCCGACATTTTGTAACGCATATTGGCGAATTGCGTTGAAGTGCGATGGAGTGCATATTTTTGTTAAATTTTTGACAGCTAGGTTCAAACATCCTCCGACAGAAATTGGTTGCATAATTTATTTACGATTTGTAGTGAAGCGTTTTCTTTTCTGAAAGGGGATACCTTGAATGTAATTTTAGTCTCCGTCGGAGTTTATATACGTTGCGCAATATTTTCCGTTTCGATGTATATTGTATATCTCTAGAGGGCCGAATTTCATATTTTAAGAATTATTTTTATAGATCGAGTTGCTTTAGTTTTTGACAGCTTGGTGTAACTTTTCTTTTTTTGGTTCTTTACTAATATGCATAAATTTGATTTTAAAAATATACAATTAACAGCGCCCATCTCTCAAAACTTCCACTTGCAATAGACCCGTCAACTTTTTTTTTCTAAACATGTGCATTGTTTACTAAAGAATAGAAGCTAGTTTGGTTTCAGCTTCAAGTAAATTGACATGGAGTGGGGTGCCAAAGAAAATAGAATCGAGGTAATAGCGTTGCATACTGAGGAAAGAGTGCTGGTCAAATACTCTATTTATTGGAGAAAGATGGATCTTTTAACAATTCTCTGTTCCGGCGCATAAAGCCAAAACCACACAGGAGTGGCAGCTATACTTCTCCGGCACATTCTTCGATGGTTTGGTTAAGTTAGTTAAACGCCAGTGCCCCAAAATTGGATTCCAAATGCGTGCTACAAAATCTGACCTATCAGGTGCGCCATTATTGTAAATTTAGGTAGGCCAAGGAGGCAACTTCAATGGAAGTGAGGAGTGCGCGGCACTTACATACTCAAACTAGTGTAAACAAAAATCTACCTTAACGTAAAATTCAATATAAACCCTACTCTGGGCCTATTGTAACTCAAATTAACCTACAACTATATCGTCCATAACCGCACTTCCTATCCTCTAGTTTCTCAAAAGCAATGGTTCTTCCAGAATCCGCGACCTGCCTGATTATATTGGCAAAGGTTGGCCTGTCCTCCCTTGTGTCCTAAACACAATCGAATGCTACCACTCTGGCCGATATTGTAAGTGATAGCTCCGAAAAAGTCCCCCCTTCCTATAGTACCAGGGTGAGATGGTTAGATCAAGTCCAAAATCTCTCCTATACCCTTATGGGGGTCAATCCGATGACTAAGAGTCGATAGAGGAAGATCGAGAGCTATGGAGGGTTCAATTAAGCATCCTACACATGCCCCGTGTATGTGATGAGTCCTAGGTAGTAGATCTTTGGGTGGGCTGTCGGATAAATCCATTGCCTCAAGGTAGAGCTAACCTATATGATTGTGATTGACTAGACAGTTACAGTGACACAGACTAAGTTCTGCTGGTTTTTGGTCCTCGTTGCATAGTCTGCAAGTACTGAAAAGCACACTGCTCTTGCTTTTTCGTTCTATATTAATACACCTCATAAATGGTCATAATCAAACTAACAAGGATTTGAATAGAAGAGCCGTTTTGAGACCACAACTCTCGAAAAGACGAAAATATAAGTGGAGCCCAAGGCCAACTTGCATATACGGGGAAGTCAATAATGTTACTCAAACCCTGATATGTCTGAAAGGCCCAAATTGAACGATATGTATAGAGTACAGGTAGACGTGACATGTGGTACCAGCAGAGCGGAATGAACGGATTTGAGGGCATGGTTAAATCTCGCAGATGTGACGTGAATTGGCCACAAAGATCGTACGATTTGATCCAGCTGGACTTTTTCTTGTGGGGTCTCCCATCGCTCACATTCAGCCGGACCTATGCGGCAGAGTGATGAAAAATGTTGGACACTCGGATCCGTGACACTGTGAAATGTTATGATCCACACTTATTGGCATACATGTCCCTTTCAAAGACAAAATAATTTCGTTAATAATATCTTTTACTGAAACAACGACCCGTCCTTTTTATACAGCCCTTTAGGAAGCTGTTGAAGTCGCCATTCCAGACAAAATTCAGAGTATACATAAAACTAGCAATACAGTTCCAAAACTAATTAAATAGTTTTTGAAATAAAAAACAGATGATAAGTTTGTCCTAAAAAAATCTTCGCTTTATTCAAAGTAGACGTTTATCAAGATTAATTTAGTTTTAGTCATTCTTAACGACAAAAGGTCCAGTCTCAAAATAAAAGGACGTTTGTAAAATGCCCTAGGAGGGAAATAAAGGGTTTTCCGATAAGAGGTGTTATTTTGAATAGCCCGCTATTTCGGTAGCTGTCACTTTAGAAGCTGTTATTTTTTGACATTTGACAAGTAGAAACTACGCCATTAGTAAAAATGGAACGATACACGCTTAAACAACGCATTGAAATTATAAAAATTCACTACAAAAATGGTGAAAATTTTGCAGTTACAGTTCGCAAAACTGATAAGGCCCATTTCTACCTCGGTGGCTACGTCAACAAGCAAAATTGTCGCATCTGGGGCTCGGAAAACAGAAGAGTTATTGTTGAGAAGCCTCTCCAACCTCAACGTGTGACTCTTTGGTGCGGTTTATGGTGCAGTGGGGTCATTGGACCTTAGTTTTTCGAAAACAAGTTTGGATCAGCGGTGAATGGATTGCGCTATCGAGAGATGATTAATGATTTTTTTATGGCCGGAGTTGGATGGTATTGATCTGGACAACGTTTACCTTCAACAAGACGGCGCTACGTACCACACAAGCAACGAAACCATTGATCTTTTACGGGAAAAGTCTCCGAACCGTGTTATCTCTCGAAGAGGGGATCACAATTGGCCACCGAGATCTTGTGATTTAACACCTTGCGACTTCTTCCTTGGGGCCACGTGAAAGATAAGGTCTACGCCAACAGCCCAGCGTCGATTCAAGACCTCAAAGATGGAATTCGTGAGTCTATCGAGGACATAGGGCAGCCACTTTGCGATTTTGTTATGGAAAATTTCATGAAAAGGATATGGTCCTGTAAGCGTGGTCGTGGTGGCCATTTGGCAGATGTTGTTTTTCTTTATTAACGGCATACCTTAATTTTTATTATGAATATCCGATCATTTATCTCGAAAAATTGCATTTTTCTTTCAATATCAAAATAACACCTCTTATTGGAAAACCCATTACTTACTACGTCATAGGGTACAGTATATATCACAAGAATAAAACCTATTAGATTACAATATTCGTCTGGACCTCTCTTTAGCCTTTTTATTTGGAATTTTATTATCGTGTTGTCCGTTAGGTATTCTCCTTCTGTTGCCTCTCTTTTCATTTATTTATCTTTTCTTCCATTTACGGACTTCAAAACATTTTTTTTGTCTGACCGTTTTTGGTCTGCATATCTTATTGGCGATCTGAAAGTCAGAGAGGACTGGTTTCGAAGTGAAGCTGCTCATGTTTTATAGATTACACTTTTGATTTTTTTCTTTCGCGCCAAATTGAAATATATGTGCACATTTTTCGCAAAATGAACAAATACATGCAGTATCATCGCAATTTATTGATTCTATCGGTGAATACCATGCATACAAATGTTGAACTAGTTATCTGTAGGATATAGGTATTCATATATATGTAAACACACAAATACTCTGTAAACTAAAACTTTTGTGGGTAAAACAAGAATAGGCAGCCAGGGGGAGGGGGTGAACCTTTCACACAACACAGCCATGACCTATTTGTTTACGTGTACCGCGAGTGAAAGAAACATGCATCTGGATGTATGTCGTTTAAAACACACGTAGGTTGTAGATATAGCCTGCCTTATATCCATAGCCACTTCCGTTTAATTTTCCAGATAAGATTTGCTTACACACAGTTTTGCTGTACTTTGCAAACCGAAAATTTAAAAGCAGACAAGAATCTGAATGTAAGTCAGAAACTTCTGTTCGACAAAACGTATTCCTTTCGATGACTTATGTATATAAATTCGTACACTGAGTTTAGGTTCGTGGCTAGTTAGGGAGGCATACGTGCGATGTGATGTAAGATAAATGGCTTGAATTATTTATTTATTTAATTTATTTATCTGATAGCAAGACACGCTTCAGTCTCGACAAATGGTTATTTATTGACTAGCAATGTCCAAAATTGATTTAACTAAAATTGGACACGGCGCCCTGGGTAGTCCTTTCTTTGACGACCTATCGGCCATCCGAGGCATCCATTTCAACAACATCATCAAATTTCTCAACTCCTATGTCACGCTTTTTATCTCCAGGTTCTACCAGTTGTGGTTTCAAAACGGCGCTAAAGCGCTACTTGTGTTTTTTCCCTCATCAGGATCGAGGGAAAGCAACCACCTAAACCACCAACAAAGTCCTAAGCCTGGTGTTGTTAGCATTATTAAAAAATAGAGAAATGGTAGCAATCCTATCAGCGCAAGTAGAAAAGAAGTTAATAATACAGTCCGCGATACAAATAATCGTTTTTAATGTCTAGGCTAAATTTTTCGAACTCACAATGGCGAAATTTTCCACACAAAATTGCATATTGTGACCTACAATATATATAAGTTGAAGGTTAAAAATGATTATTAGTACGGGCAAGGCGCAGTATCGCAGTATCCTCGTATATCAGAAGAAGTCTCGTAAATCAGAAGGAGCGTCAAGATAATCACATCAAGTTGTTGCAAAGAAGGGAAGTTTTGTTTCCCTTAATATCGAGCTTAGTAGTGGATTAACTGCTTTTGAAATAGGCTATATCGTCGGCTTTCTTTCAAAAACTCGTAGTCGAAAAAGCCGCAAAAACCGATTTAGCAATTAAAAAAAGGAACTGTTGAAATATTGTTGTTTATAATATATTCTGAAAAACATTTTTTAACTTTTGTGGTATTTTCATGAAATCAAATTTAAAGATTTACGACTTTTTAAATGGAAATTTAAAGACTGATAGACTACGAAGATTTTAAAACTATGGTTGATAGAGGCAAAAGGAGTTACGAGGTATTGGTATTTAAATTCAGTATTTTTTTTTCATCAAGATTACATTAGAATGTCATTATGACTTACTAGGTTTTAAAAGAAAGCCGACGTTTTCCTGATGACATATGACACATGATATTGCTAGAAGAAAATTTAAACTTACTTTACTTTTTTTGGTGCTTACAGTACGAGGTGGTCCACGGCCTCAACTAACAAGCCTCTTCAGTCAGGCTGCCCTCCAATTGTGTCCCCCGCCAAAGATTGGGTCTTCCTCTGTTACGTTGTCCCTCAGCGGTGGACTAAAACGCTTTGCATGTATAACCATCCGTTGAATTACAGCCTAGATTGACAAAACTAACACCTGCCGTATCACAATGGGCCTACTCTAGCTTAAGTAGTCTTAAGAAATCTCCGAATAAGACAATCTATGTCATTCTTAGGAACAAATATTTTTTCGAGGTATTGGCTCAGTGACTGAGTGGTTAGATCAGATTACATTATAAGACAGGAGAGCGTTTCTGGGGCTCTGTCGCTGCTCCCTCTATTAAAGGCTATTAAAGAAGCCTTTAGTGCATTCCCTGGTGAAGCCCTAGAGCCATATTTTCACTCCGGAGGCTTACTGAAAGACAAGGATCTTCTCTGGGTGTATGACAGCAATAGTTTTTGAAGTGATGATTTCATCGCCAAATATGTTCTTTCTAAGACGAAATAGAGTCGGACATTCCATGAGTACGTGAAGAGAGGATTCGTCACTCTCAAGACAGAGTCTGCATGTTGGATCCGTTAAGAAGCAGTGGCCCCTAAACACTCCTGTTAGTATTCTCGGGTTGGTTTTTAGGGTTAATTAAGAAAAAGAAGCTAGATTTGTTTGAGGGAAGTTTGAGAAAGAATCGTCTGGTCCAGTTCAGCCCAGAAGATTTAAGCCACACTTCATTCGTTTCAAAGCGATAGATAGACTCTTAGTGTATAGTTTTTAAGTCATTTGCTGACTTCACAGAAGAGTTGGGGTCCTATTAATGGTGTTGATGAACCCTCTTGTGAACCTGCAGCTTCGTTACCATCAAAGCCGCTGTGGATTGGGAACTGGGATCCGGTGAAGAATGAATAGGATTTTCTTAGCAAGTTCGTGGATAGCCATGTATGTTTCCGGGACAAGCTTCGATTTTATGACAGATGAGTCAAGAGCTTTAGACAGCCAAGCGTCTAAGAAGATAAATATGGTTTTGGTTTTACACCTTTCTTAGAACTTAGGTTTATTCTCGTGCAAGGTTAATATCAAGAACTTGAGCCCGGAATACGGATGAACTTTTGGCAAGGCTGACTGAATAATTCGCTTGAGGCGACTCTACGTAGATTCCAGAACCAATCCCTGATTCCATCTTAGAACCTTTGGTTTGGTTTGTATTTTTCCCCAGTCTTCAGCATAGGTGGGACGATGACAGAAAAGTTTTCCCGTAACATGTCTTCCAGAGACATGTTTTTAAGCTCCATAGTGTAAAGCAATTTAAATTGACAAGAATGTTATTCAAATGGAACAGTCGGTAAATACTCAGTCTTGTCTCGATTTAAATGGGTGTTTGAATAGATGGATGACATATAGTGCTGTGGTCGGGGTGGAGCGTAAGTTAAGTTTTTTCCCACCGCCCCACCTCTCACGAACGTCTGATAAGCATCCGTAAGTCCAACAGTTGTTGAAAGAGCTGCTCAATTCGCCCGAAAAATTTAAAACTCGCCCAAAACGAAGTATAAGTAGGCTTTGGGTCCCTTTTTTTAACTTCTGACTCGCCGCAGCGGCGACATAAGGCACGTCGACCTGAAAAGATCTATTGTGCAATAGGGTCAGAAAAATTTGTTTAAAAGCTATTAGAGTTTAGTACTTTCCTAATGTAGCTGATGATACTTTCAGCAGAGGAGAACTTTACTTCTTCTGGACTTATTATTTCCCTGAAGAAGAAGTTTCTTCTAATACCACAGAGGGTTGGGCATTCACATAGTATATGCTCAGTTGTTTCGTCTTCTTGAAGATATAGGCGGCAGCGCCACTCCGGAAAGTCGGCTACGTGTATTTTGTGTAGGTGATATCGCAAACCGTGGTGCCCTATTAGGTAGCCCTAGATTTTTGACATCATGCCTGCGTAGATTTAAAATCTTTTTAGCATTTTTTTTAGAGGGTTTAATAACTTTTTTGGCTTGTCTTAAACCTGGGATGTTGTCCCAGTGTTTAATACAGTTTCTTTGTTCCCAGCTCCTTATAGCAAGTTTTGCCGCTGTTTTTGAGATTGCGCAGTAGGGTTCAGGTCCTGTGAAAGGTGATTCCGAACCTCTTCTGGCCAGTTCGTCGGCTTTTTCGTTTCCTTCAATTCCCTTGTGGCCTGGAACCCACCATATTTTGGTTTTGTTTCTGTTTGGAGGATTTTGAAGCAGTGTAAGACTGATTTGGAGTCAATGGGCATTTATAGCTGCTTGACTATCCGTGAATATACGAATGTTTAAGCCTTTGATGCCTGAGTTGTAGATAAGGCTTGCGCATTCTTTAATGGCGTGGAGCTCTGCCTGAAATACGCTTGGGATTTTTCCCATTCGCCATTCCATTTTAGAACCATCCGTATACCACTTTATGCCTTTTTGGCAGTTTGGTGGGTTATTGCAATCCTACATTTCTCTATTTGTGATCTCCGTGGGGAATCTTCTGCTAAAACGGACCTTATCTTAATAATGTGTAAATTTCGTTTGAATATAAATACCAAGGTGACTTATTTCGGAAACTGTCCGTCTTAAGAGAACAAGACTACGAAGTTTTGTTCACATCTGTCAAATTAATCATTTAACAGTAGGATAGCAGTCCCAATAGAGAAGATGTTGACGTTTCTAAAGCGAACTTTGATTAAAACCAACAAAGGCGATTGTAGAGCCCAGTTCTGTGATTTATCAATTTCAGTTCCCAATTCGCTGTGGTATACAAAATCAGACATTTAATTTGAAGTAATTGTTGAAAGCAATATTATATTATAGATAAAATAAAATTCAAACAATTCGTCACTCAATATTAACACTCGATGATCACAACCGGACCCCAACCTTTAGACTATACAAGTTAGATCTACGTGCAGTCTTTTCCGACATGACGAAGTAATTCAACTGACACACATCCATAGCTGTACCTACAGTTAAACCAGTTTTAATTTTTTTTAATCTAATTTACTACAGAACACATTTTATGTAACGTTGTAAGTCACTCCGGTTCATGTAATTATAAACTGGTCCAGATAACAGAAAAAAGACAACTTTTGCTCTCCCAGCATCAACTTGCTTTCCAAAGCGGAAACTATACAACGCATTCATAGGTAAACTTTATTATCACGCGAATGGAAACGCAGAGGGAGAGATTTACCTGAAAACAAATACATATCCAAACAAGAACAGATAGAAAAAAATGAATCAATTTAATTAAATCGCATTTCCTGTTGCAGAGCACAAAACTCGCAACGTCACAACGCAAATTAATGAGAAAATAAATAAAAAAATCCGCTAGTTTAATGATGAAAGGACGGCGCATGTACGCAAAATATTCATATGTCTGTGCAAAGTAGGCCTGTGTCCCATATCTGGACAATTAGACTAGAAGTAGGCGGGCGGGCATAATCGCAGATCCAACAGACTCCTACATCCGCATGGAACCACCACAGAAAAAAAAATGAAGCAGATTTCATTTTGCATATATGTACATAATTTATAAAACATAAAATTAATTCGATGGGATTTTGAAATTTTAGTAATTGGGTGGAAATAATACCCGCACTGCGTTCGGTTTCTCAGCCGTGGTTAATATTGTTATACGATTTGACGTTTCATATTCCAGGCACAAAGCCAAAGGAAATAAAAAAAAAACTGTCATTGTTAATTGTGTAAAATAGTAAATTTTGTAAGACGAGCATCTTCTTCTATTCAAATTAAAATTATCAATTAAAACACAAAAAGGAAGTGTCACTCATTTGCAAAATAGATGCCGACCTCAGTCTTCAGTCTTTCTTAGTACAGCTATTGAGTTACTAACATTAATAAAATGGTTGCGTTCAGACGCAATACGGCAAAATGTGAAAATAATGGGGACGTTCGGATTTCTAGTTTAGTTAGTCTGACAGCTGATTGGTTACGTGATTAGATTTTGCAGTTGACGTTTTGGAGGGGTCCTGCCTGTATACTCAGTTGACATTTTAAAGTGTCAAAACTTCAAAAATAAACAACAAGTTTACAACTAAACTTACTTAGTTAACGCGCTCGTAAAAGTCTACTCCAGACAAATCTAGTTGACGTTTTACACAAACTATTGACTAGACCAATAGATGGCGTTGCTAAATATGAAGGTTGCAGCGAAATTTAAGAAAGAATTTGGTACAGGAAGGGGAGTGATGGCCGTTCCGCTGGTGAGAAAGGTGAGTCAATATTATGTATTTGAAGAAATTTTGTTAGGCTAGTTTGTTATAACTGACTTTAGCTGTCAAATCTCTTAAAAGTCTGTTCGAATTGGCTGATTATTTCGGTTTTGTTTCTTGAGTGCTGAAATTTGTAATAAAAATTTGATAAATCGGCAAGAAAAATAAATATTAAACTGTATCCGAGTGTTTTGAAACGTCTGCAAATTGGTATTTTTTTTTAAACAATGACGTTTATTTTTGAAAAATGTTTTTAATAAACGTCACTTCATATCTGACATTTTGCCTAGTTGGCAGGAGGTTGACGCGCAGTCCCTTTATCCGTATACATTCATTTTTCTTGCACCCATTACGGCCTCCTTTTAAGCGAAGCCAGCAGGTAAGCAACTAAAGAATCGTTAGGTGCCTAAAGGCGATGGATAAATGCATGAGCAGTTGTATGCAGTTTGACACTGGCCAATATTAAATTGCCACCTTTAGTCAAAGATGAACTGGTCATGGTAATAAGGCGCTAAACATTAAAGATGGATGTAGCAATGACGGGGATTCTGTCAGGATTCACTGAGAAAAAGCAAGGAACGCTTCACAGAATTCAGAAGCCATTGAAGAAGTTATTTGATGTTGACACACAAGTTTTGCAGTTAAGCATTTTGCTGGTAAGCTTCTACGGCTATTACAGGGTCTTCCAATAGGGACTTCTGAACTTGGTCAATTAAGACCATAGTGTTGAAGCTACATCTGTCAAATTGGCTGTCACTTCATTTCAGTCCATTTTACCAAATCACCTCCATGGTCATAAGACATAGCGTTCAACACGTGCAAATGATAAAATTGTTTTATCAAAATGGGTTTTCTATATTCGGGAGACTTTTCGGGCGCTTCGCCCATTTTACGGGAGGTACATTTCTGCATCAATGGGTACGAATTTGGGACGATACCAATTCACATGAAATCCAAGAGCGTCGAATGTGAAAGTCACTATTTGGTGTGAATTTTCGGCTTTCTTTCTACGACGAAGTTGGCCAGTCGATAATCTCAATGGCGAGCGCTTTAGGTCATGTGGTTTCAACAGGACGGCGCTAGGTGCCACACAGCTTATCCCACATTGTAAATTCTGAACACGCGATTTGAAGGCATGGTCATCTCACGTGGGGTGATGTAAACTGAGATCGTGCGATTTAACCCCGTTAGTCTTTTTCTTGTAAGGTTTTCTGAAGTTGCAGGTCCATGCGAATAAGCCACAAACCACAGCGGCCTTCAAAGCCAAAATAACCCATGCCATTGGTCAAATTCATGGAAAATTCGACATATCGGAAGCCACAATGGTATTGATATACTTGCGGGTAAATAAGGTGCCTTTATACAAAGCGAGAACAGAAAGCGCCAGGGTTTATTTCCAGAAGAAGTTCTGGGAAAACAGCACATACGTAAATAAAAAAGGAAGCTTCAATTCCTCTGACAACTGCTTTTGTAATTGAATGTTATGTCTTGTATTACAATCGACTGAATAAGACAACGGCAACAAATATGGAACCATGTTTTTGACATCTAGGCAGGTATATTTTTAAATCCTTCAATTCCTTATCTGTCACCCTACATACAAGAGAAAAAATAAATGTCAGACACAGATATTAAAAATAAAATTTCAGTGACAAAGTCACCCAATTAATTTATCCATTCAGTGAGTTCTACAAATATTCGCGTTCGTCACCCACACTAACAAAAAACAATATTTTCTATTGAGGAATGAAAGGAATATTTGATAGAAAAATGTGTACTTTAAGGGATGAATAGCATGTTCCTACATTTCACGTTGCCAGTTTTGCATTATTCGTTAATGATTGAATCATTTAGGTTTTTCCAGTGATGTGTACAGAAAGTAGACATAGGTAACGTTAAAACATATAGTATTGTATTGGATATCTCCCTACGAAGTGGTAGCTGCAAGTTTAAAAGCGCTGTACCTGCTTAGTGCTTATAAACTCCATCAATCTTCAGGGAAAGCTGATATTAATCTCGAACGGTGCGTCTGCCAAAACACAGCTCACCGTATTAACAAAGACAGTATCAGTTGTTTAAATGGACGACCACCCAATCCATGCCAGGGAACCCCACGCACCTCTCAGGCAAAGACTGTCCAAACTAGACGGTCAACTGAGATCAGGAATGGAACGTTTGCCCACAAGCATGTACAGATCAAAGGAGCGCCATTACTGCTGCATGCAAAATTCTGTGCCATTTTTATGGTGGGATATCAAGTGGGGCTTTTCTTTTACTTTCGATAGTACTAATAGTAGTAGTAGTTTCGGTAGTACTAACTAGTGGTTATCTATTTATCCCAGACTTAGAAAAAACGCCCTCGCCAAAACGCCATTTTAATTATTTTGTAACTTAGTCGGGTCTTGTTGAAATACTGATATCCATCGCTCTATTTAATGTACCGTCCTAGCCTCGCGTCACAAAACAAATAAATTCATCGCATGAGCGCACTCTCTAAAGCACCAGCTCTGTCCATTCTTTTTATAGAGAATATGGCATTTTTGAGAGTCTTTAGGTAGCTCAACCGCGTACTAGATAGATAGATAGATTATAAGACGGGGGAGCCCTCAGGGGGCTTTGGCATTGCGACCTCTATTAAAGGGTCCTATTGTGCCTTCCCTGATGAGGTCCAAGAGCCATCTTTTCGCTCCGGAGGCAGTCAGGAAGTTAAGAATGTTCTCTGGGTGTATGTTAGCAAGAGTTGCTGAAAAGACGATTACATCGCCGCCAAGGATGTTTTTTCTGAGACTAAATAGAGTCGAGAAATCCATGAGTAAGTGAAGAGAGGATTTGTCACTCTCAAGACAGAGTCTGCATGTTGGATCTGGTGAGTGGCAACTGATTATTCATGTTAGTATTCTCAGGTTATTTTAGTCTAGGTTATTCAGGAAGTAGGATGTCCTGGGACAGAATTTGGAAAGAATTGTCTGGTGCAGTTCTGCCCAGGAGATTTGAGCCAGATTTCGTTGGATTCGATACGCTGTGATAGATTTTTGATGTAGTGGTTTTTGATGACTCCACAGAAGGGTCCGATAAGCGGAATTGTAGCGCGGTCTTTAGCCAGTGAGTTAGCTGCTTCGTGTGAATTGGAATCCAGTGGAGAATGACTAGCTTTTTCTTAGAAAGTTCGTAGATGGCTGTGAATGTTTCTAAGACTTGGATAAGTTTCTTTTCCATAGAACCGCGTACTAAATCGTGAAACTATATAAAATTGGATAAGTTCGTTAGCACAAGAAATGTAGGCACCAGCTCCACACCTGACTCTACACTCTAAAGGACAGGCAACCAATGCACATGATGCCACCTATCAGCACAACAATATTTTTCAAAGCTCCTTTGCCAAGTAAACTTTGAAAAACTTGCCTTCAAGGGACAAGTTAGTTAGAAAAGATAACTTATTCATTGGTGCCTCTAACAGAACGTCATAAAGAACAGATATGACTTTAACATGGAATTTCTATGTGAACTCTGACACTGACATCAATGCAAAGATCAAACAAATAGATACACTGTTTGTGGGTTAAAAAGGTGGAAGGAACCTATTCCCACAGTGACCAAAAAACCCTGGTCACTGATGGATACAAATATACTGATGATTTGGTCGAAGGACGAGGTCAAATTAACAATTATACGTATTGTCCGACTTAATGACAAAGGGCCTTCCTAATAATTCGCGGAAAGACGAGAATTAATAACGAATAAGATGGCTAGCATTATGAACAGTAACTCTTCGGCCATCCATGATGGATGGCGGAGCCGTTGCCGGTATCTATTCAGAAGAACTGGAACTAGCCCGTCACGTCACACTTCTGTAAACCAGACTGAGATGATTGCATTGCTGCATGCGTTGGACAGTTGGACTACTTGCTTAAGGGTCAGGTGGAGGGAAGACATATCCTTATAGCACTGAACAATCAGGCGGTGATCAGGCGCATGGAGCAGACAAACGTCGCGAATTGGCACTGGAATGTGTACTCAAGCTCAATAAGTGCTTGTCTAAAAATAAAGTAACGAGGACGCATGTTGGGATCGACGGCAACGAAAAGGCGGACTGACATGTAAAACAGGGGTAACTGGAAAATTGCTGGGAACAGAACCATTCCCTTCAATCGGTAAAGGATGGGTAGAACAGTTGGTTGACTAATTGACCCACGGAAAAACGGAAAAGGTCAATCGTGGAACATTGTAGAAAGGCTAAAATGGCAATAAAGTGGCCAAACCTGCTAACCTCAAAGAAGTGTTCTTAGCATAAGTCGAGGAACATTGAAATGGGTGGTGACGTCGTCTACCGGACAAGGTAATTTTCGGTATCATTTAAGAAAGATGGGCCTTAAAGGGGATGATATATGTAAGCTATGCTGAAGGAATCCTAGACAGTGGTACACATACTGGTTCCGATTCCAGCGCTAGCTGGCAGAAGAATGAGGATCTTGGAACATCACATGGTATAGAGACAGGGACAAAAATACACCCGAAATTGGTCGTCTGATTCGAATATCTCTCGAAGATTGATATAACTCTTTGGACTTGATAGATAAGAGTTAGTGGTCTCTAAAATTGCACACATTTTCTGTAAGGAATAGTGATGATCCTACATATATTCTCTTCTTCTTCGAATCCGCAAAAGTGCAATACCTGACTGTCTGTGTTAAATAACCTCTTTAAGTCATTAACAATTTGTTAAACCCCAGATAAACCTACTCAGAGGATTCAAAACAAATTCATCAGTGTTTAGTTAAAGGCGTTCCACCCCCGCGAAAGTATAAATTACAAATGTTAGCGGTTGCACAATGCTTTTATTTATACTAAAGGGTAAACCATTTCCGGAACCTTTTACCAGGTAAACACTCAGTTTTCGCTGCAGTGCAGTGACTGAAGGAACTTTCAATAAGTTTGTTTCTTTAAACACATGTTATTAATTTTTGGTAGTAGTAAATTACTTGGCGTGAGAAACATTAAAGTACTAATTTATTAACAACTAGGCACGTGGCATTGTTACTTAATTAGTTGTATTGTTTCTATAGTCCATTAGCACCATAACAGACGTTGGTAAGGCAGACTATGCTCTACCGCACTTGTGTCATTGTGAGTCTATTATGAAGGGGATTAACCGCATTAACTACACCCCGTGTCACTCATCCTAGTGATTACCCGACCCTGTCCAGTCATTAGACCACAGATTAGACAGCAGGACATCAAAAGCGCTTGAATGAATTGGAATTAGTAACCTTCGAGTGTGTTGTTCTGTTCTGTTAGTACCGTTTCCCTAAATCTTCTTCATGGTAAGATTTCCTGGAAGTTTTTTCAAATTAAAAGAGTTATTTGGTTTGGCTATGATCAAAGCCGGTGTAATATTTGACAGCTCTTACTTTTATTCTGCACTTGTTCTGTGAGATTATAGATAACCCTTTTTTAGTACTGGTATGTCAACCATCTAATTCCTGGTTTTATCTCAGGAACCCAGCATAGATCCGTATCATTCTGCGAGACAAAAACCTTAAGCTCTTCGCGTCAACGGCGAACCAGCTTGGGAGTAATTTTAGTACAAGAAACGGCTTTTACAGCTGCCTGGGTATCAACCAAAAATTGAAATAAAATCGTTACAATGTGTTGCCGTCATTGCCACAATAAGGAGTCGCTTTTGCTATTCCCAGGACTTGCGTTTGGAAGGCACTGTTGTGATTAGGATGCTTTTAGGGAACCCTGTGATAAGTGGTTTGCTCGCATGTACAGGCGGAGGGACTCTCCGTATCCTTTCAATTTTCTGTCACCGGCTGATCTTGGATATAATCAATTTCAAATTTGACGGGACTCCGAAGAAGGCCTTTGCATTTACCGTAACAATACCACCGAACATGGTAGAAGGTAGAGCAGCATAGCTCTAATAGCTCTACTCTACTCAGTGACTACTGGCGAAATGGTGTGATGGTAGTGACAGATTTTCCGAATTCGTCGGCCTTACAATTCCATGCAACGTCCCTTCCCTATACAATGATGGGAGTACATTCCATACAGTCCGATTGGATATTTGAAAATGTTTACCCCTGCGTAGATCCAATTAACCATTGGTCAGAAAAGGCCTTATATAATCTCCGGAACTCACCACATACAACGAAGAGCCAGTAACGAAATCTCAAGAAAAGAAACACTAAGTTCGGCCCTTCTGATAAAATTTTGGCCTATACACACAGCCAGGCAAACCTATAGAAAAATACGTTTTACATGTATGAGTGTATTGAGTTCTGACGGGAACAGCTCTCTACAACTGACTTGAAACTTTGAGGGTGTAAAAAACGTTTATAGAGTCACTTTTCTGGTCAAATTACCTCTCTCTCCAATTTTGAAAGCTAAAACACTTAAGTATCTTCTTTTCTTAAGGGCTACAACTTTCTAGCCTAATAGTCCTTTTTTTTGCGGCAACGAAAGAAATCGGTTTTTGGTCGAATTTACTCGAAATTTAGTAATATGAGTGGTTGGTTGGTTGGTTTAAGTGGCAGCGAAATTCCCTACAAGGGAAGATGTACAAATAACGAATGAGCGCCGTTTTGAAACAACAACAAGCAAAACCAGAAGATGGAAGGGGGAGAAGTATGTCACAGGAGCTCAAAACCAGCCCGTGGAGTTGAGAAATTAAACGATTTTATTAAAGTGGATATCTTGGATGGCCGATAGGTCAACATAGAAAGGATTTCCTAGTGCTCTATGTCTGGTTTTGGCTAGGTAGGTAGATAGGTAGGTAAGTTGGTGCTCTTGTGGCGATTGCCACAGCTTCACGTAGACCATCTGTTGGGTCCATTGGAGAAGATAATTAAGCCGCTTATGATAGCAGAGCCCCATAGATTTAGTAAGAATCTCATGAGGTCTTAAAGTTCTATAGTTCGTCCTGAGAGTAGCTGATGATATAGTCTGTTTATCTACAAGAACCACCCAGATTTGTGTATGAATCTCATTCTCTAGATCTATATCCTCTAGCTAATAAAAGAAGTATCTATTAAAATCCTTTTCCTATTTTTTTTAAGGGCCGGGCATTCGCACAGCATGTGACGGACAGATTCTAGCTTCTGCAAAAATCATTATGCAGTATACCCAGTCGTTCCGCGTGTACACCTATCACACAGTACGTATATGGCTATCTAGCGCAGGTTTGAAACTAGCCGACCACAAAACGGAAGCAGTACTTATTACAAGTAGGAAAGTTCGGGAAACGATAACGCTTAAAGTAGGACTAGTTTCCCAATCGTTTATTAAGTACCTCGGAGTAATTATAGACGCTCGCCATATTGAATATGTATGCAAAAAGTCATCAAAAACTGTTAGCGCGCTTTCAAGGCTGATGAGTAACATCAGGGGCCCGAAACAAATAAAGAGAATTCTTCTTGCAGAAACTGCCTCATGTATGCGATAGAAATATGGTCAAGTGCAACGAAAGTAAAGTCTAACGTGAGGGGAGCCAAATTCATTCACCGCCCAGTCGCCTGTGCATTTCCAACAGTTTCGAACGATGCCATACTCGTCGCATCTTCAATGTTACCTATCGACATACTTGCTGAAGAAATGGTAAAATTAAAAAGCGAGCGAGTCCGAAATGGTCGGGTAGACGAAAGGAGTCTGAGTATAGCAACCTGGCAACAACAATGGAATAATTCGCTAATGGGAAGATGGACGCACAGGCTTATACCAGTAATCGACGTATGGATCAAACGGAAGCATGGTGAAACAAACTTCTATCTGACTCAGTTCTTGACGGGTCATAGGGAATATATTTTTAATTGCCCGCATTGCGAAAATGTTAATGAAAACGCGGAACACGTGTTTTTTCATTGCCAACAGTACGAAACCGAGAGTGAGTGGCTCACGCCCGATAACATCGTAAACTATATGCTTCAGAATGACGAAAACTGGACCATTGTAAGTTACGTGGCGGTGCCTATACTCAGCGATCTTAGACACTTAGAACGTCAACAGAATGCTAATAGTTCCAACAATTGAGCAAAAACCTAAGTCTTTATACCGAACCCCGCCTTATGGCGGTTCCGCGGGGGAAACAAATCAGTCTGTTCGGGAAGGGAGGGGTTTTAGCCGGTAGGAATCCGAAACTATCAATGGACGTCGGACCATTGGTGCCTTTGCAAGGTTTCCACCTCACAAAAAAAACCTCGGAAAATACTTTTTCGCTATCAAAAATTGGAGTTTATTGCCATTTAAATATAGTAGATGAAGCTGATTTACTAACGATCAGCGTGGGGTAGCTGAAAGAAGGCACTATCTTTTAAATTCTTTAGTTTGGATACGAAAAAATCGATTACCGCAGGATAATCTTTGACGAGCAATTGAACCCTATCCTCCCATAATGGAGCTCAGTCCCTAAAACCAATTATAATATGTACAAATTTCAAATTCGAAGCAGGCTGAACGAAAACCTTCTAATATGCTTGGAAAAATGTCAAAGAACTCTTTAAATTGTGACAAACGATGACAACTACCTACATAGACAACATTTATCTTACCTGACGTGACACATTTTGACCTAAACAGAAAACCAGTTGCGAAATAAGAGGAGATGGAAAACCGGAGACGCAATGGAATTGAGGTGCATTTTCAGGCCTCACTTTTTCAAGGAAAACCTCTGCACTTCAACGATCAGTGAAGATGCTGACAGATTTATGTTTCCCAGACATACGTCCTGGCTCTGTTTAAGTAGCTGTCAGACTCTACGAAGTCTTCTTTAAATTAAAAAAAATGCAAGCTTGCGTTAAATCGGACCAGGAATTAGTTTGAATCCAACCCGCCCTAGAAGTCTGGAGCATTTACCTACAAAAGGCCTGTTAAGGAAAAAAGAATCAAGGTCTACATAAAAGGCATTGGGGACACACCCAAAGTGATCAACAATTTGGCTATTTAGAAGCAAAATTTCATGGTAGAAGAGAAGGTAACTGACACCTGACTCAATTTTAAATAGATATCAGCGTCCGTCAGAATAGTTTAAATTTCCAAAACAAGGATGTGGCGATTATGGTGGCTATTGTGTTGTGATAAGAGGGTTCGCACCAGTGGAGGACAGCAACCAACAAATAATATCAAAGGATGTTATATGAAATTCGAGTGACCCAGAAGAATCTATAAACGATCTGCTTAAATTGGTAAATGCCTCGTAGGTTTCTCATAGGTTAACGCATAGTGTGGGTGTCGTAAACCCCAAGGGCATCACAAAGGATCTACATTGATCGTAGAATGGCGTATACAGGTTTAACATGTCTCGCCAACCCACTAACCTAACCTAACATTGGTTTATCTTTACCAAGAGTTCAATTTCGATTCGGTTCGATTCCCGAAAGAGCCACATTGCATCTTAAGGTTTTTTTTTCCACTGCGCCACCCCTCGCGAACGTCTGACAAACCTCCGAGAGTAAAACTGTCATAAAAGAGCTTCTCAAGTAGCCGTTTGGACTCAGCGTAAAATTGTAGATCCCTTCCATTCGTCCCAAAAATGTAAAACCCACACAAAACGAATGGTTGTGAGAAGCTAGGCCTTGGGTCCCGTAGACCTGTCGCGTCAAAATATTTATTTTAACTCAAATGTTGTATTTTTTATATAAACTTGAAGCAGTCTGTCAATAAATAACCTCTCACATGAAACCGGTTAGCTACATGACAGTACTTTTGTTTAGCAAACGATTAACAATAGGAAACCCATCCCGATTTATTCACAACACGAAATATGAATATTCGTTGGCAGAGAGAAAAAAATAAAACCCAACCATTCGCACTTTAATTCCATTTAAACACGAAAATTCAACGCAGCTTACCTTCTGTTCGACGTTTTGTATCCTCAATAAAGTAAAATATATCTCAACCTCCAATTACGTAGATCCCTCGCATTGATCCCTTCGTTTGGCCCAGAGTATAATCCCAAAAGAAATGTATGGTGGCCGGCGTGTGCAGAATTGGATCAGGGACGACGATAAATTCAAAGTCGATGTGGGGTTTAGGTTATCCGAAGGGCTACACACCATACAGGAATGGGAAGTAGACGGTACCTAGGAGAATAACGAACAGAATCGTCTCGAATTTAATTATAATCCAATAAATGTCGACAAATGAAGATAATCCTCAGTCCTTGTTATGTTAAAGCTGTTGAGTTGCGCGTGTTGTTTTTGTTGATAGTGCAGATGCAGACCCAGCCCTGCTGCAATCCTTTGGATGTGTGTTGTGTTGATTTGCACAAAACTATCTGTACTATCCGCAATTCGACAGATTGGCATTCGCCAGCATTTCGAGTGCAAACATTCTAATTGTGTAGACTTGCATTATCACTAATACTTTTATTGGGCATTTTTTGCTCTCATTTTGATTTTATTTCATTTTATTTTCTTCTTTTCTATCACTACGAACACATTTTGACACCAGGCTAGGTTTTTAAACAAAAATTGAGATAAATTTTCACACAATCACGGCGATTTTCCGAACAAATTTGTATACATATTCTTTTGAATTTATTTATAATAAAAAGATTGCATGAGGAATCATTTCACTTGGGTAGGTATGGTGGGTTTGAGGGGGCGCTAGATAGACACAAGGAACGACGAACACGTACAACGCAACGACAGGGACGACGATGGAGGAACCCTCCTCCTGTCACTTTCTTCGGCACTTGATAGATTCTAATTTTCGGCAAAAACAACGACAATAAATCCAAGACTTTTATGAATATTATGCGGCGAAAGCGATTTAACAACGCACTGTGACGATGATACGATTTCGTGTAACAATTTAGCAAACAAAACCGATTGAAGTATAGGAAATTGTTGTTCACTGCACTGGCAATTTTATTATTTGCAAATAACGTTGGATTTGATGTATTAAACTGCACAAAACAAGCTGTATTTACAAAAACATTTGATAAATTTGTTAATTTTAATTCTTATGACAATGGATGAAGTTTATTTATAGACCAAAATGCAGAAAAATCCAAGGAACGAACGAAACTCTTCAAATTCCCAAAGCGTCCATCTTGGATTTTTTTTCTGTCAAGTCAGTTTTTTTTAGGCCAATTGGTAAATGTAACTGGCTCTTTTTGTTGTATCGCATGGACATGGGGTCTTCTCGTTCTTGCATGTCGGAAAGTCCAGTTGTGTTTGTTTTTCGATGTACGAAACAAATTTTGTATCGCGGCCATTATACTTTCGATATCGAAGTTTGCAGCATTTCATTTTGGTGTCACTTGTATAGATGGCAGTGGGAGCACTAAGAGGATTAAGGTGGAAACGTTTGAGGTAAAAATTATCGAGGCTTTAGAAAATTAAAATGTGAGAACGAAAAAGGCATTTTTAGTACATAAGATTCTTTTTAGAAGCAAATCCGCATTGAAAACGTTCGAAGAGATTCGTATGCGGGTTTTCAGAACAGAAAATCTCTGATTTTCGCATGGAATTATAGATTTTAACCGATAGTATGCGGGAGTTTTGGAGAATTGTTGAGTCCAGAAACTAAAAAGGAGTCATGATGAACTGCTGCTGGTAAGACACCGCTACATGGGATATCTAATTAGAATTTGGAAGTTGCAACCGGAGTGCAGTTGTAGTTGCGTTGCTGAAGCAGGTACTATTACACCACGACTCCACAGGAGATAATTTCTTTCAAACTAAATGTCTGGTAGGTATTTATCTCATACAATTTTCTTATCTACACTGCATGTCATGAAATTTAATTTCATATCTTAAACGGCACGAGAGACTGTACGTGACGTTTTGGTTTTTTGGACAAATAAACTATTCAGCTGTTTGTTTGGTTTTCCATTTTAAAACAACTACTTAAGGCTGGTTACCTGTTCAAGTGAGGATGAAATTTTCACTCCCCTTCAAAAAGTGCTGTGAAATTGAAAGTGAAATTTTCACACCGAAATGTCAAAAATTTAATGCGACGGACAATAAAATCCAAGTGAAAAGCTTAAGTAACGCCCCCTACAAATCACTTTTTAAACAACTATTTTTCAGTCGAACAGCGTACTGGTGAAATTTTAATGTGGAAAGCTCATTTTGACATTTCGCAGTGAAAAAATTGTATTAAAAATTGGATTTCAAGTGGACTATGTACCAGCCTTTACGCCGCAGACCATAATCGGCATTAGAAGACACTCAAATGATCCAAAAAATGATACTTCCAGACGAAAAACAAAAAAAAAAAAACAGTACCCAACAGAGGTGAATATTAAACAGCTCTAAAAGCAAACAACAGCCTTGGGCTGTTAAAGAGTTTGTAGAGACTGATTCCAGGCACTTGATAGTAGCTTGACTATTCGAGAAGATACGGGAATCTTTATCACTTCTTCTTACAGCCAAGATAAGACTTCTTTTATTGCCATTATTTCCGCTTAAAAACGCTACAGTCATCAGGAAGACGGAAGGAGTAAAATTGAGTCTGTCGGAGAAGACACCGCCACCAACACCGTCCACAGTGTTCGAACCATCTGTGAAAAATGGATCGTTTTATCCTCCAAGAATGGTTCCTCCTCCCAGAATAATCTAGTGTCCCTGTTTGAAAATATTTTGTTAATTTGGTCAAATCGTATAAATAACATAATTAAATAATTTTCTTTGTTAATTTGCCTAACAATCTACATTTACCCTATTTCTATTATTTCTATTTTATGCAAATCATAATTATGTTATTCTGTTCATGCTTTTGTCACTCTCTTGTTCTCATAAACTTGTTTTTTGCTGCACTTGCGCTCTTGTTAAATGTATAACAGTTTAGTCCACGGTCGTTTGTACAATTTGTATTCTCATCCACTTGGATTTCAATCGCCTACGAGATAAGTACCCAAAAATAAAATATACCTACTAGACTTTAGTACTGTGTTATTTCGCTGGGTATTTTTCTGCTCATTCGACGCGGTCTGAGTGCTGGTCCTTCCAACGTTTTTGGTTTCTTTTCGATTATTCTCAAACATATTTCTGGTCCTTCGAGCCGGATTTGGATTACTTGTTGTACCAATCGCTGAGGAATTACAGATTCCGCAAATTCCATCGTTTTGATTAACGAATCGCGTTAATCAAATTCATCATATCGTCATACTCTGTTCGCTCATAACCGTTGGATTAACTCACAAAGTGCCGATAGTCGCGTGTTGGATATATGCAGACAATTTTTACACGTGTTTGATAGAATCTCAGTACAGTTTCTCCGTGTTCGCATTTAATATTATATGATTAGACATTCTTGATTATGATTAGACATTCTTGATTAGGAATTATTTTCGGTGACCGATTTCGTTTTAGTCGATAAATAATTCCTACAAATACTTGCATGAACGAACAGCTACCATTTTTGCATGCAAGGTGAATTGCTCGTGTAATTTAATATTCGCAAACATTTTCGCGCGCGTTTACATAAAAGTCATTTGTGATATTTTGATTGATAAATATGCTCGCTAACAACCTTCCTGTTTTGCGTGCATCTCGGGGTAACCTGAAAGGCTCGCTAACTAAATTAGCCACTTTCTCGGAAAAGATTAACGAACTTATTACGATCGACGCACTTGAGGTTCGTTTGGAAAAATTAGAGGACTTATGGGAAAAGTTTTATTCTTCCCAACAGCAAATGTACACATTTGGTGAAGAAGAGGGGTACGTTGACCCTGAACCAGAATTCGAGGAATTTGAATCGAAGTATCTGCTCGTCAAATCGGTTTTCGTTTCTTCGATTCGGGAAAAAAAGAAGCCGGAATCAAATACAGCTCAGGCTAATCCTCCAACGAACTCGCAAGCTCCTGTTGTGCAGCAATTGGGCACATCAAGTGCAGTTAGCTACATTAACGACCATCTTCCAATGATTCGTATAGAACCTTTTTCTGGTAGTTATCGAGACTGGCCAGCGTTTCGCGATATGTATGAGAGTTCGGTTCATAATAAGCCAAGCCTTTCGCCAACTCAGAAGTTTCATTTCCTCCGTTCTTCTCTTCGGGGTGAGGCATTAAACTTGCTTTCTCATATCCCACTATCTGATGCTACCTACGAGCAAGCGTGGGAAAGGTTAGAAAAGCGGTATGACCGACCACGTTACATTGTAAATAGTCTGTTGGAAACCTTCATGCAACTACCGTCGCTTCACATCTCTAACGTTCGAAGTCTTCGTAAGATCTCAGATTGTGCGGATGAGGTTCTACGTGGCCTCAATTCTTTAAATTCGCTTGAAAGGGATCCTTGGATGATATACGCTTTAGTTAGCAAAGTGGATCCAGATACTCGGCAGGCTTGGTCAGCTGATAGTGTAGACACAGATTATCCTACGATTGACCAATTTTTAACCTTTCTAGAGCGTCGTTGTGAAGCTCTGGAGTCATGCAAAACACATGTCCGTGAACCAAATAAGAAGAACACGGCAGTGAGAAATATGCACGTTGCATCCTCAAATCAGTGCTCAAAATGCAATTCCGCTCACGCGCTACCTCAATGTCCCGATTTTCTTGCATTGGACTTAGAGTCAAAGAGGGACTTCGTTAAGTCGAAAAAGCTTTGCTTTAATTGTTTGCGCAGTGGTCATAGTGCAGTTCGTTGCCAGTCCAAGTTTCGATGTAGAACCTGTAACTCGCGACACCATAGTCTAGTTCATCTTGGGGCAACTAATGAAAACAACAATCACTCGCTTTCGGAAACTACCACCTCGTTACATTGTGATCTATCGAATTCAAACCTTCCATCATCTTCGTTTAATTCGAATCGTCCATCATCGTCTTTTAATGTGAATCTTCCATCATCGTCGTCTAACTCAAACCTTCCATCGTCCTCATCGAATCGTCCATCGTCGTCATCCCATCTAAGCCAACTCGTCACTCATCACTCCATTAACTTCGCTCAATTTCGACCACAAACTTTACTGCCAACAGCAGTTTGTAAAGTCCTCGATAGCAGTGGAAACTACCAGCTAATTCGACTCCTAATCGATTCTGGATCGCAGGTTTCGTTCGTCACCGAGTCTTGTGTGCAAAGACTCGGACTTAGACGAACAAATGCCCGCATACCAATAAGCGGCATTAGCGAAACTTGTGCTGGGACATCTAGAGGCCTTGTCTCGATGGTAATCGCTTCTCGGTTTGATTCTGTCAGTATCACAGTTGATACCTACATTTTATCAAACCTGACAGCGGCACTGCCTTCCAATCCTTTCGATATTACCGATTGGGATCACATTAAAAATCTCAACTTAGCTGACCCTTCCTTTAATCAACCAAGTTCAGTAGATATGTTACTCGGAGCAGATAAGGCCTGGGACATTCTTCAGGGTGAGATCGTTCGCGGTACAAATGGGCATCCCATAGCTCAAAGTACAATATTCGGCTGGGTATTAGCCGGACGCATGGTTTCGGATGGTGAACAAAATATTCGGTCACATCATACCATTATCGACATTGACTCCGCATTACAGGCATTTTGGACAATTGAGGAAGTCGACCCTAAATTAATTGTTTCAACGGAAGACAAAATAATAGAAGACCATTTTGTAAAAACTCATCGAAGGAGTGCCGATGGCAAATACATTGTCAAACTTCCTTTTAAAAGGCCTCCAGTTTTCGCAAATACTCTTAATGGTGCAGTTTCGCGTCTTTCAGCAATAGAAAGAAAATTCACCAAAAATAACTCGCTTTTTCGTTCGTACTCAAAGTTTATGGAGGAGTATTTAACTCTCGGACACATGCGTAGAATACCGTCGTCGGAAATTTCGAAGCCCAATATCTTCTATTTGCCCCATCACGCAGTGCTCAAGCCAGACAGCGCAACAACAAAACTTCGTGTTGTATTCGATGGTTCGTTTAAGGATGCGCGCGGAAATTCCCTAAACGATTCCCTTCTGATAGGTCCTCCAATTCAAAGAAATCTTTTCTCGGTCTGTCTAAGATTTCGTCGCCACAAGTATGTTTTCACCGCTGACATAGTGAAAATGTTTCGCCAGGTTTGGGTATCAGATGAAGACACTGATTACCAAAGGATCGTCTGGCGCAAATCGCAAACAGATCCTATTGATCATTATCGGTTGTGCACGGTAACATATGGAACGTCGTGTGCTCCATACATTTCGGTTCGCGTCCTAGAGCAATTGGCCCGTGACTACCGCGAAGAGTATCCTGTAGCGTCAGAGATACTTCTTAACGACTTTTACGTCGACGACGTTGTGTCAGGCGGAGACTCGCTCGCTGATGCAATGTCAAAAAAGAAGTGCTTAAAAGAGCTCCTTGCGAAAGGTGGCTTAAAACTCAGTAAGTGGCAAAGCAATTGCAAAGAACTAATTGAAGAAGAAGAGCTCTTACAAAGTAAAGACATTTCGTTCGACAGTGGAGTAGATCCTTGGGTAAAAGTACTCGGGTTGTACTGGAACTCTGAACTTGATTATTTCTCATTTCGCTTAAATTTGACACCCAGTGAATCCGTAACCAAAAGACAACTGCTTCGGGAAGTTGCCCGCGTGTTCGATCCCCTCGGTTTTCTCGCGCCCTCAATCGTCCAACTGAAAATTATATTACAAGAATTGTGGCATCGAAAGCTCAGTTGGGATGAGCCTCTCCCTGATTCCATCGTATCACAATGGCGTAATTATCGACTCGAATTTTCTGAGCTTACAAACGTCTGTATACCTCGGTGCATCGGTATTGCGGATACATCCTTTCAGTTGCACGGATTTTCAGATGCCTCGGCTTCCGCGTATGCAGCCGTAATATATTCGCGTCACACTCTACCCGATGGTACTATAAAAACTATTATTGTTGCAGCTAAAAGTCGAGTTGCACCCATTAAGCAGCTTAGCATTCCTCGTTTGGAGCTGTGTGCGGCTCTGCTGCTTTCCCGATTACTCGTCGCGGTTCAAAGGTCTTTGAACACAACGTTTGCAAACGTATTCGCATGGTGTGACTCTCAAGTCGTCCTTTCGTGGCTATCGTCTCCCCCTCGTCGTTGGGATATCTTTGTCGGAAATCGAACGTCAGAAATTTTAAGCGCGATTCCTCGAAACCGATGGTTTCACATCAGATCGGAACAGAATCCCGCGGACTGTGCTTCGCGCGGTATAGCACCATCTGTCCTTGTTCAGCACCCAATCTGGTGGAAAGGTCCTCATTGGTTGGCAAAAAGGGAAAACTATTGGCCAGTTGGAAACTATTTTGAAGAACACCCAGACTGCCAACTGGAGGAGAAACGACAATGTAAAAATTTGTGTTTAGTCGTCAATGTAGAACATCCATTTCACATTCTGTTTCCTCGTGTGTCTTCTTGGAATCGATTGATTCGTGTGGTTGCCTACGTCCTTCGTTTTGTCTCAATTTGTCGGAAGTTATCGCACAAGACTACTCTTCAACTTCGTCCTCAGGAAATCTACAACGCTAAATGTAATATCATCATATGGCTACAACACCTTTACTTCGGAGATGATATTACATATTTCCAAAAACATCATCATTTTAGTAAAAGATCTAAAATTGCTAACCTGTCTCCCTTTATAGATGATCAACAGATATTACGCGTGGGAGGGAGAATTCAAGAAGCTGATGTCTCATTCAACGTTAAACATCCCATCATCTTACCAAAGGGACACGCAGTGACTCAACTCATTGCAATCGATTTTCATCAGCGCCTTCTTCATCCTGGAGTCTCAGCACTGTTCGTCCTAATCCGACAAGAATATTGGATCATCGGCTGCAGAAATTTGCTTCGCAAGATAACCCATGAGTGCATAAAATGTTTCCGGCAGCGAAAAACCACAGCTACACAAATCATGGGGAATCTTCCTGCACAGCGCATACAGCCTAGTCGACCCTTCTTACACTGCGGCTGTGATTATGCTGGTCCGATCTTGTTGAGAACAAAAAGCGGTCGTAAAATTCAAAACACTAAAGGATACATATCTCTATTTGTGTGTCTATCGACAAAGGCCATACATTTAGAGCTAGTAAGTGACCTAACCACGGACGCATTCCTCGCAGCTCTTCGTCGTTTCATCGCGCGTCGTGGTAAACCATCGCATATGTATTCAGACAACGGCACTAACTTCCGCGGATCTGCTAAACGATTATCAGAAATGCATCAAATCACCATGTCTGAATACCACAACGCTCTAGTAGCAGAGTCGCTCGCTCGCGATGCAATCACCTGGCACTTCATTCCACCGTCCGCACCACATTTCGGTGGGCTGTGGGAAGCGGGGGTGAAGTCAATTAAACAACACATTCGTCGCGTTATTGGGTCAGATATCCTTAACTTTGAAGAATTTTACACTCTTCTTACCCAAATTGAAGCCCTCTTAAATTGTCGTCCTCTATGTCGAACATCAGATAATGATTTAGATCCACTAACACCTGCTCATTTCATTATAGGTGAATCCTACTCAGCAGTTCCCGAACCATCGCTCGAGATACCTCAACATCGATTATCCTCTTGGCAAGCTCTACAAACGAAAGTTCAAGGATTTTGGAAACGTTGGAGCATGGAATATCTGACGTCACTACAACAACGCCCTCGATGGTCGCAGCCTCAACGGGACTTGCAGTTGAACGATCTGGTAGTAATCAAAGATTCAAATCTGCCACCAGGTAAATGGGCTATTGGACGAATCATCGCAATTCATCCTGGCAAAGACGGACATATTAGAGTCGTTACTCTACGGACTGGTAATGGGAATCTAATACGCCCAATACATAAACTGGCCCCACTCCCTATTTGCTGAAACTTTGTTCCAGGGGCGGGGGAATGTTTGAAAATATTTTGTTAATTTGGTCAAATCGTATAAATAACATAATTAAATAATTTTCTTTGTTAATTTGCCTAACAATCTACATTTACCCTATTTCTATTATTTCTATTTTATGCAAATCATAATTATGTTATTCTGTTCATGCTTTTGTCACTCTCTTGTTCTCATAAACTTGTTTTTTGCTGCACTTGCGCTCTTGTTAAATGTATAACAGTTTAGTCCACGGTCGTTTGTACAATTTGTATTCTCGTCCACTTGGATTTCAATCGCCTACGAGATAAGTACCCAAAAATAAAATATACCTACTAGACTTTAGTACTGTGTTATTTCGCTGGGTATTTTTCTGCTCATTCGACGAGGTCTGAGTGCTGGTCCTTCCAACGTTTTTGGTTTCTTTTCGATTATTCTCAAACAGTCCCAATGAATGTTCACTTAAGTTCTACGGCATCAAACAAAATAATGCTATTATCACCAACCCCCAAACGGAAGGGTCAAAAATGTTGCTAGCGGAACAACTGTCAATCCGAGAGGCCTGCACGCAACTAGGGCAGGACACAACATACAAACAATACACTCCTAATAGATGGCCAAGCTGCCATCAAAGTCACCGACTCGGTAAGCATATACTGGAACAGGAGTGTCGGAATGAGCTCTCCCGTCTGGGCGAACGTTTCAGTGTCACACTTATTTGCGTTCCAGGTCAAAGGACAAATACACTCATACTTCATGCAGAAAGCCAACCTTCAATGGACGGGGTTGACCAACAATTGGAGACCATGCTCCATGCGACCAAGCTTCGCATCCCATACAATCCCCATTGCCACACTCACACGAGTCCTGGTAACAAAAAATCACATCAGTGCTACTCGGGTTCATGTCAAACCGCCACCTCTTTCTTCCTCCATCCTCTGCGATCCCGTTCTCGCTGCTTCCATTCATCAAGACCAAACGCTCCGGCATCCATGATCTTAAAAAACGGAGGTTCGGTCTTCCTTGTCTTCTCTTAATGTCCGTACTGCATACTACCCCATACCGATTGGTGAGCATTAGCATCACAACCGATCTCTCTTTCCGAGATCGTTCTCTCTAGTTTGTCACCAGGAAGAGGGCCCGTGTGGTCATTTGCCAAATATGCCGACGCTATCCAGTAAGTGCCATTAGCAGTCACCGGTCTAGCAACAGTTACATCTTGTGGAAAGAAGGGAATAAAAGTAATTTAAGGCTACGTTTCGCTAGATCTGGGTTTACCTTTGTCAGTCACATACAGCTTTTCGTATCCAGCAGTCTCGAGTCCACGAACCACACTGTTGTCAAACCATGGTTCCTGTATCAAGACGATGTCTTCTCTACCCTTTGACGGACGGAGAATGAGGGCCGAATCCGTCCATGTCCATATCAGACAGGGTATGATAGGCGTTAGGGTCAATTGAGCTGGAGGCAACGTCATCGAATGATGGAAATGAAACAGATGATCCACGGTCTGGAATCTCAGGTTCAGAACCTGTGGGGTGAGGAGGCAATTTACTTGAATCTATTTCGTTTTTTTTTTTAGACTCTTATAGGGTAATGGACTCGAACCCAAATCTGATAACATCTTTAGTCAGCGTCAAGGGAGCCAGTGATTTTTTGTTAAGCACCCCTTTGCTCTTCCAGCTTCACAATCTTCCAGTTGTGAGTAGGGAGTGACGGATTGCTCTAATAATAACCTCGAGGATCTCTTCATTTGAGGAGGGTTTAGCTCGGATCCAGGTACAGGTTCTAGGTCTGCTTGGGATATCCTCCTTCGCAAAGACGCGACGTCGAGTTTGGCACTCTGTAGAGATCGCAGGATCTCTTATCGTCGCAGGCAATAAGCTTCACATGGCCCTGATGCCATTCACCATTGCAAGTAATGGGGGTGGTCCAGGGTTGTCCCTCATGACACTCAAGAAGCTGTCTGAATGCTTCGTCTTGATCACCTGCCACCCTTCATGAGAGATCGTGCCATCATCGTCGCTACAATCAATCACAGCGATCACAATTTTGTCTTTTAGAACGATGGTGCTATGCATCTTAGGTCTTTTGGGAGCCGGTGCGGTCCCCTCCAACGATCTCTGCCGCTTAGAAGTAGAGTCCTTGCTGGTAGTAATCGGATCGTTCAAAAAGAATGAATCAGCCTTCAAAGTGTGTCCGAAGACCTTTAGGATGTTGATTGCGTACCGGCGTTTGTTATACCCTCTTTTTGAGGGAGTTCTATGCCGCCATGTCTCTTTGGGAGACGCCTGAGCGGGGGCAGTGGTGTGGTAGGGCCATGTTTCCTCACAATCCCACTACTTCTAGGTTGTGTAGCTTTAGAGAGCCCGCTACAGCTGCTCACAGTGGATGAAGCAGGAATTTTTCCATCGCTCGCTGCCGCAGGAGCTGAACCAGTAATCAACGATGTCGCCTACTATAACTGCCCGGTTTTGAAGGAAAACGGTCTCATTTTTTGTTTGTTTTTTTGTTGAATTTTTGTTCATATTTATTTGGCAGCCACGAGTAGCGGAGAATAGAGGTCCGTCTGTGCAGAGATCCACATTACACAGGTAGGGATAGCTAATCCGGAGGTCGCCAGGTATCCGGATACTCCGTTAGCGTATGAGCTATTTTTTAAACTGGGCCCTCAGCAAGGCTGATACTCGACACGAGTCATAACTTCTTTATCTAGCCCAGGGGAATAAAGATGGGATAAGAGAAAAAATAAGGAGTTGTTTGTGGATGGGAGTAGGATAAAAGTAATCGGCCCTAGCGAGGTATCCGTCGGAACGGAAAATTCTCCGCAACGCATACTCAAATCCAAATCGTAAACAAATTCCGCAACCAATTTCTGTCAAAAATTGAAGAAAAAAATGCACTCCATCGCACTTCAACGTAATTCGCCGATATGCGTTACAAAATGTCGGAGAAATATTCCGAATAGATGTTCCGAAGAATACCTCGAAGCAAAAAAATCTCCGAATCGTATAAAATTGGAGAATTTTCCGTTCCGACGGATACCTCGCTAGGGCCGATTATGCTTACTGAGCCTTAGGACTTCCTTGTAGGAGTAAGGCATAATTAATCTTTTTGATGGTCTCAGACCAGGGACATTTTCCCAGTGGCTAAGTTTTTTACGTTCAGGAGTCCCATATGTTCATCTGATTTAAAATTACATTCTAGCTTGAGTTTAATGGCGCACGTAGCCACCATTTTCATCTCATATATGTATTTAAATAGGCGAAGGGAAATAGTTAAGAACCACTTTCGTTGCCTAAACACAACATATTCGCTTAATTTGTTTTTTTGTTTTGAAGATTGAAGGTATTGGAGAAATGCAATGCTGGGTGTAATTTGTTTTCCAATATGTTGTGTGTAAGCCAGGTCAATATAATGGTACAATTTTTACCACTGGCCGAACTCTAGTAATAAAGAAATGCAGGAGTCAGAGCCCAATAATGGCCTCGAGTGCTGTAAATGGCCAAGTGAGCATAACACCTATGATGCCAAAACAGGGAATACAATCGGTCACATGAACAGCTTTTCCAGTTGATGTTTATGGAGGGATAGCCGATTCATTTATTTATTTAGACGTGGGAAATTGAAATAAAGTCAAAACTTGTTCGCCGCTGCCGCGAAGAGTTTAAGGTTCTCTGCTCGCAGCATACCACGCATCTCTGCTGGGTCCACGGACACTGGAACAAAACCGACAACGAGATGGCTGATGAACTGGCCAGAAATGGATCTGTAATGGATCAAGAGCGGGGGCTTCAGTCGATTAAACCACCCCTCTGCAATCTCCGAGAGAGAGAGGAAAATAAGACCCGTAGATATAGACGATATAAGACGGCGCTATACAAACTGGTAGGGGCCCTAGCAGGTCACAACTTTCTAAGGAACCATATAATGAAAGTGAATCTTATAGATGACGATATATGCATGGGTTGTGGAGACGAGGATGCTCATGAGGACACACCTCACTTCCTATGTCTATGCCCTAGTCTCTGTCACTTGAGGAATAGAACGTTTGGAAGTTACTACTTCAATGATATAAAGGAACTCTCTGATGTCTCACCAACCAATCTTTACAGGTTCATAAATACATCGGGATGGCTGGACAAGGTTGAGTAGCTGCAAGAGGGAAGAAATTTTCATCGCCAACAATATCGGACAACCCCCCAAAAAGGGCATCACAATGGGTCCACATGGACTAAAGTGGGGTACCAAAGGGCTCGCTCTGTTGTACCCACCCATTAACCTAACCTCACCCTAGACGTGGGAAAAATCATGTTACCAACCAATCTATGTTTTGCGATCAGGGTACATCTAGTCCAGACCTAGATTTCTGGATGTACTCAATGAAAATGCTCTACTCGTCTAAAGAAGAAGAATCTTTTCTATTTTGTGCCTTAGAAAACGAGGAAATGTTTGTTTTTCGAAAAACACTGCTTCAATTTTTGGAATCTACGACAAATCGTATTAAATTATATTTTTCTGTCCACGCCATTAAGACAAATTTGATGCTGGTGAATTTGTGAGATACTTTGCTTAACGCCGGTAATAATCATCGCGCGTGGGATACCTACACATTTTACCAGCTCTCGGACAACGACTTTGTATTCCCAAGTTTAATAATAAAACACATGTGTATTAATATTTTGTGTAATTAATTTCTTTAATTAGTATTCATTCATTCTCTACTTAATAATATTTTCGTAGTTTTGCTCTTACGTGTCGCTTTCTTGTTTTGTACATTTAATGTTAAGTTTATACATATTTTTAAGTTTTAAGTATATTTTAAACTAGATATAAGACAATGTATATCAGTTATCTATTTATTATATAACGACTGGTTTACTATTTCAAATTCAGCTAACAAAGAAATGGAAACGAGTTTAAGAATATCGTATAGAACCGCCTGCTTTTGCAGAAAAGTCGCGTGGAAAATAATGCACTCTGTTTTCATTGACATACATAACTACTGTACATTATTATGTTTATGTATAGAAATTTATTTCGTTTACCTTATTTAAATAGGCTCAATCTTATATTTAGAACAATACAAAATTATTTCTTTTAAGGTAACTGGGGTTTACATGTATATTTCCTTTTCTTTTAAGTTTTTTGGGAAACGAAGCTTAATCTAATTTTTAAAAAATATATATATTTTTATTTTATTTATCAATACGTCCGGTTATTTGTTTAAAATACAAGTACATATTGTTTGCATTGATTGTTATAGCTACTTAAATGCTATTGAAGGAATTTAAAGGGTTTCACTGCGTTTTATAAAGTCATTTAAAAAAAAATGTAGATACATATAATAAATAAACAAAAACAAACAAATTATCATTAGAATAAATCACATCTGATATCACGGTATTTTCATACTCAAACAAATAAACGACAAACAGCATTTAAGCCTTTCTTACTGTCTTGTTATACATTTGACATTTCTTCTTTGTGTTCTTTTTTACAGGAATTTTAAAAAGGATATTTTCTCTTTTTCCCAAAATATAACAATAAAACAACAAACTAAACTCACTAAAATCGAGGTGAAAATCAAGCGATTTCACATGGCGAGTTCGAATTCGAAGAAACGCAAGAAAGGCGCTCATACAACCGGTACACAAACCCATTCTAAGATTCGAAATAGCCATGACCAAAGCCAATTCTAGGCTTTCTTTTGCGTCGAATTGGGTGCTGTTCCTGAACTATTTGTGGGTGAGTTTTCCGCAGATGGTAGGGCGCTTGTGTCACTGTTGGGGCATTCGTTGGTGGGATTTATGGCGTTAATAGTTCCACTTAGGTTGGTGTTATTGTGGGCGAGCATATTGGCACGCAACTCTGGTGGTAGGAATATCTTCACAACACTTGTAATCTTCACGCGGCAATTGGGGCAGTTTGTGCATCTAGAAATTGAAGAATAAAAAATTGTAAGTCAGGTACTTTTGAGAAAGAAAATATTCAAATTAATTTATTTCAACACTTGCTGGTGTTAAAAAGGTAAACAACTTTGTTTCGAAATAAATTTGAAAATGTGTTAAAATGCTCACCTAGATGCACACTGGCTGCACGCCAAGACATGACGACATGGGTTGAACATACTGTTTATTGAACGATCCATACAGATTTTGCATGTCATCGCCTCTGAGATCCTTGTGTCCACGCAGCGTTCGATAGCGGCCTCGCGCTCCTCCTTCTCCTTAATGGCGATGTCAACCTTCCCGGTTGTTCCACCGACAATCGAGCCATCTTTGACTGTACCACCGATAGGCAGCAGCCTACTAATCTCATCAGCCGTACTCGTCGACGCCGTGGTAATCTCAATGCCTCGTTCATGAAGAATTCTTCGCGCCTGATCGTGCACCTCGCGGCAAGTACGTTGAATATCGAAAACATAACGTTTGCCCAATTCCGTGTCCTCCTTGAACATCGAAGCAATGGTGCCCTTGAGATCACGGGTGAATTGATTGGTAACCACGCCGCGTACCTTATCACAGACATAGAACGCATGGCGTTCGGTTATCGAACGATAGAGACCAGCAGCGATAGCATGCTTCTGCAGCTTGATCTCGAGTTCCTTCCTATCGTTATGATCGTCGACATATTCCAGCTTGAATGTCCGACGGAAGGACTTGGCTGCGGCAATCGCACTGAAAGGGATGCTGAAAAGACAGACAAATTGTTGTTATAGATGGGTGTTACGACATAATGTTACTTAACAATAAGTGCTTTATTTTTCAAACAAAAGTAGCGCTATTTTCATTATCGGCGTAACCACATTGTAAAAAAAAGAACTTCAATCTGAATTTTATTGATAAAATAAGGCAGAAAAACCAGATGCAATTCAAAACAGCAGATAAAAATGTGTAAAAGGCGCCCCCATGCAATCTCTGGAGAAATTACCAAGCAATTTATTTCTTCAATCATATCTACATGCATTCATATTAAAATTACGAATTTCCCAGAATGTGCATGACATGTCACAGCAACTACATCAAGTAGGTACTCGTATGGGGAGATATCGCACTCGGGGAATGTAAAACGAACTAATCAGAACGAACAGAAAGTAATTTTCCACTTGTGGATAACGAATGAGGAAGTTTAGGCGGCGGCGGGTTGTTTTAAATTCGATCCCATAGCAGCACCTAAACGCATGAAAAAGTCGCCTCCACTCCTCGAAAGATGCATAGGCCAAGACGATGGAACCCAAGTTTGGAAGTCAAATGTATGCCTTGGCTTTGTGTAATGAAATTTTAACTAGGTACAGAGTAAAGTGACAGATGAAGTAGTTAACTGAGTATGTAATGAATAGTTATACCTACTTAATGTATACCCACCGAACTATGGCGTAGAACTTTCTAGGCTTGATTCGATTAAATTGCCTTAATTGCACGCGCCACATTTTTTTCTTAGAAGTCCGGAATGTTTTTTTTCCGGTGAGTTATTCCAGTTAGACAATGCGGGAACACGTGTTCAATTAAAGAAATCCCATAGGGAATGGTGAAATATACATCTGGAACACTGACTTGCATCACCGGCTTGCTTGTTAAAGGCAGCCATTACTTCTTCTAAAGGTTGTCCCATCATTCACGCAAAATATAGTTTTTATAGAAAATACAGGTTTTTAATTAGAACATTTTCTCTTAAAGGAGACAACTTTACTGGGAGCCTTCTTCTTCAATGATACGAGCGAACTAGGTAATACCGACGCCAGAAGTCTACTCCGCTTCATAAGAAGCTCAAATTGGTTTTTTGAGTGAGGATTTAGGAGTTTTGATCCTTCGGTACCACAATGGACCTTTTATACTGGTCTAAGTGTGCTGGCTTTCGTATCCGTTTTAACCCAACCTAACCTATTAATTCATGGAGTATACCGATTGGGGTTATGTATGGAGTAGCACATCGGGTAAATGGCAGCCACGACTTTGCTGGCAAGTACAAGCTCTTTTATTAAAATGACCGTTTCGCATAAATGGGGCTGAATTTCATTAATGTCGTTTTCCATTGGGCAAAAAGAAGCGTCCGGGAGAGTCCGGAATTGAAAAAATCACTTCTGAAACCGTTCCATTGGCACAAAAAATACTCTTCTGGTGATTCTGAGGAGAGAAATTCGCTTCTCGATTTGAAGTCAGAATCCACTCAAGAAGCACTCACACAAGTGAAATTTATGTATTTTATACAAGCCAGCTGACAGCAGCCGTAGATAATTTTGTGGCATTTCACCAATACATTTCTGCATTCAACCAGAAGCACTTTTCTTGTTCCATTGGAGTTCAGAATGAGTGAATCCCCGAGTGAAACCAATGGAAAACGACATTAATAAATTCAAATTCAAACTCAATAGGCCTACACTGGCACACATAAATTGAGTCAATAACCTGAGAGAACAAACTAGCTACGCTCTTTAGAGCAGAAAAGAAGGACACGTACTTCAACGACATGTTTTCCTTTTGTGCATGGTTTTTACACATCGCGCAAACAACAAATAAGGTCAATCGGGAAGTTGTAATGCACATCCTGGGCAGCTGCTGTTTCAATTATTTTCTTTGCGCAAAAAGAAGCGGAAAAGAACGGCAAATTTATTACATTATCAGGACCACCGTCCCCTGGGAAGATGGGAACAAGCAATCAATCGGAGCGAGGAACCAAACGTGACCAAGATATTGCCTTATTCAGATGGGACAAGTAAGACAACTCTGATTTGCTTTCTTTTCTGCCGAAGAAGACATAACATTAATAAATCAGTGTGAAGCGCACAGTATTGAATTGATTCGCAGAGAATAAGGATAGACTAGTTTTACCTGAACCACACTATGTGTGTATTTTTTCATTTAATATAGGTTAACAAGAGAAAATAATAGGCTTTTTAAACTTACTTGTTTTTCTCATCTCCAGTGCAGACCGTGATGCCATGAGCACCGACTGAAATATCACAACGCATCGCATTTTCGTTGGTTGTCACACCGCTGAACAGTTCCTCCCCATAGCCGGGAAGGTCTTGGATCTCTTGCAGCAACCAGTACTTGGCGGACTTTGCTGGCATATTCAGCCTGGACAGCTTCTCATGTTCGATGGCGATTTGACGAAGGAACTCCTCGGGCAGCTCACCATTAACGCAGTCCACTGCTCTTATGACATAGTCCTCGTATATGCTTAGCGGAGATGTAACCAATGAAGTTTCCAGCCTTAGGGCCTCCGTCGAATTCGAGGTTATAGGTGGGGATGATGATGGAGTACTTATTGTGGGACTGGGAGTTGATGAAGTTGACGCTATTGAATGATCGCCAATAGATATTTGTAAATGTAGGTGCTGGGGATTCTCAATATTTTCACAGGACTTCTGCTTTGATAGGCGACGTTTTTTCAGCATAAACCCGTGGTCCTTTTCCTTCTTTTCCTTTTGCTGTTGCTGGATGTGCCTCAAAAGCTGCTCCTGTTGTTCTTGTCTTATGCGTAGGGGACATTTAGATTTCAGTGACAATTCATTGAACCGTATGCCATCAGCTTGACACAAGAGTGCACTCAATTTTGCAGCATTATTCCAATCTTTGGCATTCAAACGTCCTTGGCGAAGATCTACTTTGGCTTGCATATAGAAGAGATTGCGAACGCTCTCCTGGAGAATAAAGTGGACTGGTACCCAGAATTTGACACGCAACGCCAACATTAGTTGAATACCACTGCCACTGCAGCTACCGTCTTGAGTTAGACGATTGCGTAGGTTGATCCATTGGCGGGGACGAGTCTCCTTCTGATTGGGCACCCAGTGCTCGAGACCAAAGTATTCCATTTCGCAGATGATGCCTAGAGCTTTGCAAACCTGAAATGGTAGGAAAAAAAATTACAGATAAGTACGAATTTAATCAAAATCACTTAAAATAATGAAATAAATTAAATAAAACTTAAAAATGATGACAAAAATAGACCCGCATTTCTCAAAAAGTAATTCTAGTCCAGCTTCATTTAAAATAGAAGCTAAGCATTTTTATTATAGGACCCAGTATCTCCATGGTTGATTGGAATGTTTTGGGCATTATATTTTAAGGTATCTCGAAAGTGTTTAGCTCCCTAAACTTACAGAGCATAAATTAGCGATAAGCATGAATACGAGTACACTTTGGACAGCTATCAAAAATGTGTCCATATGTTTTCAAACAATTTAAAATGATAAAATACTTAATTAGCGATATTAGAATGTGCGACGCAAATTTTATTTAATTTCTCCAAGTTTATCTAAGAAATTTAGCTGTTAGGCTTGGTTATCGTAGGGACCTACTTCGTCAAAATGATTTATGAGAAATTCTTTCATCCAAAGGCATAAATCAATTTAGTTAAGTCCAATTTACTTAATTACAGGTCCATATATTTTTTAAAATTATTTTTTAAGATAACATTTGCAAGTGCGCATTCATTTTTTATGACAACGTTAATGAAGATTATATAATTGTTTCAAAAAGGTTCAGCTGGTAAGTTGATGTTTAAGGGACAAATTGATAAGGCGGGTACTTTTTTTTTTAAATTAAAAATAGCTTTGAAACCATGAATGATCAGGACAGGAATCTAGTTCTTCGTGGAGTGTTAAAGGATTTGAAATGAATTGTTGATAAAGGGCGCCCTAAGGACCCTTAGAATCATATCAATTCAAGGGAAATAATTGTAACTGATGACTCACACTGTTCTTAATTCATAATGCGGCTCTTAAAGCTTTTGCCAATCTGTCGGAATGTGTCGTCGATAAGAGCAGTATGTGTTTTTCAAATGCTTTTATAACAACCACTTCAGTTTTAATACAACTTACCGACATTCTTCTTAATCTTTCGTTGCAATTTAAGTGTTCATATTTAATTTGCATATAAAAAGGCGATCTGCTCAAGAAAAAAAAATAAGGGAAAAGGAAATCTGTGGTCAACCAAGATAAGGGAACATATGAGTAAACTTATAATTCGAAATCTTATCTTTGCAGTTTTCTCTCTCCAGTTTCCGTGTTTAATTTATTCATGTAATTGAGCTTCCTGTGATTCATTTCAATCATTTTATTTGTTTCTGTCAGTTATGGACAAATAGAACTTGTTTATATTTTGTTTTTTACAGATAAACCCTGCCGAACCAATAAAAAGCCAAAAACAATTTAATTAAACATTCACATTGGATCGGATGTGGATGAATACGAAAAGAGAACAGTCATAAATTATCTGAAACTGTCAGTGACAGCGAATGCTATTGTTATATGCCTTGTACCAACATGATTTGGGGTAAAGTACTTTCGAATTGGATTTTACTGGCATCATAGAAATGGAAATTCATTTAATTATTTTACTAAATGGAATTTTGTAGTTAAGGTACCTTCCTATATGTATAGATGCATTCATGTATATGTATAACATCATCACGTATGAACATATTTAATAGGACAATTTGACAATGAAAATGAAGCCTACATAGTCGAATGCGATACACTTAAGGAGTGTTGTCAATAATTGATGATTGTACTAGATTCAAGTGCAATTATGCGATTTGAACATGAACTATATTCCAGATAAAACACAGTAACCTTTTGGGAAAGTCTGACAAACATCAAAGGGTAGATGGACCCTTCCATTCCACTCGTGTCGAATGTACAAAGAAAAGCTTTTACTTTTTGCGCCTTATACACGCACATCACATTATTTTGAGGTGGATTTATATATTGACGGATTGAGATACGGCCCAAATGCTGGATTGACATGGTTGTCATTGAAAAACGCAATATACATAATAGGTTTGTTTGACGCATTCAACATGACTTCTATGGCGTCCTAGTTGGGCCCTAAACTGACCACAGTTAATTTCTCGGGGAAAGAATTCAGTGTTGAGTTTCGCTGTCATTTTTCTTTCTGTCATAAATTTTTCAATGTTAAACTTCAGATTTTTGAATTTTGACACTTCGAAATGTCAACTGAGTTTACAGGGAGGATTTTCTTGACAAGATTCGTCGGCTCCCCCTTCGTAAACGTCAACTGAAACAGCTGTGACCGATCTAGGCCACTCAAAACTGAGATAAATCAAGTCAGCTGGCTGTCAGACTTACTAAACTAAATACTTGAACGTTCCCAATAGGATAGGACATAGGAATCCGTTTCTTCCAAAAAGTTTATGAGAGAGCAAGACATTACCCTTCCATTTCAAGTCTTACTACTTTTTATCTCAACAAATGTCTTCTAGTAATAATTGAAAGAACTGTCAGGTGCCCGTAAGAGTTAGCCAAAGATTCGAAATTCTGAAAGGGTTCGCAAACTTTTCCGCAAGTTTCTCTCTCTGGGAGAGTATTTATCCCCACCGCTGTCATTTTGACAGTTTATTTTTAATTCTTACAGTACAAATACAAAAATATCCACGGCACAAGAGCAGGTTTGGTTTTTGTTTACTAATGCCCACCCCACCCCCAAAATGTTTGTAAATAAAATACTCATTAACGACCAGTACTTCTATAAAAAAAAATACAGTTTATTTCTCGTCGACAAGAGCACACAGCACTGCCATATCATTAAAGTGACAAACACGCGGGTAGTTAAGTACTTACGAGAAGCCACCCCCGCCCTTTTTCGCTCATCATAAATAATACCGCTTACAAATTGCTACGTGTGGTTTCGTTCGCCCCAACCGTTAAGTATGTATCTCAAAAATGTATACATATAAAAGAGGGAAATTCACATTTGAATAGGGAGTAATCTATTCAAATGACAGGCACTTTACGCTAGGGGTTGAATTCACGAGCTCTTAAATATCCGCCAGGTACTAAAGTACACACAGCGGATGAGCATTTTTCTTTTTACTTTTCGCAATCAAAAAAAAACCTATGGAGCTTGCGGACACATTTTAAAAAGACCTCGTGTTTCTGACACGTGTAAAGACCACCATTTTAAAATGCGTGTATACCTTGACCTATATAAGTAAACAAAGGCCACAATATTAATCACACGTTTTTGACACATCAACGCCCTTAATGCTGGTCCTTTCGAGGTGCTTTGACCCCAATGTGGAGTCGCTTTAGCGCCCTTTAATTCATCCGATGACAGTGCATGCGAGATGAGAAAAATATCCAGGGAATACAAACAAAACCTGGGTTTACCCGAGGGGTGTTCTGTTGTGGACAATTTAAAACCTTCAGTGGATCCACATCTGAAACAAGGAGAAATAAAGAAAGGGGCGATGAGTCAAGAACCATTTGAACGCGACAGACGGATGGACAAAGAGACAGAGTAATCTCGTGAACGCGTTTCTAATGCTCAACTGATGTTCTGCTGCTGGCTGTGATACTCTTGTACAGCGGAGATGGAATCTGTTTTGAAAAATGTGCAATTTAACACAGCTATGCTGTTGTTACTGTTATTTTTGTATATATCTACTTGTCATGGAGACAATCACACAGGGAAGATGAAAGCTATTTCGAGTGAGTGATGTTTTGGAAGTCTTCTTTTATTGCAATTGATGTTTAGTTATTCTTGCTTAAGCTGTGTTTATTTTTGTTTTAGGTATAACATCGGTCTGCCTGCGGAAGCAAGAAACTTGTGGCATGGACGTAAGGTATATCTTTTGCTATAAGAAGTGGCCAATTATGTTTGCTTAAACGATACGTTGTAATTAAAAATGTTTTGGGGATTTGCTATTCACTTAATTACCAACTGGAAATTTTGACAAATTAGTTTCGTTCAGTTTCAGTGCAAACTTCAGTAAACATCCACTCACCCTAATTGAGATTTCGCTGTACATAGATGCCTAGGAACGAGAATGTTGAGGGATGTCAATATGTATCATTAATAAAACTGAAAAGTATTGTGTGCCTGTCCATGCCCTACCTACTACTCTGTAAATCCAAAAGTACAATGAAAGGAACCTCGATTGGAATTAAAATGTAAAGGGCGCCACCTATTTGAAGAGGTTGATAAGCTTTATGTTGCAAATCTAACCACATGTCATCGAAAATCATTTCTACGCCGATTAGGAAGAAGACAAAAAAACATTTACAACTTTTGTGATAGTACGATTCACACTTCCTTATTAACATTCTGCGCTTCTCTGTCTAAACGTTCAATTTCGCATTCCTCCCACACAAAAAAGGATTATCCCCAACAAAGATGAAAAGTGCCAGTAGCTATTCGTCGGCTTTACAAAGTTAAAGCATGCCCGCGCTATTCCTTCTACAATTGTAATTCGAACAACATAAAGGAAACCAGTCTAGACGCAATCACACAAAGGATTTGATGGATGTTCTTCTCAAAACAGCTTTAAATTGTTCGAGCAATTATATAAAGCGATTCTAAGAGGAATACATTATAGAACGGGTAAACAGCCGACAGACAGCTTTCAAAGATGTGCAAACTTCGGTACATTTACCCAATGGGAAAATCGTCTCATAGGTAGTGGTAGATATATTTCCGCCACTCTCACTGGAGAAACGTTACTCATGTATTCACTAGAGAAAATCAAACCTTTCTTCAAGCACGCACGGAGTGCCAAGAGCAAGCACAAACAGAAGAAGCAAGGTCAGGTTAATCAAAATGTCTCGATTATTTGAGAAATTTATAAAAAAAACCTCAGAAATACATCTATTTTGGACGGAAATATTTGTAGATATAAAAAGGTGGGGCTGTAGGCGCAAAAGTGTTGTAGTTTTTGCAAATGGCGGCAAATGTGAAGTAAAAAGATACAAAATAAGCCACAACATGACATAAATGAGGAAAATTGTTTCGAGTTTTTGTTCCCGGTCGTCCGAACGCAACAAGGCAAACAACGACGTTGAGCCTAAAAGACTATGGGACAACACGAGATGCTTCCAGGTCTGGCCGGTCCCAGAGCAAGAGTTCTGCTGAAAATATCCCAGATGAAGATGTCGCAGAGTACCCCGCAAAAGGGGCTTCAATCCGCGGTCTTTACACATAATTTTGGTAGAAGACTTGAAGTTGTTCCCCTACAAAGTCCAGACAGTGCATTAGCTATTAGCTGTTGACCACCAAACGCGTGTAACCTACGCCCAAGCCATCCTGAATCGTTTTGGCGATTTACAATGACCGACAAAATGTTATAGACTTCTTTTTGTGCGATTTTTTTTGAAGTCACGAGTCTTTATCAACAAGCTTTGAAGCCCTCAAAGAGAATATCCGTCAAGAATGCGATGACCTCTCGACGGAAGTTCTGGCAAGAGTGACGGAAAATGCCACAAATCATATCCGATATCATTTTCTCGACTTAATGGAAACAAATTTCAGACATCATACCTACATATTTCAAAAGCATTCATATAAAAAAGAAAGGGTGACCTTGTCAGAATGATACTCTGAGTCGGAAATAAGTAAACAATTTTCCTTAAATTGCAACAAATATAATTCCATCTGACAACATTTTAACACTACATGTTTGCCGTATACACATACCCACCTACCTAGATTATATATTTACATCTTTGTTTAACATTTAGGTAAGTAGGTAGGTAGGTATGAACAGTTGAAACAGCAAGCAAAAATTAGCAAGTGCTTATCGGTCGTGCTAAACGTTGAATAAAACCGCAAAGTTCGAAGTCCAACTCCAAGAAAACAGATTAAACAAACAATTTGATGCAAAAAATGTGGGTAGGTATGCCGACATATGTATTTTTTACATACATATCTACCACACATGCCCAAATAAAAGACCTTTTATCAAACTTAATAAAAACAAAACGCTGTTTAAAGTTTAAAAATTCAAATGAATCATTTTGCAAATTCCTAAAATTTAAACAACAACAGAAAAGAAGTTATAAAGGCCGGATGTCATCTGCAGAAGATATAGGTATATCCACATCTTTATTTTCATTCATCAATTGCATGATGAAAGATGCTGGATTGTTGCAGGATGCAGCTGCCTTTTACGCCCGGCTGTAATGCGTTTGAGTGTGTTCCTCTTTACCGTACTGTTTCCACGATTCAAAATGCAGTTTATTTTTCTATACAGATTCTCTTAAAAATGGAATGAAAGAGAATGCATATCTGTATCTGTTCTGTTTCTGTCTGTACAAGTACAGATTAAGCGGGGAAACGATACAGTACAGGCACAGGGCAGGGTACACCTTAGTCAAATTTGTCTCGTCATTTATCGGTGTATCGTGTGCAATTTTTGTTGAATAGATGCGAAATTCATCTTAAAGTTCATTTCGACTTTATCCCTTAGAGAAGAGCACAAGAGAACCGTGTTAAAAGAGAGAGATGATATAGCATAAAGCAAAGCATTGCATATCCAGTTCAGTGAATTGAATTGACGACAACGACAGACAAGACAACACAAAACAGAATGAGAAAATCGTGAAAGCCGAATTGGACTTTGAACAGCGACCCAAACAGAAACTGAACTTTGGACTCGTTGGCGATCGTTGTGTGTAAGTTGAATGCCATTTGGTTGCATGCATTTTCAAAGATACATTTTGAGCAGGTGAGAGGAGGTGGACGGACACGGAATGGATTGGATACGTACGCTTTTCTTTTGTTTATTTAGCTTTTTTTATAAGGTAGATATAGGTATAGGTACCGATATTTTGTTTGTTTGCATTTAAATTTAAATACCTACCTACCTAACCCATATGCAAGGGTTTCGTTATTGGGTTGGGTTGGGTAAATTATAGCATTATAGGTAAAATGTTCGGTTGTAAACAATTTTTTATATGAACCTACATATTTATAAATGCGTAGGTAAGTATCGTCAGTCTGTTTGTAAATTATTGTAACGTTCTTTCGTTAAGGCAATTCAGGACTGATTGGTAATTTGTTGAGAAATATTTCTAATAGGTAGGTAGGTATCTATTGCCATTTGTCAATGTTTGCAAAGGTACTACAAAATGCCAGATCAATCAACTTACGCAAGTTCTGTCATTTGCTGCCAAAATTCGTCTGTGGTTGATTCCGCTGATAGATACTGTAGAACACATCCAAAACTTTGCTTCACCGTGAAGATTCGTCCTCTTTCTGTGAGGCCCCTTTTTCACGAAAAGGCAGGTACCTACCTAGCTACCTACGTCGTCTTCCGAAAGTTGTCGAACTCGAATACTTGAATCACTAGGTGATTACATTGGGCGAAGCTTTTAAAGAACAGAATGAATAGATCCTTAATCGCATACGCATTGATCAACTAGGTATGTAGGGTTACCAAACGTCTCCCTTCTAAGTCTCAAAGATGATTTTATTTCCTTTTCTGGTCCTCCAATCAGGTAGCCCTACAACTTCCTAGGTATACCTAGTGTACGAGGTTATTGAACAATCAAACGAGTTGATTAACTAGGTTTACCCACAACCAGGGTTGCCATGTCTTGAACTAATTGTATAGCCCAATTTCAACTTTGTTGTAACTAAAATGTTTGTTTTATTTCTTCAGTTAGAGTTTATTTATTTTTAAAAAATTAACACGAAATAAACAAATGCACCTAGAAACTCATAAAAAGAAAACTATTTAGTAACCCAAGTTTCTGATAAATTGTCCAATCTGAAAAGCCTGCCCACAACTAGTGTAGTGCAGGTAAGTGCGAGCCCATGTCAGTTATAAAAATAATCAGACGCTTTTGGTTGAATGAGTTGCGCAAGTAATAGGTACCTATAAGATCGGCATTTTCAATAATTGATGTCGAGCGTGTGCACTGTTCACTTTATGTTATGTAGAACTAGGTTCTACGAGTGTGAACGAATAGCAGTATGGGTTCAGAGGTTGAAGTGATGTATACTACTGTCTCAGTGAGGATACCACACACAGGTCTTAGGTTTTTTCAGCCATTTAACTCCACCTCTCGTTTTGACAAACATCCAAGATCTAAGTGCTTAGAAAGCTTCTCAATTTCGCCGCCTCAAACACAGATAGATAGGGCATCAAATAGCAGCTCCCTTCCCCTAGTCCTAAAAATAAAACTACATGTTCTTGCTTGTTCCCTCTTCCCTCCCACGATATGGACATGTAGGGTGGCCCATATGTACCTTCTTTAAAGTTTTAATTTAGGTACCTATCGGTTTCGATTTCGAGCAGCCCAAACTACACCAGTTTTTGAATACCGCCCTGCATATACCTAGCTTCAGTTCTCAATCCATTAACGAGGGGATAAACTAACACAAAAATATAAAAAAAATTATATTATCATCCGGTGGTTTATAGAATACAGTAGATACACACTCCCATTGCATTGCCTGTCCGCCAACTGCGGATGAGAAAAAAATTCCCAACAGTGAACGCCACCATCTTAATAGCCTTGTCGCCAAAGACAAACAGCCACAGCCCCCCTGCCGCTGCTGCAGCCCTACCTATCCAACAGCCACCACCACCGTACAACGTACATCAGACATCAGAGAAGCATTTCGTGTTTTTGTGTGATCACTCGGTGAGCACGTGCCATGAAATTGTCCATTTGACGCGGTGTTCACTCAAGCTAAGAAACGGCGGCGGCGACGACGAACAGAACAACAAACAAATAATATAAGAGAAGAATGAACGCCAAAAAGGAGATAAACTAAAGAAAGAAAATAAAAGCAGAGCACTGAGCACAGCACAAAGTCAAAAACACAAAACCTAACCAAACATTTTCTTGTTCCATGCTTATTTCTTGCAGAGGGATTTGCGTGGTCGTGTCGTTGTTGGATGGTGGAATGGAATTGGTAAGGCGCTCGCTCTCTGTCATCATCGGATCAACATCAACATCTGTTTCTGTATCCATATCCGCAGGCAGGCACAGAGATTGTACACAACATAATATGGGTGCATGGGTGTATTGTTTTTGTTTTGCGACAAGTGAATTTATTTGGACTTTGACCAATCCCACCATTCAAGCCAAGTATAATATCTTTTACAAAATCAACAGACGCTATATATCTGTAGATGGCTGCGTGTTCTATTTGGCTTTCAGATCAGATATACATTCATCCTATGGATACTTTGTATGTGTTTCGACTCACGTACCTAGTTAGGTTAGGTCATTGTGTCGTATTTTTACTTTGTAGCTGTACTGTATGTATTTTTTTTAAATTGGCCGAATAATTAATCAATTAAGGACCAAGAAAGCACTTAACACGTTGTAAAATACCTACCTTCTGTTTTGTGCTAAGGAGCTCTGAAAACAATTCCACAAATTGCCCGTCAAACTGGTCCGTTGGTACAAAAATAGGTATACGCATTACCTCGAACGAGACGGAATAGGATTCGACAAAACTAATATATTTAAGAACCATAAATCAGAAAATTTGACGGTGCTAAGGTGGATGTTCGTTCAATAGTCACCCCACCGGAGAACAGCAATACACTCCACTCCAACTACTTAAACGAATTAGGGGTTTGTGTCGCACATCGAGTCTGAGTGCTATAACGACAGCGGCACACCAGGGTGGGGCACCCTGTTTTACTATTTCAAAACAAATGTTGTGGCATCAAGTTCGTCATTCAAATGTATTTATTGATCTTGTACAAACTTCGTTTTCGTGGCTTATAAACCGGGGATTTCGCTGGAATTCAGCCTCATCCGAGACGGAGTTTATTTTGTAAATAGAATCACATTAAGCGCCCTAAATATACAGGCTCACCAAGTTCGTATGTGCGCAGTGCTATAATGTTTGTGAATTGGGAAGCCAAATACAGTAGGTAAAGGATATAAGAAATTCCAAAAATCCCAATGATTTCTTTCTTATATCAGTTTTTTTTTCTTATAAGCGAAGAAAGGATATAAGAAAAATAATTCCTTATATCAGTAGCACGGAAAAAGACCACAAATTTCTTATTAGTAATAAAAGAACAAATTTTCGAATATGATTGACATGTTGATTCGTTGCAGTGTCATCAGCTTTCACTTTGTATTTTTTAAGGCCCTTTCACATTTTGCGTTTACACTGACATTTTGTTCACGTAATTCGTTTTATAACAGACAGAAAGCAAACATTCTTATAAACGTTTTATTTTTCATATATTTTTTCATTTGGGTGCTGGAAATATAGTTTCTTATATCTGATTTTTTCTTTTAAGGGTTTTTCTTTTATCCGTTTTAATTTACAAGGATTAATATGGAAAAAGACACGGTGCATTTAGTTGCGTTTCTTTGCATGGTAGGTACAAGGACCAAGACAAGACAATTTTTTGAAATTCTTGTGCAACAGAAAAGCAATTAATATGACACGTCCCAGTTAATTTCAGAACTTAGTTTTAACTCTGAGTTTTTGGCTTTGGGCTTTGTAATACCTACTCAGAATGTACAGGGACCTACGATCAATATTACTAGGTACTTGACAAGTATCAATGAATATTTTTTTTTTATCAAGTGGGTAACATTGATGATAAATCGCCTCCACATGTATCTATGAATATTTACAATATATTTGCTTGAATTATGTTCAGTCTTTTCAAAGTTGTCAGTGAGTATGGACACTAATTTATATTTGCTTCAAATCTTTATCGATATATGCGGCCGATTTTACTTTTCACAAATAGGTACGTATTTTAGCGATAGGTACGCATACAAAACTATTATTTCACAAATGACAACATTGACAAGGAGTAAGTGCTGCAAATATGGCCCACCCTTAACATTTTTTGAAATTAAATCACGAATTTAAGTCGAATTCATTAAATTTTTTCTAATATAGTCGTAGAAATGATTTTTCGCCCATCTTTTATAATTTTAATAATAAAATTAAACTTAACAAAAAGATAAAAACAAAATCTTAAGGAAACTCAATTTTTCTCTTTTCAAAAAAGTGCGGCTAATATGGCTCACCTGGTGTTAAATATGTCCAACCCTTGTTTTTTTTCTATTAACCGCATCATGTCTTTCTTAACCCATGTCGGTCCTTTGATTTGTGTTTTTCTTAGAGAACGAATCGATTCTATCGCGTGTCAAATGCCCACAAATGGGGGAACCCTGTGTTTTTTCACTAAATTTCATTTTTCATACACGTCTAAAACTGTTTTTTAATTCTGATAACACAAAAAATAAGGAAAGCATTAACGCTTTTTAGACTTAGAAAGAGATTATCAAATTTAAAGAAAATACAATATGAAAACAATTAACAAAAGTAACCAACAAATTATATGGAAAACAAAAAAAGCGAATACTATCAATATCTTCCTCATCCTCCGAGCCATGCCTACCTCGATTGAATAAGACAAAACTAGTCTGAACTTTCCACTTAAGGATATATGCAGCCTTATTGTGAGTTTCGCCCGAACAATAGTCCACCCGAAAAATTGACATTTCATTTTTCGCTTATTATGAGTTCAGGACGAAAAATTTCTGATTTTTGAAAAAATTCCCGTTTTTGGCAGCACATTTTCGGGCGGAATATACTGCTATTTACAACATAAGTTTTCCATTCATTTTTTAGAGGCAAAAAATTTAAAATTTAAGTTAATTTTCGGGCGAAACTTGCAATAGCTTTTATATTTTTGGGCGGACAGCATTTCGCCAGGTGAAATGAAATGTTTTTCGGGCGAAACTCACAATAAGGCTGATAGTGGTGGGCCATATTTTCCGCACTTACTCTAACATTAAAGCATCCTGCACACGACCAAATCATTGTCAATTAACATTGAAGAAAACCAAATTAAAGTACACGGAGTTTGACTAAATTTGGTTAATGTGTTCTAATGAATTTTTATTAAAAAACGGACCTATTACAAGTCTTAATTTATAGAAGTGTCTAATGTCTACATCTGAAAAATAACCCACTTTACATTCATTTTTGACTTATCGCTGTTTCGCTGCTGTCAAATATAGGTTAAAAGTTTGAAAGATCTATAAAAATGATCAAGTTCGATCACCAGAAAAACAAATATATCATTTAAAGATTTTCTCCACCTCTCCCGAACGTCTGACAAACTTTCGAAAGTATTATTCTCCTGTGAAAACCTCCACAGAGTTGTCTCAAAAATAAGCAATAAACACTCATACAAAACCAACGCTTTTGAGACGTATTTCTTTAACACGTTACACTACACCTAGAACTGGAATTGTCTTCTCGCAATATTTATATCTACAATAAGCATTTAAACAAACCTACATACAAATATATTTTTTATAATTTACGTAAGTTGTTAGGTCTTGATAACAAACATCAAGTAGAAAAACGAGATTTTGTGTTACCTACTTGACTTTTACTTAAAAGCACGGTCAGACAACACAAAACCACTTTAGTCAAAATTTGTATATATAAAGGAATAGGTAGTATATTATCGCATTCAAAAGAATTTAAATGTTATGAACAGAGATAGTATAAGGTACTTGGTACCCTAGAGACTAGAATATTTGTTTTATTTCGCAACGCAAAATAAATTAACAACACTCCCACAATTACGTAACTTTACAGCAAATATATAGATAAATGCAAACGCCGTTCTCTGTTAATGAAGTAGCAATGTCAATATTAAGTTGGTATAAATATATCAAATAGTTTATGCCAATAGGTGTCTAATAGCCAAACAGATATTATAGTTCAAAAGTACAGAGATCAAGCCGCAAAAACAACAAAATTTATACAGTCAACGTACACGCCGCATTTCATTTCGAATTCGATTCGTATAAGTAGGTATTTCTGTATCTGTCTAATGTATCTTTGCCATATAGAGATACAACAATAAAAACTAAATTTATGTGCACCGTCCAAAGTCCACAAACAAGAAAGCACAGCCAAAGAAAAATGTGAAACAAATTACGCGGGAAATCTTAAATTAACATAGTGAACAGCACAACAAAGCGAAACGGCAAAGAAGTGTGAATGTAGGTAGTACATTATTTAAACTGTAAAATGTTTACACTACGCCTTGTAATCCAGAAAAGAATAAAATTAATTTAAAAATGGTTTGTTCGTGAGCGTGAATACAATAATATAAATTGAGTAATGTACGGGTATTAACGAAAGGTGTGGGCGTTCGTACTTGTACCTCCCGAACACTTTTTGAGCCTCACTCACGTGGCGTAGGAAATAGATAGATACTCTTATTTTTGTATTATTAACAGGGTAAAGCTAACTATTGAAATATTTGTTGTGAGAGGATTTTTGTCTAATCTGCCAAAAAAAGTGTTGAATCTGCCCCACTCTACCCTATAACAATCTTATATTTTATCACTTATTTAAATTTGTTTTTGTCATGTTTGTAATTTACAAAAAATTCAGACAACCAGAATACAGGAAAATAATAGTTTTCTTCAGAAAACCTATTCCTAAGATTTGACACAATGCCTATGAATATAAACAATAAATTATGGACTTATATCCAACTTTGGTTATATTCATAGGCAATGTGTCAATTATGGACTTATATTCAACTTTGCTAAGTGCTGGACCATAGGAAAGAAGGGAGAGCTGATACTGGGCACCTTCGAAAGAAAAATTCTTCGGCGGATTTTCGGTCCTGTGTGCGAGGAGGGTGACTTGAAGAGAACATGCAACCGCGAACTCTATGAGCTGTATCAAGATGTGTAAGAAGGCCAAAAAGGCAAAACACGTCGACTACATTGGCTCGGCCACATCGAGCGAATGGACAATAATGCTCCGGCTAAGAGAATCTTTGAATCCCAGCTCCCAGGGTCGACAAGACAAGGAAGACCGAACCTCCGTTTCAAAGAACAAGCCATCGCGGATGCCAGAGCGCTTGGTCTGGACAACTGGAAGCAACGTGCCCGGAATCGTAGAGGATGGAAGGTTTCAGTGTCTTAGGCAGAGTAAGGAAGTATCCCACTTTGGTGGGACAATATTGACAATCTAATTTTGAACTGATGTCCCGCCAAATAAGAATAAAAGTCCTTTACGAACTTACGGTAACGCATCACCAGGTATTGGAGCAGTTTTTAAATTTGGAACAGTGATAAACTTTATTTCTATGTTCGAAAAGGAGGAAAACTTATGGAATCGGATATTGAATGTCAAACTGGTAAACTGAGCAAATGATGCGTCTAGATCAGGTATACGGTATACCTAGTGCACACATGTGTACCTACATTTGGTTCATATCGGGCCTTAAAGCTTATAGTCCGCTGCTCGAGCTAAATTCTCTCCAAAATTTAACAGAGCTCAATTTAAGCGAATCTCTTTAGCCGAGTGGGAGTGCAGCTGTAGCTAAAGAAACATTTTCTTTTGATTTAGAATATACTTCAAGAATCTGTCAAAGTTTGCTGCCTTACTTTAAATTAACGAACAGGACCATCTTCCATTTTACTAGTCCTATTTTACTGTGGGCCCTACCAACAACCGAAAAATTTGCTTAAAACAATTTTTTTTAGAACCGCGAGGTTTTCGAAGTGTATTAATGCCACAGAACAAAATAAATAAAAAATCCTGGACTTAAATAATCGGTTAGGTTAGACTCGACTTTCTTCGGATCGAAAATTACAGTCTCGATTATCGTCAATAATAGCTTGATTGATGGTACACTAAAGTCGAGTCCAAATTTGGTTGTTAGTAAGGTAGTATGTTACTTTGTCAATTGTTTAACTCGATTTCATTCACGTTACTATCCTCTCTAAAAATAAAGTGAGTATTCGATTAATAAATATATCACTTTAAGTTTATGAGCTTAATTTTTATATTTTAACCTGTTGTCATGTGATGTAACTGCAGTGAAATATGTATTAAGGAATTTCCTGTTCGCATTCATATATTCATTTTACGTAAGCTTGCAAAACAAATTAAATCTATCAATTTGAAAAGCAAATAACATGTCTGTCATACGGAACTATAATTACAGCTGAGAATGACTTTTGCAGTCATTTGCTATTCAACTACCATTAACCATTAGCTATAGAGTCGTGAGAATTACAAATGCAAGCCAATGTGCCTTACTCGTTCCTACACCTGCCATATCCACATTTCCTATTAGGTATACAATTTAAAATCAACCGCAAATAATTTAAAAAAATTAAAATAAATGCACACAATTTTGTCGGTGGTCGCATGTAGGTAATTTTTTTAACTTAGCCGATAATTTATTTTCCAACTTCAGATCATTTAGGTGACGCATGGCAATGCTAAAGAATCATCAGAGATGCTTTTATATTACAACTGAATATATGTAGTGTGCAATGTATATATGTACGGATTTTTATATTAAACTTTACGATGCCGTGTGGTAACAGTCATGAGTTCGGTGTGATTTTTCTGCGATTTTTCTGGGGTGCACATAACTGGATGGTGATGTAGAAGTTCAAAGTCTATTTCCGAGTTCCGCTTACTAACTTTAAAGCAAACCAATTACCGACAGCATTATAATGTTAGAAAAGAGTTACCCGGATAAGAATTTAAGTTATAAAATTAAAATGCGCGGGCAGGGGAACAATGAATATACCTACGTGACTTTTTTCATGCAAACAGATAAAGGTCTATTAATACCCCGAGCCAGGTACCTATTTTTCTTTTCTGATGCATTTAATTATGTAATAACGTCGATTCCATGAAGATGAAGCCAAATTCGGCTATAGGTATATTTAATGAGTTATTACCTGCAAATAAAAAAAAGAAAAACAATTTGTTAAAGTAAATCTTTTAAGTAGAATAATAAAATGTTTATGATCTTAATTATATTGTTTTTTGTTTACAAAAAGAGCTATTTTTTATTGAGAACTGTGAAATGCTAGCTAAGAGTTAATGACCAAGGTATTTATCTGAGACGTCCGGCACTTCCGCGATCAATGGACTTTGATTGTTTTCACCTATACCAACTGAAATGAATCATGCAGCAATACCTGACAGGCATTTCTTAATTCTAGATAATTCAAAAGATTATTTTTAATATAGATTAAAATAAATAAGGATTGTGATTGCGATTGTTATCAGTTAACTCAGTTACAAAAATATATTTCACTTCATTGGCGATAAGTGGGTAGGTCTACATATTTAAATTTAAATTTACTTTATTGATACGATTTCAATTTTCAGATAAAATGGTTTAAAAAAGGTTGCTTATTACAAATCATAATCAATTTATTGACTAATTTATTATCAGTTCAATGCTGGAGTGCTTTTTTTTTATTTAAATGCGGAAAATCTGCATTGACAAATTAGTACTAAACATTTTACAAACGTAACGTTTCGTATCTCTAAATACGGAAAGAGGGGAATTATATGACAAGATCCATCTGCCACTTAAACACAGACCCTCTACAAAGTTTAGTCTGGGAGGACCCAAGGATGAGCAAGTTACAATCAATTATGAAATAAATTCTGTCAGAAGAAATCAGAAAATACTGCTCATCATCCAGTCTCGACTTTACTACAATGCTAAGAACGTAGCAAAGACTGCAATAGGACGGAAGAAGGGCATTTCATTAAGCGGTTCATATATGTATCTTTAAATTTAAATAAAACAAAATGTGTGTGAGATATCACTGAAGTTCTTTATTCGTTTGAAAGATGCCAATTTGTGTGAGTACAACATTCTTTAAATGCTCGCCGCATCTTTCATTGGTGGCGCGCATCCGAAATGTCCAAATTTCAATAATTCTGGCTCATAGATCAGACTGAATTTTTTCAAGTCACGACCTGCGACTTATGAAAACCCCACAAGAAAAAGCCTGACGGGGTCAAATCGCACAAATGTGGCCTTTTTACATCACATCCACGTGAGGTGACCATGCCCTCGAATCATTCGTGCAGAATTTCAAATGTGGCGTGCGCTGTGTGGCACGTAGTACCGTCCTGTTGAATACACATATCGTCGGTGTCCATATTAACCAATTCCGGCCAAAAGACGTTGATAATCATCGCCCTATAGACGGTGATGGCCTAGCCAAAGCCAAAGAAATTATGGACCGATGAAGCCGCCAGCCAAAATCAACACAAAACCGTGAGTTTTTCAAGATGCATTGGACGCTTTTTGAACCCATATGGATAGGTATCGTCCAAAATTTACAAAATTCGAAAATTTTGTTTGTTGACACCCATTCATCCAGAAATGAGCCTCCCGTAAAATGGGAGAAGCGCTCGGAACACTGCCCGAACAGAACACCCATTTTGATAAAACAATTTTGTCATTTGCATGTCTTGTTGAACGCCATGTCCGTCCAAGTTGATTTGACAAAACAGACTGGTTAAATGACAGCCAGTTTAGCACATGTAGCTTCAACAGTATGGCAACTGTCAACTGTCAAAGTTTGGAAGTCCCTATTGGGAGACCCTATTGATTTTATGAGTTTAAATGTTTGTGGCTCGCTTAAATGAACATGTATGGAACTGACAGGAGTACCAAAATCATCCAATCATCAACTGACAGGAGTACCAAAATCATCAATTATTTGTACAAGCCTTTTGCATTGACACAGTAAATAAAAAAAAATGTTTGCGATTTTAGTGCTGTATCCAAAGAACAAACATTTATAGATTGAAGACAGCATTACATATCCTTGAATGCATAAAAACAGATCGTTTGTATACACGAAGGTATAAATCATGCCGAATTAAAAACCTATTACCTACCTACATCTATCTCGTCAGTCACGTACATCAAATCACTTGGGTGGCTACATTTCCTTTTCCTCCATCAACTCAAATAATTACAGCAAACTCTCTGAATTAATGATAAGCTTTGCCTTTCCTAATTATTTATACCCATGCGAAGTTCTTATCCATGAAATACCATCCGGTCCTTTTATTTTCCCTCGTATCCCCTCATGCGTGTAATAGAATATAATCCACATGTGTCAGAAATCAGGATCTAGAAGCTAAAATTTACAATCTTCTCCCTTTCTCTTAATACTACATTTTATGTGTGGCTGTATTTAAGGCATCTTTAATCGACCAAAAGCTGATGCTTCTAGTCTGGATACATCCTAAAGTTCATGGCCAACAATGCGTCGCCATATTTTTGGCTTAAAATGCTGTCCTATTTTTATACGTTTCTTGGCGATATCCCAACACAGAATTTGTATCAAAGAAACCGAAAGAAATTAATTACTCTGTTTAGGTTTTTGGCAGAAAAGATAACAGACTTTTTTGTGCATTGACACAGAATCAATTTGCATGACAAGATGAATGAAAGCACGTGCTGTATATAATATAAACTTGTGCAATTTGCTCACAACAAAAATTACGAATCGCTCCTTATCTTTGTGTAGTTCTAAGCAATTTTGTAATTACTTTATTAGGTGTGCCGTTGTATCGCACTTAACAAGTCCTATAAAGTGAACGTACTCAGGGCTGAAAAAGCAAAAGTATACTCGTTGTCAATTGGCAACGAATAAGTGACTTCATCGATCGTTTCAGAGGTGAACGATTTAGCAATTGCATGTACTGCAATTTTCCACTTCAATCAATCTTCTAACATTTTAGAAAGCATTAATGAAAATGTGCCTTCTACGAGTATTTGCATAAAATAGTAATTCTCTGAGCAGATACTGTGACATATTTTTAAAGCAAAAGTTCCTGCCCTATGAGCAAATTAAAAAGGCGTAAACAAGTTATGAAAGGTGAAGTGGTATAACCTTGGCTTGGGAAAATTCAAAACAAAAAAATGCGCCGTACTTTAGTACTTACAATTCGCTTTGGACTTGTGCTCACTTGTGCGAAATCAATTGAGTTTTGAATTCGTAATGACATTCAAAGCACAGGTATACCCGCGCGGATGGGTATCTGTTTGGTATAGCATTTCACTCCACTTGTTAGAATTGCGCTTCAATCAAACAAGCGCGGCTGATCTCGGTTTGAAATGAGTTTTTATTGAGGAAATATGTTATTGGGAGCGACTGTAACCATCCAAGCATATGCTCAGTTTCAAAGTTAAGAACAAATCAAACGGTTTAATAATAAGCACGTTCCGCATGTTGCTTATCTCTTATTAAATGGCGTTGGAAGCAGCACCCGGTATGCGGTTAACCTCAGAGGTCATCTTCGGAGCGAATATAAATTAATTGAATTATTAATTAAACTCATGTTAAACACTCGAAAGATGATAATCTCGGGGCATTGTGTTTCTTTTATGATAGGGAAGTAATTTGCTCGACGAGCTGTGTAAAAGTGGAAGAGTTTTTTTGCATTTAGCGTTACTAATGATAGAAGTGGTGCAGTAGCTCAGTGGTTAGTGTGCTACTAAGCGAGGGGCCTTCGGTTCCATCCCTGGTAAAACACAATTATATTTTAAATTTGTTTTCCAGTATCCGAGAGTGGAATTTTAGGCCTAGGGCTGTTGCATCAAAAATTTATTTTGACATAGTCGAAGTGTTTGAAAAATAATTTAATTCTGGACTATACTCATCAGCCCACTCTCCATGGTGGAGTTCAATTAATGCTGTCCACGCTGAGACGAAACTATTGGATCATAGGAGGTCGTAACGCCGTTCGCAGTTTCATCAATCGTTGTGTAGTTTGCACACGCTACCGAGCTACAACACTAAAGCAACTTATGGGTCAGCTTCCTGTCAATCGAACGATTCCATCACGTCCATTTTTACGGACTATGCTGGCCCATTCACACTAGCAAGGACGAGGAGCTAAGAAGTGTAAGGGATACCTAGTGGTGTTCGTGTGTTTCACCACATCTGCTACTCTACGGAAGCATTTATTGCGGCCTTCAAGCGCTTTACGGGCCGACGGCGACGGTGTATTTGCTCGACATTGAAAAGTGATCGTGGTACCAACTTTGTTGGAACTTCGTAAGTAAGAAGTGTTTCGTCTTCTAATAATAGCAAATCTTTAGTTTTAAGTAGATCTACTAGCCAATGATGGTACGAAATGGCCATTCAATCCACCTGCATCGCCTCACTTTGGAGGCAAGTGGGAGACAGCTGTTAAATCAGCCAAATTTCATCAAGAGAGTAATGGGAGATGCTGTTCTCACATACGAACAATTTTCGACATTCCTGATACAAGTGGAAGCTGTTTTAAAATCCCACCCCATCTGTCCCCTCTCCGATGACCCAAGTGATCTTGAAGCGCTCACCCCAGACCACTTTATCATTGGAGACGCTTTAACCACATTTCCTGAACCGTCTTTAACACAGTTACCCGCATCAAGGCTTTCGCGTTATCAACAATTGCGAAAAATGCTTGAAAGATTCTGACAGAGATGGTCTCACGAGTATCTTCAACGATTACAAGATATTGGTAAGTGGCATCAATCATCTAAAAATAGAAGGAGATTTAGAACTTCTGGTGGACGAACGCTATCCTCCAACCGAGTGGCCCTAAGCACGAGTTATTTTAACACATCCTGGCGCTGATGGACTTGTTAGAGTCGTCACCGTGAAGACACAATCAATAACAATTAAGCGGCCCATAGTGAAACTTTGTTTACTGCCAGTCTCCATGGATGTCACTGAAGAAAATTAATCAGTCTAATAATCAGTTACTTTTCAATGCTCAGAATAGTGAGACGTCGAAGCAGGCGGAATGTTTGAAAAATAATTTTTTATTTTGTCTATTCAGCAATTAGAAAATTCAGCTGTCAAACCATCTAGCTGTCAAACTCAATAAACTTCACTTAGAATTTAAACGTGATTGGGTGAGGTTATCCCTCACAATTTTCTTACAGATTAAAAAAAGTTCTCCCTATTTCAGATTACCATCAAACACGAAGAATATTTTTAAACAGCCATAAAATGAATTTAGCAAGTATACGCCCAAGTGAACAAAAAAAAACAAATTTTCGTTCAGGGGTCTATTTCAAAAACTTATAAATAATTGTGCAAGTCCTTAATGCACAATATGCTGCTGTTTTAAGAGCCCCAGAAAGGCTCCCTCGCCTCAAATCTAATCTACCCATAGTGCGTGTCTTTAATATCTAAAATATCTAAAAATTCATCCTTTAAAAGAACTCAATAGGACCATAAATAGAAACCAAATACATGTGGCCTGAGCTAACAAAAAGTGACTCTCAGGACGTGCATATTCGCTTCGTTAAACAACAATTGCACTGTCAAGTTGCACTCGGCGCCTCATACTATATGTAAACACCAGAGAACATCCAATATGGACCATCCTCTTAGCAAGGACGTTCAACCAAGAAGAAAGATGATATTATCTCTGGTAGAGTTTTCTTCATTTTGCATATGTCAAAAGCTAAACCTTGAGCGCCTTGAAAAATATTTACATTTAAATTCTCCAAGAAGCCATTTATATTAGTCAGAGTCCTTACGTGAATTTTCCTTGGCAGCTAGATGCATTTATCTCGCAGTATTTGCACAAGAAAATGCAAAAAAAAAGAAACTACGGAAGAAGTATACTTATAACGCGCTAAAACGAAACGCCTTGATGATTCCACATTTAGATTTATTTCGAGTTCCTTCCGGAGTGTGAATGTGAATGTATACCCATGGGATATCTTTCATTTTTCATACCACCAGCATCTTTTGCACGCGCTCGCTATCCACAAAACTATCCACCACAATGAGAAGAAAACTTGTTCCTTTTCAGACTTTGCTGTGAAACTTTGAAACCACTCGCCCATGCCTATAAACATCCATACAAATTAGTTGAGTACAAGGATTTTTTGCAGTTTTATTGGATAACTTTTTGGGCGGGCATACGTCCGTAGTTGCTGGAATCCTTGTATTAATTTTCGGAGTCCGATAGTAATTTGAGATAACCGCACGCAATGAAAACTGAAGTTGATTTACAGAAAGCCATTTTGATGAAAAGTTACACAGGAAACAAAATAAATCGCTCCTGGTTTTTATGATTGTTGAAGCGAAATTGATTTCCATTAATCAAGAAAAACCAATTTACTAGCAAGTGGGCATCATCTGAATGTTGAGTATTATTGAAATATAACATATGAAACTATACAAACAAATTGATTTGCTAAATAATTGAAAGCAGCAATCCTGAGAGCGATTTGCGTGTTACATAAATTGTTGCATAAATTGATTTACACTGTGCCAAATCACCCACATATTGAGCTCCTAAATCTCAATCCGTAGGGCAAAGTAGAACCATTCACAACAGCAGCACCTGCAGCACTAAATGTGCTGCTTTAAATAGAAAGCATAGAATGGAAATGGAAACCCTACAACTTCAATCCGAGAAATTCAAAGCGAATTCCAATGTCACTCGTGTCATGGCTGTACAAGTACATATGTATATGTATAGTTCAGGGTGGTATACTCGTAGAATGGTCTTGTATAGTTCAACCGGGCATATTGTATGTGGTTTTCCTTTTTTTAACACGTTCACTGGCCCGTTGAACCATGTCACCATATACCAACAACCGCACACTACTCGTGCATATGGCTGTGCCAAAGAAGATTAGGTGAATCCATATTACCACCCACGACCAACACCTGTCGGTTCGGTGGGCCAATGTCAAACGCTCACCACTGCTACAACTATTAGCCATGCCCAAAAGCCATGGGCATTTTTAGTGGTTCCGTATCGCCTGTTGTTGTTTCGAGTTCGATTCGTGCAGACAACAAACTCGGGAAAGAGGAAAATCAATTTTCTTTGAAGGAGCTTTGCTTTGGGATCCACACAGTGGGTTGGTTTTCTTTTTCGAAGAACATAAAAAATACCAATGTATGTGCGAAAGGAAGAAAATAAAAGAAAAACTTGTTGTCATACGCCGACAACAATGATTATTTAGGCGACTAATGAAATAATATTGTTCTTCTTTCATCTATATTCACTGTCAATTTAAGCCTAACCTAATAGATCCTTTTTCCAACAGGGTTTGGGGTGTGAGAATTAATTATTGTTTCGACGTTTTTACGATAATTGAAAAAGGGACACATTTTTCTGTTTGTTTAATTCTCACTGCTCGGCAGGCGAAAATTCGTAAAGAAAGGAGTTCTGGGAAAGATGTATATCTACAATTTAAGTTTAAAACAAATTACACAGAAAATTGCTTTCAAACCATAGAGACGCATTTTCGAGAATAGGAATTTTTGTTGACGTTGGCAAGTAATGTGCGTGGAATTTATTTCAAACGAATCTTCCCCATCTAATTACAAATGATTATTATACGTTTCAGTCTTTTGTGTTTGCGAAAGCGTGAAAAAGTTAATCAAAAGAATAAGGGATGAGGACAATTCTATTAGGAATTCAAAGTCTTCTTAGAAAGTTGATCCCGGCGACTATTAGAGTTGAAAAAAGGACCCATGTATAGCAAATGAATTCCTCATTATTGCAATTTATCTGCGACAAGTACTGCGTGATTATTTTCAATTTCTGAAATGTGTCGAATTTTCATCAAGGAATCACTGAACCTCCACAACAAATCACAGTGAACAGTCACTTCAGTTGGAATAGGCTTTCAAAGTACCACTCCTTAAATAAATAAATAAATAGATTGCTTAACTATTGAAAGACTGACTTTTGTGGAAAGGCATTTCCCACCCCACTTCGTCCACTACCGAACTTGCGGCAATTAAGCGATAAGCACAATGCCGCCGGCTAGTGAACTGAGAATATGAATGACTCAACATTAGGCATTCGTTGTTGCTACTCGTGCTTGCTACAAGGTATTCTTTTTTTATTGTCGTTCTCTCTGGCGTCTTTCCGCTTTTTTTTTTTTATGAAAAAAAACTGTGTGGTTTTAGTGGTTTTTGTATGGATAAGAGAATGTTTATGGGGAAGAATTTGTTGGCTTATAATCGGGCAGGGTATGTCAACTACTGGAGTGCGGAAAAGCGAAGAGTAACAGCAATTCTGACGCAAATTGATGGATTAGAGTGATGCTATTCCTCCGAAGTGACTTGTTGTTCTTTTTACAGCAACTATTTTAAGTTTCTTAATCACAAGAAGTTGATGGTGCAAATCTGTCACCATTCTTTTGTGTGATTCTTCAATTTTCAATGATTCTTTGAATCTAAACCAACAGTTGATCTACCCCGACCATTTTATGAATAACCCGTGTCCTTCTAACTAAATTGATATTACCAACATTGCTCTCTTTACGAGCAGACTCCCATCCTTTGCCGCTTTAATATGCTCAAACATAAGGAAAGCGTAAAAGCAATAACAATAAATTACCCTTTAAGCGAAATGTGCTAAAGAAACAATTAAGTTAATTTTCCAAACAATTTGTCACATCGTATCTAATGTGTCTTGTGTGTCCCGGGTGTATTCAGACGTATTATTTGCATACATGCGCATAGCGCACGTGTAAATTGGTATATGCAGTGTGTAACTTTGTCAAAAACAATAAATTCTCAACAATTTAGGAGGCGCATTTCATCCATCAACCAGCACCCAATGTCAGGAACGTCTGACCATTTATGATGCACTTTAAAATCGTTTGCCACCTGAGCAGAAAGTGTTTTTTTCTCAGTGATAACAAATCATACCGGCACAAGACAGAGTAAGGTTGTGTTGTGTCTACGTTTCTCAAAGTCATAAGCCAGAGGGTTGGAACGGGCAAATAGTTAAGTATTTTATATACCAATTTGCGAAAGGGGAGTTTATTGTGAAGAGTAACCAAAATTTGCTCACCAAGGGAGTGAGAGGAGTGAAAAACTTTAAGGCTTAAATTGCATGTTTTAACAACCAATGTGCACACATACGGACCCATATCAAAGGCTAGGTAAATTGCATTCTATTAGAGGATAAATGCGAGTGGAAATCAGATAAAGGACTTGCTTTCACTGTGCACTTTTATTTATTTCTGTTTGCAATTTAATCACGACAATTTCGTACAAATAGAATTGTAGCTTGTAGCTATCTGATTTCAAAATAAATTGTATGTGTCCCCCCTTTGAATACAAATGCCATTTACAGGGTAGTGAACTTCGTTTTTATTAAAGCGAAAATGCGCACACGTACGATGTGGACTTGATGTTTTTTCATAAGGATTGAAGTAGGAAACTCTGTGCTTTTGAAACATTGATTTACTTAGATTATGGGGTAGGTATGGAAATCATTATATTAATACGCAAATATCAAAAATTTCCTGCACTTTTTAAGTATTTATCATGTAATGAGGAGAATGAAACCATTCGAAAGGTACTGTGCCATAGATGCGCAGAAACAAAAAATCGTAGGTATTTGTCGCCATTAAGACTGGTAAAATGAAGTTAAGGATTTCCCGTACAAAATGCTTAGCAGTTAATCGAAAGCATTTTGTTGCCATTCAATTTGTCGCCGTCATGTTTCCATAGAAACGAATTCAATCATCTTAGATTATAACCTGTTGGAGAGTCTCATAAACCCATAAAGGTATGCAATTTAATTACCCCTAAGACTAAGCAATCATAAAATCTTATTTCAAGGGCATTGCAGAGTTATCTGCGAGGTGTTATTATGGAAACGAACATTCATGTTTTTGGAAAGGTATGTGAATTAAATAAATTAAAATAAATAATAAACAAATTATGAAAAAAAACAATTTGGCTTTCGTTACTTTATCTATAGACAAAATTGGTCGAATTTCGACCACGGGCGGTACTAGTAATTATAAAACAATCAAGTAACATCTAAGATTACTTACAATCAATAGCCGCAAGAATGCTTTTAAAAACTCGTTAGAAAACCATTCAACTGCAAAATAAACCCAACATTTAACCATCATAATCCACTTCGCATGTATTTGAGTTGTTTTCATTTCAAACCTCTTAAGCATTCCATTCGAAATTCACAAACGAAATACATATTTGCAAACAACACAGAGGAATCTCTTCATTTTGTAAAAGTATCAGTTTTGCTATTATGCACTAGATTCTATAAAAAAAAGCAATAAAATATTTCTACATACACAGTATTCATCAGCACGTGGCTGAATTTATACCCAGTCAAGAACATGTTTCTTTGCGGTTGCGGATATATTTTCAAAACAACATCGTATCTAAGACGCAATTACGTCTGGATTTGTGTGGATGGCAGGCTACTCTTTGTGTTGTTTACTATTCTTTTTTACCATATTATTCACCTCCATTTTAAATACATTTTTTACGATAGTGTCTGAAAGAAATGTCTATAGATATCTTATGCAGACGTGCATATGTATATAGATATCAACACTCAACACGAATAGTATCTATAGCTAACAAAAAGTAGGTGTGCTCTTGTATCGTGTTTTTGTTTATTTTTTTCGCAAGTTTATGCAAATGTTTTCGTTAAATAAATTTAAAAATAAAAACCTAAAAAAGAAAACCGATTGCTAGCTGGTTTTTGAATTTTTTTTTAACTTGTTGCTCAAGAAGAACGGAAAGAAAACAAAGTTATACAATTCCTTGTTAGATTTAGCAACAAAAGCAATTGCTTATAAACGTGGATACTTATGGACAGGTAAGATTTGCAGTATATTGTTTATATGTATGCAAAAGAACGGTTCGAATATTACCTATTGCGACGTAGCACTCAATCAAACTTGTTTAGCGTTACCTTTATTTTCGCAATCGCAAATTTATCAAGGCTGAATCAATATATGTAGGCAGAACGTATTAACACGATAACGAACAACATTTATAATCTGTATGCAAACAGTGATGTCTACTGTCTCTGTGAATAAATATAAATTCTTGAGATCATCAAAAAAAAAGTACAAAGTCGGTATAAATCTGTGAATAATATAAAGTTGTATTAAAGCTAGCCACAGGGTGTGTCAGTGGATAGTGACAGTCTGCTTGATTAAGTTCAAGAAATAAATTAAAACACTCAAAAACGTTGCTCCCATTTGAAGGTTAAGTATTCAAATAGATGGTTTATTGTTGGGCTTAGTAAAAAACAGTTTAGTTGGAGTATTGTCCGTCTTTGGAAGAGTTGCTAAACTTAACAAATATACCAGGGATTGAAAATAAAAAAAACGTTTTCGCAGGAACAAATCTTTGTTGATCATTTCAATGAAAGACTCTAGCTCCAGGTACTCCTCGTCGAGGTATTTATTAAAATCACTCATCTTTTTAAACGCATCAGAACAACAGAGCACAGCGATCTGTCAACATTTAGCTTAACAAAAATTACCCGACGACCCATTAAATTGGTGAGCTAAATTTTGACAGATACATGAAGGACATTCGGAAACAAAAGTTTGATTTTCAGCTCGAGCTGCGTACCACTCGGCTAAAGGGATCCGCTTAAATTTTGTTCAGCTAAATTTTGGAGAGAATTTTATATGAGAGCTAAAATTAAGCTCGAGCAGCGTACTAAGCTTTAACGAGGAATAACTTTCAAACTTAAAACCAACATAGTTTCTCACAATCGCATTCCCTTTGTGTAAGTTTTTTTTTTTTGGACGAATTGAAGGGATCTGCAAATTGTAATTGAGAAGCTCTTTCGTGGCAGTTGAACTGGTAGAAGTCAGAGGTAGCGCAGTGGTTAAAACCTTAAGATGACATTTTCTACCTTGCTCAGTAGGACAGCAAACTAACCAGAAGCACTGAACCGCATTTGAAACTTCTCTGCTTTTATTAAAACCCATCCTAAAGTGTCCTTTCAGAACGTACCAGAAGAGCGCTTTTGTATATTTCACGCAAACTAATTTTGTAAATCGATTTTTTTACCAAGGACTCATGTTTTGTGATAAAGCAATTTAGGTTAATAGACTTGTGGAATAGCAAGACTGTCTTTGGTTAGATTGAAATAGGATACCATTTGATTTAAACCTTAAATCTTCAGCTTTCTTAAAGGAAAGAGCAATTTCTAACACGCGTAAACCTTCTCTGAGAAAATCAGATCATAACAGTGAAAGCCGCATTGAATTCCGTTCATAGGTTCTCAAGTTTAGCGGCAACAACTCTTTTTTTTCGACCAACTGGGGGCCTCTATCTGTCAACTATCAATCTGTTTGTCGCTGAATAAATTCTTGTCAATGCGAATAACAAAGATCTAACAAGAAGCACTCTTGACACCCATTAAGGAATTTATTAAAAGCGTTTAATTAACGCGAAATTAGTGCAAAAACAAAGCAATTAATGTCAAGTTCATTAAAATTTTCTTAATCTGTCAATTTTTTAGAGCGCACTGGTTGTGACACTGAGGGCATTCATCTTAAACCCAATATCACAAACAACTCGATACAAAGTAATAAAACATAAAACTGTTGCGGACTCCAAAACATTTTCCAGTCAGCAAAATGTAAAATAAAAACAACAAAATAAACTAAAATACTGTCAACAATTAAACAGCGCACATCAACTTAAAGTAGTAAGAACTTTAGATTTCATTTTGAATCTCCTTGAACTTTTCCTTTTTACACAAAACATGTACTCAAAATTCTTTAGTTATTCAGTCATATATTCAAACGTTCATATATATATCAGCAAAAATACAAACTTTGCAAATGTGTATCTTATGGCAAAATCACATTTCGATATTTGAAAACCAGAAACTTGAAAGTTTTGTTATATCTATATTCGGTGGATGTGACACAAAAATATATTGTAGTATGTGAGTGTCGTTTTAAATATTATTTTTATAAATAAGCTTTAAATCAGACATGTGTGATTTTATTTTAGCTTTATTTGATTGTTTATAAAAAGAAATGATTTTCCTTGTGTCCCAATTTAGTGGGGCAATGAGTGGGAGAAAGAATACTACTTGTAAGTGTTTCTATGCAAAATTAGCGTGTGTAGGTAGTAAATGTTAGCCTTAAAGTAAATGATCTCACAATCGAATTATTCACTATTCTGAACTTTGTTTAACTGTGGAATAGTTCGGCTTGGTACATTTCGAGTGTTTAAGTCACCAAACGGACATAGGCGATTGTGAATTGGCAATTGAATTGACAGATTCAATAGAATCGCTTTGACATTTCAATAAATTGTTGTTGTTTTTCAGTTAAAGCAGTCATTTCCCCTACCTTTGACCATTGCACGCATTTATTTTTACTCAGAACGTATTAAAATTTAACAATTTGCATCACTTGCATCCAGCTAGACGTTCACAAAAATGTAAGCGATAGCGAGCGGTTGCTAATCGACTAAAATCGATCTCGATCGAGATCGAAATCACCGATCGGCTATCGATAGAAGCAGTTTTACGATCGACAATAACAGTTGGCACAAAATCAAAACAACCCTTCTCTTAAAAATTGATCTGTCTTCCAGCATGTCATGTCATCTGTGATCTGCAACGATACAGATTTGTATCCCCCAAGCAAACGATAGGTGGTACTTTAAGGCTAAAAAGCCTTCTCTAATCGAGATATGTACACACCTTAATAAGTCATTTTAATTAAATGTTCACACGAAAGCAAACAAAAAACAAGTTCAGATAAAAAATTATCTTACAAGCACTCTTGAGAAAGATAACACAAAAATACGTATACAAGGCGGTGGTGGTGGTGCGGAGGTCAACGGCGCGCGTCAACCAGGCATAAGTTGCAATGATATCAGCGTCAACGACGCTATTTCATTTATTCGTGCCAAAATGCGAGAGATACACAATATGTACGCTTCTTATTAGCAATTAAAAAGAGGCAGATAAAGTCAATAAAATAGTTTCTGGGTCTTGTTTGGTTGTTTGTGTCTGCTGTCGTCGCTCTGCTGCGTCTTGCTTTCTTCCGCTCCCCCTCCCTTTTTTCGATTTCGTTTACATTTTCTGTGTCTATTATAGATATATTCATTTGGACTTTGGACTTCACGTACCAAACAAGTGATAGCTCCGATGGTGATGAGCAACATCATGATGATGTTAATTTGTGTAGGTATTTGTAGAGCATGCTAATTAAGATATATAAATTATCAGAACGAAGCATATATTGAGAAGCTATTCTGAAAGGAAATTTTGGATACAACAAATAATTTTTGAACGCAAAGAGGAGTTGAAAAAATGGTTTAATAAAAGAATGAGTGTTTTCTTATGGCATGAAATGTTTCGTTAAAGTTTGAGAAATAGTAAGATATATTTTATATTGCGTTCAATATTACATTTTGCTTGTTGCACAATTTACAATCACAGAGATATATTATTAGAAATCTTATGACTGAATAATTAGTTTAAATGTAATTGAAATATTAATTTTTTGGAAGCAAACAATTTTATTTTGAGGAAACAACGAAAAATTCATTAAAAAATTCAATAAATAAATAAAAAAATAATAAAAATAAAAATTAACAACTAATTAAATTAATAAATTAATAGATAAATATATAAATAAAAAACAAAATCAATAAATAAGTAAATTAACAAATTAATAAATTAACAAATTAATATATTAAGAAAGTAAATAAATTAACAAATAAATAAATTGACAGGTAAATAAATTATATTAATAAATAAACAAATGAATAAAGAAATAAATAAATTAATAAGTTAACAAATAAATAAATAAATTAGTAAATTAATAAATACCTATATATAGTAACAGATAAATAACGTCGAATTAGTTTAACACGTGGTATATCGCATTTAATTCATTTATTGGATGATTATCCAGAATATCACGTCTTATTTTGAAAGTATCGGTGAGTTTTTGTATTCTGTCGCAGATCAATTTAACATTTGCTCTGATATGTAGGTTGAGAGTGGAATGATGGCAGGAAAGATTAAGCATCATTTTAAGTAATTTATTTTGTGAATTTTGCAATTTTTTTATATGACAAGATTGATTTATTATTATATATTATTTGAATTAAGCCGCTTTTTCTACCTTTCTACTGAGAACTCAATGAATGCGAAATAAAGATTTCTATTGAAATTTGTAATAAATAAGACTATCGGAACTATTCTTGATTAGAGACTCAACTGCAATAGACCTTTGGCCTTGATTAAAACTCCAGCAGAAGAGTCAGACTTTTGCAGTTTTTTTAAGAACTGAAATAAGAAGTTAGACACTTTTACGCTTATTTTTTGTCGAACGATTTAAGAAGGGTATATCGGCGTTTACAAAACAAAATATTAAACACTATGATGTTAGTTCTTAAAGGAATAACCTATCGAAAATAAAGAATCAAAAGTGTAGTTGTTGTTTATTTATACCATATCCATATAGTGCTCAAACCTAAAGCTTATAAACAAATGACAAAGATGGTCTTAATTTGTATGAACATTGTTTTACAAAAGGTTTGTATCTAAAATGTATGTAAAAGTCAAATGAAGAGGAGAAACACTGGTACAACGCAACACTTCAAGTGGTCAAACATGCGTTCATTGTTCATTGTACCAGCAGCTAATAACCCGTTTGTCTCATATCCTGGTCTAGGTCACGTTTCAGTACGCCAACAACCAAAGTCCATGAATCAGCTAAGTTGGTGCAATAATAAAGTTTACAAACAAGAAGCGAGTTAAGATTTTACAACAAGGGTATTCACACTTCGAAGTCTTTTGTCATAGTTCGTTTCTGAAAATGTACCAGAACTAGGGGGGAGTTTGAACATGGTTTACATGCAAAACACTTGAATTAAAATACAGCCTTTAAATATTAAATAAGCATGAAATGTAAAAAATGTCAAACAATGCCCACTGATTGAATTAAATCCGTAGGTTAACTTTTCTCTACTATCTATTAAAAAAAGTTAATAAAAACTCTAGTACTTTCGATCGAATCTGCAATCAAATTCATGGAAATAAATGTTCTAGGCATAATATAAATTAAAGGAAATGGAAAATGTCTCCAAAACACTTGCAATTATTATTTTAATTATCGCATAGATTATTTCCGGTTGTACAAGAGCTGAATCATACCCCAGTCAGTCCTACAGCACCCACATATAATGTAGATACACGGCATTGAGGGATGAGAGTCTGTTACCAAGGAGAAAATAAATCTACAAAATCGAATCGACCACAAAACTATTCTCACAGATAGATATATACAAATATATCAGCGTTCCATACTTGATGAATGAGAAGATGGTTTGCAATAAATAGATAATTAATTAAACGCCGCCACAACCATATGCCTGAGTATGTATCTTCAAACCGCAAATCTATTATTCATAACTAGAATGGACAGTCTGCTGCTTTGCTTTATATGGCACTGCAGTCTTGATTATCTAAATTGTGCTGGGTTGACGTTAATTTTCCTATACTGCAATTGGTACATTTACACTTGAAATCGTATTGGCGATTATAGTACTGGTGCACGTGTCCAAAAGCATGATTCTTTAGAAATGCACCGACAATGCTTACACTTACAGAATAGATTCGTGCTACTTTGACGGACACATGGCGCGTTTTGCATTTGAAGTACAAAAGAATTACGTTTATTGGATTTTATTTGGTATTTCCCTTTGGTATTATGTTTGCCATTGGAAAATGGATACATTTTGGTTGTGCACCAAGGGCTATAAGGGCCTTGTTGCATAATTCAATTCAATGCAACAAAAAATCAATGGAAAAGTTTACGCCAGACATCTCATGGACACTAACGTGCGGGATTTATGAAACTGCAGTTATACAATTTCACTTCACATGATGAGATGTTTCTAAAGAAGTATATGTGTGGTGTAGCCATTGGAAGGCTGTCATAATTTTCTTTATTTTACTTTTTCCTGGTCCTGAGCCCTGCTATTATGAAATTTTGTTGAAGTACAACGAGGTGTATCCTGTTTGGTTGGAAATGCTACGGATTATGAGTTAAAAATAACATAAACATTTTCGAGTCTGTACTTAAAAAAATATCTACATGAGTTTGGCTGGTTTGGCTCTTCTTCTTTTGGTCTTTAATCCGAAAAGCGGTTCTGGAGTTACAAACATGCATGGGGTACATTTGATTTAGACCCTTAATGTTCAGCTTCCTTAAAAGATAGATACATTTTGAATACGCGTAAACCTTCTCTGAGAAAATCAGATCATAACAGTGAAAACCTCATTGAAATCCGTTCATAGGTTCTCAAGATTAGCGGCAACGACTCTTTTTTTAACTTTATCTTATACTGTGTATGTATGGATTTGTTTTTTATCATGAGCTGCAATTCGGTATACGAATTAAAAAATGCGCATCATTTTTGGTAACAAGAGCTCCAGTGTGTTATCTACCTAAGTGTCGGTTCTGTTCTCCATCTCCAATAGGGATTAAGCTTCAAGTTCTTGAAACAACAGATGCTCAGACAAAAGGGAATAATGTGCAAATTTAATGCGTAGGTATATTTTCATTTCAAAAGATAAGTAAAACTTCAAAAGGTCTCTGATAAATTCAAATCACGATGCCAAACTGATTTTTCAAATGCTGTAGAGGACAGCGGATAATTAAACCTCTGAAATTGAGAGCGCAGTTCGTCGATCTCATCCATTAAATAACTCGATCGGCCCCGAATCAATCAATCATAAGGACTTTTTAAGGTAAACTACTCGAAGGTAAAGAAAAATGTGTAGCTATATACTCTTTGAGGAAAATATGCGTCTTGAAATTTGTTATCGCAACACCTATCTTTCTATTTCCAAACTTAAAGAGTTCCAAAGGTCTATTTAAAAAAAAAAATGTCTGATAACAAATGAGCAACAAACATAATTTGATAAATACTTTTAACCTGTCTTAACACACTTGTTGCTGTGTTCAAAAAAGTGAAAACAACAAAAGATTATTGCGTGCAATCTTATCTTTATGCCCATATACTCGAGAAGTGTATTGAGGACAAAGGCGATAATTACTAATTTAAGGTGAGCCAGGTGTATATATACTCTGTCTTTCTGTTTGTGCATTCAATATTTCAGTAAACACATAACTCTAAGTGTTTTTTCTGCTAATTTAAGACTATTTACCCCTCGAATGAATACAATTTTAATACAAGTTTATGGATACTGTCAAAACGGAAATTTGAATTAAACGGCTGAAGAGCCATAGAGATGACCAAATGTTCAGTGAATTTGATTATCCACTCACAAAGCAGCTGGCCTGTTTCCTTCACTGTTTTAGTGACTGCTGACTGCCATTAGTGCCGACAAAACTTCAACAATATTACTCACGAATCATTGAATTATTAAATTAAATTAAGTATAACAGAGAAAAACGTACAAAAGCTATACCGGAAGTCCCCAGTGCCCAGTGAGTGTATCTCACAGAAGGGAAGCCATTTACTGGTTGGTTCAATGGAACGAGATTATGCATATCTAGATATAGTATCTCATCTCGTTAAGTGATTTTTTGACTGCAAATAGCCAAATGTGGATGAGCGGATTTAAATACTAGTTGGAGGAATAAAAACAGATTCACGTATTAGATTTTTTTGTGATTTTGCTAGTACCTCGTCAAGTGTGTCTGTGTACATTGTAAGCAAAGCCTAGTTAGTGAAAATCATTGCAAGGTAGAACTCAAAATTTGCAGTCATTTTTCAAAATTGAGGTAACATTTCTTAGAGATGGATCCATGACACTGTTGCTGGTTTCCCATCAAGCTTTATCGGAACTTTGTCAATCGACATTTGTGTTCTTTTTATTGCCACTTACGTACGCAAGTTTACATTCTAGTACGGAGGTGGCTACTGAAGTCTTGCGATATGGCAACAGCAGCGTGAATGTGTAAAAGTTTACATTGTCATTGTAAAGTGTAGGTAATCTTACTCAGAACCTTTCTTTAGTTACTTGAAACCTTCATCTTGTTCAAAAAATGAAGCACCATCTCGAATCACGATTTTCCGAATTCAATCTTGGTCGCACTTTGTTACAGGACGAATCTCGTGAAGGTCGTCCAAAATCGTTTGGTGTGTCAGCAAAAAATCGATGCTGTGCGTGACATACTTCATTGGCCATTAGTTCAACTCGCATTCTTTATTCCATAACAATTTGGCCGTCAAAATATTTTTACGCGTTGAATACCGCATAATTTGACAATCGCTCAAAAATAGGCTCGTGTTGATTGGTGCCAAGAAATGTTGAAAAAATTCAATCGCAGTTATTCAATACAGGTCTAAAAAATCGTGTGAGGCGATAAACCAAGAATCGACTGTGTGGGTTTTTCAAGGCGAGCTAAATCATTTTTTTGGAATATATGGACATGTCGCCACCGCGTTACTAAAACAACGTAGAACGGCCAATTCTAAATGACAACCCCATTTGTTTGCCAGAAGTGTTAAGAAAAATATTTGAAACAAATCGCAGAAGACAAATCATTCTCGACAACTATAATGCAAGCTCTCACGCTTCACACATCGGCTCAAACAAGTGCTGCATTTTTGAGCATTCAAAACATCGAATTGATTGAATTGAAGGAGCAATTGATGCGTTCAAGACACGTGTTTTAGAGGTACCTCAATAAGTGTGGGAGAAGTGATTCGAAAATCTGTTAAAACACATGCAAAAGTGTACTCATCTTCATGGAGAGTGTTTCGAAAAACATAAGAGTCATTTTCAGTTACAAATATTTATTTAAACTTTTCTACCTCAAAGCTTTTAAGTAGCAACCCTAAACAAACTGCCGGAGCTCCGCGAAGTCGGGTCGGTAGGTCATAGAGAGGTGTGTTGTTGAGTGCGCTTTATTGTAGGTGGTACTTAGTTGGTGGATGATACACTGCATCTACATAGGTGAGGGCTACTTTTAGAATGCGGTCATCATTTTGTTATGTACGTATCCCTATCCCTATCCCTACCTACAGATTTTGTCGAAATAATCGATGACGGTGAAATCTTCTTCTTTTTCTAGGCACTTGCGTTTCACCTAAATCCATATCCATACCCATTCCCTTAACATCAAAATGAGGTTGTCAAGTACGAGTATAGAATGTGCAACTTTTTTACACATACCCTACACTATAAAAATAATGCGAGGGTGGACTCAAGAGCGTTTATCAGTTCCATTGTTCCTTTTGTTCTTGTCAAAGCTAAAATCGTGCCCGTCATTTAGGACATGAGAACGTACAAAAGCAAAAAGCCCATAAACGTACATAGCTGACAGTGTATAAAGACCACGGACCCCTGCACTTTTACAAAAGAAAAAAAAATGCATTACTCAAACAATTTTGAAGCAAAAAAAATCGAAGAAAGACCAGGATATGGCTTTTGGTACAAGTTGTAGTTTAAACGGTAGGTAGGTAGGTAGGAATAATAAAATATTGGAACCCCCTAGGTTTTTTGTACTTTTCTTATGGCTTTTAAGCGACACCATACTGTTACGTACGCTACGTAGTCATATTCCCGTGGGAGCGGAACAGAATATTTTCAACGAGCCCATTGCTATAAAACGTAAAAAGAGTATGGATACAAAAAATGAGAATTAAAGCGAGTCCGTCTTTATGAAATTAAGCCTTACAGTGAAGTGTGTAGGTAGGTATGTAGATTATAATAAAAATGTAATGGAATCGATTGAAAGGCGAATCGAGGTGGTAGAAGAATACATACAGAAAAAAAAACCGTGTTCTTAAGGAAAAGTTTGAGCTACAGTTAAATTCTGAAAACCTATATATTTTTAATGAGATTAATTGAAGAAATTGGGAAAATGTAATGCAAAGGCTGTTGGAAAATGCTGCGGGATCATAAGAAGAGTCCTTATTTGCCGGAATTTCGACTAAGAAAGTGACAAATGGAAAGTCTGATGATGTTGTGGCAGTTTTTTCTCGAATTTGTTAGTATTCGTTTTGTTTATAAAATTTAATAACATTTTGGTTATTCAATTTCAAAAGTAAAAAACTGACAAAACCAGCTTTAAAGTGGCTAAAGACCAGCTTAACTTTAAAAAATGGATTTTCTTCCAACGAAATGTTTCGAATCACCACCCACCTTTTTGTTTGTTGTTCTTCTGCAGAGTTAATTCATTGTTAAGAAAATTTCAAAAATACACTTACTTTATGGAAAATGTGGCTGTTTATTTTCTGTGGAAAATGGGATTGGAAAACTGCATCCGTTTATGGAAAAAAAAGGGAATTTTCGATTTCTTTTTTATGGAATTTCTTTGAAAAATGGCCCGCAGAACTGCCCTAGGGTATTTATCTCTCTAACTTGTTGTTTGCAAGCTTCATTTAAAATAAAACTTAAATCCTCAAATTAGCTAAATAAAAATAGAAAGTCCGAGAGACGGATCCATTCGTTTTTGTGTGCCTTCTTTATATTTTTGGGACGAATAAAGTACGATATTTTAATAATAGGTAGAAGGTTTACATTTACAGACACTCAGACAGTTCAACAAGTACCTAGGTAGGTATGTAAGTTGCTGCTCTTTTGGCGATTGCCACAGCTTCACGTAGACCATCAGTTGGGTCCATTGTGTCATAGATTTAGTAAGAATCTCATGAGATCTTAAAGCTCTGTTGAGTTAAGGTTCTATAGTTCGTCCTGAGAGTAGCTGATGATATAGAGTCTGTTTATCTACAAGAACCACAAAGATTTGAGTATGAACCTCAGTAGTGCTTTAAGATCCACATACTCTAGATCCTCTAGCTCATCAAAGAAGTAACTATTAAGAAACCTTTTCCTATTATTTTTAAAGGGCCGGGCATTCGCACAGCAGGTGACGGACTGATTCTATTTCTTCAACCTCCCTTGCAGCTTCTGCAAAAATCATTATGCAGTATATCCAGTCGTTCCGCGTGTACGCCCATCACACATGACACAGTGTCCAGTAATGACCCCCGTGAGTATGCAAATGCAGTCCGATCATATATTTAGATCTCTTTTTGCTCACCTCTGGCCATAATTCTTTTGTATGCCTACAGGTATTGATTTGTTTTACTCCAAGACTCAATGTCAACCGTCCTTACGTACTCAGCGGAGTTCTTACTGATTTTAAGGCCAACGATGCATGTAGTTTCGACCCACCTCTAGCAAGCTCATTACCTATGATATCCATATGTCCTGGCACCCAGCATAAGGTCACCATGTTGACTTGTGATATTTCGTCCAGATATTTCTTGCATTATCTTACTATCCTTGACTTCACCACGACTGACTCCACGGCTTTTATGGCCGCTTGGCTGTCAGTGTAGATGGCGATTTGTTTGTCGACAATGTTTAGTCTACTAATATCTTTCTCCGCTTGGGTTATAGTTCAACAAGTAAAACAAAGTAAATTTTCGGTACCAGTAACCCCCATTTTTTGCTCAACAAATCAAATGTTGTCAGGTGCAAACTTTTCCATGCTCGATATCAATTCATATTCATACATCCCCGCACCCATATAGAGAAACAGGAATATAAATGATGTTATTACTCTTCTGCTGCTGCTGTACTGTTACACCACTTATGACAATTGGATGTTCTGTACAATTTATGCAAAAAACGTCGGTAGGTATCTGCTGCTAAACAACCTCTTTCGCAGGAAAATAGGTGTATGTAACGCATACACACAGTCATAATCCATTTTATAGAGCGTGAGGCACTTTACTGTTGGTAGGGATGTGCTTATAGATACATTTGAAACTTTATTTCACCACAGAAACTCCTTCACATTCATGCATGTTCAGGAGGGTATCCTGCTGATGCATTCCGCCCCAGCGAAGAGCATTCATTTTATTTTGCAAAACGAAATGTAAACAATAAGCTACTCAAGGAGTTTTCAGGTATACCAGGAGCAGGAGGTAAAACCAACAGTAGCGGAGGTTTTTTTATGGGCTTAGTGTGACAAAATAATAAAAGAAATGACGCATGGGATATTTTTCAGTCAAGAACCATACCTTTTCTAAGCATTCCTGTCCGATGGCCTTGGGATCCCATTTAACAGCCTGTTGGGTACCATTTGGTAAGTTTACTATGCACCACATTTTTATTTATTTTTATTTTATTTTATTTTTCACTTAAAAAATATAAAAGGTATTAATTTTTTTTTTTTTTTTAATATTTTCGGAAATCGAAATACTGGCCAGAGTACGCTTATTTTCTTAAGCTATATTTATAGATATTTTAAACACTTTCAATTTGATCACTGTTGAAATCACTTTTTATATCTAAATATTTGGATAATTTAACAAAAATTTGTACCGCTAAATTGATGTTTCAAATACGAGACTTTATAAGTAGATTTTTGCCGAATGCTAAACTTTTGAAAGGATTTTTCGTCACACACCGTATCTTTTTAGTTTATTATGTTGGATAAAGTATATAGAATGTACGGCCGATTAAACTTGTTCGGCATTTCCATATAAGAAATGCTTGTATTTGCAATTTTATGTTTGTTATTATTGTTGCTGGTTTAGGTGAGAATGTACTGTAGCTCACGTCCATACTACGCGAAAACCATTTAATTATTGAATCTTTAGTCACGTCCAACGTTGCCAAATGAAGGAAAGTTACTGCTGCAGCAAGTCAGGTTTGTTCAGCTTTCAGCTGCCGCGATAAATGGGTGTTTTGTATCTGTGTGCTGGGAATTGCTTGTGTTGTGTTTCTTTTCTTCTTCTCCTTGTGTTTATTTTATTCTGGGTTTCATTTGCTTTGCTTACGTTTTCCGTTCTCTTCTCCGTTGTGTTGCGGATGAACCATGAACATTGAATGAATTCTGTTGAAATTCTCTTTACAAATGTTGAATATAAAGAGAAATTGTTTTAAATTTGGATTGCTGCAAAGCTGCAAACTCGCTCCTGCTCTCAAAAACCATACACTGCAAAGTGCAAATGTGTTGGAGAGTTGGAGTGGAGCTACTTTACTTATGCATTCATATCATAAGAACAAGCCGGGTGGAACAAAATAATGGCTGCTGGCTGCAATGTTTACGTGGGTTTTAGGCTCGGGGCGCGGGGTGGCTAAGTGTGCTGCAGATTTAAATCCAGCCATACATCCGATATCCGAATCATCTTAAGAAAAGGAACGGCAATTGCTTTCAAATTCAAAATTTTGAAAATTTCTAAAGGATCTTAAAAATCTCGAATTATTTATTTAACTTTCAAGACAATGCTAACAATCAATTTTTTTCTATTTTACCATGAATTTGTAGGGGAGACATGCTACCCTGCTGCAACCCCCCCTACTTGGGGTCACTGTTGGATTTAGAGGACGTGCGAGGTTGGGTATGTGCGAAGTTTCTTTAAATCCTAGGAAAACGTGGATAAAAACTTAAAGGATTTGCAATTTTGCATTTTGTAAACACGATAATATTTTGCACTGCGCGAACTCGTCAAGCGCGATACGAACTGCGATCTTAACTAATACGCTTGACTCACTTAACGAGCTGCATTGCCATTGAGCAGTCCTACACTATTACTAATTTACCTTTGAGCAGGAGGGATTACCCTGTTTTACAGGGTAACAATTTCAAACTTGTTTTCATTACTTTCGGAGCAAAATCAAGAAATTAATGCAATAACAGAAGTTATTCTGTTATCACTTGTGGTGTCGAAAATCAACCCCTCCCTTTATCATAATTAGTGAAAAATGTTCGAAAAAGCTGTCCATAAGGAACCAAGGCCTAGCTTCGCACAACCATTCGTTTTGTATGAGTTTGTAATTTTTGGGACGAGTGGAAGGATCTACAATTTTATGTCGAGTCCAAAACGGCGAGAAGCTCTTTCATGACAGGTTTACTCTCGGTTCGGATGTTTGTTAGACATTCAAGAAAGCAGAGCGTGGCGCAGTGGAAAAAGTCTTAAAGATGTTATTTGTGTTATTCTCTGGGGATCGAAATTTACAGTGCGCCCCTCGTTTAGTAGTCCAACACACTACCCAGACCCATCAAGCCACTACGGTGGTATAGATTATAAACATTAACATTACTGGGTATCGAAACTTAAATTTGATTGTGGTGTGTGTCTTTTGAGGGCCCGCAAACTGTTCCTGTTCCTACTGTAAAAAAGTTTTTTCCTCAAAAACTTAATATAAAAAACGTCCTAAAGAGCCCAACCCATAGAATCCTTTGCATCCGTCGTGTCGACGCGTTGACGGAATCAAGGGAACGAGAAGCCCCATCACTTCATAGGTACATAGTGTCAATGAGATGCTCCTCAAATATGTTTCTCGAAGAAATTTGGGTACGAATTGCATTGAAAACACAATATACCCAAATTAGTTCTTTAAAATAGTTATTTGCCTGCACAAAATATTTTTATTTTGAATTTTTCCAAACGACCAAAACAGTTTCTCTCACTTTCAATATTTCCACAAATGAAAGAGCTTCCTCTCCCGCTGTGCCAACTGTCAACGCATGCGACACACAGAAAAGTAGAAAGTAGACACGGCACGTGCGATGCCTATGGGTCACTTTCCATAAGCTGCTGTGTATTTTAACAACCTGTCAGTCGAATACGTTGCCGCAACGGACGCGACGGATTCTATGGGTTGGGCCCTTAAGGTACTGGGCCCCATAAGCGATATCTCGCTTTTAAAATGCTTTTAAAGAACAAATGTTCAAATTACTATAAACTAAACTAAAAACAGATTAAATAAAGTGCACGACTGGATCGCACGAAACTTTCTCGTTCATATCATCAGTTTGGTTGGTTTATTTTTCTTTTATTATTGTTTATTGGCTATAAAACCAGATTTTTCAAATTGGTGATGCTGGTAGGTGGCCATGACTCGAAGTAGGGTTTGTGATGTAAGAATTCAGAGATTTGTTTTTGAATTTGCACGTGTTTGGGGGTAAATGAAGACTCCAATTGGTTGCAATTATTTTAAGGTTCATGATTAATGTGGTTGGAAAAGGAAGAAGTGGGAAATATTTGCTAAAAAGGAGCTTCTAGTACCTAGTAATTGCATTTTTACTGGTAGTACGGTAATTCTTAAAACACGGCTTTAATTCCATTTTTAAGAAAAACTAAGTAAGGGGTCCTATTAAGAATACTTATGTTATCATAAAAAGGGGGTTTTGGGCAAAACCGTTATGGCGGTTGTTGGAAAATAATGCGTACAAAATAGTAACAAATATTGCAATGTTGAGTTCGAAAAATTATCTTGCTCAACTATTTAGCTAAAAACTGAGTATAGGGTATTGTTCGGGATGTTAGTATTACTTCGTTTTTAAAGTTTTATCCAAATCGAAAATCGTGTTTTCGAGATTTGAGCAGTTTTCCAAATCAGCGTTTCCGGTGGTTAGAATCAAAAATGAAGGGCGTAATAATGTTGAAAACGTTAATTTTACTCCAAGTATGCATTTTGGTCAAAATCGTTTTAGCCGTTTTCATGTAGGTAAAACAAAAGAAAACCAAATTCTCAAAATATGCCTTTTTTCAAAAAATTATTATAGACAATTTAGAGAAAAACTGAGTTTTCTATCGTGTTAGGATTGACCATATTACCTTAAAAATAAGTTTTTGTTCGAATCGTATTGACCGTTTTCGAGATAAGGCCACTTTTCAAAAGTACCGTTATTTGACTTTTTAGCCAAAAACTGGGTATGCAGCCATGTTTACCCCATGTAGCGTAGAGCAAGTATACATTTTGGTTAAAATCGTTAAAGCCGTTTTCAAGTAAGCCATAATTAAATAAAGTCTTAAAAAACGACATTTTTCGAAAAAACAGTCCGTTGAACGATAATTTAGGAAAAAACTGAGTTTGCCATCGTGTTGGGAATGACCGTATTACCTTAGATATGAATTTTTGTCGAAATGGTTTTAACCGTTTTTGAGATATGACCAATTTTCAAAATTACCGTTATTCGATTTTTCTGCAAAAAACTGGGTATGCAGCCATGTTAACCGCACCTACATAAGCCCAAATATCAATTTTGGTTGAAATCGTTAGAGCCGTTTTTGAAAAAATCAAACTTGTTTAAAACCGTTATATGGGAAGTACCGTTAATAATAGGGTTAGCATGCAAAACAAAAAAATGGCCCCGAACTGTAAGCCCACCAACTCCAAATCCGAAGTTTGAAAGAAATCCGTCCAGCCGTTTGCGCTGTGGAGCTCAGGAAAGGACGGACAGACGGACAGACGGACAGAATTGCGAGACCCACTTTTTCGAGTTCCTCTATCATCGTAATGTCATTTTTGATTAAAATCTCGAGTTCGATTTTTTGTACGATTACAATGCCTTTCTCTTACTACGTAATGCGAGAAAGTTAAAAAAACTGTCCTTTGGAATTTTTCATCTTTGGAAAAAATTATTCTCAAAACACTTTGGAATTCACTGATGAACTGATGAATTTTTCTGTGTTTGTAAACTTCACTTAGTATTTAATAAACAAGAAAGAAATTTTGTCCTAAATGTGCACCAGTTTCCTGTGCTTTTTTTACCTAGAGAACAACCTTGACCAATAACTTACTTACATCCTCAGGTAGACACATAAAGGAATTACACCCAAGGAATACAACAAAAAAAACTTAAATAAAATTAAAAGAAAAACCAACATAAAATACGAAAAGGACAAACAGACACCATAAGCAAAAAAATAAAACGCAACTAAAACTTGGTTGATAATACAATACAATCATGTCTGAGTATGATTCACGCTAGTTTGATCAAATTGAGAATTAAAAATCATATTTTCTTCAAACTATTGACTGAACTATTTAAAAATAACATACAAAAAACTGATTTCTGGCTGTCAAAATTGATATAGGTAATACCTACTTAATTGTAAGTGTTGCCGTTGCTGTTTAATATATATATTTTTTATTTTAAGTTTCTTTGTTTGATTTTATAAATTGCCCCTCCTGCCTAAACGCGTGGAGATTACCCCCTTCTACAGCCCCTAAGAATCCATTGTTAATTTTCGCCGCCTAATAATACATAGAATGTACAAGGTGGCGCAAAAATGTTCACGCGATTTTCTTATGCTGTATCTAACCTTTTTTACGAATGAAAAACTTGGTTCTGCTTTTGGATTATGTTTATTTGATGTCTTAAATTTGTTTCATTATGTCGAGAGAATTATATTGGGTCCTTCCTAAGACAGGTCATTGCAATGTGGACGGATATTCTCTTTCAGAGCTTCAATTGTCTAAGGCTTGTTGACATAGATTCAAAAATATTCATACAAAAAAGTCTGGAATGGTTAAATCAGGCGATTTTCCCGGACAGTGCAAATCGCCAAAACGAGAGATTAAGCGTGCGTTGTGCCGTTGCTTCAAATGTTCTCAAATCCAAATTCATCCAATTGATGTAGAAGAAAGTAGTCGAGCATGGTTCTGTCTGGGGTCATCTTCAGCCAAAGCTTCGATATTCTCAACAGAACGGCTGCTCTGGGGCCGCCCAGACCTGGCAGCATCTCGTACTGTTCCATATTCTTCTAGGGAAGCGGCTGAACGTCATAGTGTTTTCTCAGTTTGTGTCGAGCGTCCGCGAAATCTTTGATATTTGATAAAGAAACTACGACTATACCTACAGAAGCAATGTTCGGAAGTCTTAGCAAAGATTGAAAAAATCTAGCAAGGCAACAAGACCCGAACAAATATCTGCAAAAGAGAGCAAGGAAACTTGGTAGAAGAGTCACAGCTTGTGTTTAAAATATAAGAAACTAACTTCTTTAGGTTGTTAAACGAAGACGAACAAAATTCCTCTGGCAGAAGGGACAATACTATCAAGAGTTTGACAACCAAGACTTTCGTCCATCTGACCAAAGCATCCCTTGGGCGAAATGAATTGCAATTTATGTATCCTATTTTTAGAATGAATTCCTCGTTATGAAAGTAACCTTTATCCTTGCTTTCCAAGAAAACAATTTATGAAATTTTAGTTCTGCTTTGACAACAAATGTAATAGATTTTAAGAAAGTTGTTCCAATAGGGAATGGAGACGTGGGAGTGTAACAGAGTGACATCCAACAATTACTAATCGTCGACATTAGTAAGGTGGTTTACGTAACCAAACGGATTAAATAACATTTAATTCTGAGTAAAGGCTACATTGTATTTCGATTGCTTATTCCCAGCAGACTGACACGCGTGTGTTAAATGGACAGAAATACGCCCAGCCCAAGAACATTGGCTAATTAAAAAGAAAAAGCCGTTTCACCCCCTAGGACGTATAGTCCTAAATAATTAAAAGTTCGCAAAATGTGTTTGTCCCTTCTCATGGGAAATGTTTTCTGAAAATTAAAGTAATTAAAAAAATAGCAATGGCAATTAAGCTGACAGTTTCTGAAGGTTTCTTCAATTAGTTTAATGTATCCTATTTATTGATTTATCTTTTGTGATTGATCTAGTTCAGGATAATAGTTTTTGAACGTCAATACTCTTGGGGGTTATTTGTAAGGATTTTATTGTAATTGGACAGGATGGATGGACATTAATTCCTCCTACAATGTACTACATACATGGTCTTCCAATAGGGACTTCCGAACTTTGACAGTTGACTATATTGTTGAGCCGTCAAATTGGCTCATTTATTAAGTGTGCTTTGCCAAATCACCATGGAAGGACATAGCGTTCAACGACACTGATTTTTCAATGCGTACGTCAACAAATCAAATAATGTCGAATTAGGGACGATGCCATGAGATCCAAGAGCGTCCAATGCATCCCCCGTAAAAGTCAATGTTTAGTGTTGATTTTGGGCTGGCGCGGCGTCATCGGTTCATATTTCTTTGAGAACGACGTTGGCCAGGCCATCACCGTCTGTTGGATGATATGGACACCAACGAAATGTGGTTGCAATAGAATGGCCACACAGCTTACGCCGCATAGAAAATTCTGCACAAGCGATTTGAGGGCATGGTCATCTCACGTGGAGTTGATGTGAACCTCCCAAGGACCCCCTAAGCTAATCGTATCTCACTTAAATCTAACTAAAAACTAAGGAGGAAGCTACGTAAGTAGCGCACCACCAAAATTTGGTGGACTGCTTAACCGTAGATATCTGTTTTGTCCCGCTGCGCAATTGCGTACTAAAACGGAGGAGCTCCTGAGCATTGGCGGCGTACCCGTCGTGGATGAGCCTTGTATGTCTAGAGGCTCTAGCTATAGTCTAGCCAATGGAGTCCTGAACAGGAATGTTTCCGATTTTTTGCAATTGATTTTGAACTTTTCAATCATCGCAATATCTCTTAATTTGATCGAAG